>OX382208.1:7500000-10000000 GCA_947507515.1 Eulithis testata | reverse complement strand
CGCCCGAGAAGTACACTCTACTTTTCATCACCAACTATGAGAAAATAAAAGGCGCCTCATATTTTATTGTAATATTATTATTTAATAAAACATATATAGTAACAACTAAAATGAAAATAAATAGTATCTATAATGAAAACCACTTATTTCTTATGTTTTCTATTCGTTCGATTTCTTAGGCGCTGAACACTAAGATGTTCCAAATTCAAAAAGTGCGCGGCAAAGTAAATGAACTTTGCCGCGCACTTATAGTTTCTTATAGAAAACACCACCTTTGGGTGCACATAAAGGCGAACCAAGTCGTTCTTTTCGAATAGGTGTGATGAAAAGAATGTAGATGTCCTGCTTTGCTAATGCTTCCTTACATTTGTCCGTTTATTACACGAAAGCGTTTGTCATCCTTTCCCTTGCAGATTTAACCTCCATTGTTTCGTACAGCGACCAGCTAAAGGCAGCCATTGTCTGTAATCTGCGGATGATTTAATAGCAGGACAATTTCGTTCGAATTTAAAGATGCAAGATATGAGAAATACGCCATTAACCCGCCTTGACCTTGATGTTGAATGGATAGCAATGGTAGCTTAGTGGTGCTCTGCCTATGTGCTTGGAACTATTAACAAAATGAGAACGAGAAATGGTAAAACTTCCAAACAGTGTAGTAAATATGTAAAGGTATCTATAGTAGCAACAACCATTGTGTTACGACCTACAAAACAGAATGAAAAACACGCGTGGATTTCACTTAACTTCTGCAAAAATTGGTATGATGGTCTCACGTTTGGCTGGCTACCTTTCATTCATTAAACACTCAAAGATTTTGAGTTATATCACTACCGTCCTTGGGATTACCTGGTGTATTTATTTCATTATCATCATCATTTCAGTCTCCAGCATAGTTATCCAAATCCACCGACCCTGTGCGGCTCTCGACCCCAACAACCTAGGTTTCATTACACTGAGCTCAAACTATGCCATTTAGTCCAACTCTTGAATAACAGAAACGTTGAATTTAAATAGCTAACGGAGGACGTTTGTACATCAAGACTTACGTGATTCCGACACGACAGTGACTTCGTGAATATCGGTGTTAGCGCCGACGTGGTGTAAAGCATCCTAAAGCCTTGGTCTCGCGATCGTAACGCACAACGCTGCGGTGGGCAGCACAACGCAGAGTACCGAGTTTGCTCCTCGCCGCTGACGCAGACTGCGATGTAACAAAAGACCATACTAGACGTTTTCCATACAATTATGTGTCCGGCGCTGCATGCTGCATACTGCTGCGTTGTGCGTTACGATCGCGAGACCAGGGCTTAAGGTGTAGCACGCTTAGCTATAATTCACTTATTCACTCTTTTCTTGAAAATTCCTAGGTTATATCTTTGAGGAAATACTGATGATGGCAGAGAGTTCCACACTTGGCAGTTCTCATTATGAAGGTGGAATATCGTGTAGGGTAGGTCTCGTGTCGGTGGCAGTGTGATAACAGCCGTAGGGTTAAACAAAACGAGGGATTTCTGCGGTCGGCGGCGCGCGGCGAGATGCTGAAACGCTGGCTTTGAGAAACGGCGTCGCGGTCAGGACTGTCCCGCCGCCGCCGCCTGGTTTTCCGACCCTGAGCTCGACAGGGGAGTATTCAGAATACGTGAATCAAATGTTGATATCTGACCTTTTGCCAAGTCCACATTTGAAAACCTGTGTCGTGGTCGTGATTGTCCCGCTGCATGGTTTCTTGACTATGAGCTCCACTGGGATGGATTTAGAATACGTGGGTCAAATGATGTCTGACCTGCACATGTGGACATTGTTAGGTCGCTAGAAAATAGAACATTAATCAAAATGGATATATGTGGACATACGTCGCATGACTAGATTGACAGATTCAATTTACCCCAGAAAAGTAATCCCAGATTTTGTTTTACATGAGGCAAACGTTTGACCACAATCTCACCTGATAAATACAATACTACAATACTGAAGTTTTTACTACGATAATTGCCATGGTTTTGATAAGAAAATGATCTTAAAAAATCTTGTTTGAGGTTTACTTATATGAATCAAAACCTGTTCACGTTCCTTATCCAATGGGAATGTTTTACACAAGTTTTTAATTTCCATTCCTCTTTATCATTCGTCATCTCGATACTTCTACCTTATTCATGTCTTCCACACACCCCATCCATCTTTACTGAAGGCCGTTATCGATCTTAAAGTAGACAAACAAATTGAGGGCTAAAACATCCCATTATTCACGAGACTTGGATGTGGGTACAAAAGCGACATCTATCAGCGTATAACTGTCACGTGGAATCGGGCGGGCGATTTCACATGCAATCGACCGTGGCCACCACGCTGCTTTTATTAAACGATTTATTTTAAGTAGGTAATGCCTTTGGTAATGTTTTTTTTAATCATCTGAAAACCAGCGTCAATTCACTTCACATTGTTTATGACGTGGCATCGAGCTGAGATGTGTCTTGTTTTGACTCACACATGTACCGACACGAAGGCATATGCACCCCGTCTTGCCCACATGGTTGGTTGTGGTAAACTTGCGTATTACCTGAATAGGTAGAAGAAAGTGCCCATTTTATATTATCCTATAGTCTAGCATACGTCCAAAACAATCAACCAATCAATGACATACCTGGAGATTCAATTATACTAGTACTAGGACCACAGACATGGCTTAGGTATTAGATACCTATCCTCCAATATTTGTAATGGCGAGCTGAGCATTGTCTGCTGAATGCCAATCGATTGACTAGTGTTGTGCGATGGACTGACTCACTAGCTTATTGTATTAGGCTGCTTACATGATGACGATTCTTGCATAAAGGTAGTGGCTCAGTTTTATGATGTAGGATTTCTATCAGATTGCAAAGCTCATAGAACTTAAGAAAATCTAAAAAATTCGGAACATTTTCTGCATTCAAAAATATATTTTCTTTACGTCTTTTCTTCTTTTCAGTTGCTAAAACCCCGAATGCTCATCACTCTGGCACTAACCAATCACTGTGTGCCACACCGCAAACATAACTGCAAATATGCAGTGGTATTGCTGCTTGCAATATAGACTACTGCAACAATTCAGTTATTCTGCGGCAATGGACGCGTAACATTTCTGCCGTGTTGCGTTCATTCCTGTTTACCTTTGATGTGTTTTGTGTTTGTACATTCGGTCGCCGCGTGGATTAACTCGCGTGAAATTAGATCTCTTTGCGCGTTCTGCGGTCCTGGTAGATATTCAAATGATTGCGGTCGGAAATTCGTTTTGATTTATCTCCCGACGAGATGGAAATGAGGGACAGATGATCTGTAATTTGAAAGATCAAAGTAGCCTGTTTGTATTTTAATGGGAATGAGAAGAAGTATGGCACGTGGCTTTATTGACTGAGCAATCTGCTGCCTGTAGTCAGCTATAGAATCGTACCTTAGTGGTTACTGAAAAGGATAAACATAATCAGTAATCTGGTTGTTTAGTACAATTTTGTTACACCAACCAACATTCAAACACATCTAGGCATTTGTACTAATATTCTGTGGCACAAAATAGAGGGTTTGAAGAATAAGATACTCACACTCTTTGACAGGTAAGCGAATGTAAAAGCGTGTATTATTTCTTACTTTCGCTTACGTATGTTTTACTCAATATTCTCATTCCATTAAATAAAATAGGCGATTGGAACCACGTGAGCATGACGCAGCATATCCACCTGACACATTTCCCTCATAACAACGTGAGATTACACGGAACCTCTTCCATTTCATGATATCTTGGTACCCTGGTAAATCAATTTGGGCTTCGAGGTCCCGAGGTCCCAAATTCGATTCCCGCGGGCGTCGTATGCGTTCGAGGCGACGACGGTATCAACGTCTAACAAATTAGATAAAGTGTCAAATGTAGGAAGTTTTTTGAAATTTTCACGCCTGTCGCCCCCTGCCGTAAACCGTTTTACTGTAATGTGTCATGAAGGGAAGGATAAATAACCGTCTTTATAGAAGAAGGTGTTTTTATTACCTATGTAATGAATTCCTCGTTCATTTTTGACAAATTACTTATTACTCTATACTATACCTTCTTTTAGTGTTTCGGTCTAGTTTGGAACAGAACACAGGTGCAGGTAGATAGGTACTTATTTCTTCAGTGTTTTTTGGGACCAAACTATCAACAAAGGTTCCAATTTATCCTAATCGGAAGAACTTGAGCATTTTTCTATCAATCACAAAACTTATCGGGAACTTTATACATTTAGGTAGGAATAGGCTTATAGGTATTTCAATCACTATTCTTATCACAATCAGCAAAAATTTATGATTTTCGTATTAATCCACAGAAAAATAGCTTGCCGGTTTGTGTCATGTTTGGCCCGGAAAAATGACGTAGCATCGAAATCCACATTATCCCCAAACAAACATTATTTCGTTGTGTATGTGGATCCATTGTACCAGGCCCTCAGCAACCGAAACAGTAACAAAGGCAACAAGTCGCCAGCTCGGACACAAAAGGCTAAAACTCGCTATTCAAATTAAATGAGTTTTGTGGCTCTGAATGTGGTAAGTCGGATTCAAGATAATACATTTTGCATTGTGAGGTCGGAATGTGAACACGGCTGCGAACACGTAAAATAGTGTAAGTCTCTTAAGTCTTACTTGAAAAAAACCGACTTCCATTTGATACGCTTTTCACAAGAAAAGAAGAAGAAGATAAAAAAATTATGGGAGCAATCTGGAAAAAGATCAGATAAAAAAAAACAAATCGGTTAATAAATAACGGAGTTATGGGGTAACAAACATAAAAAAAATACAACCGAATTGAGAACCATCTTCTTTTTTTGAAATCAGTTAAAAATAAAAAAGGGATAGTTAAACCACAGTTCTAGATTTGTGCACAATTTTTGTCCACAACAGCAGCAGATTTGTGGACGGCAGAAGCGGGGGGCTGGCAACTAGTCAATTATAATTCAACTTTTTAGTTTTCGTTCTAACTTCTATCGAACTATAAACTCCTGATAGTCTGTTTGGAAACAATCGGAAACATTCGACTGCGCAGTTTTCTAGATTGAATTATGTTGCAAAATGTTGCGTGTGTACTTTCAGTCTTATCACTGTGCAGTAAGGTAGTGTTTTGTCGTAATTTCTCTGGCTGCTATCATCAACACAAATATATAAAACTCTTTTGAAGCTGACTGACAATCAACGCACAGCCTAAACTATAAGTCCAATGGCCGAATACTCAAACCCCACTCAATTTAAGTTCCGCTTAAATTATTGCCATCTCTTACAAATGAGTAATGTCAAACCAGAGGCAGAGCAATTTTAAGTGGTGCTCAAATTTGAATGACTTTTGAGTATTCCAGCCCTAGAGGTGTGATGAAATTTGGAAGGTAGTATCTTTGTATAGTGTAGGGGTGCACTAAGAAAGGAATTTTGAAAAGTCGCACCCAAATTAAGATCAAAGATTGTAACCAAATAATGCGTATGCTGCTACTACGCGAGCAAAGCCGCGAGCGACAGCTAGTGAGGTCAAAAGTTCGACATCTAGATCATGCCCCATTAAATATTTCAAATCCTTAGTCCAAATCCAGTTCAAGTTAGGGGAAAAAACATGGTTTCTTATGTGGAAGGAAAAAATCAAGCCACGGAGACCAGACCTCTCGACGTTCTCGCTAAATATTTAGATGAGGTAGGTACACTCGGTGCTAACAAAATAACCGCTGTTGAAACACGCCTAACTCCACTATATGCAAATGTACTTTTAGGGCGCAGTCACACTGGCGACTGGCTTTATACATTATAGCACAGATGATTCACTCTGATGTGAAATCAGAGTGAATCATCTGCTGCAAACGCACGTTCCAAAAAAATTCTATTGTTTTTTTAAGTTTTTAATGTCGTATATATCTATATATCACTATATATTTTTGTGAGGGTTATTCTTCTTGGTTTATGGCCTCTGTTCTTAATTTTGACAGACAATTTTGCTAGAGTTAAGTGAATTATTTGATATTGTATTAAGTCAAATCGAGTCATTCGTCAAGTTAATTGAATTAGTTGAGTTATATTTTGAAAACAGGCTCATTTTTACGTTTATTCTTAGGACTTTTGTGGATAGGCTCCAAAAACTATCAGTATTCCCCACTCGCTAGAGTTCGCTAAAATGCTAATCAAATTCGTGTTTTTGTTCCGACCTTCTGCTTAATTTGACAACCCACCCGTCCTATGTAAACTTGCCTTTAGAAAATACATTTGCAGTTTCTGAGAGCCCAGTAGTTAACTACCAGGGCATTAGAACTACACAGAGGTTTTTTTTACTAAATAAAACGTATATGCAAGGAGTTATTCATAGCTTCCGCCGACGACTTCTTTTGCGTGAGTAGGTAGGTACTTATACCTACTATTCTGGGATATTATTGGATTAACACGTGGGATAATTTACTAGGAATTCAGAACACGTTATTAGGCGTTACTTTACAAATTACATGTATAAAATATTCTTTCGTAGAATTAAAAATAGAATAAAAAAATCCACAATAGATTTATGAAACCTTCATACATCCTTAGGCTGCAGCTACACATAACATCAAATGTATTGTCAGCCATATGCTTAGTTACACCTCAAAACCTGTGTACACAATAGGTACGAATTCTATCAATTTCTATAAAAGATATAGTCCAGAAATCCCAACTAAGAAATCCCTACTAGTGGGGATTTCAGTTTTTTTTCCAGATATCCCCACTGCTACGACGTAGCATGGCTATGACGGTACCGATCACGCACTGGAAGATGCCTCCCTCCTAACAAATCTTTATTTTGTAGTGTAACTGTCAAAGTGTTCAATTCTATCTAAAAAGAAAATGGTCGGGAATCCCGGAGTAGGATTTGAAAAGATTTACGGAAATATCTTTAGATTTAACTGAATTACTTACACTATACGGAAAAACGAAATGCATTATCCTTCGTTTTAGATTAAGGCTTTTGTTGGAACGTGTATTTTTATTATGATCAGCCATAACCGGAATTGGTGGAAAAAAACTTTAAAACAAAAAAAAAAGTAAAATTAAGAAAAATAACCGCAAAATGGCAGAAAAAAAAACCTGAAAGAAACAAAACGGGAAATTCAAAAATAAAGGCTTGAATTGCACCCTGCATGAGATTGTAATACAATAGAAATTTTTGGTCGTGCCTCTGTCTACTTTCTCTAGACATTTTCAAATCTATCTTCAAACCTAACCTAAATGTCGAAACAATAAATTATTCGTAGCGTCCAACGCCCAAATGGATAATAAATGAATTAATTAAAACACTTTATTCACCTCAAAACTAATAAACATGAATAAAAAATCACAAAAGAAATATAGCTAAACATATGTACAATGGGCGGCCTTATCGCTTAAGGTTGAACAAGTCGCAGTCAGTCGCACACCTTTCCATACAAACGTGGAAGGGTAACCACTCCACTGTTTGACGTTGACCAACCAAAACTAAGGATTATATCAATTTATCATAGATGTTTGTTCTGTGTTTGGGTGTCTATGTATTTACAAAAAAAAGAGTATATAATAATATGTATTCTATCAGCCATCTAGTTCCCATAGTACAAGCTTTGCTTAGTTTGGGACTAGAAGGCGTTGTGTTAAATGTCCGTGAATATTTATTTATTTATTTATTTGGCCACAGTGGAACAGTCAATTTTATGGATATCGAGATCATCCCGCCATTTTCTCCGGGGTCTACTGCGACGGCGGCGCCTGCCTTGTGGGACTCAATCGGTTGTTATTTTGGCTCAAAGATCGTCCTGGCATCCGTGCCACGTGTCTGGCTGATTAGTTCTGCAAATATTGACAGGCACCGTAAGATCTACCAGATTAGAAGCTTGTATTTTTTAAATGAATACTTTTTTTACGGTTTGCGGTGTATACAGACATAGATTATGACGAGATAAATTGATATAATCCTTAGTTTTGGTTGGTCAACGTCAAACAGTGGAGTAGTTACCCTTCCACGTTTGTATGGAAAGGTGTGCGACTGACTGCGACTTGTTTAACCTTAAAGAGCGATTCCTTCCAGACTAAAAAACATGTAATAAGAAACATCTGAACACTCCTCATTCTTTTCCCTTGCTGCAACGAGCTGCTATATTACTGCAAATACAAACCGCCAGCTGCAATTCATGCTGCATTTTGCAGTAAGACTCAAACTAAGACCGTTCAATTTCAACTGAACCAAAAAGCGACATTCCTTAATTGCGAACTGAAACTGCTCAAAGCGAATTTCAGCAAAATGAATTTGCCGAATGATTTGTCGATTTGTCGATCTGGCAGTTTTGTACCAAAAGTGCTGAACTGGCAGGTTTTTTGTCGGAAGTTTTTTTTCGGCATCTTGTAGTAGATGCGAGAATCCTTCGGTTTTAGAGGATCTTCGTCAAGGTGTACTCTCCTGGAAAATGATTTTCTTGATGAGGTTTTCTGTAGAGTTTACAAAGTTTTATTTTATTTATTTTATTTTATTGAGTAACAAAATCCACAGCTCTTAAGAATAATGGTAAATCTTAATTTTAAAGCAGATAGCCAAAGACGGATTTACATTACATAAGTGAAAATCGACGACAGTCACTAGAATACAAAGACAGAAAAAAAAATGGAAGTAGAACAATGCAGGTAATTATGGTAAGTGAATTTATCGTTGTGTTGTGTTGATGCGAGAGAAGTTGTAAGGGTGTGTAAGGGTGCGTGTTGGGATGTGTGTAAAAGTGGGTACTCCCAATAGTGCCAGTCTCTTAAGAGCCTGGAGATCTTGGGAGCACCCACGTGTGTTTTAAAAATATTAAAAGATTAGCGCCCCGTGTTGTCTCGCCTCTAATGTTGCAGGTGTCCAAGCAGGAGTAACCACTTACAACCTTAAGTTAAGCAGTATATAAGGGTGTTTTAAAATTCTTCAAGGGTCGGCAACGCGCGTGTGACACCTCTGGTGTTGCAGGCGTCCATAGGCTACGGTAATCGCTTCCTATCAGGCGGGGCGTACGCTTGTTTGTCTACTTAATTGTATAAACAAAAGAATCTTATTAGGGTTAAGCTCACCTTTGTACATGACCTATCTTTAAGTCCCCAGATACTTTTGTGTACAATAAAAAATCAAAAATCTGGTAAATCTTACGGTGATTGTTAATATTTGTAGAACTAATCAGCCAGACACGTGGCACGGATGCCAGACGATCTTTGGGTCAAAATAACAACCGATTGTCCCACAAGGCAGGTGCCGTCGCGGTAGACCCCGGAGAAGATCGGGACGATCTCTATAGCCATAAAAATGACTGTTCCACTGTGGCCAAATAAATATTCACGGACATTTAACACAACGCCTTCTAGTCCCAAACTAAGCAAAGCTTGTGCTATGGGAACTAGATGGCTGATAGAATACATAATATATACTTTTTTTTTTGTAAATACATACTTAAAATACATAGACACCCAAACACAGAACAAACATCTATGTTTGCCACACACAAATGTTTCAAAGATCGAGAAGTGTGGAAAAAAAGGAGGCCTTTGCCCTGCAGTGGGATGATACAGGTTAATATAAATAAATAAATCAGCCATGACAAATATCTCTGCTACTGCTGCATAAAGTTCCATGAAGCTTCCATGAGGCGACTATCAATCACGATTGCGATTGTAGCCCGCTAGTGACACTTTCCTCCGAGCACTCGTGATTTTATGACCACGCATGTTTATCGGTCTGATACAAACATACAGAATACTGTCCCTGTATTTTATGATAATAATGGAAGATTTCATATCCCGACCGGATTCGCCGTAAATCTTGTGGGCGCCATTTTGGGGTCGAAAAGTGACAAATGTGCTCCCCTGGGCCATTGTGGCGGTCATAACGTCATGTGGGATTTAATTATCTGTTTATTTAATAACTTGTGGTGAAATATGATCATTATTATGGTGTTTTAGAGAGTATTACGGTGTACTATTCGCGGACTTTTTTTCTTATGAGAATTATGCAACACAACCTTCGAAACTTTGAATTTGTTCTACGTAGATCAAAAGGGTTTATTGCCTAATATAGTATACTTCTAGCTTAACCCACCCTTAAAATGTGGGCCTATCGATTCATGATCTAAAATATTATTGTTTCGATAAACAAAACATTTCTGCAGAAATATTACTTTGACCGAGGGAACAAGCTCTCTTACTCTTCCCGCAGCGACAAATTTTAAGCGAATATATACGCGCATCTGATGGAGAATTCCATGTGGCGACTAGTTGCGTTTATGTAGGTAAGCCTAAGTACGTACGCCCTTGTCAGCATATTTAATATTGAGTGAAACTGCGTCTGCGCCTAATATAGAAGATCTCTTGGGCCGAGGCATTTTGCTGATTTGGATAAAAAATTATACTTACAACTTTTCTGTTCTTACTTGTTACTCTTTTCACCCAGATACTTAACCCTCAGTGAGCAAATTCAAATAGGTTATGAGTGTAATCGTCACACGTGAACAACGAGGGAACATACTATTACCGGGACTGACGTGGGCCGTTAAGCAAGGGCCGAGCCGTCAGCCAGTTGTAAAAATGCTGAATTTATCGAGGTCGGCCCAGATTTGTTTGCATCGAATATTTATTTTATTTTATTGTTGGTCAACCCTTGGGATTTTTATAGACCACTAGCTTCCGCTCGCGACTTCGTCCGCATCCCATTCTCTTTTCTTACCTTGTTTATTTCGGGATATAAAGTTGTCTGTATAGTAATCCTAGTTACGAAGTATCATCCAAATTGGTTAATTTATTGTGACGTGATTGATGTTAAAACATCCAAATATCGAAACTATCATTAGTAGCGCTAACTTTCGCCCGCGGTTTGGACTGTTTGGTACCTATATTCGCTTACGATCTTATAATTCATTGTCTACTTAAACTTCCAAACGTGTTTGAGTCGCAAACATATTACTTTTTGCTTTAATAAATACTAGGAGTTCAGAACTTAAGTATTTGCGATTCGAATGAATCGGAATCTACTCAGAAATCTATCTAGCTCAGGGACGGGATAAGGGCCTGTTTACTCGCCCCACTCGGGCCAAGGTTCACTTGACTCAGTCTGACTGATTCGTGGATCGGATTCATGTTTTGTTTTTTTTTATCCTATATCTATTGAATAAAGAGGGTTGTTGTAAGTTTGAAGCCTGAGTGTATGTGCGTAGGTTTTGCTTAAAATCATCTCTCTACACTACGCCCTGGTTAGGCTAAATAGCATTAAACTCGCCTCTGTACGATTTTTTAAGTGCAATAAAGAATTTTCTAATCAAATCTAATGTAATATCGGTGCAGCCGTTTCTACCAAATAAGTTATTGGGATGTCTATCATGTCAGATCTCAGACGTGATTGCAGTTTAAAACATTTGAAAGAAAGAAAGAAAATACAGTTATTTGTGACACACAAACTGGCAGAAACATGAAATTTTTTGATGCTTAGTTTTGCTTGTTGTTAGTTTGACAGATAGTTTCTAATAAACTTTACCTTTTGCCTGACCCTTTATTACTTTGAACTGAACCGAGGACATCAATCCTGCTTCACCGCTATTTATTTACCCGAAGCATTTCCAGCTCGAAGCTGCTTTCTGTCCGTATAATCGATACCGACTTCCAGTAAGAGGTTTACTAAGAGGCTGCATCGATCTCTTTGGTGTTTATGTTGTCCTGGTACAATAGTGAGAAACGATACGGGTTTCTTATTTCTTTTTTAGTAAAAATAATCATAATTGATGAGATTTTATTGTTTTTTTTGTTTTGGGCTAGTGTACTATTTTTTTTTCGTTGTCCTTTAAAACGTACTAGCGGCCCGTACTGGCTTCGCACGGGTATTTAACAAAAATTTCAATATTTTTAGGTACCTAAGTTTTTTACACCTTAGGTAACATTATTGGAGTTTTAGTAAGGAGCCCAAATTTTTTTGAAAATATATTATAGCCTATATTACCCGGGGATAGTGTAGCTTCCCAACCGGTGAATGATTTTTTCAAACCGGTCCAGTAGTTTCGGAGCCTATTCAATGCAAACAAACAATAAAATCATTCCTCTTTATAATATTAGTAAAGTAACGTTCAACGGCCACCAAGAATGATGATGATCTGTATGACCTTTATGGTGTCCTGGTAGCAGTCCTATAAGCGAAGGCGTAACTTTGCCCCTGTCAATAAAATTCTTGAGTCGGCTGAAAACTTGAGTCATTACGTCACTTCAAAATAATTGAGTGGCTTCTTGGGACCGTTTTAGTTTAATTATTGGAATCCTGTGGCAATGAAGGTACGATCAAAGGTGTTATTCTAGAACTCACGAAATATTTAGCTATCTGGAATATTGTTCAATTTAACTACTTACCTGCTGGTATTTTACTGAGTATCAGGTTTTATCTCTCTTATTTACCGACTAAATTCTCTGTAATAACTCAATCCATTATAACTTGACTGTTTATACTTTCTCTACCAGAAATTTCTTTAGAAGCGTTTGTGGTGTTGTTTGCTGTCAATCTTCAGTGGTTTTCTAAGTCACAGATCATATAATACTAGTATCTAAGTTCGACGTTATATCGTAGTATCGACGTTCTGCGCGGTCACTATTTGGATCGGTGACTGTTAGTGCCATTTACATCTGAGCGCTTCAGTGCTGAGGGGTTAAACTGTCGGTCCCGGCTGTAGCAGTCGTTAAGCCACGACGGAGGCCTTAAGGTGGCCTAAAAACTTATACGAGCTTGCTTGTTTGCTACCGTCTAAATCGTCTCCGTAATTCTTAACTCAATCCATTATAACTTAACTGTTTTTACTTTTATTACTAGTGTAGTGATTTTCAAGAAAGAACCGCTCATAGAGACAGCCTTGCTGTTTTTTTTTCATAGATCACAGGGACTGGGCGCTATAATGCAACATTGCACTCATCACTTACCAGGCTCCGATGATCAACGAAGAGCTTCGATTTTAATTTGAAACGGAACTACATCTGCGCGAACAATGGGGCTTGAATCATTTCAGAGACGGAACCAGCCGAGCGTGTGTCCCTTTCTCCCGGATGCGATAATTAAAAAACTTTCAAGATTATTTTGTTGCTGTCTCTTTCACACACCAAAGAATGATATAGCCAGCTGTTGTAGAGGCGAAGGTTATTATTATATTGATTTTGTAGATATTTATCATCGACCAACTCCTAAAACAACTTTATTTACTAACTTCAGTCTACATTCTATAAAATGTCTAAATGCAAATTTTAAGATCACTACAGCAATGTGATCTCAAATAAACATCAATTTATTTACGTTTAATATATAGTTACTTATTGTCTATTCAACGCTTAGCAGTATAGTCTAACGCCTTTCGCATGAAATGTCAATCGTCTAGCAATTCATCCTTAGTTATCTCTCTATACAAAATTCATAAGAGCGTCTCTAGTTGGCAGCAACAGCCTACTCTATGGCGCACTCCAAAAACTCAGTCTATTTCTCGGAAATTGGCCGCTACGAAAGAATACGGAATCTTTTATCGCCCTCCGGGGTTTATGTGTTAGGTTTTATTGAATAGTCTTTTGTTCAGTGAGCCGAAGCTGAACTGTTTCGGCCCGGGACAATCGAATGTATCGATACTGTCGCCACTCGAATGAAATTTTCCTTACAATCATAATAGAGCTGAGTACTAAAAGTGTTGTTGATAAAAGTTACGCGTCGTAGAGCCTTATCGCTCTCGCGAAGAAAAGAATGAGTTGGATCACGAATCTGTATAATACGGCTGAAGTCTCCAAGCAGCTGATCGGGCTCGGATTACAGTCACTTAGTTTATTAAACTTTACCAAGCAGCATCTTTCCATTTTATAGCCTTAGCCTCAAGATTAACTTGTTCAAAACTTCGCAGTTCCGTTTACCTGCCAAGTTATTCTGCTAGCCTGGTAGCGATCGATGCTATGCGGTCGGAACGTGCACCGAATCTCGATCTCTGGGACAATCTGTCACGAAATAGACCTACATTTTATATTGGAATTATCGATTTGAGACGAATTTTGTGAACCTTGAAGTTTAGAATTGAGGATTTGACCGCTGGAGCTTGATATTGGATTTGAAAACGAATCTGCGTTCACGCTATCTTGTCAATGTAAAAGTTGACCATTCGATGTGATTTTTCAAACATCTTTTGGCTTCATCCAAGTTTTTGGCCAGATCGTTGACTTAATTTTTTTTTAATGATATAGCTTAAGCATTTGGCTGCCGGCACACCTGATGGTAAGTGTAGCTACTCGCTAAAAAGATGAGCTTACCTACCCATTTCCACAAATGAAATTATTCACCACAACGATGATAAAATACCACGTCACGTGAGCGCATAGCTACCAGGCTGACAGGAGACGGAAGGGGGTATTAAATTGACTAAAGGCGTGCAATGTCTGAAGGCAGGATTGAGCTGTCACGCGCCCAACGACATTATCACCGTGTATCTAATCGAATTTGTAATTGTGTGCTTTGATCTAGGATCTAGTAGACAGTGTAGACTACCTCGATAGACACAGTGTTACCTACTGTAACTAGCGACTAATCGGATGAATGTGTAGGGACATGTAGGTATGAATTAAAGCGATTTAGAGTGCATGAGAAAGGTATGAACGAGCGGTCGTCAGTTACTGCGCACGGGCGATCGGTGCGGTCGTTGTGTTTAGCTAAAGGGAAAATCTAATAAAATCCAGTGAAAGTAAAAGTGTGTTTTTAACAGTAACTCCCAATCCCCACAAATGCAAGAGGTGCGGCTTTGCTGTCTATTAAGGAAGGAACGTTTTCATATGGGCAATGCACTCTCGTCTTAACTGAGAGATTGTCTAATGTCTAATCTAACTCGTAGAATATTATCCAGGGTCTATCCCCGTTAAGAAAATGCCTTCAAACTGAAACCAGCATTGTATATTGTAAGGTTTAGTAAGCGAGGGCGCCCGACGTCTCGGCGTCGCGTCGTATGACGTCACCTTGAGAACCTTACTTTGTCTCGAGAACGTTACAATCTAAGCTCCTACGTAATACCTACGCATACGCCTAATTTCCGAAGGCTTTTTTAAAACATCTGAAAAGTGTCATTACAGCGTCCCGTTCATAAGGACATGACGGTGTAAATGCGGCCCCTGACGCTGTATAAACCATCTTCATTAGATGCAAAGGCATGTTTATTAAGTAGGTCAACAATTTGGGAGCTACTCAAAGCACCAAAATATATTCATGTACATTATCTGTACCTAGATAAGTGCTTTAGTATTTTGTACTCGTAGGTACATCGTATGCTCCCGTTTAATGTTGTTTTTCGTCTTGAATGTACGTATTTTCTGAGTAGAATCGGTTGCTCTTGGATTTTCGCGCGATGAATTATACACGTGCGTGTCGCGGGAATATTATTCAAACTTGGAACGTGGAAGCTCGTGTGTGTGAACGTAATACACGAATCTCTCATGTACGCACACACGCGAGATGAATTGGACAATTCCTTATTTTATTGCAATAATAACAACCACTTTTCAGAATTTACAAATGATTCTCGTTTTAGATATTGAGTATTGGTCCTTAATGCAGACCTAAAGCATTACATGCACAAAGGAGCCATCATTAAATTATGAAAAACACCAAAATGTTGGCACTTACAAATGTTACAGGCACATGAGCCCTTCAAAGTGTTCGATAATCAAGCCTTTATTGTATATAACTGCAAAGTGTGCTCACGTCTCGTCTAAGCACAATTGTACCCTTCCAATGCAAAGTCCAGGAAGAAAATGTCGTTACCTTAAAAGACAAATCCAAATCTAAGTCAAAATCTATTTATAACTGTTAAAAACAATTTTCCCTATTCACAAAATGAATAGTATATCTCGAGCTGACACGATAATAACGAAGATAGTCAGATAGCCCTGTCCAGAGCACTGACTCCGCGTACACAAATGAAAATAAAACGACTCGCAATGGCAACTTTTGTAGTTTATTTTTGGCAACACTGGATACTGCGGGATTTACAAGAAATAAAAACAAAGGGGTTAGTACCAACTGGCTGAGTTTGCAGTTAATACAAATATGTAATACAGTTGGGTTAGGCCCTGTAGTGTTTGCATCTATTCAGTAGATGCGTTACCCTGTCTCGCTTGCACGAGTGGTTAGGTAACTGTCATGTGTCAAACTCCCGAACTGTCAATGTCTCCCGACGTGAGGGCGGGAGACGAAGGGGTCGGGGAGTTAGCCGAGATATACGGTGATGGACGGAAGACAGTGGGAGACCAGCTCGGTGTACCAGTGAGCCAGGGATACAAAGTACAGTATTTTACAATGGCGACGAAGATAAAGGTCTGTAGAAACTATAATTTTCAAAAAAAGGAGGAAAGGAGTTCAGGTATGTCTGTTTTTCTTTGTTGAAATTAGTGTTTTGGCCGTGGGTGGCGTGCGAGCTCCATTGATACGGCACGATGTTTCACTGCCAATAAATTAGTATCTACTGGTTCATTTGTTTATGTAATATAACGTACATTACCTGTGTTGTCTAATTGTACCTATGTCTTATTCAACTCGATGACAACAGAGAAAAGTTGAGATCAGCGGTTCAATTCCACACAATGTTTTTTGTTCTAAGTATGGTTCGATTGATCTGCTGCTGGCTGAAGCGTTACTGTATGATTGGATCAATCAAGATAGTCTAAAGACAGATAGGGAAACTATATTTCGGCTGCGTTTCAGCTGTCAAAGCTTATCTAATAAGTATTAGAGGGTGAAATGGCCTGGGATAGAAGAGGGGCTTCGGTTCGGCTGCGTTTCGGATAAAAAGTTCATTTGTAGAATTGGCCCCGTTAATCCGGCAATAGGAATACGTAAAAAAAAAAAAAAATGGTAATATGCAAGGTTTACACAATGCCAGTGACTGGACCCAGTTGCTTTGGTTTCGGATCCGGTCACTGCCGGCACGGCACAGAACTGTTGTTTGCATGGACCCAGTGACAAGTCGGCGCTGGATTGGGTTGCTGTACTGCCATGTTACTGACCCCGTATAAACCTACCTTAAAGCGGGACTTCTGTTCTACCAATAAACCATATAGGTACGTGTAGTTTGAAGTTTACTCAATATTGATTTGTCACACAAAATACACTTTTCACTTTGCATTGTTTACCACAACCTAACTAGATGGCGCCATAGGTAAAATTAGCACACGCTATCGTTGCGTTTTGGGTTTTTATCCAGCCAGCGCAGTGCATAAAATAAATTGAGTATTACTGTACAATAGAGCTATTTACTAGTTATTAAAGCTCATAAAAGGTATTTATTTATATAAAATAAAAATTAAAGTGTTGGTCACCCGTCACGTCTTGATCGTGTAGGTAGTAGGTATCATACCTACCTATTATACTATTAGACGTGATTTGAAACGAGATGTGGGTAAAAAAAAAAGTGGTACCTGTTAGGTTCATAGTATTATATTGTATAAAAAAAATATTATACCTGCTTAACTCACAATACAAAAAAAAAAAAAAGAAGAAGTTCTTCGATGATTTTCTGTAAGTACATTTAAATGACCTAAATTCAAGGTCGGACAGTTCGATAATATCAGGCAGGACCATCGTAGGACTCGCAATAATGTTGCCACATTCTGTCTGCCAGTGATGTTCAGTGGCGGATTTGTAATGTGATTAGATTGATTTTGTTTTAGGTCATGTAAAAGTTGTTGCTTGTATTGTATACGAATCTACACAAAGATACCACCGTACCTACCTATCTAGGTGTATTTATTTCACCGAGATTTTACTAATGTAGGTACATACCTACTTACTTAAGTACATGGAAGTTTTAGAATAAAGTTTTGAGGCAAATGTGTTCGATGCACGATTCTTATAGCTCGGATATAAAGTGTTTTCTGGTACATTCAGAAAACATAATAATTGCTTCGGCGCGTATACGCAGCGCAGCCGCCCGCCGCGCCGATGAACGAGCCTTGCTGGTTAACTTTTGTTGACAACCGAGAGTTTTGGCGGAAGGTAGCCCTAGTATGTCACGGGAATGCGCGCGCTTATGAGACGCGTTCCGAGCACAACTCGTAGCATTAAGCCTGCGGTAAATATACTAAGCTGTTAGTGACATCACTACAAGTGTAGTATAAAGCAAAGTCGCTTTCCGCGTCTGTCCTAATGTATGTATGTTTGCTTAGATCTTTAAAAACTACACAACGGATTTTGATGCAGTTTTTTTTAATAGATAGAGTGATTCAAGAGGAGGGTTTGTAGATATGGTAAATCAGCATTATCACTGCATTGCACCCGTGCGAAGCCGGGGATGGTTGCTAGTTTCATATACATAATTTCAAATTGGGTTTATCTAAGTATGAATGAATTCACTTCTGGTTTAGTCCTAGTATCGATGGCCTACTACTAGTAAACTGTTACTAATGAATTCAGTAGGTAAATTAAATATTTAAATTTTACCTAGGTACCACCTACCTGCTATTATTTGAACAGGCGCTAGGCGATGGGAGAGTACACCCAATTTATAATAGTATTATTAAGCAACTATTTGGTTACTAGTTAAGCTTTACTTAGGTACCATTGAACTGGATACGTGGTTGTTGATCAAGGGTTACCATTAAATTGGTTGCACAGGCAGCGGTCCAGGCTTACCATTAAATTGGTTGCACAGAGGTCCAGGCTTACCATTAAATTGGTTGCACGGAGGTCCAGGCTTACCATTAAATTGGTTGCACGGAGGTCCAGGCTTACTATTAAATTGGTTGCAAGGACAGGCTTACCATTAAATTGGTTGCACAGGCTTACCATTAAATTGGTTGCACAAAGGACCAGGCTTACCATTAAATTGGTTGCACAAAGGACCAGGCTTACCATTAAATTGGTTGCACAAAGGACATGGCTTGCCCAGGCTTACCATTGAATTGGTTTCTGATGATTGATCAACCCTTTGTTCAAGTTCAATGGTGTTTCATTTAAATGTCTCCTTTCTCAAACCTTTTCACCTTTGATTAATTATATATTATGTAAGTTTATCCATATTAATAAGATTAAATTATGAAAGTGGTTTATTAATATCTTTGAAACTAAACTCAATATTTACTAAAGCTCATAAATATTATTATCAACTAATATTAATGTTGTACTGTCTCTAGTTTTAGATCAATCTAATTGTCAAAATTTTGGTTGTACCTCCCTTTGTACACTGACCATATTCTTATCCGCACTTCCCTTTTGTTTATGACTCTAGCGTTAGCGAACTTGACACTGGCAGAATTGTGACAACTAGCCACAAAAGCCACAAACCAAGAAGTTTAAGTTGAAGTTCAATGGTGCTGTGTGGTGATAGTGCTGACTTTAAAAAAAAAAAGAAAATTAAGCATAACTAGTGAAAATAATAAGTAGCTAAATAAATAAGTAGGTAACAAGTTATCAATAGGGTTACTAATATTGGAAAATATGTTACATATTATGTAAAAAAAGTAAAAGCATAAGTATTCAGACATTTTCAAATGTTTTTATACCTAAACCTAAGCAGCTTGAACAGAAAGTAATAGGGGAAGGCAAGAAGACAATGTAAACCCTCTAGATGACACTGCGGTTTACAGTTTAATTTAGCTTCAGATGGAACCGGTTTATTAACTTTGACTACACGTGTAATTTAAAATGAAAAGTCTGTAAAAATAAGCCAAGCTGTGTGCTACACGTAAATAACCGAATAAAATTAGTTGAGATGGCCGTAAAGCACTTTGAAATAAGAAAATGACAGGTTAGATTAGACGAAATAAATCAGACCAAATAACAAGGAAATAAGAGGGTTTTGAACTATGGTGACGGTTTTGAGGAGTTGTATGTGCATTCAATGGATTTCATCGACTTTCGATCTATCTATTCCTTAATAAAATGGTGATGTGCAATTTTATGAGTGGGTAGACGTAAAAAATGGTTTGGTGTAAAAGATTCAGACTATCAGTGGGAACAACAAGAAATATCATTGCCAGTCTGGTTGTCAGACTGAAACGGTGTAGTCTTTCATGCTCTTGAACTACCAGACAAAGCGAAGCTCTTGTGATATAATGATATAAGATTTACCATTATTCTTAAGAGCTGTGGATTTTGTTACTCAATAAAATAAATAAATATATATATTAAAAAAAAAAAAAAACAGTTTAATATGGACACGCCAGGGTATCCAATGTTGATGAATCAACGACGTGTAGGACAAGCGATGTGTGCATAGGTACGGGAAGAGAAGATCTAACACTGTGCGTCCTTTTAGAGTTTTCGGAGATATTCTAAAATATCACTTGTCTTATGCTTGAACTCTATCCTTGCGAAATGGAGAACCTCTAAGAGGTCGGGCGATCTGGTTGTATAAATGTCGTTGATAGGTATCGACGAGCGACAGTATGCTCTATCTTGCGTGGAACTGAACAGTGCTTTGTAGAATATACTATACAGTTATAGTGGTCGATAACACATGAAGGAAGAGTTCAGTGTTTGTTCGGATTATTGTGCAATAGTTTCAGCGTTATAAATCTTGGTTCTATATTGACCACTAATAAATGGATTAGTCAAACACTAGAACAGAAAACTTAGGAAAAAAACTATATTAAGATACTTTATGTAAATACTTGATAGGTATAGTGAGTATATGCCTGTAAGTATATAGCTGTTCGGCTTGTGACGTAAACCGCGATTTCAAACTATTCATTGCAAGTAAGGCAGATAAACGTAAGATTTCTGTGCTTAGAGCTCTATATAGACATACATAGTTGTCCGATAATAAGATTTCAAAGAGATCGCCATAAGTGACAGATGAAAAAGGGGAAGGAGTATGGAGGATGGATATAAAGAGTTGAAGTGCTGGCGTAATAGAAAAAGATAGTTTATAAGGCTACGGAGAAGAGATAGACAAATTAGTGTTTTCTATAAGATCCTTTGCTTTAAATAAATGGATTGAATGAATGAAAACTGAATGAATGAAAAACGCTTTATTGTACATAAATAACACTGAAACATATTCCTATGATATAAACAAAACAGGTTGCATTAAACGTACAATGGGCGGTCTTATCGCTCAATAGCGATTGAATTAAGCTCGTCCCGAAATTGCTATCCAGTGCCGTATAAACTTGTGAATGTTTAGGCAGAAAGACGATAGCATGTAATGAGGAAACTGGCTAGAAGATACTTAAGGAGAAACACAGCTATTTGTCTTTAAGTATAAAGTAGAAGGCCAACAGGAGCCAGTCACGCTCAAGCCAAAAGATATCCACATTCGATTCAATGGTATTGTAGGTAATGTGGTCACATTTGGTTTTTGTGCCAGCGTGTAATGAAATGTATGTATACCTACATGATGAAGCTGTCTTTATGGGTCCGTGTTTTGATCAGTACTGAATTGCATAAGGCTAGTGACAATTATATTGTAATCTAGGGCGTTGTGCGGAGGTGTGCGTTTACACCACAGTATGATTATATACAGGACAGCTTAAAGGCTCTGTTGATAAAATAATATTTAAATAAGAAAGGGGTTGTAGTGTTTGCATCTATTCAGTAGATGCGTTACCCTGTCTCGCTTGCACGAGTGGTTAGGTAACTGTCATGTGTCAAACTCCCGAACTGTCAATGTCTCCCGACGTGAGGGCGGGAGACGAAGGGGTCGGGGAGTTAGCCGAGATATACGGTGATGGACGGAAGACAGTGGGAGACCAGCTCGGTGTACCAGTGAGCCAGGGATACAAAGTACAGTATTTTACAGGCCCGTTCTCACCCAGTCCCGTATTCACCCGGTCCGTTCTACCCCGATTGGAATAAAGTTAAGTCATTCACTCACGGCAAGTCTTTCACTTGTCTTGAAAAGAAAATGGTGACTTTTCCCTCAAAACTGTTTCAAGTGGGATTAAAACTTGATGTTCAGAAAGTAGTCTCAATATTTTTAAATCAATCTGGAAAACGCAAAGTTGCGGGCAGCTCAAAGTCAAAGAGATTTTATTCAATAAAATCTCACTGATCACTTTGAGTCGTCATTACGTTTTGTATGATTAGGTACGATTACAATTTTTTTTTAGCTAGCTGTCTTATTAGTCTGATACTCCTATAACCATGTATTTCATAATCATTCTTGTTTCAAGCAATAGGTACTTGGAACTTAGTGCTGTATTAATGCATTGAGAGCCCAAAAACACTTAACAAATAATAACTTTTTGATCTCCATCCGAATATTCCCAACTTCATAAAATCGGTCGTCTGGAGACGTCGCGTCGCCGGCGTCAGAAGATTTCTCTGATTAAACTTTATTAATGTTTAGCCCAGCCTTAATTAAAAGTCCAGGCTCATTAAGTACCTAGTCCCTGATGGGGACGTCCGGAGACGTCCGGACTTGTCCGAACTTTCGTTTAATCTGCTTTAGAAGTGTTTGAAAGTTTAAGCGTCAGGTGCTTTTAGTTGTGAAGTTGTCCCCGTCATTCGCTTTTGTAGAATATGACGTGGATTTGAAAAGCGATTTCTATTCTTTTAGATTGAGGGTAGGCAGGTGGCGGCTTTTTCATGAGTTAGTAACTATAACAAGTGTCTGTCGTAGACTTCCGGTGGCTGTGGTTGGTGGCCCGTTCGCGCTCAGACTAAGATCAAAGCGATATCGATTGCTTAATAGTTAGTTTTCAAAAGGCGCTGTCGCTGTGAGAATACACGGAATCTCTCAAGCATTATTTGTAGCATACTTACTGGTTCTACAATTGGTATTGGTTGCATTGGTTCATACCTCCCTTTGTGTACGTACAATGTGACCCTCGTAAATGTTTCGATTCAAAATGAAAAATAGGTATTGCCAGTATTGCTCGCACGTTTCACCGAATAATTGGGTATGCGTAAAACGCAATCGTAAATGTCGGAATAAAAATAAAATAAGAAATCCGCGTAGAACGAAGAGGGAATTTCACCCCGTTTCGATATAAATCAAATCTGTCATACATCTTAATCCCTGTCGACGTCTGATCGTGTTTACCAAGACTGCTCATGCAATATTTATAAGGCAAGTCCTTGTATGTCGTTACGTCACGTCAAAGTCGCAATAATAATATCAATTACACGGCAATCCCACGGTGACAGCGGATAATTTGTACCAGGAGATCGACGCGGCGAGGAGGTGATTGGGCCAATATTAAAGCGGTTCAACTACAAGTCAAATTAAATTAACATGAGAGACTCTACCTACGTGAATGTGGGCTTATTGGATTCTCGCGTACAACTCTGCGGTTTTATTGTCTCCTGGTAGATTGGCTTTTATTTGCTAATTTTCTGGAGCGTGTTCGGCGGTTTTAAGTGTCTTTTAACAAGATAAATAGTTTGAACGAGACGCAAAAGAAAATGTTACGAGAACAGCGCACGGTTTTACGAAATCGAATTCCGCATGAACACTTTTTCCCATAAATGAATGAAACGAAGAAACTTTTCCTAACTAAACCCTATAAAAAAGAAGTGCGAAAAAGTGTATTATACAGATAAAACTACACAGTATAAGACGTGTTAGGTCGCGCTTCGTAAAATTCAGGTGCGGGAAGTGGGAACCTGAATTTCAGACAATAACAGTACGTAATCTGTATATTTCAACAGATTTATAAATGTCTATCAAACATTTCAGAACGTTTCGTTCGCGCTCTTTGTTCCAGAACCCTGAAACTGATGCTTTTAGGTGCATAAAAAGTATGAATATGCAAGTAGCTTGTAAAGATTCACATTATTATTCATTCAAAAGACGGGAGCGTCATTTAAAATGCTAATAACTATTACTATCTATACTAGGAAGTGTGGGTATAAATAGGACTCTATGCAATGTAGCACACTCAATATATTTATTGCTTTCACATGGTATAAACATGAATTTTACAGGTTAGGTTTTGGGTGTTAATTTCTTCTCTAAAATAGTTCCACTGGTCTAAATATGTCCGCCGAGATCTTTTTCTTTTCCATTCGTCCATTAAGCGATATATTCCAGAAATCCCCACCAAGAAATCCCTACCAGTACGAATTTCAGTAATTTTTCCAGAAATCCCTACTGCTTCGATGTAGCATGTCAACGACGTAGCAGTGAGAATTTCTGTTTTTTTCCAGAAATCCCTACCAAGTATGTGGTTTAGTATTTAATAGATAAGTCATTGTTTATGGAAGAACTACTTAAACTTACCTTTGGTAAAGAGAAGTATAAACTAAGCCAATTTCAATGTATAAAGAAATGTTTTAGTAGCGACCACATACTTGGTGGGGATTTCTGGAAAAAAACCAGAAATCCCCTCTGCTACGTCGTAGACATGCTACTTCGTAGCAGTGGGGATTTCAATAAAAAAATACTGAAATCCCCACTGGTAGGTATTTCTTGGTGGTGATTTCTGGAATACATATATTCTTCAAATCCCCACTGGTGGGGATTTCTGGAATATATTAAATTAATTTGCACTGCACTCGATGAAAACCTCAAAATATCAAAAAGATTTCAATAATTTATTTGTACGCAAAAATCCACTTTAGCAACATTTAATTGAAATGAAACTGAATCGGACAAACAGATGTATTAATGAGCTTTTTAATGCACTGAATAACATTTTACTGGTGAAATTTGAACGGGAATAAACTTCAAGAGTATTAATAATTATTACCATTCGGTTTGCAATACACGGTAGAGTCTGACCACGCTACGTTTGCAGCGCTTAGAATATGACTTATTTTAGAAAACTAAAGTTGGAAACACCGCATGTACTCTACTGTCTAAGAAAGTTACTATAAAAATGGGGATAATAATCAATTACTATAATAATCACAGTTCATATAGCTATAAGTCAATCCATATGTCTTTTTTGGAAGTATGTGATTGTTGGGCGTATTATTTATCCTACTTCCTACTAATATTATTAACGCGAAAGTTTGTAACGATGTATGTATGTTTGTTACTCTAAAACTACTGATCTGATTGAGATGAAACTTGGAATATATATTGTCCGTGACCTGGATTAACACATAGGATACTTTTTATCCCGTACCCGTGAAAAAAATGAACATCCAAAAAAAATTATCAGTAAAAACATCAGTCCAGCCGTTCATTTGTTAGAAATGGTACCTATAGCAAAACACAACTGACATCGAACAACTGACGAATAAGCCGACAGCTTGAATAAAACCTTTTTGTGTTGGTGGGTACACAGCCTGGCCGTAAATAATCAAATTAAGAAAACAATATTTTCATTCCAAAGATGAATTTTTTACAAGCGGTCCGATGTGGATGAATCTTAGAATATATATTGTCCGTGACGTGGACTAACACATAGACTAGGTACTTTTTATCCCGAAAAATCAACGGGATCCAACGGGACGCGAAAGAAGTCGCGGGCGGCACCTAGTTGGTCAATATGCTTGAGCGCAGCGTCGCGCGTCGTTTAGAGTCCTTTTCATGAAAGAAGTCCCGCGGAAATTTCCGGAACTAAATTTTAAAACTAAATTTTAAATTAGTTGTCAGGTGCTGTTAATGTGTTCGGATGCTAGTGCGTTTTTATTTGGTTTCTGTGATCAAAGTCTTGTTTTCAATGCCTAAAGTTCTTAAAAGTGCTGCCCGAGAAATAATACTTAAGGTCGACTACAGCGCCGCGTCTGCGCTGTAGTCGACCTTAAGCTTCTTTCATGGAAAGTACTCTAGACACGATGCCAACTCTATGAAAATGATAAGTTATAGGTTGCATAGACATGTTACACCATTTATTTATGAGAATAGGATAACTCAACTCGATTTATCTTGCATAGGAAATGCCCATCCAATAATAAAAATCAGATCTCGCACGGGTGCACTTGGCTACCCTCCAGGGTGCGGGTTCAATCCCAGTTGGCTTGTTGCCTGCTTTGAAACAACTACATTTTATAAGTAGACGCGTTACGTCACGAGAATACCGTGCAAATATTATTTTATCTGAATACATAAGTATGCCAATATAATGTTAAATACGGTATCTGAAAAATGAAACCGCTATACTCCACACCAGTAGCTAGAAAGAGATAGCACATTAAGCTCAAGAATAGTTTTCTTACTGTGTTGTACCTGTGTTGTGTTGTGTGCCAAATAAATATTTCTCTATCTCTATCTCTCTATCTCACAGACACTGGTATCGATTCGCTTGTTGCATTTTTCTAAACTAACCTAATTTGACAGCACTAAAAATGTTGCCGTCCCTTTCTCATAAACTGAAATAACAAGGACGGCTATAATTTTAGAGATGTCAAATTAGGTTAGTTTAGAAAAATCCAACAAGCGAATCGATAACACTGACGTGCAGCCGCTGCTTAGTGCGCCACTAAGTAGAAGCCGGGCAATTACCTTACTTTTCTCTAGCTATAACCATTTGTGGATCACGGGTAACACATCTAATATTAAAAACTTCTTAGTTTTGAAGTCGGTTAGGTCCATTGTCCATTCTTTGGTAACTCGTGTTTTTGGCAAAGTGCTGGCAAATCTGTTGGCTTCCGACATTGATTGATGGAAACTAATGGAGTGTTGTTTTGTTACAGGTATGTGGCTCCTGGCTGGGGATTACAGGGTCTGGTGAGAGTTTGTACGTAAATAGGGGTAACTATTTTGACCAAGCAACTTTTTAGAGTCTTCTTTCTTCACCGGTCATTTTTCATAACTTACCTACTCAGATCTCCGCCTTTTGTTAATAGATTGGTAAACACCAATAAACATTGACATTGGAATCGATTCGGATGTTGCATTTTTCTAAACTAACCTAATTTGACAGCACAAAAAATGTTGCCGTCCCTTTCTCATAAACTGAAACGATAAGGACGGCTATAATTTTAGAGCTGTCAAATTAGGTTAGTTTAGAAAAAGGCAACATCCGAATCGATACTATTGTCAAATTCGTGGCAGCCCTAGCCACCGGACAGCCACAAAAAAAATAAAAAGGTAAATAGTAACAAATGGACAAGAAACAGGCATGAGTTTTTTTTTTTCCTTTTACCTTCCTTTTACTTATGCTACTTCTAAAATTGTTTTAAAATCGGTGTTTGGAGATAAGATTCGTTATTATTTACCTATGTGGGTTCGGTTGATTAGCTTTTGAGTTACTGTGCCCTTAAGTATCAAAACTTGAGAGGTGTCAAGGGACACCCGGATGGAACGAAGTTCCTTGAGGTGTTGTTTTCATACAGTAAGTACACAGATGCACCTAAATTAAAACAAAAACTTCCAACAATACCTACATCCATTTGTTTCCTTCCTGCACTAATTTATTCGAATGACGTTGTCAAAGTTTTAAAAAAAGTGTCGCTACAACTTTTGGTCTTCATTTTTTCCGTCTAGCCCCCTTCGGCAACGCGCGATAAGGAACTTCGCTCCAAAAATCAGTAGGTACCTCACTATTAAGTGCTAACTGGAAAAGTCGAGCAAACTACCAGGCTGACATAAAGCATTGTGAAGTCAGTCTATTGAACAATGTCGTCAAGTCATTGTTCGGTTTGAATGATTGTTCGTAATAGATGGGCATTGCGGATTCAGGGCAGGCAAAAGGGGGTTCTACCCAAGAGTGGACCAGAATCATACCAATAATCTATACGTGCCTATAAAGCAGAGCTGTCTGCTGGTAGAGCTGCTTTATCAAGTATTGACGATGTCTTTCCTGTGGATATGGCTGACTAGGCTGAGAGGATGGTATAGTTGCTGGGCCTACTCCATATAAACATTGTCCCAGGCACTACAGTGTCCCGTTAAGTGTAGGCATAGGTTGCCTCCTGACGCTCTATAAATTATTTTCAATAGATGTAAAGACCTAAGTAGTATCAGGTAAACTTTCGCAGGCATAGGAAATCATCAAATAGTATTCTACACAGAATAGCCTCAAATCAACGGAAATTAGTAAGCAGCAGTGTTATTCAGCCAATTACCGAGCCTTGTGATATTGTGTAGGAAATAGTTTTGTCGGTTGAGTAATCTGATTGGCTAATCCAAAAGTGACAGCCAATGAAATGAGAGGTCACGTTCAGTAGTGCTATACTATCCCGCTAAATAAATGTCGAAGTTGAGTTGTTTCAATGTTTGTGTTTCAATCACGCACGCTGCAACTGCTGGTGGTAGAACATTTTTAGATCAATGAAAATACTCTGTATTTTCCGGTTACTACTTCCTTTCAACTTCGTTCAACTTCCTTATCCCCCGTGGTGAGCCCTGCAGAACTGCTAAATCTCTTTTACTAAAAACTCCCCCTCACTCTACTAGCCGCTATGGTGGCTCTCTCACAGTCTTCTCTGTCAAGTTGTGGAATTCTCTCCCTCATGATATTCGTGCTAGTCCTTCGCTCAGCGTATTCAAGCGTAAAGTCAAAGAACACTTTCTTTCCTTGTAATTTTATAGTATCTTATTGTATGTACGTAGGTATGTTTATTTTATGTATGTAGGTATGTTTATTTTTTGTATGTAGGTAACAGGTTACATTGTATGTGTACTGTATGTATGTAGGTTTAGTATAATATAGTTGTGCTAGGTATATAATATGTAGGTTTATTTATTTATTTGTATGTAGGTTCATTTGTTAGTAGGTTTATATTATTTATTTGCTATTCTTTTATCTATATGTGTTGTACACGTACCCACTTTCATTTTCCCATCTCTCACATCCTAAGGTTTGCTGGAAGATAACTCTTTTTAGGGTTAAGCTCGCCTTTATGTACATGTTTTAAGTTTAAGTTTTAAGTTAAGTATCTCTGTGTACAATAAAGAATAAAGAAAGAATAAAGTACTAACCGGTTACTAACGCAACATGGTTGGAACTTGCAATAAAAGATATGTGATCATAGAACTAGTCTTCAGCCGGTGTTTCACTAACTGCCTGACCGCAGTTAGACTTTGTGAAAGGTAGAATAAAACGCGTCCGTCCGGCAGCCGGTATTGATGTCCGGAACCCGGACGGGCGGCGTGCCGGAACCGGACGCGGTGCCATTGTGTTGTTTGAGCTATCTTGTTGGACTGAGGTTGGAGACACCGGGCGGACTAAGGTTTTATTCCTAGACTACAATTTATTTAATCTACCTATATAGAGGACGTTCCTGTGTCGATGTGAGGATGTCATCTCCAAGACATTGTACTGCGTGGAGGTGGACTATGAATAGACTTTATGCCTGTTAGGTTAACCCTAATAACGTTTTAAGACAAAAGAGTGGCCTATTTTGAGTGTTAGTTTGAACTATAATTCAATTTGATTCAATAGAAATTTCGAATTTCACGCGCCACCAAATTACCCAAACCACTCTAACTAGGAACACATAACATTGAAGGTATTTTCAAAGCGAGGCTTGTTTGACATAGCGGGCTTTCAGCGACTGAAAGGCTGAAAAGGTCCATAGAATTTGTCGAACAAACATCAATTTTTTTAAAAGCTTGTAATAGCTGACCGGGGCTTTCCCGGACTTCTAAACAAATGTCAACAATCAATGGATTGATGGACGGCATTATTCATTCGTGATTTTTTTTTATGAAACCTTTATCGTGTCTTAGCGTGACGGATACAATGTAAAGCCTTGGTCTCGCGATCGTAACGCACAACGCTGCGGTGTGCGGCACAACGCAGAGTACCGCGTTTGCTCCTCGCCGCTGACGCAGACTGCGACGTAACAAACGACTATACTAGACGTTTTCCATACAATTATGTGTCCGGCGCTGCATGCTGCATACCTCTGCGTTGTGCGTTACGATCGCGAGACCAAGGCTTACGATACACAAGCTTGCTACGTAACAAGTACAGAACAAGATCTTCGTGAAGAATGGTGAAGATTCGATGTGGATTTTTTTCGACGACCACACTGTCCTACAACTATTTCTAGTGAATCTCCATTAACACTCTGCTCTCCTAGTAGCACCAACCGCAGAGCAGTAAGCAAATAAGAAATCAAGAATCGTCTTTACAAAGTTACTGCAGTTGCCAACTGTCAAAAGCAAAAGCTAACCGCTTCCGGACGTACTACTGGGCCCGGTACCCTGTAATGGTGGAAACGCCGGGGAAATAATTGGAAACACTCGAAATATATCATTGAATTAGCTGTCCCCCGCGGCGTTGCTCGCGTAGTAGCAGCATACACATTAATGGTTAAAATCTTTGATCCTAATTTTAGACCATTTTATGGTGTGATTTTTCAAAATTCCCTTTTTAGTGCACCCCTCCACTATATAAGGATACTAAGCTCCAAATTTCATAGTCTAAGGTGTGCGTTGATAATAAGAAGAAAATGTGATTTCTCATCTCGGTCGGGAAGCGTTGAAACCGTCCTCAACAGCCAGGTTGTACGCCAGACGTGATCTCATCTAGCAAGATTTGTCGTATGTTTTCGAGCGTAGACCCCTGAGCCCCTGCCGCTGCCGGCGAGGGATTATGTCGAGCTAATGAGGGGTTAAGAGTATGAGAGGATTTTGCGCTACGACAGTGTATTCTGTGATTTTTCCAGTTTGTTGAAAACATCTTCAAAGAGTAATGTAACTTAAGCATAATTCATTTTAGATGTAACTAGCCGTAGACAGCGGCGTTGCTCGCGTTCTAGACCTTTTAAAGGGGGACTTTTAAAAATTCCTTTCTTAGTGCACCCCTACACTATGTAAGGATACTACCCTCAGAATTTCATACCTCTAGGACTTATAGTTTAGGCTGTGCGTTTATTGTCAGTCAGCTTCAAAAGAGTTTTATGTATTTAGAAGAAGATAAATTCTGAGTGAATTATAAATGTCCCTAATGTCTAATATTATCATGTTCATTTTTGTTTTGCAATAACATTATTCAGAACTGAGATTACTTCCGAATCGGTCATCCTTAGGTCTGCCCTTCAAAAAGGTCACTTTACCAGGTTTTCATAAGCCCCCAGGTAGTAAGATAAATACCGATCAAGTTCTTATTATTTACATCACAAGAATAACAAAACGACTGCCAACCAAAAACGATAAAAATAAATTATGGAAAGGTAAAGGATTACCATGTAGAGGTAAATGTATAGCATTGTACCAGGTTATCATAACCACCCAGGTGTTCAGTTAGTTCTATTGTTTGTAAGTTGATATTGCGTTCGCCGGCGCGCAACAATGCATTCGGTCGGCTTTGTTCGTCGCTCGTCTGTTTAATGTAAACGCATGGACGATTAATGACACCTTATTCTATTGAACATTTTATTTGAAAGTTTTATTGAATGAACATGGAATGAACACATTCATTCAAAATTAGTGTTCTGGTTTCAAAGTCAAAATTTTTTTATTCTGTAAAATCATAATAATATAAGGAATATTTAGAATCGTCTTACATTATACTATGAGTACTTGTTACTTATAGTAACTTTATTCTTGGTGTTAGTTTCTTGTGACCAGAATCTAGAATCTAGACTTGACCGGTTGACCTTATTCGGCTTTAATTTGTTCAACAATAAAGCGGTAGGAACCGTAGTTTGTAAAAAAGTAGTTTGTGACAAACTACGGTTCTTACCGCTTTATTGTTGAACAAATTAAAGCCGAATAAGGTCACGACTGAGCTTTAAAATATTCATGCCAACCCAAACACCAGGACATCATAAATTATAAATAGTATGAAGGAGGATAAATTGCTGTGTGCGTGTGTTAGATGCAGATGCAATACACCCCTCTTATTTGTCGACAAGCTGTTGGAATATAAGGATGTGGTATCCAAAGTTATGAAATGTAAACAAAAGATTTTCGCTGTACCCTAATCATTTTGATATTTGACGACTAGAAGAGTAGAATACCTTAGAAATTATAAAATTATTGTTGGAATAGGTAGCCACGTGACTTACAGGTCGCGACACGATTTAATAGCTCTGACCTTGAATGGAAGGGATATAGAAAAAAAAAAGAGAATAGATATTTCTCTCCATAAAACACCTATTTTCAAGATAAAATATTATTTCTCATTTTGATTCACAACGATCCAAACATGGACATTATTTATGCCACATCCATTTATTAACATTTATTTTGTATTCTACCTGGGTCTCCAGTCGCCCCCGGTCAGCGGTCGCTGCATCAATATTGCATAGTGTCTGCTACCTCCTGTTATTGCTGTGAGCCTCGTGAAGTGATACCCTTTCTCTTTGTTGTGGAGAACTGAACCCGTAGTCTGAGTTTTGTTATGTTGACTTGAGACAATGGAGAAACTAGCAGTTTTTTTATGAAGAAAAATAGTTTGCAAATCTCCCGCTTAAGGCGCTTATCGGGTTTTCATACAAAATATCTCGCTTCTCGATATACGTTAGAGTGAAAGAACAATATAACATTTTGGATGTTTTTTGTCTTGACATGTTGGGTTTTTAGATTTCTGACCGAGTTTTTATGTCTCGAATAGTTCCAATTATAAAATATTAACATTAAAAAATAAATAACATTTTAACAGAACGACCTCAACCTTGCTCCACCTTAAAACGAGTGATTTCTCATTCTCTCCATAATTTTTTTATCCAATCAGAATTTTAGTTCAACCCATTTCATGTCATTGTCATCCATTGTTATTTTTTTCTATTCTTTTTTTCAAATCTATTCTATAATCAAAAAAATAGGTTTTGTCACTGTCATATTACATTTCAGTTAAAAAAGTATTAATCAGCTTCACAGACCGATTTCTGTTGTTAAAAAAAATCTCCGTAACATTTCGAATGTAAATAAAGGAAAAATAAAGTAAATCAACTCGATTCCGGTCATTCCATTACGAAGTCCCCGATTGCCTTTCGGTCCGATGTAAACACATTATGCTTCATTATTGAACAGTTTCATTATTCTCCTCTTTTATTCATTTATTTTGTCCTGACGCTTCTGAGTTTTCATAGAAGATAATTATAAGGTTAAGCTCAGGCTAGACTTAATAAATGAGTATTTTATGGGACGAGACTAGATAGAATCCACTGGTTAGGTTACCTAGGTATCTGTTGAAATCAATCTTCAACTTGTAGCCGTCTGGGTATTACAGTCGTATCCAACTGTATACATAGAAAGGGAATACAAACGAGCAATGTAACAAAGTGATATGTTCATGAGGTAACCAAATAACCCTCCCAATGTTTTGACAGCCCATTAAACTCAAAGTCCTTTGGCAATTCAGTGGGAAAACAGTTCCCGCCAAAAACAATAAAGTTTCTTGATTACGTGTACAGTTATGGCCGCGCCATTTGCATTTACAACCGGATGAATAATGTAGTGGGACCCTCTTTTGCAAGCTTTTTTAGAAAGAATGAGTAACTTTTTTATAGCTCTGTCCTTTTCTACGCCCCGCCCTATTCGTCCCTACGTTTCATGCCCTATGCAGTACATGTTCCTTGCAATCCCATGATTTCCAAGTTACTTTTGAGCTCTACTGTGGTTATGATCGCCTGGTAGTCGCCAAGAAATGTCACCGTAACTCTATTGTTTGACAGGTTTCTTATTAACTTCGAACGTTCTTGGTCGTTATCTTATCATGCTATGGTAGCCTGGTAGTACGCAAGGAGTTTTGTTGTAATCCTTTTGTTTTTAATTGAAAAAAAAAACTAATTAAATAGCGTACCTACTTTTTTATCGTACAACTTCCAGCATACATTCAACATTTAACCTTATTTTCGCTGTGCAAAAAGGGTAATTTTGATTTGAACAATATTCCCATTCACTTAATGTGACTTCATTCAAGAACACGAATCGTTTGCATAAAATTTTATTTGCGAGTTTGCTTTGTTGTTCAATTTAAACGACAAGGATTATTCACTTAAACGATTCACAAAAACGTTTGCAAAATTGATACATTATCATGGTATTAATCAAAATAGGGTTGTCAAGAGACTTTCTGATGTTTAATTAAATATTAACCATGAAGGTAAGTACTAGTAGTCTAACCTACCTCCTTATACTAAGAATTTTGTTCAACATTGTTCCATCAGATATTACTAAAATAACGATATTGTTAGCGGTAATCGGTAAACCGCGCTAGGGTTATCACATAAGACTTTATAACTCGCCAACTAAGCCCCAACTTGTATTGGGTCGAACATTTAATTAAACACCTTTGTTAACCGAATTTCGTAGTAACGTGTCTTGATTTCAAAGTTTTCAACTAGGTACAGCCGGTGCAAGAGCCTTAACGATAAGGCCTCTGATTCTCCTTAAACCCTCTTTGGAAAAAGTTATTTTATTGTTAAGACTTTCGCTAAAAATATATTTATTTATAGTATTTTTTTTTAAGTCAGCAGGGTCTTTATTAATCGTTATATAATAATTATTGCTAGTGTTAGACGTCTGATTGCTTCTAGTTACTGACTTATAACAATGTATGCTAGTCGAAATAAACACCACCTACATATATTTTGCTGATATATTCCAGAAATCCCCACTAAGAAATCCCTACCAGTGGGGATGACTCACGCTCAATTCCAAATTTCCATTCATCACCATTCTCTACATCCCCTGCGGTCTTATCGCGTTGTGGGAAAATCCTACAAGTTATTAATGTCGAAATTCGAAATTGTCAGAGCACCGGACAGGGGAACTTGACAAAGCAGAAACGATTCTATTTACATAAACATTCTTATTATGATACGAAAACGTAGATTTAGGTTGATTTGATGATGTTTATGTACATTAATTATTACCATGACTTTACATAATTAAACCAAAGATTATTTAAGTATAAGTCAGGGGAGATTCATGTGTATGCATATTTCCGCGTGACGTATCTAAAAAGGTCCAATGAACACTATAAAATCGAATAAAGCACGAATTAAAAACAAAATTAAAACAATTTAATCCCAAGTTGGCGGCAAAAAGTCTACCAATTAGTAGCAATAATTGACAGATACCACCCTGGGGTAAAAGTTTTATTATCCCCCAAACTTTGTAATTCCGAAATCTTTTCGCGTCCTTTTTTTCAGACGAAAAAGGCAATCATTATTATTTAGCATAATAAATTACCGGAATTTCAAGTTATGAAGTTGGAAAAATGGGAGCCGCCGAAATTGGTCTGTGTTTTGGCGACTCATTTTGTCGGCCGTTTTAAAAGTTGTTAATATTTATGGAAAATACTAAAGTTGGTAACTCGGAGTGCGCTGCTTCAACTTTATAGTTTTGCTGTACAACACGTATTTACTGAAGCGCGGTCATACCGACCGGGTTTTAGGAGGAATAGTTTTAGGCTTTGAAATAGTGAAAACCGTATTCAAATCAGACCAATAGCAGCTGCGGTGGTGCGGAACACAAAAAACTACGAATTCGTCGGCTATGTTGGTCAACTTGGTTCAAAATTGGGTTAACTCTTGCGAAAATACTTTTCGTGACGACCTTACAAAGGCTTTGAATGATGTTCATGCCTTACAACATTTGGATGAATGGAAATTCACAATCACATCTTCACAATTTGCAATCAATAAACTTTCAGACTCTCCCAGGGGAGCATAACTTGCGAGAGTGTGACCGAATGCTCGCAAATTGCAACAAAGTGCCGGGACGGGGTCCAACTAATTCCCCTAGCGCGATTTGACGCCATTGTGAGGAGTGGAGCCTGCAATCGTCTCTTGTTCACTTCTAATGCTCTGGTACTTTGCTACACCACGCTGCATGGGCTTTCGGGTAATTTCGTAGAACATAAATTCGGTACTTTCAGCGAATTCGTAGCGAACATGACGTGAAATTGTAAGTTGACTGAGCCAAATTATATGCTGCTATCCAATTATTATAAGTGTTGTTAGGTAACTTCTTTGTTACGAAAGGAATATTGCGTATTTTTGACATAATAGTCATTAAAACTCTGTTGCGATTTCTCAAATTGCCCAATTCACTCGGACACTACATCGTGTGGAGCCTATTCTTTAACATATCCCTACACTTCTTGCCCTTTTTGATAACAGGCCCATTTTACGTTTCAATGTCATCTACCTACTTCATACTAACAAAAATATGGAAGTCAGTATTGTATTTCAGTTTCTTTTATTTACTGCTAAACCACTGTACTGCTTTCATTCCCTAAGCTACCGTAGTCGAATTTGGCATCGATAAAGCATCGAAGAAACTCTTCAGACAACTCTCATGATTATTTAATTTAGTTCTCTGAGCAGATGCAATCTTTTTATCATAAGAAAATATCTGTAAAATGTCCCGTAAAACCCCGCGGACAAACCCGCTGACAGAAGCTAGTTGGCTCTCTTTTATTCTACACCTTTGTCCCATTTGGCGAGATTTGGTCTGCGATTCCGTCTATTCACCTTACCCGACCTAATGTTATTAGGGTAGTTATGCTTCTTTTATTCATGGAGGAATGTACTCTTACTCGTACAAGAATATTTTTCTACTATATTGAGTTCAATATTGTTTTTTTTTTTTCGCTGCAGAGTTTGTTATCAGTTTGGCTGTGCATCTTGCGAAGGTAGTGTGAGGCAAATCTGAAGAATTGATTCGACCTAAACTTGGGGAAAAACAATAAACTAAATTCGTGAGATTTGAGAATTTTGAAAACGAACTGTCATTAAATTAGCCCAACAAAATGTCCCTTTTCAACCCAAATCATAAACAGAACGTGGGTCCAAGTGGACAATGGGCCTGTGAATGTCACATCACAGTACATTACAGTGTAGAAACTAAGAGGTCTAAAACGGATTGGGACATTTTGAATAGAAAGATCTGATTCTTGACGTACCAAAATGTGGAGTAAACTGGGTTGAATTAGAATAATTAGGTAGAAGTTGGCAGTGGACGACATGAGGCGGCGGCGGCGAACGACGTGTCGCGGCGACACTACCGGTTTCTATGTATTTCTATGAAATTAGACGCGAAGCGTCGTCGCTAGCTTCGTCCTCCGCTGCCAACTCGTACCTTTACTTAGTATAAAATGTGTTAAATTTTTTATAAAATATTATAAGATAAGAACTCTTGCATGCAGTAGGTAGTTTGTAATTAAGATGACTCAAGTTAGTAATTTCTCAAATTTCTAAACATTTTATACGACCTTGTTTTATTTATTAGGTGTAATTTGGTTGATCATCAAAATAAATGTTTTATACCAGAGAGACAGAATAACACAGGAAGCATCAGGCGTCCCGGATAAAAATGCTATTTGATGGTTTTCCGTATGATTACTCCGGCTGATCTCCTGGTAGTAAAACTTATTGCTTTCCGTTCTACCATATACCTACGTACGAAATATAGAATAGAACGCTCTTTTGAAGTTTCTACCCGACTTCCCAGGAGGGTCGGTATTTCGCGTGTATGACGTGTAGTATTTTTCTTTTAGCTTGTGTAGTAACCAAAACGGACATCACTATTAATTAGTAACCCTTAAAAAATAACAAATAAAACGATGCTAAACAAGACAAATTTGTACGCCTTAGTGCAAAACACAGCGCACACTAACAATGGAAGTACTTGGGTGCGTTTCGCCTAGGTGCGATTCATTTAGGTGCGGTTCGAGGAATGCCCCATTTATAATATGTCACCTTTCTTCCTAAATACCTGTGTTTACAAATAAATGATTTGATTTGATTTGAAGTTAGTCTGTTAAAAGAGCTTCACACTTCTGAAAGTTGGCTTTAATCGAGCTACTAGAGCGTCCCACTGACGCAGAACGAAGCACTAGAATATTTATCAACTTCGGAAGGTGCCCCGATGACCTGGTTTCCGTAACTCATAAGCGATGGGTTATAACTGCGTATCAGCGAAGCGACGAGCGATTTGAACGTCAAAATACCATAAATATTAAGTCGCATTATTGTGTCTTGGTTTATTGTGGTGTGTCGTACGTACGTATCGCTTACAATTTAGTATTGTTATGTTCACACAGTGTTGGGGTACATTTTCGTTTGTGGGACAAAACAGTATTTTCTTTCGGGTTGAAACGAAAATCCTATTATTGGGTTATTTCATTGCAGGGTAAAACAGAACTATATTTCGGGTTGAAACAAAAATGCAATATTTGGGGTAAAATTTGGTGAGGCAAAACAGAGTGGGTGGTTACATTTCGAGTTAAAACACATTGTTTGGATTTTGTGGGGTAAAACAGAATTGCGGATTAAACCAAACCTCATAATACGTGTTTTTATGGAACAGTGTTTTCTCAAACAGACGTTTTACAATCTATAGACTATACGAAGCTAACCCTATTAAAAACGCTATGTTTATCGCGTCGCTCGTAGCACCCTGCTGGTTATAGACTTGGAAACTCGTTAAACACTTCTGAAGCAGCGCTCGTGATTTAGGTCTTTGTTTGCGGCTCTCTCTATTATTTGACGGGCTTCAGCTCCACGGTACCTCTCGCATTATGTCACAATAATGCCTTCTGTTTTCCTGGTGATTTAGATTTAGTTTACTTTCTTTTTTGTAAAGAAATAGTATAGTTTGGTGACTTTTTTTTTTTAATCACTTCTTTTGTGAAACAAAGAGAAGCAATTCACTTATTTGCAATTCATTTAGATAGAGAAGCCAATTTTAATCTAAATCGATTTAGCCGACCGTTCACGTTTTAGTAAAATCAGATGTTTTTTTTGTAAAATTCAGTCAGCTGAAAAAATCCTGAAACAGTAAAGGCTACCGAGCAACTAGGCAGCGGGAGGTCACGTGTAGGTAATTAGTCGCAACTACTAATGGGTTCCATTCCGGCTGCATCGCGCTTTTCCGTATAATTTCGTTGAATAATTTCCAGCAAACTACGTCGTTACCGTAACATTTTAATGTTATGTACGAAAAAGCTGTATTTATTTTACGGTTGGTATCAGGATTGCGAAAAAGAAGCTAACTGGTTTATTTTTACCCGAAAGATAAAAATGTCTGCTTCTATGAATGAATGAATGAATAAATGAATGAATGAATGATTCATTTGCGTGAAGAGTGATACATATTAGGTGTTAAATAAATTATTGATTCTCACACTTCGCCAGAAAAACCCAGCATGCAAAATTAAATTTAAATTGCCACTCTTCACGCAAATAAATCATTCATTCATTCTAACTTCTTCTGTATATGTATATAAATAAATAAATAAATAAATAAATAAAAAGCTTTATTTTCTAACTCACTATCTTACAACAATTGTTCTTAATCTACTCTTGATTTGTTTTTATACTACTATTTTATATTACGTATTGTCTTCTATATCGGTGTAAGGACCGCCTAGGGCGGTAAAAGCCTCCTCCATTTGCTTCCATCTCGACCTGTCTCTACTCCATGTGAAGCCTGCTATTTTAGCGATGTCGTCGCTCCATCGTTTATGGGGTCTACCAGGTCTTCGTTTTTTATCAAGGGGGTAGCAATTCGTTGCCGTTTTGGACCACCTGTCATCTGCCAGTCTTTGGATATGTCCAGCCCACTTCCATTTTAAGTGAAGAACCTTTTTACGGCGTCTTTTGCTTTGCTTTTCTTCCTTATAACGCTATTCTTGATCTTGTTCTTTAGTTTGTTGCCTATGTAACTTCTCTCTTCTGTATAACTTACTTTTATTGTTCTTTTCATACAAATAAAAGTATATCTTACGAATTTATTTAAAAGAGGTGTGAGTATGTACGGTGTAGTGCTGTTTCGCACCACAGGTTCTCATCACAACTTATTTTTTGCTGTTTCATACCAAGAACTTACTATACCGGCCACGCGCTCTTGCTTTTGAGTCTCAAGGACTTACAAACCATTCACTCATCTAGATAAATCTAGTACCTATCATACCATTCGTATATTAAATGGCATACCTACTCTCTTATTTTTCTTATTGTAGTGTTACTTCTATTTTCTAGCTTTTCCTTGATCGTACAATTTGATTATCCAAAGTTTACCTAATCTATGTTCCCAACTAACAACTATTACACCACGCTGTCATACCTCCAAACAATATAATCACATGTCTAATTCAAGAACATGATCCAACGCCTCCTTCGTAACTAAATTCATCAAAGATCTTAGGATTAAGCTCTTCGGTGTTATGGTACTCTGGTAAGTTCGGGTCCTTTATGGGGATAATGACGATTTGCTTCAATAGCTCACTCAATGACTTGTGTATTTCATAACTAGGTAGTTGTTCTGTAGACATTTGAATTGATTTATTTTTATGATTTTACTAGCGACCCGCCCCGGCTTCGCACGGGTGCAATGCAGTGATGATGATGATGTTGTATTATACATATAAACCTTCCTCTTGAATCACTCTATCTATTTAAAAAAAACCGCTTCAAAATCCGTTGCGTAGTTTTAAAGATTTAAGCATACATACAGACATTAGGACAGACGCGGGAAGCGACTTTGCTTTATACTATGTAGTGATAATTTACTATTGACCTTTTTATTGTAAGTAATATTAAGTTATGTATTTTTTTTGTTATTTTATGGTTTGTGCTATCTTTAAAATGTTATTTCAAATACGATTCTGATGATAGGTTGTGAATAAATGAATGACAATTCTGTTCGTTCTCGTTCGTCCCACTGGGTTTCGTCTCACTGGGGGGACGAATTTGAATGTAAATTAATGTTATATTCTTCTAATCTTCTACGAGTACATAGTATAAACTATGGCACAAAACAAGGCATTAATTCTTTAAAATAAACTTACAGATTATCTTTCATATTATGTATCTTTAGAATAAGGTAATAAGGGCTTTAGATATTCATGAGATAGCAATTAAGACTACTTTACCTACCTACAGTAGCTTTGTATTCTGAATTCTAACTTAATTTAGCAAACGCTCGAAATTACACATTTTACTCCAAACATTTAAATTAGAAGTTATCTAATTGAAAATTGAGGAGACACAGTGCAAGCTCAATCAGCTGACCAACTCACTATTTGAACATGTCGCTGAATATTTGAAAAGAGAATATTCTGTATCATTTATATCACGTTCGAATGAAAGCCGCCCTCGAGTGTAATAGCGCAAAAACTTGTCGACAGCACAGACCAAAGTTAGATCAGCTGGTCTGTTCCCACTAGTTCTATTGATAGAACTAATAGCAAGTAAGCAACTCGTACGAGTTAGTGGCCAACTCTGGTGACGGAGTTTTTAGGCCGCCTTAAGGCCGCCTCCGTCGTGGCTTAACGACTGCTAGAGCCGGGACACAGTTTAACGTGCCCTCTGGAGCACGGAAACGCTCAGATGTATATGCCACTAACGGTTACCCATAGAACTAATTGGAATTATCTTCGCAAAAAATTTCATTTACTAATATCTACAGAGAACACCACATAATGACTATAGGTCCATATGTCCTAAAACACAGGCCTTAGCATGTCAGGCAAGAAGCCACTCTTTACCCATGCCCCGATGAACGGTACGCTGTAATGAGTGACTGTCTGTGGTCCGGCTTGAGACCAGCTCAAGCAGTAGTATCACAAATCCTTTTGCTTGAGTCAAGTAGACCCTCGTTTCATGATCGAGCATCTTTTATCTATCATTTTGGTCAAAGAAAACCAGCTGCGTTATTTAGGCTGTGAGTTTAATAGGGCAAAAACTTGCCTTAGGGATAACCTTTGAATGTTTTCCAGCGATATGAATGGCCCACGTCTGGGATCGTGAGAGGTGGCCAGCATCTGCCGGGATTACGAGCTAATGGCGTGATACGTGCCTTAATGTTTCAAGGGTACGACAACCCGACCTAGTGCTACTCCTCAGAATTTTGAACCTCGGTAATGTGAGTCATTTGACAGGTTTAAAGGCTTTATACCTGTCAAATCCTAAACCTGTCAGAAGATTCACATCAAAACAAACGACAGCCAACTTGACGAATGACTTGATTTGACTTACCTATATATTATTTCAAAAATTTCACTTGACACTGGCAAAATTGTCTGTCAAAACGGACAGAGGCTATATAAGTATAGAAGAAGAAGATCCACATCAGCTTCAATATTAGTGCTGTATGTGAGAACGTCACCACGACTGCGATTTCTATGTATTATCACAATCTAAGCATTCCAAAGTGAACTGAACTTCCTGTTCATTCAGTTTATTTCAGCTTGATAAACAAAACCTACATCACTATTACTTTTACTACAAAAAAGGGTAAAAAGATAGTGCGTCTCGTTACTTCGAGTCGCACGAAATCAGGTTTAGTAAGCGACGCGATTTGAAGAGTCATCCAGAGCTTTTAGTTCAGTGTGCGACACATTTCGACAATAACGGCTGAATGTAGAGCACTTATGTGCTCCTGGTAGCCGATGTCTTTTGGAACGCTTTGAGATGGGACCCTTGTAAGCTTTCTTTTTGTGATCAAATAAACTTGAAAATGTTTCTTCGTGTAGTCGACCAACTTCTAAATATAAATTTTAAGAAGTATGATCTAGTTGTAACGAAATCAATTATGTTTTGAAATGTGATTCGATACAAAATTCAATTAATTTCGACACAAAATATGCCCGGTTTAGTTATCAATTTTCATAAATTAACCTATTTCGCCGAAATTCAACCAAGACTTCATAGTAAGTACCAACTCCCAAATTAACTTTAGTTTTGAATTTCAGTACCAGGACTTAATAAGCCGGTATTCAATATCGAAATTCTAAATTGGCGAGGGCTATTTATTACGGAAATTGAAATTAGGGTTCAGTTCGGGTTCGCTATGATTTCCCAGTCGTCTCAAGTTATTGCAGATGGCAGCACTTGGATAGAATAGCTGATAAATTGAAATAATACAATACAACTTAACTGACTGGCTTTATTCATAGCATAATAGTTCGCTATCTTATCTAACTAGTTATTATAAGCTTGAGCCCCTATCACTTTTACCTATTTCAGGAGGAATATTGCACTGCATACAAAATGTTTGCTATACTTAATATGTATTACAAAGTATCCAGTGGTCGTTATAGGCAGCAGGTATTCCTAGTGGACAGACGACACAGAATAAATAAATAAATATAACCTGCGATCGATGAGCAAACCTCATGAATAACTTTATTGCATTACGTATTCTTGTACCGTGTCACCTCACCTAACTGCCCAACGTCGCAAACAAGGTGACTTGAGCTTGGGCCTTAAGTAGATGGAATATAGTGCAATTTGGCTTGTTTTTTATATTGGATTAGACGTTGGTTCGCAGCCAGCACATCACCACAAATTATTTATCCATCACTCATCTTTTTAACACGTGACGTCACGCATCCCACACAAAACTACCAGGAGAGCATTCGACACGAGGAGATTCAAAATGCATGGGGTGGAGCTTACAATACGAACCCTCCCATGAATCCCTTTGAACAAACATTTTTTTGCTTTGTTGTGTTTCCACCGACTATGTTCTTTTACAAAAAGTCTGACTCGGCGTTCGCTGATTGGTTGATTTACAATTTTGATGAACAAGGCAGGTGCTTTTTTCTTTCTTTTGGGATCATACATTCTGCCTTTTCTCTATTTATCAGCTGAGTGTTGGATTGCTTTATAGGTAACCACAGATGGGTGACAGTTACTAGGGCTTTATGACTTTGGTTAAGGTGGATGGTTTTGTAACAAGTTGACGTTATGATATTATTATAATAAGGTGATATCAGTAGGTACCTACGATTACTCTGTAATTTATAGTTCAACCCGGGCTTAAATTAGGTATTGAATTCGATTGAAATGCTATTTTTTTTTGTAATGACTATTACTTTGGAACTTGACTTACCCTCACTTCGCTAAAGCTAATACGTTTGTTTTACCAAATTACCCCATTGACCCCTAAGTATGTCCGGTCCCACCTATACCCAAACAGCGTTCAATAAATTGTAGCCGGCACTTGTTTTCACGCCTGTAATCATTCGACTGGGGTAATGACTGCGTGAATAGATAGACCTTTTGGTTGGTATGCTACCCTAGTAGGACGGCCTATTGTTTGACTTTTAAACCATCTTCAAAAAAGGAGGAGGTTCTCAGTTCGGTTGCATTTTTTTTAGAACTTCGTCATTTATAAAACGATTTGAAAAAAAATATTTTTTATCTGAAAAGGTATATGTACTTCCAGATCGGTACCATAGAAATTTAATCAAAATCGGTTCAGTAGTTTATTCAGTTAAATAATAATAACTGGAAAAAAGTCATCCACGACACGACATTGCGTATTTTGCTTTCCTGTGACTTTTGAGAAGTGTTTACAATCAATAAAACAATCCCGATAGACTATCATTATCATCATCTGATGATGAAAATGTATCAAATTGAAGTCGGTTTTTCAAGTTTTTAAACTTATAAATGAAGTTTCAGTTTAACTTATTATTTTTTAGATAGGGAGAAATCTTAAAAATTTTTATATTAATATCATTCTTTTAATAATAACAAAAAAAAAATTTTTTGTTGGCTGGCACGGCTGGCCGCATTTCAGATTTAAGCTTCTGTAAACTTTGAGAAGTGCTGTCGTGTTTTGGTACTCAAAATAATAAGCCATGCTTATGCCAAAGCTACCTTCACGTTCACTATTCCCACTTTCCAAATATTTGCCCACCGCATGTTTCAAGAGTAAATCTACCCTATTGACGTAACACCCCTGACCGTGCAGCATCCCTTGCGAAACATCCCTCGCACTCTATGCTGTCCTGGTACATTTATTGCATATTTGTAGAGCTTTTTGAGTTTCGCAAACGTTAGGGTTGAAAGGGGTGCGTTGAAGGGGTAATTATGGATACAGTTGAGAAACATCACGACTGTTTTACTAAAATAAATAAAACGTTTTTTGCAGGAACCAGAAAATTTATAATTCTTTTCGTTCTATCTCTTATTTGAACCTAGCTCTCATTTCACAGAATAAAATCTTGCGAAATACACTCATGTTTTTTTCCAATTAGTGTCTTATTCTTGATTACATTTCTTATTTAAGCCAAAAAAATTGGCCTCATTCTTACCGTCATTTATTTCAAGAATAGCCCCGTAAGTACCAGTTCCATTTAAACTTCTTGGAACTACGAGCAATATCATAATATTAAAAAAATAATAGTGCTTGTCTTCTCCGTGGAAATGTTACAAGAGGCTTACTCAACCTCCTATCGTCTTCTGTTCGCCTAATGACTATGTGAATCTATAATACTCCCGGGCATCCCTGGGGAATGAATCCCGGGCATCTCTTTGAATCGAAACGTAACAGAGATCTTATCGATCTATGCTCGCCTAGTACACTCTTTCACACGGCTCAACTCTTTTAACCAAACTTTCCCACGGATTCCACGCACGATAGATCGATGTAACCGCAGAAAAAAAATACAATGGAATAGAAGCATTACCGTCTAATCTCGCTACCAGGATATCATGACTTGAGAGAATGTCGAACGAGTGAGAGGCGTTTTGTATGAAAAAACTGTCTGCTAACAAACACACCCCATTTTTTTCTAGGTTAGTTACTGTATTTATTATTCCCTCGTGTACGATATCAAGATGAATGGGATGAATGAATATCTATTCTTGTATTCGTTTAAACAACCGATCTTAGAAAACAAAAACAAGAGCTATCTATAATGAGATGCGTATAAAATGAGGTAACCCAATAAAATACAGACACTTGGCATTTCTCTCCAGCATTACGGTAAAATGATTCCCGCTAGAGACGAGCGTTTTCTTTCGGAAATCCCAAGAGAACCGCCGAGGCCGACTAAATGCGGAATTTCCTGTAATTGAGACGCATTCACTGAAAATGTTTTCCTGAAACAGCCATTGTTCTGGCTTCAGTATAAACTGCGCGGGATTATTAAATCTCATATTTCTTTATTTTTAAGGAGGGTTAGATGTACAAATACACTTCCACTCACTGTGTTTTAAGTAGATAAGACTCAAAACTCATTCTCTTTATATACCTACTTCATAAGGAACAGTTTTTGAGTTTATCATGTTCATTGCATGCTCCTTATTTTGTTAGACTGACTCATCTAGTTACTTTGGTACCGATGTTTTTTGATGTAGACTAAAAGGCACCAGTACAAACCTTAGTTATTTTTTATGGATGCTGTTTTAAACGTATACTGTATAAATTGTTAAAACTATAAATAAATAATAATAAAAAAACATAGCTCTCATATTTGTTTCATAAAAATTAAAAGGAATCACGTCACGGCTGAGGCGATGCAAACCCTTCAGTTTTCGATCCTTCAGAAAAGCTAAGGGCACGTACAAACCCATCGCCACTGTCATACGATTACAAAGAGTCATATCCGCCTTAGGGCTATATTTCACCAGGACACCATGGCGGCGCAACCAGTCGCCGCTACCAACAAAGTGTATACAGCTCTATAGAGAGTTACTCACCTGGTGTCCATTTGGTTGCGCAACCAATTTGGCGGCGCCACCAACTCGGACGCGTGCACAGAATGTTACTGGTTGCGCCGCCACGCTGGTCGCGCCACCACTAACTACTATAGCGTTGTATGGTGTCTCACTCACTCGGCCGCCAGTCCGGCCGCCAGGCGCCAGTGACGCCCCCACCTCATTGCATGCAACACGTGTGCACTGTTATGTTTTGTTTTTTAACTGCTTATTTTAATATTTGTGTGGCGACTCTGGTGTCTGTATGGTGTCTAGTTTGGTAGCTTACGGACACCACGGTGGCGCAGCTGGTTGCGCCGCCATGGTGTCCTGGTGAAATATAGCCCTTAAGCACTAAACGTGAGATATTCGTATAAGTAAAGGCCCCTTTTACTATTTGTCATGCGGTCCGTCTGTGCACGACTTTACGACGATTTTGCCCCGCGGTTGCGAGAAATGCCTCGAAACCATTTTGTCCGGGTGTTTTGTCTCTCAGTATTCTAAGTAGTCATCTCAGTATTTATTTAGCATTCGGCATATATTTAGAGTTTATTTTGACGACTATTTTTAAACTCACGATTTTGACACACAAGTCCTACACACTTCCAAGACCAGGTCTACCGCGCCTTGGGCTAACGTTACGTAATATTTTGTCCTATTAATTTTAATCTTTGTTTCAAATTTTAAAACAAAAAACATTTGTAACGTTTATCTTTCAATAAATCCCGTTGGCAGGATTGAGAGTTTAAAAATATGTCGACTCTAATCTTTTAACGATCGAGCGAGCGAGCGCAGTCACGGCGTAATTGAAAATTCCATCCGGCCAGTACACACATTTACCATTTCTAATAAAATAACGAGCGTCTAGCGCTAACCGTATTATGACCGGTTACAACCGGACGGGTCCGGTTATAGGGGATCACCGGCAGTAATAACCGGCTTAGGGCTGTCAACTTGTCAGGTGATCAGGATCTGGGTATTACATTAAGTTATGATTTCATCATCCTGCCTTGATCCCAGTTCATGTTGGGTAGGTACAGAATGTTTCCCTCCAATAAAAATATCTTTATTATCTTAACTTAAGAGTATACCTAACCTTCTTAAATTTAGAACATGATGACAAAATTGGTTACATCATCAGATGGCTGAGAAATTAACTAAAATAAATATTTCAGCAAATTTGCAGGTTATCCGTTTTAAGAGCGGCCAATCCGTCTATCTTTTCATACAAACGCTCGTACGTGATTATGGCGTTGTAACAGATATTTCTTTGAAACTTTTGAACTAATAGGTATCTTGTGCATTATATCTAGGTTTCTATTGAAACGCAAAATCAAATTTTTAAGAAACAAATTCAGTACAAGCCTCCAAAAATCAGCTTTTTTGCACAAATTTTATACGAAGTTTGGGCGTTTATAATGTACTCATTAATTGTAACCGGAAAGAAATATTTGTATAGAAACCTTGCAAATGTAATGGAGTTTCTAAATGTAAAACTTTTTTTTCATAATCTTGTAAGGCTTACGAAAAAACACGTATTTCTTGGAACAGGTTTTATGAAATTTCCGCACACAATTTTTCTTTCAATGTTATCGCGTTCTCACTTGCTTGTTAGCCATGTGGCATTGCGCTGGATGAAACAACAAACTTTTTGGCCATGCTCGCGTTGCCGTTCGTCGGACGGGGTTGGGCCCTCTTAATTAATAAAACCATTCTTCCTCTTTTATAAAGGTGTTTTTGCCTCTATTAGTCGTCATCATAGGGTTATAGCCAATTTGTAGTTACCTACTATATACATTTTACCGTTTCATACATAGTTATTTTATAATTGGTGACATACGTTCATGTGGCAGCCCTACCGCGCAATAAAATTACCAGTTCGTGTCGTCCGGTAATCGCGTTCCGGAGCGATGTCGCCGGTGTTTGTTGAATTAATTTCGCTGATGGACGCGCGAACGATAAAGGAATTTCGATATATTTATAAAATGCCTGTGGAATTGGAATAATGGATTGATTTGGAAGCATTGTTTGAACCTTCACCTTTATTGAACTTCACGTACTCTTCAAGTATTCAGCTGTTTCTGTTGGTGGTCAGATTCAGTTGCATCAGTATGTAGTCGTTTTAGTTTACGGTTAGTACTATCTACCCTTAAACCTTACCACCAAGTATGGTATATCAGTGGTGGTAATTTTTAGACCCTTACGCTTACCCAAATCATTTAAAACTAAGAGGGACTAAGTTATTAGCGGTTTTTACTAGGCAAACAAAGTTTTGGGTTTCCATTACCATTACACTTGGCGGTCAGACCGCTGCGCTGGTCAGTTCAGTTGGCAGTGGAAATACAAACGTTTTTAAAAAGGGTCTCCACCCGCGTGCCACTTGAGGAGTCACTGAGTAAACTTCGCAAAGCTGAACCAACTCTTAACCTATGTATTGCCTTCGAGAGAGTTTGAAATCAGTTACTTAACATTTACGAATCTTTTTCTTGGATCTTGGAACTTTTATAAATAACCGGCTTTTACTGTAGGTGGATGATAATATGAGGAAATTGAGGATTTTTTTTTTTAATTTATTTAGGGTGGATTCGACCAAACTATTTATACGCAGTATAAGTCTTATGCCCGTTTTCACCGACATCTCCTAACTTTAAAGGATCCTTTAAGCATGGTTAGGAAGCTGTTAAAAGGTGGTTTTTGTTTCACCAACAGTAAAGGGTCACTTAAACGTTAAAAGGTCATCTAAATTTAGGTAGTCGAAATATCGGCACATAAACCGTCACATACGTAAGTGATCTCTCAATCAACGAAAATGGATAGTGATTTAGATGAATTTATTGAAAATTTAGAAACTGTTTCTATTATATTCGAAGTAAATAACAGCCGTAGATCAAAAATATATCGAAAACGACCCAACTACTTTGAAAGTGTTAATGAAACTGACTTTTTTCGGAGATATAGGTTAAGCAAATCTTCATTCCTATATTTATTGGAAATGATTGAACACGCCTTGGAATTTCCTGATAATAGGTGAGTATTTACCTTTTATTAAAGTTTTTATAAATAAATAGGTAGGTACCTGTCTAGCCCATAAAATACATAAGTAGCTACAAATATAGGTATGTATTGAGTATTGAACATTAAGTAAAAACCACAAAAAAAAATGAAGTGGATTTTTTTCTTGACGATAGGTACCTACCTAGTTTCTTACCCTCAAGGCTCACAAATCACAACAAACAATCAAATCTGACGTCTCACGTCAGAAAAGAAAGAAGTCAAATAAAAAGAGTAGGTACCACACACACACACACATGCGGTTTCGTAATATATACAAAGAGTAAATAAGCCAAAAAATATTAAATTAATTAAAAATATGAATGTAATAATGTTTATTATTGCTGTCAAAACATGATTTAGTAATAACTGTATCTGTAAAAGTGTATACTTTAGAGAATTTCACAAAAAACTATCTGGTTTCAAAGTATCGATAAATTCAAACACGAATCAGTCACTACTATCGAAAACAAAACGTCACTTAGTTATGTGTCCCCTAGTTAGGTGATAAAAATAATAGTGAAATGAAATTTTATTTAGGAGATAGTTTAAAGAAGCTTTTAAGCTAAAGGTTACATACGTAGGTGGTAGTTTAAGGGATGTCGGTGAAAACGGGCATTATACTGCGAATAAAATCAATAATTACTCTAGTGATATGAAACTTTTTGTTCTACCAAGTCTTATTCCACGAATAACTTGTCTATCCAAGAATAAATCGTTATACTGCCAAAATCTATGGTATAAACAAGTTAACTGTCGAATATTTTAATGGCGGCTGCTACATTTGACAAAACAGCTGTTTGTTTTCATAGATATTGACAACTTGACACCCGGATAATTTGTGTGCACATGTATTATTGCGTTGCGCTCTCTAAGCAATAGTATTTTGAAATAAGTTGGTTTTCATGTATATACAGAATAACAATACCTAGGATTGACTACTCTCAAGATTGCAATGGAAAAACAAAAACGAATTTATCTGAGAATAAAATCAAAGAGTAAAGTTATACAAGGGATACTTATTCAGGAATATGATGACTTTTGGACGAATTCGCCCTTATTAGGATTACAGACAGTTTACACACGAATCCAAATATTACATAGTGTGATGTGATAGAATGGAACAAGCCAATGATTCATCTGAAGTGAAACGGTTACCTCTGCTTATAACAAATGTATTTCCTCACAGATAAAGTTAATTATCGTTCTCTCTCTCTCTCTTTCTCTACCTCTCTTTCTCTATCTCTCTTTCTAAAGTCAACCCACATCGATAAATGTAGAAAGTAAAAATACGATGTAATGTAATGAAGCTGTGGTTCTTCCCAAGGCAACGAAAAAGTACATTAAGTGTAAGTAGGTACATATTTCTACTCTCATGATAAAATACCGTGGAAAAAGCACATTTTACAGCTATAAATATTATTACATTTCGAATGTAAAGTGCATGTTTCGATAGGGTTGTTAATGTTAAACCTGAGTTATGAAACACTGCACTGGTGTGGAATGAGGTCTGTTGGCGCAATTTTTTTCACTCGATCGATAACTTTGTGATCATTCCCTTTGAGAAACTCATCGTACTACCATAGGGATAGCTCATTTATTATTGTTATAACAAAACGTTCAAACATTATCACAATAATTCGATAAACGAGTGGTAATACCAAATAGGTTAACATTTGAAACAAGAATTTAAAATTTAAAGTTCTGATTTGGACCAGTTGAGCTATCTATAAATCCTTTGCAACGGTTTGTAGATAGCTCAACTGCTTCATGTGTACTTTGTAAATATTGTAAATACTGTATTAGTTGTAATTTTCTTTGTGAACAAAGTACATTTTAGAATGTAAAAAGGTCACATTCAATTTGAGATACCGTTTTACTGAAAATATCGACTTGCCAACCCGAGGCGGACCGCATGAGAATGTGGCTTTAATTTTTATTTATCCAACAGCCGAGCAGATTTATCTACATACTGCTACTGCAGTGGCAAAGTGCACATTTGCCTTGTATGAAATAAATTGAATACATATTTTACTGGCTTCCGGCAGCGACTTAGTATTAATACCCGTGCCGTTGGATGCGGTTGACTTTCCCGGATAAAAAGTAGCCTATGTGTTAATCCAGGTCACGGACAATATTTATTCCAAGTTTCGTTCAAATCGGATCGGTAGTTTTTGCGTGAAATAGTAACAAACATCCATGCATACAAAGTTTTAGTTGGTTGGTTAAAACTCACAACAAAGCTTACACCTTCATTCATAACCGGAACCGGAAACCATACGGAATACCATGATACTAATGTTTCTAAATCGAACCTTTATCACCTCTAACATATTCATGCTTCTCTGGTATCTATACCAAAGGACAATAGAACTCGGATCGAACGCTTTTTATTAGATTCCCTGAGGGTGCATTTAAAGCTTCTAGTATTTTATGTTATCTTAGTAGTTCATGGTGAAAATAAACCGTGGCTTATGATGAAATCTAAAAAAGTTAGTTTGTTCAAAGTTTTTATAAAGTTCGAGCAATTTCTTGAATTTCATTTGACCGACAGCTCGCAAAAGACGAACGCGAAAGTTCTTGTTGTTGTTCTAACTAGTGAAAGGTTTCAAAGTTTAAACCTTGTAAAGACAAAGTTGTAAAAATTTAACAATAACCAAACATTTATTTGAGACAGGAACTTGACTTTTCTCGACTTGTTTGTAATTTCTTTAATTAAATAAATATAGCGCTGATGTCTACCTATGTCTCAATGTAATTTAAAAAAAAGTAAACTTCCATCCCCATGAAAATTCGCAAAACTCCTTTATTTATATTATCTCCTAGTACAACAACACCATAGGGGTGTAAAACCCATTGTTCGTGCTAGTGGGGGAAGTCAACTATGGGGTGAATAACAGTAAAGACAGAGATAGAAAACCAAAAAAGAAACGGCAATAACCATGGGTACTAGGAGTATTTCATTTTAAATGTTATGACCACGCCTTTCCTATGGTTTCCTGTTTGAAGGGAGCGATATATGGCCCAGGGAAACAGCTCTTTGGTTTTATGTGCGCCTTGTAGAAGCGAAGATGGTTGGCGAAGGGGTTATATGAAGTTGTTTTATTGGAACGTCTTGGGATTATGATTTATCGCTGAGGCGTGGTCTTGCGCACCTTTTGTGTTGGAACGTTTTGTGTTATTGATAAGGTTTTGTAGGGTTAAGCAGATGGACAACGAATGGACAAAGGAACACACACCCTCAGAATAATAAAATCTACACGCCAAATAGGTATAAAAAAAACTCATAACTGTCCTTTTGCTCCGCGTAGCAGGGTAAAAAGTGACACATGCATGGTTTGGAAATAGGGTTACTGGCTTTTGAAGCAGTTTTAAATAAATAACGTTCGATTCGCTAGTTTTTTTTATTGTATAGTGTCCATTATACGTTGTGCCTGTCGCTATGTAAGGTGTTGATAATGTAACTTATTAGCGGCAATTTTTCTCGTGTCGGTCGACGCCATTGTTGTCGACAAATGGAGCCGGCCACCAGGCGCCCTGAGGCTACGGAGAGATTGACCGAACGCACAAATTGAATACTGTCGCCGATCCGGGCAGGGACAGCTGCTATTGTCCTGTGACAAAGAATGAATGATAGATAGGCACGGTCACGCTTATCATTCTAATCAGATTTCAATGTAAAATGGACTTTGTCGGACTTACATTAGTTCCAAATTGGTATATATTTCATTGGTCGAAAACTTGGACATCTATTCGATAGCAGCGTTCATCTCATGCTATTGGTCTGAATGAACGTACTTCGTGGTGTTATATTTCTTTTTTTACATGTCTTTTGATTTCATTCAATATGTGCGATGAGTACAATAGAGTCAAAATTTTATTCACTTGTTAATGTTATGGGGAAGCGTAAGCTACGGAACCTGTGCACGTAATTGTCAGGAAATCACGTTACGATAATGCATGTCAATTTGTAAAAATATTGGGAAAATTGAGTCTTTTATCATGCCTTGGTATCCAATATAAAATGACTGTTTTCCCAATATAAAATACCTATTAGGATTTAAATTAGAAAGCAAGAATTTTCCACTTGTTTCATTCCACTGTCTCAAAAGGCATACCTACTTTGTGAAATAACTTTGTAAAAAGGGTTAAAATTCCCGTGTTACCGATATTCCTTGCACCGGGATCGCATAACTGTTCAGGTTATATTTACGAGGATGAAGGAAAGGAATACGGAATGATTTAGGAATATTATATCAGATTGGGAATTCCAATATTTATTGGGAACGGGGTAGAATTCCCGTGATATCGATACGCCTTGCACCAGGCTCGCATAGCTGTGCAGCAGGTGTATAATATTTCTTGCAGAAAACGGGGAATGGAAGGAATGATTTATGGTTATGAATGGATAAGGATAATGTTTCGAAGGAGGTTCTATTTTATTTCTCGTAACAACTACGGATTATGTTTTTTCGTGTATTACATAATGTCAGGGTATTTGTGACATTGCGTGTTCATGTATTGTTTGTTTGTTCCAGCTGGTGGGAGGCGAGTTTGATATGGAGCTGAACTTCGTGATCCAAGACGCACAGAACATTCAGCACATGCTTGAGTTATTGGACCACTGCCCCTCCAGTTTGCAGGTAACATACCTCTAAATGCCCTTAAATTTTAAAATTTCTAAATCAAGGGGAATTTGAGACAAAAAGTCTCAAAATCAGTTTTTCGGATATTCTTGCTTAGTGATATTACGTTTGCCGGTTACCAAGTTATTGTCATTAGTACAAATTATTTTGTGTAAGTAAACAAAGATTGTTTTTTTATATTGGTTATTTATTGACAAGTTGTTTTCGAAAAAAGAATGTCTAAACATACGCCTTCCAATACGGCTCCAGCGTCCGCCCATCTGGCACCTAATTGGACCTTCATTACTTTGTTCTTATTCCATCACATTATCTTCCATCACCTTCCAACCGGCAGCATTTTACGAGACAAACAGAGACGAGAAAGGGATACTTTTTTATGTCTTTGACTACCTGAACAATCTGAACATCTTGAGTCCCTTGTAAAACTGAACATCTCCAAGCATGTTATGGTGTCCTGGTAGAAATCGAGTTCAAGTTAACCCTTCACTTAGTTTTGCTTAGCAATTGCGCAAAAATGTACAGTTACTTTCTTAAAATAACTTTAAGTTTATCAAACGCGCCTTCAAAAAGGCGTAAATCATACATTGATGCTCTTTAAAAATGAACCAATCGGTTGTATGGTAAGGTATAAATTACTGTGAACATGCAGACATTGTGTGGAATTGATCAAATTTAAGGCAGTGTCCATAATGAGCGCAAGAACATCAAAACGAATAAATTAGTTTTAAACTCGAAATTATGCATTTTGGAAGTTATGGTTAGGTTAAGCTAATCGCGTAAAAATACTCGTAAACAATAATTGTACCTAAATATCTTCCTAATTTGTTTACCTACTTTTGGTTTTTTAACTCTCAAAGCAATATCTAAGCAAATACCAATAGAATTTTTATGAGTTTTGCAAATATTTTACGTATCAATTTCCTAGTGTAAATCCTAAAATCCTAAACGTTTCTAAAAGAAAAGGGCCGATCCCTCGCTACGTTCAACATTCAACCATCTACACAGTTATGTATGCCTGGTAGCTGTCAGATTTCATTCCAAAGGGTTAACCGAGCTTTGCGGTATTTTTAGGGCCCTCTTTGCCCTTTTGGACTTTTTTATCCCGTGCGAATATAAATTTGTACCGAGATACCGGGAATTTTGCGTATCATTGCGCAAAAGTAACCAAAAGAGTTAAATTTGATCTCGTTTCGTACTAAGACGGCATAAGTTTCGAGGGATATCGAAGGGAATCCCAAAGAATCCGGGTGATCAAAATGGGATAAAAAAGTTAAGAAAAGGTACCTTTTCTTCCCGTCTCTTTCTTTCCACTACACGTGTCAAGATGGAAAGGGACGAGGTATAACATGTGAGGTAGGTAGCATGTTTCTTTTGTTGTCATATCTTACTACTAAAATAGGATCTATTGAATTAACGCTTCTAAGAATTTCCAAGATATCTTGTTTGATTTTGAAAAATGCTTTTATTTCTAGTGGTATTTCAAGTCGTAGATAATTTTGTCTCTAATCTTAACGTTTCCGTAGTGTAGTGGTTATCACGTGTGCTTCACACGCACAAGGCCCCCGGTTCGATCCCGGGCGGAAACAGTACTTTTTGCACTTCTTTAAACGAAGATAACATCTTTTGATTCAGGCCTCATAGATTTACGTATGGTAATAATGCTACTGTATTTGTTTTATTCAGAAACATTCCCAGGTTTTATATGTCTATATAAAGAAACTAAGTGTGGTAAACAGCCATTTATTTTGTCAGAAATAAGAAATAGTTGACCTATATGGAATAACTCTGCTCAGAGGCGATATATTTCGGATTGACCCATCCTCGTATCCAGTATCGGAATCACATAAATATGGAGCCAGCTGTGCCATAGAATAACAACAGATAATATAACAAGATCTATGTAGATACCTAAAATACTGAAATAACCATAAAGCCCTGATTTGTATTATTTTCTATTTTATGAAAAAAAGTAATTATGTTTTACAGGGTGTCCCAGTTTATAGTCCTAAACGGAATTCTCTATGTTTTGAAAATCTCCATAGATTCTTTTCGTCATATGCTGGTCCTCATCAGACTTTAAAAGCCTCCATAGATCTTCTTCTTCACGTTTTATGCTGTGCTTGTCATAACCACTTATCTATTTAGCATTCTTAAACCTGCCATAAAATCAACATCATGTTACCTAAGCGCTATTTACGAAGCCACCTCTAATAAAATTATTCTAACCAAAAAAGATCTCATAAGATGACTGCGCGGATTCTCTCAGTCCTTCTAGAGAGGTTGGGTCGTCCATCACTCTAGCGCGCTGAGAGCCTAGTAGCGTACGTGATGTATCGCTTAATTAGCCCCAAAATAAACGCGTCATGCCAGCCTGGTACCTCAGGTGGACGCTAATGAGAAAAGTTGCTTGGCGTATTAGTTTTGTTGTTTGACGTGAAACATTATGCTAACGAACTTACAACGTTGGTTAATTTTTGATCATCTTGCCGGACAGGGGTTTCTAAAAATACAGTGGCACAAAAAGAAATAATAATAATAATAATAAATATTCTAGGACATATCACGCAACGCTCTCTAGTTCCAAACTAAGCAAAGCTTGTACTATGGAAACTAGATTACTGATAGAATACTTATACACATTTTAAAAAATACATTCTTATGATACATTAGTAATACCTAGACACAGAACACACAAATGTTTGTTCCTGGTAAGGATCAAACTCACGACACACAGCACGGAAGGCAGACCTACCGACCGAGCCATGAAAAAATGAGACCGTTTTTTTTTATACTACTAAGTAGGCAAACAAGCGTACGGCCCGCCTGATGGTAAGCGGTTACCGGACGCCTGCAACACCAGAGGTATCACATGCGCGTGTGTGGATGAATTACCTGTCGTTGGCGAGCAGTGCGATGGTAGAAAGTGGCTGTAGACATCATATTGAATAATTCTTCAGAACACACCGTTTTAGAAAAACCAGTAGCAGGCCTTGCTAGTGGCCCGAAATAGAAGGGTGTTGAATATTTTCTTAGGTCTTCTAAACTTTCATTGTTTTCTAATAAAGTTCGCCGCCGAATCATATTACATCTGCGAGCAAGTTCGCTCGTTACGAAGCGAACATGAGACGCGAGGCGTTGATGAAACTTAGTTATCTGATAATGAAGTTCAGCAAACTCGTTTATTTGTGCAGGAGCTGCTTTCTTGAGTTTTCCTGATTATGCTCAAGTTGACATTCATCTTTCAACTTTGTTCACAGACTGACAACTGTTCAAAGACAAAAGAGTGCCTTTACATTGACACACAGCTCAGATGTGTAGGCAACTAACGGAAATTATATGTATCCATAATGGAAATTCTTTGACAATATATTTCAAAGAAATTGAAAGGGTGTATCACCCGGTTCCCTCATTGTGAGCGCGCATTTTGTTTTCCCCAACGAACAAATGCACACGATATTGTGACGTCAAAATATTGGTCCACGTGTTTTTCATTCCCGAGATACCAAGGCGCCATAAACTAGAAGAAGTACAATGAGTTCCCCTTCGTGTATCCAATCTCAACAATAAACTCGTGTCAATGTGCGTGAATCATTCCTTGAGGGGCAGATTCATTCTCGGATGAGAACGTGACGTCATTAGCCCACGTGTTTATCGTTCCTGTGCTACCAGGGCAACATGAACGAGTAAAGAGCTTTCGATGTTTTCCACTCTACGCGTACGCACCGTACGCACACTTGTGCACTTTCATTCATTGGATCATTGCGCATCATGTCGTGCGTAACAGAATTGAACTCTATTGTGTTCTGTAATTAGTGAAACCACGTGTTCAACACGTTCCATGTTACAAAGGCGGAATCACCACAAACGCTACGTAATTACAATAAGGTATCCAAATTCCTTCCCGAAAACTTTTCTCAGCAGTTGAAACGAAGCCTTTATGCAACGTTCAGCCATCTTGTTTCCATCGTACAAGCTATGCTTAGTTTGGGACTAGAAGGCGTTGTGTTAAGTGTCCGTGTCCGTGAATATTTATTTATTTGTTTTACCGTAAAAGCAAAATGTTTTTACAGGCTTTTCTGAGGATTCTTCCATAATTAGTGGTACACCTCCCCGTAGGGAGTTAGGGACACTTTTAATAAAGATACGCTCTTATTCGTGCACAATGGGTACGATACACTTTTTGAAAAAACTCTTTAGGTATAGTTTTAGGTACTGTAAGCAATAAAAAACTGTTTTCATAAAACTCTGCGCATCACTCACGTTTTATGAATTTACCTCAAATGTATCTTTCTATTCCGTTGGTTTGTTTTGAGCATAAGTTCGAGTGAAAAACAACATTCAGCTCTACCAGGATGACACAACCACACAAGTATTTCAAAGCGCACCCCTTCTACAAACCTCCATTCAATGAAGTATGTAATAGGAATTTCCTTAAAACCCCGACCGTTAGAAATGCGAGAGTTCTAGAAATTCCCACTGAAACTTGCGTTTCCGAGATTATGCCGCTAACTGGAAGAATGTAATATAATTACGCCCGGTACTCGTTAACGGAGTGCTTTTGTGCACCGCCACGGTTCTCTGATGCCCTGGTACCTTCGTTCGCGTGTTTGATTTTGTTGTTGTGCAAGTTGGAGCTTGCTCTATGAAATGAATGTAATTCGTTTTCCAATTTTCTCGTAGAAGTTTTCAGTAAAAACAATGCTGTTAACACTTAAAATAACAACGAAACGTTGGAATAACATGGCGCAAGTTTGGGTTATTTTATTTTATTTTGTCTACGAACTAAATAAACCATCAGAGAAACAGTTCAAATAATTACGTCCACCCCCGGGTGTTAGAAATAATTTAGGATGCTAAATTAATATTACTAATCTTCTACTCCTATGCTACCCTGATATAAGTGTGAACCAATAACCCTTCTTCAGCTCTTCTATATTTTTTACGCTGGCTTTTTTTCTGATACTAGAACACGTAATAATTTATTTCGAGCAGGAGCCTTCCATTTATTATCGCAATATCTTAAAACACCTACAACGAAGTAACAGCTGCTATCATTCTGTCTTTTTCTGTGTAACTTTTTTAGGTAAAGACCACCCTTGTTGAAGCCTCCAGCTATGGTATGTTACCCCAGTACCTGTGGGAAATTTCAACCCTTTCGTCCCATGCAGAAAGGTCATGTCTGTGTTTGCGGTGTGCGCATCCTTTTAGTAGTTTTACTTAATTAACAAAACTACCTTTTGTCTTTTGTTGAAAACAATGGTTTCGCAACTAAGCATTATTTGCTCGAATGAATTTTATTTTAGAACGAAACATACTCCATTACCATCTCGTGCAACGACATTTTGTTGCCAAAATAGAGAATAACGTGAATTTTTCGCAAAAGTTAAACTCTATATTTTATAACTAGTTTCAGAGTTGAACAAAACTAACTAAAACCTCCACGTGAGGCATGAGAGAAAATATTTCTCACAGCGCACTTTCGTAGCAGTTTATTATAACAGAAAACTTTGAATTCAGCATGGGTTTATGCGCCCGACGCGGAATATAAGCCTCATGGATGCTAACTAGAAGTGACGCAGTTTGATAAACCAATCAATTTATCTGTTCGACATTGCAACAGATTCAAAGAAAATGTAATACGTAGTTCCTACTCTAAGAAGAAGCGGGACTCCCATTCTACCAAAATTACACTCTGAAAATCTCGTTTTGTATGAAATGTGATTCAAATTTTAACCCCCGTTTCATACATTGTTCGTTTTTCGAAAGCACGAGTCTAGTTCGAGAGTCGCCAGTCTGGACAGACTTTACGTTGTGATAGGATTGCAACTTTTAACTTTTGCAAAAAAACTGACATCCCACTGAGTAAATCAATGCATGTGCCGAATGGTTAAAATATCATACTGCATTTTGAATTTTCTCATTTACAGTTCATTCACTGGCAGTCGCTTTTGGCCGTATTCTTAGTCTAGTCTTAGAACTCTTGTTTGAGATGTGCGGTGTGTTCATCAGCCATGCACGTTCCTACACGTTACTTACGTTTAGATGCAATACCTCTTCCAATTCCTTTATCCCTGGTCTGTGTTCCCCAAAGCCAACAGGATTACAGCTTAATACGCTGCTGTTGTACAACTTTTGGAATTCCGGATTGTTTGAAGCTATTAGCTTTTTCCATCGTTATTGCATTCAGCTGGATAAGCGGAGCTCCTAACTTTCCGTGTTCCACTTATAGGGTCTGATTGAATTGACTTCAGAGAAATTTTCTTCAAGATTTTGTTATAATATTCCCTTGAGATTACTTTGAAACAATCTGTTCAATACTGAGAATATTATAAATGCGGAATGAAGAGTAATCTTTAGGTGTTTGTAACTCTCTCTTTGATCTAGACACAATGAAGTGAAACTTGGTAATTGCAAATGCCCATTAGTCTAAAAGGATCATACAAAAACAGAAACTTAGCCCTTAGCTTTTTGCCGGTTCATTTAGGCACTGGCAGGTTTTGGTCGCGTCTGAATTATTAGTCTAGTTTATAAACCGCTTCAAAAATATCCTTGAGCATTAGTTATTTATTGGTATATCTGTTTCAGGCTGAAATATGGTCGGTGTTCATCGCGATCCTGCGCAAGAGTGTGCGAAACCTGCAGGCTTGCACGGACGTGGCGCTGATCCATCATGTCCTGCAGCGGCTACCTCGCGCGGAAACCGTCGTCGCAGGTATGTACACTATGTTACTGAAAACTCAGTACCGGCACTGCACTGGGCAATGGGTATCCTAGACATTTCTTTTTAACCCTTATAGAAATCGACAGAGGTGTTATAAGATTGACGGCGGTATGTGCCTGTGTGTGCCCTCGTAGATACTCCTAAATATAATTTGATACGAAATGAACCGGAGTCCATATTCCAAGGCATACTGATGATCAGCAAAGATGGAGCGGATTTTAAGGATATTTTCATGGTGAGGGTTTTTAAAGTATTGTTAAAATTAATTTGTATCTGATCAGAAGACAAATCGACATGATTAATTTCCACATTCGTGTTCTCGAACCTAAAAACTTTAGCGCTTAGGTATAAAAGTTTTAAGTTTCTCAGCATTGTGTCACAAAACGTACACAAGTTTATCGCACGTTTAGCACCTGTTTCAAAACTACTAACAATCTTAGAAATAGCATGTGCACTGTGCAGTATATACAAAAACACCGATCTACATACAACGTACTGACGACGACGCAAATAGGCCACACCTCTTTTTATCCTATTATTCTTTTTGCGCCGGTTTGAAGCTAAAAGGAGCCCGTGGAACTACCTGCCTTTTACGGCGCGGGACGGGAATAGACTTGGAATACCAAGGAATGCACACCTCTTCACGGCCTATGCAACCCTGGTACCAAAGTGATACATTTAACCCTTTTCTAAGCCCTGTTTATTGTTAGAATTTTTTTATACGTGTTTCTATTTTGATTTCTAAGCTATTTTGAATATTGTTTGCAATAATATGGTAATATGGTGGTGGTGGATGCTGGCTATCCTTTTCTTACATTCGAGAGTAAAAGGGAGGAACAAAAGCATCCTTCCACCTTTTTTCATCTGAGTATCTATTCAGGACCGGTATTCGTTTTGAAATCCTTGACAGTGTTTTACAACCTCCTTGGAGTTTCTGGTTACCCAGTCAGCTTGGGAATTGTAAGAATAACTTGAGAATGCTACTGTCTTAGAAATAACATAGAATTTCTTTTGCTTAGTTCACATGGGTTCCAAGATATTCTCATAGTTCCTGTTTTCATCCCACGAATTATAAAACACCAAGTATTTTTTGTAGAAGTGAAGCAGCCCTTGTGTGCTTCCCTTTTTAAATATGCACCAAGGATTCGTCTTGCCACCTCCTTTCATATCTGGTAGCCGAGTTGTTATGGGAATCATAAGAATAACTTGAGAACGTCGACGTCTTTGAGGCAATCTTTGTAATTTGGTTCATGGTTCCCAAGCTCCGTCATTTCGTCTCACGATCACTGACTGATAGAAACATCACTTGACTAGTTGAGGTTGACAGGTTGGGGTGGAACCCCTACGATGATTCTCTTAATACCTGCTTGTTTATCCTGGTAGCCTAGTTGTCTTGGGAATCATAGACAATGTTTACGGATTCCACCATCTTGAAATATTTGCAAGGTGTTTTTCAAGTCACTATTTACGTCAATTATTATTCATTACTACGAGCATATCCGTTTTAAACGGTCTATATTATGTACCTTATTCGAGGTCGGTTTTTCTTTCATTGAAACGAAATAAAGATTATTTTTGTAAGCTAAGGGTATTTATTCTGCCCTATGTTCTATCTTCCCAGTTCTCAGAAATTCACACGGTATGCAACGTGCAACCTCTACGGGTTATGTTTGCCTAGTGGTCTTGGGAATCGTAAGACTAGCTTGAGAAATGCGACTTCTTGAAATGTGTGCTAGCCTGGTCACCGTGAGAATAACTGAATGCTTGAATAGAAATTGAAAACACCATAAATAATGAATAAATATAAATATTATAGACACAACGCTCTTTATTCCGAAACTAATCAAAGCTTGTACTATGGGAACTAGATTGCTGAATACTTATCACTATAGTAATGAGCGGGGGCTGGCTAGGCTATCTGTTGGTATTTTATGTTATAATATAAAACTGCCGAAATTCAAATGCCCTCGAAACGATTATTTTGGCTGTAAATATTTATTAGAAATAAAAACACAAAACTGTTCAATTTCTCTTGAATTTTGACAGGGTCATTCATGTTTGTAAATAACCGGCAAAGTTACTAAATCAGATCCATTACAATCCGTTGCACAAGGGTATCAGAGCTCACAAAGACGTTACATGGAAGACGACAAGACGAGCCAAGGAATAGGCGGGGTCTTAATGTGACCATAACGAAGGGTGTGTTTTACCGTTATCCGCCGAGAAAGCTGTTTCTTCGACACTATTACGTCTATGCTTGCCTAGTAAAGGTGTGAACCAAATAACCCTTCATTGATTTTGCCATCACAAAAATATTTTGAAAAGGAAGGTTTTAACTTTTGCTTTCTGTGAGCTTGGTGCTCTGGGGATTATGCATAAATAAAATAATAAATAAGATTTGATTGAATCTGATGCAACTGTCGCATATTACGCATTATGATAACGTAACAAACGAAAGGGTTTAATTAAGATACCAAGAATACCAAGCCATCAGAAAAGACAAGGAGATACAATACAATGGTGTTCTTAAAACTCAACAGGAGGTTGGGGGTTGGTTGCACCAGTCATTTGACGACCCGCCCTTTTCTGTGTATTATGACAGGTAGTAAAGATGAAGTTATTTCAATTTCTGAAGTTATTTCCAACTCATCCAATAAAAAAAAATGTAATCATACCTAATCATACAAAACGTAATGACGATTCAAAGTGATCAGTGAGATTTTATTGAATAAAAGATTTTTGACTTTGACTTTGACTTTGACTTCTTATTTTACCTTCTCTTGACTTATTGTACCCTGGTCGTCATGTGACGATTTACAAGAGCCTGAGAATTGAATCCCATTATTAAAAATTGTGTCCGTGATTTTGAATAAATCTTTGCGCTGGAAGCGTAAATATTTACCCATAATAAAATAGCTTGGCAAGTTTAGCTATATCTCTTTACACTATCGAAAGGGTAAGTCAAGATTCTCAAGACAACCAGGCGAACATGACATCAAGGAGCAAGCTGCATGGAAGAATTATAAAAAAATAAAAAAATCAGCAGGGGTAGCACGCACATCCGTTCTAAGCTCCTCCTTAAGGCCACTCAAGCAGGTAACGGTTTTTATGCGAAAGTTTTTCAAACCTAGGTACTGTCGAATGGTACATCCCTTTCGCTTGTATGCGTTATTTAGAACTTATAAGATAGAATGTGTCACATAAGGTAAGAGCTGCACTAATTGCATACGAAAATCTTACAAGCATAGCGTTTGAAAGGGTAGTATTCGTTTGTCAAGGTTACCAAGCAAGCATAAAGCACAAGATACAAGATGTTTATTTGTATAACAAGCGTTTCTGCACAAATGATACGCACACAGGGTTTAACATTATAGGGCGTGGTATCTAACAAGTCCCATGACCACATTGACCATATATTTACTTCATACTTTGACTATAATTTGTTTCTTTAATTTGAAATGCAAACACTGACAATACAAAAGTGACTCTTTCCAACATTTTCTACTAAAAAAAGATCTATTGTGTATGCTTAGTCAATCTTCTCAAGCTTACCAAGCTAGCTGAAAGCAAAAGAGGTGAAAAGGGATGAAAGGTTTTTTTTTATTGAATAATCTTCGATATTCTAAATGCTAGTAGCCATTATTTACATTCTATCCTTATCTATCTAATCAGCCTATACTCACCCACTGTTGGGTATATCCCTCCTCTTTGTCACGCCATTCTTTACGATCCTGATTATTAACATTATGTTATTAATATTCCCAAGAACATCCGGAAATCAGAACTAATAAGGAGATGACAAGAAACGCGTATAAATAGGCAGGTTGAAAAAAACCACGGACTGAAGTTAGTTACCTGCTATAGAAGTTCCGCTCCGCCTGTTGCTCAAGGGATCCTTGACATTTCTCATCCTTTAAACCTATGTAAGCCTGGTCTTCATGGGAGACAAACGTTACAGTTCTCTCATCGTGAGAATATCAGCTGATTTTGAAAATTTTAGTTCAAGATAATTCATTTCTCACGATCTCTTCGGGGTTCCTTAAGATACCAGGCAACTATACTTGCTATGAAGTTCCACTCTGCATTAACTATTATTTTATCCTTGAGATTTTTTACCGCGATGAGGTCGTCGTTACAAACTTATGCAAACCTGGTAAGTATGGGAATTAAACGTTAACATTTTTGCACCGTGAGAATATCAAAAGATTACTATTACGAATTCTCTCACCGTGAGAAAATGTAAAGATGTGGTTTCTCAAGTTCATTTGAGAGTTCCAAAAGATACCACGAACCTATATTTTCTATGAAAGTTATCCACTCTTCAAATAGATCCTTAAGATTTCTTATCCTTGTAACTTATGTGAACCTGGTGTGCATGGGAGTTTAAAGTTACAAAATTCTTACCGTGAGAAAATACGTTGATTTGGTTTAAGATTTCTTCCTGCTCTTCTTGGATACCAGGCAACTATAACTCCTATAAAAGTAGAACCTTGCATTTCTTAAAAAATTATGTAACCCAGGTGTGGATGGGATGTCAAGTGACAGTTCTCTCACCGTAAGAAGATTCATTGATCATACTCATCTTGGGGTTCCCAAGAATACCAGGCAATTACAAACCACTAAGAGGTTTTAGAACCAAGAAATCGAGTAAAAATATATAGCAGAACTATGCAACTCCTGGGTACGTATCACCCTCATATTTCTTAAACCAGGGTACCAAGAATTAAAGAGAAATCCAAGAAAAAAATGCATGCCACATTACATAAGTATTACCTGCCTCAGGGTCTTTTATGGGAGGAGTCCCCTATTACGAAATACATAGTCAGCTGCTCGAACGGAAGTCGGTTGGGAATAGTTGATATCTGCATGTTTATGGAAGCCTGGTGTTCATGCGAAACAGTAATCCTTAAAAATGTCTTCACAAAATAAAATAGATTGACCAGATCTATAAGGTGGAACCTCTTTCAGAATCGTAAGTTTTTTTTGATAAAACTAGAATGTAGATCATTTTAGTTGTATCAATAAAACTTGGTCGATTTATTTTACGTGACTGATTTTGATTCCAAATACATATTTTGTACTTTTGCTCTATGATACCCTAGTGGGCATGAGAAATTTGAAGGTTGACAGAACAACTACAAAAGGATTTCATTTTGAAATCCATTTACTGAAAAATCAATGGGTGTGGCTGTGGGTACCTACATCAATACCTACACAAAATTTGAGATGAAATTCCTAAGCTTCTCCCTGTAAGTAAAATATTGGCATCTTCTGTTGCTTTATGTTAACTTGGTGTTTCTGGGATTCTTCGTCAAGGTCACTGATCCTGGACAATAGGTAAGTATTGGATTAAACTAACTCAATCATTTACAATAGAGCGACAATCTTTGACTTCTAAAAAATAGGAAAAAAAAAATATTAATGAAAATACAATAGAATAACATCCCATTATATCACGACTTGGGCTACACCTTCTGAAAAAATCTTTATATCTATCCTCTGAAATCCTCTGAATGCTCTGAAATCTGGCTTATTCCATCGAGCCTACCCGGCGAGTGTGAGTGGGCTCGTTTGAAATCTTATTAATCCTGAAGAAATTTAAATTTCGTTATTCTTGAAAAGACAAAAGGATACAAGCGAAGCTTTGTGAGTTAGATGGATACCACAACACCACTTACCAGGCATTCAAAATGTGGAAGGAGGTAACAAAGTTCAAGAATCTTGTAAATGAAGTGTTACCAAATAGTGCAACAGAGCGTGAAAAAATTTAAGCTACGCCCTAAGTGTGGAAAAAACCAGGTAGATACCATAAAAAGTAATTGTACGAATATAAAGTAAAAAATAATGTTACTTCTTCTTTATGTTGGAGGTTCGAAATCTTGGAAATATATGGCAATAGTGGGATTTTTTTTTTCAAATGCGCAGAATCAGATATCTTTATAGCTTCTGATAGCTTAGTGGCCCTGAGAAGCAACGTGAGACTTATTAACTGGAACCACAAGAAGTTTTTTACAAGAACAGCACAGCATACGCCATATGTTGTGATCCTTCTCCACTCATGTAGTACTTATGGTACCCTGGTTGTCATGAGAAGACTCGAAAATTTTATGACCGTACAAAAAACCCCAAAAACTAAACAAATTGCTCAATAAGTACTGATTTTCTAAATCTTTGCTAAAAAGTATCTTGCTCAAAGTAAATGTTGTTATCATATCAGGATCAAACGCTATGATAATGTATCATGAATGATGTAAATTCAAAGTAATACCCTATTTGCTTTTATAAAAACTTTACGGATTTTTTTAGAATCTCATTTTTACGCAATATCTTTTGCGCGTCGCATGGCATAATGTTATAGGCGTGTTCATACTGTTCATGCCATATTTTGCGGTTTATTTTTATGTTATGCCTCACATTATCGTTTTGTTAAACGTTCAATGCCATTTCCTTGACTCAGAAGTGGTTTCAGTTGTATTTTATTATAGCACCTGTTTTTTTTAAATACTAAAGATGTGTTTACTAAAACCAGCATCTTTAAAACATACCTACTCCTCATCATCAGGTGGGGTCGGCACAACATGTTTTCTTCTTCCACTCACTCCTATCGTTCGTCAATTCTGAATCTACTCCTCTCACATTCATATCCTCGGCCTCACATTCATACTTCTTCTTCGGCCTTCCTACTCCTACTCTAAAACATACCTACTCCTATTCTTACTATTTAAAACATACCTACTCCTATTCTGTCTTTAAGAAGTGGCTCTAAAATCTGGTTTTAATACTTCTTAGTATTTTGTGTTGTAGTACAAATAGGAGTTGGCATTTGTTTTTCGAGAAAAATACCTTGAAAATATAACAAACTATCTTCAATTAGGAAAAAAACGCTAAAAGAACCGGCATAATTAATTTTCCTTTTTCCCCCAACACCGGAATGCATAAAGTGAAGAGTGCTCATATTTTTAATTCGCGTCTTGTTACCAAACGCAATTCCACACTCGTCTCTTTCACCATTTCTTTTGTATGAGCGCCTGGTGTTCCCCTGCTGATATTTTTCACGTCACCTGAGAATGAAACGGGGTCAATGTGCCCCGGGGTGAAAATGAGCAAGAGCCAAATGAGAAGTTGAAACAAAGCTTTGTTTTCATTCGGGTGATCATTTTTATTAATATTGACGCGAGCTGCCATGCACGATGAATGCAATGGTTTTGTAACAAAGAACTAACGAATGAAAACCTCATGCGCTGTAGGCAGCCCTGCCGATGATCTAAGGGATCTTGAAACAGGTTAGACTGAAGAGTTGTGCTTAAATAATAGGTGACATAAATTGAAGGTGCAAAAATAAAGTTTGGAGGCGCCGGGTATCGATCCCGGTACCTCTCGCATGCTAAGCGAGCGCTCTACCATCTGAGCTACGCCCCCTGTTAACTACTACGACAAAATCTAGATCTAGTTCGGACTGTGTCCGGTGAAAATGCCTTGCGGCAAGGTTATTTCGATATACCCGCATTCAGAATGCGTACGTGACGTTTTACTAAAACAATAAATACAATCATTCTGCAATGGAGGCAATATTGTAGCTTGCTTGATACGAATGTTTATATGTTTTTTTTTTAAGAATGAAACAAGTTTTGAACATATTGACGGTCAACTCAAGGTTATGTGACTGATAGTAAAATTTATGTAGATCGTTGCTTATTTTGCATATCATTTGCAATATTTAAAAGTTTTAGGCCGCTTTAAGGCTTCCTCATGGCATTACGACTGCGCTGAAGCATGAACCAAAGCCACTAGCGGTCAACCATCAAATGGTGACCGTGCACAACTTTACCTATCGTATAATAATGACAAAGCAAGTTACACAAGCGCTTCAGAAGAGTGAAAGGCAGTTTGCTGACGCACGGCCTTATAATCATGTCGCGTACAAAATCTACTTACGCGTGATCTGGTTTTTAATCATACGACGACGTCCAGTAAAGTATTTTTTTGCACGTGAAATAACAGGGGGCGTAGCTCAGATGGTAGAGCGCTCGCTTAGCATGCGAGAGGTACCGGGATCGATACCCGGCGCCTCCAACCTACCCTCATTTTGAAATTTTAATTTTTTTCTTATTATTTTAGGTATTATTAGTGCTCTATTAATGCTCTACCTGTGAAAACTTACAAAACTAAGTAGTTTGGTAGAAAACAGCAGAATATTTTGCTGCAGTTTGCGACGTGACCGTTTTGAGAAAAGCGAAATGTTACGGACTGTCCTTGACATCGAACTGGACTGTTTTAAATCAAATGAATATATGTGATTGTAAAATTCGTCGACAGTATCAACGGGGGGCGTAGCTCAGATGGTAGAGCGCTCGCTTAGCATGCGAGAGGTACCGGGATCGATACCCGGCGCCTCCAAAATTTTTGATCTTCTGACTACTGCTGGTACACATTGTATCGTTCCTAGAAGTTCTGAACGGGGTTCTTTATCTCTACGGGAGTATCATCATCATTTCAGGCCGTAGGAAGTACCCTGCTGAATAGAACCTCCTATAGAACCACAAAGAATTTCAGAAATTTAAAATTTGAAAGTCGTCCTATATGCGATAGTCACGTAACAGCTCCTTGCAATTTTACTAGGTACGTCTTTCTGTATTATCAAAGTTTAGTTTCCAGAAAGTGAAACTATCTGAGAAAATATTAGTAAATAAAATCCGTTCTGTATTACAGGGATACAACCAGATTGATATTTTGAAAATCTTACTATTATTTTCTATGCATTACTAGTATTAGAACCCAGTGTTATACGTATTTTTCTATAAAATAAACCCTTGAAGAATTTGTTTTCCTACTTAAAAGCAGAATCTATTAAAACAATCCAATAACGCTGCTTCTAAGAGTAAAGATGAGCAGTACATGGTACAGCAACACTTTAATCAGTGTGTAATGTGTGTATGAACAATATGAACATGCTGCAAGTATGAACAGTTGTCTTTATCGATGGAATGTGGACGCGTCAATTAGCAACCAAGACCACACCTGCACTGCGGGATATAATGTCACCTCCTTCAATTTCCAGAAAAACTATCATTTTTTAGTCTTAGGTCTTTGCCCAACAATGGGACAGTATGGGCTATAGTAGGTGCCAAATAAAACCGCAATACAGGTCATTCACCCACCTTCACCACGATGTCGGAAAATTCAATTTATGAATGGCTAATTCTGTCGCTTGCCATACAAACCTGTCGCTAAGACGGTAATCGCTCGAATCTCGTAGTAGTGTTTGTTTACCATACATAAATTGAATTTTGCGACATCGAGGTGAAGGTGGGTGAATAACCTGCTGTATTGCGGTGTTATTTGGCACCAACTATAGTAGTAATAGTAATAATTTTAATCAAGGGATGATAATGGAGAGGTGCAACTTTATGTGGGCATTAGAGTTGCCTACAATAACATCTTTAGGCAACTCATGGGGTTGGACCGATATTGCAGCGCGTCAGGCGCGAGTCAACTCCTTTAATGCCATCCAAAGGAGTCGTATCGCGAAGTTTATGTCCAGGGTCGGCAAGTGTAAAAATGCGATAATAGCAAGTTTGTCAGATAGGCTCCTTCTGACAGGAGTCTATAAACGGTGGGTGCAACTAGCATCTTAGGTAGGTACCTAAGGTTACTTAGCTATGTTTTTTTTATAGTAAGTACCTACCTATTCTTAGTTTTATTAAGTTTTATATTTCATTTTATTTTGTACCTACCTCCTATTGGATCATGTGTCTGAAAGAAAGATATTATTATTATAGGACCTCTATGATCGTCGCTAACCGCGCCACACCTGTGTCTTGATCAGGAATAAATGTGACAATCGCAAACGTATCGTAACGCTAGCGTATCCGAGATACACTGCGCGGTGACACTACAACGGTTGGCAGTCGAGCTGGCATTGACGCGCAATATAACTCGAATACGCTAACGCGGCGTCTGTCAGATTTGTTCGTGATAGATGTACTGGCGTTTTGAGATAAACGAAAATTGACGTTCTATAACTTTAATATTATTACTCTGTTTGTTTTCCGCTTCGCCGTCAGAAGTCGCCGTAATATTTCCGTGTTTAATCGCGTTAAGCATTTTAATATCTCGCTCCGGCTACCAAGCTTGCATAAAAACAGGAGCTGGTCGGCTGCAATCTGGCTCGGATTACTGGGGAATTAGCTAACGGCGCGAACTCCTCGCCGGGGCTTAGGCCCTGGTGCAAAGCAAAGGGAATTACTATGCCAGATGAACTTCGTGCTTTGTTTTGTTAATAACTGCCCCTTTATTTTTGTATTTTCTGTATAATCGCTTATTTTTGATAAGCTCGTTCAACATGGGAACGAGCATAGGCATTTATTTATTTTATTTATTTATTAAATTCAGCTGCTTACTGCACTTACAGTTTCCACCAACTCGCGCAGTAAGCCATTTAAGTACACATAGGTATCACATTACTTTAGATCATATTTACTTATAAAATTTACACATAATCGTACAAATTCATTAAATTTCGAATTTAGTCAAACAAAAACAAAGCTTAGTTTTTGCGTAAATAAATTCTAGCGGTGTCATACATTTTAGTGGTCATACATTCACTAGGTATTTCCACTAATAGAACGAACGCTGCATTTCGCTTAAAATACTACGAAAACAATAAAATCGAACCTATCAAAGTGCATGCTTAACAAAAATAACAAGAGAACGAAAACAAGCGGTTCTCGAGTTTTAGCGGTACATAGAAACTACTACACTGCCTGTGGTACTCGAATCGCAAATTCAGTGGGAACGAACGCTTTCATATTTATGTAGTCCTAGTATATTCGGGCGGAATAATTTACATGATTACCGCGCCGGAGCGCTGAACGGTTTCGAATGAGGAATAAAATGTGATAAAAATTACGAGAGACATCTGTTGAAAATAACGTGTGTGAAATACACTCGAGAGCATAGAAATCGCACATAGAGGCATTTTCCTACATTTTAATTTCGACCCTTATTTTTTTTTTAAATTAATGTGATGTTGCAAATATAACTTAAATTAAATTGAAGTACACACTGTTAGCTTCCTAAAAACACAAAATGTCTAGCCTTGACCTTCGAAATCATAACAGTGGCAACTAAACAATAGAATGGCCTAAATTAGCTCGTTTCAGGTAGCGCGGTTTGTGGGACTTTGAGCAGGTATAAAAGGTTAAAAAAACAATAAATTTGTGAATGCATCGATTTATTAATACGAGGTATTGCCTCCCCTAGCCTGAATAACAGCTTCCATTCGCTGTTTCATTGAAGAAATCAATTTTTTGACGAAATCCTGCGGTATGCTGTCCCATTCTTCCTTGATCGCGGTTTGGAGCTCTCTGAGACTCGTAGGCGCTGCGTTTCTGGATCTTACTCGTTTCTTTAGTTCGTCCCATAAGTGCTCAATGGGATTGAGATCTGGGCTTCGAGCAGGCCACGCCATAACGAGTACTTCAACCTCCTCCAAGTACTGGCGTTCTATAGCAGCGGTGTGTGGTCTAGCGTTATCCTGCATCAAAACGAAGTTTTCGCCGATAAATCCAGAAAAGGGCACAACATGTTCTTCCAGGATCTCCTCGACGTAACGTTGGGAAGTCAATCCACCCGATCGACGGTCGGTATCGGGCCCTGTGATGAAGACAAGTTCGGTTTTCGCTTCCAGAAAAATGCCTCCCCAGAACATACACGAACCACCGCCGTATGCGACCCGTTCGGAGATGCAACATTGAGCAAAACGCTCACCGGATCTTCGGTAGACTCTACCTCGTCCGTCGTTACCATGAAGGCACATCCTGCACTCGTCGGAGAAGAGGACTGCCTGCCATTGATCCATAGTCCAATTAACGTGATTTCGAGCAAACTGAAGGCGTGCTTGTCTGTGCGCTGGGGTCAATTTTGGGCCAGTTGCTGGTCTGTGCGCTGTCAGACCTCCTTCGGCTAGTCTTCTTCTAACAGTCCACCGACTGACTTCCACTTCTCTAACTTCCTGGAGCTGCTGTCCGAGTTGAACTGCATTCAACCGGCGATTTCGTAGTGATGTATTCACAAGGAAACGGTCATCGCGCTGTGTTGTCGCACGTTTTCGGCCTGTTCCTGGTCGCCTGGTATAGCCACCAGTTTGCTGATATCGCTGGTATACACGTCCAACAGCATATCTGCTCAAATTTAATTGACGAGCCACTTGACTTTGGTTCTGTCCAGCTTCGATAAGTGCAACCACTTGAGACGCTGCTTCTGGTGTGGTATCCATTTTCTTGTTTAGAGAGATGACGTATTCGTTAAAGGACCTTTCTGACTGGGAGTTGGTATGCAAATGATGTCATTTCAATCATCCCTTACCGTTTTATACCTGCTCAAAGTCCCACAAACCGCGCTACCTGAAACGAGCTAATTTAGGCCATTCTATTGTTTAGTTGCCACTGTTATGATTTCGAAGGTCAAGGCTAGACATTTTGTGTTTTTAGGAAGCTAACAGTGTGTACTTCAATTTAATTTAAGTTATATTTGCAACATCACATTAATTAAAAAAAAAAATAAGGGTCGAAATTAAAATGTAGGAAAATGCCTCTATGTGCGATTTCTATGCTCTCGAGTGTAGGTACCGAATGTGCCGATCAAGTGAGAGCCGGATTAAAGCTCTGGGACTTGTACCACCCTTTTTTTCAAGTTTCATCTGTGATTATATAATTTTCCTTCAAAGAAAGAATGATAAACTTTTTATTTTTCCCCAACACGTCTTATGTAAATAGGCAGATATACTTATGTAGTAAAAACTGAAGACCTGCGTTATAAGGCATGCTGGTTTTTCGGTGGGTTAGATTCAGTTAGTAACTGATGCTGCAGTCTGGTTCATTGATCTCTTCAAGGACCAGTGTCGGAACGAACAAGTTTAAGGTTATATAACTCCATTATTTCAGACATTGCTGATTAACCCTTTCATGTCAGACGAAAATAGACTAGTTTCAAACTCGCTTTCGCCCACGGATCCACTCAGCAGTATCCAAATTGAAAAGTACTTTTGGGGCTTAGATCCGGACTTTTGATTTCGAGTTTCATCCAAATTAGTAAGCTGTAACTAGGCAAATTGCTGAGTGAAACTTTTAGTTCATCTCAAAACATGTAGATAGGAAACTAGAGCTCATATTTTAGTTAGGTTATGATGATGACCAACATGAGGAAAGTGTATAAGTAATGTATGTGTGTATTCTATCAGCCATCTATAGTAGGGGAGCCCAAGCGGGGATTTCGGGATTTACCAAAGCGCGACAGATTAATATACAGGGGGATACCTTGTACCCGGTTAAGTACCTCCACAAAACATGAGGCCCATATATAAGGCCGCCCGTGAAGGATACAGGATCAGATTAGTAAAAAAAAATTGACCATCAGAAATTCTCGAGCGCGTCAGATTAAGGTAGGGTGAGTTAATTACATCCTAAAAAGTGTATATTCCACTAATCTGACAATTTGAGAGTGACGTAAAAAAAGGGGAGGGCAACAAAGTTGTAAAAAAAAAACGTCATCTCGTCATTCTCGAGCGTAGCTAAATTTTTTTTTATTTTGAAGGAAATAATTCAAGAATAATGAAAAATATATAATCTGACGATTTCCGCAAGCCGAAATAACAAAAATTCGTCGATAAAGTTAAATGCGTGCAGTTGCGTGATGCCTACATTTCCTTCTCCGCGTTTCTATTCCTCTCTCACTCTTTCTCTATCTATTACTCTCTCACTCCGTCCCCACTCTGGTTTCTGTTGCCATGACGCCATCACAGCTGATCATAAAGACTCGTGGCATACTGTTTAGGGTCCGGTTATCGTACAACCATGGAATGTACAGCCTGTGAAATTACAGCCGTGGAAAGCGCAGTCAGGAATGCACGACCGTGGAATTCATGTATAAAATACATGAATTCCACGGTCGTGCTTTCCTGACACGTGCTGAGTTTGTACAGCCCGGTAAAACACAACCATGGAATTCATGTATAAAAAAAAAACAAAAAAATACATCAATTCCATGGTCGTGCATTCCCGACACGTGTAGGGAATTCACGAAGCTTTTCAATTACTTAAGTTCAATGATTTAAAAAAATAAAATTTTTTTTTTTTTTTCAAAGTGGTTTTTTTGGAGTAACTTTTAACCGGCTTTATCGATCAACTTCAAAAACTAATCCGCCTTTGAGCTTGAAAAACCACGTCGATCGCCACCAAGCTGGTCAAAAGCGGTTGATTCGTTCGAGAGATATCGTGAACGAAAGAAACCCGAAAAAGTGTTTTTTCGGGATTACTCCGAAATTTGTGGTTCGATCAATTAAAATTGCAAAATTACTTATGAGGATGATAAAACTCCGTCGAATGCCGCCAACCGCGTGAAAATCGGTTGATCCATTCAAAAGTTATTACGGTTTGAAAATTCCAAAAATAGTGTTCTATGAAACTTCTATCAGACTTTCGAGCTGGGAGAGCTCAAATGCATAGAAATATTATTTCTTTGAACTCAGCGAGCTCAAAATATCACATAAATTATATTTTGAGCTCAAAAATGTCATAAGTACAATTTTAAGAGCCCAGGAATGGAATTAGCGGGAAGTTGCAGGGATGGCCTTTAAGGTGAACCGTTTTTCTAATTTTTTTTTGTCAGATCAGGCCAATCCCTCTAGATAATCGTCAGATTATGAGACAGTACGTTTAGAACATAAAGATGAACCATATATATCTTAATCTGACGCGCTTGAGTATTTCAAAATGGCGAATTTTTTTTGCACATTATGAAAATGGCCGCGAGTTTGCGTCCCATCGAAATCATCAGATTAGTGAATGAGAGCTTTTTTTTGGTGCACTTAACACTCCCTTAGAAAATCTGACGCGCTCAATAAATTTTTTTTTTTTTTTCATTTTCAACACTTAAATACAACCACCCGCATCATGCAAACAATCAGATTAACATGCGTACATTATTAAACATACGTAGGGCATTGATGCTATCAATATCTGACGCGCTCGAGGATGTCCATGCAACAGTTTTTTTTTACATATTTAAAAATCTATAGCCGCTTCCCCCACCGATGTAAAGGTATATATCATATAACATTTTTTTCTTCATATCATCTAAGCTTTGCATCCCAATAGGTCTCTAGGACGCTCGAGTAAATCCCCATTTAGCCTCGTGAGCTCCCCTACTACTAGGTTCCATAGTACAAGCTTTGCTTAGTTTGAGACTAGAAGGCCGTTGTGTGTCCGTGAATATTTTATAAGTAGTTAAATCATTTTTTTGTAGTATTAACTTGTAAAGTAATTGTGTAATAAATCAATTCCAATAAGTTAACCAAAACTAATTAGTTTCCGGAACTATGTATTAGAGTTTCCGATAATTTCGAAAATCTAAGGCTTCGATCTTAAGTGGTTGCCACAGAATATAAAACAGTACCAACTAAACCTCCTTGTGCGAGTTTGATTGGAGGATAAAAGAAAAATTGTTGAGGAAAAAAACATAATGTAGAGACTTTATAACCTCTTTTTTTTTAAATCGGTTAATCGTCTGTTTCGGTAGCCATATGTTTATATCATACCATTTACCGTTTACCGTGTTTTGAAACTGAGCTTATTTCATGATTTAAAGAAAGAAAATCATTTTATTTCCAATACCTTTTTCACTCTCCAAATGAAGTATGATTTCCGTGTTCTGCTTTGGTTTTTGGTTTAATTATTTGTACCACTAATTAGCGACTATTTGTAACTAATTCAATTAACTTACGTATCGTAATTATATTTAAGGTGATTATTGAAACTTCGTGGTAAAGCTCACTTGGCTCGCTGATTAACTGAAATATGCAACGTTCTGCGTGGTCACTGATGGGGGACTGCCATTCCGTGTTCTGGTTTTAGCGTTTCCAATTCATCTAGAAATTTAAGTCAATATTTTCTTCAAAAAAGTCGATTTTCTAAATGAAAATCCCTCAAAAAATATCTATGACTAACCCTCAAATTCATAAATATGGGCTGAACATACCCCCAAACTGTTTCAACCAGCATTAACTTATCGAAGCGCCTGAATCCGCCTCTAGCCTCATCTTTTATTTTATGGTAAACCTTGATTAAAACTTGGGCAAACTTTTAAAATACGGGCTACAATGATGGTTAAATTGTTTTTTTATACAACTAAGTGATGGAACCGGATTGCTGTTAAGTGGTAACTACTGCCTGTAACGATGCATTGCCTCACTGAGCACATCCAATGAGGACGTACCGTGTGTATTGCACTGCGCCCATCACTCTGAGTTATAAAGGTGTTAAGTCTCATGTGCCTGTAATTGCACCGCGAGTGTCGCTAGAACACAATAACATTACAAGTATAGCGTTTGGTAATTCAGGTAATTAGTAGGCATTGTCTCCAGATACCTAGAATAGATAGGTACTTAATCCGGTTGTAATTAGTTACATTATCTGATCGTGTATCCGCTGGTTAGTGGTCCTTCGATTCGATCATTAGTGAGTTGAAAGTTGGGTTTGTTTCAATTGCGCAATCAAGGATTAAAGTGGTTACTAGAGAGATACTTGTGTTATTTAACCGACTTTCAAAAAAGAGATTTAATTTGGCTAGTTTTTTCTCTTGGGACGTGGAGTTATGAATTGTCTCGTATCCCCGTAATTGCACCAGAGCCCGTAGTATTAGTATTTTTTTTTGTTGATCGAAACGCATATCGAGAAGCGACTTGCGAGATATTTTGTATAAAAATCCGATAAGTGCCTCTAGCGGAAGATTTGCGAACTATTTTCTCCATACAAAAACTGCGAGTTTTTCGATTCTCGATTGTCACTACGGAATTGAAAACTGTGGAGAGTCCCCTTCAATTTAGAAATAAAATTAAGAAATTGTTGCTCCAAGGAGTCTTTTACTCCACAGAGGATTTTTTGACAAGCACTTTTCATTAATGTATTCATAAATATCATAATCTTATTTTAATTCTATTTATTAATTTGACTTTATTTTATCTAATTTTCATTTATTATTACAATTATTGTTATTATTATATCAAATTAACTTTATTGCATGAACTTCATCTCTAAACTGGGCCTTATCTTGTGTACCTACTTAATTTCAAATACGATTGTAAATAATTGTTATTGAATAAATAAATGAAATGAAATGAAATAGCAAAACTCAGCCTACGGCCTCAGTACCCGTATCTTTTAAACCGAAACACAGCAATATAAGCATCACTATTTGGCGGCAGACATAGGTACACTGTATATCCCGGGGCAAACTCTTTTTAACAGTCTTACTAATAGTATATTAAAGGTGACTTTACCCTTCTTTTCTTTCAGATTTACTTATAGAAATGCTGGGAGTTCTTGCCAGCTACAGCGTCACAGTGAAGGAGCTGAAACAGCTGTTCAACGCCATGCGGGCAGTCAACGGGAAATGGGTAAGGATTACACCAGCCTTGCAGCTGGATATTTTTCTGCCATGCAGCGGTTAGCATGCTTCTTTTATATCACAGCCTGTAGAAGTGTAGAAGTGGACTTCCACTGTGGATTTGTCTCTAGAAGTTCACTAAGTAATGGCGCTCTTTATAGATTCCAAATACTACTTCCCGCGATTAACTCGCACACATCCAACTCCTACTTCCTACTAATATTATAAACGCGAAAGTTTGTAATGTATGTATGTATGGATGTTTGATACTCTTTCAACGCAAAAACTAGTGACCCGATTTGGATAAAACTTGGAATATGTATTGTCCGAGACCTGGATTAACATATAGGCTACTTTTTATCTCGGAAAATCAACGGGATCAAACTGTGGTAGTGTTGGTTCACATTGGCACTAAAAATCAATCCACATTGACATGACACAATGTGAAATGTGAAATGACGCATTACATGTGAAATTTGAACATTATACGCATAACACCCCCACAACGCAAACTCATCTACTAGGGCAACATAAACTGCACGGAGATAGTCGAACAAAACGGCGAAGCTATCAGAGAGCCGTGCAATTACTGGTGGCGCAATGCTTTTGAAATTTGCATCGTTTTAACCGCACCGGTTTCGTAATTAGCCAGCAGCTGAATAGTTACTTTGTGTTTATGCCCGCCTGGTAATTGAGATTTGTCCTTTTGGGTTCTTTTTAACCGTTGTTTGCGTCTAATTAGGTTTTTAGCTTTCAAGCGGGAATGTCTTGAATATGCGGCAGGGTAATACTCCGGCTCATTTACTTTGAAACTTGGGACTTCAATTGTGTTTCAAGTTTTCCATATTGCAAAAGCGATGCTATGCTGGCTAATTCAAGGCAATTGGAGCTTCGATTCGATTAGATAGAACCTATAGAAATTGATGTGATGTGAATTGTAAATGTGATATTTGTGTTGCAGCCCCGTCACTCGGCCAAGCTACTGAACGTACTCCGTCAGATGCCACACAGGAACGGCCCTGATGTCTTCTTCAGCTTCCCAGGACGGAAAGGATCGGTGAGTATATTCCCAAGCTGACATTCTACAGTAGCTAGAGAATAGGATACTAATTCATCACTGTATTTTTGTTATTTACGAAAATCCAATCAAACAAAGATGCGGGCAAAATATAAATTACGTAATTTTTGTTTCTGGTTTGAGGTAATAGATGAAAAAAGAAGCACTTATGTATGGTTTTGTCAAGATATCTCTACATTTTGACTCTCCACGGTGCGTAGCAAGGCCAGACTAGTTAGATGCTAGGCATCTGCTTTTGCAGGCAGATGCAGGTTACTTAAAATTATTGAATACTAGCTTCCGTTCGTGTCCCATTGGATCCCGTTAATTTTCCGGGATAAGAAGTATCCTATGTATCTAATACCTCCAAGAATATGTGTACAAAGTTTCATGATGATCGGTTAAGTAGTTTTCGCGTGAAAGCGTAACAAACAAACTTACATTCATATTTATAATATTAGTAAGTATGATTACGCCGTATTGATGGAACGCCTAAACAGCCTAAACCAGCCCGATAAGAGTCCTAACCAAAGGAATTCCGCCGTCTCATGTACGCACTAAACTGTCAACCAGCACTTTAGGTTAATCTAAGTTAGGCTACTATGCAATCAAATATCAAAATACCAATATTTTTTTTTGCTTTAGGTGCTTAAAAGTAACATTGCAATATTTTTAATGGCAATTGGTAAACATTCGAGTTGCCGCACCAATTACTGAGCTGTTAATTGGCAGGTATCCAATAGGTAGTTTGATATCTAGAATTGAAAATTGAAGAAACTGTCGAATTTAGCTGTCAAGTCGAAAAACTTGGAATTGAATATGTGATTCGTAGAGTATTATTATCTTCTCGATGTTTCAATTGAAAATTGACACGTAGGTAGGCAGGTATACAATTGGCGTTTGACCCTGGTTAAAAGACTAGGAAGTATCTTACAAGTTATATCATGTGAAAGCCTGCAGTATATTCTTATTATTTGTACATTTATAGTCATGCATACTTTTAGGTACAAACTATAAAAACATTAAAACATAGTTTGGAGGCGCCGGGTATCGATCCCGGTACCTCTCGCATGCTAAGCGAGCGCTCTACCATCTGAGCTACGCCCCCTGTTGACACTATAAACGAAATACAACGATATATTCATTTAAAACAGTCTGTTTCAATGATATGGACAGTACCGTACGTGACATTTCGCCTTTCTCGTATCGGTCACATCGCAAACTGCAACAAAATATTGTGCATTTTTTCTACCCAATTGCTTATTTTTATAAGTTTTTAGAGGTAGAGCATTAATAGAGCACTAATAATACCTTAACTAATTAGAGAAAAATAAAAATTTCCAAATGAGGGTAGGTTGGAGGCGCCGGGTATCGATCCCGGTACCTCTCGCATGCTAAGCGAGCGCTCTACCATCTGAGCTACGCCCCCGTTCATATTATCGACGAAATTTTACTACTGTTTACACCTGTAGGTACCACTTGAAGATAACCCACGGCCAACTTGTTATGTAGATCAGCATTCACCTTTCACTTAGTAAACAAGACGACCGAGTGCACATAAGAGTTGTAACTAACAGTGAGAATATAATTATCTTTGAGGACATGCCTACCTACTGTACTATTAGGGGTTGTCAGAGGCAAGATCAGAACTAAACTCTAGAGGCATGTATCCATATAAATCTGAAATAGCATCATTTTGAAGTCTACGAATATCTAGCTAACGATAGTAAAAAAATTCGTTCATTTAGAAATTACGCTTCCTTATTGTAAACTATGGTTAAGGCACGTTTAGGTAACTGGATAATGTAGAACCCGAAGTAAATTCAATAAAAGTGGCGCCACCTGGTGGCGTCCATATTTTCGAACGACGATATTTCAGGGCAAATGAAGAAAAACGATTCCCCATTTTGGTAATGGTGTTTTATTTATAAACAGTGCTCATATTTCAAACGAATTCCCTCGCGTTGTTCGGGAAATGTAGAGCAGGAGATGAACTGGTAAATAAATACATAAGAGCTTCCCCATTTTTCCCATTTGGGATTCTCACGAGTGCGACACTCACAAATATAGAATTTCATAGACCGTGGAATAAATGCCATCGTAGAACGAGCTTGGAATCAATGGACCAGACTCGCAAGGATTGGCCGAATAAAGAGGAGGCATAAACTCAGCAGTGGGTGCAAACGGGCTGAAATGATGATGATGATGGGGACACTTTTGATTAGTTGCTAAGGAAATCTAACCTACAAGTGTTTCAAGGCTACCAAATATCTGTAGCACGTCAGATGTTAAAATGGGGTCCTACTTACAGAAGTTACAAAGACTCTGTTGTAATTAATCTTAGGCAGTGCAGTCGTAACTTTTAAATAAGAGTTGTGATATTTTGCTAACCTATTTTAACCACCACAGAGATCTGAAATTATAGTCGTTATTTTTTTATCATGTCTCTGATGCGGCAATGAACGTAAGAAAATAGTCACTATCTCCTGCTCTACTCGGATGTACTTTGATTTGTCTCACTTACATTAAGAACATTCTTCTTGCTTATAATTCTTGTACAAATTAATATTTGACCTCAGACCAAGTAATTATTTTAAAAACAAACCCGCGGCGGTTTTTAAAGAGTATTAATGAAATTCATAATGGAATGGCGGGAGTTTTTTGTAAATTTTTGTTGATATTTAATTTTAATTACTGAGTTGTTTCTGAAATGCTCTGAATTTTTAAAAAGGTCAGTGGTTTAGGGGAATGTGAGTTGGTTTTTGAAGGGTTTTTGTTTTTGTTATGATATCTCTATTTGAAGAGCATCTTCCGGTAACTTTTTTTTTTTGATATTTTTTGGTAGGTAATGGAATTTACGTATAGCGTATAGTAATGTCAATAGCTTGGGCTTAAAATCTTAATCTTAACGAGAAATTAATATAATAATTTCGATATTTTTACGATCAAGACGTGGAAAAAAATTGTTAAAAAATATACGATATTACAGAGTTCAGGGTAAGAAGTATTTTCTTACCCTGAACTCTGTATTTATGAATAACAATGCAATTGCACCCATTTGCATAAATTAGTATAGTATTATATAATCTGTGGTATGGGTATGATCGATGAAGAAGGTTCTTTATATTAACCTTTTGTTTGATCAAACCTGCATCCATTATTATGTATATTTTTTGCATCTTGCAAGTTAAACTTTACGATCGCTAGAGAAAAGACAATTGACAACGTCAAGAATTTAAGAGAATGATCCCGTTGTTTTTTGTTGTGCAATGTCATTTCCATGCATTTTGATTAGTTTCTATTTCCTAGCGACTGTGGAATGTATAAGGGGGCTGATTTTAATAATCATTATTATAATGACGGCATTCTTTGTTTAAAAAATAAAACAAAACTATGATCTTACTTCTTGTGTTTTTCTTAACCAATAAAAGAGCTTTCTTTTTATTTTAATTAAAATCTTCAGCAACTTCCTCCCACAACATCACGATGTGTTGCGAAATGAAAGAGGCAATTAAGGAAGCGCACAATACATCCATTGAGAGACTGCTTCCAGTAACTAGTACCAGCTGCTACTAGTCACGACTGGCAACTCCGAAAGTACTCCGACAAACTCCGAAATATGGTCCGAACGGAATTACTCCGAAAAACACTGTAAAGGTTAAACGAAATTTGAGAGATACAAGTTGCACGTCAACCACCTAGCGAAGCCTGACAAAATCCGATAAAATAGAAGTTGCAGGTCAAATTGCTCGATGTTTTCTGTTACTAACAAATAAGATCGATTGTTGTAGTTTTTGATTCGACCTGGTAATAGCAACTCCAAAGTTCAAATGAAAATCGAAAGATACAAGTTGCACGTTGAGTCATCCTTGCAAGTCTAGCGTGTCAACTGATGATATCAAAAGACTATTCAGTCAGAATAATACGTTGTAAAGAAATTAACACAGATTGCATTCCTATCATGCGGTAGACATTCACTCGGATGTGTAATAGATAAATATCAGAACTCCGAAAGTCCGAAAAATAATAAGTCGTCTCATCCCTAGTGGAGTCTGTGCCAGACATTATACCAGTTCTTATTAACTCTCCTTTCAAACTCGGATAACTGTAATTCAGCTGCAATCCTATCTTTAGAGTAGAAAGTTTTCGCGCGAGCGGCATACGAATTTGATGAAACCAATGAAGCCTCCGGAACTCCGCCCTGGGGGCCTGAGGTGCCGAAATTAGCCAAAGTTTCATCTTAAGCACAGTTAGGGTTGAGGTTTCTCGATTGGTGGTCACGATGTACACTTCAGCAAGTTGAGTTTCTTAAACAACTGAAATGGTTTCTTGAAACTTTATAACTTATTTTAGGTAATGCCCAATGGAACGGAAAAAATATTTAATGTTGACAACTCAATAAACAAGGCCCAGTGAAGTCCAAACCCCTACGCTTAAACAGATCGATACCAGGCGGGCAGAACACTTAAGGAACGCTGTTTAAGCGTCCCCGCCCGTCCTTATTGGCAATTCTTATTCAAATACGGGCTGGGTTGTAATCCGCGTGACATACTGGGCTATCTGTGTGTCCGCTTTTTTTCCTTATTTATCGTCGTGAAGCGTAGCGCCCCGGGGTGGGTCCATTTCTCTCTGTCGCGCTTATCCGAGATCTGACGGCGGAGTGACGCCTCTTGCGGACTTCTGCTTGCCTGGTAAATGTGCATAACACGTGTGGAATCGGAATGAGTTATTATATCGACGAGTACAGGATTATTTTTTCTTGAATTTAAGCTTTTTAGTAAAATGTTGGGAGCTAAATATAGCTAAAAAGTAGAACGCAGTAAACAACTGATAGCTACCACCCATGACATTGACATGACCAAACAAGATGTGATGAATCTTAAACCAAAGAACGAATAACAGAATGTCTCCTGGCGCCATATTTTCCAAAAACTATTATATTCTTGAGCAGAAACTTTAAATTTAATTTTCTTGGTAGCTTTCCAAATGGTTCAGAAAACGAGATAAACTGAATTGTGATTTCGGCCGTGGTTTAGTCGCGAAGGAAAATATTCTCAGACTTTCTGCAATCGTCTTAAATAAGCTTACTCGGTTGAGCTTGGCAAAACCAACATTAACCCTTAGCTGTCTCTAGATTAAACTCGGAATGGAACCTAGTCTAGGTTTTATAATCAAGGTTTTCCATCAAAGTCTCAAAAGATATGGTTTCTTTTATTTTTTATTTTATTTTATGGGCCGAAAAAATCTCTTTCCGACTATTGGTCCCTTAAGGACTCAACAAATTTATAAATAAGAAAAATCGGTAACTTATTTATTGGTGCTCGTCTATTGTATGTAGCTGGATGTTATCATTATGTTTTTTTCACTGATGTTTTCTTTTCCAGGCGGTAGTTCTCCCACCCCTCGCCAGATGGCCATACGAGAGTGGCTTCACATTCACCACCTGGTTTCGCCTGGATCCCATCAACTCCGTCAACATTGAAAGGGAAAAACCCTACTTATACAGGTATGTTATTGAAGTTTTTGGTCATTTTTGATGCCCTTACAAGCCTTAAATCATTTTTTTTTTATAAATTATCCTTTCTTGACATTCACAAAAGTACCAGGCGATCAAAAATCATAAGAAGGTAGCAAGACGTTGCAAATAAAAAGTGGATTAAAAGAATGAGGGGCGTGTCTGAATAAAGTTGGCTTCGCTCAGTTCATGAATGAAATGCAGGTAGCAAGATTTTAGAGTCATTCAACCCCTCAAGTTCATTGAATTGGAAACTAAACTGACTCTTATTTAGACTGATTATGAGTCATTTTATCAGTCACATAACGTTATATCAATTTAATCAAAGCGATTAAACAAGTCATTCGCAAAATGCAAATATGCGTAAAAGCGCAACAGAGTGGAAATTCGGAAATATAAATATTCTCCGTGTTTATAACCTACCTCGTATTTACTCGTGTGTCCATGTTTGTGTGCAACTTCCATTCAATTCGAAACCTCGCCGTTTCAAGTGTACTTCCTGCCGTACTATGTTACCCTGGTACTTGGGGTACGAAATCGCATCGTGTTTTACTCTAATTGGATTGGTTCTGTTGTTTTGGTGAAACCGTAGAACTGGAAGTTTGGTTTGCTTAGACGTATGTGAAATGCGACCTTGTGGGCTATGTTACCGAGTTGAAATTAACATGTTCGTGGAATATGGCACTTATCAATATGAATAAGAGACCTATGTAGTGTCAGTTTGCTTGCAATATTGGTTGAGTGGATTTACGTTGATTTATGGTAAACATAATATAAACAAAATAATATTTTTTATGCACGTTCCAGGCAGGACCAAATTGAGGGTTTATTAGTGGTGTTCACTCTGATGCTGTTCAGTTACCACTATCATTATCTGATTCTGGTTAGGTTTCACGTTCTATTAAGAAAACTTTTTCGAGTATCGCATGAAGTAACTCACTAAGAACTGTAATTTTGCCAAAAAAGAAAAAAATACAACTAAGTTTTGGAGATTTTGGAATCTTTTACCGCTCTTCGCTTATTTATTTCTTATTTTGTTCATAGTTTCAAAACAAGTAAAGGCGTGGGCTATACGGCACACTTCGTCGGAAACTGCCTCGTGCTGACGTCAATGAAAGTTCGGGGGAAGGGCTTCCAGCACTGCGTCAAATACGAGTTCCAGCCCAGGAGGTAAGGATTCTCCATTCTGGCAATTCAATTCACGAGCAGATTATAGTAAGCAAGCTCGTATGAGTTAGTGGCCAACTCGGTGACGGAGTGTTTACACCAACTTAAGGCCTCCGTCATGGCTTAACGCCTGCTAGAGCCGGAACCGACAGTTTAACGTGCCCTCCGAAGCACGGAAACGCTCGGATGTAAATGCCACTAACGGTCACGAGCAGATTATAAGCCCTTGTAGCGAAGGTATGCGAAGGTGGAATATTAGAAACGTCAAGAAAAATCCTGAGAAATGTGACTGGATACAGAAATATGGCCAGGGTCGCAGGAAAAAATCAGATATGGAAAGTCGATAGGAAAAGCGTGGTATTGAAGTGGCCTTTAGCCTCCTCTAGATGGCGATAAGATAAAGCAAAACCCCATGCTGAACCCCTGAGGTGCAACGGGCAAAACCGTGACTGAAGAGATTAGAGTCCCTTGCCAGTTCTTTTACTGGTCTTTCGGTCGACACACTAGTTTCAAACACTGCTGAAGCATACATTAATATGTAGCATCCCCGCAGCCTGTTAAACTTTTTACAACCTACCCTCATAAAAAGGTTTATTCCTAACAAACCTCTAATTTATTTTTCAGCGCGTGGCTTCAAACCGCCGCGAATACTTAGCGAGTTAACTAAATACCGACTCTTTAAGGTTTCGAAGCTAAATGGCTAAAACGAGACCCTTTTTTTACCCCTTTCACCTGAGTGGTATGCAGTGATTCTTACCTTTGTTTATCCTCTTAAATAAATAAATATTTTTGGACTCTTTCATATCACACAACGCTCTGCATTTCCAAACTAAGCAGAGCTTTTACTATGAGAACTGGAGATTATTATATTATGTCTAATCTCTTCTTTGTCACAGATGGTACGCAATAGCAGTGGTATACATATACAACCGATGGACGAAGAGTGAGATCAAGTGTCTCGTGAACGGCCAACTCGCGTCCAGCACAGAGATGGCGTGGTTCGTCTCTACCAACGACGTGAGTATCAATATCAATCGTTTTAACACGGCATCAACAGTCATACCTACTCATTATTAACAGTATGTGTGTGTAAAAAGAGTGTGATTGCGAAAAGCATTTCAATTCTTTCACCACACTAAATTTTATGATATTATCAAGGGAATCCAACCTACTTATCCCTGTATTTTGTATGTTATCACTAACCCTAAAAATCCACCCCATTTGGCCACACTAACCCCAGGTAATGTTCAGGAATGCACGTTACTTGATATAAATTGTCTGTAACGACGCAGACGTGACGAACGAACGAGAATGTGCCTGCAAGATAACTGTATTATGCTAGGCTCCTAGCGAGTTATGCCGCCCTGGTACACGGAGGCAGATTAAGAAGTTATACGCTTAAAAATTCAAGACATCGCTTTGGTAATCTTACCGCGTTTAGGTTTACAATGCAAGCAAGCTCGTATGAGTTAGTGGCCAACTTTGATGACAGATTTTTTAGGCCTCCATAAGTCCTCCGTCATGGCTTAGCGACTGCTAGAGCCGGGACCGACAGTTTAACGTGCCTTCCGAAGCACGGACGCGCTCAGATGTAAATGCCACTAACGATCACCCATCCAAACAGTGACCGCGCAAACTATCGCTTAGCTTAGATGATCGGTGAAGATTGACTAAGAAAGCCACGAGCGCAGTGTGCAAAAAGCAAAGTCGAGGACTCTTTAATCCGGTCGTGCTGTGAGCTAGATATCAGCGAAAATCGAATACGCCGAAACTCTACAAAATTTTTACTACAGCTTTTAGGTACTGTTAATACTGTTATGCCTCTACAAACAAACCTTGCGTATTTTAAGAGAATTTTGGATAAAGTTGAAATACGCAAATACCCATTTATCACAAAGTTGTCTAATAAAATGTAACATCTAACCGACCGTCCACTCCCTAATGGCTAGACGTGTCGGGCGATGAATATGCAAAAACGTGCTTGCGCATACTTCACGGGATACGTGTTAGGGGATTAAAAATTCCATTATAAGTGGCGGAGCTGTAGAAAGATAAGTAAAAAACATGATACGACTACTCAACACTACGGCTTATGACTCAAGCCGTAATATTTGACTACCTTTAGCTATGATATTCTTCAATGGTTAGAATCTTCAAAAAAATTATAGAAATGGTCAAGTGACTTATCGTTCAGAACCGTCAATTCTATACATTTCGAAGGCACGTCCAAAAATAATTTAGCTAAAGCGACGTACTGAAATGACAGATGTATAATTATTTATCTGGAAAAGTAATATCTGTCTTTGACGAGGACAATACAGTAGCTCCTATACTCCATGTAAAATTCCTTGTCTCATTTCTTGTTCACCCGAAATAAGTCCGTCCGACTCGAAGGACCAAAATTAGCTGCTGTTGTGACTTATTCTGTGTCGTAATTACACTGGGCGAATGATGAATAATTAGGCTCGTATTTTCTGTTAGCATTTTGTATACAGAATACCTGCTCTGAGAGGAAAATATTTATCTACTTTGTAATTGAAAGGTCTGTAATTCAGATCTTTTTCGGGATTAATCTTTTGGGATCGTCTTTTGGTACTCGTACATAATTATTTGGGATCTTTGAGCCCTGAAGTGGAGTTATGAAATGCTTTTTGCTTTGACCGTAACATTTTATAACGACGCAAAAGAAGATTGCATGCAGGTATGTGAGGTTTGTGCTTCTTTGAAGGCTCTCATATAAAGCGTAGTATTTTTTCATTAAATAGGACTTTGCATGTCGTTAGTGCTCAACGAATTGTGGATAACGACCTCTTAGGCTTACTGGAGCGGAGGTTTTGGTCGGCTGTCTTACCGTTTAGTGGTTCCCTAAGTAAATGCTCGATGCCAAGCCATAGCGGCTAAAAGGAATCGCTTAGGTCTTCTAAAACTAGGGGCCTTTCATGGAATACCTCCCTTTTCGGCATCATGAATTCATTGAAATTCTCTTTACGTAAAACACAGATTAATATAGTCTCCAAAGTACAAAAGGTATCAGATGAATATTCTACTTACTTATCCCATTCAGTATCTTCAAGAAACAGTTTTTATTACCACGAGATCCTTGTGGAATATCTGCTGAGTGTGATGTGATTATAGTCGCAAACGTCAGTCTTTATTTAGTTTTTTACGTATCAAAAAACTCATACAACTCCGTCAAGAATAATAATTAGCCACGAAATATCTAGGCATTGGAAGATAAACTAATAAAGTTGGATTTGGACCAAAAATGCGAGGTAGGTTTGTATTCGGTATTGCGAGAATGTCGTCTGATTTGGGTCTCATTCGGCGTGAACAATGTGAACATGGGTGTACCGAAGTTTGGAAAGATTTCTGGCATTGGGCTTAATGGATGTTGGAATGCCTTCGAATTGTTTTAGTTCCCTTAGGGTGTGGTTATGGAACAAGGTTACAGTTCGCTCAGCCAGCTGATGTTGCTGGGCAGATTTGTACAGTTTGATTTTTGTGGTGACTACAAACTAAAAGACCTTGAAGGACTTTGTCCTGAAATGTTTCCCAGGACGACGCGTCAGATAGAGCGAAGCGGAAGTAAAAACCTAGAAAAGCAGACAACGGAAAGACGACTTCAATAGCGAAAACAGTCTTTCATTCCCTGAATCTTGGCTTACAATCTCTCTTTTAGAAGACTGTGGAGGAGGCATTATTTCTAGAAATGAATTTATTTAACTAATGAAATACTACTCGCTTATAACCTTTGTCTTGTCCACAGCCTTTCGACAAATGCTACATCGGTGCTACAGCTGAGTTGGATGAAGAACGGGTCTTCTGCGGCCAGATGGCAGCTATCTACCTCTTCGGAGAAGCCCTGACTACACACCACATCTGTGCCATGCACAGGCTTGGTCCCGGATATAAGGTAAGTGGCTGTAGTAACGTTTGTTTAAGATTTAAACATTGAGTTGTTGTGTAACTTATTTATTTTGAGCGGCCATGACAGTTGTTTCATGACTTTCAAAAGACAAGTTGTTCATTTGCTTGTCTGTCTTCTGTATACGTTTGAGATTTATCACCATTATCAGGATACTAATAATGTTATATCTCAACAGCTACGCTAAACTTAATTCTTTAACCTTTCTTTCCTGCTAACCTTGGACACCAACAGAGTCAATTCCGTTTCGACAACGAATGCAACATCAGCTTGCCGGATAACCACAAAAGGGTGAGCGAGGCTCCCGCGCTTGACCTCGAAAATCCCTTGCCTTATCCTGATTCCCTGGTATCTTACAATCCTGAAGATCCCAAATATCCAGAATTCATTGATCCTAAATCAGGAACTAGTCTTAAAACTTCTGATATAGAAGATCCTAAAAGTCTTGAAAATCCTATTCCCGTAAAAGTCAGCCTTGAGCCTGAAGGTGCAGGTTCTGAGAAGCCTCAGGATGGAAGCGTGGTAGTGAAGGAAGACTGGACGCCGCGAGGACTGCGCTTGGCTGACGAAGCGCGCGCAGTGGCCGCCGCACATGCTGCTATGCTCGTAGATGTTGAAGCATGCAAGCGTGTAAGCATGACGCGGTGCTTGCGTTAGAGTGTAATTTGTGTTCGTGTTGCTTCTGTTCTTAGGGTGATTGAGGAACAGGTGATGTACATCGAAATGCTTCGTGTATTGTTTAGACATTGTTCACACAAAGTTCATCATTATGTTATTTTCTCTTACCTTTTGAAAGACTCAACCTCAACTCTACCTTTTCTTCTGTAGGTACCTTTTATACCTGTCTATGTTCCTCTCTTTTATTATTCTTTTCTATTGTTTATTTTTTTATCTCAACCATGCCTTACTCTTTTACTTTCCTTAACCCATATATACACATTTTTTCTTTCTATCCGAAACTTTTTTTGCCAAACCATAATAACTTTTAGTAAGTTGATAAGCATTTCTTTGTAAATCACGCAAACCTCAGCACTCCTCACTGCATTGTCTGCATTACTGTACTCCGCTTGTTGTGCTAGGGCCAGTTCCGCTTTGACACGGAGTGTCAGACCCCCCTGCCGACCTCGGAGATCAGAGCCGATAGGTTCGGCGACCTGGTCCATGACCCCACGCAGAACATCCACGACGTAAGAATTTGCACTGTAGGCATGAGGGATTGAACACTAATTTGTTTGAACGATGGTTTTTGATGGTGTTGTGACTTGAAGAACTTCAAGTTTAGGCGTGGAGGGTTCTTTGGTTACACTAATTTTGGGTCATATTGGATTGTAAACTAATTTGTGGTGAAAATGCAGGTGTATTTTTAAAGGTGCGATTGGTCTCGACGTTAACACAGATGATGATTTGGTTAGGTATAGGTACTATTTAAGAAACTAAGTAATGATAATTGGTTTTTGTTACGCGTAGAAATTATAAAAGCATTTTCTAGTAACTTCTAGTAACATAAAGAAATAAATTATTGATTGCTTGCTTGAGATGCTTAAGTAACGGCGACGAAAGGATAACTTTTTTGCTGACTGATATTTACTAACCTCAGATAATTTAAGATTTCTTCGACCTTACCCCTCCATTTAGAGTGATTTATAAAAGACTTCTCAGAACCGATAAAATTAAATATTCTTGAACGAAACCACAATAAGATAAATACTTGGGTAATCCCTTTTTAGATAAAATTTAATTTACTCTGTTTCGTGTGCTACGAATTATAACGTTATCCCCAAGCGAAATAAATCTCCTTAGTTGTATTAATTGTTATCATTTAGACACAAGAGATAGCGAAACAAAAGGACTTAATTCCTCTTGATTTCTAAAGCTAAATCGAAATTATATCGCAGTTTTCTAAGAACGAGCAACCGTTCGGGTAACGCTCGGCGTAACTTTAGTAATAATTATTAAGGACTCCCGTTTACACATTTAGACTCAAGGTTGGTCCATTATACGTGGGGGCGGGGGGGGGGGTGAACTGGCTATGCGTGCAGCCAGCCTAACTCCTCCCAGAAGCACAGAAGCTTCCTGGGGACTTCGCAGGCTTGGAGGAGTGACCTAGGGGTGCTTAGGATTTCTTGTCGTTGCGTTGCTACGCCCTCGCATTCCAGGACTACGTGGGCAGCTGATTCTTCTTCGGTGAGACAGCCTCTGCAGAGTGGACTATCTGTGGCTCCGATGTTGTATAGGTGTTTATTCAAGGGATCCTACGATGATTCTAAGGTTTCGTCTATCCAGGCTCAGTAGACGGCGTGTTAGTCTTGGTGTGAGGGCTGGAATTGCAGCTCTTGACTGTCTGCAGTCGGTCGTACGTGCCCAGCGTAGGTTGTATAGTACAAGTTTAATAACGTGATGTATTTTCCCAAAGCACAATACCGTAGTGCAGCCACGCATCAACTTAGGCATAATAAGCACAATTCGCTGTCTTTATGTCTGATGGTATTTCTAGATGGTAAAATTGTTAATGAATGTTTTGTTAAGTTTATCGCTTTTTGGGGAACCTCAAAGTTCTGATACGAATCAATTCCATCAATTGAATAGTCTAAATTATCTGGCCGATTTACTCAATCTGATTTACAAGAGTAGCTAGTAAGCTAACTATAGGTCGTGCCTGGCACTCGTTTGTGGCAGGATCTATGTATTTTTCTATTTAAACTGCATTTAAAAATACTTTTAAAGTAGCATGAAGAAGACAAACCAAGCGAAGATTTTTTATAACCTTGTTGACAGTAGTTCAATTTTTAAGATCTTAGCTGATTTTAGTTACTATGAAAAATATAACTATTCTAACTTATAGACAAACTACATGCACACGTTTTTTTATTCCTAGTTCGTATTTTCCCCCATCCAGTTCATTGTTCAGTATCTCCATAGCAAAACATGAATGGCTTCGTATATCTATCTATACCTTGCTGTACCCCTCTGTCGACTTCAAAGGATTCTGTTTAAATATTTCATGGAAACAGCGCGCGGCGCCCTCTTGAGTCGTTAGTAATCAAATATTTATTTGAAATTTTCTAACCATTAGGGACTTTTATCTATTCAATTACGACTACAAGGATTTACGGGACTATTTTTGCGATGAATATTAAAACGGTATTATTTTGAGTTGTGCCTGCTTGTTTTGCTGCACATAAACCATTATTAGGGGATTTTCTTATCTATGATTGGTAGAAACAAGAGTATGTATTACTGATTTGCGAAATAGAAGCCTGGGTCCGCTAGCTAACTTGACCTGTCACAACTTAAACGTTTTAGCTCGGACGTTGTCCATGTCATTCCGCACAAGTTTGTCCCTTTACGGCCCGTTATGTGCAAACTGCCCGAATATGCGGGTCGACCGATGCCTTGGTTTTATGATGCCCTGGCACAAACGACTTTGTTGTTGTAGTGAGTTTTATTTACCAAGTGAATAGCTGAAAGAAACGAAGTTTTTTTAAATGAACTGAGCAGAGTTTTATTATTAAAAATATAACAACTGGCTTATCAATAATGTCTAAATCAAAATCTACTACGTTGTTATGCTAAGCCATAGCCATACGTACAACATTTAATTAATTGAGAATTAAATGGAGAATTTTATTGAGCTGATCCTAATGAGCTCCATTCTAGCCTGTTCAAAGCATTCAAACATGTTCGTTCATGTTTCAGAATTATAGCGAGTTGTGCTACAAATTGTAATTAGGAGAACATAAAGACTTAAATCTGTCTGGGTATAGACATCGACATTATTCATTCTTCCTTGCTCATTTCATTAATCAAATGGCGCCCGCGGCCTTCACTTCAGCGATAAAAATATTAAAGAACATTATGACAATCCCAGCCAAAAATTTCAACTGCGACGGTCATTAAAACTTTGCTAATTGTTTTTTTTTATTATACGCAGAGGGCGAGATACTGGCATAATGAGGTGCATTGACGTTTATCTCTTAATTTGACAATACGGTATTTCCGTAGGTATGTGCTCCTAGTGCTTTGAATGTAAATCTATCATGAATATTCACCAACTTAATAATTATGGAAACGAATATGATTATCACCTCGAAGTTCATGGAAATGTGTTTATAAGCTCATTATCATACCAATCCTACTTAAAAAGACTTAAAAGATCTATATACTTAAAATAAATTTACATAAGTTGCGAAAATGTTTATCAATAAAGAATTATTTTGAGAGAAAATTTGTGTGTCGCAGCTGCCAGCTGGCTGATATGTGATGCAGGTCGACTCGACCACGGAACATATTTATTTTAATAAGATCGGCAAATATTTGTTCTGGGATTGGCTGGATTTTACACAATACAGGGAATCGTAGTAAAAGCAACAAGCGTCTTGCTCGTGTAATATTTCGCCTGAAAATTCAAAACTTCTAAAAGTCAAGTCGTATCGTAAAACGTAAGTTTTCATATTGTTACAAAACTTACAAAACCCAACTCCAGTAGAGCACGTATAACTTTGATGCATCTTTTCGGTTCGGTTGTTCCAGCTTGTCGTAAAACCATGGTTGTAACTTCGTGGTAAGTGCTACTTATCCGGTGTCATAACTAAAACTCAGCAAGGACTCGGTTCAAATAGATGTGCACTGGAAAAGAGAAACAAAATTAAGTATTTGGCTCGAGCTTCAATTGTGTGCATCAGAAAAAGAGTACGTCTAATGGTAGGCCCTTGAGGTACACCAAGAATGTAGACTTTTAAATCAGTGGAAAATTTGAAGTGTTACCTACTTTCCACATTTAGTGTGGAGCTTATTATAGATAGTTTTGGGCTGAGAAACTGTTAGCAAAAAGGCTTTCGGAAAAAAATAGTAATTTGTCATGCTATCAAAAGCCTACGCGATGTCTAAAAAAACATACCTAAAGTATTTATCTCACCTACGGCTATGTAAGAATTACTGTTTAATGCACCACTTGGAAGAGACTGAACATAACAACTGTCATAAAACGTTGGTTACTTCATTTAATACCGCCAGAACTTTAGTAGTCACCTCCGTACGTAGTAATAAACGAGTTACAGCTCCTAATGAATTATGTTGCCCTGGTAATTGGGTATAACCGAGTTTGTGGTTGCAGTAAAAATTATGTTTGAGTCCCTTTTATGCATAAGGGTTGAATCCTTCATCTTTTTACTCTAATATCCATAATTTTATTCATCATCATCAATCACTGGACATGTCTGTACGAGTCCAATGCACGGTAGGCATACTTTCAAAGTAATAAGATTGGGTTGAAACTGAGCAGCAAAAGGGCCAAAAAAACTAAAACCCAACAAGTAACATTTAAACGATTTCCAGAAACTTTATTACTTAGTTAATAGATTTTCAACTCCAGCTCATTAATTTCAGTCACTAAGTAGTATTAGTTGCTAAGTACTGTCACTTATTCAATGGTATTGCTACAGTAATTGCTTAATCCTTGTAAGGACCATAAGTTCGGATTAGAAATGCTTTGTCCTGCGAAACTAAGTTCTTTGAGAAGATTAATTACGATACCAGTAATTGACTAACGAAAATTAGTAATGTGCTTTCAACATCAGAAAGCGTATCCACTGAAACTGCAGATTTTTTACTAAAGTTTAAGAAGGAAAAAATCTAAAATCAAATCAAATCAGAGTTTATTAACAACTATAAGGCCCGTATTCCGAGACAGAAATCGTTACTCAAGCATAGATTTGAGTAGAGATTTTCATACAAAAATCTATGCTTGAGTACGGATCAGTGCTTGAGTAAGGCTACGGAATACGGGCCTATAAGTATTTATTTCTAAGCAAAATTTCCGTATAACCTCTATTTTTCTGACATTTCAGTGGATTTTCAAAAATGGTGTAAACTATTGGATAAAAAATTTATACCTTAATTATAGCTTAAGTATCTGCAGTTTACATACACATTAATTACGAAAATCTTACATCTCTAACTCTTTAAACGCAACGCAAATGGTATGACCGCAGTATGAAATCGCACGCGCCGCCCCGTGGTGTAACTTTTTTGTGGAGTACCCTCATAAATTGGCAAATGCTTTACAAAATTAGCTTACTCACTACAATACGACCTTGGACGCAAGTGAGGGCTTAAGGAGCCCTTATGAATGTTCCAGACGGTGACCTTAGAGGACAATATATCGACCTCAGGTCATGTTAATGACAAGTTGGCTGGACACGAATGAAATGTTCTGACTATACAATAGCTTAGAATTTTAAACGAAAAAGTTTCCAGACAAAATGAATAACCCACAACCCCCACAAGTGTTATATGTACCTATAGAGTCTGATGACTGCAGTCTGCAGGAGTTACGAAGCTGACAAGTGTCACATTTAAATTCTCGTTCGGATAATTTGGACATTAAGACATTTTTGAAGATATAGAATCACTAAAATGATTTATGAAAAACCGCAAACAATAATTTTAGTTCAGCATAAATATTATCATTTTGATCCAAACAAATTTTCCTACCATATTTTTTTTGTTTTTTTTTTTAATAGCAGCGTTTTACCTGAAATAAAACGCATATTAAAATACTTACCTCACTGGAAGCTTTATATTGAGAAGGCGTATCCGGTTCCGTCGTATTTCCATTCGTTTTAGTACTTTTTACCCGTGTGTATCCGGTCAAGTGGCGCCACCTGGCGGGTGCGATTCATTTTTGCTTCGTAAAATGAAACACGCCATATTTAATTCATTGGCTTAATTTCACCAGGCAGAGATTAAAGTGAAAGCTTCCAGTGAGGTAAGTATTTTAATATGCGTTTTATTTCAGGTAAAACGCTGCTATTAAACTACTGTACCGTCACTGGAAGCTTTATATTGAGACCTGTTTGTTATCGCCTGGTGTCGCCACTTGTATAATTAGGTAACCTAGCGCCAATGTGACATTTAAATATTATAGCAACAAGTATACAATAATACAATTTAACTCTTAGTAAAAGACTAGTATAGTATTATATAATCTGTGGTAAAAGTGATTTACGAATCAACCAAAATTGAACCTGTAAGTGTAAAATATTCATTTACTATTTTTAATTACTTATGTAATAATAAGCTTAATCATTTTGCTACAATCAAAAATCATAAGTAATGTAATGATCATAATCTTATTTCACACATACATTTGTTTATTTAACCAAGCTTATTTAATGCTTTAAATATTTGTGTTACACCTACTTTCAGATTGACTGCTGCTCATATCTCTCGCCTGTAAAAATGCTGGAACGTATTAGCTGATCGCAAATTTTCTCAGCCAAGATTTCGTCAAGAGAACGATTCTCCAACCAACTCTTCCGAGAAACCGCAGATCGAACGCTTCGTGAAAGTGCTGTAATACTTGCTTGTTCAAACAACGTTTTAACCTAGACTGCTATGACAGTGCATGATGTAGGTTTAGCGATACTTCTTACCGTAACAAACAAATTAAATGATTTGGTTGTGCAACGTCTTTCATGTAATGATTAATAGTTATTTCAACCCATACTAACGGAGTGCTAGTAAAGTATTATATGATCTGTGAACAAGGTTAAGTTAGTATGATCAGCCCAGCCAGACTGTCTATACTACCTGCAGTCGGTTTTTGAACGGATTATCGGCCAAAATGTGATACTGCTATTTGATCTAACGCAGTGATAACGATATTTAAGAATAAGTTCAGGTCGTGGATGCGAATTCCTGAGCAAAGTAATACTAGTGCTATACTAGTGTGACGCGATACTTGAAACAAATTACTACTGTCTACTGTATAGTCCATTAAAAAGTGAAGTTAGTTCACTAATTTCCTAGACCGGTGGCTTGAAAGTTTTCGGATTTCTAGCTAATAGAGCTATTGATTTTAGAGTGTGCTTAACCAAAAAATGAAAGCAAAGTGCTAGCGTTACATAATGTAGATGTAGAGACTACAAATTGATGTAAAATAATAGTATTGTATGATTACTTGTTAATCAAAAGTAAATCTATTTGTGACCCCGTAGGCATTTTTACGTCAACTTTATTAGATTTACAGCAAGAAATCCAACGATTCAAGCCACCTCATATGTTTTTAGAGTAGGCCAGGAATTTTTAAGCAACGATAACTGTTCAGTGTTCCATGTTGTTATTGCTTCTGACCACCCTATATTTCCACACATCGAGCGTTATGTTGTCAACCAGCGGAGGTGGAAGCCCTGTCGATGCGTTTTTGGAGATTTTTCAGTGTCAATGGTGCTGCCAAAGCTTGAGCTTTGAAGTCGGCTCGCCAAAATACCATTGCCCACCGGGGAACTACTACGAGAAATATTCCCGTTGACTGATTTAGGTGAGCAAAGACTCTGAGGACGAGAAACCGTGGTGGGAACAGCCACGCAAGTTGGTAATTCCATAGAACACTGAACACGTCGTGAAACAAAGTTTGGCGGTCTGTTAGGTCTCGGGATATAATATAATTGTTGACATACATGTCTCCGGTCTTGTACTTACTATGTTTCTTACTTTGCAAACACTACGTCCACACAGGCCGGTAGTAGATGCCACTCCATGAGGAGGCGACGATGACGTGCCAGATGGTTTGCAAGATTGATTTGACTTTGAAGGGCATATAGAATAGCCAGCATCTCATTCCGGTTGCAGTGTAGACCTTGCTCTTCCTGTGACCAATTGCCCGATAGGGCATCTGTTGTCAAAAAGTTCGCCGGATGCGGGTATGATAAAAGACAATTCAGTCCACCAAACCAGTAGGTAGGTCATTGTCGACAGATCTGGAAATCTGTTCATGAACATTATCATTGACGATGGTTGAGTCGTTCTCGAGGAACAACAAGGCTGGCAAAATTAATTATTAAATTATTATCTGCAAATCTTTTACGGTTACCTTTGTTTGTTTGAGAACTTGATCAACTTTCTGAAATATTTTTATAGATTTTTCTTTGGGTAGAGATTTTAGGTTGTCCCAGGGACTCCAAGTACATATGCCGAGATATATTATGCTCTTTTGTTGAGGACTGATTTCTCGACATTGACTACCCATTTAACGTTTGGACTGCGACCTTGACATGTTCGTGAAGTAAGTCTGCTTTTTGGTATACTATCAGGTAATCTTCAAGATATACAACGATTCTGTCATTCCAATTTTATCGCAATGCCTGAGCCACCTAATTTTCTTAGTATAGAAAATATTTTGGGGGCTGAAGTCATTTCTGGCAGCTCTTTGGCAGACATTTCTGCAGCCAGACGTGTGAAAAGATGTTTATATTTTCGAAAAAATGGTATTTGATAACAGTGTATCTTTTCTTCCACTGTGAGTGGTAGTGCGCTAACTGACCTGCTCGAAAACATTGAGTCATTCATTGTCCTTGTAAGAAGCGCTCGTGGCATAACTTGCTTAGCCAATCTTCACCGATTATCTAAGTTAAACAAGGTTCTGTGCGGTCACTATTTGGATGGGTGGCAGTTAGTAGCATTAACATCTGAGCGCTTACGTGCTTCGGAGAGCACGTTAAACTGTCGGTCGCGACTCTAGAGCAGTCGTTGAGAGACGACGGAGGCCTTAAGGCGGCCTAAAAACTCCGTCACCAGAATTGGTCACTAACTCATACGAGCTTGCTTTCTTATTCATTGTACTTACCTTTCTGGTTTCCTCTCGGAGCATTCGAGCGTCCTTATCTCAGCTGTTTACACGGTCGGGCCGCGAGCCCTGTTGTGAAATGAACCTCTCCCATGATTGTACATAGTTATAGTTCTAGTATTGAACATTGGACAACTGACTCCTGTACTGAAAGTTGTTATGGAAACATCCACCCCGCGAGGGTGGGTTGGGTTGCTTGCTACAACAGAGCATTTTATTATACAAAGGGAGACTAGGCTCGTTATTGGTAGGTACATGTTCCACGCGATGGAACTATAGACTTTCGAATCGAACGCCTTCCGCCCGCGAGGGGCGGCTGTTGGACTGATAACATCCACCCCGCGAGGGTGGGTTGCTACAACCATGCATATGCATTGGGAGACCAGGCTTATGGGTGCATGTTCCTCGCGACGGCACTATAGACCATCAACGCCTTGCCCCCGCGAGGGGCGGCTGTTGCACTGATAACATCCACCCCGCGAGGGTGTGTTGCTATAACCATGCATATGCATTAGGAGACCAGGCTCATCATGGGTAAACATTTCACGCGATGGAACTATAGACTTTTGACCGAACGCCTTGCCCCCGCGAGGGGCGACTGTTGCACGGATTAGATTTCTCCTGTGAGAAACCATCAGATTTGAGTGGCTTTGCGGGACACCCCCTGCTTTTCCAGGGCAGTGGTGAAAGGCTCTGACTCAAATATGTAAGTGGCAGACGGGTAATCTATTTAGTGACGCTTCCACTAAAAGGCTCTATGCGCATTTCGATACTTTCGGCTCAGTGGCCGCAAACTAATCACAAAAGATCTGATGAAGTATTAGGTATGTTCATCTATAATAAGCAAATCAACTTTACTTTAAATAAAATAAATAAACCAGATTGTCAAAGTTTACGGTATATAATTTAATTTAATTAATTTAATTATATTTGATTAATTTAATTAGAGCCGTGTGTGCCAGATGACGTAAGGTGTCATACGTTTTACCCCCTTTCGTTTGTTACCAAGTCTATGAAACCTGGAGTATGGTTAAACACCTCAGCTTATCTAACCTCGGACCAAGAGGTACTACCTAAACACTGGACCTCTAGTAGCTTTAGAAACTCTCTGTTCTTCAGCTTTGTCCTACTGAACCGACAATGCATAATTGTAAAAACAAGTTGCAAAGCCATAAACCAAGAAGTTGATGTTGATTTTGACCGTCATCACAGTTCCATCGCTACCACCGTGTAGTGAAACACAGCTTGCTGATTGAACACTAGTTTATTCACATTCGTAGGTAGAGGTCATCTACAAACAGTTTTATAACTACTCACCACTAGGTACTAAATTACTACAGTTCGTCCGTAGGTAACGATGTGGTCTGTGGTTTTCATAAAGCTCTCTACTAACTTCGGAGTAAATAGAAGCCTCATAAAGACAAGTTGTATTCACATTATCAGAATAGCTGGTAATAAAATTGGTAAAAATGTTTTGTAACTCACCCATATTCTGGACTAGTTTCTGCCAGGCTGGTGGCTCACAGTCCATAGATAGGGTAGAAAAACATTTATTCAAACCACCATAAAGAAAAAATTGCTGAAAAGGTAAGCTTATTAAAACTAAAATATTAAAGTACCTAAGAAAATGAGCTCGATGAGCTACTGCTGTAAGGGATAAGATAAGATAAATCTTTATTTCCTGGAGGAGTTGCTGCTGGAGCAGCTTTGAACTCGCTTAGGATCAGCCACAACTTGTGGCTTACCAGCCAAAGCGGACTCATACTATCCATTCTAAATAAATAATAAATTTTTTGCACAATAAATTATACCGGATACTAAACTTTTCTAAAATAATAACTTATGTGGGTACATGATCCGAACGGAAAACCGTTAAAAGAATTGATCACGTACAATCATTAAAAATAGAGGGTAGTACTTACAGTTTATTCCTCTTTTGCGTGTCCTTGCAGGGCCATGCTAATCTTAGTTTACTTGCACAGTTTTACTGAACAAAAGTATGGAGAATTTCACTATTTGAAATAATCCTTACTTTATATGATATAAAATAATACTAATATAATATTTAAACTATTTTTGCAACGGTTGTGGCAGAGAGAGCTCTGGGCACAAGTTGCTTCGACGGAATACAAAACGCCAATGAATTAAATATGGCGTGTTTCATTTTACGAAGCAAAAATGAATCGCACCCGCCAGGTGGCGCCACTTGACCGGATACACACGGGTAAAAAGTACTAAAACGAATGGAAATACGACGGAACCGGATACGCCTTCTCAATATAAAGCTTCCAGTGACGGTACAGTAGTTTAACATAATATTTTCTACTTTTCGTCTTAAAACCAGGATCTTAAAGGCAGGATTTGAAAATCTATAATCGAAAACGACTTTACATCCTACGAGAACGTTTACGAAAGTGACTATTCAAAGATGATACAATGTTTTTTAACTTTTATGTACAATCTTTTGGGGCTGTCCATATATTCCACAGCAGTGTTTACTTTGTCAAACTACCTATATAATGTATATAGGTAGTTTGACCCATAATAATATATTTTTAAACGTAAATATTTAGGGATACAGACATTTTCAGCACTGTATTTAAATCGTATTTCTGCGAAACACTCCATCACTAGATTAAATTTCCATGAATTCAACTTGAAATGATCTTTTCTTTTCTAGTTCTCAGAATGTCTGTTATATTTTAGCATTGCTTTTATTTCTTTAGTAGAATATTGTATCTAAAAGTGAATCAAAGAGTCTTTAGATTCTGAATATAAACAAAATTAATTATTACAACTGAATAGCTATTCTAGTTGTTTTCGCTGAATATTTTTCCTCAATAACTTTGAAGATTTTTATTAAAAAAATTTTGACTGCTTTGAAGGAGGTTACTAAGTTTCTTATCTTTGTTATTGACATGAGTTATGGCTATAGTCAGTAAATTTGCTGTGGCTATCACGATTCTTTTTACTCTTTGAATTTGTTTCTTTAGCACTTTCATAATCAAATTAGATTTTTCTAGGCCTTCAAGTATTACTAGTCACTCTAGTCTATTCTAATATTATAAAGAGGAAAGATTTCCGATTTGAATGAAACTTGGAATACAGACTTATTGTCCGTGATCTCGATTAACACATATGCTACTTTTTATCCCGGAAAATCAACGGGATCCAACGGGACGCGAACGAAGTCGTGAGCGGAAGGTAGTCAGTTTATAAGTTGCTGTTTATATGCAGAGAAATCACGAATTCTAAAAATAATAACCAGTTCTATACTAACAAGAGTTGTGGTTACTCAAACGCCTCTCGAAGTGGAAACTTAGAGAATGTTTGCAGGCTTGCATAACTGGCGGGAGGTGCCGCGGGCAACTTTTAATAAAGGAGGGAAGTTCTGACACCCAGTTTCAGGACACTGGAATCAGGAGTACAAACTTCGTAATGTTGTTCAGTGCCAGTCTAACTTTTGAAAAGAAACATGATTTCGGAGACAAATATTTTTGAATTTCATGAGATAATGTAATGGTACTAGCTGGACCACCTGGTGTTAAGCAATTACCTGGGTTATTCCCATCGATCCCACAGGCTGGTCCACTGGTGGGCCAGATGGGAAAAAAAGTTGAGTGAGAATCAAATCATAAACAAAAGGCATCTCTGCTTACAACAATGTATTACATAGTATGTAACGTAAATGCAAAAATGTCATTTGTCATCAACATGGTTGGTTCGATAATAAAAATGGAAGCCTTGTATAGTGTATAGTATAGATACATTTTTACGCATATTCCTGATCATATGAATGCTTTTCTACCAAATGAACACCCAATAGTCAAAATATACAGTCCTGTGTCTCGTATCAATCGTATGTTTCAGACCAAAATGCATGCGTTTGCAGAGTTCAAGGTGAATTTAAAATTCTGTAAACACGACGTTGTTTTTGAACGTCATTTTATTAAATTTCTACTTGCTCAAGTTTTGTCACGACTCCATGATATTTATTTTTCAGCAATTTTAATAAAGTTCCTCCAACTTTTAATAAGAAGGGGAATGTGATGCGTTGTCGGAGAAAAGTATTTTGTTTTTCTGAAAAATGCTAAGAATCTGGATAATTTTCATTTTATGTATTTTGTTCTTGTTTCTTTGTTCTATATTCATACTTATGGTTTGTTCGTATCATGTTCGTATTGATTTCAATCATTATTTTACAAGGCTGATTGACGGCCAATTATCGCGAGTTTGTAAATCGTAAGCCTTCGTAAGAACACATTAAACACAGAGCGAGAGTGAATGCGTGGCACTCGAAGTATAACTTCTCCCGCGCGTAGGGACTGCACGCACAGGTTTTTTTCTATGTCCGTTCTATATTTCTGTATGTCAAATAAACTCCATCTATCTATCCTTCTTCTATTAATATTTATTCTATATCCCTGTTTATATATGTAAACAGCTATGTATGATACATACAACCATATCGTAAGTGCCAGTGCTCCACAATTTCTCCATAACTCCTTATAAAGTAAGCAGTTCCGCGGACATACTCGTAATTCACTAGTTTGGAGACATTCCATAAAAAGTTACGCTTCGCTCCGCTGACTACGACTTACTAAAGCTGCATCCACGATGGTATAGTGTCAGCTCAATAATAGTTCTACTTCTGTGCAAATCTGTGTTTGGCAAACATAGTCAAAGTCAAAACGCTTTTATTCAATAAAATCTCACTGATCAGTTTGAATCGTCATAAATGTTTGTGTTATGTCTGGGTGTACTTATTTACAAAAAAAAATAGAAAAAAATTATCTGCAACCAACTCCATAGTACAAGTATTTATACTATACTAGCTTCCGCCCGCGACTTCGTTCGCGTCCCGTGGGATCCCGTTGATTTTCCGGAATAAAAAGTATCCTATGTTACTTCTAATACTTCCAAGAATATGTGTACAAAGTTTAATGATGATCGGTTAAGTAGTTTCCGCGTGAAAGCGTAACAAACAAACTTACATTCACATTTATAATATTAGTATGATATCTATAGGTATAAATAGGTAGGTACAAAAGTAGGAAATGCCCAGATATGGTATAGGCAAGGAATTGGGCATAAACAAATTGTTACTCCTATTGCACTTACAAAATGCGTCACAACAGAAATTAGTATTTTTTTTATTCGCTGAAACCAACTTGATCGCAAGTTTCTGTGCGAGCTACTGGCATCGTTTGCATGGTACCTAAGTTCTAGCTATTATATCACGAGTATGTCCTCTGCAGTGGCAGCTTTTTGCTAACTTAAGTTCCACTTTATCGTAGTTTAGTTCAGAGACTCTGTTTGCTGTGTATTGTTCCGTTCTAGGAGCCATTATAGAGATCCTAAGAGCTTATCGACCTTTATTAAAAAGAAAAAGTTGAGCTTATTCACTTTAGACCCACCATCATTGGCCATTGGTCATACTCCTGTTGGAAGGGTAGGACGAAACCATACCACTATAGTAGTGGTGGGAAAAGCTAATTGATGGTAAAAAAATAATAATTTAATAGTCTATATAGATAAACAACTCCCGAATATATAAACCAGAGGCTGAAACTTTAAACTAATTTAAACATTCGTTTAAAGCAGCAACTCAATCCGCTTATTTAAGAGCTTCTATATTTTGTTTTAGTTCGAGGAAAAAAAGGTTTTCCGGATTTATTTAGAAACTACGCACGCGTGCGAAACTTTCCACCAAAATATCTGTCAACCAACATAAGATGAACCTCGTAGCAACTGGCTGCTTTTGGTTTAGAGAAGTCAAGCTGTATCTAAGAATCCGCGTCTTTGATTTTAATCAAATATAGCCTATGTTTCAATCCGGAATGGTATAAGTTTCATTGAAATTGGTCCAGTAGTTAAGGCGTGATGCGCGAACAAACAGATAAACAGACAAACTCGATTTCGGAATCGGAATCGTTTATTTAGTGATTCTGCATATTTAGTTTATCCATATCTTTAATATTAGTTTTTGGCTTTTTTACAGTTTTATAATAATAGTAATAGTATAGAAGATAGATAGATCAGACAATCGCCCAGTGCGCATGCAACGTGAAGAGCCATCCCGTACGTACCACAACGTAGTTTTGGCTAAATTGTCTTCCAGTAATATATTCCTGTGCGCACTACCCTAATAAATTGTTATCCTCACTACCCAAAGGTTAGCTGGTAAAGAATGCTATTTTAGCACTAAGTTCGCCTGTATACACTATTTTTAAGTTCAATAAAAAAAATTAAAAAAAAAAATCTTATAAAATTTCTTTTTCAATAAAGAATTTTCTAACTATCTACGTGTGGGATGGCCCTAAGCTATTTCCCGCGATTGAATGAAACCGCCAAGTAGTCTGTAAATAGCACTTTACGGCTAATCTAACTAGCGAGCCACTTTAATGGACCCTGGCTCCTTCAGGACCGGACATGTGGTTTTAAGGAAAAGAGTGTGAGGAGTTATTTAGGAAAATTCAAATTCACTGGTGGTTTGTGATTCGAGCAAGGCTTTTGCAAAGTCTTCTAAATGAAACAATTAATAATAAAATTAAAAACTATTTACAACCAAGAGAAAAGAGCACTTTTTAAACAACTTCAAAAATGGAGGAGGTTCTCCTTCTTCTCCTCCTTCACTTGTATTTATGTTTGTTACCTCAAAACTCCACCAATTACCGATTAAAAAAAAACTGAAATGGTTATCGAATGGAAGTCGATTTTTCTTGTTATTTTTTACGTATAATTTTTTTTTTTTTTTTATGTATCGAACATAAGTTTGATTTATGTAATTCAGACGATAGTATTGTCAAGGGTCACATAATCCGTCCATTTGGTCTGGCGTTCCGCAGGGAGAGCTTTTAGTGCTCCCGCTCCCACTTACCGACACTAGTGTGCCAGAGTGTTAGGGGTGTCACTTACAAACTATGAATATATTTAAGGTGGCGTTAAAATAAATACAATAAATATTAAAGAAACTACATATAATGCTACATAGAAAACTCTTTATTGCACATCTTAATAAATACCATAAAGTATGTAGATAATAATAAATAATAATAAAAAACGTTTATTCTCTCTCACAAAAGGTTCAAATACAATAAGGGTTAGGTACAAGTTTAGATAGACATAGTTATAATGTAAACCTGTTTTGTGAGAAACTGGTGCTTGAAGTAAGTTTGTGAAACCTGTATTACAAGTCACCAGGTGCTCTCCCTCCACGGATTGTACACGTAGCATCAGCCTAGCTTATTTCAGACATTGGTCTAGTGTAACACCCGGAGAGGAATATACCTAACTACATTTAAATTTATGCAGTAACAAAAAGAAAAATAGCAGTTAAGCTATAAAATAAGTAAGTATTTACAAAAAAAAGTATTCTTACAGCAATTTAGTTCCCATAGTACAAGCGTTGCTTAGTTTGAGACTAGAGAGCGTTTTATTAAATAATAACAATAATGATAATTTAAAAGTACTGCTTACAGGCGAACCTAATGCTAAATTAGCATTCTCTACCAGCTAACCTTTGCGTAACTTCGCATTGCACTCGTCCATTTACAAAAATATTTATAATTTTTAATTTTCTGTGTGTTCTGAATACAATATGCGTGATGGAAATTCGCTAGAGTTCAATATTATTTATAAATTTCAAAATAATATCGTATTGGCAAAAACAAACATAGTTTTTAAAAAACTAATCGTACTACACTCATATTAGATGATAAATAGATAAACTCTTCATTGTCCACAAAGAAGAAGCAGGATACAAGGAGAAAAAAATTCATCTATTGAGTACAATGGGCGGCCTTATCACTAAAATCTCTACCAGACAACCTGATGATTATCGGACACTAACGTAATGTGTTTGGAGCAGCCCTAAGTGAGCTACAAGTCTACAACTGACACACGAGCCTAACAATGTTATGCCTTTGTCACACTTTGTCATTGTAACGCGTGTTGGTGTATTGGTGTTGTGTAACTGTTTGCATTATTTGGTTTTAATAATACTACTAATAATACTTTTACATATTTTGCTCTTCTACTAATAGTACTTTTACCTATTTTCATCTAATAATTATGTGAATCATATTTTTTTTCGTACGAAATACAATGAAAATTCATGTGCTTGTTTCAAATAATAATGTGGGATAGATGTTTGGTGAAATACTTTTTTCTTGGTTCTAAATAAATCGTAGGTAAGGGTTTTTTTAATTAGGTACAGTCAGCCTTTAAAGTAAATGATAATAAGAAAGTATCGAAATAAGTTTTTGACTGAAAAGTAAGATCTTGCCATTTGCTTTTTCTAGCTATGATGAAGTAAAAACTATTTCGATAAAAATATGATTAGAACAATTTGGCAAAAGTTATCTACTTTGATGCTGACTGTACACTATAAATACATACATACATATGTCCGTATAGTATTTTTCAATGTTTGTATTGCATGTTTTGTCGCTTGAACTTATATTATTAGTTGGGCACGTTATAGACTTGGCTTTAGAATTAGTTTATTTATTTACAAGTAACAACCTATTTTCTAGCAGTTTCTAATTGTAGGTCTCAATTTGGACCCGTGACTGGCCTTAAGGCGGCCTAAAAACTCCCTCACCAGAGTTGGTCACTAACTCATACGAGCTTGCTCACTGTGTATCAAAACTTCTTTTAAGAAATGTAGTATTTTATCCAGATGGCACAGTTATATTCACGGACACTTAACACAACGCCTTCTAGTCCCAAACTAAGCAAAGCTTGTACTATGGGTACTAGATGGCTGATAGAATACATATATACATTTTTTTTTGTAAATACATACTTATAATACATAGTAACACCCAGACACAGAACAAACATCTATGTTAGCCACACACAAATGTTTGTTCTCGGTGGGGATCGAACCCACGACCCACAGCACGGAAGGCAGAGCTACTACCGACTGAGCCATGACGCCTGTCAAACAGTACCTCTATCACGAGCAAATCTGACAGTCGCTGCGTTAACGTATTCGAGTTATATTGCGCGTCAATGCCAGCTCGACTGCCAACCGTTGTAGTGTCGCCGCGCAGTGTATCTCGGATACGCTAGCGTTACGGTGCGATTGTCACATATATTCGTGATCAAGGCACTGGCAATACTACCCATGTTCATATTGAGATCTACAATACGTTTTTAACCAGTACTTTGTATCCCAGGTTCTGTACGACGGCAAACTATCCTCAGCGATAGTGTTCATGTACAACCCGGTGGCGACAGACGGCCAGCTCTGTCTCCAGTCCGCGCCTAAGGGGAACGTTTCTTACTTCGTGCATACACCTCATGCGCTGATGCTGCAGGTTTGATGCTCATTTCTTTATTTTTATTTTTAACAGAGTTCAAAAAAGGAGTTCTCTATTCGGTTGTTTTTTTTTATGTTAGTTTTCGCATAATGTCATTCATGAACCGATTTGAAAAATTCTCTTTTTATCTGAAACTTTGTGATATTCTGCAATGAAGACTCTTTGAATACTTGCAAAGTTGTCATGAAGGTGAGACGATAGAGACTGGCAGAGTCTTCACACAGCGCTATTTAGCCCCAAACTAAGCAAAACTGGTACTATAGGATTTTGTCTCTATAACCTGACTTTTCCACAGGAAGTGAAAGCCGTGGTGACACACTCCATCCACAGCGCGCTAAACTCAATTGGAGGGGTGCAGGTTCTGTTCCCATTGTTTGCACAACTCGACCTGCCGCACGACAACCCTGCAGCGGACCCTAAGCGAGATCCACTATTATGGTGAGTAGAGTTCTTCAAGGAGGTTTAACCGTCATGGGGGCATATAGGACTTGGTTTACCACTACTTTTTAGATTCGGTTCGGTATCGATCCTTTTTTAGTATCGATATCAAAGCGCTCGTGGCGTTGATGGGTTTTGATTAAATAAAAAATCGAAATTACTGTGATTGAAAACGATTTTATTTTATTGAAACTACGATCAAAAAACACCATTACTCAATAGATCTATCAAACCTAAGAAGCTGTCAAACTTGATTGACAGTTTGACGTCTGACATGGTTTTGACTTACTAACACCTACCCTTAATCAAAACATAAAAAAACTTATGCAAGTACCTAAACAGTTAAACCTAGGTACTGTCTAATGCAGGAGGAAGAAGATCCTTGGCCATGAAACAAAAGCGTTTATTAATAAAATAATTTAGTAGGTAGGCACAGCCAGTCGATTCGACTGCCGGGAAAAGAGACCGGGGCGAGACCATGTGGCGTCATATATACTAAGGAACAGCGCCCTACAGTGGCAACTGTCTTAACTAATTAGCTAACTAGTCTATGTAGTACTCGAAGTGAAAGATTAATTAGGTATCGGCTTACCTACTTATTTAGTTCAGCCGTTGAACCACAGATGGCGCTGTGTTCAACAGGTACATACCTACTCAACCTTAATTAGATACCTAACACAAATGAACATTAGAGACCTACATAACTAAACAGGGTTATTATTTGGCTAGCTAAAAAAAAAAACTTATCTAAGTACCTAAACAGTTAAACCCTACCTAGGTACATACTGAACCTATATTAGTTAACACAAATACAGACTTACATGCAATTACTGTGCCTATTGTTATGACTTAAGGTTTTAATTTTAAACCAAGATTACATACACATTTTCAATGTTTTCCTTTGCTTAGTGCTTTAGTTAGAACATCAGCTGGCATATACTCAGTTGATAAATATTCTAAATCAACAGTTTTATCAATTACAGCTTGGCGTACAAAATGATGTCTTATATCAATGTGTTTACTCCTACTATGATACAATTGATTATGACATAACTTCGGCGTAGCTTGCTTAGTCAATCTACACCGATTATCTAAGATAAGCACCGTTCTGCGCGGTCACCATTTGGATGGGTGACCGTTAGTGGCATTTATATCTGAGCGCTTCCGTGCTTCGGAGGGCACATTAAACTGTCGGTCCCGGCTCTAGCAGTCGTTAAGTCGGAGGCCTTACGGCGGCCTGAAAACTCGGTTAACAGAGTTGGCCACTAACTCATACGAGCTTGCTTGCTAGTATCGGTAAAAATTATAGTGATTTTTCACCGGTTTTACAGATTTTAGCCTTTCCCTAGTATTACCGGTACTAAAGCATCGATTCTTTGTTAATTTGTAACGTTTCTCCGCAGTATAATTTCGGTATATTCAAACTTAAAAAAGTGCAAGCGTTAGAGAATAGAAAAAGGACATCGAAGATGATAATAATGGGTGAAAGAATTGGCTCACAGCGTCAGTACAGTAGAGTACCCAGTACAATAGTAGTATCCATAAACTGCAATTTCAAATTCAGCTTTTACGAACTTCTAACAAGGATATGAGCACTGCAGGCTATCATGCATATCCCTCGAACTTCAATATTACCCAGTCTATACAGGGTGTCTCAGAATAAGTCGTTTAATATGGAAGAGCAATATGTACCTACATCGCGAGTTTTATTTATAACGTTAGAAATTTTTTGTGTTTTAACGTTGATTATTAGTTTGTATGGGATAAAGTGACCAAATCAGCAGATATCCCACCTGATTTTAAGTGATTAACTCTGCATCGGAACAATAAGGCGAACATGACTGCTTAGTGGCAGAAATAGCAGCAGTAGTATTTCCTCTGACGATTTCTTCAACAAAGAGATAACTTTTGTTTAAACTGTAGATAGTATTTGCTGTTTTCTGCCAGTAATAAGTCTGCAGCGCCATCTAGTACGCTACTTGAGAACTATCCTAGATCGCGCAAACGAACTGATCACGGAGTTTGGACTTATGTAAAACTACCGAATACTATCCATTGCTCCTCAGACTCCGAGACAAAGGTCACTCAGCTAGGAAGATCTTCCCTTTTCGATGGAGAACAAACATCCTACCGTGTTCTCCTCAAGTTTAAGTATCGTAAATGCTTTGAGTAGCTTTAAAGGTATTTTGGTACACCTCATACTGCCGGGTCCAAGCCATAGTGAAGAGAGACATTTAGCCAGCTAAGTGTTCTTGAATATTAATGAGTGACGAGTGATCTCAGAACTTACTCTAGCAGACTATTGAACTGAAGCTGGAAGCTTTAATCGTTATTAGATAGAAGTTTCGATCTGATCAACTAGCTGGTACCCGCGACTTCGTCTGCGCAGGAATAAAAGTGCAATTTGTTTTAATTTGCTATGCAAAATCTTCTAGGCGTTTTTGAAGAGCTTGCGTCCCGTTGATTTTCCGGGATAAAAAGTAGCCTATGTGTTAATCCAGGTCATGAACAATATAAATTACAAGTTTCATTCATTCATTCATTCATTCATTCATCCTTACAAACTAAGAGTAGGATTTGACAGTTTAACTTATACATACCTAAATACATTTTCTATGAAATTTTAATGAGGGTTATATTATAAAATAAGGGTATTATAACGATAATTAAGAAACTTATTTCGGGTACAGTGTGTGCTCTGATGTTAGCTTTATGAAACTTTTTCTCATTAAAATACAACCCTTTTTCAACTCAACTAAACTTTTTAGGCTTCGTAGCTTCTTGCCACGCACCATCTCTTTTACTCTTATGTTAATATGAAAGAGACATTATTTTTAAGGTCGTGTCATGTTGGTAGTCTAAGTCAGAATCTTTTTTCTGTATTTAATCCCAGTAGCTACATAGGACCAATCTTTTACAAAATATACAGATTTCACATATTTTTATATGCAAACAAAACACATAATTACATTTTTCAAAAACATATATTATGTAAGTACCTTAAAGAACTGAAAAAATAAAAGATTTTTTTAAAACAAAGACAAATTATTACTTGCGCCAACTTCGTTCTGATTTCCGATATCTGAGCCCTTGCTACTGTTGTTTTGCAACAGCGTGTCCTTTTGACGCATACGCCTATGTGCCAACTTCGTTCTGCTAGTTATCAAATATAAAAGAAAATGAAAATATAAATATCATCTAAATTAAACTCAAATCAAATATAACAAGTAGGTATTCCTTCACTGACGCGTACTGTAAAACACGCATGACGGCGCCTTTACACGAAACGTGCCAAACCTCACGGCTGCTAACGATCAAACACGAAATAAATAATTGTAAGATATATTAATTTTTGCGTCATTTATGCGTACTAAATATGCATGACGTAACTTCTAATATGACGCGAAGGGAATTGAAAACGTACAAAAATGAGACTGTTAAAGTCGTAATATTGCCATTGAGTTCCTACCTAATGTACCCTTAAAAATATTCCTAAAACGACTTACCAACCTACTACAATAAGATGAATAATGTTCTCTTATAAGTGACGTTTCGTAGAAACCTAATCCACTAGCGAGGATTACTTACTGGGGTTTTCTGGAATATACCATGTACTAGGAAGAATCTTTTTCTACGTGGTCTGTCATCCTGTCTTTAGGCCCGTGTGCCTATACAGAAATTGTTACCCAAGCATAGATTGGAGTAAAGATTTTCATACAAAAATCGTTGCTTGAGTCCGGATCATTGCTGCAGCATTAAATCAGCATACGGCCCTTAGAGTAAGAATTGAGATTGATAGATACTATTATACTAAACTGTTCATATTCTTACAATTATAATTTGGCAAAATATGAGTTTTGAAATATCCGGTTTCGCGTCAATGTAAAGCGAAACGTTTAGTTTTAGCAGACTCTACTGTCTTTTGTTTATTTTTTTGCCTGGTGGCCAAACAAAGAACTAACAATAGGCCAGTGAAGTTAGCTACTGTAAACATAAGTGACCGAGTGTCGAGTCTGTGCATTGGTTTTGACTTTCGACTCGAATATATCACACGCAAAAGCATTCGCAATTCGAGACATTTTGTTGGGAATTGCACAATTCCCAAACCTCCCGCTAGAGGCGCTTATTCGGTTTTTATACAAAATGTCTCGCTTTGCAAATGCGTTTGCGTGTGCTATATCTACTCGAGTCGAAAGTCAAAACAATTGCACTGACTCGGAGCTCTGGTGCCCAAACAAAGAACTAACAATAGACCAGTGAAGTTTGCTACTGTAAGCATGAGTGACAGATCCCTTATGACAGTTGAAAGGGCCGACCTCCGTCACTCGCCGCAAACCCTTGACCACAGAATGGCAAGCCGCAGAGGGACAGGGTTCCCATCTTTGTAATTAAACTTGGCTTTACACAGTGACAACAAAATAAATTCTAATTATGTTCTTAATGTCCTGGACGTAGTACAATACCACAAAGTAAAAGGTAATGCAATTGAATAACAACAGTAATTGCTTACAGTTGGTGTACCATCTGATTCTGTTGACATTTTTGTCTAACACGGAAAATACTAGTTGTCACTTGACAGATGGTTTCAGCATTAGAAGTAACTTTGCCACGCCTTATAAATAGGGTATATATATAAAACTCTTTTAAAGCTGACTGATAATCACAGCCTAAACAATGAGTCCTAGAGGTATGAAATTTGATGGATATACTATCCTTATATAGTGTAGGGGTGCACTAAGAAAGGAATTTTGAAAAGTCACACTCTAAAGGGAACGCGTGCAACGCCGCGGGCGACGGCTAGTAAGGTATATACTGAGTTAGTATCAGCCCGGCGAAACTCTCGAACTAGACTCGTGCTTTCGAAAAACGAACAATGTATGAAGCCGAGATCAAACTTTGAACTTGCGTTTCGTACAAAATATTTTCAGTATGTAATTTGGGTAGAATGGGAGTCCCACTTCTTCTTACGTAGGAACTACGTATTACATATTTTTTGTCAGTAGGCTTGCACAGCACATTGTCAAACTGGTTAAATTAAAAGCCTATTTTTTTAAAGATGTTCTTCTGATTTAGTTGCTCTGTGCACCATTCGCATTAAAATGTATCTCGCATCAAAGTGACATTATGCAAACAGGCTTATTTCACGTGTCAGTTAATGAGGGCGGATTTGTAAGGCAAATATTTGCTAGGCGCGTAGAGATGACAAGCTTCGACCCTATGTGCGTACGCTCTCTCACTTTTTGTGTGAACCCGTTATGCTCGTGGTATAGTTTGTACAGATTAGGTGAATTATATTTTGTCCTGTCTAAAGCAGTTGACATTTGGATAGGTGACTGCGATGTACCACCAGGATAGTCACTTGTTTAAACTGACGTGCTCTCGTTACTACATATCGAGAGCGCAAAGCTTAGTAGTCATCACACTATAAAAGCACTTCTTATTTGGGAAGCCGGCCAAAGTTCAATTATTCAGTAAAATCTTACTTCTTCATTATATTACTTTTAAAATATCGCATTAGTCTGAGGCTTGCATGCTGAAAATGAATGAACCAAAAAGCTACTTTAGAACTCTTTATTATTTCTTCAGTCTGTGTTTTTTTGAAGCATGGCAAGCTCTGTGCCAGTTCCTCGCAACCATAAACTACAAAAACAGGCAAGAAACAATAAAAAAAGCGTGCGAGTAAATAAGGTGTCAGCCCGAAGGGTGATTAGTCAGAGTTGAGACGTTCTAGTGCATAATATATTTATGAAGTCGGGATTTAGATTCCATCTCCGCTTTGCATGCTGATTGAGTTCAAACTCTCTTTAATGTACTAAGTTAAGCGCTGGTTAAACTGAACGATCTGGTTACTTGAACTCGTTTTAATCTTATCGCCCTGTTACACTTTGGCGTTACTCCCAGTTATTATACGCTTGTGGAATACCGATTATCTTTTGTTTTTCCATTGAGAAACGAAGAAACAAGGAATAAGATAGACGAATCGTTATCAGCAGAGTGTATCTAAGATTTATCTATCTAAAGACGATGGTCTTTACAATTAAAAACCCTGTTATCTATCAATAAACTACATCTTTTACGGGCGCATTTGACTGCTTGTCTATGCAAAAAAAAACACTCTAAGTATAGGTATTTCAACCCCCGGCAACACCCTGATTTATGCCTTGAGAATTTGACAAATGACAATCAATATTTCAGTTCAATTGGTTTTTAAGATTGTCATAAAACAGTGCTCGACCGTACGTCGAGCACTGTTTCCAGCCTAATTTTGCAGCTTAGCGAGCTGACCGATAAACTGACATCGTGATTGTAAATTAACAGATTCTCATGGTACCAATCGCCAGACAATAACCACCAGGTTTATTAGAAAAAATGCCTTCTAAAAGCAAGAGTTAGTGGACAACTCTGGTGACGTAAGTTTTATTAATTAGTAAGTTTTTAGGCCGTCTTAAGGCCTCCGTCGCGGGTTAACGATTACTAGAGCCGGGACAGTTTAACGTGCCCTCTGAAGCACGGAAGCGCTCAAATGTTAATGCCACTAGTGGTCACCCATCCAAATAATGACCACGCAGAACGTCGTCGCTTAACTAAGATATTTGGAGAAGATTAACTAAGTAAGATACGCCACGAGCGCTTCATGCTTACTGAACAACGATCAATACTCATTCTTGTGTATTCTTTCTCCAGCTCCAAGCTCCTCGGCTTCGTGTGCTCCCTAGTGGAATCCTGCAGCACGGTCCAGCAGCACATGCTGCAATGTCGTGGCTTCCTAGTCATCTCTCACATGCTGCAACGGTGCAATCGCGACCACCTCACGGCAGACACCCTCGCGTCCTTCCTCCATCTGACGAAGCACCTAGTGACGTGCTGCTCACCTAACTCGGATCTGCTGTTGAAACAGGTATTTTGTTAATGCAAGTCTTACAACTTACAAGTTTTTCAACTTACCTACAAGTTTTCCAACTTACAAGTCTGGCAACTTACAAGTTTTGCAAATTACAAGGCTTGTTATTGACCATTTAAATACGGATCAATCTCACATTAGCCAGAATAAGTCAGGTGAAGTAAATTTTTTTTTCGTGACTTTTCTGTTAATTTTCCAGCCTCACTAGTGAGGTCGAGACAATGTACCTACCTATTATGTTATTTTTTCCCATTGCAACAATCCGTCATCAGAGCCTTAGTCCGTGACAGATATACTAAGAAAGGAATGAGCCCTTCTTCAGAGTATCGCATTTCTTAAAACCCAACATTTTATATCAATCTAAGTAGTTATGTATCTTTTTCTCCTCGTATAAAATACCCTAAATCCAGGATAAAATTAATTCATGAAGCGAAAATTAAAACATAATCATGAAAAATTTCTTAATTAGCTCGAGAAATTAATTCAAGGCATAAGCACCTTCTCCCCCATTAATAACAGGAATGAGGGGGGGGGGGGGTGGCTTCATAAATAATTTTATAACTAAACTTGGCTAATTTTGCAACTTGTTCTACACTCCTGCGGGACTATTTACTTGATTTATGTACTTGGAACAAGCAAATGGTGCCTTTTTGTTTTATGGATGTTAAAATATGTTTTGAAAAGCGAGGTTGGCTCTTTCGAGGTTTTACACTTAAAATAAGAGCACTTCTAAATTATTACTGTTTTTTTACGTCTTATATTTTTTGTTTATTGTAGATTTGAACTTGTTTAGTTACAATCTTGCAAGTTAAAGACCGACTTCGCGAGGTTTGATTCTTGTTAATAAAGACTATGGATCTAGATCTCTAGCGTCTGATGATAGAGCTGGAAGTTGGCCGTAGAAACTGTAATTAATCCACGTAAAAATCACAAACTTGTACATACATATAAACAATCTTATACATATACCTACATATGACGACGTTTGAGGATGTCGATAAGAGTTGTCAAAAGCACAAAACATTTCAAAATGGCGCATACCTACAGGATCGCAAGCCCATCGCCGCTGTAAATACTGCCAGATTTATTTAAAGCAATCGGATCGAGTATTAATTGGGTGAACAAAGGGATTAGGGCTAAGTACACGTAAGGTACATTCACCGACAAAATGTAAAAAGAGGATTAAAAAGGATTTATATTTAGATTTTGTATTGAAAAAGTCCTTGAATTTTGTTTATCGTTAGACGCTATAGTAGGTGCCAAATAACACGGCAATACAGGTCATTCACCCACCTTCACCACGATGTCGCAAAATTCAATTTATGTATGGTAAACAAACAATACTAACGAGATTCGAGCGATACCGTATTAGCGACAGTTTTGTATGGAAAGCGACAGAATTAGCCATACATAAATTGAATTTTTCGACATCGCGGTGAAGGTGGGTGAATGACCTGTATTGCCGTGTTATTTGGCACCTACTATAGTGCATTAGGGAATCTGTGGTTAGATTGTTTATTAATAGAGTAGTTACTTATACATAAAGTCGTGGGGGCGTACTTTTAGTACGTATAGTCATATTAAACAAATAGATTCCTAAATTGGACTAAAAAATACTAACAATAAGGATAGTAGGACCAATAAGACGAGTTGTAATTCACTGTATTTTTAGTATATTTTTAATAATTTAGTAACTTTATTAATGCCGTACATATTGTTGGTCCATAATATATCTAATTGCAAATATAGCACTAATCCGACATGTCGGGTTATTGAAATTTACGGCATAAATCACTCGTTGGGATATTTGCAGTAATTTGTGCTTTGAATCCATATAATTGTAAATAAGGTAGCTAAGTAAATATATATTTGATTTGGCATTAATCCGCCATGTCAGAGTATTGAAATTTATAGAAATAGAAATTATTTATTTTACACAAAAACACATACAAAGATACAATTAAATAAACATTAAATTATAGAGACAGATGCGTAAAAAATGTACTCGCTCAGTAAATGCTATAGGCGCTGGTTTTCAGGAGTGTCTAGAATCGGCGTACATCACTCGCTGGGATATTTGCACTAATTTGTGCTTTTAATTATTTATTTAGCGGTCCTTGCAGATGTTTATTTGTTAATGGAAATTAATATAATGAAATAGGAGGTTGCACATACATTTTTGATAGGTCTCAGTTTTTTTTATATTATGTACCTAACCTATAAAACATTTATTCATTTTGTATGTATACATAAAGTAGTAAATGTAGTAATGCACCTGTATTCAACTTTTTTTCAGGAACATGTTTGATTAATTTACTTATTTTTAATTCGATTGAAACATATCATCAAACTTATTGGTTGGGAATTAAATGTACTCCTACAAATTATTATTTAAATCCAAAATAGTAATTAAACATACTTTTTATACCAAAAATATATGTTTTTTTGCTAATTCCATCGAATTAAAAATATATATGTGTTATTTTTATTTACAAGTACATTTCGTGTTATTTCAATATTAAATATGGTTGGTATCGCATGCTTCTCTTGCTTGTCACCCCCCACCCCCACTCCACGTGTGTATAAAACAATATTTTTGCACATATTTATTCAGATACATCGGTATAAAAAGACTTTGTCAAACATAAAATGTATTATAAAATCACATTATCAAAATGTATTTTCAAAACATATCACATTTATTCAGCGTGCCTGGTTTGTGTTAGAATTTTAATTGTTTTTCACACAATACAAATCTTTACAGGTGTGGATCGCATAACGTGCAGCACGCATTGCACTATTCATTATTTTTAAGATATTTCACTTGTGCTCATATCTGTACAAATAAAACGGTTTATTTGTGACTTACTTTTCACCTATAGCACTTGACAGTGAGTTTGACAATCGTTCTATGAAACTATCGATAAACAATGGCTCTAGAACTTGGTCAGGAATAAAAAATGTAACTGAAAGACCAACACGCGCACTAATATTAGCCAAGATCCCTTATATGTCTCCTTAAGTACCTCAGTTTACGTGTTTGCATATTGGTATTTGTATGTTTAACCCTCTACCTACCATCCCCGCATGGGCCTATCCAGTCAATGTTATTTACAAACTATTTCATTCCAAATCGTGTGACTATCAATGTCTTACGTCTAAACTGCTAAAGTATTATTCTTCTTTCTTTCATAAACTTCTTCTTGATAATATATCTGGAGATCTTCAAATACTATCAATTCTATTTTCTCAGTTAACTCGTTTAGCGTTTCTAGAAATCAATTAACATTTCTATCAAGCAAGAGAATCATACGCTATCAACCCAGAACAGCCAAGATGTTTCCTAATGCAGTCTTTCTGCCAATCTTTTTTGACATGGCAGCTGCTGGATCACATCCTATTCAACCCAGCGTTGTGGATCCACACTCCAGCTGCTGTCCAAGCCAGGTTGTACTGCTACCTAGCGACTGACTTCCTAGCTGACGCGCATATATACGGCAGCGTGCGTCGAGTCAGCACGGTGCTTCAGACAGTCCATACACTGAAATTCTACTACTGGGTCGTGAATCCCAGAGCCAAGAGTGGGATCACGCCTAAGGGATTAGGTGAGTCTGTTAATGAAGTTGCCAATTACTACTAGCACAGTTTATCTGCTATGACCAAGTGTTTTATAGGCAACAGTTGTCCAAACCCTTTGTGTGACATGGCCCAGAAGGTTTCGAGTCTGGTGCGAAAATGTTTGAAAACCGCCATTGGTGAAGGCAGAGTCTCGCCGTTTTCGAGGTGAACTATTGTACACCCACGAATTTTTACGTGAAAGGTTATCTTTTTTTTATACAATATAGGCAACCGTTTGACCACAATCTCACCTGATGTTAAGCAATGATGTGGTCGACGATGTAGCACGGTTACCTAGCATTATCCTAGGTTATCTGGCATTGTATAGCCACTAAGATTTGGCTTGAGTTGCATCCAGCCCGGATCTCTCGAAAGAACATTGGTGTCGCGTGATCTCTCCCAATAAAACTCCACTGCTATTTACTCAGACTACTCCACTAGCGCTTCTAATCCCCTTGTAACTTCCAGAGGGTCCGCGACTAGCACACAAGGATATCCTCACCATACGCGCGTACATATTACTGTTCCTGAAGCAGCTGATCATGATCGGCAACGGCGTGAAAGAAGACGAGCTTCAATCCATCCTCAACTATCTCACCACTATGCACGAGGTGAGGACTACAGCCGTAGTCTAGAATACTCTGCCAAGTTTTGAGTTGACCAAGCTGCGAGACAGTTTATTCCAGCTATTATTATAAATGCGAATGCTAAGATGTAGCCTTATCAATCTATCTCATCAGCGTATGCTCACCTTCTGTTGGGTATAGGCCTACTCTTTGTAACGCCATTCTTTCCGATCCTGCGCCAATCGAATCCAGTGTGCTCCTGCCACTTTTAAGATATCGTCCGCCCACCTGGCTAGTGGTCTGCCTCGTGACCTATGTACAAACATTTTCTGTCTCCAATTTCAGGATGAGAACCTCCACGACGTTCTCCAAATGCTGATATCCTTGATGTCCGAACACCCGAGCTCGATGGTACCGGCCTTTGACGCTAAAGGTGGAGTCAGGACCATCTTCAAACTGCTCGCTTCTGAGAGCCAGCTTATCCGTCTTCAGGCCCTGAAGCTCCTGGGGTTTTTCTTGAGCAGGAGCACGCATAAGTAATTTACCAGTGATATGTAAAGATTATTATTTAATCCCACTAATAACGTCTTATTTACTTTGTTTAACTACCAGGCTAGGAAATAGTAAGAGGTTCATTTCTTTGGCTGACTCGTAAGCCTGGTAATGGCTTACTACTTTTAAAATTGTATTTACGCAATTTAGCTGATGTTTCTAGATGACTCAATACAATACCTCTCTTTCAGAAGGAAGTATGACGTGATGTCTCCTCACAACCTGTACACATTACTCGCCACACGCTTGGGCGCGTGTGGAGAAGGCTTAGCTTTACCTGTCTACAACGCCCTCTATGAGCTACTAACGGAGCATGTTGGACAACAGATACTGTATACTGGACATCCGGAACCTCAACCACACTTTAGGCTGGAAAATCCTAGTAAGTATACCATGCATTTTCGATTGGTTAAAAGCTTTTAACTGTTCAACTCATGTAACAAAATTATATACGAAATTAAACATTACAGCATTCTTAACCGACCTTGTATACACAGTCTTACTTTTCCAATACATAGATTACAAGTCGTCGGAGTTAGCGGTGAGAGGCTTTTTAGGTCACTCAATTAATATGAGGGTGCTGCAGGTTTCGATATTAGGTTCTTTCTTACTCTTAGTATACAGAAGTCACCTAACTTGTTTAATACAACAAATAAACCCAAAAATGCATCGTAGAGTTCTATTCAATCTACTATTACTAATAATACTTAAATCCCTTGCGTGTTTCCAGTGATCCTGAAAGTGGTAGCGACGCTCATCCGTCAATCGAAGCAAACGGAACCGCTCCTGGAAGTTAAGAAGTTGTTCCTCTCGGACATGACTCTGCTGTGCAGCAACAACCGGGAGAACAGGCGAACTGTGCTGCAGATGTCAGTGTGGCAGGTCAGTGAGAATGTCAGGTCAAAGAGGAAGTCAGTGTAGAGCGCAATGCTACATAGTACGCTTGGTAGACGTGCTGTTTGAGATAGTGCAAAAGTAGGTATCATCATTTGTGAACCTAACAAACCGTTGCAAACGATTTATAGACAGCTCAACTGATCCGAATCAGTAGCAATCGGAAGCGTGCCCAAGACACTGGCTGAATAGCAATGCTGATACGCTCAACCAGATAATCAGCAGCCTTCGGGTCACGCGTATCTTCGACTAGACAGACCCCCTGAAATAATTTTGAAAACCCGTAGGGCCTCTGTACTTAGACGTTGTCAGAATTGATTTAACATTGAAATATATGTCTTATATTGCAGGAATGGCTGATAGCGATGGCATACATTCACCCAAAAAACGTAGAAGAGCAGAAGATCTCTGACATGGTGTACTCCTTATTCCGAATGCTGCTGCATCATGCCGTCAAGCATGAATACGGCGGATGGCGGGTCTGGGTCGACACATTGGCTATTGTGCATTCTAAGGTAATGAGAATTAGTAGTAAGATTCTTTGTAAAAGAGTTTGTGCATTAAGGAAAAACGAAAGTAAATTGTGTTTGGTGAGCCCCACAACCAAAGTACTAAGAATGATCAAGTTGGAAGTGCACCGCTTGATACCGAAGATGGCGACCAGAAAAGTGAGGCAATGCGTGATGCTGGCCACCCGATTAGTCAGCGAGCGATATATTTCAGTCCAATGAGGCTGATTTCTAACAACGACTATCGCCCAAAACGCCTGAAATATTGTAAAAAGCGATGAGAGATGCTTCTGTGTTCAATGAAGCGTCTCCAGAATATTATTGATGTTAAATAACTAGGTCCGATGAACCCGCCTTGTCTGTTGCAAAAGCTGTAGACATTAATTTATTCAAAAACGAAATGTTCTTTACATGGTTCCAGGTATCATACGAAGAGTTCAAGCTCCAATTTGCTCAAATGTACGAGCATTACGAGCAACGACGCGCAGACAACATCACAGACCCGGCTGAAAGGCAACAACGACCCATCTCCACCATCTCGGGCTGGGACAGACACACGGACAAACAACCCAGAGTCCTCCCAGATACTGATGACAGCGTCGAAAGCTCCCCAGCATCCATCCGCAAACAAAACGTACTAAACCACGCAGCACAAACAGAAATCGGACAAGGACTTTCGTTACGAGAAGTCGAAACGTGCAACTGTGATGATAGAACTACAGCGGTATACAGTGAAGTGTGCAAAGTGCATAGTGAAAGTGATAAACGTGAGAATGAAGTCGAACATGTTATCGATGAAGAGGATGAGAAAATAGAGGATTTAGAAAATGTTATAGAAACTGATGAACTTGTTATGGAAAATAAGCTTTTAGAAAGCTCTGAATCGGGAATCGCGACGATAGAAGAAAAGACGGAAAAATGTCTCACGAGACAAGGAAGTTTAGATTATATCCCCGTGAGAGACGTAGGAGAAAATATAAAAGATGATAGTACGGATAAAAGCGAAGGTATACCATCGAGTCTCTCAGCCAGTGAGACTGCGAGCCCAGAAAGAGTCGCAGAACTGAACATCGGTGCAGCCGAATCTGAACTTTCAGATCCGTCCGAGTTATATCTCACACCGAGTGAAGCCACTAGCCCAAAGAAAATAACTGATAACAATGACGATGATCCTAAGCACATAGCGATCAATATTGTCAATGATGTACTAACGATTGCGCTAGAAACAGTCAGAATAAAATCTGATGATGACACAGATTCCGGTGCTATATCTGGACTACAGTCTGAAGGTAACACTCCCAACGGAAGAGACGACTATGAACATGAAATTGAGGAGATTATTGACGCAAAGCAAACTGCCGAAACTATCGCTAATGAAATTGTGATGGATATTATTTCTAATGCAGTTTCACAAACAGAAGAAACCATCGAAGAAAGTAATGAGGAGCTTACTGAAGAGAAATCCTTAGAAAACCCAGTTATTGAAGACCATCCACACGAAAGCAATGTGTTGCCACTAGACGGAGAATTTTTAGCCAACGCTAGAACAGAAGAAACTGAAAAGACTGAAGAAAAAGACATTACAAACAATGTTGAAGAAGCTAAAGTTGAAATACCAGAAGAACAGAAGCCGATAGAAGTACCAGCCATCTCAACAATCAGCGAGAACATTTCAAACAAGGAACTCGAATCGGAAGACCGAACCGAAAGTGAAAGAGACAAGAGACGAGTCAGTCTGCCGGGCGACGACGAGATGAAGCAAGACGGCAATAGAGGCGAGGGTGTGGCGTCACAGGGCACGAATACATCGACTTCGCCGAAGAGACCGCGAAGCGCCTCGACCAGCACACAAGTGGATTCTAATCATTTTGGTAAGAATCCTACATCCTACTAATATTATAAACTAGCTGATACCCGCGACTTCGTACGCGTGCGGAGCTTCAAGTATCTGTCAACCAGCATACGATGAACCTCGTGCCAAAGGTGGCTTTTGGTTTAGAGAGGTCAAGCTGTATCTAAGAATCCACGTCTTTTATTTCAATAATAAATAGCCTATGTTTCAATCCGGAAAAAGGGCTTCTGAAAGGTATAAGTTTCATTGAATTTGGTCCAGTAGTTTAGGCGTGATCCGCGAACAAACAAACAGACAAATAGATAAACAGACGAACTTATCCATATCTTTAATTTTAGTTTTTGGCTTTTTTACAGTGTTATAATAGTATAGATGTGAATGTAACTTTGTTTGTTACGCTTTCACGCGAAAACTACTTAACCGATTATCATGAAACTTTGTACACATATTCTTGGAGGTATTAGAAGTAACATAGGATTCTTTTTATCCCGGAAAATTAACGGGATCCAATGGGACGCGAGTGAAGTCGCGGGCGGCACCTAGTAGTATAAACGCGAAAGTTCGTAAAGATGTATGGATGTTTGTTACTCTTTCACGCAAAAACTAATGATCCGATTTGGATGAAACTTGGAATAATATATTTCCCGTGACCGACACAAGCTATTTTTTTTCTCGGAAAATCAACGGGTTCCAACAGCACGCGAACAAAATCGCCGGTGGAAGCTAGTTTTTTATAATTTGGTTTTTACAAGACAAATTAGTACGCGTTAGCGCAAAACACAGCGCACACTAACAATTTATGTGTCACCTTTCTTCCTAAATACCTGTGTTTACAAAATAAATGATTTGATTTGATTTTATATCTTCAGAGACGAAGAGACCTTCAAAATGTTCCCGTCCGATGTTCTCTCCGGGACCCACACGGCCTCCGTTCAGGATTCCTGAGTTTAGGTGGTCTTACATCCACCAGCGATTGCTATCAGACGTACTCTTCTCGTTAGAAACTGATATTCAAGTAAGTGTGATACTTCACTATTAATAGAGAAGTGTATTAGTTGAGCAGGTAATATGAATTATGTATCATCTAATCAAGAATTAAGAAAATCAATGATTTTATCAAAATAAAATCAGTTATGTAATATGGCAAATGATTGTGACTTCTCTTTATGATAATATTTTTATGTTAAAGCCGCCATAAGTTTTTTCTGTGGCACTTAAACCCAAGTGTACCTATCTCCTCTAATCTCGGCGTAGTGCACGCAAAACTACGGGATGAGCTTGGCTAAGCATCCATAGCAGTATGTACATGTATGTATGTACGTACAATGTAAGTAACAACTTTTACGTGGAACTAAACTTATCAAAATAACAAAATCAATCAGATTATCAATCAGGTCACGTAACATCACTAGCAGACTGAATATTGTGGTAACATTATTACGTGTTTTAACATAAACGCCAAGCTTTGAATCAAATTAGTTGTTAGAAGATAATCTCTTATTTGATCCTAAACTAATTCCAGCTCTGGCGCAGTCACTCGACCAAGTCAGTCATAGAGTTTGTCAACAGCAGTGAAAACGCTATCTTCGTAGTGAACACTGTCCACCTCATCAGCCAGCTCGCAGACAACCTCATCATCGCTTGTGGTGGGTTGCTACCACTTCTTGCATCGGCCACTTCACCTAATGTAAGTAAACAGGTTACTCCGCGATTTCTCCCTGTGGAGATGTACGTATGAACCGCCGAGTAAAGCGTCTATCGGCTGTAGTAGACTATGAATTAGTTATAACCTAAATTGCATCTAATTGCTGCATACAATTAAACTGACACTACAAATTACAGTATGGAAGATCAAATATATGTAGTTCGTAACCTGAATCTAGTATTACGAGTAGATGATCTGTGCCTGGATTAACACATAGGCTACTTTTTATACCGGAAATCAACAATATCACACGGGACGCGGATGAAGTCGCAAGCGAAAGCTAGTAGGTACATTGGCATTGTGAGTTTGCTAATGCGCATCACAACAAGATGGAATGACAATAGAAATGTAAATTCTAAGCAAAACCAGTTGCTACGCAAGTGTGTAAAAATACTAGGATAGTATGAATTGAATAGAGATGCCTATGCTACGACATCTTTGTTACGGAGCAATAAATGGTATTATAAAAAACTAGCTGTCCCCGCGACTTCGTTCGCGTGGAATAGTGCCTTTGGGTAGCATAGGGTAAAACTTGTACAAACATTGAATGTCATATTTATGTATATCGATACAACTGCCTATAAAATTCGTTTCATACTTCTAGTTCTAAAAACGACGATACTTCCATGTCACTTTTCATCCCCATCCCCTTTTCAAACCCTTGCAACCCTTTTTTCGCATAAAAAAATAGCCTATGTCCTTTCTCAGGCTCTAGACTATCTGTGTACCGAATTTTATTTAAATCGGCTCAGCAGTTTTGGCGTGAAAGTAGACAGACAGACATAGTTACTTTAGGATTTATAATATTAGTTAGGATAACAATAGTTCTGAGAATAAACCTGTTGCTATGCGAAAATAACAATGGTACTAGGGGAGAATGACCAATAGGTAGTATCTACTGGATAGATTCCATAAAATTTTATAACGGTGCCTTTGTATTGCCGTTGGAAATAACGGAATTAACAAATAACTTCAAAGTTCCGTTTTTGAAATCGAAAGCTGTTGCTATGTGCGCTTTTTAAAGTACTAGGGAACTATAAGTTGAAAGAGGTCTCATATTTACCTTCCTGTCAAAATAAAAACTCTTAATAGGTACCTTTCATTTGCGCAATTATTTAGAACTCGAGCCTTTTGTCGAACAAAAATCACCTGAACCTGGTCATACCTACGGTTCATTTTACATTAAACCTTAATAATTCCACTTCTCGTGTTTCAGAGCGAATTAGATGTCGTCGAACCTACCCAAGGTATGCCAGTGGAAGTGGCAGTCACCTTCCTCCAACGTTTGGTTTCCATGGCCGATGTGTTGATCTTCGCATCGGCATTGAATTTCGCCGAATTAGAAGCCGAAAAGAATATGTCGAGTGGTGGAATACTCCGGCAGTGCTTGCGGCTGGTGAGTGATGCTATGCTGTTATGAGCTCCTGGTACTTTGGGGTTGATGTGAAAGGGTTGAAATGGTTATTTGTTGGGGTGAATGTTTTATTCTGAGGAATCGTGTTTGCTTTCAACAAAATAATTAGTAAGATTTTATAATTTTCTTGTGCTAATATTCTGTGGTTTTATCGGCAATTGATCAAATACGATTCCTTCAGTAAGACAGTTTCCTTTTACCTAAATATTTTGAAAATATCAACTACCTTTAGGATTTTCATTTAGTGAAGTTAAAACATCATAGCGGATTTTTAATTATTTCTTCGTATATAACCATATTTACTCTAAAGAATAGTTAGTTTCTCTTTCTATCTTCTAGAAATACATAGAAGTTGACAGAATACTATGCAAATACATAGCTATAGATTAGGTAAGTATACAAGTACTTTTAGTTACTGAATGTAATACCTACTATTTTAGTCTTAGCTTTACTTTCTGGATGCCAAACTCTATGAATAAAAAAATAGTGGTTCTAGATCCCTATCCACTTATTTTGTGTGCATAGATACACTAAACATCTACTATGTCTCTCTCTTGTTCACCCACACTCTCTTCTTTTCTCCTGATATCACACACTCATACAAAACTCACACACTCTCATGCACAAACCCTAACTTCATTGTAGCAACTCGCACACGTGCATAACTTATTTAAAACTCACAAAAAGTCTGTCGCACAAAGCACAATGACTCTTAAATACACTGATTTAGAGTATACTTAATGTATTTTTTTGAATAAAGAGTTTGGCATCCCCTAGTCTAGCGTAGAACCGAGCCGCAGCTTACTGTGCCGGCAGTAGACTAGACACTAGTGTGTGTGCGTAGGTGTGCACGTGTGCGGTTCGCAACTGTCTCGAGTGCAAGGAGAGACAGCGGTATGCGACGCACGCCGCGCGCCCCGGCGAAACGCCACAGCGTAAGGTAAAAAAATATCATTTATTTTGCCCAAGGGTAAATATTTGCTCATTTTAACCCTCCGAACGTATCAACCTACTAAAAGTACAATTTATTTTACCCTCACAAATACCCAACCTTGTAAAAATTTAACCAACCATGTAATTTAATCAAATGCTGCAAACATTAAAAAGGTGTTAAAAAGTCATCATAAAAGTGTTGAAAATATTTGATCTTTTTAACCCTCTAAACGTCTTCAACCTACTAAAAGTACAATTTATTTTACCATTACAAAAATCCAATATTGAAAAAATACAATTTAACCAACCATTTTATTTAATCAAATGCTACAAACATTCATATTAAAAACAATCAGTTCTATTAGAAAAATACCTATCATAAAACTAAAAGGGTTAATTGAAACTTGAGAAAGGACTAGGAAACCATAGATTCAGGACAAGCACCATTTCAAATCCGTTGCAAAATGTCTGGCAATTTGATTTTTTCAAATTCTATAGATCTTTGATTCAAATTCCGAATGTATTTATCACGCATAAAGGGTTAAACGTTGTGGGAGTGAACGCATTTTACACCAGGGCAACATAGATGCGCAAGAGCATTAATTTTAAAAGGCGTCGCCCTTTCATAGCTCCATACAAACCTCAGGGGTTGCTTCATCCCCAAATGTTTTTTGTAAAAATTAGAAGTTTCTGTTCCTATGATAACTTGTAAAGTGACATTTCTAAAATCCAAGATGGCTACCAGTTTCAATGGTAAAAATGGCGATTCGGAAATGAAATACGAAGGGTTGAATACATGGCAATAACCACTAGGATAGCATAGATGCGCGAGACTTGTTGAAGAATCTCATTCGTCTTTTCAAAGTTCCATTCGCACAGGAGGTTGGCTTATTCGTTTTAAAATCCGTTTAATTTGTAGGACAGTGTTTTACTTTACTACGGTTTTTTTGACAAATGAAATCGAATCTAAAAGGGTTGGAAGTTGTAGGAGTGAATCCATTTAACACTAGGGTACCAATAACACAAGAGGGGTACAATTTCCAGCGTTGTACATTTATTAAGTATAATTTTACACGGTGTTGATTTATTTCTAATATGTGGCTCTCATTGGGTTATACTTTTAAAAACCCTGTTGCATAAATTTATTATTTTTTCTAATTTTTGTTGTCAAAATTTGCCACAAAACATCTCTCGTGAAAAGGGTTAAAAAGTTATAAGAATGAATGCATTAAAAACCAGGACAGCATAATGTGTAGGAGTTCAAATCTATATGACCCTTTCAAAGTCCATACTCAGGGGTTGATTCGTCCCCTTGAGCTTTGAGTTTACATAACTATGACAAAGATCATACTATACTAGAACTATGGTTTTAAAGTTCTTTATTTTAAAACATGGCAGTAAATTTGTATGCATTGTTATTTTATGAGGATACTTTAAAAACGTAGAAACCTGACATGTCTTAGATTACCTGGAGAATATAAAGTTAAATAAAAGAAGCTCGTCGCCATTCAAAAATGTATTTTTGACCATTCAAAGTCTATTTTTGGATTCACAATTCATGGTTAGTTTTCTCTCTTTGTCATCTATCTTCTTCTAACTCCACGCTCAACGAGCTCTTTCACTCTTAGGTACTTACAGCCCCTGGTTTAACACATAAAAAGTTACCGATCTATCGTTCTAATAATAGTTTTGTCAATGGTTTTTTCTATGCCCATCCCGTACCGATGAAAGCTCAAGCGATCTTTTTTTCTAAGATTCATTCCGTTCATCTTTCATCCTTCTTACAATATCTACTACCCTGGTACTTTGTGGCCCACTAATTAGTTTGCTTTCTAATTTGGGGTGGTGTCAATGTACTTTTGATGAAATAAGAAGTTCTATAATTGGTTTGAAGGTTTTTTCTGATCTATCCTTTACTAAATTATGAGGGACTAATACTTTTTGACATTGATAAAGGGATATGCTTTCACAAGGCACCGCTCGCGCACTGGAATACATTCAATCAATCAAAATAATAATAAATACGTATTTTGAAGTTATCCGACACGACACACGCATTATGTTTAGTAAACAGTTCAACACGTCTCTGCATGTTATTAAAACTGTAATAATCCTTCCACAAAATTGTCATACAACACAATCTCTTTGCATGTTTTTTCTGACTTTAGAATTTATTCTTGATCTATCCTTGAACCTCTTGGTAGTCTATGCATGCCTGGTACAAATTACATTTGAATATTTGCATCAGTGAAGTTCTTTCTGCCATAGGTTATGTTCAAACACCTAGTAATATAAAATGTCAGTTCTTGAACCAACTTTGATAATCTTAACTAAAGAACTAAAGATGAACATTTGACTAGAATCTAATCTTTGTGCGCAGAGCGTGGTGGCCAGTCTAACAGACGCTTCAAGTTCTGTCAAAGACCCGGAAAGACTTCTGCAAGATATGGATGTAAACCGACTGAGGGCAGTTATCTACAGAGATGTCGTGAGTACTACTATATGTTATGTTTTATCTTAACCGCTTTAGAATTAAGATTCTTATTATGTAGGTATTATAATGCAGTCTAATATGTAAAGATATAGTGATTTTTTTATAAATTCTGGCTAATGGTTTTAACATTACAGAAAATTCTTCCAAAGACAAAATCAACTCACATAATGCAGACTTCTCACCTTACATAAAACAACATTCGTACCATGATGAACAATACATTTCTCATAAATCAACTTTTATAAAACATTGTATGCCTCCTCTTGGCTGTATGTAGTCTGAAAGAAATATGTGCTCCATTCCAATCCGGTTTCAATAGACAATAAAATTGTCCGTTAGTATCCTTGGATGCTCTCAAAGAAAACACAAACATTACAATCAAACGAGAAATCCGATCGACAATATTACCTACTTGTGCTTGAATAAAAATAAAATTATTGTTATAAAAAAAAAAACAAAAACAAATATAACATTTCGTACCTATATTTTCCCAATAAACTCGACCAATGCAAGGTATATTGTGCACTCAAGGTGGCTTTATTTCAGGAAGAGACTAAACAAGCGCAGTTCCTCTCTCTCGCGATAGTTTACTTCATATCTGTGCTGATGGTCTCCAAGTACCGTGATATCTTGGAGCCACCTGCTCATGTACCTCAGGAGTGCGTCAGAAGACCTCACCATACGCACGAGCATCACGGTATGTCAAATGAAAACAGCTGATTGTAATTGTATTGTGCTGTCTAATTTTACCGTGTGCACTAAATTCTTCACTGATTAGATCATTTGTATCTTTGGGAACAGTAAAAACATTACATGAGTGTGTCTTTGTATTTGTGTGCAGTGAACCTTTAATGGTTTTTAAGTTCGTGTTTATCTTAACACATTATGGTGTTTTTAGAATTTAGTGCAGACGGTGGTTTTCAGATTCTTCCATCTTCTTTTCGTCTTCTCTTCTCTGTTTAAGTTTGACTTAGGCTTGGGTTTTTCTAATCCATTTCTATATTTCGGTCTCTTTCAGTTTGCATTTACCCACACTCAAGTTACTTTCATGTTTTGATTTTTACTTTATTTTTGTTGTTATAATTTCTGACATTAAAGTCATAGGACATTTTATCAGAGATCGTGTTATTTTTGTTTCGAAATTTTTGATCAATTGTAATAAATCAATATATACTTATTGTACCTAATATTTTAATATTATTAATGTGTAGGTACCTACCGTAGCTTCATGCACAGAATGTCATTCACTGTTTTATGTAGACGTATGCGTAACTTTAATACTTTCCCTAAAAAGTCATGGTCATGTTTGATAATTTTAGCAACGATAGTTGAAACATTAATATAATATTCATAATCTTTCATATCCATAGATCTATGGAGTTTGTTTACAATTGTTCATACATATAACCGCTGTTTATTTGCTTTTTAATATGCTTCATCGCACAAAACTTTAAATAGTTATATTTAAATGAGTGATACCTTTAATTTTCAAAATTGTATCATTCCATGATCATCATTATAGTTGCAGTTAGATTTAAAACATCTGTAGTGTTTACATAATCATTTATTCATCTTATAGTCATAATAACATCAGAGTTTCTGATAGCTGACATAAATATAGGCAACTTCTTACTAATCAAAGCAATATTCGTTTTAATATAGTTAGATTTCTTAAAGTAAATTCATCAGATGTCTTAACCCTATCGACAATTGCGTTTATCAAAAAGAATACTAATAGACGTGTATATCTGAAATGTGTCGTTTCTCCTTTTTTTCCACGCCGCTTGATAATCGCGTCACGATTTGGATACACTGGTAAAATCGTTAACAATCTACTCCACTGGCTTGCGGCCTTCGGACTATGCATTCACGAATTCCACACCTTCGATCGTTTGATCGTTATCTTCTCTTTCAAACGATCGTTTGTCAATCTCCACGACTTGTCTGCTCTCCGAACTAACGGTTACACTTCCTGATTCCTTTTCCTGTCTATTGATGTTTTTGCTTTGCTTTATTGCTTATAATGTTTTGTTTCTGCTATATCGCATTCATTGACTGGTTATTTTCAATACCTACCTCTTATTTCGATAACTATTTTGCTCTGTTGATTATTGTCTCCATTGTTTCTATTGCTTGTTTGCTTTTTGTGTAACCTTCGTTGCTTTGTTGTCGTTCCCGGCTTTGCCTTGCCTCGTTGGCTTCACACTCCAGGGTCCCGGCCTCTCTTCCCCCAGTGGTCGCACCACGTCTATCCCCAGTTCCTGCCCGGTGGGCATCCGGCTCACCGCCACCCTCACACGCACTGCAAGCTCGAATGCGGGCAACACGTTAACAATAATACGCACGCACACTCACGCATCGCTAGTTACCACCGCGCTCACGCAGGTAACGCGGCCGTTGACGACGAAACCCGGCGGTCGCATCGCTACTACAATGTCAGTTTTTGAAAACGTTTTCAAAGTACAATACAACACACTCTAAAACAAACAGCAGCTTAAATTCAATAAATACGATAGAACACGAAAAAAGTATGTTATGTGTTGGCTCCTTGAGGGACTCTACTTCATTGCTCGAACAATTTCGGGAATAATACACAATCACAGCGTTTTATGCATATCTGCTGAGTAGGAAAGAGAATACTCAAAAGCTGTACCTACTTAAAATATGGTTAACATTGTTATAAATTCTACTAAGTGGTGACTTCATCAAACACACCAGTAATTTCAAATGAAAACAATCATACGAAAGAGCAATGTTCCTTGCTTTAATTTGCCTCCATGCTTTCGCATAGTGGGTGTAATAGTTCTTTCGTATGGAAATGTTATTGAAAAGTTACTTTTGTGATGCGATCGCCCAAAATACGAAATGTGGTCGATGTTCGCGCGCACTGTTTTGTCTTGTATAAATAAAAGTTATCCACTAAATCCCTAACACTTTAATATACATGTACCTATATCTGCCACCTCATTTGTTGTAAAACCTTCAAGACAAGGTAGTGTAATTTGCACCGCTTAGGCACTGCTGGAATTTCATTTCCTTTATATTTTAGTTGCCAATCATCTGTAAGTTCTGATATTATTTCTTCAGTAGCATGTACTCGTATCTATAGATTGTTCTATTCTCTTTGTAGCTGTATAACCAATAGATATTATATGAATAGATATACTAGACCCCTAATTGTGTTGTCCTAATAATATTAATCTCTTCCTGCTTTATTGAAGCGAGCTTAGTCGATGTTGTCTGTATGGTCAGATTATGCTTCGATCTGTCTAATATATGGTTTTCTATGTTTTCTTTAGAACACAATGGTGATGACGTGGAGTACGCTATGATAGTGGTTGACGAGAACAACTCTACTATCAATGATATGGATTCGCCGTCGCTGAAGGTAAAACTAATATCATTTGATTTGTTTATATAACTTTAATGTCTTGGTTTTGAAAGGGAAAGCATTCGCATGTAAATTGATCTAAATTTTCAATTTTTGAAAATTAATCTTTGTTTTTTGTAGCAAATGAATAGAGTTTCAAAATTATAGTTTAGAGTTTACTTTTGAAAGACAGTTTGAATTAGTTAGTTGAATCTTTTCCTAGCATGACCCCAGTAAATAACCAAGGAATTTTTCAAATCAATTCGGTAGACTAGTTTTTTTCTTGAATCTTGACTTATTTTAGTTTTAAGGTCTAGATTGGAATGCATGCCATTCAATCAACCCCCGAATCAGATCCATACATTGTTAGACCAGTTTGTTTGCTGTTTTGATCATTGGTTTAGTTATCGGTGTCGCTATAATGATGAGTGTACGTTTTGTGTGGATTTCCATGTGAATTGTGATCGCTTCATTATATTCCTTTTGTTTTGCTGTTGCAATAAAATTAATAAGGAGACGGAAGGGAAAGAAGAGCTTGTCGCCAAAATAGAGACGACAACAGACGAACTCAAGCCCAATTCGGGAGAGAAACCAAAGACTGACCAACCCGACCCATCGCCATCATCTGAAAAGGAGGAACCGCTTTTCAAATCGAGCCTTCGAATGAAAATACTACCGAAAATAAAGGTCAGTTGAAAGAAACAGGAGACGAATCGATTCTTTGTCTCTCTCTATTAGATGAATGAAGCGTTTCATTTTAACTCTGGTGTTGCGGATTCCATTGGTGTTGTGTTGGTTTTCATTAAAATGGGAATCGAAATAACACTTGAAACAATTACAATGTATAAACTCCCAATTTAATGAAATATCTATCTAGTTCTGTTAACCTTTCTTCTTAATAAGTGTTGTACTTCCTTTTACTTAATAAATGTTACTCTCCTGTTGAAAGCCTCCGACTGCAAGGTCGAAAACGTTGTCTGGGATTACGGTGTCTGTGGTCAATTTGGTTTGTAGAATAACTTTAATAACACGTGTTTTAGTGTTCATACACATGACTGGCTTTGGGACTGCATTCACAAATGAAATTTTATCAATATCGCTATCCAAACTACACTGATCTTCAACAAAGCTAAAGAAAACTTCCAGCGTTGCAATACCAGTCAACACAATATTATATTCACGAAAGATACACAGCTTAACACTAAGATTACTGTGTATAATGCTACACAGATAGGCTACGCTATGCTCACATGTAAGTACCAACACTACAGGTCACACACACATACAGCACCTAGCACAACATTTACATTTAACACAGTTTAGTATAGCACATGTGTGCGTTTTACCGTGAAATATAATAAGTTATTGTTTGTTTATATCTATCAAATATATTGAAAGATGTTGATGGAAGATATACTTGATTATTCGTTGACAGTTTCCAAGTTCTACAATCTGATGTGGTGCTTACTATATTTTTATTTCGGGTTTGTTTTGTGTGTGCTTGGCTTGCTTTTTCCACCTGGTTTTAACGCATGTATCCTTCACTTACACCTTTAAATACCTATTCACTATGTACCTTTTTACACGTTCTAGATCTTTTAATAATCGTAAAACTTAAGGTAAGATAAAGAGAATAATGTTATATTGAGTGATGGATTAGTAAAATCTGATGTAAAATACAATTCAAACTATGATGCAAATCTATTTGAAGTTATAAACGAACAAGAAATAGTTAAAAAGTTATAACTATATCAACAGAGTGTCGACTCGATAGAAGACGCCGGCTCCTTTCATCTCAATTCCAATGAGACTACTAACAATGATCCCGAGACGTCTAGTGAAATCGCTATGGATGACAACAAGCTTCCTGTAAGTGCCTGTTAAAGTATGGTCATGTTGATCAGTTAAAGGAAGAAAGAAAGTGTGCTGAAGGTAATGTTGAATTTTAGGTAAGCAATGACGAATCATGGACAGATGTTAATCTGAATGAAGACGGTGAAAGAGGGCCAGCCACAATCACCGGCAGAGCACGAGATCGCGACGCAAATATACAAGAAGGTATTTTAAAGAATTGTAGAAATCTTCGAATATCGACATACGATCAACAATGATGAATACCTCATTATATTAAATATGGATAAAGTAACTGATTGGCATTTGTTTTCGATTGTAGATATTGCGAAACAGATTCACATGAGAACTGCGCAAGCCAACCACTACAGCGAGTCGAGGCATTTTAACAGATCACTTCAAGCTGCAAGTCATTTACATCCTGTAAGTGTACGAGAATGCTTTCATAGGAAATCATCATCTCGGTCTTATCTAACTTCTCGTGGAATCTACACAACGTATTACCTCTTATCTATAAGGCATTGTCTTGTTTGTCCAGTTCCTCTTGTCATGTTGACATTCTTTAGTTTACCTGCAGGTCCAAGTAATTGACCCACTTGATATTGAGGAGTTACCTCTGTCTATAAAAATTACATTACCTCGCAGACCATATCCACATTATCCACTGACCTAGCTACCTACTCAATCTACTCATCTCATTTTTCTCTCTCTTTATAATTCTGTTTCTTTGTAGTGTTAGTTTTGTTTTGTAAGTGTACTTTGTGTGTTACCTCTTATGCAAATAAACACCTGTCCATGTCTTTATCTCTATGACAACGTGCCCTGTTTAGTATAGCACTGCTTCCCTCACTCTGAGACGTAACGGTGTCAAAGTTCCCCGAGTCTGTTTACCTCGGCATCTACTCCTCAGATCTGAAAGAACTTCCCGAAATTTCAGGACAACGAGACGATAGCAGGGCTGAACGCAATGAGCGCGTCCATGGTAGTGGACGGAGTGTCCCGCGAGGCTTCTCTCACTAACAAGCTGGAGACAGCCTTGGGGCCAGTGTGTCCTCTCCTTCGAGAGATCATGCTGGACTTCGCTCCCTTCCTGTCCAAGACCCTGGTTGGCAGCCATGGTCAAGAGCTGCTAATGGAAGGTGTGATATGTGCTGATCTAAGATCAATAGGGTTATTTTCGTATTTGCTTATAACTACCCAAATTAGTCTTTTAGTTTATCAATTGATCCTATTTTTGAAGTGAAAACTACTTTAGCACTGTTGTGATTTGAAAATCAAGGAAACGGAAACGATGAAACGGAAATGACATAATAACATAGCATGACATGAATGAAGCATAATGACATAGCCGTAATTTCAACCATCGCAGCAGAGGTACTGTCGGCTGAATAGTGATAACGTTCGACTGCGGTCAGACCGACAACGGAAGCAAGTTCAAATCCAAGGCGACATTAATCTTTTTGCAACTTTTGACTTTTTATTTTGAAGTGAAAACTTCTGAAACTAAATAAGTACTGCATATTGGATAAGTACATAAAAATAAATACTACGAACTGGTTTTTTTTTGAAGGTTTCACTTTTACCACGTGTGAATTTCACACATGTTTTTTTCCATGCCAGGTCTCCAAACCTTCAAATCCAGTACCTCTGTAGTGGAACTAGTCATGCTGCTCTGCTCCCAGGAGTGGCAGAACTCCCTCCAGAAGCACGCAGGCCTTGCCTTCATCGAACTGATCAACGAGGGTAGGCTGCTATCGCACGCCATGAGAGACCACATCGTGAGGGTCGCTAACGAGGCTGAGTTCATCCTGAACAGGATGAGGGCTGATGATGTACTGAAGCATGCTGATTTTGAGGTACGAACACGTACGACGACGGTTTCATCATTTTCAGAGGAATGTTACATCATCATCATCTGGCATCTCCTGCTAACTGATAATAGACATCTATCTACATCTATCTACATACCTACTATACTATAAAAAAAGTCAAAAACTAGAATTAATGAATGGGTACGATCTATTCGATTGTTGTATTTTTCTAAACTAACCTAATTTGACAGCACTAAAAATTGCCATCCCTTTTTCATAAACTGAAACGAGAAGGACGGCTATAATTTTAGAGTTGTCAAATTGGGTTAGCTTAGAAAAATGCAACAAACGAATCGATACCATGGATTTACTACCTAAATCGAGTTTGTCTGTTTGTTTATTCGCGGATCACGCCTTAACTGCTGGACCAATTTCAATGAAACTTATACCATTCGAAAGCCCTTTTTCCGCATCGAAACAAAGCCTATATTTTATTGAAATCAAATACGTGGATACAGCTTGAACTCTCTAAACTAAAAGCAGCTATTTGCTACGAGGTTCATCATATGCTGGTGGCAGATATTTTGGTGGAAACTTTCGCACGCGTATCTACGTCACGCGTACCTACGTAATCTCGGGGGTATTAGCTAGTTTATGAATATTGATGAATATTTCAGTGCCTTTGTGCGACATCAGTGGCAGAGAGAGTGGAAGAGGATAGGAACTGTGAAAGACTGATAGCGGCGGCGAGGAGAAGAGACACTGCCTCTGCAGCCAGACTGCTAGACAAGCTGCGGCATCAGCCCAACCATCAAAGCGGGTGAGCTTAACCAACTACTGAAGTTTCTAACCACGTGGTTCGACCGCATGGGTCGATCGAGTTCGTATGAGCTAGTGGCCAACTCTGGTGACGGAGTTTTTAGGCCGCCTTAAGGCCTCCGTCGTGGCTTAACGACTGCTACAGCCGGGACCGACAGTTTAACGTGCCCTCCGAAGCACGGAAGCGCTCAGATGTAAATGCCACTAACGGTCACCCATCCAAATAGTGACCGCACAGAACGTAGCTTAACTTAGACAATCGGTGAAGATTGGCTAAGCAAGCCTATAGTAGATGCCAAATAACACCGCAATACAGGTCATTCACCCACCTTCACCACGATGTCGCAAAATTCCATTTATGTAGGTATGGTAAACAAACAGTACTAACGAGATTCGAGCGATACGGTCTTAGCGACAGGTTTGTATGGAAAGCGACAGAATTAGCCATACATAAATTGAATTTTGCGACATCGTGGTGAAGGTGGGTGAATGACCTGTATTGCGGTGTTATTTGGCACCTACTATAGCTACAAGCGCTTCTTTTTTTCCAGTTGGTTCGATTAATCAAACCATGTGTACTACCAAAGCGGCCCGTTGCACAAAACGCATCGCTAGCTCGTTCTACAATGCGTACAAATTTAGCAGCGCCATCTAGTTCTGCATCGAATACTAACAATAACTAAATTACCTTTAACATAAGGTAGATAAGTAAGCTAGCAAGTGACCTAGATAAGCATTAAGCAGGTGTACCGTGGACCACCAAGTCTCGGTATTGACGTAACATGTAAATCACAGTGGCAGCGGCACCCAGCTTTGGAAGTTAGATTCGTGGGAAGACGACGCTCGTCGCCGGAGACGTCTAGTTCCCGACGCGAGAGGATCGCGTCACGCCGCCGCCGCGCTCGCGCCGCCCAATCCACGGCCACATCCACACGACGCTATACTACAGGTATAGTATTGAATAGAATATAATAAACGATAAAAAAAACACAATAAAACATTATTATCAAATACTAAGGCCGGTTTCAGAGCTAAGCTACGCCGACGTACGGTCAGCGCTGACTGTCGGTCTTGCACTGTTTACAGCCTAAAGGTGCACGGTGGTCCGTTAGCGCTGGTTTTCAGGAGTGATGGAGCGCCATCTAGCTCGCTACATGAGAACTATCCTAGATCGCGCAAACGAAGTTATCACGGAGTTTGAACATCCTAATATTATAAACGCGAAAGTTTGTAAGTATGGATGGATGGATGGATAGTTGTTACTCTTTCACGTAAAAACTATTGATCCGATTTGGATGAAACTTGGAATATATATTGTCCGTGACACATAGGCAGCTTTTTATCCCGAAAAATCAACGGGATCCAACGGGACGCGAACGAAGTCGCGGGCGGCACCTAGTATTATATATATCACAGTTTATATTTTTGGAGGTTTCAATCTTGCTGCAACTACAGGTCCGATTTGGATAAAACTTGAAATATACATAGTTCGTAACTTGTATTATCACATAGGCTACGTTTAATCACGGAAAATGAACAGGATCAAGGCGGACGAAGTCGTGGGCGGAAGCTAGTTTTTCATATAAATGTTGGGACAATGTAACATGTTCCGTTGCAGGCGACAGAGGAGCTGCACATGCGGATAGCGGCGGGGGGCGCGGGTCGGGGGGCGCAGCTGCCGACCCCCGCCGCCGCAGACCTACTCGACGACGCTGAACTCCTGGTAGATGATCGGGAGATCGATGCCGATTTAACCGGTTAGTTACTACGTACAGTTAACCGACTGACAAGTTATTTTTTACAAAACACTTTAATAGTTCATTGATTTTATAATGATGTTGATCGTTTTCAAATAGTTATTTAGGGGTATTTTATATAATGTGGGAGAGTCTTCTAATCTTCATACTAATTCTTCGGGATGTAATGATAAAGTTAAGTGCACATAATTATTTGTTTATTAACCAACGAAGCTACATGTTTATACTGTGCGAGCGGGGACAGACGACTGGCGACGCGGGACACAAAACTATCGCGTCAGCTCGATTTACTTACTTGTGGCTAGCCGCTACAGTTCCTAGTCAAAGTCAACATTCTAGCTGCTAGAGTGTTGACTATTTGATGCTAGTCTAGAATGTCCTATTCTGCTTCATTCAAAAAGCCCTCGTGAGTAATTAAAAGCTCACAGTAAATTTTGTCAAGCTGACACCTAGTGGTTTATTGTTGAACTACATTCACTAGCAGTGGTTCTATACTTAGCCAACTGAGCTTTTCTTACTTTGATTTGGTTCACAGTGGTTAACATAGATGGCGCTACGGGTGATAAATTATTGAATTTCAAGTTACTTTGATTTAAAACTATCAAAATTATGTTAATAAAAAAATAACACTACTATATACGTACAATCGTAGATGCATAAAAAATCGTAACTTACCGTTTTGTTTTGCAGTAGTCGGGTAAATATGCTCACTAGATAATTAGATGTAACAAACGCATTACAAGAATAATCACAAAAGTATCACACAATCACATTACTATAAGCACATGTTCTCAACTTCAAACGTCTTCCTTAGGTCCAGTGAATATAAGTACGAAGGCGAAGCTGGTGGCTCCAGGTCTGGTGGCGCCAGGAACCGTCTCCCTGACCTCCACCGAGCTGTACTTCGAGGTGGATGAAGAGGATCCGGAATATAAGAAGATAGACCCTGAGGTTAGTGGTATTTTATTATTCTGAGTTTTTCTATAGGTTACTAATTGTGTTACCTTCATGTGGCAAATATGTGATTGGTATTCTGTGCTCAATAACTTACTAGCTTACCTAAGTAATTTCGACTGGCTGTTTTAAAAAAATATATATCTTATAAATAGTAAGTATAAGTAATTGGCCATAGGAATAAATATAAATATAAATATTCATGGACATTTAACACAACGCCTTCTAGTCCCAAACTAAGCAAAGCTTGTACGATGGAAACTAGATGGCTGATAGAATACATACATATATATATATATATATATATATATTTGTAGATACATACTTATAATTCATAGAAACACCCAGACACAGAACAAACATCTATGTTTACAACACACAAATGTTTGTTCTCGGTGGGGATCGAACCCACGACCCACAGCACGGAAGGCAGAGCTACTACCGACTGAGCCATGACGCCTGTTTGTGTAAAAATAAAATAACTGTCAATTACGGTCTTGGAAAATGTATTGGTGACCACAATCCGTAAGGCGATGCGTACATTGCACCGCCATAGGACCGCCCCTAGCCTGATGGACCGATGACATAACCTTAAAAGTTATTATAATGTGGTTAAAAACGGAAAATCGTGCATTGAAAATATACCCATTTAGCTAAACACAGATATACAAACGTTATGTTAACAAACTATCTATTTAATTAATTTGACTACTAAAGCTATTTGTGTACTTCATATTAAAATCCGCTATAAATTTAATAATATGAGACAATATGACAAAGGTTTCGACCGTATATAGTTGTACGCGATCGCTCTATGGGGGTGCAGTTTTGTCTAGCCATGTGTTCGTACAGGTTCGTACAAAATGTCAACCCAAGTTAGGTGTGTTGACAAAAATGCTTGATATTGGATATTGGGAACCGTTTAGGACATACTCATTTATTCCCAGTTTTTAGTGTGTCACTACGCTGACTAGACTGCAAAGTGTAACTCCATACGTATAAGTATAGCGGAATCAAAACCAGCTCCAACAAGGTGCGACAAGAAGGCATTGTTTACTAATTTATTATGGTCTCTGTTTGTTCTGCGTGTAGTTAAATGAAAATTATATCGTTTCGAACCCGCACTACAATAAATCCCAACCGCCAATCCAACGTACACAAAACTCTACCTTAAATCTAACAGCATAAAGTTAAAAATAGCGTAAGTAATAGTGTGGACTAGGGATGTGCGTGGTAGCGATTGTGTGAGATATCGATACGTTTGGGTGTAATACAGTCGGGTAACCGAATATGAGGCATTTAGGGACGTACAATGCAACCCCGCGGCGCGGTCAGAGGCGCCACGCTAGTGTTGTAGCTGTTCCAACAATTTAAGGTATTAAACCTGTACCCACCACAGGCCTTATGGAGTCAGTAACAAATATAAATTAGCTCCTTTATGGAGGTATTTAAAAGTATTTATTGGTACATGTTATTAAAATGTGTTTTTTTTAAACCTGCTCCGGCAGTAGTTTATAACAACGCAGGATTTGAGTTTGAGAAGTACCAACTATTTCGTATACATACAAATCAATATTTTATTTCCATGTAACATAATTTCGATTATTTACAACATGTGAACCATAGAAATAGCACAACAAGAGATTTGTTGTAAACTACCCATAAAACACCGTCACTTATATGCAAAAGAATAAGGTTTTGCACTAAAGTATCAATATCGATAGAATACCGTCACTAGCGGCGTGTAGCACAACGCCTTCAATATCCGATAACTGTCCCTCACAACAATGCAAAAGTCAGAAATTACAGCGGAAGTGATTTTGCACTAAAATATCGATATCGATAGAAAACCGTCACTAGCCGCGTGTGGGGCGCGCTTCGGACAGACGGACAAAGGCGCCCCGCGGTGCGCCGCGGGGGTCGATAGAATGCTTGTTATCGATAGACGGCGCATCTCTAGTTCTCAGTATTGGCATTTTGCGTACCTACGATCGCTTACTGGTTTTAGAATCGATACTTAGATCCATTGCAGACTGCAAATTTTCTGAGCGGCCAATTGTTTAGTCTAGAGTAGAATACTCATAGATGTAGATCAAAATGAAAAGGAGTAATTAACAATATTTCTTTTATACTATCGTTTCACTCTAAACTCATGTCTTGGTAAAGATATTTTTGGAAATATAAAATACCAGACACAGACTACCTAGTTCTCATAAAACTTGAGAGACCGAATCTGTAATATACATTCTATAAACTACCAACTAATAAAAGTATGCAAACAATAGGAATCTAAAACATTGTCAGTCACCAAATATGTCGACGTATTTTTTTTAAAAAAAAAACGTCGGCTGGTCACCAATGAGGAGAACATGGTAGAATAGGTGTCCTCCTACGAAAAGGGAAGATCTTCCACGCCGAGCGACCTTTGGCTCGGGGTCCGAGGACCGATGGATGGTATTCGGTAGTATTACTTATGTTCAAACTCCGTGATAACTTCGTTTGCGCGATCTAGGATATTTCTCATGTTAGTTCTTATGTAGCGAGATAGATGGCGCTACATACCTAAGCCCCAAGCGGTCACATAATCCAAAACGTCACTAATATCGATAACCGACGTATTATTTAGTGCGGCTGAGGCTTACGGATACATGTGTTCGCATGCAATCCACCTTTACGTAGAGGATTTTTGGAAAAGGATGAATTGATCAGAATGGAGTCAGTAAAACAGATTCCTATTAGAATTCATTATATTCAGACGAATTGCAATTTCACAGCTCAAAGCTCACAAATCGCAATTGTGATTATTGTGTGATTGATATACTGTAGAGGACTTATAAACATGACGTTTCTAAATAATCTTTGTGATTTTACTAAATGAATGAGTATTTATGGACATACTAGCTGACCCGACGTTGTCCTGTCATTGAAACTTGTACTGTCAAACAACTGACAGTTATTTCAAATGTGACATTAAAAAAGGTTAGGGAACTTTCATCCCCCCACCCCTTTCAACCCCTTACAACCCTCTTTTCTCATTAAAAAGTAGCCTATGTCCTTTCTCAGGCTCTAGACTATCTGTGTACTAAATTTCATTTAAATCGGTTCAGTAGATTTGGCGTGAAAGCGAGACAGACTGACAGACAGAGTTACTTTCGCATAATATTAGTATGGATTGACCTACCTATCAGGGGGGCCTTAGGTACACTTCAGGAGAGATTTAACTCTAACAGGGATGACATCATATGACGCCGAAAACTTACATTAAAATCTCTGCCCGAAAAGAGCATAAGGCCCCTGTAGATAAGGCTCATTAATTAAGTGTTGTATTACTATTGTACCTGGCTGTCCTATTAGCTAGCTATGAGCTGAGCTATTTGTTAAAACCATGTATGTAATCAATAAATGAAATGATATGACAAGCAGAAGAATGCGATTGGATGCTGGCGGTGCGATCGAAGCCGTATACCTCCAAACGATTGTAAATTGAATTCTTAATGCAGCGTTTTATTTGTTTATGTAAATGCTCGGGTTTAATTAACTGGAGAGAATGAGACGGAAGAGAAAGGAGAGAGGGCATGCGTGGTTTGCAACTCAAAGGTCTGGGTTCGAGACAAATTCATTTTTTGCACAACTTTTTACAAACTCCCGAGTTGAGCACTTAAATAAATAAATAAATATTCACGGACACTTAACACAACGCCTTCTAGTCCCAAACTAAGCAAAGTTTGTACGATGGGAACTAGATGGCTGATACAATACATACATACATTTTTTTTATAAATACATACTTATAGTACATAGAAACACCCAGACACAGAACAAACATCTATGTTTACAACACACAAATGTTTGTTCTCGGTGGGAATCGAACCCACGACCCACAGCACGGAAGGCAGAGCTACTACCGACTGAGCCATGACGCCTGTCATGACTTAAAGTAAACTCAGTTACTTGCACTAGTGAAATATGATTACTTTTATTTAAAATCCAATTCTAAGTATTTGCATGCCCATTAGGTAGAATATAATGCACTATTTCTACACTACATATTTATTTTATATTTAGCGTATTGGTGTACGGTACGTTTGTGGTACAGTATGCAAAAAACAAGAATTTTATGAAGACAAATAACAATATCAGCTGTTTTGTAGGGTGGTTCATATTTGGCTCGCGATGCGGTAAAGGGTTAAGACCTAATCTGTAACATATATTCTTGCAAATAATAGTACATTATGATATGAGTGCGGTAAGTTGAAAATTACAGCCGAGGCGATATTGCCAGCCCGAGCCATAGGCGAGGGCTACAAGAAAGCAGAGGCTGTAATTTTCAAAGCGCACGTATGTCATACGACGTTTTATAACACATTTGCGAGGAAATAAATAAAACTCGGACTTTCTTCAAAGAATAAATCTTTACTCTTCTTTGATCACAAATTAGCGATGCGCGCGCATCAGCGCTATAAAAACTCTTTGCTAAGATTTAAAAAAGGTTCGTTCGTTTTAGACGGAGTATCTTGATAAACCGTACGTTTTACCTTACTTTCTAATACGAATAAATCACTTGTTAAAGTATTTTAGAAAAATTTTAACAATTTGTAAAAGAATTAAATGCTTATTTTTTATCTCCCAAAGTCAATTTATTCATAAAATGTTGACCACTTTACTGACATAAAAACTCTTTGCTAAGATTTAAAAAAGGTTCCGTTCGTTTTAGTGGGAGCATCTTGATAAACCGTACGTTTTACATTACCATAACGCACGAGTGCGTAATGACATACATTACGATACTGAAATTGGTGAAATAAGAGACCCTTTACGAGCAAATGTCTTATAAACATAATTATGTTATTTTATGATTCTGTACCCAGATTAACATTAAGTTTAAAAAGAATAAATTCAGTTTAGGGTATGGCAATACCATGACATAATGTTTACTTTAAAACCAAAAAAGACTTGGCAAAAGGACAAGCCTCCAGTGCCAGAACAAAAAAAAATTGCTATACCAAGACAATGGTACCAATTCTCTTGATGCATTTTTCTAAACTTACCTAATTTGACAACTCTAAAATTAGCCGTCTCTGTCGTTTCAGTTTATGAGAAAGGGACGGCAACATTTTTAGTGCTGTCATATTACAAGATAAACCTTTAAATTTTGACATATATAATACTAGTAGGATAGGATATGATTGTGGAACTGTTTCATACAGAACCCCAATCTCGGATGTGATTGGAATCCGAGCAATGCGCCTGCGCATGACACGACACCGATGCCAACCATATTTCATAATTAACTATTGATCAATTAACGACGATTCCATATCCAGATTGCCCATTCTGGGTGGTATGGTGTTCGATAATCAATTTCCTATAACGTTTTAATCGTTATGATTTGTTTTGATGACTTGACTTTTTTGGGGAAAACTTTTTGGGAGTATTTTTTTGGGTTTCGAAATGTTTATTAGTAATAGATGATCTGTGGTGATAGCGAGTTATTCTACTTTCGGACTACCGTTATCTCGTCGCACTGGGACGAAACAATAGCTTCAATTTTATTAATATTTATGTTACGGTTTCGTCCCAAAATTCGTTTCAATGCAAACAGAAGTGAAATTTGTACTGTCAGCGACAAAAGTACCGATTAAAAGAATGCAAAATATGATTAGAGCCCAAATATTGAACTACTGAAAATGTGATCATTTTTGTTGATGTACCTACTTCCTACGTAATGAAATATATCTTGGTCATTTGATTGGATAATTAGTTTTTGATTCTGACTTTTTAAATAGCCAGATATAAATTAGTATGTATAAACTGTACCTAATCAACTGTACCTATCTATTTTGTAAATGAATTTCTGATATTCACTGATCTCTGAGATATCATAAGTATCTGGGATAATGAGGCTGAGTTTCACCAATACATAACTACCGATTAAAATGGCTGTTTAACCTAACCGGAATGAGTTTTATTTTTTTCTTTAATTTGACGGTATTTAACCCATTTAAATAAATGTTTACCCCGGCCGAATACAGATACTACTTAAATCGTCTGTAAAAGACGAAAAGGCCAATAATGATGATGATGATGATGATGTAACCCATTATTAATCCAATGGTTTTTTGATACCTGTGCCGAGTATTTTATGCTCAATAAGACCCCTCCTATTTATAAACGATGTAGAGGCAAATGAAACGGTTTCGCGAACTGTCCAGCTTGTGTTTATGTTTTCGGGGGGTTTCTTATTGTCAGCGTGTGCACTAGGCATTTCTTGGTTAAACAGTAACCTTCCATTAGTGTGATAATGAATACTGGTCGTGAAACGTGGGCGTAAACACGATTGGTTATATGAACTTGAAAAATTCTTGTTGATTAGTTCTGTTCAACCAATATCGGAAAGAGACTATTTAAAATTCTTATTCCATAATTTCATTCATGACAGGCGTCATGGCTCAGTCGGTAGTAGCTCTGCCTTCCGTGCTGTGGGTCGTGGGTTCGATCCCCACCAAGAACAAACATTTGTGTGGCAAACATAGATGTTTGTTCTGTGTCTGGGTGTTTCTATGTATTATAAGTATATATTTACAAAAAAAAAAAGTATATATGTATTCTATCAGCCATCTAGTTCCCATCGTACAAGCTTTGCTTAGTTTGGGACTAGAAGGCGTTGTGTTAAGTGTCCGTGAATATTTATTTATTTATTTATTTATTCATAATGCCTACGTAGGTACGTTATGAATTAATAATAACACTGAAATAAGTCGGTAAAAAGATCATTCGCAGTCTACTGACTGTGGGCAAACGTTGGTCTATATGTAGTAAAAAAAAAATTGCTCATCTGTATGACCGTATGGATTTCTCATTTCGTTTTAACTAGACACAATATACTGCATCGTATCCATATTATTACAGCAGTTTCTTTTGATTTTATACTTCATGCGGCAATAATGCGAAAATTACGAACCGGGTCTCTGAGACCCTATTGAGTTTATATGCAAATTGTATTGAAGGGTTAATTTCTAATAATAGAGCTGATTTCGTCCGATATCGTAACATTCGTAACACAGCGGTTTAGTACCAAGAGTTGATTAAAATATTCTTCGAAGCAAAACGAGACCGTTTAGAATCAGCGCCATTTTGAAAATATTTTGTTTTTATTTTAGGACAGTCTTTGCGTTTAGCCACGGTCTCCATGGGCCCCAGGATATGTATCTCATAGAGAAGTGTACCTAGTACAGAGGGAAATAATACTGATGTACCTACTTACCTACTTTTTTTTCGATAATAAATTACCTTTGTACAGTTTGTTTACAGCTGGTGTAAACTTCTTCAGCTTACTGACGGTGATGATGACTGAATTTTCCTTCACTAGCCAGTTATCTTATCTCAATCTTAAAAACAAAGAGAAAGTTATCTATTCTTCTACCAAGACCTCATAACTAAAGGAAGTATCACGCTGCGTTCCCACGTCGACAGTGACGAAGGCTCGACTCTACCGATACCTTACGTTACGACATTCTGACAGCTCCTGTCCTTTTGACACGTGTCATTGACCAACGATTTATTATCTCCCATACTTCAAACTCTAAATCTAAAGAGCTACGGTTTATATTTCTGTGATTTATTTTTATGGGTCCATAACTTGTATACTACCTGTAAAATCTCTGTTTTACCGAGATTATGAAAATTGATACGGATTATGATGTTGGATTTGAGTGGACATGACTGTGAATACGCCAGTAGGTAGAGCTAGTTGGGGTTCTGTAGGTTCATAGATGTTCATTATTTCTTGTTCTTGATTCGCAAAAACTACTTTTCAATGAAAATCTAAATAGCAAGCAAGCAATCTCGTATTGAGCTAGTGGCCATCTCTGGTGACGGAATTTTTAGGCCGCCTTAAGGCCTCCGTCGTGGATTATCGACTGCTAGAGCTGGGACCGACAGTTTAACGTGCCCTCCGAAACTCGAAAGCGCTCAAAATCTTAGTAAAAATCTACTTATACTTGACTGTGTCTCATGTCCACACTGAGCCAATCCAACAGGCAACCTTGTTACCTCGTCAGGCCAACGAGGCATGCCACGTCACGTCGCGAGTGCAGGTATTTAGGCGCCAGATGACGATAAGGCTCTGCGTGACTCTGATCGTAGATAGTACGTACTGATCGCTAACAACATGATCTTTATATTTTGGCAGAATATTAACCTAGACCTTGGTAAAACTTTTGGTACATGTCCCACTCGGCAAAAGTGATTTTCACAGACAAGCAGATTACTCTTCTGCGTATTCAAGGTCAGCGCTATTAAACCGTGCCGGTAGCTGTAAAACTGACAATTTTACAGCACGGATTTAGAATTAACGTAAAAATTACGATATTTTTTTTTAAATTATTATTTGAAAAAAGAGAATCATGAAATTACTGAATGATTGACCCAGTAATAGAATCGCAACTGTGTTTTTCTAGAGCAGCATAATCAACAGGTTGTTATAACAATTATGCCATTACCTATAACCAACAGTGAATAAACACTGAAGACGCCCTACCGCGCTTTGAGACGGTAAACAAAAACAAGCCCCAATAAATCACAATAACCTATTTAAATTAGTCACCAAACAGAATAATCACTAGCTTAATTACCAGGGCAACATACCAGCTGAATAGGTCAAGCATGCCAAGAATGTCGAGGGCGCCAGCAAAGCTCTAATTACCGGCGGCGGAGCGGTAAACTAGGGGCGGAATAACAATTTTAAATAAAAAAATGTATGAAAAAGTGCGGGCTTTCCAGCTCATGTGTTCCTGGTTAGGGATAGGAAATGTCATCTTCTTGGTTGGTCTCGTGAGACCTATTCGGGTAATTTGTTTGACGTTATGAATGTTATGGGGTTCGGTTGAATGGAAATACAAACTTAAATTTTATTGATCCCAAAACAAATGTTTACAATTTATGCTATAATGTTTTGAGCGTAGGCAGAGACAATAAAAACTATTAGTTTTAAGAAAAGGTTAGTCCCCTATAAACTTTCTTGCTACAATGGTAACAGGAGATCTTATAGCTACCCTAGTAGGTATTCCTATCTTCGCACCACCGCTATATAAACCTTCTTCGTTTACGAAGTGGACTATTGAATTCCTAGTACCTAAGTACCCATTTTAAAGTTCTATATGCTCTACACCTCCGCCCCCTTAGCAGCTAATTATCTCTGATCAGGCTCGCGTGAATGCCTTCGTTCCCAGGGCAACAGCGATCGATTCACGAGAAATAAAACAGGACGTATCACGCGAGCTTCCAGAAACTTACACAGTTTGGCAAAAAAGAAAGAAAAAGTTTGGATAGTTTATACTGTTTCAGCACGCTAGTTGGCTAAACATATGTGAGCCTGTGGTTTGCTAGATTTGTGTGTGGATGGGCTATAAAAGACTTCAAACTAAAAAGTGTATGAGCAGAATAAAGTTATGTATTTCACTTAACTACTCAGAATTTTGTCATTGTGACTTTAAAATTAGCATTGGGACTGACTTTAGCAAACGGAATAAAATACATCACATATTTAATGCATTGTACTATACCGGCAAACGGTCACTTTTCTAATTAGCTTTAAGATCACAAATCAACATTTTTTTATTAAAAAATTCATTATTATTAACTTGACACACACACATACCTATTGTATTTTTGGAATTAACTTAGATTTTACATGAATGATTATAAATTCTATACCAATGCCAACAACAGTTATTCAAGTAGGTATCATTTTAACTGTGAGAATCACGAAGTAACTTCTAGGAAATGTCCAGTATAATATTGCTGTGTGGAATCGCTTTCTTCACGTGCCTACCGTTATGACAGTTTTTAATATTGCAAGAGTGTTATCCATTAATTCAGCGGTATAGGAATCATAAGTGACTTTTTATTAATATATAATCTGAATATATAAAACTCTTTTGAAACTGAGTGACAATCAACGCACAGCCTAAACTATAAGTCCTAAAGGTATGAAATGTAGAGGGTAGTATCCATATATAGTGTAGAGGTGCACTAAGAAAGGAATTTTGAAAAGTCACACTGTAAAGGGTCTAGAATGCGAGCAACGCAGCGGGCGACTGCTAGTATTATACTAGTGGCTCTGGGAGCTGTAGACCTCGCGAGCATACTAAATATTCCAATATTCAACATCATCAATCAACATCATCAATGTCGTGTAAGGTGTTTTCTGAAAGTCTTTAAGTGCACTTTTATTAATTTCTAATTTAAGGCTTATTATTATGCTGATGCTCTCATTCAGTGAAGAAAAACATCATGAAGATAATTATCAGTTAGTATTCTAACAGCGACGAAACGCTTGCAGCCTGTCACGTATTGAAAACTAACTATAATGCAAAATGTTGTGTGTGTGTGTGTGTGATGTGATGTTTTTTCTATTTAATTTTGTAAATTTTTGAGGAATGTAATGTGGAAGTGCATTTTCCGTTTTGTGATTTTTTTGATCTTTTTGATTTTTTTTGCATCATCTTGTGTAGAATGAGGTCCTTTGTGTTTCTCTCAAATTTGATTGAAAACCATCGATTGTTTGATGAGCTATCCTGTTCATCATGCTGAAGATCCTTATCAGATCTTCGCCAAACTTTTATGAGACCAACTTATAGTTACTACCTTTCAAATAAAAAAAGAATAATCGAAATCGGATCTCATTTGGTGGAGATATCCAGTATATCAAATAGCCCCCTTTTTGCCCTTTTTTTGGGGGAAGTAATCAAAAATCCCCGACGACAAAAAAATTCTAATAAGTCATATAACCTGCGTACCAAGTTTCGTCCAGATGGGTTGAAAAATGCGACCTGTAGAGGAGAACAGACAGACATCCGGACTAACGCATTTTTGGCCAATGTGGAAACTGAGACGCTTCGCTCGCTTCGCTCGCTCGGTCAATTAATTAAATCAAATAAATCAGAAGTGTTAAAGAAATAAGAATCTTAAAATGTCAATCACTATATTCGCTTTTATAAAACACACAAAAAAACAATACAAACCATTGATTCAAGATTTTTAAATGACCTTATTCTGCGTTTTGTGAACACATTGTTTTTAACCAAGCTTGTCGTTTTGTCTGCGCATGCGTTTGTCACTTTTATAAAGCGATTGGAAAGTATTACAAGCTTCAGCGCTATCAGCATTGATTTTTAGAAATTGTAAAATTTCTTCTGGGTCCACGAGATCCAAATCATTAGTTAAGGGTTAAAAATCATACGTGACCGATGCCTGGCGCCTGGTGGGCACGACAACGGCATTAAAATTCATAGAATTATTAATATTCGGAAGGCTTGCACTGCACAGATTGAATTCGTAACGGGTTGCTTAATAGGTGGTAATGAAGAATACGTATGTATCTATGATACGCTAACTACACATTAAAAATAATTGTTTCCTTCCAGTTGTGTCTATGTATTTCATACTTTAAGTGTGACTTGCTTATAAAAATAACCGATTTTTTTTATGTTAACTTATTTATTATCATAAAATATTCCCAAAGTTGAATTTGCATTGGAGGCCATAGTCTATGAAAGTACCAAGATAACAGGACTTCTTAGGGAATCACCTCTACCTTTTACAATTTTAGTATCTTCTGCCCTATTTTCAAGGAAGATATTATGTTTCTAGAGTTTCTTTGCTATTTCGTTTCCAAATCATATTCCATCTCCATATTCAAGAAAGAATTATGTAATATTGCGTAATAAGAAGCGGGCCTCCCATTCTACTTAGATTACACACTGAAAATATCGTTTTGTATGAAACGCACTTCAAATGATCTCTGTTTAATACATTGTTTGTTGTTAATAGGGTCCTCTTCAATTAAATATCTTTTTTATTTTAGTAGTTTAGTTTACTGTTCCTTTTACATGAAAATAAAATAATTAAATAAATGCGAATCGACGTGCGGGCACTTGCAGAGTTCGTCTCCATGACACAGAGTATATCACACATTATAATATACAAGAAATTTTTTCCGTAGAACATTGATGCTCAGCGCCATGCCAGGCATGGCGTAAGTAGGTAGGTATAGTGAATGTTTGTCCAAACATTGTTACTTTTTTTTAAAAGTACGAGTCAAATTCTATAGTTTCGTCAGGCTGATATTCAATAGTAACTGCCGGAAGTACCAGGATGACATGACGTCTATGGAGGTTACCGTTGTGTCCGCAGGGCGGCGCTGGCAATTTCGCGCGTGCGTGCTCCGGGCCGGCACTCGCCGGGTGGCCAACCTGTAGTTATACAATAATAGTTATTTGGATGGGTTGTTTGTATGTTTGCTTGAGATTTTAAAATGTTACCAAAAATTTCACGAAAAAGGCTAAATTTGGCGATTACCAACTATGCCACAGTTTGAGTAATATTGAACTTGTGGTATACTGACGAGCATATCACTCTGATCTTATTATATGTGGTGACCCTGATTAAAGAGTAATTTATAATTTCCGTATGTTTTCCGTAAGTATCGTCATAATCTCCAGCATTTATTTCTTCGAAACAAAGACTCTTTTCTATTTGACACTAACCTTAGACCTTTTTTAGGTTTATAAATCGTCAAATATGTTTTTTTTAGTAAAACAAAGATCATTTAAATTAAACATAATTTCGTTCCTTTCACTTAACTCCGTCCTTCTAACTAAAGTGTTACCATGTTACAAAATTCCATTCCATTTAGTTAAGCCGTTACATTGGTATTGCATCACAGACATCGGAACTTGCTAAATTATAAAAATAATTCTATTATTTATTGCGGACAAAAAATTAGTAGAAGAAAAGGATATTTTGTATGATTATAAGTAAAGTTAGTGGCTAAAGCTAGTTGTACACACAAGTTGTATCCTGATGAGTAGATTTGCTTAGCCCCGGGATCTGGCAAAGTCCTGACAGGTACAATTGTTTTTAGCAGATTTGCAGACTTGTAGAATATTAAATAATTTGCTAGCAGTTTGTAGAATGTGGCTCAGGGGAATATGTAGATTTTCTTGTTGTGTTAGCTGATTTTGAATATTTCTTGCCTATTAAATAATATTATATATATTGTCCGTGACATCTTACAACAACGCCCTCTAGTCTCAAACTAAGCGAATCTTGTATGAGCTAGATTGCTGATAGAATGCTTTATACATTTTTTCTTGTAAGTATATATCGGCTGGTCACCGTCAACGGACTTGATTCAAATTAATTCGTCCTCAAAAACAAATCTTTACTTTACAATTACTATAAATTGATTGACAAACGAATACAGTGACAAACATATTAATGTACTTGTATGACGGACGGCGGCCGTCACCCCGCCCAGCTTCACTTTACATATAAATTACCAATTACACTACGCACAGATCCGATAACGTATATATAGACCCGGCATTACAAATTCATATTTGTATTAGTTTTAATCGACCACGATTATTGGTTTTATCTAAATAATCTGTATAATATGCTGATATAAAATAATAATGATCGGTTTTGTTTACCATAAAATATATATCGTAAAATTTAAAATTTGATATCGAGCGTAATTTGCGTTTTTATTAAATTTTTTCAAGTATATCATGTGATTTTACCCACTGCTGTGATAATACATGCTTGGTTATGAGTTATTCTAGTTTTGGACTACCGGTTATCATGCACGCCCGCACGCACACCCGTGTAGAAAAGGGAATATTTTGTCCTACTTGCTACGTACGGGTATCACCCACAATCACGGTTTGCGTCTTACCTACGTGGCCGAATCGATTCTTGCTTCAAAGTTCATTTATTTCGTATCTTTTTATAATGTTCTAGGTACGCTTAGGTTCGTCAAAGTTTGGTCAACTAAAAATATATCTATTCAAAAATCTTGGACTTTTACGTGACTTTTAATGGTAAAAACCATTAAACTTTATATAATTGAAACTTCTAATAATTTCTAGTACTTATTAATGACGGTAGCCGATTCTAATAATGAGTAATGAGACCTAAAGAATATTAGTTTGTTATAACTAGATTGATGGATGGAATGCCAGAATGTTTTACTTTACTATTTCATCATAAACTAGTCTCTATAATCATTAAAATAAAGCTCAAGTTAAAAAAAAGGTTTTCGGAACAGCACTCATATCGCGAAATGAAAATTTTCCCCTGCCGGCAGTCGCCGTGGTAGCTAAGGGGATTCCAAAAGTTCCAGAAATCCCCCACGCAAAGGATTTAGTCAGGGGAAAAGTGGAATGAGCCAAAATTTTAATGGACTTCCAAACTTTGAACCTCATTTTTACAATATTAATACAACCTACAATGTGTTTATCTTGATAAGATAAAACTATGCTTTAGTAACTATCTCTTATTTCAGTTTCAAATGATTTAGGTAATGCTAAACTTGTTAAAATGATGCCCCAAGTTTTGAACTCTTTTACCATTTTCATTTTCATTTTCACCATTTTCATTTACACATTCATACCTATGTATCGAAGTGTAAATCGGGCCTAATATAGAGTCATCGTTAGCTAATCTGGACAAAAAAAACTGGTTCAATTTCTAATCAAGTTGAAATTGATTTCTTAAATAAACCAACACCAGTAGTCGCTACTGGGCTCTGTAATTAGTTATTACAGAGTAGTAGCTACCCATTACAGTTGTAATGTAACTGTCATGCCTTGTTATTTCCGTTACATGATGATCATACTGATTGCTCATCAAAATACTCAACATGGACATGATTGGTGTTTTATTTTCTTCTTTTGTTTTGTTTATCTATAAAGTGTGAACTACAAAGTTGACTATAAACGAGCAGCGCCCCTAGCGGGAACCGTACAAAACTGATGATTCGTTCGATGATGCGTTTCCACCGCCCAACCTTGTGCATGTTTCACATTTTGAACCTTGTATTAGATGGTTTTAAGGATTTTCTTCATTGTACAAACAAATCGTTTGTAAGGATTGTGTTGTGAAAGTTTTATTGTGAATAGTTTTAGTCGAAACACGCAGCTACGTTACCACAGAAAAGTGTAAAGATCTCTTTTGTTAGATACTTGAGGCATTCTTCTTACAGTACCGATCATTATAGCACCTACGCGCCTCTAGCGAGAGTTTTGCAAATTATTTTACTATCAGCATATCGAGTTTAAATTCTTCGCTCTTCGGAAATAATCAAAATGAAACTCAGACTATTGGCCCGTAACTTCCAAAGATTATATTATACTCTACCATCATAAATAACAACCAAACAAATATATTAACGAGTATAATTGATATTCAATTGTCTCTATAAAACCAGGCGCCTTTTTACTATGCCCATAAAAGTTTTGCTGCATCGTTAGCTAGCGTGAACATATGAGTTATATTGCTTAGTTTAGTCAAGTTATATGACTTGAACGTGTGTTCGGAGCCTTAGACCAATGAACACTGGACTTAGCTAGTAAGAAAATTCGTGTAAGGTCGTGACCAACTCTGGTGACGGAGTTTTTAGGCCGTCTTAAGGCCTCCGCCGTGGCTTAACGACTGCTTGAGCCAGGACCGACAGTTTAACATGCCCGCCGAAGCACGGTAGCTCTCAGAAGTTTGTTCAGTAATTTTAGTCTGATTGAAACACAAACATTCAAACAACCAAACATCAAAACTTTCGCATTTATAATATTTAGTAGGATTCTATGATATAGAGGTAGGTATTCCAGAAATCCCGAGAAATCTGCCAGTGGAAATTTCAGTTTTTTTTTTTCAGAAATCCCTACTGGTTATTACGTAGCATGTCTAATCCAAATCAAAAGCAAATCAAATCAAAGAGTTTATTTGCTACTAGGTAATTAACATCACATAATTATTACCTACTTAGAGTAAGCATATATTGACAAAATAAATAAATACCCAGTTGCAAACTGGTTTCAACTCAGCATGTGCAGGTTGTAATAACTTGCGCTGGTCTTCCGTTGAAGCCAATGAGGAGGTAGGTAAAAGTAATAACATAAGATAAGGATGAACGCGATTACTAAATGCCAACAAATAAGTAATCCACCTTTACATGTCCAGAGACTGTACTTCTTCAGGATAATAATGATGAAGATAGGTTTATATACGTCTTGGTATCTCCATTCGGTAGTAGCTTTAAGTCGTTGTGATACCGAGTAGTAGAATGTGAGAGTTTACAGGTGTTTTGTGGTAACATTCAGTTCGTGACATTCGCGCTACTTAGAAGTTTTCTATTGTTATAAGTTTTGAGGTCAACGACTATGACCTTATTTTACTACGAAAGTTGTAGATATCATGGATAAAATATTAATAAATATTCGTGGACATTATGGAAAAGGACATTACATATAATGTTTATAATTTTCTTCTACTCTTCTTCTGCAAACAACTCTCTTGTAGATAAATGTAACTTTCGTAACATACAGCATTGATTAATTGAGTATTCAAGTTTTTCTAAAGCTTTGCCATCATACTATTCTTCACTACTACTATACTACTACTTGTACTATGTACTACTTGTACTACTAGTTACTTGTACTATGTACTACTTGTACTACTAGTTACTTGTACTAAGTACTACTTGTACTACTAGTTACTTGTACTATGTACTACTTGTACTACTAGTTACTTGTACTAAGTACTACTTGTACTACTAGTTACTTGTACTATGTACTACTTGTACTACTAGTTACTTGTACTAAGTACTACTTGTACTACTAGTTACTTGTACTATGTACTACTTGTACTACTAGTTACTTGTACTATGTACTACTTGTACTACTAGTTACTTGTACTATGTACTACTTGTACTACTAGTTACTTGTACTATGTACTACTTGTACTACTAGTTACTTGTACTATGTACTACTTGTACTACTAGTTACTTGTACTATGTACTACTTGTACTACTAGTTACTTGTACTATGTACTACTTGTACTACTAGTTACTTGTACTATGTACTACTTGTACTACTAGTTACTTGTACTATGTACTACTTGTACTACTAGTTACTTGTACTATGTACTACTTGTACTACTAGTTACTTGTACTATGTACTACTTGTACTACTAGTTACTTGTACTATGTACTACTTGTACTACTAGTTACTTGTACTATGTACTACTTGTACTACTAGTTACTTGTACTATGTACTACTTGTACTACTAGTTACTTGTACTATGTACTACTTGTACTACTAGTTACTTGTACTATGTACTACTTGTACTACTAGTTACTTGTACTAAGTACTACTTGTACTACTAGTTACTTGTACTATGTACTACTTGTACTACTAGTTACTTGTACTATGTACTACTTGTACTACTAGTTACTTGTACTATGGTACTGAACCTTTTGTGTAAGAAAAATAAACGTATTGTTATTATTATTATACTTTCATAACTAGTAAATTATAAGATCTATTTTGATTTATTGACAAAACTTACGAGAACTAATAAAAAAAAACCTGTGCGTGCAGTCCCTACGCGCGGGAGAAGTTATACTTCGAGTGGCACGCATTCACTCCCGCTCTGTGTTTAATGTGAAATTAATTTAGTATTTATTTTTATGTACTTAACCAATATGCAGTACTAAATTTTCACTTCAAAATAAAAAGTAAAAAGTTGCATGAACACTGCCATCTATTATATTTTGATTGTAGCGTATTATAGTCTCTTTCTATTCCCCCCGCTGTCAGTTGGAAGTCGTTTATCTTCAAAAACACGGATGGTCAAATGCTGAATTGCTGAACACTGCCATCTATATTTGATTGTAGCATTTGTAGCGTATTAGCCTCAGTCTCTTTCTATTCGTGGGGAATAGAAAGAGACAGAGACTACGTCATCCCGTAACGCAACGTTGTTGGAAGTCGCATTAGAAGTTTATCTTCAAAATATATTTAATTCTATGGTCCAATAATACCCCCTACCTTATTTAAGTACGGTATTTATGTAAAAGTTTTAAGGGCCATAAAGTTTTAAAACAATAAAACTCTTATCAGCCTGTCATGGCGGATCTTTCAAACACTTCGGAGGCAGGTGGCTTGCCAAATGTCGTCCCCTGCGACCTTTCAACACATGTCATGTCCGTCTGTATTGGTAGATTGATCGTTTGATTGATAAACTCATAGCAGGTTGTAACCCTGGCACAGAATATAGTACTTTCTCTAGTCCACGGAATTCGCCACACTACGATATGACGATTCTCAAACGTCGCTCTTGTCTCTCTTAGGCCTTTTACATCCAGGTCTTCTGCTGGACGCCGATATCATCCAATGTGGTTGTTGGTCTGCCAAGGACTCTACCCTAGGCCTAAGCCACTATTCTATCAGCCCCTTACTTAACCTGCCATCACTAAGTCTTGCCAAGTATCCCCTAGTCAAGTTTGAAAAGGAAATCCGTTTATGTTTCAAAGATTATTAATGTAATCTATACATTATTAGAGCTGGATCAAGCTCTCCCGAATAATGTTAACCCCTGGCTTAATTTATATGTTGTTTTAAACTTAACCTTAGGAATGCGCCGCGGGGAAGTGGAATGTTTATTTTTAAATTGTTTTTTTAAGTTATGATGGATGGCGAAGGCTTGGGAGGGCGGGACGGCCGATTAAAAAACAATAACGCATAGGTACAGTGCAGCACAGAATGGTTATACCATTGCTTCCAGTTGCCAGTTCTAAATAAATAGCAGCGTTTTACCTGAAATAAAACGCATATTAAAATACTTACCTCACTGGAAGCTTTATATTGAGAAGGCGTATCCGGTTCCGTCGTATTTCCATTCGTTTTAGTACTTTTTACCCGTGTGTATCCGGTCAAGTGGCGCCACCTGGCGGGTGCGATTCATTTTTGCTTCGTAAAATGAAACACGCCATATTGAATTCATTGGCTTAATTTCACCAGGCAGAGATTAAAGTGAAAGCTTCCAGTGAGGTAAGTATTTTAATATGCGTTTTATTTCAGGTAAAACGCTGCTATTAAACTACTGTACCGTCACTGGAAGCTTTATATTGAGACCTGTTTGTTATCGCCTGGTGTCGCCACTTGTATAATTAGGTAACCTAGCGCCAATGTGACATTTAAATATTATAGCAACAAGTATACAATAATACAATTTAACTCTTAGTAAAAGACTAGTATAGTATTATATAATCTGTGGTAAAAGTGATTTACGAATCAACCAAAATTGAACCTGTAAGTGTAAAATATTCATTTACTATTTTTAATTACTTATGTAATAATAAGCTTAATCATTTTGCTACAATCAAAAATCATAAGTAATGTAATGATCATAATCTTATTTCACACATACATTTGTTTATTTAACCAAGCTTATTTAATGCTTTAAATATTTGTGTTACACATACTTTCAGATTGACTGCTGCTCATATCTCTCGCCTGTAAAAATGCTGGAACGTATTAGCTGATCGCTAATTTTCTCAGCCAAGATTTCGTCAAGAGAACGATTCTCCAACCAACTCTTCCGAGAAACCGCAGATCGAACGCTTCGTGAAAGTGCTGTAATACCTGCTTGTTCAAACAACGTTTTAACCTAGACTGCTATGACAGTGCATGATGTAGGTTTAGCGATACTTCTTACCGTAACAAACAAATTAAATGATTTGGTTGTGCAACGTCTTTCATGTAATGATTAATAGTTATTTCAACCCATACTAACGGAGTGCTAGTAAAGTATTATATGATCTGTGAACAAGGTTAAGTTAGTATGATCAGCCCAGCCAGACTGTCTATAACTACCTGCAGTCGGTTTTTGAACGAATTATCGGCCAAAATGTGATACTGCTATTTGATCTAAAGCAGTGATAACGATATTTAAGAATAAGTTCAGGTCGTGGATGCGAATTCCTGAGCAAAGTAATACTAGTGCTATACTAGTGTGACGCGATACTTGAAACAAATTACTACTGTCTACTGTATAGTCCATTAAAAAGCGAAGTTAGTTCACTAATTTCCTAGACCGGTGGCTTGAAAGTTTTCGGATTTCTAGCTAATAGAGCTATTGATTTTAGAGTGTGCTTAACCAAAAAATGAAAGCAAAGTGCTAGCGTTACATAATGTAGATGTAGAGACTACAAATTGATGTAAAAGAATAGTTTCGTATGATTACTTGTTAATCAAAAGTTAAATCTATTTGTGACCCCGTAGGCATTTTTACGTCAACTTTATTAGATTTACAGCAAGAAATCCAACGATTCAAGCCACCTCATATGTTTTTAGAGTAGGCTTCCGCCAGGAATTTTTAAGCAACGATAACTGTTCAGTGTTCCATGTTGTTATTGCTTCTGACCACCCTATATTTCCACACATCGAGAGTTATGTTGTCAACCAGCGGAGGTGGAAGCCCTGTCGATGCGTTTTTGGAGATTTTTCAGTGTCAATGGTGCTGCTAAAGCTTGAGCTTTGAAGTCGGCTCGCCAAAATACCATTGCCCACCGGGGAACTACTACGAGAAATGTTCCCGTTGACTGATTTAGGTGAGCAAAGACTCTGAGGACTAGAAACCGTGGTGGGAACAGCCACGCAAGTTGGTAATTCCATAGAACACTGAACACGTCGTGAAACAAAGTTTGGCGGTCTGTTAGGTCTCGGGACATAATATAATTGTTGACATACATGTCTCCGGTCTTGTACTTACTATGTTTCTTACTTTGCAAACACTACGTCCACACAGGCCGGTAGTAGATGCCACTCGATGAGGAGGCGACGATGACGTGCCAGATGGTTTGCAAGATTGATTTGACTTTGAAGGGCATATAGAATAGCCAGCATCTCATTCCGGTTGCAGTGTAGACCTTGCTCTTCCTGTGACCAATTGCCCGATAGGGCATCTGTTGTCAAAAAGTTCGCCGGATGCGGGTATGATAAAATACAATTCAGTCCACCAAACCAGTAGGTAGGTCATTGTCGACAGATCTGGAAATCTATTCATGAACATTATCATTGACGATGGTTGAGTCGTTCTCGAGGAACAACAAGGCTGGCAAAATTAATTATTAAATTATTATCTGCAAATCTTTTACGGTTACCTTTGTTTGTTTGAGAACTTGATCAACTTTCTGAAATATTTTTATAGATTTTTCTTTGGGTAGAGATTTTAGGTTGTCCCAGGGACTCCAAGTACATATGCCGAGATATATTATGCTCTTTTGTTGAGGACTGATTTCTCGACATTGACTACCCATTTAACGTTTGGACTGCGACCTTGACATGTTCGTGAAGTAAGTCTGCTTTTTGGTATACTATCAGGTAATCTTCAAGATATACAACGATTCTGTCATTCCAATTTTATCGCAATGCCTGAGCCACCTAATTTTCTTAGTATAGAAAATATTTTGGGGGCTGAAGTCATTTCTGGCAGCTCTTTGGCAGACATTTCTGCAGCCAGACGTGTGAAAAGATGTTTATATTTTCGAAAAAATGGTAGTTGATAACAGTGTATCTTTTCTTCCACTGTGAGTGGTAGTGCGCTAACTGACCTGCTCGAAAACATTGAGTCATTCATTGTCCTTGTAAGAAGCGCTCGTGGCATAACTTGCTTAGCCAATCTTCACCGATTATCTAAGTTAAACAACGTTCTGTGCGGTCACTATTTGGATGGGTGGCAGTTAGTAGCATTAACATCTGAGCGCTTACGTGCTTCGGAGAGCACGTTAAACTGTCGGTCGCGACTCTAGAGCAGTCGTTGAGAGACGACGGAGGCCTTAAGGCGGCCTAAAAACTCCGTCACCAGAATTGGTCACTAACTCATACGAGCTTGCTTTCTTATTCATTGTACTTACCTTTCTGGTTTCCTCTCGGAGCATTCGAGCGTCCTCATCTCAGCTGTTTTCACGGTCGGGCCGCGAGCCCTGTTGTGAAATGAACCTCTCCCATGATTGTACATAGTTATAGTTCTAGTATTGAACATTGGACAACTGACTCCTGTACTGAAAGTTGTTATGGAAACATCCACCCCGCGAGGGTGGGTTGGGTTGCTTGCTACAACAGAGCATATTATTATACAAAGGGAGACTAGGCTCGTTATTGGTAGGTACATGTTCCACGCGATGGAACTATAGACTTTCGAATCGAACGCCTTCCGCCCGCGAGGGGCGGCTGTTGGACTGATAACATCCACCCCGCGAGGGTGGGTTGCTACAACCATGCATATGCATTGGGAGACCAGGCTTATGGGTGCATGTTCCTCGCGACGGCACTATAGACCATCAACGCCTTGCCCCCGCGAGGGTCGGCTGTTGCACTGATAACATCCACCCCGCGAGGGTGTGTTGCTATAACCATGCATATGCATTAGGAGACCAGGCTCATCATGGGTAAACATTTCTATAGACTATAGACTTTTGATCGAACGCCTTGCCCCCGCGAGGGGCGGCTGTTGCACGGATTAGATTTCTCCTGTGAGAAACCATCAGATTTGAGTGGCTTTGCGGGACACCCCCTGCTTTTCCAGGGCAGCGGTGAAAGGCTCTGACTCAAATATGTAAGTGGCAGACGGGTAATCTATTTAGTGACGCTTCCACTAAAAGGCTCTATGCGCATTTCGATACTTTCGGCTCAGTCGCCGCAAACTAATCACAAAAGATCTGATGAAGTATTAGGTATGTTCATCTATAATAATCAAATCAACTTTACTTTAAATAAAATAAATAAACCAGATTGTCAAAGTTTACGGTATATAATTTAATTTAATTATATTTGATTAATTTAATTAGAGCCGTGTGTGCCAGATGACGTAAGGTGTCATACGTTTTACCCCCTTTCGTTTGTTACCAAGTCTATGAAACCTGGAGTATGGTTAAACACCTCAGCTTATCTAACCTCGGACTAAGAGGTACTACCTAAACACTGGACCTCTAGTAGCTTTAGAAACTCTCGGTTCTTCAGCTTTGTCCTACTGAACCGACAATGCATAATTGTAAAAACAAGTTGCAAAGCCATAAACCAAGAAGTTGATGTTGATTTTGACCGTCATCACAGTTCCATCGCTACCACCGTGTAGTGAAACACAGCTTGCTGATTGAACACTAGTTTATTCACATTCGTAGGTAGAGGTCATCTTTTTATAACTACCCACCACTAGGTACTAAATTACTACAGTTCGTCCGTAGGTAACGATGTGGTCTGTGGTTTTCATAAAGCTCTCCACTAACTTCGGAGTAAATAGAAGCCTCATAAAGACAAGTTGTATTCACATTATCAGAATAGCTGGTAATAAAATTGGTAAAAATGTTTTGTAACTCACCCATATTCTGGACTAGTTTCTGCCAGGCTGGTGGCTCACAGTCCATAGATAGGGTAGATAAACATTTATTCAAACCACCATAAAGAAAAAAAAATTGCTGAAAAGGTAAGCTTATTAAAACTAAAATATTAAAGTACCTAAGAAAATGAGCTCGATGAGCTACTGCTGTAAGGGATAAGATAAGATAAATCTTTATTTGCTGGAGGAGTTGCTGCTGGAGCAGCTTTGAACTCGCTTAGGATCAGCCACAACTTGTGGCTTACCAGCCAAAGTGGACTCATACTATCCATTCTAAATAAATAATAAATTTTTTGCACAATAAATTATACCGGATACTAAACTTTTCTAAAATAATAACTTATGTGGGTACATGATCCGAACGGAAAACCGTTAAAAGAATTGATCACGTACAATCATTAAAAATAGAGGGTAGTACTTACAGTTTATTCCTCTTTTGCGTGTCCTTGCAGGGCCATGCTAATCTTAGTTTACTTGCACAGTTTTACTGAACAAAGGTATGGAGAATTTCACTATTTGAAATAATCCTTACTTTATATGATATAAAATAATACTAATATAATATTTAAACTATTTTTGCAACGGTTGTGGCAGAGAGAGCTCTGGGCACAAGTTGCTTCGACGGAATACAAAACGCCAATGAATTCAATATGGCGTGTTTCATTTTACGAAGCAAAAATGAATCGCACCCGCCAGGTGGCGCCACTTGACCGGATACACACGGGTAAAAAGTACTAAAACGAATGGAAATACGACGGAACCGGATACGCCTTCTCAATATAAAGCTTCCAGTGACGGTACAGTAGTTTAATAGTAGATTTAATTATTATTTATTCAGACAACTTGGTCCGGTCTGGTTTTAGTAACAGAAGAAAGTTATTGAAGTAGATTAGTACTTTTTAACGAATAATTATGGTATACCTACGTAATCTAGAGCAAAAATAGAGTCATGGGCGACGACGAAAGCCCTGTATTTCTATTGTATAAGGTCTTCAATTCTTTTTGCGAAAATTCAATGGATAAAAAAATTACCTTTAACTCTTGAGTACTACGGTTATTATATCTAAGAGCATGTTGCATGTGTAAAGAGGAAATAAATGAATCTTGTATATAAAATTCTCGTGTCACAATGTTCGCTCCCGTACTCCTCCGAAACGGCTTGACCGATTCTCATGAACTTTTGTGGGCATATTGAGTAGGTCTGAGAATCGGCCAACATCTTTTTTTTTATTAAGGGTTGCACGCGAGCAAAGCCGCGGGCGACAGCTAGTATTAATCTAAGTTCTAGTTAGTGGCGTAGTTAGACATTCTTGTATTAAGAAGATACTCTACGAAGAAGGGGTTATGAATCTCATCCAGGCAATTACTTTTATGGAATTAATATTGGTGGTTTTCTATAAGTGTAAACAAAATATGTACTATAGAAATGTAAATTGTTAAATGATGATGATGTCTTCCGCCGGTTCGGCTACGGTGACATTGTTGCTCCTTGATGCCTATGATGGTCTCTAAGGTGACTTGAATAGCCAATTTTGGCTTTATAATCAAAACTACGATAAACAAATGTACCAGCTATATTGCCCCAGCTGTGAATAGTCGGTCAGTGTCTTCAACAATTTGTAGCCGTACACACTCGTCTTTATAATACCAACAATACCCTCCCACGCAATTTTGCACCTTCACTTTGAGTGACAAGGGTTAATTTGGAATGGTTACTAAATACTAGTTAACAATAATTGCTTTTGACATACGAATTGTTAATTTGATTTTAATTGGCGGTAAACACGTGTGTTTTTGCTTGTCCCGTACCACATGGGTATTGTGGAAAATGGACATTGGATACCTCATAACTATCAAAATAAATTAGATACCTATAGTAGGTACAAATATATAGGTGGCTCAGTACATAATAATGATATACCCTTGCTTTAAAATTCTCTGTATATTATGTATCAGAAATAACTAAACACATATTATCATATTATATCCTCTTTTTCTGTTACAGGTAAGTAAACAAACTTTTCTGGTGCCTGCAAAAGGTAAGTATTTATCAAATGGTTAACTCGGAATCATTTTTCATTACAAAATGATACAATTTCTGTTAAAATTCTAATCCAGTTTGAAACGGTGGTCAAGAGTAGCCCTGGCCTAGTCGGAATGTTGCTATACTACGTGCCTGCACCAACCATTTCTCAATAGTCTTGTTTGGTTGACCAATCTAAGACCTCTTTTGCCATGAACATTTCTACAAAAACAGAGCTCCTTTTCTATTGGTTTTGTAACCTATGGAACGTCATTAGTGTGGTGACACGTTGCTGTCACTGAAATATTAATGGCCGACAAAATCGCATTCGCGTACAACCAACTAATTAAAGCATCGTTTTAATCTCTTTAGCATACTTTGGCAAATGCATTACTATTGTTCTTCCCGAGAGTAATTCTCGTATTTATTAGAAGCGCTGTGGCTAGGCCTGCTTAGTCAATCTTCACCGATTATCTAAGTTAAGCGACGTTTTGCGCGGTCACTATTTGGATGGGTGACCGTTAGTGGCATTTACATTTAAACGCTTTCGTGCTTCGGAGGGCACGTTAAACGGTCGACTCTAGCATTCGTTAAGCCACGACGAAGCCTTTAAGGCGGCCTAAAAACTCCGTCACCTGAGTTGACCACTAACTCTAATAATATACAAACTTACTTTACCTTTTCATGACGACTTAGTGACGATTCGGACCAAATATTTTGGGACAAATTCTCCCAATCGTCACTTTTGATTTTAATAATTTTTGTTGTGACGATTCGGACAACTTTAAAAATAGCTGCATTGTAAAGTCAGGTAAACAATTTTTAAGCAAAATGTGATATAGCTATTAAGGTGGTTCGATTTCCATATTAATTTATTTTACCAATTTGGGGGAAATTATATTATTATACCTAACAAGCAATTTTTATTTATTTCTTGAATCATAGAACTATTTTTTTGATGACAGCTGTCAAACTTCAAACGCCCATATCTCGGAAACTACTCACCCTAGAGTTCTCGTTCCAAAACCAAATGAAAGGTGTGATCAAGATCTAAATGTTTGATGACAGCTGTCAAATTTCAAACGGCTATATCTCGGAAACTACTCACCCTAGAGATCTCGTTCCAAAACCAAATGAAAGGTGTGATCAAGATCTATGTTTTTGATGACAGCTGTCAAACTTCAAACGCCCATATCTCAGAAACTACTCACCTTAGAGATCTCGTTCCAAAACCAAATGAAAGGTGTGATCAAGATCTATTTTTTTGATGACAGCTGTCAAACTTCAAACGCCCATATCTCGGAAACTTAAAATATATTGTATAGGTACTTAGGTCATTATTTCTTGGTAAATCTTTACTTACAATGAATTTGCAAATGAGTACTATCACCGAATAGTGAATAACTTATGAAAGACAAAGTCAAATCGCAGTTAGCAGTGAGGGCGAATAATTTTTTGGTATTTTTTACCTTGGAACTTTATTTCTGAGAATTGTTCTTCAGATTGAATAACTGCGTCTCAGGCAAGATGTGTTTGTTGGCAAGTACACTTGTATTGTGACAGGTTAAGATTGCTTTGTCTTGTCTAGATTTTCTGAATTCAATTAATATCCAACGCGGCAGACAGAGTTCTTGGAGTAACAGAAATTGTGATGGTTTTAGGAAAAGAAGACGATGATTTTCAGTATATACTCGTAACCATTTGATTAACCGATATATTTCTGAAAACAATCCCAGGAAATCCTTGATTGAATTGAATACTCACGATTTTATAGAAGGAAGCTCACCCGAAAACCCGAACTGAAAGTGAAATCGTTTGAAAGCCGGTGGGTGAAAGAAGGGTCAACATCAACAGTCTCGACATTTAATAGTTGAGGTACTAGGTACTGTGATCTGTGGTTGAGGATACCCAATACTTAGAACTACTTGAGGAATTTTTAACGAAATGAATGTGATAGCCAGGTACTTACTGTGCTCATCAAATAACTTCTTCAAAACTATTAATCTTCGGCTATCGAAGACATACTGTTTGCTCCCGGCCTCATCTTTTCCTCCTAGTTTACTTTTAGCCTGCTACCTACTAAAAACAACTCTTAGTAGGTAGTAGGTAATCCAACTTCCTATCCTACTTCCTACTAATATTATAAACGCGAAAGTTTGTACAGATGTACGGATGTTTGTTACTCTTTCACTCAAAAACTACTGATCGGATTTGGATGAAACTTGGAATATATATTATCCGTGACCTGGATTAACACAGGCTACTTTTTATCCCGGAAAATCAACAGGAACCAATGGGAGGCGAACAAAGTCGCAGGCGGGAGCTAGTAGGTACATAAGGTTATTGAAAAATTTGATCACAAAACAAATACCTCAGTGTAATCTCCGATTACGTGCGGTTGTTAGTAACTGGTATGACGTACGACGCTGCGCTGGTAATGACTGTAATCGGCGCGTCAGCCGGTAAATCTTCGGGAGCGGTTATTGAGGGCTCTGGTGCTATCCTCACTGGCTTTAGATGATTCGGCATGGGAGAGCTCGTTCTTTAGAACTGTTTATCCAATCTCGTAGGTTCACATAATAGTGCTGGTCACTAGACAGTACTGGTCGACATATAATGCTGGTCCACAAGTAGTACTGGTCCACATAGTGATGGTCCACATGCAGTACTGGCCCATATGCATACTGGTTCACATATAGTGCTGGTTAATAGACAGTACTCAATACTCAATATATTTATTGCTTTCACATGGTTTATAGGTAAATTAGACAGTACTGGTCCATACATAGTGCTGGCCCACAAGCACTGCTGGTCCACATATAGTGCTGGACCACAGGTATTACTAGTCTACAGCAATGGTGCAGATCTACAGACAGTACTTTTATTGCTACATTTAAATAAATCTGCGAAAGTGTTCTAAAGTTAAAAATGTTTGTGTATTTTTCGAAATTTTACTAAAGTTTACTTTTGAAAGAGACAATAAGGAATGTTGTGCGTACACCTTGATTACTCCAGATCCCGACTCCAGCCGGCCTAAGATGCGCACCGCGAGATATTTGTCATGTCGTTCTGTCAAAATGTAAGCATTTTGTACCAGTTAAGGAACTATTGCATTATCTGTGGTACCTAATGGTGTCGACAAAACGCGCCATAATGTAAACTTTTGACACTTGTTAGTCGTCGTACCTCTCTGAGGACGAGATAATAGTCATGCAGAAATGTCAAAAGTTGAAAATTCAAAGGCACGGTTTCTTGACAACATTACCACAGATAATGTAATAGTTCCTAACTGGTACAAAATGCTTACATTTTGACAGAACGACATGACAAATATCTCGCGGTGCGCATCTTAGGCCCGCTGGTCCTACTTGAGGTATGCATCAGACACTTCTCAATGTTCCTCGTGAAGTTTACCCTGTATCTTGAACCACTAACTTAAAATGAATGCTTCCAAACATGCAAATCAAAGTGGCAGATCAAAATACCATAAACCAAGAGTTTCCCATATCTGTCCCACCCATGGCCAGAACAGGAACACACCAGCTATAGCAAACAGCCTCGGGCACTCGGCGCTAACCACAGAGCCGCTACCGCCTTCCTCTTGGGGGGTCCCGATGTGTGGTCTAGAACCTCTGCTTTATGATGCCCTGGTTACAAGACCTTTAAAAACTGCAAAACGTTTGGAAGTGTCTGTGGTCATCAAGAACTTTCACTCTTAGAGATGCTCAAGGTAAAAAGAGATCTGAGAGGTCTTAGGATGAGGACATTTTGAACTAATTTCCTTCACTTTACAGATCTTGATAACGTGGCTTGATTGTAGTGGTGACTGACAGCTGAAGCCATCTATTTTATGACTACTTTTGTCTAGAAATCAATTATTTAAAAGTTGTACCAGTTGTAACAAAGTTAAAGTAAAAAAATCAAGGTTTAAACGTCAAGGTTTGAACGTCAGCGTCAAGGTCCAACCTTGACTTTCTTTAGTCCCCGTTCTGGAATAAGACCGAATGTGTTTTTATTCAATAGAATCTCACTGTTCAGTTCGAATCGTCTTATGGTGTATATGATAGGTATGAATATTTTTCCCTGAATGAGTTGAAGCTTGTTCGTGCCAAGCTTGTTTGTCTTCTAAATAATCAGATATTTTATAGTATGCTTATAAAAGAAGTCGGTCCGTATCTTCATCATCATCATCATCATCATCAACCTGTATCAGTCCACTGCTGGACGTAGGTCTCTCCCAAGACGCGCCACTGAGCCCGGTCTTCGGCTCTTCTCATCCAGTGTTTGCCAGCTACATGTCTCAGATCGTCGCCCCATCTTGCCGGAGGGCGTCCTACACTACGCTTGCCTAAACGCGGTCTCCACTCAAGTATTCGTTTGCTCCAACGATTGTCGGCCACTTCAGCTTACTAATCCTCTGAGCTATGTCGACCACCTTAGTTCTTTGTCGGATAACCTCATTTCGGATTTTATCCTTTAAAGAAACTCCGAGCATAGCTCTCTCCATAGCTCGCTGAGCGACTTTCAGCTTGTGGATCGACCCTACTGTCAGTGTCCACGGTCCGTATCAATAAAGCATAAACTTCTAGTTAGTTTTCATAAAAGTTACGACGTCACGTGTTCTGTGTTAGTGCGACGTCTTGTTAAAGAATATTCCCGAAGTTATTTATTACCAAAACGTTGATGTGTATAATGCTGCAGTAGTCAAGAAATCAATTTTCACTCAATATATTTTGCGAATTTCACAACGCAATAACTCATTAACGTGCTGAGCTAATAAACGGACGAAAGTTCTCATACAATTATCGCCAAAATCTTCAATAACTACACTATCTAAAAACAACTCTGTGTATATAAAAATAGAGTTGGTTACAACCGCAGTATGAGACTTGTGAATTTTCGTAGTGCAGTTTAACCCTTCAAATATCGCGTGCGGTCGCTTGGACCGTTTTGCTCCGGGTGGTAAGGTGTGTTTTCCAGTGTGGTCGCGGGTTGAATCGGTGCTAGGGTACGTATTACCGTGTTGTTGGCCTGCACCTAATTGTAGGTTCTCGACGCCTCGCATCATCGCGAGCGCCATGGTTTGTAGGGTTGTCGACATTATAAACGAAAATTAAATGCTTTTGCAATTCATCTTGTTTAGTGATTGCTTTTTATCTCCTATTTTTTGAAATCACTATTTGTATTTGCAGATTTATTTGTAGACAAAGACAAAAGAATTATGAGATAAAAGATATTGCATTTTCTTAAAAGGACCTAAAAGTAACCACTTTGACGCTTGCACACATTTACTGACCAGAATTGCCCTTCAGATCTAAACTTTGCAATGCATACAAAACTTGAATGTAGAATATCTGAGACCGGTAAAGGTGCCACAAAACATTGCCTTTGGCTCGACAACATTTTCATCAAAACCATATACAAAGTAAGCGAGTATATGGCTAATGACTAATTTTAATGACAGAGTCTGATAAAAGCTTACTACTCAGATCAACTTCTTTTTGAGTTGCTTACTGATTAAATTATTTAATTTATATTGTGTACTCTCTAAGAAAAAGCCTCTTTACAGCTGAATTTGCTTATATTTTTAATTATATGTTATTATTTTTTAATCTTTTAAAAAATGTTACCTATACCTTTTAAATATTTATTTTGTAAACTTGTAATGACGAGATACTAACGCCACTTAACAATATTAGTTTTTAGTACTGTTAATGTGTTCTGCTTTAGCAATCAATAAATCATTTTCATTTCATTTTCATCTCTCTCAAGAACTCTTACAGTTTGGCAACCCCACAACGCTTAGGGCGTTACCGTTGCCGGTAATCTGGCGTCGCCGTGTGTGGCGTCCCTAACTCAGCGGACCAGGACTGACGGACCAAATTGAAAAATAAACAGTCTGAGTGATGGCCTGTCTGCCGGCCGCGGGTTATTGGCCCTTGACCCAGCTGGATGTTACGTGGGTTTTCGCCAAGGACTTGTGAAATACTAGCTTCCGTCTTCGACTTTCCTTGCGTGGTAATCCGATACAAAATTTCCTATGAGCTTTTTCAGAAAACCACCTATTAGCCAAGTTTCGTCCAAATTACAGCACAATTGAGTTGTATAACAGTTATAAACATTAGGTCCGTATTCGAACTATAACTGCTAAAGCACTGAGCCGGACTCAGGCATAGATTTTTAACAGTGTTTTACGGAAATCTCTACTCAAATATATGCTTGAGTAAACCTACCGTAATCTCTGTACTAACTACGTAAGTTACGTATGAATGAGCCAACTCGATCATATCTCAAACGTAGATTTTTTTCCCTGGATCACCATATTTAAAGTCCCCAGTGGAGACAACTAGAAGCTGTTCTTTCCTTCCCCGTATAGCTCTGTCTTGTTTCCGGATACTTTACGGTATGATTGGAAACCTTTAAGAGCCTCTTTGCATTATCCTTATGTGCGGCATATATCGGCTGATATCGCTGAATATATTATTATTATCGCACGCTGTCCGGGGATATCGCTCGCTAAAAGCGTATTCCATCTTGGCTGTTAGGTATAAAGGTAACTCTCGATGGCAAATGTATGTACGACGATCAACAGGTTAAAATATAAGTTTCAACGTCAGCCAGTTTTTTTTTAAATTTTGTTCTGGCGCTGGAGGCTTGTCTTTTTGCCAAACATCAGCCAGATACGTATACTAGGTATTGCCAGAATCTAAATATTTCGTTTCTCTGGCAAGGCAACGTGACGATTTGTGAAATGTAAGAAAATACTGGATGAGAAGAGCCGAAGACCGGGCTCAATGGCGCGTCTTGGGAGAGACGTACGTCCAGCAATGGACCGAAAATGACGATGTGGATGATGCTAGTTTTTCGAGGAAATTGGCTTGTGTTATAATATCTCATCAAATCTTAGAACCCTCTTAGATGTTTAGTAGGTACAATTCGCTATTAAAACAACTCTATTCTCAACCATCAAAATTAATATCTAGTGAAACCGGGTGTCTCGGTGTCTACTCGGCAAAACGATTGAAACGAGTTCCACTGCGCAACATGTGCAGCATTAATAACTCAACTGCGCAATGTCGTAAAGTCGCCGCGCAATGTATCTCAAAATATCAATTCAAAACTTGCGAAGCTACTGGGAAGCTGGAAACTAGTTCTTGTAGTTGATGTTAAGCTGCAGGTTATTGAACATAATTAGAAGTGCCTTAATGTACTAGGTTATTAATAAACAACTCGATAAATAATATTAGATTTTATACATACTTGAATAAATTCAATTAATTTATAATTTATGTATAATATCTTACAGTAAATTGTAATATAATATTCTATCCCTATTCAAAATCACCATTCAATATTAAATCAAGAACTTAATTAAATTAATATTGTAAGGATTTTATTTACTGTTGGTAGTATTTGCCTATCGTTTTGTGTAGAGTAATGTTAATTGAAGCTGTTAATTAACGGAATATAAGGTAAACCTCAGATCAAATAAATAAAGAAGAGCAATCTCCCCTTCATGAATTCTTAAAAAAAATAAAGACTAACAGGCGGGTTATAGCCAATTCGTACTTTCCATTGTTATGCTAATCAATGATTTTTTCCTAATACTTACCTTCGTACCATAAGTAGTACTGTTCTGTGGCACAATGCAGGTCAGAGCCCCGAGTCTGTGCATTTGTTTTGATTTTCGACTCGAGCATAGCACACGCAAACGCATTCGCAAAGCGAGAATTTTTGTTGGGAATTGCACAATTCCCAAATCTCCCGCTAGAGGCGCTTATCCGGTTTTTATACAAAATTTCTCGCTTTGCGAATGCGTTTGCGTGTGCTATAATCGAGTCGAAAGTCAAAACAAACGCACAAACTCGGGGCTCCGTACAGTCGAAATAAAAAGCCATTTTATATTTTTCTAGAACCGGTGACAGTGTGACACGAATTTAAGCTATGACGGAGATATAACTTAACCCTTAAAAGTCCACCCGAGTAAAGTGATTAACTTTATTCGGGTGATAGAATGAGTAAACTCTTGATGCGTTTTTAACAACTCCTCGGTTTCATAACGACCTGGTACTTTGACGTAATTGAATCTAATTTTATCGAAGCTATATTTCACTGTGTAATCACCAGGTAGTAGGTACATACCGGTTTTATTTGCTTACTTATCACAATGGTATACTGGTGGGCTTGATGGGAAAAAAATCACATGGAGTCCACTCATTTGCATAGTGAACTTGTTGGGATTTTTTTCCCATCTGGCCCACCAATGGGCTAGCAGCCGGTGGGAATATCTATTATATTCTCAGACGAACGTAGGTAGTGCTTTTTTTATAATTTTCTTTGGAATACAAACAGTAGAATATACTTTTAAATTAAAAACTATGTGATAATATATAAACCAGTGATCCAAAGTATTCTCTAAAAGAAGACCTCATGTAATCTAAAACTGTCTGTAGTCGCATTTTTCCACGTTGACACACAGAATCGAGACCCTTTTCTGTTTTTGTAGTCAGTTAAAAATTCAAAATAATGTTAGACCATATTGAAATCTAAACATGAAATTCCTATAAAGTACTTAGTATTCAAAATACAGTAGGATACAACATTATAACCTAAGCTCATCCGAACACGAAAACACGTATATTAATTTGCATATTTAGCGGTTCCATTAACCCTTGGCCTGCAGATGCGATTCTGCAACTAAGTCCGGTATTACCATATCGTGTGTGACCACTTACGTGTATAAATTCCAAACCATGGTAGGTGTAATGAAACAAGTAGGTATAATAGACCGCCACAGAACCCAAAACGCATCGATAGCGCGTTCTAGGATCCGCACAAATTTAGCAGCGCCATCTAGTTCTGATTTTAGGTAAACTTAAGCATGGAACCTCTTTTAACTTATAGCAGGATAAGCACTAATCCTACTATCACAAGAATTTTGATTAAAATCTCCTATCAGTAGGTAGGCACTATATTTGAGTGAAGCTCAGGAAATAAATGAAGGGAGACACTGAAGCGAAATGAAGAACTAAAAGGTCGCAAGTTCGATTCCAATTACCGCGGCTATAAAATTATGACAGCTGTCTTGGAAAACCGCACCTAAATTCAATTTTAAACAGACTATGTTAGTTAGAACTTTATAATCATCCTTACATTCGCACTCAGAGACGTACCTTAAAAGATAATCAACGCTTAGACTATATTGTCATCTCTTACCATTGAGTAACGACTAACAGAGCCTACTTTTTTTTTAAATAAGTGATTGAACTAGCAGATCTACCTGATGTTAAGTGGATACCTCTGCCTATAACCACAGAATAATTAGTATAATATAACAATGCTCTAACACACAGAGCAGGTCCATTGAGGACGTGCTGTGTGAGATAACGCACTTCGTCCATCCATCTAAAACATAAGGCGCTGGACACACAGAAAAGACGTGTAAGACGCAGACGGAGCGCGGACATTTGTCTCTTCCGCGTCTCTTTCATACAAAATAGAAGATATAGAAGCGTCGCGACGCAAAACAGAAGAGACGGGGCGCGGGCGCAACGCGGGGTTATAGCTGATTCGTACCTTCCATTGTTATGCTTTAGTAGGTGCCAAATAACACCGCAATACAGGTCATTCACCCACCTTCAAAACGATGTCGAAAATTCAATTTATGAATGGCTAATTCTGTCGCTTTCCATACAAACCTGTCGCTAAAACGGTAATCGCTCGAATCTCGCAGTACTGTTTGTTTACCATTGATAAATTGAATTTTGCGACAACGTTTTGAAGGTGGGTGAATGACCTGTATTGCGGTGTTATATGGCACCTACTATAGTGAATAGTGTCGCTGCCGCTTTTTGTAGTTGCGATGTGGTTGCGATATTTTGTTGTCGGCTTCCCTACTATTGCGTCGACGCAACGTTGTGTCTGAGATGTGGTCGGCCACTATTTCTCGCTGGTGGTTGCGATGTCGTTGCGATGTCGTCGGTATTACACAAGTGGTCGATAACGACTGCAAAATGTGGTACGTGTGAATAGTCCTGTTCATTTTCAATACAAAATAATGCTCGACCACGTCGTGTGGTTGTGGTGTGGTTGTGGTACGTGTGGGTTGGCCCTAATAGTTAGGCAAGCGTAGTGTAGGACGCCCTCCGGCTAGGCGGGGTGACGATCTGAGACATGTAGCTGGCAAACACTGGATGAGAAGAGCCGAAGACGGAGCTCAGTGGCGCGTCTTGGGAGAGACCTACGTCCAGCAGTGGACCGATATAGGTTGATGATGATGATGATGAATAGTTATTATTTAAATATTCAAATTGATAAGTAAAGGTGTGTCGTGTGTTTGTTTTTGTGGTTAACAATGTGTTTTGTAGATAGCGGAGCTTGGGGCCATGAAATGTAAGTTTTACGCTTCAGGCGATTTTATTATAATCATGGACCAAACACCGACCCTCATAGACATCCACAACGAGTGTTCATGAGTTCCTGACGACATTCATAATAACAAATAAATAAATAAATATTTTTGGACATATCACACAACGTTCTTTAGTCCCAAACTAAGCAAAGCTTGTACGATGGGTACTAGATTAATGATGGAATACTTATACACGGTGTAACATAATTACCCTATAAGACCGAAAGGGGGGATATTTTACAGGTCATGGCGAACAGTATTTGTTCTACGACTTTTCAGATTTCGATGTTTTTCATTTATGAAATGTGTAGGTACATTTTAACTTTTACTTAAAATGTACCTACACACAGTTAGCGTGTGTGTGCGACGCGTTAGAATGGTACCTACGTGTGCATGCGATGTGTAAGGGTTTACGCAAATAGTAAACAAACACTTTGGGTTGTCGCAAATTTCTAAAATAATAAAAGTAGTACTTTTGTATGAAAATTTTAATTACGATTTCATCACCCTTTGCAAATGTCCAAGCCCTCAGGTGGTCGGTCTGATTACGCCCCCTCCGGGCTTATAGGGTTATGTTACACCTTGTATACTTTTATTTTTTGAAATACATATACATACTTAATATAAATAGTAACACCCAGACATAAAACAAATATTTATGCTTGCCACACATGCACAAATGTTCTTTGTGGGGATGGAAACGTTTCAAGAAAAAAGTTTTATTAGCGTATGCTTCAGCTCGCGTCTTTATCTTTATTTCATGGCCCAATAACCGACATTCGGCACAGCACATTGTGAGTCAAAGAAAGGGGCATGATTGACCGTTTCCTCCTCAAAACTGTCGCGTTCGTTTTATGCCGTAGAGCAGCCCTTTTGTTTTAACCCTCGTGTGTTATGCTCGCCTGGTGATATCGTTTGTTCCGCATTGTTTTTTAGCAGTATTTATTATGATAATTTTATTAAAATTATTTATTTTTCGATTCTACAACGTGCCTTTTTATAAGACTGTTTTTTTATATTATGCTGTGGCCATTTTATGCTCGCCTATTAGTTCGTTAGTTCCACTATGGGTTTTCGGGTAGTTTAATAGCAGTATTATTTGTTATAGGCAGAGGTGACCACTGATCAGGTGGGCCATCTGCTTGTTTTACCACTAATTTCCATAAAAGTACAAAAACTACTATAATTAATTTTTGACTACACAACAGTGTATTTTTTTTAAAGTTCTGTACGTGATTCGCGTATGTCAACAGTTTAAATATGTATTTATATACTTATTAAAAAAATTGTCCAAATACTTAGCTGTAGGGTATGTACTTAGATAATAAAATTATGTCATAGAAATATGAATAAAAATAAATGGTAGTGCATTACTTGTCCCAGTGCATTAGGACAAGATACCGGTAGTCCGAAACTAGAATAACTCTGCAATTCATTTCCACTAATAAGTGAATGTCCAAATATGTTATGCGAGCCTATCGTGATCCTGTCATCGATGCTATCCATAATACTGTCACCGTGTCGTAGTAAATAACCCTCTGTCTAGATGTATGCGTGTGATAGGGCTCTACAGGGCCTTCAGTCATGCCGGTTTGATTAAGAACCTATATTAAAAGTCGTTTATTTAAAATTAATAAGGTTTCATGCGGGCCTAAGATGTGCACCGCGAGATATTTGTCATGTCGTTCTGTCAAAATGTAAGCATTTTGTACCAGTTTAGGAACTATTGCATTATCTGTGGTACATAATGGTGTCGACAAAACGCGCCATAATGTACATTTTTGACACTTCTTAGTCGTCGGACCTCTCTGAGGACGAGATAATAGTCATGCAGAAATAACAAAAGTTGAAAATTCAAAGGCGCGGTTTCTCGACAACATTACCACAGATAATGCAATAGTTCCTAAACTGGTACAAAATGCTTACATTTTGACAGAACGATATGGCAAATATTTCGCGTGCGCATCCTAGGCCCGATGGTCTCAGTCTGTTTTAAATCTTCTAAATATGTATATAAAACTCTTTTGAAGCTGACTGACAATCAACGCACAGCTTAAAGGGGATTTTGAGACAAAAAGTCTCATAATCCCCTTTAAGGGGACGGCTCAAAGGGGATTATGAGACTAACCCAAACTATAAGTCCTAAAGGTAGGAAATTTGGAGGGTAATTTCAAAATTACACTAAGAAAGTAATTTTGAAAAGTCGCACTCTAAATGGTCTAAAATTAGGATCAAAGATTTTAACCAAATAATGCGTATGCTGCTACCACGCGAGCAAAGCCGCCGGCGACAACTAGAAGAGTTTACAACTTTAGGAGCAATTAGGACATGGTATTTTTAGAAAGCAGGTATTCCCTATATCTACAATTTTCTTTTAGCCTAGACGGTATTTCCAAGAGAAATATTGGAATCGAATTTCTTGTTGCATTTTTCTAAACTAACCTAGTTTAACAGCTCTAAAATTTTAGCCGTCTTCGTCGTTTCAGTGTATAAGAAAGGGACGGCAACATTTTTACTACTGTCAAATTAGGTTAGTTTAGAAAAATGCAACAAGCGAATCGATACATAGTCCATAAGCTGACTCTACTAGCCGCGGGCTTCATCGCAATATTTTCTTACATCGTAGCACAAATAAAGTCGTGAACACACAGCTAGCTTCAAATATTTCAATTAAAAACATTCGATTTTGTTATTACAATGTTCATAACGAAAACATAAAATTTCAGCTCATGCACCAACCAACACCATATTGCCAAGAAACGGCGCTTAGCATTCAAGATAGTTCACTCAAACAATTAGTAGCGCAGAAATACTAGGAAATGGTGAATAGTCCAAGCAGGTGGAATGTACGAATAATACAGTAAAGTACGGACCGCGTGCCCATTACAATAAGTTGGCGCCAAGTTATCGTGTGAAATGAAAGTTGGAAAATATCTTATAAGTAGGTATTTTGCATTGGTAAATTATCACGAACCAACTGACGCAAAAAGTGCGAGTTTGTTTTAGTGGTGGGTCAAAATGCTTGCGTTTATTATATGTATTTTTTAAAGGCATAGTCTACGTAATATTTACGTGAAGAAAAAAGTAATCTACTTTTGGTACGAAAAGTCTAGGATGAATAGTTACGCGCATGATATCGAGCGGAACCAAGAAAACCCAATTCAGCGTCACCGATTCACACGTGACGTTTCACTTTCATTCACATATTCACGATAAATGCGCCTAACTAAGCGTTTTTACTTCCAAAGTATTTTATTGTGAAAAGCTATTATTTAGGGTATGAAGAAAAAAGAAAACCTATCACCACTTCTCAGTTTTTTTATTCCAATGCAAAGATATCTTGCAACGAACATTACCATCCAGTATTTCAATTGAATAAATAAACACAGCCATGTCCAAATGGCTGTTGATTTATGGTACAAATTCCAGGAGCCAACCATCACTCTCCTTAGAATCGGTTCGGATAAATGTGCCACCTTTGACCTGCTGGTAGATGATGGATTGGTTACTTACCAGAGTACACTCCTGTTACTGGTAGGAATACTAGCTTCTGCCCGAGAATTCTCTTGCATTCACATAAAAAAAATAACTTTTGCTATTTCAAGGAAGTTTACTATAAAAATCACTATAGTAGGTGCCAAATAAAACCGCAATACAGGTCATTCACACACCTTCACCACGATGTCGCAAAATTCAATTTATGTATGGCTAATTCTGTCGCTTTCTCGTTAGTACTGTTTGTTTACCATACATAAATTGAATTTTGCGACATCGTGGTGAAGGTGGGTGAATGACCTGTATTGCGGTGTTATTTGGCACCTACTATAGTGAAATTTTGAGTTGTTACACTATATTGCTCAAAAAGGCAAAAAGAATCTTGACTTAATTGGTTCACCCATTGTCGTAAAAAAATTAGTCTTGGCAAAAAATATCATGTCATAAAATTTAAATGACCGAAAATCAGTACATTTGTGGAGGGGTTTGCACACAGTGTCTATGTCTATTAATTGCAACTACTATGGTGTATACTTCTTCAGTACCTAAATTGAACTTATTTATTGATTAAAAACGAAAGTTTGGTCTAAAAACATTTGATTTCTAAAATAAACTTATCCATTTCTTCAACGGTTATGTAATTAAGTACCTAGTACCTACTTAGCAATTGGCTAATGTAATAAATTATTATGGAATGAAAATTAATTAAATTAATCTGGAAATCGTTACCGTCACATTTGAAAAAGTTATACATAATTGTTATCATTCAATTCAATTCAATTCAATAATTCAATTCAATTCAAAAATCTACGAGAGCCAATAACACTGAGACTATCTATATAACCTTCTATAAAACTATGGTAAGGCTATAAATATCTGTCGTAAATCTCCCGAGAGCCTCGCGTGATCACCTGTGTTTACTTACTGAGCCATAATAATTACAATTAATAATCTGTTTCAATACAGGGTGTAAAAGATTAATCTCAATAACTTAAGAATTTTAGACTTTGTTGATCGATTTTAATAGTTTACTAATGAAAAATGTTACAATTTGAAATAACTTTGTAATAAAATATGCGTAAGGTTTTGAATATAAGTGACCATTTATCTGTTTAATTTTGTATTTATCTGATCTGGAGTTGTCTGTAATAGGCTGTAATGTCTTTTAGAAATTTGATAATTCTGTAAATACTTCTGTAAATCTATAGATATAAACAAACCTAATTTGTCTTGTTTTATCTATAGCTAGAAGCAACTCCAATCTTTGGGAGTGGTATTTTTACACCCTGTATAAGAAACTGCATACCAATTTTATTTCCCTCCATTTAGCTTATAAACCTTTTCAAGAAAGAATAAAAAGTACTTTAAATCAAACGAACAAAATAAAAAATCGAATAACGCAACGAGAGCATAAGTCATTATGATAAGTGAAATGTAGAGTGATAAATAAAATTTAAGTAGCCGCGCTGCGCTGTGTGGGAGTAAGATGGGGATATAAAAATGCTAGGGTTAGAAAGAGTGAAGAGTAGAACATGTAAAACAAACATCGTTGGTCAAATTACAAGCGCCCGGGGAGCGGCGCGGTCGCCCGACGAATTTGTTATGAATATTCATAATATTTATATTTATAATGCGGATTCATATTAAAATTAAATAGCTTGAACCAACAAATTGTTACAGTTTTAATTTGGACTAAAAACATCTCTTAATAAAAACAAGTTGACGAGGACTGAAATCAGCTCAAAAAACTAATCTGTCACCCAAGAATCAGTTTTTAACAAAATTTATATGACTGTACTTAAAATATCGTAAGCGCGAGTTGGCGAACAAAAAAAATAGGTAAAATCGGAAGGTGCCAACTCGCGCCTATTCGCAAGTTTGACGTTCGCGAGTTGGCGAATAAGTCAAATATTCAAATTATCATATCAGTGTTTTAGTCAAATTGTGCAACTCTATCGCATCTACATGATATAGTTGCGAACGATAGTTGCGACTGCAATTTACAACAGCAAACGCAATCGCAAAGTATTAAAAGGACAATAAATGATATCACAATGGCGCGGTGACAACATTAATATGATTGACGGTCCATTGTCAGTGTCTTTAAATATTTATGTAGAGTTTTTGCGTTCCTCTGACTGTCTGTCGACGACACGGAGCGCGTGATGGTTTGCACTGGGATTCAATGGGAAGAGAGGGTTCTGGAACAGGCGACTTGTATGCGATTTAATTCACGATTTTAGATACGGTACGGTGCAACTGATATTTGGGACCAATACTACTTTTATCATCAACTGAAGCGCTCATGGCGTAGCTTGCTTAGCCAATCTTCACCGATTATCTAAGTTAAGCAACGTTCTGTGCGGTCACTGTTTGGATGGGTGACCGTTAGTGGCATTTACATCTGAGCGCTTCCGTGCTTCGGAGGGCACATTAAACTGTCGGTCCCGGCTCTAGCAGTCGTTAAGCCACGACGGAGGCCTTAAGGCGGCCTAAAAACTCCGTCACCAGAGTTGGCCACTAGCTCATACGAGCTTGCTTTTTATCATCAACATATCTATAGCTTTTATTGACCTGCCAGGGGCTTATTTTTTTTTTTCAGTTTAAGTTTTGCTAGATTTAACACCGTTACGCCAAAATAAGGTATTATTTTGATATCAGTCTTAGTCGCAAGATCGCAACTGAACACAGTTTTTTCCCAAAACACGTTTTGTACTCCAAGGTCGATTTGGAGTCCCAAAAACTCCTGATCAAGTTATCTATACGTAGATCATTTGCAACGGTCCTATTGTTCTTGCCTTTCCCCACGATCTGGAGTTATCTTCATCGCTCTTTATACAACGACTCTGAGACGAGTCATCGCGTTACAATTTTCAGTTTTGGACTTAGGATTTATACACTGAAGTTTTAATCTGAAATAATTTACTTAGCTTTAATAATTGGTTTCAGGCTGGCCTGATCAGAAACTACCTAGATTACGATTATATATACTTGGACATTCATATGATCCATTTTTTTATTGACAAAGACTCATGACAGAAAATGTGACTATAGTAGGTGCCAAAAAACACCGCAATACAGGTCATTCACCCACCTTCACCACGATGTCGCAAAATTCAATTTATGAATGGCTAATTCTGTCGCTTTCCATACAAACCTGTCGCTAAGACGGTATCACTCGAATCTCGTAGTACTGTTAGTTTACCATACATAAATTGTATTTTGCGACATCGTGGTAAAGGTGGATGAATGACCTGTATTGCGGTGTTATTTGGCACCTACTATAGACTACCCATGTTGAACTTTGGCTTTTATTCGAATTATCTCTCATTCTCAAACTTGTCAGAGTAGTCTAGAATCATAGTGCCCATGCACTTGTTGCAGTATACTTGGCTAGTTTTACGGTTAGTATTTCATACGTGACAGGACAGCTTCTATGCGAGAGGCATAACGGAGGTGTAGCACGCTACAGTGCCAATATTTAGCACCATGACTTCAAAATGGATTACGTCTAGACAACCTTTTTTAACTTCTTTTTAGCGTTTGTTTCACCATTTCACACTGACATAATTTCAAGCCAAAAAAAGGACTCTCATTCTAAAAACTTAGCAATTTGATGAACAACACATTCATAATGAAATCAAATAAAATAACATGTCCTAATTTAAAATCACTTCGCCGTCGTCTGCGCAAGAAGTCCGACACATACAGGAATTTGTTAACAAGTAATAACAACGACAAGAACTTGTTGCTCTGTCTCGGCTCGTCCAATCATCCTGACAGTTGTATTATATGTTTATGTATGACCTATGATTTTAACTGTGACAGAAAGTTTGCAACCGTTCCGTTCTAAAATGTTTAACTTTTTTCGAGTTAGGTCACTATTTGAAGTTGGAATGGGAAACTGACTTACCTAACTCAATTTTTTTTTTTGATTTAGGTTACTTTTCAAACTGTTGCAATTTATAATTTTGGAAACGTTGCAATTTATAATTTTCTTACAAATATGACCGTGAAATTAAAATTCATCGATAAAAATGTTAGTAAGTTGAAAAGCTAGTAGAATGAAAAAACTCTAAAAGAATTTCTTCTGTTGGACTTTAAAAGTGTTCAAAGAATGTTTCTTCCATGTTTGAGTTCGTGTCCAAATTTATCGCGCATTGTTACTGCTTATTAAAGTTATACCAATATAATAAGGGATTTAATAAAGCTCGTACTTTGAAACTTCAGCTTCTTTTAAAAGATAATCACGGTTTAAAATAGTGCCATCTATGTTTTGTTTTGGTAGTGATAAATAATGACAGGGAGAAGAAGTTCTAAGTAAAACCGTCGAGGTGGTGTTAGTATTGTTTCAATAATATCAGTTAGGATAAGATCCAGTTGCTTCATTTGGCTGTTAGAGACAGAACCAGTGCATTTTTTAATCCTTAGGCTCTTGGATACTGGTAAGATAAGATACAAGGTAGGTAAGATACTACACTCATGATGGAGGTAGTATCTTACCTTGTATTAATATGAGTATACGTAAAATATTATCATTGAATGTGCCAGTGCCATCTTTATTATAGTTTTCAAAATGTCTCAAAATAATTTTCTTACAAACATATATAAATCCAGTCCATCCAAAGGTTGCCTGGAAGAGATCGCTCATAGCGATAAGGCCGCCCATTGTACTTTACATAAGAATAATGAACTCTGTGTTTATTTTATAATTTCTGTAAAAGTGGTGTACAATAAAGAGTTTTCTATCTTATATCTATCTATAAAATAGTCACACACCTTCAGAAAACGGCTTCCGCGTGTGCTGCATCATCCTGTACAAGCACCAAAAGATCCCGACGAAATTTAACTGTCCTCGTAACTTAGAGGAAAAAGGCTGTAAAAAAAAACTTTTGGAAAAATCTTGGAGCGTTTATCTGCGGCATCGGAGGTATGCGATCGTTCCATCCGTGGGCCGATGGAATTAAAACATTGCGTTTTTACCTCTGGAATGTACGCATGGTAGATTGTATCTGGGATGCGCTCCGAGATTTATTTTACGAGTCGCTCGATTTTGTTTACTTTGGCTTTACTTGCTTATACTTCTCGCCTCACGGGTACAGATCAGTTGGTGGCTCTGCCGTCTCCGCTGTCGTGGGTTTGACCTTCTAATGCTTTTTGATAATTAGTAAATACTTTAAATTTTACTTAGTCTTATTTTTATTTTATTTATTTATTTTTATTTAGACAGGCGTCATGGCTCAGTCGGTAGTAGCTCTGCCTTCCGTGCTGTGGGTCGTGGGTTCGATCCCCACCGAGAACAAAACATTTGTGTGTGGCAATAAGTATGTATTTAAAAAAAAAAAGTATGTGTGTATTCTATCAGCAATCTAGTTTCCATCGTACAAGCTTTGCTTAGTTTGGAACTAGAAGGCGTTGTGTTAAGTGTCCGTGAATATTTATTATTATTATTATTTTTATTTTCAAAAGAATGGGTACCCAACACAGGTTTACACAAAACCAATCAAAGATAATTAAAAAGGAAATAAAACAATGTGTTCCCATAGTTAAAGGGTACCACAGCATGCTTATAGGAACAAGCAACTTATACAATAACATAAAGTAGGAAGAATAACAAAGCTACACATAAACACAAGTAAGCTTATGACAATTAGTTAGTAGACAAATAAATATAGTAGGTATGTAACGGAATATAAACAAGATTATAGTAGCAGATAAAGTCTTAGAGCTAGATAGAGTCTACTATGTGTCCATCCACTTCTAATGCAATTCTCGTCCAAAGCGGTCAACTTGCTTAATGTCGTCTTACAACAGCGAGAAAAGGCAGAGCTGGTCCTTCTGAAAATAAAAATTTAATTTGGGTATTAGCTATAGTGTTCCCACCACTAGGCTCACAAAAATTAGTAAATCTTTCAAAGGGCAATGTGTGCGCTTCTTTAACAAAATCCCAAGTGATGTGTCTCAGTTGTCGATTGGCAAGTTCAAAAACGTAATAAAACAGAGACTTCTTCTAAAAGCATACTATAAAATATCTGATTATTTAGAAGACAAACAAGCTTGGGACGAACTAGCTCCAACTCATCCAATGTAATCATACCTAATCATACAAAACGTAATGACGATTCAAAGTGATCAGTGAGATTTTATTGAATAAAAGATTTTTGACTTTGACTTTGAGTTAATTATAATTAGAGTTTATACAAAAGCCGTACAACATTCCGTGTTTTGTCGCATGAGACAGCTATTGTAAATGCGGCGATGAAGCGATTATGTGCCACCTGGTTTTTGCTGTCCATTTCGGGACACGAGATATGAACGTGGAATAATCGGACGACTGACATTGTTTTTATAACATGCTTCATGAATGTGGGACGGATGTAGAAGTAGAGGTAGGCCAAAGAAAAGATGGATGGACTGTTTGAAAGAAGATGTGAGTAAGAAAGGAGTGAACACCGAGATGACGGCTGATAGAGGAGAGTGGAAGACGAAGACATGTTGTACCGACCCCACTTAGCGTGGGGCAAGGGTAGGAAGATGATGATGCTTCGTGATGGCTTATAAAAGATTGGGTTGTATGGAGACGAGTTAGGTTGTCCTCGAGTTCATAAATAATGCGAGGGCTCTTCAGTTGATTTTATTTTTAATTTTTACAAGTTTGTGCCCACTAAAGCACGGATGCGGTCAGATGTAAATGCCATGAGCGGTCACCCATCCAAATAGTGACCGCCCAAACGTCTTTGATGGATGAACAAATTTTAATGTCGTAGTATACCTACAAAAGTGGGCTTAATGGTATGAAGCATTTTCTACGAGTTAACCTATGTGTATTGTAGACTAGCTGATACCCGCGACTTCGTGCGCGTGCGAAACTTTCCACTAAAATATCTGTCAACCAGCATACGATGAACCTCGTGTCAAAGGCTGCTTTTGGTTTAGAGAGGTCAAGTTGTATCTAAGAATCCACGTCTTTGATTTTAATTAAATATAGCTTATGTTTCAATCCGGATATAAGGCTTCTGATTGATATAAGTTTCATTGAAATCGGTCTTGTAGTTAAGACGTGATCCGCGAACAAACAAACAGATAAACAGACAAACTCGATTTTCGTAATCAGAATCGTTCATTTAGTAGATCTGCATATTTAATTTAGTTTATCCATATCTTTAATTTTAGTTTTTGGCTTTTTTACAGTTTTATAATAGTATAGATTAGTATACCTTAATATGTATGTACAGGGTAGCGCACAATAAAAAAAAATACATTAAAATTATATTAAACTTAGGTAGGTATAGTCATTAAGAACTTTTATGGTCGGTACTACGCGAAATTGATCCTTAAGTTAATTTCAATCGTCCAGTTATTTAATCTCGATATATTTATCGTGTTCATAAATCAGGGTATTGATCATTACCGTTGATAATTTATAGTAGTCGGCCAGTGGTCCGGCGCAGGTGATAAATCATATGCGCGTGAGTTCCCCCCGCCTAATGTGTTTGTTTTATGTTACCTACGCACTGTTGTAAGAAGCTTTGAAGAAATACCCTGTATTATAACTACAAGCATTATTTCGAAATGCTCTGAATTATTCAAATACTTGCATACGGTTATGGGTTAGGTACATACAATTTCTTTCGCGCTGACTTCCCCGTGGAATTAGGAGTATGTAGTCATCATCATTTCCCTGCCCTTATCCCACGCTAGGTGCAATATGTTCCCTTCTTCCACTCACTCCTATCATTCGTCAACTCTGAATCTACTCCTCTCACATTCATATCCTCTTTCACACAATCCAACCACTTCTTCTTCGGTCTTCATCTACTTGCATACCCAGCCACACTCATATTCATAACTCTCTTCGTTATATGACTTTCATCCCTCCTCATTACATGTCCATACCATGCTAATCTACCACTCCTCATCTTTTCAATAACAGGTGCCACTTTCACACTTCCCCTGATATACTCATTCCTTATTTTATCTAACCTTGTAACCCCACACATCCATCTTAACATTCGCATCTCAGTAGCATGCACTCTTCTTTCATCCGTCTTCTTGGTTGCCCAACACTCTGATCCATACATCGCGACAGGTCTAATAATTAGGAGTATGTAGTATTTTCGGGAAAATTTTCTTTCAGTTCTTCGATGATTCGAAACAACTTACACACATGGCTACTATCTTTACTTCGTAAAGGCTGAACCTAACCCTTACCTCTGCCTCCAATGGAAAATTAATCTTTAGACCATTCGATAAAAAAAACAAAGCTATATTGAAATTAAATTGAAATTAAGTTACTTATTATAAATTAAAACTAATACAGTATTTACAATATTCACAATATTTACAAAATACACATGAAACAGCCGAGCCACTTAGTTACTTATTGGTTTCAAGAGTGACCCAGGTGTAAATGAATCCCTAAGGGGATTTCTGGACTTTATTTCTAATTTTCCCCTGCCGGCAGTCGCAGGTGTCGCTAAGGGGATTATTGGACAATAGTTCCAGAAATCCCCCACGCAGGGTACTCACGCAGGGGAAAACTGTAATGAGCCGCCGATCATTTACAATCCTTAATTTTTTTTTTACTAAATTCTTGTCACGACTTCTTTCAGATGATGATGATGATAACACTAAGGTTTATTTATATTTACATTTGGTTATAACCTTTCGATCGGCGGCGCACAAACCGCGGCCCGCGGCGCACTAACGACCCGCTCTGATTGATAAATCAGCATCGTGTGCGCTTGCGCACCCTTTGTACTCGCCGACACGAACATACACATACATACTTATCAATAAGAAGTACTGTAGCGGCAGGTTAAATAGACACTTTTGACAGATGACAATCCACCTTCTAAGTCCCATTTACTACAGTACAGCGTCCCGTTCAAAGGCATTTTTTTTTACAGTATAGGCCGCAATCTGAAATGTATGTGGGTATAAATTATTGTCCCGTGACGCTGTTGTACCAACTATCTAATTCAGATACAAAGGCCAATTATTGTTTGGCAGATCGTACAGTTTTTTGAGGTATTTTAGAATTAAAAGTGTCTCCGTCTATACAACCTCCGTCTATAACAATGCATGTATCACAGTGCATGTCTGCTGAAGACGTGCCTTGTGAGGCACTGCATTACATCGGTAGCTATGTCTGAGACTTACCTGCCGAGTGTGGACGTTTGACGTTTACTGCAAAGACACGTAAACTGTAAATTTGTATGGAGAATCATTCGTTTTGTAAACTTCCCGCTAGAGGCGCTGCTCAATCTCTATACAAAATATAGTTTACGTCAACTTTGTAGATACGTAAAACGAACACACTATGCTTACTGTAACTAATAGCATTGTCATCAAAATCCTATAAACACTTACAGCAATGTAATATTACAGTTTGCCGGATAGAGCACTAGAAGTACTTATTTGTATTCACAGCAGTCAAAAGTTACTGCCTTAGATGCCGGTATGTATTGTATAATTGTAATCATAGGGAAATTATATACCCTCGTACTTACTTATGTTTTGTATATGATTGATCGTGATACAGATATTATTTATTGATTGTTCTTGATCTAAAGTTGAAATTAATACTTGTAGATATGTTTAAAGAGTTTTTTATTTCGTGTAAGTTAACATTAGAACACCAGATGAGCGTAACATAACTGATTTGAGAATCTCTTTCTTTTTCAAAGTTGTTTAGTAAAATCAAAATATAAGAAATAATAAATTTACTTCTTAGTATCTATTTAGAAAATTCGTAAAGTTACAGACAGTTGACTTAGGTAGTAGGTAGGTAGGTACATCGAAAATTGTTTAAACCGAAAATGCTGATGAAAGTAATAGTAATCCAATCACAGTAGACTTCCTCTCCAATCTCTTGGTTCTCAAAATCATAATTCCGGCCTCTCATTATGTAACTCGCGACAATCTACAACAGGTCCCAAATCCCAATACAAGTTTCTATAGACGCCAAATAGTATATTTCATTACAAGTGCGGAAAGGCTGTCATTGCAAAGAGTTCCGACAAATGTCTACCCGAGCCGAGGCGCAGCCGAAGGCGAGGGTTGACTGTCGGAACAAGTTGCAATGACGGTTCCGCACGTGTACTGAACGACTATTTTTAATACAGTTGCGAAAAAATTAAGCAATTTAATAAAATATTTTGTGCAACAAACGACTAAACTCGCAAAGAAAATGGCGCCAACCGTAGAATATAAGCAGAGTTTTTTTTTCTTCACCCATTCTGGTAGGCAAAGGGAACTATGCCCATACAGCCAAGTCTTTAGTAGAATTTTTTTATTGATATGAAATGAAAATGAAATTTAATGAGATGAAATGAAATGAAACCTAACCTAACTCATTCAATCAAATCATCAATCTAATATTGAAACAAATTAGTAGCTTTTTTTTAGAAATACATATACGTATTTGCATGAATCATAAAAACTTCTATGAATTTTTTTACTAAAAACTTCATAGAAGTTTTTATAACTAAAAACTTCATAGAAGTAACTTCATGGTTTGTTTTTCTTTTTAATAGACATTATTTTGACAGTTGGGAAAGAGAACGCACGAGTGCATGAAAGGTAAAAAAAAAGCACGAGTATGTAATAGCCCACATCCCAAACGCTATACGTCCCTGCAATACGCAACTTTTTGAGCAACTGTATTAAAAATACTTTTTAGCACAAAAAGAGACGTTTGTACTGCAATGATTGAGTTTGACGCGAGTTACGTAATCAGAAAACCGTCGTAGGTTCGAGTTTTTTTTGAAATTTTTATTTATGCACTCAAAATATTTGAAACAGTATATTCATTGTACTGTTTTATGTTATTTTCTGTACTTTTGTCATTTCTCTTTGTGTACAATAAAGTGTTTATCTATCTTGATGATGGGTCGCCTCTTCAATGAAAAGTTTCTTTTGATAACATATTACTTTACTGTTGTTACAGGATACAATAAAAATAAAAATTGTATAAAGGTCTAATCGACGCGCGTGCACTTTTTTTTCTCTCCAGTTACACAGATTATATCGACACAATATAAAATAAAAATTGTCCGGTGATTCAAAGCGCCATGCCAGGCATGGCGTAAGTATAGGATATGTATGTATTTGTTTTTCCAAACAATCTATCTATCTATATTCCACCAGGTAACCAAACTAACTCCACAGTCTCCAATCACAAATCATCGCTGCTCTCCCAGTAATCACTTTCTGCGTTGTAATCTTGTTACTACTCCCCAAGTCATTAGCTCGCAGTAATCTAATTCCGATTTCATTATGAGCCCCTGGTATTCTCCCCGGGCGATCTGTTTGTCTGTTCTGTCTCTAGAGGGTGCTTTTTCGATTCAATTGTGTATTTCTTTGTTTTTCTTAGAGTTAAGATGGCGTAACCTTCGGTATCGATTCAGCCGCAGTGAATCATCGATTTAGATCTAAATCGATGATTACTTTGATGAATACTTTATTGTACACAAGGATTAGGTACGCAGTTGTGATATTGCCGCTTACCTTCTGAATTTACACAGTATCTGAGCGGTGGAGAGTTTGAATTTTCAATCGATCGATCGACTATCGAACTCGATCCTCGATCGATAGGTAAGTCTGTAATTTGATAAGCAGATGGTTTCTAGACAGAGGAAAGTAAAATAAAATAGAACTTTGGATTCTCCGATTTCTCCTTGCCTTATTGTGGGTTCGATCCCCACAGAGAACAAACATTTGTGTGGCAAACATAGATGTTTGTTCTGTGTCTGGGTGTTTCTATGTATTATAAGTATGTATTTACAAAAAAAATAATGTATGTATGTATTCTATCAGCCATCTAGTTCCCATCGTACAAGCTTTGCTTAGTTTGGGACTAGAAGGCATTGTGTTAAGTGTCCGTGAATATTTATTTATTTATTATTTATTTCCCAGCCTTGAAGTGCTTGGGATGAAAAGATCGTAGAGTTATTTTAAGTAGGTAGTATTGTAGTTTATTTTATTTTTAAAAACAAATTATTATGATACTCCATGTCATTGCAGTACGAGGCCCCAGTTGGAGGGTCTGCAAATTAGATTGCTGTTTCCGGGCCAGTGCCGTCCCCAGCATTACTTCTCATTTGCTGACGTTACATTACTTATTTATTGGATTAGAGCAAAGTGCACTTGGAATATTAAAATTAGATTTTGGTGTTTGGATATCGAATGATACGATTTTACTAGCAAGCTCGTATGAGCTAGTGGCCAACTCGGGTGACGCAGTTTTTAGGCTGCCTTAAGGCCTCCGTCATGGCTTAACGGCTGCTAGAGCCGGGACCGACAGTTTAACGTGCTCTCCGAAGCACGGAAGCGCTCAGATGTAAATACTACTAACGCTCTATCCAAGTTTTATCCAAATATCTGAACTTTGACATCCATCTATGCTATTATAAATGTAAAAAAGCTAAAAACTAAAATTAAAGATACTGATTAACTAAATATGCAGACCTACTGAATAAACGATTCTAATTCCGAAAATCGAGTTTGTCTCTTTGTTTGTTCGCGAATCACGCCTTAACTACTGCACCAATTACAACGAAACACAAAAGCAGCCATTTGCTACGAGGTTCATCGTATGCAGATATTTTGGTGGAAAGTTTCGCACGCGTACGAAGTCGCGGATATCAGCTAGTTTTTAATATTAGTGGGATTCTACTGATTCGTCAATTTCGTCATACATTTCGCCAAAAACAAATGACGGGTACGTGCGAATCGTCAAATCGGCAGGCGGCCAGCGCGGTGTGACCCGCGCGCGAGCCACGCGCCAATTCGATACACCCATGCACCGCTGCTCTCCCAGTGCGTGAAATAACATTTCAACTGAATTATGATGTTTTGCTAAACAAATCACTGTTTGGCAGACTCAGCCTTGGTCTCGCGATCGTAACGCACAACGCAGCGGTATGCGGCATGCAGCGCCGGACACATAATTGTATGGAAAACGTCTAGTATAGTCGTTTGTTACGTCGCAGTCTGCGTCAGCCGCGAGGAGCAAACGCGGTTGTGCGTCTTACACAATTGCGATCTCGTGTATACCTTGCTTAGTGTAACCTTAAGCCTTATATTCTACTAATATTATAAACGCGAAAGTGTGTGAGGATGTTTGTTCATCTTTCACGCGCAAAAACTACTGATCGGAATTCAATTAAACTTGGAATACATATTTTCCGTGACCTGCGGGCCTAAGATGCGCACCGCGAGATATCTGTCATGTCGTTTAGGAACTATTGCATTATCTGTGGTACCTAATGGTGTCGACAAAACGCGCCATAATGTACACTTTTGACACTTGTTAGTCGTCGTACCTCTCTGAGGACGAGATAATAGTCATGCAGAAATGTCAAAAGTTGAAAATTCAAAGGCACGGTTTCTCGACAACATTACCACAGATAATACAATAGTTCCTGAACTGGTACAAAATGCTTACATAATGCAATAGTTCCTAAACTGGTACCTAAATGCTTACATTTTGACAGAACGACATGACAAATATCTCGCGGTGGGCATCTTAGGCCCGCTGGATTAACACATATAGGCTACTTTTTATCCCGGAAAATCAACGGGATCCAACGGGACGCGAACGAAGTCGCGAGCGGAACTTAGCATAACAATATGTTTGTATGTTCTTCAAGTTCATGATTGTTGAAACAAATTAAGAAATACCACGTTTTTCATTTCAACTTTTAAATAATCATTTCCTGACTCCATAACACACTCCACATCACTGAAACTGAAGATAACCACAAAACACCATGTCGTCGGGATTTTATTAAGCACCCGCTAATCCCGGGATTACAACAAGTTCTTACAATGATTTAGCGCAACCAACTGTCATCGCCTTAAACGCTCTGAAAAAAAATAACAAATGATTCGAACTTGGAATACAGCTGAATTTGGTTTTTAAACTTTTTGCTGGGTACAAAAAGTTTAGGCTGTGTAGTTGTAATCTCGATTGAATAGGAGGCGTTTTGACATTAATTAATATTAATTTAAGGCTCGGTAAAGTGATTAATTTTCATTAATTGTCGCCGCAACGCGTGTGAGAGGGACGCATGTAATTACTCTGTCGCGTACGGAGGGGGCGGAGCTTGAGACGCCCTGCGTACTAGTGATGTCGCATAAAATTTGTCGATGTTTTTTTTCCCCGTGCCCATAATTCTTTGCGTTTTATCGACTATCGGGTGGATGATGAAGGGCATCGCTGGTTAAACGTTGAAATCACAACGGGGCGCATTTCCTACGGCAGAAACTCTTACGCCGCACATAGAACAAGGTTTTAATTAGAACTTTTGAAATTATTTATGTTGTTGTAAAGTGAATTTACTATAGGATGTTAAACCTGATGTGAGGTAACGAGTACGAATGGCCGGCGAAGCGTGTTTATGTCTAAATTTTATTTAAATTATTGTAGCGATTATTTAAATATTATTGCTTCTTTTACTCGAAAATGACTTTCATTCGCTTAATTTTGTTAACTTAGAAAACTGTTTATTTTTTATTCACTTTGTACCACGTACCTAACAAATATCTTTGTAAAAATTCATGGTGAATTAATAATTAAAAAAAACAAACTTGTTTACTTAACTTAACTTAAACTTAACTTTATCCTCAAAACCGATCATAATTTTTAACCACAAATAAAAACATATAAACAATCATGACAAGACGGAAGACCAAAAAAAAATTGAGATAAAATACCACCTTGAAGGTTTATAGTCGCACTAGAAACATTAATAACGGTTGGCTGCGCGCACATGTAACATGATACTTATTTTAATGTCTCCAACTTTAATGAAACCATTCGAGAAATGACGATGATGTGGGCAGTTGACCACGTTGAACTAGACGCTACGGTGTGACTGTTTCTAAACCAGTTGTATTGAATTGACAGAAAACAGAGTAACAAAGTGAGTCGAGTGTGAGGCACAGTGCTCATAGGGCACAGACAACAACAGCTCCAAAAAAACTTATAATGACATTTAATTTAATAAGAAAAATAATTAAAAAAAATAGGATCTGGCCAGCCAGCCGTTTTAGTATTCTACGTACTCGGAATGGCGTGGTTAGTATTTCTACATGGTGTAGCCACACTCAGTATTACCAATGTATATGTGAATGTCAGTGCATTTTAAAATATAATAAAGTAAATTGATAAACCTTTTTTAATCTGTTAAAAGTAAATAAATTGAGTTTATATGAATGAAAGATTGAGCTGTTTTTGTAGGTCTGCCAGCAAGTTAGTAAATTTTTATGCTTCGACGGTATATCTATATTCCATCTCATCCACACTTCACACCAGGGACAGTAGCTTAAAGAACTTACCTACTTGGCACAGACTGCAACATTAATGCGCGCCAATACCTCTCAGTTAGGAAGGCAATAAGTATTAACAGAGGCGATAAATTTATTCTAATTAGGTACTTACGCACTAAGTTGGGTTTAGTGCGCGTCACTTTGTTAGTTGTGGTTTATGTGTTGAAATCGGATTTGCTTTAAACACAGTTCAATATGCTGATGTGAATCTCAAACTCAGTTGAAGATCGAGGTGAATCAATGACATCTGTTTCATTTAAATGTCTTCAGTTCTTATGAAACGTTTATCTAGGTACGTGTAAGATGCATAGTTCATAATAAAATGCAGATTTTCAGATTGACTGCACTTCCGACACGTGTAACTCATCCAGGAACAAAGCTGTCATGTCATGTTAAGCAAAACGTTTGAGTGCTTAGTTTTTGTTAACAACCTTTTGAACTACACAATGCCTATGCAGATTAATGAAGACAAAGAGTTGTTACAAGAAATCTCCATTCAATTGTTTTCTCCACGGTATGTGACTTGATACTTGCTATTGCATTGTAGCATTTTTTATCATCGCTAAATGCCTATACTACGTATAAGTACTTAGTTAAAGGATGAGATACTTAGTTGCCCAAAAACTTTTTTGTCTTTGTTGATTTTTATCGGCTGTCGCGTCGCTACGTGCGCGCACATTTATACAACCTCTATGTAGACTTGATTTGAGAGACTTAGTGGCTGACAAGAAAGTTGCTCGAGCTCGGGCCTTAAATTAGTAAGTTCTCAAACGTGGATTCTTTTTGGAAAAGAATACAAAAAAACGAAGCTTGTTAGGCGTAGATCCGCTGTATAGCAAACAAGTTACTGTGAAAGAGTAGCGATAGCGACGATATCGTTCGATCAACACCTACGCTCAAAAATTTCTCATCGGCTCCAAAGTTATTTCCCTTATTCGTATTTATGCAAACCAGCTCGCAATTTTAATTAGCCGCAGTCTGGCAAGACGCGGAGGACTTCATAAGGTCCTCGTTAATTGTGTGGCTCGGAGCGGTGCGCCGGCGCCGGCCGCATTACCTCGGGTCTGGCGCGCGCGTGCGCATCGCTGCGCCGCGCTAATCCGCCGACGCAAGATGTGTTCCAGGGCGGGTGTTTGAGGCTTGAGATGCTTTTACTTTTGTACTCATGAGTACCATTTTCATGTGCTCAACGGCCCGTCGTAGACACCCGTGTATTGAGGCCCGCGATGGCATTATCTACGTAATCATCAGTACCATTATTTTCATGCTCTCTACGACGGGAGTCTGTGATCTGTAACTCACCTTTACCATCATTGCATTTATGTAAGAAATTATATTCTAAATCGACCATATGTGATCTGCGTCAAACTTCGAACTGGTCATAATATGACTTACGATTTATGGACTGTTTTAAAACGCTCCAGCCAAACTTTTACGCTCCACACCACTGGTATCTTGATTACTTACGCTTTGTCGTTACCGACCTTTGTCTCCGTATTGACTATCGACTTCACGCAACAGTGGACATCACTATTATGCATTTCACGATTGGCTGGATCTCATATCTTGACGTTTGTTTATAACTTTCCAGTTGTCCTTAAAAAACTGTTCCTTTAGTAAATATTGTTTTTTTTTTAATTCATCGTAGTTTGAAGAGAAACCACATATTTCTCTTTTCCTCATTATAATTATGATTAGATTTTACAAATTAAGGTATGTTTGGCTTTATTGGCAAGTAAAACCAGTTTGAAAAATACCCGGTCAAGGAACTTGAATAGTTTCACACGTTGCACATCATACAACGTAGGCTTTCCCGTTTTCACAATACCACAAGAAACCGTCCGTACTTTAATAAGCGTCGCACAAAAAAGAACATCATTATTTTCACACAATAAACTATTATTCGGCATTCGGAGGCGATTCGCCGCCTTTTTACCGCGCGGCGCTGGTGGCAAAAAGCGCGCATCACTACCCGTTTAGGGCTGGCAAAGCGAGCCGACTGCTGCCCGAGTCAATTGAATTCTGAGGATTGGTCGAACTTGGAGCGAAGAGCGGAATCGCTACTTGTGTAAAAGCTTAGGCAAAACTAAAAGTCAATTGCATAGAACTAGGATCAACAATATAACAACTTTTTAATTCATCCTGTTTCTAAAGCGTCACAACGTAGCTTTTTCATTATGACGACTTACTCGCTGTATGTGACAAAAAGGAGGTGAATATAAACAAGAAAGAAAAGTAACAAATCAGCTCATCTAGCTAAAGATAATAGTGTTCCTCTACTTACATACTCAATATGTATTCAAGGATAATTTATAAAAGTAACGCTGCAACTAACACCACAGCCGCATACGGTCCAGTTACCTCAAGACGCGAGATTTAAAAGGCTCAGAAACAAAGGACTCTCGAGGTCCTTTTGAATCCAAATCCCTTCCTAAATCTCTATTGAGTATTGTCTGCCCTTCAGTACGTTTTTGGAACATTTTTTTCAAAGGGTAATGTAATATAGTATTGTTGCGCTATCCAGAGATCGCGTTTCGGATGATTCCGACTGATATGGTTGTTTGTTTGTGATTTTATCTGCAGATGTTACGTTGAGAACGTCTGCTATTAATATTTTAACTTCACGATCAAAATAAAGTAAAAGCGTTTTTTTGAGTTGCTGTGCCGGATTGTATTGGTTTACTTAAACAAATTTTTTACTTATACTTTTTATTTATAGCGTTTTTCATATCCTCACAAAGCTTTTTCTTCAAATGAATTCTAGTACCAACCAGCATTCATGTAAGATTGTGGTCAGATTTCCTTTAGCATGTAAAAAAAAGCTAGTAAAACCATCCTATAAGTAAACCATTTCGTGCAAACACCTAATACATTCACCACCTCTTTACACTCGAGTACTGTATTGTGCCCGCGGCTTCAACGACCACTAATCGTCGTTCTTTTGTCCGTCTGTCTGCGCCCCCCGCCTCTGTCACAATAATATTGTGTTGACAACCATTGTTGCTGTTGCGTCTTTTTGTACTTTTGTTGATGGGCATGAAATATAAAAACGTACGCCGAAATGACATACAGTGGATACTTCAAATAGGCTGTTATTGTTTGTTTTCTATAAATGGGATAATAGACTTTCGATTGATCTTGATTCCATTAACGCTAAAATATAAAGAAATATAGAAATAAATAATAAAACACAGAAGGACTTCGCAAAATAATAATTTATGAAGACAACACACTTTCAAACTTCGCACCATAAAAATCCATTAGTTAGCTAACATAATGACATTTCAGAAATCCGTCCATTAACTCGACACATCCATTCACAAACATCGATAAAAATGATGATTCACATTTCAAAAATACACCCGCGATAATTGCTGCCCTTATATCATCGATATCACTAATTTAATAACCTATCCCTAACAACGAGTCGACGACATCCGAGAAGCACGGACATAAAAATGTCGGGTGGTGTCCAATCAATCTTGGTCCCGTACCTGCGGACCCGAGATCGGACCCAAGAGATAACCCTTCTTCAATGCGTAATACCATTAAAACAACGGTGACAATCCGACCAAAAAATAATTTTCAACAGCTCTTTATTTCGATAAAAACGACGACGCCGGACGCACCAGTCCCATCCCTAACCCTAAAGTTTAGAGTTAGTTTTCGATCGCCAACGATAATTTTATGTCCGATGATTAAAAATGTGAGATGATGATCATTGCGAGGGATCCCACTGCGTTGGTTTGTTTTACCTCTTTGTTTTTGTGGATTCCTGGTCGTGGGTCCGTTTTAATTAATGCCCGTCACGTATTTTTTTCGATGTTGGTTTTACGAAAAGTTTTTTTTTTTTAATCTTGGTTTTTGAAATATGTCTGTAGGTCCGTGGCGTGATGCGATATCGCTGTCGCCCTATTGTTTTCGATTTGATATATTTATGCGATGTCTTCTCGGGAGTTGTCTTTTGTTTTTTCTAGTTTGTTGGCGAGAGTCCTCACTCAGTATTGTTTTTTTTATAATCTCAGGAATTCATGTAGCTATAACTAGGCGCAGAAGCGCTCGTAGCTTCCTTGCTTAGTCAATCTTCACCGAATATCTAAGAAGCGTTCTGCGCGGTCACTATTTGGATGGATGACCGCTTAGTGGTCTTTACATCTGAGCGCTTCCGTGCTTCGGAGGGCACGTTAAACTGTCGGTTCCGGCTCTAGCAGTCGCTAAGCCATGACAATGGCTTAAAGGCGGGCTAAAAATTCCGGCACCAGAGTTGGCCGCTAACCTAGACGAGATTTAGTTTGAGACATGAAATGAGAGAAGTTTTCGAACTACCCGTTCACATTAAACTCGTCAGCATATAGATGGTTATATTACCAACATTCTGTTTGGTTATCTTGAACTCTTTCTCTCAATGAAAAGATTTACACACCAATGAAATTCAAACTCTTAGATAACAAACATCTAACGAACTGTTTGAACATAAAGTTGGTCGTAAAACTCACTGTCACGCGTTTATGGTAGCCTGGTAGATAGGCTCCTATAAAATTAACTTGTTCAATGCCACATTCTTCAGATAGAGATGAGGAATCATTTACCTGATGCTGTGATCTAACTAATAAAATGTAAAGTCGATGTGCCACCTTCGAGTGATCAGAATGGAAGTAAATTCTTGACGCTTACAATTTACAAACGAAAATCATTATTTGAACAAATATTTTTTGGAACTACTTTGTAGCGGAAATAGGTCAAGTGTTTGCCTATGATAAGTCAAAAAAAAAGGTACGGTGATAGTACTTCCCACGAGTTCTTTCGCAAGAAGCTCTATTACTGCTAAATACTAATGAAATCAGTTACCTAAACCAATAAAAGTACTAGTGCCCCATAAAACTAAGCACTAAATCACGAATAATCACCAAAAACCAGCCGATGGCCGAGTAGATACGCTTATCTCTATGCCCATCAGAAACACGACATTTATTTTGCGAATATTCCTAAAATGGTTTCCATACACATTTTGCTACTCTCCCACACACAAATCACCTTTTTGGGTATCGCTGTGGTATTGCGAAAACGGAATTTATTAGTTTTTGTGCGATGCACCTCTGTTTATAGAGGAAGGTTGTGTGGATTCTCAAAACCTCAGATTTCTCTGGCAATGTTGGCATTCGACCACAGCTGTCTAAATATCACTATGTAATAACAATTTCAGATGCGAATATTTTCTTGTTTCATTCATTTTAGAGTATGATTTTCAGTAGTCGGGTTTTAGTTTTTTAACTCTTACTTCTACTATTAAAATTTGATTATCATTTTCATTCGTCTTATTGGCATTTGACTGTCCATGATTCACGGGGAATTAGAGTTAGTAGAATATCGTGCAAATCCAGACGGATATAAATAAATCAATATTCATTTTACACGACGCAAAGCTTGTACTATGAGAACTAGATTGCTAATAGATTATTTTAACCTATACATTTTTTACTATTTATTACAAAAAAATATGTAAAACGGAGTTAAATTATTTGATTGCATACTGATGTACAGAATCCTTATGGTAGATCAATTCGATACACTCTTGACCAGTTTTTTTTCTTGTTTGTTAGTTTTGTAACATACGTGTTATCTTTCCAGGTAAGCAACATGATACATCCTTTTCTGCGTGTTGGGTAAGTTTCGAGATCTGCGACTAAAGATCGCTGAGATTATGGTAAGCGATATAGCCACTAAATAAGGGTATTTATATTCAGTTTAAGTGCTTATTTCCAAATACCCGTACTTCAGGTAAATAACTTGATTTCAACATCTGATATCCACTAACTTGAAACTTTGGCTCATTCCAATTTTCCCCTAAGTCGCCTGCGTGGGTATTTCTGGAACTTTTGTCCAAAAATCCCCTTAGCTATGACAGCGAGTGCCGGCAGGGGAAAATTGGATAAAAGTTCCAGAAATCCCCTTAGAGGCCCATTTACACCGTTTTCTTCTAAAAGTCAAATTAAACAAAAATAACGTAGCTTTGCCTAGAGGTAAGAAACAAAGCAAGAATGTAGTATTCTTCTTCTTTCAAAATAGATAGATAGATAGATAGATATATTCTTTATTGCACACCAAGAAAAGAAGAAGAACAATAAAAGAGAAATAAGTTTTAAGTATGAGGTACAATGGGCGGTCTTATTGCTATAAGCGATCTCTTCCAAAATAGTGTTTTATAAATTGAAAGAATTTGCACCGCGTTATCCTTTATCACTTTTCAGGATGTATACCAATATAATTTCAAATTACACATTATTATTGTACGTAAAGGCGGGTTTATCTCCTCTTAAAAGGCCGGCAGCGCACTAGCCTCACCTCTGGTGTTGCAGGTGTCCATGGGCGGCGGTGACCACTTTCCATCAGGTGGCCCGCCTGCTCGTCTGCCAGCTATGGCATAAAAAAAAACGTGTACGTCCAAATCCGACATAACATAGTGTTATGTGTACAGTACAAATTGTATGTTTGTCCGTCTCCGGTTACGAGCCCCTGGGGGGATCACCACCCCCTACCCGTGGGGGCTGAGGGATTACGCATATGCTTACAATGTTTCTTGGTATATTCTGTGTAATAGACATACATTTATTAACACTTTCTTAGTGAACATGGAATATTTTGTTAACAAAACACATTTAAAATACTTACTTACCTTAGTACCCCCCTACTTTCACCGAGCGCTATTAAACCGTGACGTGACCTATAACTCTGATTTAGCGATATTTAGAGGTCACCAATTACTCCACCTTCTATGATGTTAGGAAGAAGGGTCACCAATGTATACATTTTTGTACGAAATAATAACATTGGGTTGTTGATGATCAGAAAAATTACCATTTCGTCGACATCTGCGATTCCACAGAATAAATAGTAGTTAGTAAAAGTAATCTCTATCTCTGTCAGGGACCAGTGATCCGGAAAATTGATATAGAACAACAAAACGTACTAAATTGAACCTTAAACCGATGCCATAAAGCTGAATTCTGTTATAGAAAATACTGATTAAGACAAGAGATCGAGATATTCAAAATGCAACCGTAATACGCATAGTTAAAGTTCAAAATGGCTAGGAAAAAAATTGTAGGGTAGGGTTGGCTCGTCCCTAGTGATTTTTGGGATTTAAGATGATTATTGGCGAATGATTTAGTTGCTGTACAATTGAGTTGACACGACACTGTTCATTTTTGGGTCTTTAATCTTTGTTACTAATAGTAACCACACAGAGTATAAATAATTTTAAAATTCTATTTACGCTTAGTAAATAAATTATTGTGTTATTATTAATATCGCAATTCAGTTTAAACTTAGCTCTACGAACATTTAATAACTACATATTTGTATTTATTCATAATATTGTACTTCTTAATAATAACTCAAACGGTGTTTTATATCCGTAGAGAGTTCATCTCAACATTTATCACAATTTGCCGCAAAGTTTCCTCATTTTTCTCGTAAAAAAAAAAAAGAAAATTCACTTGCAAAAGCAGACACTTAGCAAATTGCGTCCATACAATAAATCAGTACTTACAAGTTATAAAAATCTCACAACCCTCGTCCCAGAAGAGCAGAAAATCGCAACACGATCGTCATTTGAAAAATAATGACGTCATCAAACACTAATCCGAAAGCTTTCATGTGGATTACAGATCGACAACCCTGTATTCTAACCTCAAAAAAACAAAAACACACGATTTCCAACCATATTTCTATCATGCTAAGATTGTATTAAAAAATTGTGGTTGTAACAATAATTTGTTTGCAATGTGTCGCACTCTCGATCTATAAAACCACTATTATCTTATTTTACTGCAAACAAAATTGTACCTTCAATCAAGCTGTAGTAAGCCCCTATTTACTTTTACCCTAGAAATGCCATTCTTACCTTCACGTACAGTGAAACACGCGAATCTCGACCCAAACTTTATATTAATTAAGGTATGTTATTGCATAATACAAGTTATTCCGCTCTTGGAACTTCACCCTTGCCTTAATAGAACATACATGCGAAATTCAACTGTATTTGGAGATACTACGGTCGGTTTTTGTTTGTGGCAGTGTAAGGGTGGTGGTACACTGGTGTTTCGGATGCGCTTTGGTGCGTCATCTCGATACATTAGGCGTGTGATTTATGATTTCGAAGCGATGGAGTCAAAACATGCAGGGTGCGCTCGGTGTGTAGTGGTGGTTAGTAGGGCTGCCACTTGCTACTGCAAACCTTTAATTGCGATTTAATTATCTTAAAAAAAATGTTACAATTTTTCTTTAAGGATCATTTGAAAAAAAAATTAAGTATTTTCTTACTTACTATGTATCTAAATGCGAAAGAGGCCTTAGCTAGTAAATGGGTGAATCAACTTTTAAGACACTCCTTTGACGAGATTATGAACAGATAAAAAAAAATTAAAAATATTCGAAATATTATGAAAATATAGTGTTTACATTTGTACTATTTATCCTATTTTTAGGTTTTGAAGTTGGGCACGACATCTAAGGTAGTATGAACGAGTTTTTTAAGAAAAACTGACGAGTGTGCCTCATAGATATCCATTGCGTTACTTATTTGTAAATATCAAAACATAAAATAAAACAAAGAAATTAGAAAAATCAACAGGATAATCATTTATTCATTCTTTAATTCTGTCTTTCTACCGTATTAACAATGTTTTTTTATAACTAACTTATGAAATAGAGACAATTCTAGGTCCACTGCGTTACCTTGCAATTTTTCTAACGTTTAACTTTACGATAAATCTTTACATAGAATAATCAGACTTACGTTTCTTATTCCTACAATAGGCATTAACCGTAAAGATTATTAGTTAAACGTTTTTATAACCAAATGCAATTAATATGAGAGTTATCCTCAAAAGACATAATAAAAATTCTGGGACAATTTGTAACGCCGGAGAAAAATAGTAACGCCTGAGAATTTTGAATAACCAAAGGCAGGCAACAGACAACATAGTTAGTTTAACTAACAATCATTAGGAACGATGTTGTCGCTCAGTTATCATCATTCATCATCATCATCATCAATATATATAAAACTCTTTGGAAGCTGACTGACAATCAACGGACAGCCTAAACCATAAGTCCTAGAAGTATGAAATTTGGAAAGTAGTATGTAGTGTGGAGTTGCACTAAGAAAAGAATTTTGAAAAATCGCACCCTAAAGGGTCCAAAATTAAGGTCAAAGATTTAAACAAAAAAAGGCGTTTCTTTTATATACCGTACATGATAAGACCCTTGAAAATTGGTAGATAGATTCCTCAAATATGTATTGACTTGACATTGTGTTTTAGGATAAATTTAATATTTTTTTGTTAAACTGAAGGTACAGAATTCTTTTGATTGATGAAAAATTAAAACCAACTTTTTTTTAAATTAAACATGGTTTAAGACGGTTCAACTAGGTAAAATAAAAAAAAGTTAAAGGCCCAAGGGCAGGCTCTAAAAATAGGCAGACCCTTAGAATAAAAGAGTGGTAGGGTATCATTTCAAAGTGTTTTTAGTGACCAACCCGTTTTTTTACATTTCATTAAGGTCCTAGCAATCACCTACATTACCATATTTCAACGTAATTAAAGGAATTTACCTGCATTGGGCTCAAAAATATTACAAAAAAGTAACCGGTTAGCAAAATAAGCACCAGGTCCTGCCGCCTCGCTCTTAATCTTGGTGTTGGGTCTCTACCGTGGTGTCGGGTTTCTTGATTGCAGTGTTGAGTCTCTTGCTTGTAGTGATGTACCCCTAGCTCGTGGTAGTGTACCTCTGGCTCGCGGAGGCGTATCTGGTGGAGAAGTAGCACGTGGAGGCGTAGATAGTGGAGTTCCATTAAATTCTTCAAAACATCTTAATCTGGAGTCGGTTCTAGGCGAGTCAGGTGGTGTTTCTTGTAACAATCTCTCAACAGTTTGTTTTCGTTTTTTTGACTGGCGTTTTCTTAGTTTCCATATCACATTTGCACTATTTTTTCTTTAGCAGTTAGGTCTTTTATTCATCTTTTCGTTTTTTTTTCGAGCTCTGTTATTTTTCTTCGCCTCTTTGTTCCTTTCTTTATTATTCTTTAGCATTCTCTACAGCGCTTCTGATTTTCTGCTGCACTAAGAGGAATTTTGAGTTCTTACGCACAAACCTTGAACAAATTAAACTCTATTGATATTTTCTAGGATAAGTTAAGTTTCTCGAGGAAAATTTGTAATATATGGATTTGAGTGTTGGGCAACCAAAGGGATGGATGAAAGAAGATTGTATGCGGCAGAGATGTGAATGTTGAGATGGATGTGTGGGGTGACAAAAAAGGATGGTATGGCTTTGTCATAAAAAGGGAAGAATGTCATGTAACGAGAAGAGTAATATGTAATAGAGTTGTCGTTTTGGGTCGACTGCTATGATAACATCTATGTTAAATAAACAATTTGAATTTGAAGAGTTTTACATTATGAGTGTGGATGAATACGTGGGAAGAGATAGACCAAAGAAGAGATGGATGGACTGTGTGAAAGATGACATGAAAAAGAAAGGAGTGAGTGTTGAGATGACGGCTGTCAGAGGGAAATGGAGGAAAAATACATGTTGTGCCTAGCGACTTGGTTGGGTTGAATTGAAGTTAGGTTTCTAAATCTAACTTTGACTCAGAACAACATCCACACTATCCATTAATGACAACTCGCAATGTCAATTTGCCTTATATTCTTTGGCGTTACCGGTAACTCTAGAGACAATTTATCCAGCGTTACCGGTAACACTAGAGAAAATTTCAATGAAAAAAATCATATAATATTCCACAGCCAAAAATGTACAAATATTTTATCATGAACTTGAAATCAGACAGAATAGGCAACATACTGAGTTGATAAAATTAAAATATTTTAAAAACTTACCATGATTCCCGCCGTAACGCTGCAGAGCGACAATAAACCTACGCGCACCAGTTGAGAGCTTACCGCAGACTGAGGGGCGGGTAAAACGAGGTAGGCCTTGTTGGACCACACCAACAAAATATTAGACAATAATCGCCTTAGATGACATCAAAATAAACGCTATCTCTAGCTAACGGTCATGCATTTTTATCGGTAACGCAGTATAGATCATGTTTTAATCAAAGTTTGGGACAAAAGTTTATGTGCATGAAATATGTACAATTTATGTCAAACTTTTATGAATGTTAACTTTATACGTAAGCATATATTTCCTAGAACCATAATATTATGTGAAAATGTTAGGTATTCATACAACTTTTTTAAGAAACGTCGTACATTGTGCGGTCTCCTAGGCTTGGGGACACATATTTTTTATATGGAGACTGCTTATGTTCTGCTGAGTTACCGTAAAAAAATAAAAAAAAACTGCTATCTAGAAAAAACTATGAAATTACTATGTTAGCAAAGGATCTAACTTTACGGTAACATCAAAACAAACATATTTTAAACTGAAATACAAATCTTATTGCTATTTCCATGTCTGGGACACAAAAGGAGTGCCTTAAAAGTTGATTCACCCAAATATCCTTTCACTAATTTATACAACGTTTTGTATGGTTTTTTTTTTCTGCAAATTATGCCGTTTAACACAGGAATATTAAAATATCATCACCAGATTTATTCACTAGCTTATTTACTACCAAACTTTCTATTAATTATGTAGTAAGTAAAGTATTTATTTATTTTTTTCTTACAAAAAGACAAACTCTGAAAGTCCAATTTATTTATTGATCATATTTAGTAACAACCCTAATCTCACACGGGCTCACTCACTCTCCCTCGGGAGTCTCGGCACTCGAACTCATCTCTCGAGCTCACTCGGCGAAGTAACCGGATACCAGTTTTTTTTACTTCCCACATGCGGATAGATCTTGATCTATCCTTATCTGTACTTCACAGGTGTAAGAAATCTTTTATTAGGTAAAAGTTAGTGTTACTATGTATCAAAAGTACTTAATTTACGAAAAAAGTTTGTATTAGTATTCTATCAACAATCTAGTTCCCAGTAGGTACAAACTTTGCTTAGTTTGGAACTAGAGGGCGTTGTGCGTAATGTTCAAGAATATTTTTTAACACCTTGTATGCCAGGAGAAAAAGTAGGAACCTCCGTTCAGGCCGCGTCGCCCACAGTGACCCGAGCGTCAGAGCTGTTTAGAATCGCCTCTAGCAAGCCGGCGGACATGAGTCTCAATGCGGAAACGGGAGTCCTTAATAATAAGCGAGAGAAAAAAAAACATATAATAATAATAATAATAAGCCGACGGACATAAACACCGCGCTAATTCCTATGAAAGGGGACCCGCCTGGCCCTCTAAAATACCCATACCATTTGGTTCTTATCTACGACTGTTAGTCTTAAAAAAATAGACATTTTCAAGTACCGAAAATCAGAAATTTCGAAGTGAAAATTGTACCTTAATCAAGTTTTTATAGACGACCCAGAATTTTGGCTGTCGACTGTACTTTGGATTGTTATAAAAACATTACCTAACTCTTTACTTTAGTTGATTAAACATAAAAGAGTTTCCATCATCCCCCATTCAACCCCTGACGCTAAAAACAAATTAAAAAACATAAAACACGATTCAGCGTTCGCCTCACTTAACCCTTCCGTGCAGAGCAATAAAATTAGTGAATTAACCCTGCCGCCGGCGGGGTGGTTTGTACCCCGGTAGGGTACAACGCACTTAGTCGCAATTCAACCCCTTTTAGTCCATTTAGATGATGGATGAGACGACAATTTGAGTTTAGAGTTCAAAACATGATTAAAGATTGACAAATCGCAATGAAACTATTTTATCAGAATTAGTGCCAAAGATATACATTTACCCGACTACACGCAGCAAAAGAAAGGTTATTAAAATTTATAGTGCTAGTGTTGTCGGTTTTTCTAGGAGACGGTGACTGCTTACCATCAGGGCTGTATGCCTCATTGTCTACTATTTACATTAAAAAAATGTTTATACTATAGGTAAATAAAATATAAAACTTCTCGGACATGTCACACAGCGCTCTCTAGCCCCAAACTAAGCAGAGCTTGTACATAGAAGTTTGCTCAGTACAGTCAGCATGAAAATGTTTAATAACTGAAAACTAGGAACTTTCCATTATTTTTAACAACGATTAAAAAGTAAAAATTCTACTTATTCTAAAAGCACTACTCGGATTAAAAAAATATGCTTAAAACCAACAAAACACAATTTTTAAATTCTAAAAAGTGATCTACTTCTGATGTTGACCGTACTTCAGACATTCGTACATCGATAGACTGAAAAGGTTAAGATTATTATTCGCAATAACCCTTTCAACGGCGCTTTTCATACCTTCGAGTAACATTCGAGTCAAAATAATCCCATGAATAAAATATCCTAGGTATCACGTGGTATCATTCTAATTACAAAAAGCCAACTCCCCACACCACTTAGACTCGATAACTTAATAGACGTTTTAAAAATACCCCCTTAATGAGTAAAGTAGCTATAATCCTACCTTTTAGCGGCTCCTAGTACCACCTGGCTTCCGATTCTATTAATAAGTAAACACTTCTGGCACTTAATGTGCGTCTTCCATTAGTAAGACTCGTAAATTTGAAGCTCTTTTGTGTTATACACGCCTGGTAGTATAGAGGACGTTACTGTGACAATTTTAATGAGATTTTGTGTTGAATGGCGGTATTAAGAGCAGATGAGACAGTTACTTGCGTTTCAGATTGAAAAAAAAAATCAGTAGATCATTCTGTCTTTGATATTGGAAGTGTTTGGTTCCTTCCATTAGGCTAACTCGTAAATTGTAAACAAGGCTATGAGCGCCATGGACGCCTGGTTAGAATAATAGATATACTAACTATTCTAACACCTGACACAAGTCATCATCATCATCATAGGCAGCTTGTAGTAACCCACTGCTGGGCATAAGCCTCCTCCCTCAAACGCCACTCGTGTCTATTTTGGACTTTTTGCATCCAGTATTATTGTGTAAGTTCAGTGGTAATCGACATCGGCTTCGTTTTCAACTGTCACTTTCGTATTTGTTTTGTATACAATACCGAAAAAATTCTGACAGAGTCGACCGGTGGTAATGGGCTTAAACTTCACTGGTAATGGAATTCAAGTTACACAATAAGGGTGCTGGTGTTTCCCTGTACGGCAACGATATCATCTACCCATCTGGCTGTTGGTCTGCCAAGGCCTCTCTTGTGTCTCCTAGGCCACCATTCTGTCAAGGCCTTACTTCACCTGCCATCACCAAATCTTGCCAAGTGTCCTGCCCAGCTCCACTTGAGTTTCGTAATACGGTCTCCAATATGGCCGGGTGCCCACTACGCCGGACCGGCAAATCTGCCGGGCCGGTAAAACTGCCGGAAGGGCTAGTGGCTGTACAATTTATATAGAGCTATTCACATTATCCCGGATCCGGCATTTTTGCCGGTTCGGCGTAGTGGGAACCCGGCTTATCTACCACCTTACAAAAAAACAAATAGGTACACTTTAAGGAATAAAGACTATTTTTATTTATTTATTCTAACACCGCCGTCTGTCTGATTTTGTCTATCATCTCCAGCCAAATGTTGTCTGAAAGAGATCGCTTTTAGCGATAAGGCCGCCCATTTTACTCAATAGCTTAAATTGTTTCTCATTGAGTTATATTTCTTTGTGTACAATAAAGGGTTTATCTAGTCTATCTATCTATCTATACCTAATAGTCCTAGATCCTAGATAAAGCATAAATAAATAAATATTCTTGGACATTACACACAACGCTCTCTAGTCCCAAACTAAGCAGAGCTTGTTAGAGGTATTAATATTCAAATAAAAATAAGGACAATGTATTAGAAAAATAAACAAAACGAGGAACAAATAGAGTAAAGATAACTTCCCTTTTACACATTTAGCGACTTACTATAAAAACTATCATAAAATGTAAACTATTTTTGCAATTTTATTCATAGAACTATATAAACAAAAATAAAGCAAAAGCAAGAACTTATTTCTATCTAGAAATAAGTAAATAAAAAAACTAGAATCTGAAAATAAAACTTTCTACTAAAATAGATCAACATAGAACATTACAAAAACAGCTGATGCAAACTTTCAAAGCCAATACAAACATTCATATTTCACAGCGCAACTGTCAAAAAACCCCTAAAATGCTGTTGCATATTAAATTGAATACTACTGCTACCTATTTCTGTCCCATCGTGAATCGCCTTCTTTATGGGACGCGCGTGGGCTCCTGTCATTTGTTTTCATTATGCACCCTCCGAGAAAAGTATCTCGTGGTGTATGACTTATAATTTTCGCTATGTTTTGTTTAGTTTTTTCTACTTTGCTCACAATACTATAGCTGCGGGCCTAAGATGCGCACCGCGAGATATTTTTCATGTCGTTCTGTCAAAATGTAAGCATTTTGTACCAGTTTAGGAACTATTGCATTATCTGTGGTAATGTTGTCGAGAAACCGCGCCTTTGAATTTTCAACTTTTGTTATTTCTGCATGACTATTATCTCGTCCTCAGAGAGGTACGACGACTAAGAAGTGTCAAAAGTGTACATTATGGCGCGTTTTGTCGACACCATTAGACCAGACAGATAATGCAATAGTTCCTAAACTGGTACAAAATGCTTGCATTTTGACAGAACGACATGACAAACATCTCGCGGCGCGCATCTTAGGCCCGCTGGTATCATGGCTCGTGTCTACACAAGAAAATTTTAGAATCTTGGATCCTATTTATTATGAAAATGACCTGGGTTTTTTTTTTGTAAAAATTAAAACTCACGCTAGTTCAGTTATCGTGAAAAACAGCAGGTACTTATATCGTTCCAGTTTATTGTCGGAAGCTTAATCAAGCGCAAGTTCAATCAGTTATATAACATACTAGCTGATACCCGCGACTTCGTACACGTGCGAAACTTTCCACCAAAATATCTGTCAACCATTATACGATGAACCTCGTGCCAAAGGCTGCATTTGGTTTAGAGAGTTCAAGCTGTATCTAAGAATCCACGTCTTTAATTTCAATAAAATATAGCCTATGTTTCAATCCGGAAAAGGAGCTTCTGATTGATATTCAGTTTAATTGAAATTGGTCGAGTAGTTTAGGCGTGATCCGCAAACAAACAGACAAACACACAAACTAGATTTTCGGAATCAGAATCATTTATTTAGTAAGTCTGCATATTTCGTTTATCGATATCTCTAATTTTAGTTTTTGGCTTTTTTACAGTTTTATGATAGTATAGACACGTTGAGTTGTAATATTATGTAAAAGTTTTATTAAAATAATCGACAGTTTTGTTTTTTTATTTCGTTCAAAGTTTTCAAGGCGACCTTAACCTAGGCTCAACAATCATGTCATAAAATCTGAACAGCATAATACATTAGAGTACTATCCTTCTGTACTCTGTAGCAGTGATTTAGACGATATTATTATGCGGTCGGAACGAAAGACGTTAATAGTCGAGACGATTTGAGATATCGGCCAATAATATTTTGAGATATTCAAAGAATTTCGGTATGCGATTTAAAATAATCGACGCCATATTTTGCGACACTGACGTGTTATCACAAAGTTAATAGTAACATGATTTGCAAAGTAATAACAATCAAGTTTACTTAAAAAAATGTGCAGTTTTTGTGAATTATTTTCGCACTAAATAATTATCTTTATATTTTTACAATCGTGCAAAAGATTAGATAAATGAAATGAAATGAAATCCATTTATTCAACCCATTTGGGTACAAACACAGATAAAACAGAGAGAAAAAAGTAAGCCAGACAGGTAGGAGCAAAACAGAGTAAGTGGTAGGAAAGAAGGTACAAACAATTTCAAACAAAAACAAATAAAAATAGTGCTAGTTAGTCCTGTCCTGCTCTGTAGGTACCCTAGTGCGGTTGAAAAGGTTGTTCTCAGCATATGCTGCCCCACATGCATGGACCATGAGATGGAGCAGCGCTGGTTTATAGATAGATAGATAGATAGAATATTCTTTATTGTACACCACTTATATGTAAACAAAATAACAAAAAAATACCATAATTGGATTAATGTATTGTATGTGTTTAATTATTTTAGAAATATAAAAAATAATATCCAAAAGCGTGTAAGTTTATTGTTATAAGTGTACAGCTGTTTTTGATAAAATTTACTTTTAATAATAGTATTGGGATATGTTTCTGAGTGCACTTAACGTGTTAGTCAAGGGTACTGGGGGTCTTTGTATCCGCACGCAACTTGAGGGTTAAACAGTAGAGCTGTATCACTTTAAGCTTACTATTGGGGATGTTTTAACCACTATAGTTTCAATAGTTATTTCGGGGAAACACGATTTTCTTTTTGTTCTATTTTAAACATTTATTTTATTTTAACCTGTAATCCTTCCTGAGGTAATTTTATTGAGTCGTTTTTATTTTTACAACATTTGCAGAAAATTCTGTTATTAAATAATGTTAGACCTGCCAGAATAATAATAAATAATAATAATAAATATTCTTGGACATATTACACAACGCTCTCTAGTCCCAAACTAAGCAAAGCTTGTACTATGTGAACTAGATTGCTGATATAATATTTATATCCTTTTTTTTGTTAATATATACTTATAATAATAAGTCAGTATTATTGGAAAAAGAAACAAGGCACAAGTTAGTAGAAAACGATAACATCCGCAGAAGTTTAAAAAACTGTGTCGCGAATATTAACGCCCTCCTCCAGTTTACAATATCCAAAGCATAAACAGGTAGGTATAACTAGGTTGACTCTAAATTTAAACAATTATGACAAAAGTAGATAAAATAAACTAAGTGTAAGTGTAGGGAGATATGGGTTTGATAATATAGTAACACCCAGACACAGAACAAACTTCTCTGTTTGCCACACACAAATGTTTGTTCACGATGGAGATCGAACCCACGACCCACAGCACGGAAGGCAGAGCTACTACCGACAGAGCCATGACGCCGGTCGTGTAGGACGTGCACTGACTACCTCACTCTTATTATAATAGTCTTGCTAACAAAAATGATATTCGCGACTTCAGTTTTGTTTTAAATGTACTTTTACTTGTTAACCCTAATAAAGTTTCACTTTGAATAAAATTATATCCCGTTGCATGTTTTATGCATTTATTTAACCCGTGAACACAAGCGCTCAACTAAAACCCCCATAAACGATACCGATTTGCAAAATACCTATTATCGATATCTTTATGGTTCGATTAAAAAAATCCAAATGATCGCTTTGATTTACGATCGAGATTAGATAAATAAAATGATGTCTGTGTGTTTGTGTGCCACGTCGGAGGTATTTGAACCCCCACCCGTGTGGCGCCTGCCTCCCGCGGAGTGACCAGCTCATCGAAATGATACACAAATAATGTACTTGATATTTGTATTGTAGATAAATGTGACGTAACTATTTTATCGTTCCTGTGAGAATTCGATGGGTGACCGCAAAGTTTGGGAAATTTTCAGAGTTCTATTCTCTCTATGGATGTGCTCAGTGAGGCAATGTATCTTTATAGGCTGTAGTTACCACTTAGGATCAGGTGGACTATCGGCTTGTTCCATCATTTAGTTGTTAAAAAAAACTTAGAAGGATAAACTGTCAGCCCCGGCAAAAAGATCTTTGGGTTTTCTAAGTAATATAAAATTACGAATTTCTTTATTTATTTGGTAATGCCTCACCTGAGTTACCTCTACACAGAAATACTTTAAATCTATTCGGATGTAACATCTCGTGTAATTTTGGTTGAAATTCACTTAAGGTAAGTTCTTTTTACCATAAAGTAGGTACTTTCTTGTACTTTTTTTTTGGATTTTTGGTTAAGAAATCTGTAGTAAGTAGGTAGTCTTGATACTTAAGTCTAAATCGTCTAAGTCACTAGAGGTGGTCACTAACATAACAAATAACCATTTAGTTGGCACGATATAAATAAGAAGAGAGTCGTTTGAAGTCGGTACTAATAAGATTATAACTAACCTCTAGGGAGGCATCTGGATAATTACAAGTGAAACTACTTTGCGCTGAAATAAAAATTATTTCTTAGATATAAAATTGATACTTGGGCAGTAATTATATACCCAGAACTAACATTTTATCCCGAGGGAGTAAATTCATCACTTTGAGAACAACAAATTTTAATGATACTACTTTTTGAATTCAAATTTCAATGTATATACGAAAAGTGTATCAGAGTTGATAGATCACCCATTTAAATGAAGCATTGTAGTTATAAGGTGAACCTAATCATAGTAAATGTTTATATTCACATAAAATTAGTTTAAAAAATAAAGAAAATAAGCACCCAATTTATTAAAATCGATATATATATTAAATAACATAATAAATGACTAGCGTGGTATAACATAGTCTTTATCTTAATTGATATTAAATCGATACTTAAAAGAAACACAAGATTTAAGTTTTTAAATCGTCTTAATTATACTCATTTCTCTTCGTTTATCGACTAATATTCAATTTTTAATAGTTTTTCAATCGATCGAGTAAAATTGTTTTAATAATTGGCTTTTATCACATAAAATCTTATACAAAATAGTTATATTAGCTTCGATCAATCGATATTCATTCGGATCGAGTAGAATTTAGTCTAATTTTTGTGGTAATCTTATAGTGTTTCGTACGATTATAATGACAGTAAACTTTGCGTCCCGTTAGTGTTTAAATTCAGCATTAAGAACTTAGTTTTTCTTCTATCTTAATATTATGCACCCCTAATTACATTGTAGTCTCGCGTGCAAGAACTCAACCGTTACTGACTCGCTAGTCGATAATAACATTATCGCTCTAGGTAACTTTCATGTTAAAAAACACTTTTCACGCTATCCATTTTAAACTAACAGAAACTGAAATATAAAATAAATTTAATTATAGGTTGCTTAGGGTTTAATAATTTAATTAATAACAAAAACTGCTATTATTACTATTAAGCTGATGACGATGATTATTATCTGGTTTCCATAGCTTTGTTAGTTTGGGACTAGATGGCGTTACTGTGTGAAATGTTCAGAAATATTTGTTTTATATTGAAGTTATGGTTTAATTAGGATTTTATTATTAATTAGAGTTCTGATCCCGTTTTGGAAAAACGGAACACATAATGATCACACTCCGGTGTCTGCCTGTCCGTCTGCCTGTCACCTTCACCAGAACTAAACCGTAGAAGCTAGGGGTAGGTATAATAGTTTGTTACAAGTCTTAATTATTTTAGGTATATGAAGACAATATTATAAAACTCTATACCCAGTAAGTAACTAATCTTCAAAACTGCTTCTCCCGACAAAGGAAACTATAGATAAACCAAAAATGAATAATTCCACAAGTGTCCCCATTATGGAGGTGACCTCCTGTAAACTTTTAGTTAAATAATGACGGCGGAAGCACATAACGGGCCTGCAGTTAATATAAATCATCCACTTAACACTTTTTTCATGCGACAATAATAATCTAAATATACCAGGAACGCATAAAAAGTTTAAAAGTTTATTTTAAAGTAGGTACGATGAGAAAGTGCGCGCCGGCGCGGCGCTTGAGCTATGGACGTTGTCGCAAGTTTGGACAACGCACGTTCATCATACATGCATCCATCTCTCTCGAACTCGTGTTAATGCTGAACCCTCTCGCTTTATCAAGCCATGCGTGAATAGCTCGAAACAATAAAGGTTTATTTTCGAAATTCGAACCTTTTTGGAATAGTGCCGGGAAACGTCTGTGATTTCTGTTTTATTTTTGGCCAGGAACCAGTGATGCCAAGTCAGGGTAATTTACCCTAGATTTAAGGTAAAATTGAGATGACATTGTAATATTAAGGGTAACTAATTGTATCGGGTAATTTAGGGTATTTTATCATTAAAGTGGTGAATCTATGGTAAAATTAATAAGGGCTTGGGGTAAAATGAAACCTGGGTTGGCAACACTGCCAGGAACTCGATTCATCTGCAATGTATTAATTTCGTCAAAACTGAAGTGCTAATAAAATAGCATCGTATCAAAAGATACCGAGTAAAAAACACTTGACCGGTCGTTTTACGGTAAATAACCGATAACACCGTAAAAGGAAACGATGAATTTATTTTTTCACTTTAATTTTAGCCTATTTTTTTGCTTCGATAATGAAAAATGTCATCGGATGCTGTCGGATGCATCACAGGCCATTTGTGGCTGTTTTTTTAGCTTATTTTTTCTCGATTCGAATGACACAGAAAAGCTTTTTGGCTGACGTGCGTTATCGCATAACTTATTGTGAAAAAAAAAACGTTTGCAAAACGCGGACGAGACTTTTGTATTCAAATTTTTTTGCGGCAATGTTCTAAAAATACGTTTTTATTTATTTTTTGTACAGGTAGGAGTTGAAATTTGAATTGAGTGAAGTTTTGAAACATTTTTCAGATAGAAGGTATATAAGTACCTAAGTAATAAAAACATTTTAAATGCAGCAAAACTTGATATTTTTCACATATTTTCACGTAAAACCTTGGGCATTTATATGTCACTTATAGCTTTACATAATTTAACTTCCACGCCTTCAACTTGCATCTTGTAAACCAAATATTAACAATATTTCATTGCTCTATTCAGAATCTCTTACCGTCTCTATAAAAACCAACATGAACTCACCCCATTATCCTAATAAGGGCTCGGCATGAAAAATTAAACATTTCCTTATCTACAATACCGAATACAAAAGCGTATTCAGTAATATTCAATGCTTCATGCACTAATGCACAAAAGTGGGGTTAGGTCGCAGTTGCAGCGGCTGGCGGTTTCCGCTACCCTCGTAGCTCTACACGTAAAAAATGTAAGGGAGTGGTGTAGCATTATTTAACCCGTACCTAAATGTTGAGTATGTGCCAAAGTTTGGACAGGTTTTTGACGACCTCTATAGAACCCATCTTCAAATATTTGCTCATATTTAATTATGATATATTGTTAAACTGCCTGTCCTGTACCTGTATTGTGTTGTGCGTCAAATAAATGTTTCACTATCCATCTATCTCCAAATTTTAATATCAAAAAGCGTTAAAATGGTATATTCCCACTATAATTACCTAATACTAGTTCTATTGATGGAACTAGTGAGATTTCACATAGCGTCACTATTGTAGCATGCTATTCCCTCCGTTCTATTTACCCCTTCCGCTTACGGTATCTCCACCCGACATGCCGTGAGTTTTGTAGCATACTTTATCCTCTCCGCTCTCTCTACCGCCTCTGCTCATGCCACCTCCGTAACTCGCGCCCCACCCCACACATCAGAACACGTTAGACGCTCGGACAGACACTCTGTTCGGCTGAATTATTAAATATTATTATACTAAAGATAAGCCGGTGTTTCGTTACCTTAGTTTATTTTACGGTTCTCTTTGAGACTCACTGAATTGAGAATATTATTTAATACCTTAAAAAAATACCAGCGGTTCTCAAACGTTGAAGATTCATTTTGACATTAGTTTATTTTTCATACAATAATTATTGATAGTGACAATTATACTTGAGTGAGACCAGCTAAAGAAAGTATAACAGTCCTAACAATTTGCATGAGAGACTTGTTTTAAAAGTTTCGTATTAAAATTGTGAGTCTTCAATTTGAAAATTATTTTGAAAACGCAAAAACCCTCTTCGATTCCATAGTACGTGGTAACCTCGTCAAAATCGGACCAAGGTAGTAGGTATTCTAATCTCCGTCTAGACGCGTCAATATATTCTAGTATTTGAAATACAATGACTGAACACTAAATAACAATGAACTTGGATTTAAGACCTATGTTGAAGATTTTGTGTCTAAAATATAGGCCTGGTAGCTTTTGCTTGCGGCTTTGTCTGTAAGAAAATACTCCTGAGCTTCAGATTAAGACTCCTCATAGGCTGTCGCAAAGAAAAACACAAAAAATAAACTAAACATGCAGGTGATCTTTTTTTTATATTGAATAGACCATCTTTTGACTTCAATCTCACCTGATAGAAAACCACGATGAATCCGACGATGGAGCAAGACGGTCTAGAAGACTCCTATTCACTCTTGCTTCAAAGACATTCAGATTATAATGATCAGGAAAGACAGATTTTTTTTTTTTTAGTTAACCTATATCGTCCTATTGCTGGGCAAAGGTCTCCCCCAACATCTTCCACTTTTCTCTGTCGACAGATAAAAAAAAAATGATATGAGATGCCGGGTAATGTGTTCCATTCTTTACCGGTTCGCATGATGAAGGTGGCCAATATCGTTTTATCGACATGCCAGTCTGAAAAAAAATATCTGTATCTGCGCAAGCGCACCTAGAACGTATGCCCTTAGCTTTACTTTCGCTTATATCTCCACAGGGCTTTGTACTCCGATTACTCTTTGCATAGCTCGTATTGTTTCATATCCTAAAATTAAATATCATAAAGTATATTCGCGTTGCTGCGACAAATTCGTATAATACGACAATTTGCGGGAATGAATAATTCAAGGCGGTCCAGCCACCGCACTTGGGTTACATCGGAACATACATATTTATAGATTAATGTAACCTGCTACATTCGTTGGTACTGCACGCTTATGAGAGAAAAATGTCAATAGATTGTGGATAAAAAATCATATCATATAGCTACAAAACTCTAAATTTTATATTGCCTTCCGATGATCTTCTGCTTATGTAAAAGATCATTGTTCCCTCTATCCACACTAATATTATAAATGCGAAAGTAACTCTGTCTGTCTGCCTGTCTCGCTTTCACGCCAAAACTACTAAACCGATTTGAATGAAATTTGATACACAGATAGTCTAGAGCCTGAGAATGGACATAGGCTACTTTTTAATGCGAAAAAAGGGTTGTAAGGGGTTGAAAAAAGGGGGGGGGGGTGAAAGTTCCTTAACCTTTTTCATGAAACCTTTTTAATATCACATTTGAAATAACTGTCAGTTGTTTGACAGTAAGAGTCTGAATGACACATGAACCTAGGAATCTATGGACCAGGCATTATACATCTCTATGAACAGTTCTCCCTGCGGCCGGTCGCCATGTTTTAGCACAGCCAACATCAAGTACATCAGTTGTCATAGCGACTTGTTTTTTTCAGTGTTCTCAAGAAAATTTAGTGTTCTACGCGAAAATTGTGCTTGTTAGTAGTGCTAGAACTTGCAGAATACTGCATTTATTATGGGTAGGTGCAGTGTGTAAGGTTGCCGCATGAAACACCATAAAAAACATCCCATTATAACGTTGCACAGGCAAGTTACCGAATTCATTCAAAATATCTTGTTTTTCCTATTATTTTGAAAGATTTTGCTATTAGTGGGAATGTTTAAAATGATATTCTTGCTTTTCTGTAATCATTTACTGTTTTACCATTAATATTATGTGATTTTATAAGAAAATAATTCTCCCTTGTAAATAGAGTTTCGGTAGTACGGCATTTTCATTTTTATCGATATCGATAACTTAGCGACAGGTGAATATAATTAAACTCGGATTTCTTTTTTATTATTTTAGATTGCCGACATCTAAAAAAAAAAGAACAGTGGCTGGATGTAATTGGGTTGGAAAACTTAAATAGATCAACGAAACATATTTTCATTTGTTCCCTGCATTTTGAAGAGACATGTCTTAACCGAACTTTAAATATTTTTCGAACTTGATTATGACTGGGATCGACGGTTTGATGAACCCTTATATTTGATTATTGTGAACATAATTATTTTACTTGTAAAAGGCATTTTTAGAACTTGATTATAACCGGAACGGCTTTTACAGTTTTTATTAAACCTGTTTGAAATGATAATTTTCGTTTTATTAGGAATGATCGTGCCAAGTAGTTCATAAATAATTATACCTGAGTAATTTCCCTTTACACTTAAGTATTATAATATTAGTAACAAGTTGACACGGGCGCACTACGTACCACCATAGTTTTTTTTAAATGCAAGAACCATCTACGAACTTTTAGAAAACATAAAAAAAAAGAATTATCCAAATTGGTCCAGCCATTCTCGAGCTATTGAGTGACAACGAAATAGGATTCATTTTGATATATTATATAGAAAAATAATAGAAGATAGATTAATAAAGAATAAGTAGGTATAGTCCGACAAACCAGAAAAAATCTGTAGTAGCAGTTATTTATTTATTATTTCCATTGATAATTATGAATGCGTGGTATGCTGATCAGTAATAGTGATACTCTACTAAGGCTCCTACACATATGCCCCGGCACAAGCCGCAAAAACTGGCAGTCCGCATGAAACTCAATCAATAAGCTAAGTAACCTTGAGCCGCACGCGGCAACCTAAGCCGGCGGCACTGTGTGTGTGTACTACTCGTAGAAGCCTTTATGAAGAAATCTAAAAGAAACTCATATGCGAATTTTTTAAATTCTGTAAACACCGTGCAATTCAACTATCGATATCGATAATAGTGCGCGCAGCTCTACGGCAAGCCTCCATCTTTGTGCCAGACTCAGATTAGGTATGCATGTTTTTTTCGTAGGTATGTCATCTCTATTCTTTTTTCCCTTACTCTATGGAATGACAGGACAACGTCTGTCGGGTCAGCTAGAGTATATTATAAATATTGACTTATTGACTACCCATCCTGTTCATTATCTTTGTTCAGTGGTTAAACCAAAACATTTAAGATGGTTTCACTTGAAAAACTCTAAATTTTATATTCACTTCCAATAATTCCAATGTGAGTAAAATCTATTGCAAATTCAAACCTCTGTTTCTGTCTATCCCTCCTGGCTATTCTCTTTGAGAGTATCAGTAGGTACCAAAACATCTGCAGTCACCTGGATTTGATACTCTATTTTCTTGGTTTTTAATTTGATAGGTCTCTTGTTATAATAAATAGAAATGATTCCATAATCATTACTTACAATTTGACTTAGCTTTTGCCACCCTGAATAGGTATGAATTATATCCTTAGGTCTGTTCAGTTTTGCCACTGTCTACTTCTTATACAAGTCACGTAAGTCACCATAACGGTGCCTATTGTTTAGTTGTTATGATTTGAATGTCCCGATGGCGCCACTATTCTTTTATATTTTAAACATTACAAGCATATTAATTTCAATTACAAGAAGTATATCTTAAAATGCCTTAATTTATCCAGCTTTGCTTGCTGGCACTGGTATTCGTAGTAGTAGACAATACTATCATATTTAATTCCCCAAATGTGGCCACTTATCATTCCCACAAGCTTACAAGTACTAGTAAGTAAAACAAGAACACTAAAAATATCTTATAACACTACAGCGGTTGCTCTAACAAGTTAGACTAACTAGAAAAAAAAATCATGTAAATTTTTGGTTAAAAATTTTAAAAAAAAAACTGTTATTTTATGGGGACGCCACTGGACAAGACAATAGCTTCTTTATATATATCGGAGAAATAAAAAATCAGGATATTTACCCAAAATCGTAAAAACGCGGCTCCTTACAAAATATATACTTACCGAAACGAATGAATTTTGAGTGCCTCGTGCAACAATGCACAGCAATCGTCACGTGCCACAAAACTTTGCATTCCTCAAAAGCCTTCTAAAGGAAATCAAGGCATTTGTATGTGACAGTTTGACAGCAAGCACTGTATTATAAAGGAATAGTTAATGTTATTTCTTGGGTAACGCATGCGCAGGTGCAAACGTAAATACAATATTTAAAACACGGCAAAAGAATTGATTTTATATTTCAATAAGTATATTCTAAAACATATACATACTTAGAAAGTAGGTAGTAAAAACTTGAAAAAACCGACTTGAATATCTGATGATGATGGTAATACATTGGGTTTGTTCTATTGATCATAAACACTATTAAAAAGCCACTGGATGATGAGTTTTTATCCAGTTATTCCTATTTAACTGCCAGATAAAAAAAAAACGGTTTTTATAATGGAGTTATGATGTAACAAACATAAAAAAACAACCGAATTTAGAACCTCCTTATTTGAAGTCTGTTAATAAACCGTCTTGCTTAATATTTGACATAACTAGTGGGCCGACCGGTGGGCTCGATGGGAAAAAGCCAATTCAAGGAACATTCATCTAATCTTCCCTGCAACTCTTACAAAACAACAAAGTTTCAAATTAGGGTTAACTGTGCCCCATCTGGTAGACTACCAAATACGCTATAAATCTCCTCTAATCGATTGCCTCGCGTCCATGCTCTCCTGGTATCTCCAATGGGCCATCAATAGCCCATCATGTTCTAAAGTGGCTTCTCAATGACGTTTACTGCTAAGTAATTAGGACTGCTGAATACCTAGTAAACGTCGGGATAAATTAAGAGAACTTGGATTATTTCCTAAGGAATTTACGGAATCCTAGTCAGACTCTAGTAACTTGCACATTAAAAGACTAGACAAATAGACTCGTTTTTATACCATTGACCTCACAGTTATGCAGTTCTGCCTTTTTGTTCTACTAAGTAGAAATAGTTATTCCGTGTGCTCTGTATGCATTTTATCTTGAAAAAAAAAATTCACCCAGCTATTACATATAAACAGAACACAGGGTTAAACAATTGGCTAGTAATTACCGTTAACCGTTCAACAGTCGTTAATGGTCGACTCGTCCACGGAGTTTTATTTTACTTTAAGTTATACCAGGTGTAAATGAAATACTGCTATAATTGCCATTATATTCAAGCGCCATATTCCCAAACACCTGACCAAGATCAAATATATCATTCCACCTCTATTATCATCATTTTTATATGTTTTGACATGCCTTTCCGCCTTTTTCGGCCCACAGTGACGCCCTCTTTCGACTCCTTGAAGGCTTATTGAAAACCGCCCATGGAATTATGCGTGTAACAATAGTAATTAATGGTTCAAATCTGCTATTATGCCTTGTTGCGGGTTAAAAAATTTGTTTGTTGATTTTGGTTTGTGTTTTTAAGATTTATTTTAATTTGTGGTTCATTTTATGCTCTAGGCTTCTTTTACGAGTTTTAAGATCTAGTTAGAAATTAAGTTAGAAGTGTACAGCTTTTTTAAACCTAAGGTTCTGAGTTGTATGAGACGTGTACTAATTTCATTATTCTGGTGTATTATGTTTAACTAGCTGTCGCCCGCGGCTTTGCTCGCGTGGCAGCAGCTACGCAGCATATACGCAATATTTGGTTAAATTGTTTGATCCTAATTTTAGACCCTTTAGGGTGTGACTTTTCAAAATTCCTCTCTTAGTGCACCCCTACACTATGTAAGGATACTACCCTCCAAATTTCATACCTCTAGGACTTATAGTTTAGACTGTGCGTTGATTGTCAGTCAGCTTCAAAAGAGTTTTATATTTTTAGAAGATAAATTTATCTATCATCCCGCTTTGTCTATATTACATCGCTTTATTATAATAGTAAGTAAATTAAAATAAAATTTCTAAGTAAAAGAAGTCAAATAAGGCCTCAGAGAAAAATAACCAGCATCAATAATTTTTTATTTAAGTCACAGAGGAGACTCTAAGACAAGGAGACGCGTGGGCGAGACAGTTACTCAGATAACGAAGCTAAAACCACTTTATAAGACGTTTTATTGTAATTTAATTTGTTTCTACACATATAGCTTGTGTTTCGTATTCGCTAAATGAGTGTCGAGACTGAAGCTATTAAGAGCGGAAATAGTTTGCATATTTGGTGAAACAACACGAAAATTTTGATAAAAATTTGAAATTTTACTTAGTACAAGAATTGATGGATACATAGGTTCAGAGTTACGTAGTAGTAGGTTAGGTACTATTTGTGTTATGATTGTAGGTATTTGATAAAATACTATAAATTGTTATTTATACCTCAACCAATATAACAGTGGAAAATCTTTTTTAATAACAAAATGAAAATATATAAAAAAATTGAGTCACTTGCGTTATCCTTATCTACAGTGCCTTGTTGTACAACTTTATAGTTGAAGTATATTTAGACGGCGATATCCTACGAGTTACTTTACACTGGTATCAGAATATAAATTCATTCCGAGAACAGCAGATACTGCCTTACTGCCCACGAACCCTGCGATGTATACAAAATTATATATCCTGCATTGTATGTCTGTTTGTCGGTTATATTTTGGTTACAATCTCCCTTGATAAAACGAGTAATTACGAGTATAAATTCCTAGATATATATTTTTAAAATATTTATAATTACTTCCCTGTGCAACTTATAATTATGAATGACATATCAATATTTATTACAAAATAATTACATATTAAAAAATCGATTACTTGTAGAAAAGTTTTTTTTTTCTATTTGATATAGTAGGACATATTTCAGTTATTAAAACTATGTTATTGACGCTAATCAATTGGGATTAACTATAAATAAATACAGTATACGACTTTTGCTAATTTATATGCAAGCAAAGTCGTGGTCAAAGGCTAGTAAATTATTACAAAAGTTGCTTTACTTTTTCTATGTAATAATATTTCTTAGACCAAGCAACGTGCTCTCGCCAGTCTGAATAAAATATCAGTTGAAACCCGATACGGCACGTAGGCCGGACAGTCGGACGGACACCCGCGATCCTGGGACAAAGGTTTTACGATCAATATATCGGACACCATTTTATATATTGTCTTATATTAATACCTCTCGGAGGTCGTATTGTTTTTGTGTGAGTTATTGTTTTTAAGGACGAATTTTATTGATAGTTAATGTCAGAGTTGTATTCATTGAATTTGCTATAATTTGGGCTCTTATCAGAAGTATTATAGCTACGAGTATCCAAATAAGACCTACAGTTAAGTATAGTTGAGCCTTTTGGTTTTGTTTTTACAGTAAATATCACAAAGATCTGTAAAAGCGAAGTGGCAATGACGTAATGGTAAATGTTTCGTGGGTTCACATTCCATTGCACTCTAATAACTAAACAACTTTTTTTTTGTGTATTTGGATTCGTTGTTACAAAATTTGTAACGGTAGGTATGTATTTATTAGGAAAGATATAAGTACTTTTAATATACTTGTGGTAGGTATGTATATGAATTAAATTAAATTAAAGCAGTGAAGAAAAGTAGTATTCATACTATAATTTTAACTGTTTTAATGTTGCAAATGCTCATTAATAGTTTATAGAAATTAGAATCATATTTTGCTATCCTGAGTCGATAGATTTTTCTCTGCTGCCTATTTCTTAATTCAAGAAACATTTTATTCAGTGCAGCATTCAAATCAGTGAATATTACTAAACCATGTCTTATAAATTTAAAATTCAATAATCAAAAATGTACCTGTGTTCGTACGCTTCCATCTAAATGCGATTTTAACAATAAATATAAAGCAGGGCTTTTTATTGACATGTTCCATTCAAAACTGCATTGATATCTGTTTGTTTCATAAATAAACCATGGTGATCAGAACATAAATATACGATTTCGATGATGTCCGTGAACAGTTTTATTTAAAACAAGTTTTAGCGGAACTGGTCTTTAGGCCTAAATATTGCGATGCGCGGAAATTGAAGTTGACGTGTAAGGTGTTAGACAAATTAAAGCATATTCAATTTCAAATTATTTATTGTAACTACACATTACGCCTACTTTATAAGAGTTCAGTCAAATAAATACACGGTGATTTAAATTAAATTTATCACTAAATTGTACAAAGCTATTTACAGTATATATCACAAATAAAGTTATATAACGATGTGCCCTAGTCTTTTAGTAGCATCACTTCTACTTACAGTCCGTCCGATCCTCTGGGAACTCATTCACTGTTGCTCAACAACTAGGCATCACTGGCAACGTGTCGGATCATCCATTAAACACTCAAATGCATGGCCTAAAGTCCTAAAACTAAGAAAATGACTCAATGATTACATAAACCGCTCAAAGCAGCTTCACTGCACTTAGTCTTTCACTTCACAGCTTCTCGAAGGCTCTGGAGTTGGTCAGCATCTCTCTCGTGAGACGCCAGACCTGCTTGGCGGCGTTCTCGAGCGCCGTCGGGGATTTGCCCTTGAACAGATCCACGTGAGGGAGGAAGTAGTGGGGACATCTGCGGCACTGCAGCGATGATATCAATTGCAGAAAGATACCGTTGATTCTGTCGCCTATAGCACCTTCGTCCCACTCATGCTCTCTAGGATGCTTCTCGCATTCGTAGAGAAGAAGCGTCTTCATGTGGTAGCAAGTGACAGGGTTCCCCGGCAAATCAAGGTGTCTGTCCCGAATCGTTTTCAATAGGCTCAGGCATTTCCGTCGGCAGCCGCCCTGCAGCAAACGGTTCTCAGCCTCCAGGAACGATAAAACCCAAGCATCTCCTTCCATAGCGGAGTTTTTGCCTTGTAAAGCGAGGCATTCCTTCGACAAGAGGTCGAAGCCTTCAGTTTTGACTTCAGCAACAATGTTGGGATGCGGCCAGGGGATGGCGGGCAGGGGCCAGTGCGCGGCGGAGCGCGGCCACAGTCCGGCGCACTTGAACGCTGGCGTTATCTGCACTATGTACCTCTCACGTATCCGCAATTTCACCTCCGTGGTTTCTGCAATCATTTTCACGCAGTCTCTATAGGAGCACTTGTCGCAAGCCTGAGCAACCAGAGTCTGGAACCGAGAACGGATCTTCCTAGCTGATAAGTATCCGGAGGCGGTAATGAACTCTACCCAGAGAGACATGGAACGTTTCCTGCCGTCGGACAGCTTCAGTACGGCGCATCCCGGCAGAGAACCATCATCGACAAAGTTGAGAACACCCATCTGGTTCAGATAGATGACGATCTCAAACTCGTGGGGAGAGACGACTTCCAGTCCGTCGAAGCGGCCGTTGTAGTCGGTGAGCGAGGAGATGAACCTCGGCTCCTGCAGTTCCACCTCCTTGAGCACATCCTGGACTATCCTGCAGACCTCGTGGATAGTCTTCGCGATCTGCGCCTTTCGGTTCGCGACGCGCTCGTTGTAGTACTTGTTCATTTGGTATACGAGCTTGGATTGGGCTGCCATCATCTCCGGGGGGACAAGCATGGTGGCTACGCGGGTGATGCGGGCATGGTCCGAGCGTACGCGCGCGGCCCGCGCTGCTGGCCGACTGAGCAGACTCATCCTTGCGACCGGTCGAGTCTCCAGCCACGCCCATCAGGGGATGCTTAACGAAGCTCCACCCCTCTCTTTCCTCAGCACGGTTCACTCGCTTGCGGGAGCGAGATGGGTGAATGGGTAGAGAGTATTGATCTTGCTGGCCCCGCCTGTACCCAGTAGATATCGAGGTGTACGTAATTACATGATTGCTCGTTAGTTCGGTAGCCCGTACAAGTTTCGGTCTATTAATGAAGATTTTTTAAGGCAGTCTACTTATCAATTCCCTAATTAAGTGACGGGAATGCGTGTGTTTCGTGATAAAGGAAATAATTAATTTTATTATTTTTGCCTAAATTAGTGGGATAATATGTTAAACAATTTCGTTACCTAGACACTTACATTAATTGCAGAGATTAGTAAAAATTATTTATACAATAAAAATCTTCGAAATTGCTTGAAAGTCAAAGTCAAATATTCATTTAAACGAATGTTTGTGAAAATATATATCTCTAATATAAGTTAGAATAATAAATTAATTTTATTATTACCGTAACTTTGTATATTAACAATTCGTGGTATCGATAGTAAAAACCAGTTAAAATGGCCCTCGATAGTGTCTTCTTTTAGTACCTTCAATAAATGAATGCACACTGGAAAATATCTGCTATGGACTGTTCAGAAATTCAGCACTCAAAAATCGTCCACTTCATGACAACAAATTTTTCAAAGCTGAGTATAGAGCTGTTCAATCCACGATGGGCTAGAGGGCTAAAGCCTGCTTCCTGCCAGCTCCAGTGTACTCAAGGATTTCTCAGTGAAAACCCTAAAAAGCTGAGTCAAGCCCTCACAAACCGAAGCCTGGATGAAGCCCTTCCTGGTGGGTCCAGGCTTCGGTTTGGAAGCCTGGACCCACCACTGAGGAAGAGCATTTACAAAAACGTCAATATAACCTAAATGCGTCAACCCCATTCTTCCTGAATCTCAAACTAATCTAGGACAGTGTCTTAAAAATGTATAAGCTTGCAATGCTTTAAATCCTGTTTCGTCGATATAAGTGAGAATAAGTACTCGCAGTGTCAGCTTAACCATAGTTCCTATTTATAATACCTATTTATCAGGATTTTACTAGAATCTGAACTAGAACAATTTGTTTTTTCAATACTCAGTATATTTATTGCTTTCACATGGTTTACATGAATTTTACATTGGTTGTGGATGTAAATAGGTGTCTCATCGACCCTGCTTAGGGTATAGTAATATGGAGGCAGGCCGAGGTTTATAAATAGGTAGTAAATTGCTAATTGACCGAGCGAGCGAAGCGAGCGAAGCGTCTCAGTTTCCACATTGGCCAAAAATGCGTTTGTCCGGATGTCTGTCTGTCTGTCTGTCTGTTCTCCTCTACAGGTCGCATTTTTCAACCGATCTGGACGAAACTTGGTACACAGGTTATATGACTTATTAGAATTTTTTTGTCGTCGGGGATTTTTGATTGGAGGGGTACTTCCCTCAAAAAAAGGGCAAAAAGGGGGCTATTTGATATACTGGATATCTCCACCAAATGAGATCCGATTTCGATTATTCTTTTTTTATTTGAAAGGTAGTAACTATAAGTTGGTCTCATAAAAGTTTGGCGAAGATCTGATAAGGATCTTCAGCATGATGAACAGGATAGCTCATCAAACAATCGATGGTTTTCAATCAAATTTGAGAGAAACACAAAGGACCTCATTCTACACAAGATGATGCAAAAAAAATCAAAAAGATCAAAAAAATCACAAAACGGAAAAAACACTTGCACATTAATTAGAATAAACATCACATCACACATACACAAACAACATTTTGCATTATAGTTAGTTTTCAATACGTGACAGGCTGCAAGCGTTTCTTCGCTGTTAGAATACTAACTGATAATTATCTTCATGATGTTTTCCTTCACTGAATGAGAGCATCAGCATAATAATAAGCCTTAAATTAGAAATTAATAAAAGTGCACTTAAAGCCTTTCAGAAAACACCTTACACGACATTGATGATGTTGAATATTGGAATATTTAGTATGCTCGCGAGGTCTACAGCTCCCAGAGCCACTAGTTAGTATTACACATAGTAGGTAGTCATTTTATTATAACTTTTCCAATAAACATGTTCAAATAACTTATTGGATTTGAAAGCGCAGAAGTGTGGATATTTCTTCTAAGAGCATTAACAAAACAAGTAAGTACTACTAGGTTAGCACATCGACAGTCACATTCTTCTAAACCCAGAATCTAATTGCGTGTATTCTCATGCTTGAAAATTCCACTCTCGTCTGTCTAGGTGAGAATGTTCCCAGTTTGGCAATCCTCTGTCCTATTTCGGTGCTGGCGATTGATGGGGCGACACCGCGTGATGGATGGCGCGACGCGGCATGATTTACGCGCACTCCTGCAGATTCATGAGAGCCTGGTACTCCTGGCAGGAACTAAAATAAATAAAGAAATACTTTTACCAATTTATAGGATGCTAAAATTGGATTTAAAGATCAAACTGAAAGAGATAGACTGATTCTTTCTATTTGCTTACTATTTTGGGAGAAGGAAGACTTACCTTTTATGTTGTGGGAAAATTAATAAATAAGAACAGATATTTTGAGAGAGAAAGGAAAATTTAGTGACTAATGGCCGAATACTGAAACCCTACTCAATGTAAGTTCCTCTTAAATTATTGCCATAGCTTACAAATGAGTAATGTCAAACAGAGGCAGAGTAATTTTAAGTGGTGCTCAAATTTGAATGACTTTTCAGTATTCCAGCCTAAGCTGCACTATAAAGATGACAAGCTCATTCAAACTGGACTTAGAAGTTGTATTTTGTCGGTAGAGATTTCTAATAACACTATTCGCCTAAATGGCTTTGGAAGAAACCAGCAAGTGTACCTAATGTTAGGCTAGATAAAGCGCTCGTTATTCGTCGTAGAACTATTACCAGTACCAAATAAGATGATAAAACCTTTCAAATTATTTATGCTCGGTTCGACGTGCCCCCAAACACATTAAATATCTCTTTCTTTGCCTAAAAACGCAATATCATAAAATACTCCGCAAACTCCCGAAAAGCTCTGCCTTTTATAAGCTTTTTTATTATTTAACCCGTGGTTGCGCGCGCATCGTGCCGACGCAAAATGGCCGCCGGGGCCCGCCTCCTTCCGCCGGAAGTCCGGTGCAACCAACCCCTTGGGATTACCATAATTTTGTTTACTTCATGTTGCAAATATTTGACATACTTTGAATCTAATCCGTGAATAATAAATAAGTATGTGATCTTATCTTTTCAAATATCATTTGACTTTTGGTTAGGTAGGTATATGTACAATTATACAGAAGTATTTAGGTACTATTGAAAGATACAAAGATAAGGCGTGGTCCATTGCCACCTAGATGAATATTTATAAACCGAATTCAACATTTTTGTAACTAAATTTAAATGGGCAGGAACGTAGTTAATTAAGAGTTAATGGGCACAAGGTATTTTTGATCGGAGCACAACACCACTACCATCGATTTATTTAACTATACTTCTACATTTTTCGAATTTTGTTGAAATCTTATAGAATTCGTGGCTATTTGATTTTTATTTGTTTTGAAGTAAATATTTATAATATTCAATAAATTTTTAAATAAAATTTTCTTCTTACGTACATCAAAGTATTTAAACGATTTGCGTAGGAAAACTAAACAGTTATATTTTTCTACGAACCGTTTGAAATTACGCACATTATAAAGCAATAAATATAATCTGTGGCATCACACCCTGAAATCATTTATAACATTCTGAATGCGCATTGGTGAGCATAACGCTATTAGATTTACTGTCGGTCTCTTGGACCGAGGCGGTTTATCTATTGCGATGACATATGGCGTTTGAGGGTTATTAACACTGCTTAATCCGATGTTTGGATCGGTCCAGTCGGTTGCGATTCATAAAACATTACTATGCTGCCCCTACGTCGGACAGACACAGCGACAGGCTCGTATTATTTATGTTGAATTGAACTCGGTATCGTGTTGGGGTATGAGCGATGCGCGCGGACGGACATCTGTCATCCCCCACCGCTGAACATCGACTGACGTCCCACCCTTCTGTACTCAGGAGAGGGGAGGCTCCGCCCATATGGGGTTAACTCGGGACGCGCGCCATAGCTTTTGTTAACCTGTTGGATTTTGAGCTTTACGTACCTTGTTTAAGGTGGAGTTTCGTGTTGCGCAGCGTAGGTTAGGGTAGCGCGCACTGCAGCGTTTTTCAACAGTTATTTTTCAAGATCGCAAAGATATTTCGGTCTGTAATTGGATTCGTTCAGATCCGTCCGTTCCGATTGAGACGTCGCTGTCCGATGTAATTATTATAAAGATGGAGATAACGCACGGTGCTTTGTTTTGTCGCGTCTGTGCACCGTTTTTGCGTCATTAGCTGGTCGCAGTCACACGTTTATGAATCGAAATGCGCGAGATATTTTATATGGCACGCTGTCGTGTAGTTTTATTTAGAAATCCAAAAGGAAAACAAGCAAGGCTTTTTAGAAAGACTTATTAAACTAAGATTGCTTCTTAAAACTCTAAAATAAACAGAAACTACTGAGATGAGTAATATCTAAATGCCAGGCAGTTAAATGCTCTTCAATTTATCCTCACTAGTCTCTTTAGTTAGCTTATCTTAAACTATTTATTATCAATAAGCAGCACATAAATCGGGAGTCTCCGTTATCAGCGACAAGTTTTAACAAGCCGTTAAATGTAGATAAACCAAGGTTTACTTCTCTTATCTGTAACTAGTTGTTATGTTTGTTACCGATTGTGGGAGAGTGCTTTACGGCGGTTTAGTTACAATCGAACTTACTGGGTTTATTGTTTGTAATAAATTCAAATAGTTACGTACTTAATAGCTTGGAGGAATCACCTTGATATGTACGAGGTGGATTGATAGAACACTGCCTAGGAGCGGAATAAGTTGAAGGGTTTAAGGAAGGTCTTTGCTCAGCAATGGGACGGGCTGTTAGAGAGAAAAAAACCTGTGCGTGCAGTCCCTACGCGCGAAAGAAGTTATACTTCGAGTGCCACGCATTCACTCTCGCTCTGTGTTTAATGTGAAATTAATTTAGTATTTATTTTTTTGTACTTAACCAATATGCAGTACTAAATTTTCACTTCAAAATAAAAAGTAAAAAGTGGCATGAACACTGCCATCTATTATATTTTGATTGTAGCGTATTATAGTCTCTTTCTATTTCCCCCGCTGTCTGTTGGAACTCGTTTATCTTCGAAAACACGGGCGGTCAAATGCTGAATTGCTCAACACTGCCATCTATATTTGATTGTAGCATTTGTAGCGTATTAGCCTCTGTCTCTTTCTATTCGAGGGGGATACAAAGAGACAGAGACTCATCCCGTAACGCAACGTTGTTGGAAGTATTACTTTAAAAATAGCTTGCACGTGGTATAAACTGTTTCTTAAACTATTATTGTGCCTGACACAATAAAAGTCTTAACAGTAATATGTAATACTTTTGTCTGCTATTGTACCGTCGATTGACGACGTAGTAACTATTCGGTAACCAACATCGGAGACAAGCCAGTATGGGTTCAGTCCAGACTAACCCATCTGGTTAAAGTCTATAGAATCTATATTAGAAACTGCATGTTTTGTATTTCCGACGAAAAGTTTATTTCATTTACCTAAATGTAGGTATATGATAATTGTATTTATATATGTATATGTGTGTAAATGTGTAGGTATATGTATTTATCCATATTAGTTTTTGTATGTGTTTAGGTTAAATTATATTTATGTGTTATGTATATTCCAGGTTATTTTTATGCCCCGTTCTTACCTAATCGAAATGCTTCTGTCCATCCAAAGGTTGTCTGGAAGAGATCGCTTATAGCGATAAGACCGCCCATTGTACCTCATACTTAAAACTTATTTCTCTTTTATTGTTCTTCTTCTTTTCTTGGTGTGCAATAAAGAATATATCTATCTATCTAAATATGAATTTGTCAAATTATCTTTTACGTTCCTACATTAATTTAAGGATAAGCTAATGGATTCTTTATGTTCTATTAAACTCATTTTCTGATTTGTATTTAAATTTCGAATCCGGAAGTCGGTGGTGGCGCCACTAACCGCTCGCACATGTCTTCCGGCGACACACGTGCGTCGCGTCACACGCGCGATTGCGCGCCGTAATCGCATGCGACAGGCAGTGGAACGCCGGCTTAATTGTGAGCGTCTTTGATTTTGAAAAAAGAAAAATTATTAAAATACAAGTATTGAGTAGAGTCAACGGGAATGAGTCCTAAAAGATTTTATGAACAGAAAATGAAGGGCGTTGAAATAACGCAGGCATCTGTGAATGACTTTGGTTAAAGAAAAAGAAGAAGAAATTATAAAGGAAAATAAAGATGAAAGTACCCATTGAGTCTATGCGAGAGAGTCTTAGTAGGTACAACTAATATACAATAATGTGCAAGACAGAAAAGGAAAGATGATTGGTCAATTTGGACATCTTATGCCGGAATGCTGAAGCGTCACTCAAATTTAAGCATCACTTAAAATTGCTCTGCGTCTGTTTGACATTACTCATTTGTAAGAGAAGGCAATAACTTAAACGTGAACTTAATTAAAGTGGCGTTTGAGTATTCGGCTATTTTAGACGTGATATTTATGTAGGTAGTAGGTAGTTAGGGCATGTTTAAGGTTACACCATATCCCGTGACATTATTTAGTTTACCTATAATTATAGTTAAATATTAAGTTTAAAAAAAAGACAAAAGTGGAAAAATATATGAGAAACATCACCGTTTAGGTAGGTCTACCTGAGGTAAAGTATCGGCAGTGGTAGATCAAGAAATATATTTTTAATCCCATGTAAGTAGTTTGCTAAAATAAGCCCCACATTCACAAGGCCGCTTCTAATCCCAGCCATTTGGAAGGGGACACAGAATAAGTGTCAGTTCGATTCCCGAGATTAAGTTCGATCGACATCGCTAATCCGGGATAATACGCGATATGACAGCCGTCGTAACTCTATCCCGTCCTATTCCCGGGATAGTTGCGAGTCCCGGGAGGTACAGTCAGCATCACAAGTTTATAACCGTTTTGGTCATTATTTGAGGCTTAAAAATAGATTTTTTTTTAAACATAAAGCTGTCTTTCTTATTATTGTTGATTTTGTTTAAAATAATGTATCTTTATAACGTAAGTAAATCGTGTATGTCTAGTCCTACTATCCTACTTCCTTTAATATTATAAACGCGAGAGTTTGTAAGAAAAAAATGTTTGGATGTTTGTAACTTTTTCACGCAAAAACTACTGATCCGATTTGTATGAAACTTGAAATTTATATTATCCGTGACCTGGATTACCCTGGCTACTTTTTATCCCGGAAAATCAACGGGATCCAACGGGACGCGAACGCAGTCGCGGGCGGAAACTAGTGTTGCATAAAGAAATTTGATATTACTAATGTGGACTGTACTTACGAGTATTTGTGGTGAATTACGACGATGGCGCAGGATTAAGGACTTCCCAACATCCTGAGGACATAGGCTTTCCTGGAAGACGCATATAGTTTCATAATTTAGAAAGGGAATTATCACCTTAATTAGTATTTCATGATTTTGCGAAGACCTTAAGCATCAGACAGCTATTTCCTCTTAGATAGATTGTTGGCACACTGGTTCCTCTAAATTCTGGTGCCATCAATAACCAAGAGTTTTTCTTTTTAATGGTGATATTGTAAAAAAAAATTAATTTCCCTAGGCAGTTGCAAACTGAAAAGTAGATAGATAGGTACTTACTGAAAGTACCTTTTTACGAATATGTAAGTTTTAACTGTAATTTAAAATAAATAACGGCTTTTAAAAACAACTAAACAACCCAAGTTATTTACAAAAACAAAATAAACATTCCCTCGGGATTAGCATGAAGCCGAATGGCATTCACGAAACTAAAAAAAAAAGCTGGTAAAAAAGTCCCGTCTCCAGAAATAGTGTAAACGCAGACGATGACAGGGAATTTATTAACCATTCGGGATGAGTGACTGCGAATAGGGATACAGGGAACTACTACGGGGTTCTGGTTAGAATCGAGTTGATTGGGTGTTGAGTGAGTTGCGATCGAGAACGAGAGTTGCGGCTTTATTCCTCGATGCGATAGATATCCTACGTATTTCGATTGAGAGGTTAGTAGAAATGAAATAAATGAATTACAAATTAATTAGCAATTGTAAAATAGTAGTTTTTTATTCAAATAAAATACTTACAATCTTTCTATAACAGTAAGAACTGTAGGCTTGTAACTCCGCTTTTATAGTGGAGATTTTCGGTAGTATATCAATAAGCCTTGGCACGGCATGTTGGTCAAACTGTCAAATAACATCTTTTGCTAAAAAAAACAGGAGATACCTCTGACTATTCAAATTTCAGACTTGAAAAGTAAATGTAAAAAATATATTTTACATTCGATCTGTAAAATGTATTTTTTACATGAATATAATCTCGAATTTGTTCTAGAGCGCAATTGATGCGAGAACACATAGTAATGACTGCGGTAATAGAGGTAGCGGGTTCGAGCCCCGACGAGCGACGCTGATGTATCGTGTTTTAATTAGTACTTCCCTGCACCTACCGCTGCCGCCGGAATTAGTTCATCCAGCATCTCATTATAAGGAGATCTCATTTCTTGGAAATTGAGTGAAAAATCAATTATTATAAAGACTGATGTTGCATTCAAAGTACTTTTAAGTAGATCTTTTTATATTAGCATTTAACTTTTGGGACCCATCCATACCCCTTACATAAAAAAGGTTAAGATATAAAAAGTGTAAAAATGCGATAATAGCAAGTTTGTCGGATAGGCTCCTTCTGACAGGAGTCTATAAACGGTGGGTGCAACTAGCATCTTAGGTAGGTACCTAAGGTTACTTAGCTATGTTTTCTTTATAGTAAGTACCTACCTATTCTTAGTATTATTAAGTTTTATATTTTAGTTTGTACCTACCTCCTATTGGATCATGTGTCTGAAATAAAGATATATTATTATTATTATAAATATTTTTAAATAAATATTTAACAGATCGATGATCGAAGTAATATTCTTTTCTGATCCTACTGGTGGGGGGGAACAGGGGGACTAGAGGGTACAAGCCCTCCCCAAAAGCTCCGGGTCAACTCAACTGCGGACTAGGATTTGTCAGAGAAAAATGATCGTGAAAAAATAAAACCATTGTTGCTTGCGAATAAACCAACAAATAAAGTATAAAGTTTTAGAATTTCCTTGCACAATAACATTAATAAGAGGTGATAGAGCTGTCAGATCGTATATTTCGCGTTTAGCTTTGGTTTTGTGTCTTTGTGGTGGCATTACTGAGAAGTCGCTTCAGTTTTCTTGTTTTGCTTAATATCTTTCTCACTATGTTCTTACATCTTAACTTAGGTATCTAAAGCTATTCTGATAGAAATCGTTACTCAAGCATTGATTTGAGTAGAGATTCTCATACAAAAACCTAATATGCTTGAGTACGGATCGGTGATAGAGCAGTAAATCGGAATACGTGCCTAAGAATGTTTTCACTTTTCATTATCCAAATATGGGCATGTATTCATATTTGTTTATTTATTCCTTACATGTACAGTACATTTTACCATATTGCTTGGGTGTAATATAGCTAAGGAAAGTACATGCACCAATGTAATGTACTCGCAAATTGTACCTACATTTTACTACCTTTCCATTTGCATCCCAGCAGCGGGAATGTGTGCCACTCTTAAATAGCTCTTTATGTACAACTTTATGTACATACATTGAAGCAAATAAAGTATTTATGATTATGAATGTAATGTCAACTTTGACCGTATCTTCACTTACCTCATGCTCATGGGTTCACGATCTTGTATATAGGTATTAAACACTACCTGCTCTCCTTACCACATAGACATTGCCACAAAGGCAGGATATACCTACATGTGACACGACAATGTCCCTCAGGACGAGTTGGCGTGGTATCTGCGCTTAGGTAGCGATCCCACGGTATTCGAGATGCTATCCGCTATAATGTTGAAGAATTATGGATGAAATTGTTACTGAATACTAGAAACGTGCTAGGAAAAGGAACTGGAAAAGTATTAGGAGTTATCCAAAAAGTTTTAACATTTTCCCTAATAATAATGTTCAATAATATTCTTGGACATTTCACAGAACGCCCTCTAGTGCCAAACTAAGCAAAGTTTGTACTATGATAACTAGAATACTGATAGAATACTTGTATAGTTTTTTCTGTAAATACATACTTATAAAACATAAAATCAGACATAGAGTTGTCTATTAAGTTATCCAGAAATAGAGTTTTAAGAAGGATTGTCTATTATTTACTAAGGCTTCGTCATAGTCGCGAGCAGTAAATATGAGTGTCGTTCATGGGGTGGGCAGCAACTGACGACAACCTGTGCTTATTTACATATCCCTCTATCGTTTCTATGCACCTTGTCTTTGTAGCGTTAGCACAGGCGAACTGGCTAAATAGATAAATAAATATAAATAAATATTCACGGACACTTAACACAACGCCTTCTAGTCCCAAACTAAGCAAAGCTTGTACGATGGAAACTAGATGGCTGATAGAATACATACATACATTTTTTTTTGTAAATACATACTTATAATACATAGAAACACCCAGACACAGAACAAACATCTATGTTTGCCACACAAATGTTTGTTCTCGGTGGGGATCGAACCCACGACCCACAGCACTGAAGGCAGAGCTACTACCGACTGAGCCATGACGCCTGTCTAAAATAAAAAATAATGTTTAAATAGATAAAAAATACTTGAAAAAACCGCATGGTTAATATCATCAGTATTTTTGATAGTACGTTCACTAATTTATTAAAACAATCTGTGGTTTTCTGATGTGCGCTTAAATTCTACCCGTTAAAAAGTATTTTCAGAATTATAATACTTTGTTCAACTGTTTGTCGGGCAGCCAACGCAAAGTTAGCAGAGTTTAGTCTAACTCTTAGAGAAAGCAAGTAGCATGAATGTGTATGTGTATAATCTTGACGGTAGTTATAGGCATAGAATGTCACTTAAAAACCTCTGAAATTACAGTTTTACCTCGAAAGCTTTGAAATAAACCTTTCCTTACGTGGAATAACCACCTAGATTCTTTTAATAGTTCAAAGTGATCGTTGTAATTTACTTTATTCACTTTGATGCAAAATGTTACACTTGTGAAGCAAGTTCCCATAGTAAAAGCTTTGCTTAGGCCCAGTTTCACCAAAGTCTTGGTAACAGAGTGTTATGTAATCGGGCGTCTTAATGTCAAGCGACTAAATTAAAACGACGTTCAACGCTGTTTAAATAAAACGCAAGCACATGTATTTTTGTTTAGCTAGTTTATATGGTGTCCGTCAGATCACCGATTAGATTTAACAGTCTGTTAATTAACAAGCTGTTAGTTTAACTAACAGAGCATGGTGAAACCGGCCCTTTGTTTGGGACTAGAGAGTGTTGTGTGATACGTCCAAAAATATATTATATTTATCTTTTTACTGCACATTTTTTTTATATACTTCGATGTTACACTTTCGTTACCAACCCTACTTCCCGTAGCTCCATTTTTTCGACACATCCCGGCCCCTGTCACCGACCGGTCTAATAGTCCACTTGTCGACCGTGGCCCTTATTTACGGCGAGATACCATCTCCGTGGCTGTAGCTTTCTTGGAAACAATACAAACTACAGTCAATGGAAAAAGTTACTTAAGTATATTTTTAGAATTTTGTAATTAACCGACTTTAAAAAGAAATTTCTCAATTCGGTTGTATATTTTTAATTAATGTTTCTTTCTTTCGAACTCCGTCATTAATAGACCGTTATGAAAAAAATCTTTTTTTTTTATTTGAATGTACATCCAAATCGATCAAATACCTAATTTTTTATCAAAATCTGTGGTCAACGGTCAATGGTGGTAAAAACCTCTTTCTTTCTTTCATTACCTTCTACATTTTCTTCATGTTCATATTATACAATGATGGAATAGTTTTTCTATACAAATATTATAAAGAGGAAAGGTTTGATTTTTTGTTTGTTTGTTTGTTTGTATGAATTGAATAGGCTCCGAAACTACTGGACCGATTAAAAAAATTCTTTTACCATTAGAATCCTACATTATCCCTGATGAACATAGGCTATATTTTATCCCGGAATTCCCACGGGAACGGGAATTACGTGGGTGAAACCGCGAGGCGCTGCTAGTACAAAATAAAAGTATAAGTAGACAAGCCTTTTTGTCGCTAACTGTACCTGTGGGTGGTAATGATCGTAACAGTTGTTTTCGAACGGAAGCTCAATAATTTAATTAAAAAACTAACAAGCCATACAAGATAAGGCACTCCACATATTTTTATATAGACACTTACAAAAAACCGCCATTCCTTAACTAACAGCGAATTCATAAAATATTTTAAGTAGGTATAGGGTACTTGATCACGTGTTCAGTTCAGATGAAAATATTGACTTGCTGACGTTTCGGACAAAATATTTTGGGACATATTGTCCCAATGACAATTGGGACAATTTGTCCCAAAATATTTTGTTGTGATTTTTGATTTTAATATTTTTGTTACTGACGTTTCGGACAAAATCTAATGGAAGCTGTTGAGTACAGTCACGTAAACAATTTTTAAGCAAAATATGATATAGCTATTTAAATTGCTTTGCGAGCGTGTGGTGACATTAAGGTGGTTCGATTTCCATACTAATTTATTTTACAAATTTTCTACATCATGTCACATATCATATAATACTAGTAATCATGTGTAATAACGGCCTTATAAATAATCACTTGGCAGATTTGTCACACGTCAAAATGAAGTCGAATTCTTGAAGACTTTTTTGACCAAGATATGACGTCAAATGTCTGGCCTAGGAATGACGGACAGGACAGAGGCCATAAATAAAAGAAAAAATAGTAAAATCTCTGCCGAGCTGAGCATAGGCCCCAGTTCGTATTATTTCGTTCGTTAAGTATTATTGTGCAAATAAAGAGGGTTACCAAATCACTTTGGGTTAGATAAGACACGACACTGTCGACGCCGTCTCCGTTGCCCTGTAACCAAACGCATTCAAGCCCAGCAGAGTGACATTGACATATCGCCAGCATGACAGTTAAACACGTCATAGATGACAGAAGCTCAAAAAAGCCACGATGGCGGTTCTCTTTGCCCGCTCGCCTCCCTTGTAGCAACACGCTTAGCGTCCCTGTTTTTCATCATAATTATTGCATTATTGTAAAACTCGCATTAAAACCCTATTTAATTTAAAATTTATTATTCTTGTTCCCTATCCCGAACAAATTGGCGACCGTGACAGGACACGACTTGCACAATAATCTTTTGTGGAGTTCGACAGGTCCTAGAAAACCTAACCTACAACGCCGAAGCCGAAGTGGACTACACTATGCCGTCTCATCGGCGCAGAAGATCGGTGATTGAAGAGAACTTTACGTAAGACTGCGGAGAAGACACGGGAAGGCTGCCACGTCCCTACAACGTGCCTACTTATACCTACGTGACGTGGCGCATTGGAGGCGCCTACGTTCTGGAGCCGCCTAATCAGCTTCTAAGGATTACCTACAGCTGTGGAGCCAGGACAACTGCCTACTTTGCTTTGCCTACCAAAAAGTGAGCCCGTTCCTATCATTCTCCCTAGTTCTCTCCTCTTTTATCTGTGTTTATACGTAGTGTCCGTTTCTATAAATGCTTGGTGATTTCTCTCAAATCAAATCTACACTACCTAGCGACTAGTGTGCCTACAGCGATAAGCATTTTGCCGAATCATCTAAAGGTAAATTGCAAGCTAAATTCACGCCTAATCATTGTGAATTCATTTAGTGCACCTTCACCTAACCTACATTATTTTGAGCCTATTTTGAGGCGAATGAGCAAAGAGCAAAGCCTAAATAAAGCCTATTATTCAAGCTAAAACTAATTCCCCTGTATTCCAATTCTAAATAATCTACCTATGTTCTACTCACATGGTCAGATACCCAATTCACTCTCTTTAACGCACCTAGAATAAACATATTCTCCTCTGCCCCACATTGCACGCCTACCCCAGCATATGCTTACATGTTCGGACGTTGATTCCAGCGCTTGAGCTTGCGGGGTCAACGGCCTAGTGTGCTCTTTGTTACCTGAGCACCTACGACTCTGCTCAGCTGAATGCCTGCTTCGCTGACAAGAAGCCAACCTCCAACTGTGTGCCAGACCACGAAACGAGGAGCGTATCGTATACAATTTATTATTTTCTCATTATTTTTTGATACGTTATCGCAATGACTACCGATGTAAATTTCAAAGAGTTGAATGCTAAGCGTGGTTCCATTAAGGGACGCGTTACCAAGTTCAAAATATACTTGGATTCACTAGTAACATTTGAAAGTCTATCAGCTGTGGAAGTTAGTAAACTTGCGATGAAGTTATCAAGAATAGAAGCGTTATTCATTGAGTTTGACGCGTTGCAGAGCCAAATAGAGATACTTGCTGTGTCTACTCAAGACGTAGAATTAACTACTCGAGATTTAATTGAGCAAGAATTTGATAATTGCATTTCTATCGCTCAAGATCTAATACAGTCGCACAGCTCCACCCCCAAGAAGACTGAAATGAATATATCCAGTTGTTCTCACTCCAATGGTTGCCATCATCATGAGCATGATGATTGCAATACTTTAGGGTTTAAACTGCCCACCATAAGTATACCTAAGTTTGATGGTACCTATTACAAATGGTTAGAGTTCAAGGAAATTTATTCATCATTGATTCATGACAATCCTAAAATTAAAATTGTTCATAAATTCCACTACCTCTGCTCTTATTTGGAGGGTGAAGCTGCTCGAGTACTTGGTAACCTAGAGGCATCTGAGAAAAACTATAGCGAAGCTTGGTCACTTCTCTGCAACCGATTTGATAATAAGAGACAACTAATAAACAATCATTTAAAATCCCTATTTGCAATTGAAACAGTCCGTGATACTGACAAGTCTCTTAGATATATTATTGATCATGTGACTAAACACCTACGTGCCCTCTGCACACTAGGACTACCTACTGACATGTGGGATGCCCTAATAATTCATCTTCTGGTGCCAAAGTTAGACAACAGTACTGTTTTCAAGTGGGAAGAGCATCGTAATACCCTATCTGATGTACCTACACTTGATGACTTTTTCTCATTTTTGAAAAATCGTGCAGACATTCTTGAAACTGTTAGCAGGGACAAATCAGATAAAGTAGCTTTGCCAAAACAAGTAACTTCCAGTCCGACCCCATACAAGGCACAAACTAGATCCTTTTGTGTTACGCCTAAGGAGGTCTCCTCTTCTTCGATTCCCCTTGAGTGTGAAGTGTGTGCTGGTAATCACCGCATTTACGAATGTTACTCATTCAAGTCAAAGACTCCTGAAGATAGGAACTCCACTGTTGCATCATTGAACTTGTGTTCTAACTGTCTGAGACCAGGCCACAATACTCAGGCTTGCAAACTCCCTGGTTGTTGTAAAACTTGCAAACAAAAGCACAATTCGCTTCTACATCTGCCTGAATCAGTTTCAGATCCTAGCATACCTAAGTCTACAGTCCTTTCTGCTTTGACTTCTCCAGAAATCTTATTATGTACCGCTAAGGTGCGCCTAACTAATCCTAATACCAATGAATCCATTAGCGTTCGAGCCTTACTTGACAGCGGGAGCCAATCGTCCTTTATCACTGAGAGTGTAAAGCAAAGACTCCACTTGACTCCTCAGCCATCAAATGTCAGTATTGTAGCTATTGGAAACAACTCTCTAAACCTAACTCCAGAGCGCTGCGCTCTAAGCCTACAGTCGAACACAACTTCTTTTGAAGTTACTATGTTCTGTCTAGTATTGGAGACTATCACCGATGACCTACCTAAGCATCGCTTCAAAATTAGTTCACTAAACCTAAATGACTTTGAACTTGCAGACCCCAGCTTCAACGAACCATCCCCTATTGATATGCTTATTGGCTCGGACCTGTTCTGGGACTTGATCGGTTCTGAACAGCAGTCCTTAGGGTCAGGTAACCCTAGTCTACGTAGCTCTAAGCTAGGATGGCTCATCGCAGGTCCTGCGCCTAATCGAAGTCAGCCGCCTCCGCCTAATAAGTCCCTAGTGTGCAATTTTCTCCTAGTTAATGAAAATCACATAGACTTTCTGGAGGTGGTACCTATTTGTCAGGAATTATCGGAAAATGTTCCTGAATGTGACCCTCATGTCGAGGAGCCCAAACTTTGTGAGAAGCTACATTTCTCCACTATTTGTACCCCACTGAGTCCATCTTTCGGTAGCGCTAGTCTTAACCCTACCTACCCCTATGAAGAAAAACTACTAGTAAAACTACTGTTTCAATCAAATATGAATATATTAGGGAACTTACCTACTGATAGGGTAGAACGTGACTTACCTTTCAGTACTGTTGGCACTGACTTTGCCGGCCCCTTTCTAATAACAGCTGATCACAAGGGTCGACGATGTAAGGTAACCAAATGTTATCTCTGCATCTTCGTTTGCTCTAGGTATAAGTGCCTACATCTAAAATTGGTAAGGGAACTAACTAAGAATGAATTTATATTAATTCTAAAACTATATTTTATTTCTCTGAATAACAATAGAAATGTTTGTAATTTTGTGTGTGCCAAAGATATTGATAATTCTTTACAGTCTAATTGTAACTCTATCTGTGACTTTGTTTCACGTCGGAGCATTGAATTGTGCTTCCCTCCTGTATACGCTCCTCATTTCAACGGTCCAACGGAGGTCGGCGTCAACTCAGCAAAGTTTCATTTTCACAAAGCACTAAGCCCATCTCACCTAGCATTTGTGAAATCGATCTATGAATTTACACAGATAGAAGCTATCCTAAATATCCGACCCCTATATCCTCCCAACCTTTCACCTAACAATTTCCGATCTCTCACACCAGCTCACTTTTGATTAGTAGACAAATGGCGGCGCTCCCTTCAACCTGCTGCCTGGGCTGCGCCACCACACTGCCTCGCCCAGAGCCAGCGCCTAGAACCAGCCAAGCAGCACGTCTGGAGCAGGCAGCCCTCGGCGTGCGTCGCCGACTACTTCTACCATGTCGCTGCACGTCCACTGCTATGCACAAGTGGAGGGTGAAGTTCCGAAATCTCAAAAACAAGAACCCAGTCATAAAACCGGAAGCAAACATGCTTTCTCTACGCCGGCGCCTAAGGAGAGTCTGTCTACTCTACATTGGCTCCAACCAGATGAAGCCTAGAGTTCGATGTAGAGCCTTCGCCCAACGAACAAGAAGAGTGCGAGGTAGAGTCTCCGCCCAACGAGCAAGGAGAGTTCAATGTAGAGCTGCCGCCCAAGGAACAAGGAGAGCTCATTTACCTCACTTATCCTGCCTACATACATATTTAATGGTTGAAAGCTACAATGGATCTTTCAACGGCCGGGAAGATGTCGACGCCGTCTCCGTTGCCCTGTAACCAAACGCATTCAAGCCCAGCAGAGTGACATTGACATATCGCCAGCATGACAGTTAAACACGTCATAGATGACAGAAGCTCAAAAAAGCCACGATGGCGGTTCTCTTTGCCCGCTCGCCTCCCTTGTAGCAACACGCTTAGCGTCCCTGTTTTTCATCATAATTATTGCATTATTGTAAAACTCGCATTAAAACCCTATTTAATTTAAAATTTATTATTCTTGTTCCCTATCCCGAACAACACGACACTGGCCGTGAATATGAATAGATAATCAAAATAATCTTTAGAGGTCCTAACAAAAAATATATTTGCGTCGTGACCACACTAGGCATCGTGCTGGTATTTGTGTCAAATAAATAATTTACACGTGTTTAATTCTCACCATCTACTTACCATCCCTCTGATAATATTACCACCGTGCGTGACCAGCCACCATTAGTATCTAATTGTAATTACATTATTCACGGGATGAAAAGTAAAATATATCTTAAATTGCCTAAATGTGTACGTCCAAAAAATGAATGCCAAATTCATAAAACACTCGAGTGCGAAAATTTCGGATTATAAAAACTTTAATATCTTGGAAACCATGAATGCTAGCTCAGCAAGTACTTTTGTTGAATTGAGGAGTAGGTACTAAAATAAATTGTCTATGAAACAAAATTTATTTGACAAATCTAGCATTCATGGTTCTCACGATATTCAAGTTTTAAGTAGACCCAGAATTTCGTTTTTTTTTATATGAATTAAGTTATCCGCTGCTGAATTTAGTCTTACAAGTATTTATATTTTCTACTCCCAGAATATTGAACCTCTTTCTACTATGACAGAAATAGGTTTCCAATTTGGAATTCAAAGTGAGCAATCCAAGTTGGTCACACGAGATGAAAGTGCAAGTTGTATCGAGGGTGGCGTTTGACAAATTGCAGTACAATTGGACGAGACGCGCCCACCTCCTCGCCACCTATGCGTCTCTGGTACTTTGCTCTTTTATTATCATTATTGGTTTTTGTCTGTCGTTCCGCTTCTGTCACAAAAGTTCTTAAAAATTCTAAAAAAAATCATCGAAGCTTTGAACTTATTTTGTCAAAGAAAAAAATTGACACGCTTACAAAAGGGTTATTCTCATCGAGCCCACCGGCCGGCCCATCGGTAGGCCAGATGGGAAAAAAAATCCGATCGAGCTCACTCATTTGCATAGTGGAAACCACAGTACTTACTTAATATTATATTAATTTGAAATTGACTCTATATAAATCATGCAGAAATGCATTGAATCCTGTTTACTCTTGCTTACTATGTTTTCCTGGTACTTCAACCTTCAATTGACATTATTTATCCCACAACTTGCAGAAACATAAATTCATGATTACTGGTATAAAAACACTCGAGAAACATCCCCCATCCGTTATCGCGAGGGTGTGAGCTTACACGATTAGCGCAGGCAGGGGGTTGCCAAGTTGATACGTATGTAATGAGTGCAAGGGGTTGTTTTTGTTGAAACTATTAGTGCAAATTGAACTGGTTTCTTTTTCATTCTTAACTCGTTTATAAGTGTTTAATTGGGTGGTACTTGTGTCTTGGATATTTTTAATTAACTTAATTATATTTTAATAGATACTGCTGTTTTTAAACAATTAATATTTGAGTAGTTTTCAATGTTTTTCATTTTCAATGTATTTTTAAGGTTCCTCACACGCTATTCTATAACTAAATACGTCTGAAGCAGTCACTTCGGAGGAGAAAGCAAACGGTCAACCGAAAAACAAATATAACATTTTCATTCAAACAAAATAATATTTCAAGAAGAGCAATCTCAAAGCGAATTATAATTTATTTCCGCTAATTTGCACTAATGTAACGAGACACGACATCCCATTGTGAGAACAAAACAACAATGGACCAGCCACCCCACAACTCCATACAAATCACGACGCAGTGCAATCAATCACACTGTGCCAATTACGTCGTGCCCCTAGCTAGAGTGCCCCCGGGCACGAGAACAAACATGTGATAGTATTTTTTGTGATTTTAATATAAAGCACCGGCTTCATTGTAAGCAAAACTGACAAAAAACTTATAAAAATGTGTCTATCTGGTATATTCGTTTGTTTGTGTTTTTGTTTGTATACTGTACAACTTGGATGGAACTCTCAGTGCGCGAGTCAGACTAGCACTTCACCAGTTTTGTGCTTATATAACCCAAAGTAATATATCTTCAGCAAGTTTTAGTACAAGACAAGTCCCAGAAACAGTTTTATTCCTGTATCGTTAACAAAACGCGACAACTGTTTTAGAGGCGCCATTTAAGCAAGTCATTAAAAACAATATGGCGGCGTCGTGTCAGCTGATTTACACAATTATTGTGAGTGTAAATTACGTCTAACGAACGGTTTACGAGCCCGGTACGTATTTACGAGGCTGTTTTATTTGTTTTAATAGTCGCACCTTTATTGTATTTGCGTTTATTTCAATTCATGTTAAGGGACTGGCCTTTACTAATTATTTTCTGTTTAGGTATTCTATTACCTAAGTTTGCCTTTAGTCACCTGTTCCACCAAATCTACAAAGCAAACTAAGTTTCAATTAGTATCAGTTGGCGTACATTTTATAATGTGCTTAAACTAGCTTTCAGTGTGTTACTCACGAAAGTTTCACAAAAACTAGATTTTTCCAATCCAAATATTTTATTTTGGTTTGAAATATTCGACATTTAAATAAATAAAACATATAAAAGTACGTAGTTGTCACCAAATACCTATAATACCCATTATAGATAATAAATCTTTTTTATAGCTGTATGTTCTGTTAGAAACTAAACTTTTAAAATGGCCATAATATTTGATACCCGATATCGATTTAATTTTAAAATGCAACAACATATCATTTCAAGTTTATTTGTTTTACTAAAATTATGGTCCATATTAATACTCACCATCTTTATAAATCATGGTTTCCTTTATTCTATTTTCGAAAAGGAAATCAAAACGTAGTCAATCCATAAGGCGATAAATAATAATTTTTACAACAACTCAAAAACGATTTAACCTAAAATAAAAATAAAACCGGTTTTGGAATGTCTAATCAAAGCCCTATCATATGACACCCCACTTGATATTTTTGTACGACATTATTTATTTTTATTCCGTTTGGATAAAAAAAAGCATATCTTTACAACTTCTTGACCGATCACGAGATCTCAGTTCGGGGCGAACTACTAGTAATAAAGTGATTCGTGTTCCTTCCAGGTGCTGAAGTATTGCGAACACCTGCATGGAAAATGGTACTTCAGCGAGATCCGCGCCATCTTCTCACGGCGCTACCTGCTGCAGAATGTCGCCATCGAGATGTTCCTGGCTAGCAGAAGTAAGTTGTTTTCACTCTTATATTCATCCAAGAAATTGTAGGCACATTATTGCGTAATAGAAATATTAATCAAATTTAAGTTATTGTTTCGCCCCAGGGGTACGAGATTCCTGTAGTCCGAAACTAGAATAACTCGGTCCATCCATAGTACTTAGGGTTTCTAGTAATGGACCCTAAAATAACACGTTTTATGCGAGTTGGCGGGTTAGATGAGAAGATGAGAAATGATGAGAAACTGCTTGCTACTAATAACATTTTCATTTCAGTTCTATGCCATTGATACTTAGGGCTGTATGCTGATAAAGAAATCGTTACTCATTCATAGATTTGAGTAGAGATTTTCATACAAAAATCAATGCTAGAGTCCGGATCAGTGCTTGAGCAGTTAATCAGCTTACGGGCCTGAAATTTCAAGTCACCCTCATCATTAGTTCACCTCAAGATGTTTTTCTCCGGTTTCCAGCGTCGATATTCTTCGCGCTGCCCGACCAGAGCACAGTGAAGAAGGTGATCAAGGCGCTGCCGAGGGTCGGTGTCGGCATCAAGTACGGCATCCCGCAGACCAGGTCAGTGCCTCTTATATCTATAGTTATTGTTGAAAAATTTATTTACTACTGTTTTTCTATAACTTTCCTATACAGGGATGAATTTTGCGGATTCTGGGGATTCTATGAAAAAATTGGTAAATTTGGTGCTGTTCTGTGGATGAATATCACTATGAAAATATTGCCATCGGGGATTGACGTAGGTATACCTACAGTATTTTAGGTGACCAAAAATAAACAAAGGTTCCTTTAAACTTTTGTTTTATGCACAACATTTATAATATCTCCTATTTGCATCAAAAATTATGTAAACTAGCCCATTATTTTCATCAATAAATAAAAGTAACCGATGTTTTGTAAATGGCTACATTCCGCCATCTATGAGCGTGATGTGGAACTAAAAGGCTCTACTAAAACTACCGAGATCTTCGTTATTGTAACGTTTTGTGCTGCGTAATGTGGATCTGTATCGATAGATGGCGGTAGGAGTATCGCCTTAGCTAAGCTAGGTAGGTTAATAAATGGTTAATAATTAGAAAAGAAAAGATGATTAAATTTTTCAAAACAACACATTATATTAATGAAACTTAAATCACAGCATTCATAACAATTAATTTGTAAGTTAATTATGTGCAAATACACCCTGTAATAATTTACATTATTTTTAATCACGTCGTCACTATTTTAACAATATTAAGCTCTATATAAACAGTTAACTATCTCCGTAAAAATAAATACAAAAATATATTAGGGCCTTTTTACACCATTTATAAGCGTAAAAAAGTAATTGAATGATTTAGGAAAATCAAAAGTATTATCTGAATATAAATTGATGTTCTTTTTCAAATCACAAGTTATATCAATTCTAAGCTTCATCCAAAACGGTCCAGCAATCGGCATGATCCAGTAACAAACATACACAATTTGGAAACTGTCATTAGTTAAAGAGGCCCTAATAAATGCCCTAAATGCTACTTAATTAAGTCGTCACCTTTAAAAACAGCTTAACAGGTTAAGCCTTAACTTATGGAATGCATTAATAATAACACTAACTATAATACTGATCACATTATTCACACAACTTTATTTACTAAAAGTCTACTAGGAAAACATAAGTCCTTACAACCAGATATTTAAGTTATTTTTTGTTGTAAATCCATTCAATTTAATTTGTATATAGCTATTTGTACAATTTTATATACAATGTTGAACTATGTATGCCAAAGACTTTCTATATACGTACATCCGTTAGTAGCTCTACCAGAGTGTCATTAGTAGGGTAAATATCATCTTATTAGAGGTACTACCGACGACGATGGTTCGTAGTACTACTACCGGATTCTCGTAGCTTAAGCATTGATTGGAAACTCTGGAAACGATATTCAGTTCTTTGATTACTTTTGTTAAACTCATAACTCTCGTTTACACCGCGTATGGGGTAATAAGTACCAGGGTAGCATAATACGCGAGGAACTCAGTTCTTTTCTTTCATCCAAGGGAAGTCTTTCTTTTCTAACGAAACGGCTGCGCCTGCACTATGTCTCCTATGCACTGGCTTCTCGTCAGTACTTGCTCTCTCTTTCGTGTAACCCACTTCTGGATCTACCTCTTTCTTTTCATCCTCAAACTGCCTCATGATTTCGGTGAGCGTTTTTCCTTTTGTCTCTGGGAGGAAGAATAGGCAATACGCCGCTCCTAGTAACGCAAAAATACCGAAGAGGTACAAAGTTCCATTGCTGGTCAATAGATTTTCCATTTGCGGATAGGTTTTGATATTGAAGAAGATAAGGACGTAGGCGCAGCAAGAGGTCGCTCCAGACATCACCCCTCGGATATCCTGAGGGTATAATTCCCCTGACATGATCCAGGGAAGCTGGAGGAAGCCGACCATACTGAAGGAAACATGGAGTAAAACACACGCTAATTTCACCAATGGTGGTCCATTCAAGGTGTCACATACAGCCGCCCCTAACATAGCCATTCCGAGAAGTAGTCCGGAAACTGCAGCCAAAGTTTTCCGCCTAAAGCTGTTGATAAGACAAGCCCCTACTGCCCCCATGAAAACTCTAACACCGCCAACAATAATGGACGCAGTAAACTCATTCACGCTGGTCCCAACAGACTTGAAGAAATCCACAGCATAATAAAGAATCACGTAGATTCCAGACATCTCTTGGAAGATAAAGAATACTATCAGAAGAGCAAATGGTTTGAGGACATTACGCCGCTTGAACAGCCCCATCTTCTGCCTAAAAGACATGGTTTCTCCTATCTTCCTGTCTTTCGTGAACTCCATTAACTCCTGTTGTGCTGTACTGTTGTTCTGTCTGAGCCAGAACATGGCGTTGTATGCTTCTTTCATCTGTCCTTTTGAAGCAAGCCATAGTGGAGATTCTGGGACGAAGTACATCAGGAATGGAGTAAGAAGAGACACTCCAGCGCATATAGCAGCAACTTTCCTCCAGTGGACGAAGGCTCCTAAGGAGTAGACGATGAATATTCCGGTGGAGACCAGACCGGGTCCCAAAGCGCTTAGAACCCCTCGTTTTTCGGGAGTTGTGATCTCTGCGACGTAGATGTAGGAAACTGTGGACATTCCTGGAAGGAAAAAGATTTTAGTATTAGTCTTCTACTTTTGGTGGTTTTTCAAGAAAAAAAAACCTGTGCGTGCAGTCCCTACGCGCGGAAGAAGTTATACTTCGTGTGCCACGCATTCACTCTCGCTCTGTGTTTAATGTGAAATTAATTTAGTATTTATTTTTATGTACTTAACCAATATGCAGTACTAAATTTTCACTTAAAAATAAAAAAGTAAAAAGTTGCATGAACACTGCCATCTATTATATTTTGACTGTAGCGTATTAGTCTCTTTCTATTCCCCCCGCTGTCAGTTGGAAGTCGTAAACTTCAAAAACACGGGCGGTCAAATGCTGAATTGCTTAACACTGCCATCTATATTTGATTGTAGCATTTGTAGCGTATTAGTCTCTGTCTCTTTCTATTCCCCCGAATAGAAAAGAGACAGAGACTATGTCCTCTCGAATAACGCAACCTTGTTGGAAGTCGCATTAGAAGTATAACTGCAATAAAAAACACTCTTGTGGATGAATGAAAGTTTCTGGCCCGTTCTTTTAGACTCTGGTCATAAAAATAATAGACACTCTTATGGATAAATGGATTTTTTTGTCCATACTTCTAGACTTGTCGTGGCGAACAGACACTAACCAATAGTAAATCCGGTGACGAACCGCCCGACGCACAGAAACACATAGGACTCTGAGAAGGCGATGACGAGCCAGCCGAGCAGGTTCGGCAGCACTATGGACTGAAGCAGCAGCCTCCTTCCTACCGCGTCAACCATCATGCCTCCAAGTAGTGCCCCTATCGGGTTCGATATCACGCCTAGGCTGGCTGGAATGATAACAAAATGTATGGTTAAATGGGGTGTGCTAGATACAAAATATCCTAAGCGAAAATTTGGCGGAGATCGTGATACAGTATGTGTTCCTTCGCTGTGGAACTGGCTGGTTAGAATCACAAGAAAATCATGGTAGATTGTGATCTTAGATCTCTTTGTACCTACTCCATATCTTTAAAGATGTCTGTCATTGTATGAGTGCCAGATACCAGAGGAATCGAAACTAAGCTGGCTTCGTACGGATAGGACGGGTTTAAGACTGTCATGAGACCGGAAAATATTATGTAATATTCTACGAGTAGGTTATTAAATAACCTAGAAAAACAGCAAAAAGAAACGTTTTTGTATCTTCTAAATTATACAAAAACGGATTCTACTTAAATATCAGTTTTACTTGTACTTTACTAATTGTATTATTACCATACCATACTTCGGAAGTCGTACGTGCCTGTGAATTTATCACGCGGCTTCCCTACCCTTATCAGACGTATTATAGCTCTGCGTTGTTTAGTTTATTGTTCAGTGCCATATCTACGGTATTCAACAGCTATGTTTGACAGTTGGTAGCTCTTTACGGCTTGCAAACAGTCATCCATCGCCCTATCTTGTTTGTACACACTTGCTGAGCAAACTTTGATAGTGATAGATTTTCTTAGTGATGAAATTTCGTGCTGCATTTCTGAAGGTATACATTAACTACTGCATTCGCTGTTAGTTTTACCTTGAAATTCATGAACATTCATGGTTCAGAGGACTGTTCTTCAGCCCCGAATAGTCCTCTAAACCAAGTTCAACAGCCATCCTTCTAGCTAGGGACTTTACTGTTTTTTTTTATTTCTTAAACAAACACTGAAGAACTGATTTACACAATTTTTAGAAACATAGGCACTTATTTTTTATTCACTTTGTGCCGCTTTGAAGTTACTTTCGTACTAAAAATCTTGCGGAATTTTGCCGTCCAAATTAATTTTTGGTCGAAAAATCTAAATTATTTTGTAATTGAATTGACGGTCATTTTTAATGCAATCTTATCAATATTCTAAAGTATTTAGCATAATTATGGAAAATAATTAAACAACTGTACACTACCGTTTTTTTCATACCTAAAATTTTAATCTCCGTTTAAGGTACTGAAATTGTTTTGTTGTAAAAATACTTTTCTCAAGTTTGCACAGAGATATATTTCATGACTATGCCAATATTTGTCTACATTCATGCCTAGAGAGGATGCTTCAGTAGTGGGTAGGTATATTGACCTGAAATCATGTTCAATTGCCGTCGCTGGCACGGTTTCAGGTTTTAAAAATAGAACGTAAACACACTGTTTACAGATTCCTTGCTGTATTAGGTGTCTACGTCTACACAGTTGTAGACAAAACATTAACAAAACCTTTCTCTTTTAATTTAATTTATTTAGACTTCAGAGAAGAAGAACAGAAAGAAGACTCGCGCAGGACCGGAGAGACTGGCGTACTAAAGGCCTATACCCAGCAATGGGTGCATACAGGCTAAAAAGATAGATAGACTTCAGAAGCTTCATGTTTCTTAAAAACTTAGGTGTACCTCAGGGGTCAATTATTTACCGCCTTATATTCCTTTTGCATAAAAATCAAAACCAAACTTCCGAAAACACTAAGCTAAAGTGTATTCTTATCTAATCTACATGTATTTATCCGCCTTTAGCCCACCCTTTCACATTTTTGGACTGAATCTCTAGAATCTAGAGGACTTTTTGAATAAATGTCTGTAAATTAACGGGTAACTTCCATTTGTTATATAGGACTGTTTTTAAAACTTTTTTATCCCTGTAGTTCCATGGTAGGACTATTGAAACTAGCCCATTAGGGCTAGTTTTCGTTTCAATAGTCCTACTCAAATGGAAGTTACCAGATATTAGGGATAAAAAAAGTTTTTAACAGTTCTAGACGTAACAGTTCTATAGAACAAATGGGAGTTACCCAAATTAACTTACCAATCCATGATGCCTGCTCATAAGAGATCTGCGGGTACTCGTGCGTGTACTGGGGCAGCAGGACTGCTGAGAAGCCTTGACAGAACCCCACGGAGATGTTGATTGACTGCGCCGCCAGGGCTGCCAACACCTGAAATTCATGATGCCCTGGTTATTGCAACTTGTAAAAACATAGTAACTAGGTGCCGCCCGTGACTTAGTTCGCGTCCCGTTGAATCCCGTTGATTTTTCGGGATAAAAAGTAGCCTATGTGTTAATCCAGGTCACGGACAATATATATATTCCAAATTTCATCCAAATCGGATCAGTAGTTTTTACGTGAAAGAGTAACAAACATCCATCCATACTTACAAACTTTCGCGTTTATAATATGTTAAATCAGTAAAACAACGAGATAAAGTATGAATGCACTTGGTTTTATTACTCTCAATCTCTGTATTAGTATTTTTTCATTTTACATCACAACAATTTTCTTAGCGTCCATTTCTCTAGTGTTGCCACTCGTCCCATCCCAAAATACCTCCAAAAACTCTCACAGATAATATTATATTTTGGTGAAGACTGATCTATCGATTACTATACTTGAAAAATATTCAATTAATTAACATTCGACCATCCTGACCAGTGCCTGTCTCTAGGCACCAGTGAATAATTAGTTTAGAATCATTTAGAGAAATAGATAAAGCTCCATCAAAATAGTTAATAAGTTTAAACTTTAAAGTTATTTTATTAGGAGGTAATTTCACATTATTTTTGAATGAATCAATATTTTAAATTATATAATATTACTTGTATTATATTCACTGGATACATTTATTTCTTTTGCATAGTACTATAATTCTTACCTACAATGTGCCATAGCATGAGACACATTGAGGTAGGTACTAATCAAATAAAATGTTTAGAACCAAAAAAAATAATAATAATTAGTTAAGAAATTGCCTACAATACTTAGGTAACATTCATTCAGTCACTAAGGATTTTAACCATATTATATAAAACATGTAGGTAGCAAGTAAATAATCAGCTTAACATTTTTTTAAATTAGGCAAGTAATCATAATATAAAAGAAAATAACAATTAAAAATGAAAAAAACAATAGCCTCTAACTAAACAAAAAAAATATGTAAGTAGATAAATTAACTAATCAACATAACTCTACCTTGTAATAGGTTTAATCATAAATGAAATCCTAGCCGCATTTGTCATTAACCACATAAATCGCACTAATGTGCATAATCGGCCATCCTTTTTTTGAAGAATGACCCCATTCTTAGCTAAGATTTTTTTTCTTACTTAGAAAAATGTATGTTACTATCTATTAATATACAAAATGAATTACATATATGAATTACCAGTAACGTTTCTCACAAGTTAGCACGAAGGATATGACCTTTATTTTTACAAACAAAAAAAAAAAAGATATGCGCGCCGACTACAAAACTACCGACGGCGGCGGCGGCACTCATCAGTCATGACGTAATAACTATTTAATCTTATCAGTCTTTATTGTGATTATTAAGCTATCGACTAACTACCACTTTTGAACCATTGTATTCACAACACTGCACCACACTATACAGGCCATTGAATTACGAGTATACTCGTATAAGCACTTAGATTGTTTGATGAAAGTAACTGGTAACACGATTCATGCGCCTTGCACTGGCCCTCATTGAGGAAGGCCCAACGAGACTTAGGTCTCGTAGACTCTCGATCACTTCTGAGTGGCCTTAATACATTGGCCAACGAATGCTTTTACGTTTCAGCGTAGTTATATGAAGAAATATTCATGTATCTTGTTGCTTACCCACACAAGGGGTTTTGCCATCATAGCATTTATGAATTTGTTTATCGACGCTTACTCGCACAAGGAGTTACGTTCTCAGGGTATATAATTCGTCGACGCGTACCCACACAAGGAGTTACGCTCTCAAGGCATTGATGTATATTATTTGTCGACGCTTACCCGCACAAGGAGTTACGCCCTCAAGACATTGGTGTTTATTGATTGTCGACGCTTACCCACACAAGGAGTTACGCCCTCAAGACATTGGTGTTTATTGATTGTCGACGCTTACCCACACAAGGAGTTACGCCCTCAAGACATTGGTGTATATTGATTGTCGACGCTTACCCGCACAAGGGGTTACGCCCTCAAGACATTAGTGTTTATTCATGGTCGACGCTTACCCACACAAGGAGTTACGTCCTCAGACCTTGATGTTTATCGATTGCCGACGCTTACCCACACAAGGGGTGACGCCCTCAAGAGATTGTTGATGTATATTCACCGCTTTTCACTCACAAGGTGTTACGGCCTCCTTTTAATGTCACATGTGTCAAATAAGGATGGAGCGAATAGAAGTGTCAAGTCAGGTTAAGGCTAAAGGACAATATTAAAGGAATTAAAGGGATTGTGATAAGGATTGCCTCCTCACAATTAAATCGTTATCAGTTCACTCACTGTCACTAGACGAGCTTTCGGATTCAGATTCCGTGAATTTACACCATGGTTTAATCTTGTCAACCGAAAAGACACTAGTATATTTTCTTTTCGAATATCCTTCAATGCTACTCACTTCGTAACGGTCATGATCATATACAGCGCTTATTCTATACGGGCCATTAAATGAAGGGATCAATTTGTTGCTTTCACCGGGGGTCTTAGTGTTTTTAAGTACCATGACTAAGTCACCTACTTCATACGTTCTAGCTTTGCATCTCTTTTTGTCGTACCTGAGTTTCATCTTTTCCTGCTGTTTAACTATATTAAGATTGGCTTCATTTCTGATTTCTTCGAGATTAACATCTATCGTTTCATTTCCATCTTTAATGTCATGAAGATGTCCTTCGGATACATTAACGCTAGGTTTACCCAATATAATCTCCATGGGAGATTTACCGGTGCTCTGATTGATGGTATTGTTTAGACTCCATTGCACATCAGGCACGTACTTGTCCCAATGTCGATCATCATTTCCGTGGCAAAGAGCTGTCAATGATGAAAGTATTGACCTATTATATCTCTCGATTTGGCCATTTGCTCTCGGTGTCGCCACTGCATTAAGTACGTGTTTAACTCCTACGCTTTGCATGTACAATTTAAATTCCTTGGAAGTGAAACTAGATCCGCGGTCCGAGATCAATGTTCGTGGTGTACCAAACAAGGCAAATATGTCGCGTAATACGCTTATAGACGTTTTACTTCTAGTATCCTTTACTGCTCTAAGTACAATAAATTTGGTATACGCATCAATAACACCTAGGATATATGCGTTACTCTTTTTGCTTTTAACAAAAGGCCCTAAATGGTCTACGTGTAAGCATTGAAATGGCACATTTGGTTTTGGTATTGGATGTAAGAACCCCTGTTTCCTTCCAGCTGTATGTTTTGAATATGCACAAGGAATACAGGCTTTAACATATTTTCTACCAAATTGTGTCATTTTTGGAAACCAGTAATCCCTTTGCATTTTCTCTAATGTCTTTTCAATTGAGAAATGTCCCGCCTCATCGTGACATTGCTGACATATTTTCCACCTCGCATCTTTAGGTACAACCCAGCGTAACCCACCATCAGTTTTCCTATAAATTTTCCCATCTTTAAGCTCGTATTTACTACGTATTTCCTTAGCCTCTACGGACTTTATATCTAAAACAGCTTTAATATGACTCAATAGAGGATCACTTAATTGTACCGCTTGTAACCAATGAATATCACTGATTTGCATTACTGTTAGTGCATTTCCTTCCGGTAGAAAGACAGGATTCGGATTTCGGCTTAAAGCATCAGCATGAGCTAACTGAGCACCTGGTCGATATTCGATGGTAAAAGTATATTCCTGTACTGACAACCACCACCGCGCAATTCTTGGTATTAGATCTCTTTTGGTTAATGTTGTTCGGAGTGCGTTGCAATCTGTCACTATCTTAAACTCGATGCCCAATAAATAAACTCTGAACCTATTGAGCGACGAGACCACAGCTAGAGTCTCTAACTCATATGAGTGGAAGTGGTGCTCTTCTGGTGTCGTCTGACGACTAAAATAAGCAACGGCTTGGAGTGGGGCAGACTCAGTAGCTCGCTGCAATAATATTCCTCCAAGACCTATAGAGCTGGCGTCTGTATGTAATTCAGTTTTGTAATCTGGATTAAAAATAGCGAGAACTGGGCGATTTATTAGGACCTCCTTGAGTCTTTTAAAAGATTCTACTTGTGCTTCACCCCAGACCCATGGGACGTTAGACTTCGTTAGTGAAGTTAATGGTTTCGCAATGGATGCAAAGCCTTCGACAAACCGGCGAAAGAAACTGGCTAAGCCTATAAATTGTCGCACTTCATGAACATTTTCTGGGGTTTTGAAAGATCGTACTGCTTCAACTTTCTTTGCCCCAGGTCTCACGCCTTCTGATGAAATCTCAAACCCAAGATAATCAATTGATCTTTTAAAGAAGTGACATTTACTGAGGTTGAGTGTTAAATTAGCTTCCTGAATCAAATCAAGCACAATTGATAGTTTCTCCAGCCCTTCCTCAACAGTTTTCGAAGCTATAATAATATCATCCATATATGCCATTACGCCAGGGACGTTGCGCCTTCTCAATAAACATAAAATTAACCGTTGAAAAACAGCTGGTGCATTTGTTAGCCCAAAAGGCATCCTATTGTACTCATAATGCCCATCGGGCGTCACGAATGCTGTTAAGTGTTTAGAACCCTCGGAGACAGGTACTTGGTAGTAACCTGACGTCAAGTCCAGCGATGTAAAATATACTTGGCCCGAAAGGCTATCGATTTGATCGTCAATTAACGGCATTGGATACTTTTCTTTAAAAGTCTTTTGGTTTAAAGCCCTATAATCGACGCATAATCTAGTATCACCACTTTTCTTTGTCACTAGAATGATTGGGCTAGCATATTCTGAAATTGACTCTCGGATTATGTCATTATCAAGCATCTCACCAACCATCTCTTTGACCTTATTACGTTCTGACAGGGAAAGTCGGTAAGGGCGATAGGTTATTGGTATGTCGTCTTTTAGTTTTATTTGCATCTCTGCTAACGAGGTCTTTCCCAGTTCTTTCAGTGAGAAAGCAAAACATTTCCGTCTCTCATTCAATAAAGTGCATAAATTCACCCGTATCTGCTCATCCAAGTCGTCATCCACTATGATCTGCTCCTTCACTATTGATTCATCGCAAGATTCAATACGAAGTATGTTATGAGTTACATCCCGCATCGAAATGGGTTTTTCATTAGTACAGGGTTTGTCCAATGGAAGGTTCGACGATACTAACACAGCTCTAGCAATCAACACCCCTGTGTTTACTGTGAAAGGTTCGCTACTTAGACCCATTACCAGTAACGAGCTTAGTCCACCTCTGATCGTGTATATACCCGGCAACACCATGTATTCTTTACCCAATTTCGAACAGCCTGTCGTATCTACATATACTATTCCAGTGTCTTGGTTATCAGTCTTAGTTGGAACAGACGTCAATCCGCTAACGATTATATCTTCCGAACATTTTATATGTATCTTTGCTGAATTCAAAACCGGTTCTTTATACATAAACAAAACACTATCCGTTTTGTAAGCTCTGACACCAGGTAATTCGGTTAACGTATGTCCTATCAACATGTCCGTGGTCAGTAGTTCGGGTTTCACCAAGTAAACTTCAACCTCTTCGTTGAGACCATCTAACGCTATACGCACTTTAATGCGACCACTAGGAACCACGCTTCCGTTCCCAAAACCATTCAACGTAGGTAAATTGTTTTTGTCAACCGGAACATTCAGGGTCTTGCATAAATTTTCGTTGATTAAAGTGCATTGACTGCCCAAATCCACAAACGCTTGAAATGGTTGATTTTCAATTAAAACTTGCTTGTAGTATTTATCAACCCCATTCTGTCCGCATGCAATGTTTAAGACACTTTTAGCAGTAGTAGTTGGAGTTATTGCCGATGGAGTTCGAAGGTCTTTGTTGTATCGGTTACCCAGAGGGTTTTTACAATTCTGTTCGGTGTGACCGAATCGACGACATTTCGTGCACTTTATAATGGGCTTAGAACACGCGGTGACCATGTGACCCAATTCTTTACAGTTATAGCATTGTATTGGAGTAGGCAAGTGTTCTTTTTTATTTGGATTATTATAAATCTTCTTGGACTGATATTGACTATGGCCACTGATATTACCCGCATTTTGAGGTTTCCTGATTGCTTCATTTGTTTTATTAGATATATTTCGGAGGTATTTCAGTACTTCCTCTGGTTCCTTAAAATCACCACCTTGTACGTTCATCCTCACATTGTAATCGTAGATTCCGTGACTTACGCAATCAACTGCACGTTTGCCCGTAAGTTCACACCTATTTATGAGTGTCATTTTATCATAATAGTATTCTTCGAGGGTTTCGTTTTTGCGAGATCTTCTGGCCAACATTTCAGTTAGTAGGTCTCCATAATTGTGCTCGCAAGGAAATGCGGCAAGTAAATTATTTTGCCACTCAGCCCATGTATACTTGACTGTTATTAATCCTTCATACCATTTCTTTGCTAATCCTTCCAATTTGGGTAACGCATAAAAGATTGTTTGTCGCTCTGTCCATCCAAATACGTGTGCTGATTCATTGACTTTAGCTAACCAGTTCTTCATAGTTTGTGATTTACCATTTGGATCAAACCCAGGTATGACATTTTGAGATCCTTGTAAGCCCGACCCAACTGAACTAGGAGCCCCGGAGTCACTCTTTGCACTAAGTAAGTTTACTAACTTTTCTAATACATTTGGGGTATCACGCCTACTCTTCTTTTTAGTTTTGCGTCTAATTGGGGACGAACTGAGGGAGCTTTGTGAACTGGAGCTCACATCAGAACGTCTACGCGACCGTTTAGATTTACGAGACCGTTTGCGTGATTTGTATCCGTGCTCTACAGGAGAAGGTGTTCGACCTGAATCTGAATCACAGTTTTTACGCTTGCGACTTTTTTGTTTTTTCGTAGGAGAGGGCATTTTTTAACGGATAGAAATAAGGATCTTCAGAAGAGGAAGGTGAACAAGGAGACACAGTATAAATATCTGAAAACAATTCCAGGTGTTAATGAAATGAAAACACCATTTAACTTATCAATTTTTTGAAGTCTTTAAATTATAATGTCTAATCAATTATCTGCTAATCAATCATAAAAGGCGTTAAAGCCGCCGTCCACAGATTCCGTCCGTTAGAGATGTGCCTCGGCGCACATCTCTAATTTTTTTAAAATGTAATTATCATCTTTTACTTTTTTTTCAGAATCATCAAAACATAGGTTTAAATCAAGTCTTCTAATCAACACACTAATGCAAGGTTTACACAATGCCAGTGACTGGACCCAGTTATCTTGGTTTCGGACACTGCCAAAATTGCACAAAACTATTGTTTACATGCTCCCAGTAACAAGTCAGCGCTGGACTGAGTTACTGTACTGCCATGTTACTGACCCCTTATAAACCGTTCATAAGTTCATCATGGTGCATTGTTTGTTGTGCAACTGTATTTCATAATCAATAAATTTTATATAGGTACTTTAGAGTAAGTAAATTATAGCACTGAATACCTAATCAATCAAACCAGGTGCATTACAGAATTAATATCATTATATTATAGTCTGTGCAGTAAATTATCGCAGGTATGACCATTAGAGAAACAAGAAGAGTTGCATGCTTAAATAGTTTAAAAGCTGTGTTGCAATTTCGTCACACTCATATTTGAGCAACAAGTGAAGTCACACATGCATCTAGTTGTAGTAGTTAGTAGTAAAGTGCTCATATTTATTTATTACCTTTATATTACCACAATTTATTTCTACAGTAAATCAATTAACCGATTAACAACACTCTATGCAACAGATAAGTACTATACTTAAAAGAACTTTGTAATACAGTACAATACCCACTTTGCGTCTGAACACTTGAACCTCTATTTATAAATTGTTTTGTTCATTATTAACATTATAATGTTGGATTTTGTATTCATAAATAAAAAATCAGCTACATAAGCACTGTGCTGATGTTAAATAGGTAACCACACAAGGCATAAATAAGCCTTAAGCACACAAACATGCGACCAATATAACCATAAAACTTTAAATAAGACGAGTTACCTACCATACACAGCACAAGCATTTATCTGCCCATGTTCTCGAGTAGGTAGGTACCTACTCTGGACAATTCCTTACAGTTGGTGCCGCAGTAGCTAGCTAAGTTATTTGATCTCAAGAGAATACAAAATGTCTCTCTTGAAGAGTATAATTGTAATTTCTGCATGTGTGTGTGTTTCAGGGTGGAATATAGCTAAGTACCTACCCTACATAAAATAATCTAGTTGTGAATTCTTTTCCAGTCCAAGGCCATTGTAGGTAGGTAGGTAGGTACAAGTTTCGTTGACTTATTTTAAAGGCATTTGATACTAGGTACAGATCTAAAGTGTAGGTACCTAATTAAATTCTGTTTTAGTCCATACATCCATCTGGTTTCGTCAAATAATATACTTTAAAATTCGAGAAAACTCACCGGACAATTTCTTCAAACTTTGATTTACCTTTTCCGCCGTTGTGAACGTGGAGCACACTTCTGATTTGTTAAATCAGTAAAACAACGAGATAAAGTATGAATGCACTTGGTTTTATTACTCTCAATCTCTGTATTAGTATTTTTTCATTTTACATCACAACAATTTTCTTAGCGTCCATTTCTCTAGTGTTGCCACTCGTCCCATCCCAAAATACCTCCAAAAACTCTCACAGATAATATTATATTTTGGTGAAGACTGATCTATCGATTACTATACTTGAAAAATATTCAATTAATTAACAAATACTAGTTGGATATTATTTAAACATGTGGTTTCAAAATAATGAAGACTTTTCTTATTGACCTTTTCAACTGTTCATAGTAGTTCATAGCCCTATGTAAAACGTAAAATCTTAAATTTTCTATATGATCAAGAGCTAATTTGCCTGAAAATAAACGTGCTTTTAAACTGAGAAATCCCGCTGTAATAATGATTACTCTAAATACTATATACATTTATCCATTATCCACTTCCGCATATTAGTGGACACCACAGAAGACACAATAACACTAGATCAGTATTTCTCACTCCGCCTCAACAAATACAGTAGGTATTTGTTGAAATATAAAATGCACCCATTCATTGCTATAATGATTCTAAAAGCAGAGTAATAAAGTTAAATTTAGAATACAACTTGTTATAAAGTAATACATGACACTGTAATTTAAAAAGCAGAGTTGCTATTGCACGTAAATTAGCACCTAAATGGTGTTTCCACCTATTTCGGTGACGTCAAACGACATGCTGAAAATTACGATGAAATTATGAATTTCAATGGAAATATATTCTATTTCCAGCCTATGAAACCTTATTTTGAAAAGTACCTACCTACCTACTAGCGTAAATAGTTCTGGCTCTGGTTTTTTTTGATAATGAGGTTTTGATAGCTTATGTTTATGCTTTGTGTTGATTGAAATTGACACGAAACTGTGCTCGTATCTGCACTCGTATATATACATAAAATCATTCCTATATCTCCCATCGGCAATTGGGCACTCTATAGGGGTAGATTTCACTTCAATCCTGAAAAATCGTGCTCCACGAATATGGTGACTACAAGATAAAATCAACTTCGGACCTTGTCAGCACTCAATTGCAGTAATCCTAAGTAATCCTAACTACCCCTCAAATACGGTGACCGTGCAGAACAGAGATACGTGAACTGCACGTGGTCGGAAAAACACTGAAACGCCACGTGCTTCGGGCAATCAGATGCTGATGACTGTGATGAGATAGTACGCCCTCGGGCTGCTGACTTGTCTAAGTACACATAACGAGCCACGATGTTTTGAACATGTGGTTTGTGCGTGGAAAGGCTTCTTTTTAATCATAATCATATCGTAAATACTTTCTTTGCTTGAATGTGTGTCTTACGAGCTATTTAATAGTGGCACATATTCCCCGCTGCTGGGATGCAAATGGAAACTTAGTTGAGAGTAGAAATTAGAAATTAAAATTTGCGACAATGTCAAACACCGAGACGACGTCAATACACAAAAATAGATTCACACATTACAATAATAATTAAAGGCGTTGATAAGCGCAAACTACTTCTCTTTGCTCGCACATTTCAACATTTCTGAAGATATAAAATCAATAAAGCTATTAACGAAAACTCGCAAACAGCAATGTTGTGTGCAAAAAACATTGCACAAGATTCAAGCATAAATATATTTTATATCCTACTAACGAAAAGTTGAAAATAAGGTAAAAACATTGAAAATTAATTTTTTGGGTGGAAAACTTATTTGAACGCTAAACTACTGAACCGATTTTGATGAAATGTTGTTTATGGGACCAATCTGGAAGTATATCCTTTCAGATGTTTAAAAAAAAAACAAATCGGTTTATAAATGACGGAGTTTTGAGGTAACAAACATTTTAAAAATATGCAACCGAATTTAGAACCTTCTTCTTTATTGAAGTAGATTAAAAAACAGACACGCAATCGCTTATTAAATTGGTAACTTAGATACGCGATGGGCAGTCTGAAATCAAGATGTCGACATACATAATGGTACGCTGTCAAGGCAGCAATCTTAGAGCGGTATATAACAACCGTGGTTTACCCCCGCCAGCACTCATCATTACCGCAAAGCAATTTAAAACGATTAAAGACACATTTTAAAATTATGTACTGTTGACAAGTTGCAAAGTCCACAAACACTGCAGGTACCGAGAAACTAGACACGTAGTATATTTTTTTTTATCATAATCATTAATCCTCACTTCTAGGGTTGATAGAAAATAGCACGAGCGTAGTAGAATGGTAGAAATAAGGAGTGTGCGCAGTGAAAATTGGACGTAATTTTTGGAATGTATTCTTGAGTCCTATTATTCTTCCTATCCTCTTATTTTGCTTATAAATAAATACACGGTGTAACATAAATACCCTATAAGTCCGAAAGGGGGGTATTTTATAGGTCATGGCGAACAGTGTTTGTTCTACGACTTTTGAGATTTCGAAGTTTTTCATTCATGAAATGATCTCGTAACTTTTACTTAAAATGTACGTACAAACAGCTAGCGTGTGCGTGCGACGCCGTAGGAGGGTACCTACGTGTGCATGCGTGTGTACGGGCTTACTCAACTAGTGAACAAACACTTAGGGTTGTCGCAAATTTCTAAAATAATAAATGTTGTACTTTTGTATGAAAATTTCAATTACGATGTATTGATCCTTTGCACATGTCCAAGCACTCAGGTGGTCGGTCGGATTACGCCCTCTTCGGACTTATAGGGTATTTATGTTACACCTTGTATATTTGGACATTTTCACACAACCTCCTCTAGTCCCAAACTAAGCAAAATGGGAATTAGATTGCTGACAGAATACTTGCATAATTATGTTTATTTTCAAAGGAATGATGCAAAACATTGCAAAATTTCTTCATATGGGTTAAGTACTGCAACATTTAAATACTAACTGGATTTTAATTCAATACCTACTTGACAACTTTTAGAATTCATGAAGCTAGTTGCAATTTGTGTTAGGTTCCTGGTCTATTAACTTGAATAATTTATATCAGAAACAACACGCCTACTTCGAGAGACGCTTGTACCAATAAATAATAATAAAAGACTCGCTATCTAAGATTTAGTTTTTTAAAAATAATTTAACACCGCCTGACAAAATTTTGTGTGATGTAGACTTACCGTGGTCAGACTATATTTGTATGTTAATTTATAAAACTACTGCAGATTACTGCGGATTAGCATATTATATCTTAATTACCGTATCATTTAGAAAATTAAATGCATTAATCTCAATTAACATGTTTAGATATTTATATGTTTATTATAAATATTTATGCGTAACTAGTGAAACGTTTGCGACTTTACCCACTAATAGTTACTGTTTCCTAATAGGAACACCTACCTAACTGAGGATTTGTGCTACTGCCCACTATGGAAACTCTGATATTTTCAAAGAACCAGTATGGCAATAGTTGTTTTTTTATTACCAATTTTGGTATTTTCATGTTTTTTTATTTACCTTTAAGTAGTGTACAATAAATATAATTCTATTTATCTATCTAATAGCGTTACAAGGTAATACAAGGCGTTTTCATCATTGTCTGTTGTAAAAGCAAAGCAATGTACTCACATTATAACCAGCTTTTGATCCCAATGCATCCAACTGTAAAGAACCGTGCATTCCCAATACTATTATTGTAATACACTGGCTATCTTTTAGGTTTTCGACATTGAGAAGGTACTAGCCTCTGGTTTATTGAAAACTGTCCTATGTGGGCGCAATGAGGTGATATATCAGCTATTAGGTAGTGATCAGGGCTATAGGGGCGATGGAAAACTTGAAATTTTTTTCTTCTGGTTTTACAAGGTAACCCAACCATTGATTACTATAGTAGGTGCCAAATAACACCGCAATACAGGTCATTCACCCACCTTCAAAACGATGTCGCAAAATTCAATTTATGAATGGTAAACAAACAGTACAGCGAGATTCGAGCGATTACCGTCTTAGCGACAGGTTTGTATGGAAAGCGACAGAATTAGCCATTCATAAATTTAATTTTGCGACATCGTTTTGAAGGTGGGTGAATGACCTGTATTGCGGTGTTATTTGGCACCTATTATAGTTTGAAATTTGGGATCCCGTGCTAAGTAGTGACTTATTTGGGTACAAGTGGTACAATTAACTAGATGCCACCTCTGAACCTCTGAGACGATGTATGCACTGAGTACCAGAGCTTCGAGTCTGAGTTTTATTTTGTTGATTTGCGAAGAGTCGCAATTATTGTATGGACAAAAATCGTTTGGTGAGCGAATACTTTTTCTATAGGTACTTTACGAATCACTTTTCGCAATAAAACTTAGTGATTTTACTGAATAAAAGATATTTGATTTTGAGGCGTACAGTTTTAAATGAAATGTACTCTTTTCTATACCATGGTGTACCTATACACATGTATAGAGTATTAATAGTACCTATTGTAGAGTTGGTCTGTGTTCTTTTCTCCATGACAATAAATTCCAGACACTGTATACCCATTGGCGCGTGTGTTGTGGCGAGTGAACGTAAGGACACAACATGACCCGTAGTGTATGTTTATACATTTCCATCCGGCATTGGATCGTGATAGTTCTAGAAAACTTCGCTTTCTGGGTCATTATCGTTCACTTTGCACTATGTGAGAAATAATTGTAGGTTTCTACTACTTTAGTATAAGTACGACTATTTATAGTAAACTTCATATAGTTTGGTCATTATATTTTTTGTTCTACTGATAAGATACTGCATTGACTTTTTTGAGGTCTAAGTTAGTACATTTGAGTGACTAAATTTTTTTCCAGGCGTGTAGTGCCTAAGGCACTAGTCGATCCCATTCTCTGAATATCATAGGCAGTTAGGGATGAAGCAGCACCAATACCGCCGTAACCGAACCTGGCCAGACGGAACTGACTATAAACTAGGTTTTTCTCTTGTTATTTTTCTAGCGTGAAAATACATGATAACAAAGTTTTTGTGTATAATTTTAATTCTACGCTACCGGTAACCTTGCCCAAAATACCCAAAAATATAATTACTTATTGAAAAAGTCTTTAAAATAATGATTAATTACATATCTTGTTTACAGTAGAACCGGAAACACAAAGCGGAAAATGCTAACTTGACAGCGTATGCACTATAGGCGAACATAAACTCAAAAAACGGATTATTCATAATAAATGATGCCCAATTAAATCGTCAATTGAACTCGTTACGCATGAACAGCCTGGCACATAGGCACAAATCAGAGCTCTACCGTTATTGCAATAAGAATGAAACTCTTGATATAATTTGCGCAAATATCCTTGACCGTGCAATGTCGCCTTCACGTTTGCTTACCTCTTGCAGATTTATGCGGGCCTGGTACTTCTGAACTAAATAGACTGAATATTTAGTGCTTTTAGGCTGAAATACTCAAAAGTCATTTAAATTTTAGCACCACTTAATGTTGCTCTTCCTCTGTTTGACATTACTCATTTGTAAGAGATGGCAATAATTTAAGCGGGACTTAAATTGAGTGGGGTTTGAGTGGCGTATGAGTATTCGGCTGATAATGCCTTAGATTTTCAATTATGTACCGATTTCAAGTTATAGTCGATGAACGTCTGACAAAGATTTCAATATTACAACTTATTTAGATGTCATTTGTCCTATTTACAAGTTTTTAGGCTCCAGTTCTTTTTCTAAGTTTTTTTTATAAATGAGGTTACAAAACAGTAAAGTTATTTATTGCGCAACATAACCGCACTGCATTTATCTCTGTTTATAACATCTTCACTAATTGCTTTGTTCTAATTATGTCAGGTAACAAAAACCTGTATTATTAAGATGTTTTTTGACTATTTTTTGTACTAAACAATGCTAAAATATGTACCTACTCTTCCAACTGGCTGTAATAGCATTATGTTAATATTCTATTACGTTATGTAATGGAAGGTTTGGTAGGAAATAAAAAATGACAGCTATTTTTAGTTTTATAATATTTTTGATCAGCCTTTTTTGTTTTAATTACGTTTAATTTTTTTCTTATTTCATTTCAGTCTAATTATAATAGTAGGTGCAAGCTTTGCTTAATTTGGGCCTAGAGCGTTGTGTGAAATATACATGATTTTTTTGTTTTTCAGCTAGATACTTAAAACGTATGGACCATTTTTATTAGGTAGTTTGAATAAAATAGAAAATATAGTAATTAGGTATTGCATAAGTGTGTGCAATCTGTGTATTATTCGTTGATATGGCGACTCCGGTGTTAGGTACGCTTCGATGCGCTTCGAGAAAAATAAATAACTCGTTTTTAATATTGTAAACTGTATAAAATTACAAACTGTTTTAGGGTTCGATGCTCAAAACGTACCAACGGGATCTTTCCACCAAAATATCTGTCAACCAGCATCATCGTATGCTGGTTGACAGATATTTTGGTGGAACGTTTCATGAAAATGGACAAAAAAAGGACATTAAAAAACGTTTCATGAAAAAGGTTAAGGAATTTCTATCGGTTCAGTAGTTTTGGCGTGAAAGCGAGACAGACAGACAGAGTTACTTTCGCATTTATAATATTAAGTATGGATGTTTTAATACGGAAAAAGGGCTTCCGAATGGTAAAAGTTGCGTTGAAATTGGTCCAGTAGTTAGAGCGTGATCCGTAAACAAAGAAACAGATAAACAGACACACTCGATTTTCGGAATCAGAATCGTTTATTTAGTAGATCAGCATATATTTGGTTTAACCATTTAATTATTTTTAGTTTTTGGCTTTTCTAAAGTTTTATAATAGTATAGATAAATAGAAGAGTTCAAAGAAATCGTGATATATATATTTTTTAGTGTGTGACAGAATTCGTTGCGGTTCCTACTTGCACTTGGCTGTTTTTTGTATTTTCAAACACGTTACTAATTTTGATAGTGATCGTCATATTTAAATGCCAATTTTCATTTTATTTTAGGTTAGGCATAAAAAGGTTAGTAATTTATTTTTATTCCTAAAATAGCTTGGAGCTTGTTGTTCAAAAACAAATTATACTTGGGGCTTGGTTTATAAAAACATGCTCATCATCATCATAATGGTTGACTGCTGAACATTTGCCTCTAAGATCGGTTTCCATGGTGACCGATCTTGTGCAACTGACGAGTCCCAGATAGTTTTCCGGCCTATCATGTGTTATTTAAACAAAAAGTTAGTTTATTATTATTTCACTAAAAAGCTAAATGGTAAACTGTATAAGTTAGATACAATAAGTAGCCCAATTTTCATTAATTTAAAAAGGGTCCTATCTACCCTAATTATTATATAAGCTGCAGTATGTACATATTTACAAAAACTTACCTTGGTGAGTTTTTATAGACTTCATCATCATCTTCCTACCCTTGTCCCACGCTAAGTGGGGTCGGTACGGTACAACATGTCTTCGTCTTCCACTCTCCTCTATCAGCCGTCATCTCGGTGTTCACTCCCTTCCTACTCATATCTTCTTTCAAACAGTCCATCTATCTTTTTTTTGGCCTACCTCTACTTCTACATCCGTCCACATTCATGTCTAGCACTCTTCTCGTAATATGGCTTTCTTCCCTCCGCATGACATGTCCATACCACGCTAACCTATTACTCCTCAACTTGTCCGTTATTGGCGCTACTTTCAAACTTCCTCTTATATACTCATAGTTTCATAGTTTTTATAGAATAAATTCACATACCAAAACGTATAATAAATCAATAAAGAAAAGTAATGCTTAGGTTACTGGTTAAGTAACGTTTTTTTATTCTCTAGATTTCAAATTAATTTTTAACAAGCGGGCACTGACTTATTTTAAAATCAAAATTGACCTTTTTGACCGATAAAATACAAAATTGCATAACCACGTATTATCATATTCATCAGTCCGTATGTACGTAGGTCGTTCTTATGTAATTGTAATTACATACAAACGTAGAATAGTTATTATCTGTGGGCACATTCTAGAACGAAGTTAGAGGAACGCAGTTAAAATTAATTTACAATGTAATTGACAGTAATCATACCGCTTGATCTTCCATGGATCATAAATTTAATAGCAGCGTTTTACCTGAAATAAAACGCATATTAAAATACTTACCTCACTGGAAGCTTTATATTGAGAAGGCGTATCCGGTTCCGTCGTATTTCCATTCGTTTTAGTACTTTTTACCCGTGTGTATCCGGTCAAGTGGCGCCACCTGGCGGGTGCGATTCATTTTTGCTTCGTAAAATGAAACACGCCATATTGAATTCATTGGCTTAATTTCACCAGGCAGAGATTAAAGTGAAAGCTTCCAGTGAGGTAAGTATTTTAATATGCGTTTTATTTCAGGTAAAACGCTGCTATTAAACTACTGTACCGTCACTGGAAGCTTTATATTGAGACCTGTTTGTTATCGCCTGGTGTCGCCACTTGTATAATTAGGTAACCTAGCGCCAATGTGACATTTAAATATTATAGCAACAAGTATACAATAATACAATTTAACTCTTAGTAAAAGACTAGTATAGTATTATATAATCTGTGGTAAAAGTGATTTACGAATCAACCAAAATTGAACCTGTAAGTGTAAAATATTCATTTACTATTTTTAATTACTTATGTAATAATAAGCTTAATCATTTTGCTACAATCAAAAATCATAAGTAATGTATAATCTTATTTCACACATACATTTGTTTATTTAACCAAGCTTATTTAATGCTTTAAATATTTGTGTTACACCTACTTTCAGATTGACTGCTGCTCATATCTCTCGCCTGTAAAAATGCTGGAACGTATTAGCTGATCGCTAATTTTCTCAGCCAAGATTTCGTCAAGAGAACGATTCTCCAACCAACTCTTCCGAGAAACCGCAGATCGAACGCTTCGTGAAAGTGCTGTAATACCTGCTTGTTCAAACAACGTTTTAACCTAGACTGCTATGACAGTGCATGATGTAGGTTTAGCGATACTTCTTACCGTAAAAAACAAATTAAATGATTTGGTTGTGCAACGTCTTTCATGTAATGATTAATAGTTATTTCAACCCATACTAACGGAGTGCTAGTAAAGTATTATATGATCTGTGAACAAGGTTAAGTTAGTATGATCAGCCCAGCCAGACTGTCTATAACTACCTGCAGTCGGTTTTTGAACGGATTATCGGCCAAAATGTGATACTGCTATTTGATCTAACGCAGTGATAACGATATTTAAGAATAAGTTCAGGTCGTGGATGCGAATTCCTGAGCAAAGTAATACTAGTGCTATACTAGTGTGACGCGATACTTGAAACAAATTACTACTGTCTACTGTATAGTCCATTAAAAAGCGAAGTTAGTTCACTAATTTCCTAGACCGGTGGCTTGAAAGTTTTCGGATTTCTAGCTAATAGAGCTATTGATTTTAGAGTGTGCTTAACCAAAAAATGAAAGCAAAGTGCTAGCGTTACATAATGTAGATGTAGAGACTACAAATTGATGTAAAATAATAGTATTGTATGATTACTTGTTAATCAAAAGTAAATCTATTTGTGACCCCGTAGGCATTTTTACGTCAACTTTATTAGATTTACAGCAAGAAATCCAACGATTCAAGCCACCTCATATGTTTTTAGAGTAGGCTTCCGCCAGGAATTTTTAAGCAACGATAACTGTTCAGTGTTCCATGTTGTTATTGCTTCTGACCACCCTATATTTCCACACATCGAGAGTTATGTTGTCAACCAGCGGAGGTGGAAGCCCTGTCGATGCGTTTTTGGAGATTTTTCAGTGTCAATGGTGCTGCCAAAGCTTGAGCTTTGAAGTCGGCTCGCCAAAATACCATTGCCCACCGGGGAACTACTACGAGAAATATTCCCGTTGACTGATTTAGGTGAGCAAAGACTCTGAGGACTAGAAACCGTGGTGGGAACAGCCACGCAAGTTGGTAATTCCATAGAACACTGAACACGTCGTGAAACAAAGTTTGGCGGTCTGTTAGGTCTCGGGACATAATATAATTGTTGACATACATGTCTCCGGTCTTGTACTTACTATGTTTCTTATTTTGCAAACACTACGTCCACACAGGCCGGTAGTAGATGCCACTCGATGAGGAGGCGACGATGACGTGCCAGATGGTTTGCAAGATTGATTTGACTTTGAAGGGCATATAGAATAGCCAGCATCTCATTCCGGTTGCAGTGTAGACCTTGCTCTTCCTGTGACCAATTGCCCGATAGGGCATCTGTTGTCAAAAAGTTCGCCGGATGCGGGTATGATAAAAGACAATTCAGTCCACCAAACCAGTAGGTAGGTCATTGTCGACAGATCTGGAAATCTGTTCATGAACATTATCATTGACGATGGTTGAGTCGTTCTCGAGGAACAACAAGGCTGGCAAAATTAATTATTAAATTATTATCTGCAAATCTTTTACGGTTACCTTTGTTTGTTTGAGAACTTGATCAACTTTCTGAAATATTTTTATAGATTTTTCTTTGGGTAGAGATTTTAGGTTGTCCCAGGGACTCCAAGTACAAATGCCGAGATATATTATGCTCTTTTGTTGAGGACTGATTTCTCGACATTGACTACCCATTTAACGTTTGGACTGCGATCTTGACATGTTCGTGAAGTAAGTCTGCTTTTTGGTATACTATCAGGTAATCTTCAAGATATACAACGATTCTGTCATTCCAATTTTATCGCAATGCCTGAGCCACCTAATTTTCTTAGTATAGAAAATATTTTGGGGGCTGAAGTCATTTCTGGCAGCTCTTTGGCAGACATTTCTGCAACATGACGTGTGAAAAGATGTTTATATTTTCGAAAAAATGGTTTTTGATAACAGTGTATCTTTTCTTCCACTGTGAGTGGTAGTGCGCTAACTGACCTGCTCGAAAACATTGAGTCATTCATTGTCCTTGTAAGAAGCGCTCGTGGCATAACTTGCTTAGCCAATCTTCACCGATTATCTAAGTTAAACAACGTTCTGTGCGGTCACTATTTGGATGGGTGGCAGTTAGTAGCATTAACATCTGAGCGCTTACGTGCTTCGGAGAGCACGTTAAAAGGTCGGTCGCGACTCTAGAGCAGTCGTTGAGAGACGACGGAGGCCTTAAGGCGGCCTAAAAACTCCGTCACCAGAATTGGTCACTAACTCATACGAGCTTGCTTTCTTATTCATTGTACTTACCTTTCTGGTTTCCTCTCGGAGCATTCGAGCGTCCTCATCTCAGCTGTTTTCACGGTCGGGCCGCGAGCCCTGTTGTGAAATGAACCTCTCCCATGATTGTACATAGTTATAGTTCTAGTATTGAACATTGGACAACTGACTCCTGTACTGAAAGTTGTTATGGAAACATCCACCCCGCGAGGGTGGGTTGGGTTGCTTGCTACAACAGAGCATATTATTATACAAAAGGAGACTAGGCTCGTTATTGGTAGGTACATGTTCCACGCGATGGAACTATAGACTTTCGAATCGAACGCCTTCCGCCCGCGAGGGGCGGCTGTTGGACTGATAACATCCACCCCGCGAGGGTGGGTTGCTACAACCATGCATATGCATTGGGAGACCAGGCTTATGGGTGCACGTTCCTCGCGACGGCACTATAGACCATCAACGCCTTGCCCCCGCGAGGGGCGGCTGTTGCACTGATAACATCCACCCCGCGAGGGTGTGTTGCTATAACCATGCATATGCATTAGGAGACCAGGCTCATCATGGGTAAACATTTCTATAGACTATAGACTTTTGATCGAACGCCTTGCCCCCGCGAGGGGCGGCTGTTGCACGGATTAGATTTCTCCTGTGAGAAACCATCAGATTTGAGTGGCTTTGCGGGACACCCCCTGCTTTTCCAGGGCAGCGGTGAAAGGCTCTGACTCAAATATGAAAGTGGCAGACGGGTAATCTATTTAGTGACGCTTCCACTAAAAGGCTCTATGCGCATTTCGATACTTTCGGCTCAGTGGCCGCAAACTAATCACAAAAGATCTGATGAAGTATTAGGTATGTTCATCTATAATAAGCAAATCAACTTTACTTTAAATAAAATAAATAAACCAGATTGTCAAAGTTTACGGTATATAATTTAATTTAATTAATTTAATTATATTTGATTAATTTAATTAGAGCCGTGTGTGCCAGATGACGTAAGGTGTCATACGTTTTACCCCCTTTCGTTTGTTACCAAGTCTATGAAACCTGGAGTATGGTTAAACACCTCAGCTTATCTAACCTCGGACCAAGAGGTACTACCTAAACACTGGACCTCTAGTAGCTTTAGAAACTCTCGGTTCTTCAGCTTTGTCCTACTGAACCGACAATGCATAATTGTAAAAACAAGTTGCAAAGCCATAAACCAAGAAGTTGATGTTGATTTTGACCGTCATCACAGTTCCATCGCTACCACCGTGTAGTGAAACACAGCTTGCTGATTGAACACTAGTTTATTCACATTCGTAGGTAGAGGTCATCTACAAACAGTTTTATAACTACCCACCACTAGGTACTAAATTACTACAGTTCGTCCGTAGGTAACGATGTGGTCTGTGGTTTTCATAAAGCTCTCCACTAACTTCGGAGTAAATAGAAGCCTCATAAAGACAAGTTGTATTCACATTATCAGAATAGCTGGTAATAAAATTGGTAAAAATGTTTTGTAACTCACCCATATTCTGGACTAGTTTCTGCCAGGCTGGTGGCTCACAGTCCATAGATAGGGTAGATAAACATTTATTCAAACCACCATAAAGAAAAAATTGCGAAGTACCTAAGAAAATGAGCTCGATGAGCTATTGCTGTAAGGGATAAGATAAGATAAATCTTTATTTGCTGGAGGAGTTGCTGCTGGAGCAGCTTTGAACTCGCTTAGGATCAGCCACAACTTGTGGCTTACCAGCCAAAGCGGACTCATACTATCCATTCTAAATAAATAATAAATTTTTTGCACAATAAATTATACCGGATACTAAACTTTTCTAAAATAATAACTTATGTGGGTACATGATCCGAACGGAAAACCGTTAAAAGAATTGATCACGTACAATCATTAAAAATAGAGGGTAGTACTTACAGTTTATTCCTCTTTTGCGTGTCCTTGCAGGGCCATGCTAATCTTAGTTTACTTGCACAGTTTTACTGAACAAAGGTATGGAGAATTTCACTATTTGAAATAATCCTTACTTTATATGATATAAAATAATACTAATATAATATTTAAACTATTTTTGCAACGGTTGTGACAGAGAGAGCTCTGGGCACAAGTTGCTTCGACGGAATACAAAACGCCAATGAATTCAATATGGCGTGTTTCATTTTACGAAGCAAAAATGAATCGCACCCGCCAGGTGGCGCCACTTGACCGGATACACACGGGTAAAAAGTACTAAAACGAATGGAAATACGACGGAACCGGATACGCCTTCTCAATATAAAGCTTCCAGTGACGGTACAGTAGTTTAATAGAAGATTAGAGCGCTATAAATATTTTTTGACATTGGTCAATGGCCGCCCATAAAAATATTATAAAATAATATCACTAATAAAAATATTATTAAGTACTTAGTATTCTGGGAAAAAAAATATAAAAAATTTTGAAAGACAATTTTGATTTAAAGCGAACTATGTCAAGAAATAGCAATACTTTATGCATTATCTCTTGGCATTTTTTAATAAAATACATTTCTGCATATTTTACGTAATAAAAAGAAAACTAACCCTTAAACGCAGTTAACAGGTCGAAAGATCCCAAGTGCAGTTTAGTTCACACGAGTGGCAGAGTCATTGCGTAACATTACGAACTCGAGCCATTGCCGGACGCGCCGTTCAAGTTCAATATCGTTTTTCAACCTCACAATAGATTCGCATTACACGCTCATTACAACAGTCATTTAGCGGTAGTTTTGAGTTAGAGCGGATGTACTGGTTATTGTTGGGTTTTTAATCTTGTTTGTTTAGTTGCTTAGTCTGGAACTGAAGGGAAAACGGAAAGACAGTTTTTTTTTATAAATAATTTATAGTCTAATAAAGTTACATGTATCGCGCTTATATGTTCCGGAATATCTTAAAAAATCTTTGACAGGCGTCACAGCTCAGTTGGTAACGCCTTTCGCGCTGTGGGTTGTGGGTTCAATCCTCACCATTAACAAACTTTTGTGTGATGGCAAACATGTTTGTTTTGTATCTGGGTGTATTTATTATAAGTATGTATTTCTCTACCAGCAATCTAGTTCCTATAATACAAGATTCGTTTGGAACTAGAGGGCGGTGTGTGAAATATAATGTCCCTGAATAATATTTATTTAAAAAAATATGATACGTACAATTTTTACCCAAGTAAATTTAATAGGGCAGGACATCTAGTTGATAAAATTTACTCTCATTGTGAAACGCTAGTCTCGGTAGGTCCCATTTGTTCTATGGAACATGACGTAGGTAATATAACAATTTGAGAAAATATTGTCCCTATTTGTACTATAGAACTACATACTAGCTTTTGCTCCTGTTTTTATTTGTCTGTGAATGCGCAGAACTAAATGGGAATCGCTTTTCCCAAATTCTTCCATGATGAGATATATAAGCAAATCATTCTCGAGTGGCCAGTTTACATATCAACTTCCAGAAGTTTATATATGGTACTTAGTTTGTTCTATGGAACAGTTTGAGACAAAAAGTACAAACTGTTCTATAGTACAAATAGGGACAATATTTTCTCAAATTGTTATATTACGTCATGTTCCATAGAACAAATGGGACCTACCCGCTAGTCTTAAAACAAATTATATTTCATCGTACGCGGAGAACGTAGGTGAACCACGGACTTTTTGTAGTTCGAAATAGCTGAATAGTTCAAGTTCAATACCACACTTTAACCTCAACACAATGGCCAGGCCATATTACACGCTTGTTACGCAAATCTAGTATTATCGGCGGATGCTGTCGATAAACATACATTTTAGTTTTAGGGCTATTATGTAATTTGGTATGAATTTATCAATTCTGGTAGCTGTCGTTCTGCTGCGCCCTAAAAGTGTTTATTTTTTAATCAAAACTTTGTTAATAGCCTTTCAGTCCTCTAACATTCATAACTAGAAATTCGTAATCAGAATTTCGTTCTCTGTTTCATAACAAAGTTCTTTAGCAGAACTGTATTTTCCAGTTTGACTATATAAGTTAATTTATTCTAAAATATCTTTAAGGGTTTTTCAGGATTTTTAAGCACACTCAACATTTGTAGGTATGTGTGCAGCTAGGTCGTTTGGTTAATACGCGTAGGTAAAATGACCTACCTACATGATCATGGATTACGATGGTCATCCCTGACAATGACTCCGTGGAGATCGGTAATGTTGGCAGTTTTATTGTGGTGAAAAGTCTCACGGCTTTTTGGTCACCGACTAATCATTTTTAGATTACCTACTTATCTATTTGAATTTATCTATGTTCATCATCATCATATTTTCTTGTTATTTACGGTAATTTCGCAAGGCTCGTATCTGCCGTAATATTTTATTTACGAGTATACGTTTCAGGATTTTTCACAAATATGAAAGTACAGGGTTTTAGTACCTTATCATTATCACCCTTGTTTTCGGGATTTCTTTGTAAAGAATTTTAATTAATATAAAACGAATGCAATGCTCATTTAAGTTTTTATAGCGTAATTTATTCCATGTAATTCTTATTTTGACTATCGAATTGATCTTGCTAAATGAACACAGTCCAAAACTTCAATATTATGATAGCGAGTCAATCTTATTATGAAGATGTTGTTCAAACAACCAAAACTCTGCATCATAAATAATAATATAATAATAGATAATAGATAATTATAATAATAATAGATAATTATTATTTTAGTAATATTATTTACTTAACGATAATAATATTTTAGATAAATACTAGCGACCCGCCCCGGCTTCGCACGGGTGCAATGCAGAGATGATGATGATGTATTATACATATAAACCTTCCTCTTGAATCACTATATCTATTAAAAAAAAACTGCATCAAAATTCGTTGTGTAGTTTTAAAGTTCTAAGCATACATACATACAGACAGACGCTGGAAGCGACTGCTTTATACTATGTAGTGATATTAATTACCAGCCTAACTGTGAACTTAAATAAAATACGCATGAATACTAAAACCTCACTCAAAACTTAAAATTGACCTGCAATGTAATCCTCAGGCACGAAAGAAATTGTGTGCATAATAACACTCTGTCGAAGGCCACTTTCGCCGCTGAATTTTTGGTTTTGTGAACCCGGGATTTTACCTAAACAGTAAATAACTGTCTATCTAGCTCTAAAAGTAGATTCAATGTATAATTTTTGCCGATTTTATCGAATAAAATTTTTCCAATACGGTAAGTTACGGTTCGGGTCGAGGTTAAAAGTAAATGTTGACTTAAATAAGACATATTTGGAGCATGACATATCAAAGTAGACAAAGGCGTTAATGAAAAACGCAACGATAGACGTTGCCTAATTTCTGTTTTAAAGGTACTTTTACACATGCTAATAAAGCATGCTTTTAGCGAGCACGTGCTCATTTAGCATGTGTATCGAAACCTTGTTTTTTTTGCGTGCTTTTAGCGCGTGTGAACAGGTTTGCTTATTGAGCATGCTAGTATCGATCGATCAGTCGTTTGCGACAGGTGCGCGTGCACAGAGAACGTGAGAGCACGCTATAAAATAGCATGTGTATTGGAGTGTTTGATTTTAGCATGCTTATTCTGAAGCATGCTTGAAACTAGCATGCTTATTGCTAGCAAATGTAAATTCCTCACAAGCATGCTAATATTGAGCATTAGCTTACGGTAATTAGCATGCTATTTGCTAGCATGTGTAACAGTAGCTTATTGTTTGCTAATTTTATAGTTTACGATAAAAAAGTTTGTTGTTTGAAACTACTTTGACCTGATAATTTAGAATTAAATTGGCTTTAAGTTCAATAACCAGTTCTAAAATTGTATGGATATTTCTTATAATAATACAGATAGCATAATTTTTTTTTATTCGTAATGTATGCACTTTCCAACTGATAAAATTTATTACGAGCCTTCTCTGCCCTTTGCCCAACTGATAAACTTACATATATTTAAAAAAACTCAGAACCATGCACTCTAATTCCTGGAAAATGTTGGAAAATGTATCTATACTATTATAAAACTGTAAAAACGCCAAAAACTAAAATGAAAGATATGGATAAACTAAATATGCAGATCCACTAAATAAACTATTCTGATTCCGAAAATCGCGTTTGTCTATTTGTCTGTTTGTTTGTTCGCGAATCACGCCTAAACTACTGGACCAAGTTCATAGACATAGACATAGACATAGACATATTTATTACTGCGTTAGCAAACAATACAATACAATACAATACAACATACAGAAAATTAAAAACTAATAACAAAATATACAAGCAGGTAGAGTAAAAAAAATATAACACTAAAAAACAACACAGAGAAATCGAACCTACCCTAGATATTTATAATTTTTAAAAGAAAACAAAAAAAAGAGAGCGATGTACGTATGCAATGTGTGCTACTGCAGCAAATTGGCTTCAGGCTCAGCGCTGAGCTACCATTAGGTGGTGAAGCATAATTCACCACCTAATGGTAGCTCAGCGCTGTTATTCTGCCGAAACCGTTTGATTAGGCCAATTGGCCCTGCGAGAACGTAAATAATAAATAAATAAAGGTAAAGATAAGAAAGGTTTGAAAGATATTATAGATGTGTGGTGTGTGTTTGTGTAAGAGTGCGTGGAGATAGTTTTGGTTTCTCCTGATTCACACAAGTCTCTTAAGAGTCAGGGTATCACAGGAGAAACCAAAGTGTTTATTGTAATATTATGTGTATGTAGATAAGCTTAGTTGAGTTTGAATGTTTAATAATTTATGATTACAAGTGAATGGTGTGCCAGAAAATATTTATGTGTTGTGTACCTAATAGTGAAAGAGGGAATGAAGAATGACGAATGAGGGTGTGTTTTGTATGTATAATGTATGTGTGTGTGGAGGGTTCTCCTGGTACGCCAGTCTCTTAAGAGTCTGGTTATAGAGGAGAACCCTCCAGTGTATGGGAGGATGTGTAGGGTGTGGTTTTGTGATTGAGTGTGGATGAAAGTATATAATGGTGTGTGTTTGCGATTAACAAGTAAACGGCCCACTGTAGCTGTTTGTACCAGACAACCCAGATTGCTGTCTTTCAAATATATACTTTTTGTAATGCTTTTTAAATGTGAACTTTGATTTTAGCAATCGAAGAGGTGGTGGTATATTGTTCCAGCATTTGGTTGCCTGGTACCGAAAACTGCCCCTAAACGCAACAGTTTTAAATTTGCTGTAGTGCAGCATATTTCGAGTTGGCCTGCTGTCATATTTACTTTGGTAGCGGCTAAGCTTAGAGTAAAGATACTCTGGCTTCTCAGATGTCATGATACCATGTACCATCACTCCCAAATGGAAAGCCCTCCGTGACGCCATATTCAGAGTTGATGAGCTGTTTAAATATGGTGTTATGTGTGTACGCGGTGGGATATCGTAACAGAATCGACAGCACGCATTCTGTATTCTTTGTACGAGGCGGGCAGTCTTCGAAGTCAAACGTGGGCCATACACCAGGTCTCCGTAATTTAATTTAGATAAAATCAGTGCTTCACATACTTTGATTCTTACTTGTTGATCAATTACTTGTTGAGTTCAATGAAACTTATACCATTCAGAAGCCATTTTTCCGGATTGAAATCTATCTTTTATTGAAATCAAAGACGTGGATTCTTAGATACAGCTTGACCTCGCTTAACCAAAAGCAGCCTTTGGCACGAGGTTCATCGTATGTTGGTTGACAGATATTTTGGTGGAACACGAGTACGAAGTCGCGGATATCAGCTAGTCCCTTTCTATAGTTGGTACATACCGTATCTACAGTCGGCAAAATAAACTAGCAAACCTTCCAGAAGATTGATGCTGGAGAACATAATGCCAAGAATTTTATCGGTCTTCCATTCTAACGAAGCTTTTGAGTACGTACCATGTACATGTCTCCATACTGGTAGACCTTCCAGAAGCCTTTGAAGCTGGCGAGCATGGTGCTGCGCCGCGCGCCCCACTGCGCACGCGCACCCGCGACGCACGAACCCCGCGCGCCTCTGAAACAAACCAAATACTTGTTATGGCGTATGTATAAGGCAGACAACCCTCTCGCTCGCACATTTCAACATTTTTGAAGATATAATATAACTAAATGTAATTATGTGAAATTGCAGACCTTCAGGGTCGAGAGAATAACAATGCAAAGGTGCAGTAAAAATATCACATTGATCCAAACAAGTTTTCTAAACAAAAAATTTGCTTTTTAATTTATCGCATTGGTATAAATGTTGAAATGTGCGAGCGAGAGGGTTGTCTGCCTTATACATACGTCTTAAACTAATGTATTCTTTATGTTTATACTATGACTATGAAAGTTATGGTCCAGCAGCATGCTTAGCATGATCACATTGAGCATTCTAGACTACTATAGACAAGAAAATATTATGTCTCCTTCTTTTGTTTGACGAAAAAAGAGATATTTTTATAAGTACTTACTTAGTCTACTTTTCCGTAGACAAATCGCTGTCTAAGCCGCATTTTATCAGTAAATTAATTGTAAATTTCGTGGGAAACCAATGACGTCAGAACTGGCTATCTAGAGTAAATAAACAGTCCATTTTTTTACTACTGTTTGGAATAATAAAACTACGATCCAAAATATTATGCTTTTCGTTCACTGTGACGTATGTGCTTATTAGTATGTCAAACAGATATATCAACTCAGAAGTAATATTATTACAAGCAGTACCTATCACTCAGATATCAACCTACATAGGTAGGTACTACATAGTGACTGTACCTACCGATGATGATAACAGATAACTAAACGGAAAGTTTATAAACAATATCTAGTGTACTAAACTAGCATTCAACATTAGTATCGTTAGAAAAAAAAAACCTTTCGGGATATATACAGTAAGGACGCTATGCAGCACCTTGTATTTACCCGACTACGGCGAAGAAAATGGTGGGACTAGAGGTAGGTTACGATCTGCGTCATATCCATACATTTTTTGATGAATTTAGCTATGTTGCTATGATAAAATGCATTACGTAAGGCAAAACAGTAAATACAGTAAATTTAATATTATGAATGGTCACAACGATTATTTTTAACATGCATAACTCTAATTATGAAAACGAATTATATTTGTTTAAATTTTATAGAAAATGTATTTCAAATTGGTTTCAATTGTACTAGTCTAGTGCACTAAAAAAAGCAATAGTTAAGTTTCAAACAAATAAACACTAATGCGGATCAAACTGCAAATAATTAATAATTAACAGATAATAATTAATAATGGAAATAATGATTACAAGTAATGAGAATTACTATTTATAAACAACAGAAACTAGTCTAGAAGTCGAGTAAACTTTATCTCGCTTCCGACTTATGAGTTGTGACATAAAGTTGCAGTCACCAAGGCTGTCATGCATTCACACACGCAACTTAATCATCAGTTGTGCAAATAAATGTAATATACCACTCTCATAACTTAATGACAATCGCTATTGTTGAGCACAGGACATGGCACGAAATGGCACACGAGAAAATCACATTCAACACTTTGTATCTGTTTTACATTCTGTGTAAAGATAAGATAGTAAACAAAACAGTTTTATCTATTCTAGACTATTTATTCATCGTTAGGAGAAAGGTTAGAGTGTGTTTATATTTACAGAAGCATTATCAGTATCGTCAATGGCCATTTGCATATAAGAAGAGGATTTTAGGTGGTATACTTGCCCTTGTGGCGTGACAGGCCTATCCGAGAGCGACATGTACGAGAGTTATTCTAGTTTCGGACTATCAGTATCTCTTCCCACTGGGACGAAACACTACCTTTCAATTTTATTAATATTGATCGCAGTTGCGGAATAAATACCTATTGCGTCTCTGTACAAAATTGGTAGTGCATTTTTGAAGGTACGCTGGTGGTCTGACGACTACAATGTCCAGCGTTCAACCGGCAAATTAAATATGTAGATGAACTTGCCTAGGTACTAGGTGTCATCCTCTTAACCCAGTCGGCTGTGTCCACAGGAAAGACATGATCAGTACGAGCGGATTGATCGCGTTATATGCACATATGGGAAAGAACTTTAGCTTCTACGCTTCGGTAACGCATGTGTGCACTTGAAAACAATACTCAACGTATTGAGTTACAGTGAGTTAAAAATTATCGTGGGCTCTGTGGCGTAGCGGACGTCTTGCCGGCTGAGAAGCAAGAGTCACGGGTCTCTATACATTTAAGTTACTTTATGATCTTCTGTTTACCGAATCTGTACCAAAGTGACCGAAGATAATGTTACAAAGATCAGTTCAGTTCCGTATACTCCAGGCACGATAATGTTAGCAAATGGCTGCAATCTTTTGCTAAAGTGTTAGTTTTTTACTTTTTTATTACTTTTTAATCATTTTCTTTCTCAAATCTAACTGGCCAAAATGTTTTCACGCTTGTCAGTAGACGTTTGTCATACATTACAGTTTTATAATTAAGCCCTTCAAAGTGTTCGATTATCAAACAGTAGTGTACAACTAAAAAATGTGCCCACGCCTTCGTCATAATGTCGTTAGTGCAAACTGTACCTAACAGCTCGTTAGTTGCGACCTGATAGTGCTTTTCAGGGCGTGTCTAACTCCAGTTTTCCCCATGTTTAAGTATAACATGCTCTGATAATCTAGCATGGCTTTTAAAGATGTTGAAATCTAGCTCTCATAGAACTTAGGAAATTCCACGTTTATCCATTTAGAGTCCTTTCCATGAAAGAAGTCCCGCAGACGCGTCGCTGTAGTCGACCTTAAGTATTATTTCTCGGGCAGCACTTTTAACAACTTTAGGCATTGAAAACAAGACTTTGATCACAGAAACCAAATAAAAACGCACTAGCATCTGAACACATTAACAGCACCTGACAACTAATTTAAAATTAAATTTTAAAATTTAGTTCCGGAAATTTCCGCGGGACTTCTTTCATGTAAAGGACTCTAAATGTCAAGTTTAGATGTGTGTGTTTCAATCAGCTGGTCCGATTGGAATGAAACTTGGAATGTTCGAGTATGTAGATCATAACCTGGATATAGGCTACTTTTTATCCCGGAAAATTAACGAGATCGAACGAAACGCGGGCAAAGTCGCGAAAGTTACTGAGTCAAAATCTCATCTTATAACTTAAAAAAAAGTGCACGTGCATATAAGAAGTCTGCAACGAGAATATTATCAAGTTTGTTTTAGTAATTTCGAGATTAAAATGAATATAAAAACTGAATTGATTATTTAAATCGCAACCCGTTTTAGATATTGAATATTTATGAATGAAATGAGTCACAAGTTTATGTATAGCCTGTCAACTTTGTTCTTTTATCGCAAGGAAGTTTTGTGTTTCATATTTGAGTTATAAAAAATTCGCTCGGAGACATCGGTCTCATTTTTTACTAATTTATGCAAATATAATGAGATACATTTTAATGTGCAATTATTATTAGCAGTAGTTGGTTTGCTTTGGATTGTTCTAGATTCACTGTTGTCAAGTACAATAATATGTAGAATAGTGCATTTAATACAGTTTCAAAACTAGTTTTATCTATTAAGCTTTTATTCAATTGATCAATTCCAATTTTTAGCATTTTTGTTGGTTTTTTTTTATTATTTGCGGGTAAATATTAGTACATTGCATTAAGTAGGTAGGTACTAGTTTATCGTAAACAGTAAACCCGGTTCAGCCAAATCGAACCGAATCGCACAACGAATCGGACCAAATTAAATCACAACTACATTACTTGTTCCAACTTTCACGGATAATATTAGTCTTAAGGACTTTTGTAAAGCGAAAATGAAATAGTAAAAATAATTGAGTAGGTAATATCATATATTTTTCTCAACTGATTTTGATAAAAAAGGAGTACTTATTACCAATGGCTTTTCAGATAGTAGCAGAGACAAAAAGACTTATCATATTATCATAATCAGCATGTTTAATGTGTTTCATATAAAAACATAATTTATTGGCCATTTTATGAATTAAATATAATAATTATGTATACTTGTCAAAAAGCCACTCACTATCACAGTTCTATCCAAACAATAGCATGTACATTAAATCGCATGCAAATATGAAACAGTACTTAAACAATCTACATACTATAATGTACATCTATACTATTATAAAACTGTAAAAAAGCCAAAAACTAAATTTAAAGATGTTGATAAACGAAATATGTAGATCCACTAAATAAACGATTCTGATTCCAAAAATCGAGTTTGTCTGTTTGTTTGTTCGCGGATCACGCCTAAACTACTGGACCAATTTCAATGAAACTTATACCATTCAAAAGCCCTTTTTCCCGGATTGAAACATAGGCTATTTATTATTGAAATAAAAAACGTGGATTCTTAGATACAGCTTGACCTCTCTAAACCAAAAGCAGCCTTTAGCACGAGGTTTTTCTTAAGCTGGTTGACAGATAATGAAAAACGTTTCTTTCATTTAAAACAAATACCCAATACATTCTACTTTTAATACTATTTGTCAGCATCATCAGTAAATGATGATCAGACTAAGTTTCAAAAATTGTTTATAACTAAAAATTAGAATAATAAATAAATAAATAAATAATCTGCCTCGCATATTCGTTTTCATTCATTCATTCATTCATTCATTCATACTTTTTTTTTGCAACGATGATTTAGCAGTAAAACTCTATTAAAAATTATGATTAGAGTCAATACAATTACAATTTTGAAAATGTGGTCTACTTTTAAAGCTGACTGTACTTACTAGTCAGTCAGGGAAATCGAAGCGATTTTATTATATAGAGTAAGATTCAGTTATGCGCACTTGATAACGTTCTATCATGATTAAAATAGAATTCAAGTAGTTATATACATCTGTATGAAACGCTTGTAATTTCTATGGCTACATGTCTGTCTGTGCTATGTTAGGCCTTTTGCACATTATAAGATATTTTTTCTTATGTCGGATAAGACACGCGCATATAAAATTATTCTTGTCTTGTGTTCTTGTCTTATAATGTGCAAAGGGCCTTATGATCTACATGTTCTAGAGATTACAATCATTTTGTTTATTTAATACCACTCAGAATCTAGTTGTTATAAAATTACGCCTTGTTTTAAACTGTTTCAAGTGCTGTGATGACTAAACACAGTCATGTCTTTGTTCTAAAAACATGTGTTATAAATAGTACTATAGAAAGTTCTTATGTACTCACTCGGAGATTGTGTCCCTGTAGACCCCCAACGTGACGGTTTCACACTTTTCAGTATTTTTTTTTCAGTTATTTCAATCAACAGAATGAAATCAACGAAATGGAAATTTTCCGACACTGAAACTGATTTTATTTTGGCACGCGCGAGCGCGGGAACTCAATGGGAAGCTCGCAGAGTTTAAATTTGGAACAGCACGTGTTACTTCACGCGATGAAAAAAAAGTTTTTATTCTTTTTTATTTTTTCTTTTTAATTCGATAAAAATGTGTAATGTCACATCTGCGTTCGGCCAGGCGTTGGACTGTTTTGAAAAGAGTTCATATGCTCTTGACCTTGCGGAGTTCTCGGGCGTACTGAATCGGCTTTTGGTTGTACCCGGGTGTTTTATAACGCATTTATTGTTGTCATAACTTTTACCGAGCGCGTCGCCGCGTGCGCTCGTCTGATGAGCTGAAGTTTGCGACGACGGTGCTGCTAATTTGTGCTAATACACAATGAAATGTCGAATTCGGTATGATATCACAGAGTAATACTGGTGGTATACTGCTAAATTTCATTGATAATGACTGTCTAGACTGGCTTATTTAGACAAGATTGTCAATCTGAGTTATTCCACTTGTAGCACCAAAATTTTGAGCATCTACGCTGTTCCAATTTGAAGCACCAATCGATTTTAGGCTTGGTGCTCAAAAGTGGAATAGTTTTAATATTAAAATGATTCCACTTTCCACACTACCTAAGAATAAAGTGGCTAACACTAAGTCTATTTTCATTTTCATGAAGTTTATTTAGTCAACAACAATGATTTACAATCTTAGTTCATCCATATAGCATACTTTCTTCTGTTTTACCTGAATAATTGGGTACCAACAGAAGCCGCGGGCTTAAGTTAGTGTTAAAAAGTTAAGTGGGCGTCACCATACACGTACCGTATGAATTATGTAAGGAATTGTTTAATATGAAAACAAACGATTGGTGATTATTGGTGGATTTCACCACACATCCTCATCTTTTTGGCTCCTTATAACTAGCTCAGGAGCCTAGGATTCATCATTTTTGTGTTAGAACAGTATTATGTCAATGAAAATCAGTTTAACTTAATTTTTGGAAGTTTCCACCACTTATTTTTGATTTAAAATTGAATGAGTCATTTATCATACCATATCATGTACATTATGTACTTGTGTTTTGAAAAATCATGCGAGTGGTCACTTTGAAATTTTCCGATTATTTGCTAGCTCTTAACACTTACCAAAACATTTCGCAAAATGAAAAATGTCAATGAACCTAAAACGGTTCATAGTTTTATTAGCACCGTGATTTTACTAACTTCCGCCCACGTGGTACTTGAATAAGAAATAGATTCGTCTAGTCTAGTCCATGTGATATATTGCTACGAAGTATTTTATTCATTGTTTTATCCAAACCGATGTACGGCAGAAGCACGAAAATACAACTTGGGTAGTATATCTAATTTATAGAACACAAAAATAAATAAATGTTTGCTTTGCAAAATCGAGCATCACTTTCGTAGTGCGTCTACGACGTAGACGCATCGTAGGCCTTGAGAGAATCTTCCCGCTACGAAACGTAGACTGCTACGAGTACTACTTTTTTTTTTCTCGATTTTGTTTTAATAGAAAAAGTTGTTAATATTGTTTTTTTTTGTAGTGGTCTTTTTCACCTAATATTAGTTAGCTAAAGTATATAAAACTCTTTTGAAGCTGACTTAGAATCAACGCACAGCCTAAACCATATATCCTACAGGTAGGAAATTTGGAAGGTAGTATCCTTATGTAGTGTAGGGGTGCACTAAGGAATTTTGAAAAGTCACACTCTAAAGGGTCTAGAACGCGAGCAACGTCGCGGGCGACGGCTAGTATCATATATTAACTAAAGGATAATGTGTTCTCAATAGAGATAATACTTCATTGTTACTTGTGTTTACTGTTTATCAAAGTATACCGATTGCGTCATTTTGATGAGTGAATTGATGAGTGAGTGAAAGATCTAAGTATCATTATCTAATTCAGTCGCTCTTTGAAAAATGCCGTGAGTTTTTATGGTTGTAAACATCGAATTAATAGCTGTGGTAGTATAGTCGGCCTTCTGCGCCGTAGGTCATGGGTTCTGAGCCATGTTTGGAGAAAATTAGTGCAGCCGTTTCCAAGTTATGAGAATATTTATCAGTTTTGAAAACTAGTTTTTATCTCAGGCATACCTCATTATTGTTTGAAATATTACATAAGTTAATCTCAATGTGTTTATATATGAGTTTGATGAACTGAAGTCCATACTCCAAGGTCTGATGATGACCAGCAATGATAATGAGGCCTGAGGTTTTATTGACAACAAGTTAATTTTTGAATTGGGAGCCTTTGTTCGGAGCTACGAGGGCACAGACAAACAGACAGACACGCAACCCCGTCAAAGCAACCATCTGGTTTCTATAAACTTGGGCTAAGTTTGGGGCTAGATGGGGCAGTCTGAAATATTCACCAATAAACGGACATGTTATAGACAAAAACGTACACGCAATTTATTCGTGCGATGAAATTTTTAAATAATTTTATTACAGGATTTTTACCCACGTGTCATCGTGGCGATAGCATGACGAGTTTGCAAACTATCAAAACAATTCCATAGGAAAATGCTTAAAAGCACTTCAGTTGGTTGGAACCCCTCGACAGTGAAGCAACAATGTCATGGTGGCTTGATCTCGCCATAAGTGTTACAATCAAACGTCATCTCAAAACAGCAATCTTTTTTATTACTATTTACTAATACTTATACCCTATATCTTGGGTTTTCACTAATGGTGTTTGGATAGGGGTTCAAGCACCTCAGCGTATACGTTTGTTGTAGGACTTTTGGACCCAGCTTTTTTTTTTAAATGTCACCAATATCATGTTATGGCTTAACCAGAAATAAATTTAATATTAGAAACGGCCAAGTAATTCTACATAGGACACGTTTTGAAGTTTGCTAACTCTTTAATCAAAATAAAAACTTTTACATTTTCATTTCATGCTCTGTTCGTCTCACTAACAAACTCTTTGGGATGGGAACTGAAACAAACTAATATTTTTTCCCATTCGCCCGGTTTGCTGACATCGAATTTGGAATTTAGAGAGCATTTGTTCTTAAAATGGTTATGACAACCGATCAACATTTGTCACTTTTATTGCAAAAAAGTATTGTAACCACAGAAATAGAAGTGTTTGTTCTATCTAAACTCACAAGTAGCTTGAGGCCACTCGGCTGAAATCGCAGGAAAAGCTGTTATTAGTCACCATTAATCATTGTAGGAAACACATAATGTAATGTACGAATCCTTCAAAAAGTTAACCACATTACTAAAGGCCAAAATAAGGCTTACTGCGAAACTGAGTCAACAGCCCGCCACCCGTCATGTCAACTGGGACAACATGTCATGATGCTTGTGGTCTGCGGCGGTGACTCTGCAGACGCAAACAAATCCTGACTTGGTTTTCTTTATGTCAATGCAGTTTTCAGGTTAAAAATATCTTAAAAATTATTAGATAACGTATCGACGACGAACAAGACAAGTAACTGCCACATTCAGAGACGTATTAAAAGATGATTAAAACTTAGTATAACATCTCTGACAAAGTGACCAATGAGTAATGACGAACGAAGACACCCGCTAATCCTACTAATATTATAAACGCGAAAGTTTGTTAGGATGGAAAGATGGATGGATGGATGTTTTTTACTCTTAAACGTAAAAATTCGATTTGGATGAAACTTAGAATATATATTGTCCGTGACCTGGATTAACACATAGGCTACTTTTTATCCCGAAAAATCAACGGGATCCAACGGGACGCGAACTAATATTATAAACGCGAAAGTTTGTGAGATGTTTGTTACTCTTTCAAGCAAAAACTACTGATCCGATTTGGATGAAACTTGGAATATATATTGTCCGTATAAATTAACGGGATCCAACGGGACGCGAACGAAGTCGCGGGCAGCACCTAGTCTTAACTAATTCCGAGTGTGGTAGCATGGTCTTATCTGTAGATGACATCTAGAAGTATCATCAGCTTTTATGGTAGATTCTTGGATGAAGAGTACTTGTTTAGTATTCGATTAGCATCTGTTTTGAGGAAAATACGCATGTTGTGGTGACTTACGCAAATATTGCATCATGAACCGTTTTTATTTAAAGTCTGCAGTCTTTCATGGAATCCTTGTAGTTTCGCCTTTGTCTGTCTGTCTGTTCATAGTCATAGCCGTTTTGCTTAAAGTTGTTTTTTTTTAAAAGATCTTAAAAAAATGCTATGCACCAAGGTGTAAGTTTCTAGTCCGTTCTTCTTGGCTTCGGTGGTCAAGAAGGTACATTGAATTACTCGCTTACAAGATATTTTAAGAATTTATTTTACTGAATAAATGTATACTAATGATGCATACTAATTATTATCAAGTATTTTTTAATGGACTAACTAATCTATCATAATAACCCTAATTAGGAACGTCTAGACGTTTCGTACAGTACGTATCTACTTTTTTGAGATGTCAGTGTTCAAAATAAGCGAAACTATTGCAATCATCAAAAAAATTTAGTCTATTAAGATTATTCATAGGTTCTTGGAAAATTAAGTTTTCCTGACATTGTCAAAAGACACTGTATTGTTTTAAAAACCACGTCATTTTCTTTTGTATTACTCGCATGTTAGATTATTTTCAATATTTTAAATAGGTTTCTTCATGAAAGCGATGTTTGTTGTTTTCAATATTTTAATAGGTAAAATCCCGCCACTATTTATCTGAAAGCCATTCTACCCGTCATTTTTTTTTCACAAAGTCTTATTTATTATACAAAAAATATGGTTATCACGATATACTTCATATCAATTCTAATTTTTAATAAGACAGCTTGTTAATGTTTAAAAAATCCATAAGTCTGTCTGCTTTTGTACTGTAGTAACTATTTGGTAATCAACATCGGGGACAACCCAGCATGGGGTCAATCAATACTAACCCTCAGAAGCATCACATAAACATAAGTAAGTATTACTTAAAAGTAATGGTGTCTCTGTTCGTCATCACTTAATGGTTAGAGATATCAATTGACTAAACGTTGGTTATTTTTTTAAGGTCTTCTCTGAGTATGGCTGTAAATATCATAAACTTAAGTGTAGAACGTAAAAAAAACATTACCCTTAAAAACATTCAACGAGAAACACAAAAAAAGTCACAGGCCATTAATTATTAACTCATATATTTTAATTGTCAATGGTAAGTCGATAATTAGGTATAATTATAATTAACCTATAGGATTAAACTTTATTGTAATAAGTAGGTACTATAGGAATAAGTAGCTTCCGATTTCCTCAGTTGTAATGAATTGTACGACATTTTGAATGAATACTGTAATTGTAAGAAGTATGCATACACTAGCTTTCATGGCTTTCAAGATATTCAACTTCTTATAGATGACCCGGAATTTTTGTTCTCAAGTGTACATAAATAAATATGCTTCGACATTTCACACAACGCCTTCTAGTCCCAAACTAAGCAAAGCTTGTACTATGGGAGCTAGATTGCTGATAGAAAACTTTTTTTTTTTTTGTAAATACATGCTAATAATACAGTAACACCCAGTCATAGAACAAACATTTATGTTTGCCACACACAAAATAAATGTTTGTTCTTGGTAGGGATCGAACCCACGACCCACAATACGTCCTAGACCAACTACACTGTGACGCCTGTCACAAATAAAAATAAATAGCGGTAATAACAACGCCGATTATTGCATAACTTATGATAGGAATCAAACAAGCTACGAGTTCCCAGGCGCGAAAGCTCTAAAACAGTAGATATATGTAAATAAGATAATGTAACTGTTTTAGCGTGCAATAAGTCGGCTGTAGTTCAATGTCAGGTCTGCCGGACGTGGCGCGACGTGCAGCTCGTGCCTACACACACGCTCAGCGCACACGCAACGATTCTGAGGCCGGTTTCAGAGCTCGACCGACCGTCGTCGTGCGTACGTCGGTCGCGCTTATCATTTGTATAAAACTTCACAAGTCGTTACAGAGCTCGACCGACGCGCGCGTATATTGCTAATATCGTAAGGAACCCGATGGTACGCACCGACGACGACGGTCGGTTGAGCTCTAAAACCGGCCTGAGGCCCGTATGCTGATAAAGAAATTGTTACTCAAGCCTACTTGTATACTCAAAAACTTTATGGATGACGTCAAAACTCGAGAACGAGTTTCCGGTCTAGATATCTTAGGTTATAAACAAAATACTGAGGTAAAACATTAGAATAAAGTATTGCTAAGTGAAATAAGTACGGTAAGATAGACAGATATAAAAATGTGCTTTGTATACACTGTACAAAACACATTTCTATAGGTATACCGCCCGTACGGGCATGAAGTGGTTGCTCCGCGCAGTCAGTTAACGTTTTTAATTTCGTTACATAAAATATTGTTTGGCAGAACCAATGTAACATTACAACCGTGAAAATTGGCACATATTAATATCGCGATTAATAGTCGCTAGTGTGCGCTCAAACTTATGTCTTATAAAAAGCTTCCGCTCGGAAGATAAATAAATGCTTTTTGATAGGAAGTAAATAAAGCATTTCCTAGTCGACATATAAGTTTATTATTTCATTTATTGACAGTTCTGCGCTATTTACCTACTAATAGGTTTACCTATTTAAGAACACGATTGATTATAAATATGCTTAAAGGATTTATATCAATTTGATATACTAATATCATAAATATTAAGCTGTCGTAAATTATTAAGATCACACCGTAACGGCTGGACGGATATGAATGAAACTAGGATGCGGTTTACTTGTTCTTATAGCCGACTTAAACTTCAATACCTGAAACGAAAAGGATTCAAAATGTATTTATTTATTTTACTTTAACTAACACGGTTAGACCAATTACATTTAGTTAAAGAGATTACCTATTAATTTCAGTAATTAACACACATAAAAAAAAAAAACATAATTTTAAAAATGTCAGAATTAAATTAGTCCCAATTTTATGGTATTGACATTGTCAAAAAAATTAGGCGATGAGTGAATAGTGGCCGAAATCGGGCCGGAGACATCTGGGTCATCCGAAAGCGCGATGGGTCGGCGACATCGTAAAGGTCGCGAAGGAAATAATTGGTAGACGCACAAGACAAAGGAGGCTGGTTTAAAGTTAAAGCGGCTTAGGCTCAGCAGTGGGTGTTACCGAGCTAAAATGATGATGAATTTATTTATTTATTTATTTACATAATCAGAACGGCCTGAACCAATTACACTAATTAAACTAATTAACATAATTAATAGTAATAAATAGTAATATAAAAATACAATCAGAGTCAGAAGCAAGTTAAATTAATTTCTAGAATAACAATAACATTATTAATAGACATTGTGAATAAACTAGAGTAAAACTTAAATCTAGGAAAAATAAATAATTATATTAATAAAGCCAAGAATTTATATAGAGCAAACAAAAAATACAAAAATAAAAATGTATCTGAAAATAGTAACAAACAATAGAATAACATTCAGTTAAGTTAACACAAGGACGAATAAACAGATAGAGATCAACTCTCACACTTTCTTCTCGCAGAACTCCAGGCACTCTGACAACACGCCGAACGCCTTATTCACTATGACCAATACAAGCGCGTTACGCAGCACGACAAGACAGCGGCGTGAAATCGCCCTATGCCTATATATGCCGTATTTCCTATGCCATAAATGTCATTCCTTACGGTGACGTCATACGGTTACGGCAAGGAATCTCCTAAGTCATACAGAATAATGCCCCTGTTCTCCATCCATCCGCAAACACGTCAAGATGAAGAAACGATCGTGATGATTTCTGTTCCATAGATGCGTCTAAATGACTAGAGGCGTTCGGTTTTTCGATCAAGATCATTATCAAGATACGCGTGCAAAACCTCCGGCGATAACTAGTTGATTATAAATAATGGTTTATTGATGGATTGGTATAAACAGCATAATTTATATATACTCAATGAGTAGTAGGTACATTATTATTTCTATAATGTGTTGCAAATTTTTGTGACAATGACAATTTTATGGAGCCTTTATAAAATAACAAAGGATTATAAATAAATCTTTTTAAGTACATAAATAAATACCATCGTAAAGAATTTGTGTCAGAATGTCTTCTGGTTGCTAATTATTAAAAGTATTATTAATTTTCTGCAATAGGGAAGCGCCATAACAAATAATTAATATTATTTTTAATTTAGTATTTTCCGCGTATTGTAAGGCTTTTCCAGTTTACGATTATAAATAATAAGGTCACAAGCCATTAAAATAAACCATTTGACCGAGGACCTAATTCATGGTTAAGTAGATATTTATTGAAAAGTTTTGCTTTCTTAGTTAAAATAAATCTAAAGAGTATTATTTATCCGAACAACATTCCTGCCCAAAGTAAAATAAAATTCAAAAAATTTAAATAAGTAGGTAGATATGAACGTCTACCTACACATATGGAATTAAACTTATGAACATAATAAAGTGCCAAATTCGAAATAATATAGTGCTCCGAATTCGAACGACACAGCTTCCGAATTTGAATTTAAAGTGTTACGAGCAGTTCCGAATCAAAGGTTTACGTTCAACCTTCAAACAAAATTACCGCTGCATTTGGTTTGATTATTTAATTTATGTTTAAGTTTTTATATTTATCACTGCGTGGGGTTAAAACATAGACAAATAAAAAAGTTTAGATAAGCGACCTATATACATACTTATAAACGGCATAGCGAGTCCATGAACTATCCATGATAATGATAGAGAATGATATTCGTAAGTTTATCATGAGTAAACGAGAGAACATAATTAGTGGTCAATTGACATCAATGCGCTATAATATTATGCTAATTTTGACTTGGCCAACTCTACTAAAATGAAAACAATCAAGTTAGGACCTTGAAACTTATCAAATTTGATGTTATTGTTTAACAAATGATATCAAAATTAATAGTTTTTCTGCTATCTGAATAATTTTTGAGTTTTTTTACGAAAAAAAACGTTTGTTTATTGTTTTTCAATTCCTATGTAGTATTTGTTTTCGGTCTGACCTCTGAAAACTTCCGGCAAAGATACATAGTAATGTCACTGATACAATACACCTACATGGTATCGTTTTTGTCATATATATCTTATTTATTATACTTTCCGGATGATATTTCCCACCGAATTTGGTAATAATGTACAGTATAGAAGTTCTAGGATTTTTTGTTTTTTTTTTATCACTTTCAGCAATAATAAGTACTTAAATCCTTTCCTTTTTTGACTCAGTACTTCATATACGAGTATTTTAACTTTGACCGTCAATCACAATGCAAACTCATAGCGATGGCTTTTCTAATGCTATGGAATTGTTCTAATCCAATGATGCCTATCATACGCTTCTTTACTCAGATGGGCCTTATTCACTATGACCAATACAAGCGCGTTACGCAGCACGACAAGACAGCGGCGTGAAATCGCCCTATGCCTGTGCCGTATTTCCTATGCCATAAATGTCATTCCTTACGGTGACGTCATACGGTTACGGCAAGGAATCTCCTAAGTCATACAGAATAATGCCCCAGATCAACGCCCACGTGGTCTTCGATACAGCCAATTTAGAACACAAATATGCAAGCCTGGTACTTTCTTTTCGTTTTGGTTAAAAGCCTTACTTCTGTTTTAACGCGTCGCTGTCGACGACCCTGTGTGTTCGCACTGTTTTGGGTCATCGTCCGCGTCGACCCTGACATACTACGCGGTAACCTCTACCGCGAATATGCTTGCCTGGTAATATTCTTCTTGGATTTTGTAAAAAAATATACCACTCACAGTTAGCGGTACCAAATAAACTGAGCTGACCCTGCATGTTCGCACACTTCGCACCGCCGCGGGTCAACGCACGCTCCGACCTTGACATACTGCGCGCCAGCTCACCTTTTTCCACAGCCTCTACCATGGGTCTGAATGCCTGGTACTTTTTGATTATGAATTTTCAAAAATACTTTCTTTTTGAGTGACGTATGAATTTTGAATTAGGGAGATGACAAAATCAATATTTATAAATAAAAATGTAAATGATACTTTCCCATATTTTAGGTACTTAGTTCTAATTCATTTATTTCACAGATGTCTAGATCCATATTTTGTTCGTTCACGCGTACATGTGAAATGGGTGTCAAGTAGTGGCAAGAAATAAATTGTAGCTCAACGTATGAAGTGCTCTAAAATTGTTATTTTTACTAGGCATACTAACTAATGTTATTTAGTATTAAGAAATAAACCGCTTATTTATTTTATTTTTTTATTTATTATAAGTAGGTAGAATCTGAAAACGCAAATTGTTATGAATCAATGGGCTATGGGCAGTTTCATAAAAAACAATGCGGACGAAGTCTCGTGCGTTTCACTATAGTCTAATAAAAAACCAGTTAAAACCAAATTAAATTATAATACAACACGCTCTTTAAATTATGAAGAAATCTTAACGTGACTAATTAGTAAATTAATTAAAAACGCCTTGGCCGAGTCAATGAACGGTGAAGCGAGGAAGTAATGCGAAAATAATAAAATAAATGTCATGTAATTTAAAAATAACGATACATAAATAAGGTTTTATTTCCGTAGTGTGTGGTTGTAGCGTAGGGTCAAGCGATCACTAGTGAAAGAAACAACAGGTCGATAGGTCCTCGAAATTTTATTTACTTATACCTACTCAACTCGATTAGTTAGGTTATTTTGTCTTTTATTTATTTTATCGGCGTTTTTTATTTCAATTTTACGATTTTATCCCTTACTCTGCACGTACTCGTATGTATTCATAACTAGCTGATACCTGCGACTTCGTACGCGTGCGAAACGTTCCACCAAAATATCTGTTATTCACCTTTTAAACCTTCTCATGACTTCCACAAATAATTCAAAACTCGCGTGCACTAGCGACTGTTGCCTAGAAACTTTTTTTGACTCTGACGATTTTTATCATGCAAAAAGTTGCCCTCTTATTCCATTGCAGAGATGGCGTGTTCAGACTGATGATGGCCCCTATTTTCGAAGAGTTAATGTTTTTTGTGGAAATGTTTTAGCAACATTTTATCTATCTACAATTATTACAACATTCTACAATTATTTATTTAATTATTAATATTAGAAAACTAAACAAACTATTTGGATGGTTTTCACAGATAGGAGTCATGACAGATAGGCATGTAGGTACGCTCTTTCTCAAGCAATATATTTGAGTCGAGATTTTCATACAAAAACCTATGCTTGAGTCCGGATCAGTGCAGTAAATGTGGATACTTTTTGAGTATACGAATGAACCTAGGTATTAGGTACATAACCAAACCTAACCTACCTAGATCTATGTGTTGAGATATATTTTACAATGTTATTGTTTGTTGCAGACGTGCGTCAATGATGTCGCCGCGTCAACTCATGCGCAACTCCAACATGACGCAGAAGTGGCAGCGCAGGGAGATCTCCAACTTCGAGTACCTCATGTTCCTCAACACTATAGCTGGTAAGTGATAAGTTAAATAATTAATGGACATTTCATGTAACGCCCTCTAGCGTCAAACTAAGCAGAACTCTTACAAAAACTCCGGGGGGTTAAATTCGGCAATAGGAAAAACTTGAACGAATGGGCCTTGGATGGATGGATGTATGTATGTAAATTGGTTAAGGGGTTGTAAAGTTATAAGGGTTCAAAAAAGAGTAGTTTCATCAGTCTCAGGTATAATTGTTTGAAACATTTAGGCTGAAATACTCAAAAGTCATTTAAATTTGAGCACCACTTAAAGTTGCTCTTCCTCTGTTTGACATTACTCATTTGTAAGAGATGGCAATAATTTAAGCGGGACTTAAATTGAGTGGGGTTTGAGTGGCGTTTGAGTATTCGCCCAATAGTTCATCTAGAAGATCTGATGATGACCAGCAACGCTGAAGAAGATCTAATGAGATTAGTGTGGACGAGGATTTTTATTGTACAATTAAATTGCTCTATATTTTGGGAACATCACGAGATCTCAATTCGGGGCGAACTACTAGTTATCTAGACTAAGATTTTGTATAAACAAAATTAATTTATAAAAACTCACGTACAGATTCGGACGCTTCGTAAATTTATTGTTTTCTATAATTGCGTTTTTAATAAAAATCTATTCATTATTGGTAAAAAAGGTAAATAAACCACATTCTATTATAGAAAAACTACATTCATTCTTATTTTTGTAATGAGAAAAGTTTGACGTCATCATCCTTTCAATTAGGGTAACTATTAATATAATATAAATAACAATCATCACACCATATACAAAGAAACGTCATAGATTTCAATCAGGAAGGCGGTAATTCTAACATCTACTTAGAAAGTAATTTGAGGCAGAGTGGTTTTAGGAAATTATGAATGATTGAGCGGTCATTCATAATTTCCTAAAACTACCGACAATTCTAATGATTTCCGATGCCTTTGACGTAGTCTCTTGATCATTGAGACAATTACGTGAGTTTTCAACAATGGGCAAGTCAATTAAAAAAAAAACAAATCTCCTGTCCATTAAAATCTTCTTAGATTTATCTGGTTCATCAAAAATATGGACTTCTGTTCATCAAATATTAATTACTTTGAGATAAACTAAATGTTTCAAACTGCAATTATGTCTGAGATTCCTCGAAACTTGATTGCAGAGATGATCATAATTATCCTCATACATAATATCCTTCACCAATTTTCACCAAACATGGCTAAGAATCATCCCAAATAAATCACCTTTCTTACAAAAACCGCATTCAAATCGGAGGGCTACGTGGGCACAGACAAACAAATAGACAGACACAAAGCGCGCTGTCAATCTTACAACCCCCCTTCTTTTTTACGGGGTTATAAACATTATGTTATGCCAAATATACCACACCACACCCTAGTATACGTTTGCAGTTAACTAAGTACATCATTATTCACAGAACCTTCCGAAAGAGTAGGATTAAGTCAACACCGATTAGGGTTCGCTCGATCTGCATTTACATAGAATCAATCGGTCAAGTGCGAGTCGGCTTGTTATGTGATAAACAGGAATTCTCCACTTGCACCTACTGTTAGGCAGCGTGTCTGCTGTAGCGACGTAGTGTTGATAAACTAAGAACGCATAGGCTGAGCATAAAGCGGCCACTGACCACAGCGACTGATGGCCGGCAAAAGCCAGTTCATACGCTTTTCATGCGTTTTGTAGAGAGTAGAGACTCACCGCACACGTGTTGCCGGTGGCGGACACTCGCTAAACCATTGTGAAGATGGGTCAGGTTTTTTAATAAAACTCGAGTGTAGTCGCAAGTGAACTTATATTTTTGTGTGTTCGCCGCGAGCGTTACGATTAAACTAAACTCGCTCGTCGGTCCAAATAACTTCCTGGACCTTCTAATTAAATATTACTTATATGACAAAGCATAACAAACTTAGTACGAGGAACAATAGGAGAAGACTTGGCGAACAAAATACCTAAGCACTATCACGAAAGTACAGACAATATTTTTATGTATAATGATACCTACCAACATCTCTCAACCCTGAGCGATTTCGCACCGTGTAGCACGGACGAAATAGCTAAAATTATTGACGATCTAGATAGTAACACTAGTACCGGACTAGATGAGATTAGTACGAAGGCGATTAAATGTCTAAAAGCTGTGATTTGTGAAAGATTATCTAACTGTATAAATTCATGCCTATTACAAGGTACTTTCCCTGATACCCTGAAAATTGCAAAAGTAAGCCCCATCTACAAGTCAGGAATTAAAACCGATCCCAGCAACTACAGGCCGATATCAGTCTTGCCAGTTTTATCTAAAATTTTTGAGAGAGTGTTGTACACTCGACTTAATAATTACCTCGAAGAAAAAAAGTTTTTTATCGACCAACAGTACGGTTTCAGACCAAAGTCAAGTACCCTAACAGCAACCATAGATTTAGTGACTAAGATTAAAACATATATAGACAAAAAAAGTATTGCATTAGGGATATTTATTGACCTAAAAAAGGCATTCGATACAGTGAGTCATAAGAAGTTAATTCAAAAACTATGTAACGTAGGCGTCACAGGAACAGCCCTAAATATGTTTGCATCATACCTACAGAACAGACGACAGGTTGTTAAAATAGATAACTATGAAAGTACTCCAAAAAATGTTACATACGGCATTCCTCAAGGTTCCATTATTGGCCCCCTAATTTTTTTAATTTATTTAAATAATATAAGCACGATTGGACTAACAGGACACCTTACACTATACGCGGACGATACATGTCTTTTTTACTTTGATAAATCTATCCATGACATAATAACTGATGCACAAAGAGACCTTGATGTTTTAAACGAATGGTTAAAATATAATTTACTTACAGTCAATACATCGAAAACATCATTTATGATTTTTGCAGCTAAAAATAAACCAATACCAGATTTTACCCCCCTTACCATAAATAATGACGTACTAAAACAAACTAAAAAAGAAAAATACCTTGGACTATGGGTGGACGACAAACTAACTTGGAATTGTCATATTGATCACGTAAAAACAAAATTAACGACATTACTTGGAGCATTACGCAAAATATCGAACTGTATCCCAACTACAATACGGCCCATTATCTACAATTCATTGGTAAAATCGCACCTTGATTATCTAATCGAAGTATGGGGTTCCGCCGCCCCAACAAACCTTATCCCACTACAAAGAACCCAAAACAAAATAATTAAAGTACTTCACTGTTATCACTATCTCACACCAACTAAAAAACTTTACGAAAAAACTAAATTATTCAACATCCATCAACTTTATGTATACTCCACTTGTCTCCTCATAAAAAACATTACCAATAATTCAATTAAATCTACTATACAAATACACAAAAAAGAAAACACGCACAATTTAAGAAATAAACACAAACTTAATTTAACTAAAGTACGGACTAACTACGGAAGGAAAACCATATTATTTGAGGGAGTGCAGTTTTACAATCAATTACCTAACAATATTAAAGAATGTGATAGCATCAACAGTTTCAAGTCAAAGTTAAAAGAATACGTAAGCACATTGTAACCTATTTATCTAGCATTGCATTGTACCTAAGGCCCTATGCCGTTTTACTATCCTTGCATGAAAATTTCTACTCAAACCCATACTTGAGTAACGATTTCTGTATCGACATTATACATGTCTTTTTATACCTATAGATAAGCACCTACAAACTTATATAACTACCTACCTAATAAGCTACGGCAGCGCCATCAAGAGGCAAAATAACTTTATTCTATAATTAAGAATTTTGTATCTCATTGTAAAAGAACTTTTATGTTTTTATGAGAATAAATGTCTTTAAACCTAACAATAAAGCTTCGCGCAACGAGTGAACAAATAACGCCTTAGTGGACAGCGCCCTTTGCACTTGCAATTTTACAATCATCGAACAATTGATCAGTTGAAATAATAGCTGTTTATCGGCTAAGGGTGAGTGCTCACTGAACCATAGTTGCGTAAGCGTATGCAATCTATCTTTCATTTATTTATATTATTTATTTTTACGCTTTACCTCATCCACGATTTCATCCAGAGTATGAAATTAGTTAAAAAGTATTAACTTAATTTAATAAGTTTTCTGTGACTAACACCATATGGACCAAGTTGTCTGAATAAATAAATTTACTAGACAAGGCACATCTAGAATAAGCTACAAATTGTCTGTGATTTCTGTCCCCATTCATTGACTCGATCGATAGAAGACAAAGTCCAAAAAACCCCTAAAAAGACCGAACGAACAATATATAAGAGAACTAGGTGTCGCCCGCGACTTCGTTCGCGTCCCGTTGGTTCCCGTTAATTTTTCGGGATAAAAAGTAGCCTATGTGTTAATCCAGGTCACGGACTATATATATTCCAAGTTTCATCCAAATCGGATCAGTAGTTTTTACGTGAAAGAGTAACAAACATCCATCCATACTTACAAACTTTCGCGTTTATAATATTAGTAGGATAGGACTAGTAACACAGACACTAGATAAAACCACTACCTACATATAAAAAAATATATAGATAAGGCAGCAGTTCTAAAGATATTGGCCTCACCTTTTCAAGATCTCCATAGCTTTGCTCTTCAGCATCTCAACTCCTCAGCCTTCCTCGGAGCGGAGTCTCTTGGCACCACAAACGGTACACTTCACTGTCATTGAAACACTGTTGTAACACTTCTCTCACACTTTCACTTTCTAACTGATCTTGTTTTACGTAAGAACTTTCTTATGAATTCAGCCGTCACGTTGATTTTTCAGCAAAATTGTTCTCTTAGATATTAATTCGTAGATATTAATTTTTATTCTCATAGATTAGGAATACATTCAACAGGTTCATGTATTTATTTAAATAGATAAATTCTTCTTGACAATGAATTAAACACCCAAAGAAAATATTAATTCAAATAAATTCTGACAGTCGACACGCAAAACCACGCACTGGCACTTTTTCTATGTTTTCATCTGGTGTTGAGACGCGATGCGACCACAAAAGTTGGCCACTGTCAGTGTAATGGACCTCAGAGCCACCGGGTCGGCTCGGGAAAGCACCACGTGATCATAACAATGGTTAGATTGCACCGGACGCGATAACGATGTTGGCATGTGCTAGATAAACCTATACCCACTAACAGCACGTATAATATTCTGATAAATCAAAGTTAAAAGGTGAGTATTAATTTTAAATAGTAAAAATGTTGCGTCTTTTCAAATTACTTTTCTATGAGTTTTGTGTTTTTTATTTTTAAAATGTTAAATGTCTTTTCTGCTCCTTAAAACATCCGTAGGTAGAATATTTATGTCATTTTTAAACAGATTGCGTATTAGATGTAATTGACGCTACTGCAACTTGCTTATACGCCTCTATGTGTCTTGTTATATGTGGCACAAAGATTTATAGAAGTTTTATTTATATTCCTACTATCATTCTTTGTCTGAATAACTGAGTGATATAAACGTAAGTCGCTATATCCAGTAACTATAGTGATATACGGCTTGAGTTCATCACACAGCTGTCAGTGTCTGAATTTCATTGTTTTGCTTCTTATCAATACAGTCGGCGTGTCAAATGTCGCTGATAACAGCACTTTACTTCAGTGTAAACAAAATGAAACTATAAAGAATATAGACTATAAAGAATAATAATATAAAAAAAATATGTAAATAAAGGAAAATAGATAGAATCATCGCCCGATGGTCCGATGAAATTGGGGCTGTAGTTGGGCAGCAGTGGAGAAGACTCGCGCAGGACCGGAGAGACTGGCGTAATAAAGAAGAGACCTATGCCCAGCAGTGGGTGCATACAGGCTGAATAGATAGATAGAAAGTTCTAAGCGTTCCAATTCCAACCCTGGTTTATTATCATAGGTACAAAGGAGTCGCAATAATAATCATCAATGTTTTTTGACTTAGGTATGTTTAGGTAAATATTAGTAATTATAAAAAAATCGCAGGATTGCATCAAAGTACCTACCATAGCCTTGATTTAGCTTTCGACAGCAATCATCGAAAAAGACCTTGATCTAAATTTTTTTTCACATATTTTTTTACAATCACTTAGTTATAATTTTTGAGTGAAATAAGATATTAAATCAATTTTAGCTGTGAAATCGCTCGTAATTATTGGTAATGTGGCTTTCATTAGTTCAGTCATTCAACTTCCATTAACATTAACATGGCACTGACATTTGAAAATGACTGTTGTTTGGTGCAATGACATTATTTTCTTTTAAATGGCATGCTGGTTGTTTACAGTGGTTTGCTAACTGTTATGATCTAATACCGTAATGTCTAGGCTAGGTACTAGCATAGGGTTTATATAACTTTGATGCTTTCCTCATTGGAAACTTGCAACTACTTTAGTTAAGTCACTTAACCTTTCACTAGGAAATTGAGTTTAAGACATTTCTGATATATTGCTTTTGGCAACACCTTACTGGCCCAGTTCCTCATAGCAAAGAATGAAACATCAACGTAATTATTATTTACTAGCCGTCTCCCGCGGCGTTGCTCGGGTTAGAATGTGACTTTTCAAAATTTCTTTTTTAGTGCACCCCTACACTATATAAGGATACTACCCTCCAAATTTCATACCTCTAGGACTTATAGTTTCTTCAAAATAGTTTTATATATATTGATGATTGTGTAATTATTTTAATGTGTTGTACTGTACCTACCTGTGTTGTGTTGTGTTCCAAATAAATATTTCTCTATCTCTATCTCTATCTCTAACGTCAATGCTATTAGTTACCGCTGCTACTATAAAATTAGCTAAACTGTTTTTTTTTTGACATTAGTTTATAAAGATGCCTATGTAAAAAAGATTATATTATTAGATTTCTTTAGTTGCTATTTTTCAGTTTATATCATTTTTAGTTAATTGTCTAGGTAAACTACACTAGCTACGTTAATTATGCTTTACGTTCTTTTTGCTATAAGCGCCTACCTACCTACTTAATAAAAAAACACACCAGAAAGGAAGTTGTATGCAGTATTTCGCATAGGTAGGTAAGTAATCATATTTACCCGTTCCTAGGTAAAATTATGGTCTATCGCATAATATCGCATAAAAATGACGTGCCACGTACTCATTACAATAATAAAACTTCGCAATATTATATCAACTGATCGTTTCATACATGTCACAATGCTAAGCAGTTCCCGAGATACGCAACGATGCAGGCAGCACGCCATGAACAATGTCAAGTGCCTATCTACCGACTCGTGAAGGACGTAGGTATTGGCTAATGTTTCGCAAATCAAAATCGGGGTCGTCGGGGTCGATAAAGAAGTAGGTCTACTTCTTTTATTAATCTATTTTTTTCTAATTATCTTACAACTTTCTGTAGGTATTGTTTCAAGCCCCTTTATTCTTTGGGGATCCTACTAACTGACAGGTTATGTTTACCTTGGGGAGCAGACGTGTGCGTATTATTTCTAGTACTTAAAAAAGAATTACATTTGCCTTTTTAATTTAGTTATGAATCAGTGAACAAAGTTTTGAAACGTTTTCCCAAACAACGTCAAGTTAGCGGTTTGAAATATTGCACAGCCATGACAGTTTTCGCATTCATTGTCAATCAATGAACGACGCGGTCAGTTGCTGAAACGCGTGTAAAATTGTAGAAAGTTTGGTTACGTCACTTTGCAGCTAGATCGACCTGGTTCCTACTTAGAGTTTCGTGAAATCTTTGTAATTTACACGCACATAACAACTGACGCAAGTAATCCACGTAGGTAATCAAATGTGTGATCGCACACTGCTCATGGGTTTTTTTTAGGTATCTACCTACCTAGTACCTACCTACTTTTAAAGTAAAATTTTATTTGACGTGTAATCTAATTGTCTGATACAATAGTAGGTAGGTACCTAGTACAATTGTTAACTTAGATGTTAAATGTACCGAATTCGCAGGAACTGTAGGTAGGTACCTAAGTATGTACTTTCTTCAGTTTAAAAACAATGATTCCTATTCCCTTTCATTTTATATCGAGCGCATTTAGACACTCATAAGTACAGTATCAAGCTAAGAACCAGTAGATAGAGTTTCACTGCGCGGTAGCACGGCAACGCCCTGAGGTCGAGTCGTTGTGGGCCTGCAGTGTAACTCTACCGTTTAGGAGTGTGAAGTGAATGTATCTATTGTCCACAGGGAGGACGTACAACGACCTGAACCAGTACCCCGTGTTTCCATGGGTGCTCACCAACTACGAGAGCGAGGAGCTTGACCTCAGCCAGCCTTCCAACTACCGGGATTTATCCAAGGTTTCCATCCTTTTTATAATTTTACTGAACCTTTGCATTGTTATTCTCTCGACCCTGAAGGTCTGCAATTTCACATAATTATACATTTAGTTATATTATATCTTCAAAAATGTTGAAATGTGCGAGCGAGAAGGTTGTCTGGCCTACGTTGGTTGTTAACCCTACGCCTTAATTCTATAATGTACCTTGTCAATAAAAAACTGAAAAAGCAGACATGTACAAAGGCGAGCGTAACCCTAAAAGAGTTTCTTCTTTGCTACCTTTGAGGCTAAAGAGAGTGTACTCCAACATTCGCCTAATCCGCAGAATCCGCCTATATAGAAAGAGGACCACATCGTTCATGTATTCGAGGATTCAGTGCAGAAGTGCTTTTTTAACGGTATCTTGGGTCTACACTAATTTACAAGAATTTTGCGGGTTTTTGACTATACGTTTCTGTTTTCGACCAGCCAATCGGAGCGCTGAACCCGAGCAGACGAGCCTACTTCGAGGAACGCTACAACACGTGGGAGCATGAGTCCACACCTCCCTTCCACTACGGAACCCACTACTCCACCGCCGCGTTCGTACTGAACTGGCTCGTTAGAATCGTAAGTACATTTGCCATTTAGATTTACTAGCTTTCCTAGCCCTTCCGAAGAAAACGGCAATGCAATGGATAATCGTGATTGGATGCAAAGACTTGTTTATTGCAAATCTTCTACCCTCAATATAACTGGAAAATTAAAATGTGTCACGTTTATTTAAATATTGTAAATATAAAATTTTTGCGTTGCTGACTGACTATCAACTCAGCCATAGGTTCTATCAATGATCGTGTGGCTCTGAGTTCTGTGTTGTATATTTTTTTGGTTTTGGTCGTACGGAATAAGCACGATATAGCATTATTTCTAGCATTCGAGCATTATTTCCTAAAATTCTATTTTATTAGTGCGGAATCATACCTACGTAAGTATTTGCAAAATATCACCACGTCTAAAACCGCGGGCTTGCTTTAGTCCATCATAATAATATACTAACTACCCGTGGCAATAACGCAAATCGTTTTCACAGTTGTCACGCGTGGTCGCAATACATTGACCACGCAAATTGCAGTTATCTGAACTTGTCAGAATAAATTGAAAATGGTTTCACCATGAAATTAATATTATTTTAGAAAGTATGGCACGTGATTTGTCTTGTGTTACGGAAAGTGAGATTAGGTACATACCTACTGTGAGCACGTGTATCAAGCACAGACAGACCTACTCGTATGTAAACGTAGTGAAAACTTCCATCAAAATATTCAGAGAAAATACTTAGGTAGGTATGTAAATAGGTATCAATAAACGATTAGATAAGTATTTAGGTGGGCAAGTAGGTACGTAAGTAGGTACCATCACTTTTAGCAAGTAGAAATAAAAACCTAGAACAGGCACCTTACCTACCTATTGCTTCTGTCGTAGATGGTACTACCGCAGAAACAACTTAGCTACCTACTCGTCCTTTTAGAAAAATGTTAGGTAGATACATAAGAGAAATAAGAAACAAATCCATTGAAAAACCATCTAATTGGCTAGTTATGCACTTTGTTTTCTTGCTCATTAATTTGAATAGCCATCAGTCCTATTGTTTCAATAAGTACGAGCAGCTACACCTACCTAGCTGATCACTTTGTGAACTGGTCACTGTGTTTCCGAAGAATCTAATCTACATAAAAGCCTAACTAATAGTGTATTTTGTGGTACCTACCTATACGTAATAACCACATCAAGGTCAACTTGAACCAATATCCATACTTCTACGTAACGCTTGAGTTTTCACGCACTATTTTTGTAAATGGAGTAAAGTCTTTGAAATAAAAAAGGAAAAATATCACTGGAATCTAAGCGCGAATTGCGATATCGCAGTCGTATCGTAACAGTATCGTGTGTCCAGTCACACGGCGCGGTGATGCTGCAACGTCTGGCAGTCGAGCTGTCGTTGATACGCAATGTGACTCGAATTCTTTAGGTGTACGTAACGCGACGATTGATTTTTAGGATACAAAATAAACACAAAGCTGCGATTACCGCTGTTTCCGAAATTCTCAGTTTCGTGTTGACCCTCTTTCTCAAAGAACGCGCAAGTAAATTGGAAAACAAACTAACAGCATCAGGCTAATATCACGATTCTAAAACCGATTTGTGTATTTCCAGGAGCCGATGACGACGATGTTCTTAGCATTGCAAGGCGGCAAGTTCGATCACCCCAACCGACTGTTCTCTTCCATCGCAATGTCTTGGAAGAACTGTCAGAGAGACACCTCTGATGTCAAGGTATGGTAACACCTTGGGGCAACTACTGGTGTTGATGATAATGTACCTGGTTTGGTGATGGGTACCTACCTAATAGACACGCCAACTCGAACTAAGCGGTCCTAAAGTTTAGTAGTTCGCCTGGTAAGATTCGAAAATCGAACCAACTGAAAAAAAAGTTCACGTAGTCAGATCGATCGAACCATGCGATCGAACCACGTGGCCAGAAGCAATAATTTGGTTCCCAGTCGTGCACCAACTTATTTTTCGACCATTCAATCCTTCATGCTAAGCTTTCTCAATCCATCTTTTTATCTAGGCACGCGGATAAAAAAGTAATTACGTCACACAATGACAAATTGTTAGAAACTCTTAGTTCGGACGTGCACTTGACGGCTTCCGCTGAAGAGTACTGTAAATCCGAATTTCAGGTTGTTAAGTTTCCTACATGTTATTGCACAGGAGCTGATCCCAGAGCTGTTCTTCCTCCCTGAAATGTTGGTGAATAGCTCCGGCTACCGATTGGGTCTTCCTGACTCCCCGTCCGGTGACGTGATACTCCCTCCCTGGGCGTCTTCTGCCGAGGAGTTCGTGAGGATCAACCGCATGGCGCTGGAGTCTGAGTTTGTCAGCTGTCAGCTGCATCAGTGGATTGATCTTATCTTCGGATATAAGCAGAGAGGTGAGTTTGGAATGATCAGTGAAATTCTCGACATTTCGCTGGAAAACTTCTTTAACTAGAGATAATATAGGCTAGAGTCCAGAGCCTTTATAGGCTCTTAAAAAGAGCTTTCGCTGGGAACCGTAGAGTAGTTTCTAGATTTCTCGGAGGTAGTGTCTATGGGGGTAACTCAGCAGAGATAGATCTCCTAACAAAAACTGAAAATCGTTGCCCAAGAAAATGGTACTTTCATAATGAACCCAAACTGGTGCACGACGACATTGTTGGAAATTGGTAGAAAAAGACTCTGACCTTACGACTAGCAGCTGACTCTTTCAGACTGACACAATGGACTAGCTTATTCCCATTGTTTTGGTCTCACACACTTGGTGCTGCGCTTTCAGGGCCCGAAGCAGTTCGCGCTACCAATGTATTCTACTACTTGACGTACGAAGGTGGAGTTCGACTCGAACAGCTGACGGAGCCAGTCACACGTGCAGCTGTGGAAGACCAGATCCGAAGCTTCGGACAAACGCCAGCGCAGTTACTGAGTGAACCACATCCACCTAGGTAAGGAGATAATACAGTCAGTTAGAGATAACGTTCTACCTACTGAGTTTGAATTATTGACGTACTAGGTGCCGCCCGCGACTTCGTTGGAGTCCCGTTGGATCCCGTTGATTTTTCAGGATAAAAAGTAGCCTATGTGTTAATCCAGGTCACGGACAATATATATTCCAAATTTCATCAAAATCGGATCAGTAGTTTTTACGTGAAAGAGTAACAAACATCCATCCATCGTTTATAATATTAGTAGGATTTAATTAAATTCACTTTTTGTCTTTCATATTCGTCGTTCAGGCCTCCATTTCTAAAATGGCTTGTAAAAACTGTCTGTAACATTTATTTATGCAAATATACGTCTTACTTCTATCTTTTACCCCTCCCGGCTGCGCCAACTCACCATATTGTATACGTCGCAGAGCGTCGACGATGCATCTCGCGCCGCTGATGTTCTCTGCGGCGCCGGACGACGTGTGTCTGCGCCTGAAGCTGCCTTCCAACGCGGCTGTAGTGCACGTGTCGGCTAACACTTACCCGCAGCTCGCGATGCCAGCTGCTGTCACGGTAAATACTTACTTGACTATATATTTTTTTGTCTGTTTGTCCTTAAAAAAAAAAACAGCAACTTGTGATTGGCCATCCGCATTCTAGATGGCAATAATCCCAGATGCGTGATCACGAACAAATCGGAATGTCGTGGCATTACGTAAACAACGTATTTGAATCATAGGTACTGCGCGTCAACGCCAGATCGACTGACGAACGTTCGAGCGTCACCACGCAGTGTATCTCGGATACGATAACTTTACGATTGTCACATTTATTCGTTATCAAGGCACACATGTATTATAGCTGAAGACACAGAAGGCGATGGCCTCTAGCTGGTTCTACTTACCCTCATGCATGGTTTATACCTACGGGGTCAGTAACATGGCAGTACAGTAACCCAGTCCAGCGTTGACTTGTTACTGGGTGCATGTAATGCATGGTTTACACAATGCCAGTGACTGGACCCAGTTATCTTAATTTCGGACCCAGTCACTGCCAAAACGGTGTTTACATGCACCCAGTAACAACCCAATCCAGCGCTGACTTGTTACTGAATGCATGTAAACACCGTTTTGGCAGTGAATGGGTCCGAAACCAAGATAACTGGGTCCGAAACCAAGATAACTGGGTCCGAAACCAAGATAACTGGGTCTGGGGCATTATTCTGTATGACTTAGGAGATTCCTTGCCGTAACCGTATGACGTCACCGTAAGGATTGACATTTATGGCATAGGAAATACGGCATAGGCATAGGGCGATTTCACGCCGCTGTCTTGTCGTGCTGCGTAACGCGCTTGTATTGGTCATAGGGAATAAGGCCCCTGAAACCAAGATAACTGGGTCCGAAACCAAGATAACTGGGTCCGAAACCAAGATAAGTGGGTCCAGTGAGTGGCATTGTGTAAAGCACGCATTAGTTAGTGTATTGTGGTGGTGCAGGTGAGCGCAGCGCGCGCGTTCGCGGCGCACCGGTGGGCGGGCGGCGCCGCGGGCTGCGCGCACGTGCAGCGCCACGCCGCCGCCGACTCCGCGCCGCACCACCCCCTCCTCATGGACCCCGTGTGGGGTGAGTCTACTACTACTATAACTACAACTACAACTACAACTACAACACCATTACTCACTTACACTTACACTTACACATACAATAAGCATAAAGCCCTTCTCCTATTACGATACGCACAGGCGATTCAAGGAGACTAGTCGCCGTCAAGTATCTCACATACATTTGAATGCAGGCTCGCACGCTACGCTACCACCACTTAAAATTGCTCTGCCTCTGTTTGACATTACTCATTTGTAAGAGATGGCAATAATTTAAGCGTGACTTAAATTGAGTGGCGTTTGAATGGCGTTGAAATGAAATGAAATTGTTTATTTGCTGAATGGCGTTTGAGTATTCGACCATAAAAGACATGTATTTGGGACAAATAAGGTAGAGTACAAGGAGAACACACAAAGAGAAAGTACCTAAAGAGTAGTAGAAATAACACTTTGCGTTCTTACTTACTATTTGGATGGGTGACCGGTACATTCACATCTGAGCGCTTCCGTGCTTAGATGGGCACGTTAAACTGTTAAGTCGTTAAACCACCACGGAGGCCTTAAAGCGGTCTAAAACCTCCATCACTAGAGTTGGCCACTAACTCATACGAGCTCGCTTGCTTACTTCGCGTTGTCAACTTTGTTTCACTTACCACGGCACTAAAAGTCCTACCTCATTGGCGATATCGTGTGCCCATCTCGCTGCTGGACGTTTGTCACTTCTGTAATCTCTTGACAATCTTTCAGCGATCTCTACTCCACATGATGACAGGTCAAAAACCACAAAAACTATTTTCCAGGTGCAGGTGGCGCGCAGGCCTTAGCCCGAAGGCAACTAGGAGATAACTTCTCGCAGCGCGTGAAAGCAAAAAGCAATTGTTTCGTGACGACGGTCGACTCAAGGTTCCTTATTGCTGCTGGATTCTGGGATAACAGCTTCCGAGTGTTCTCCACAGAGACTGGTGAGTTCCAGCTGTAATAAACAGGATTATTATTATGATAGAGTCCAGCATGACTTGATGTAGCTTTTACCAGTTGCGGTTACTGGAACAACAGGTGAGTTTCATTCGGGAGCAATAAATTGAAAGTCAAGGTGTTTTTCAAAGGTGCCAGCTCCTTAGCTTGGAATTAAGATGGAACACTTTGAAAACAAGACATAGATTCACTTCAGGCCTTCCAGGGAGCATTCTAAGGGTCAAAATAAGTTCCTGAGGCTACTTCATAATGCTACAGGTTTACTAGTCTGAACACCTCAAACTAGATTAATTTTAGGGTGTCATATTTTATCGGGAAGTGTCCAGTAAATGTTTGATTTTAGCAAGCAGTTGCTACTTGCGAGCCTTAAAGTTAAGCTGTGACAGGTTAGGTAGGTCCTACAATAATGAAAATTTACCCATTTTTTTATGCTTCCAGCTAAAATAGTTCAAATAATATTCGGTCACTACGGCGTGGTGACGTGCGTGTGTCGGTCCGAGTGCAACATCACCTCCGACTGCTACATCGCCTCTGGCTCTGAAGACTGCACCGTGCTGCTCTGGCATTGGTGAGTCACTAAACGGCCAAATTATGAGGTCCGATATTATTAATATGAGCCTTCGATGTCCCACTGCTGGACAAAGGCCTCCTCCTCTTCCCTCCACGATGTGCGATCCAATGCTGTGATGATCCATTCGGGCTGGTATTTATTTATCTACTTCATCCCGCCACCTTGTTCTTGGTCTGCTTCTTCTTGGTTCTTGTGGACGCCACTCTGTGGTTAGTTTGTCCCAGAGATAGTTAGGAGATACTTAGCGGCGACTAGTCTCCAAGACTTGCAGGATACTCGAATCGCCTGTGCGTATCGTAATGGGAGAAGGGCTTTAGATTGTACCTATCCATTTTTATTTTAGAATAGAATAGAATGTTTTTAGTTTGTTATTTCACAGAGGTAGGTAAGTATTACAAAATTAAATCATAGAACTATAATTAAAAATAACAAAAATGGCCACCACTCAGCATGGTGCCAGGGCAGGATATGTTAGTAGGTACCCTGCCTAGGCGCTGGTTTTCAGTGGCGCCAGTTGCGTACGTGCTGTAGGTACTGGTACTGCGATCACACATTTAATAGAATATTGTAGATGAAAGTGTATTTCCGTGCAGGTCTGCTCGTCACGGCGGCATAGTGGGCGAGGGCGAGACGCCGGCGCCGCGCGTGACGCTGACGGGACACGACGCGCCCATCAACGGAGTACTCGTCTCCGCCGAGCTCGGCCTTGTCGTCTCATCCTCACTCAGTCAGTACTCTTAACTACAATCTGAACAACACTTTACTTCCTTATGCAGCGGGCCTAGGATGCGCGCGCGAGATATTTGTCATGTCGTTCTGTCAAAATGTAAGCATTTTGCACCAGAACTTTTGCATTATCTGTGGTAATGGTAATGCTGTCGACAAAACGCGCCTTCTTATAGCTAGCGTCCACAGGCCCGCATCGCACGCATCGGACGCATCGCACGCAACGGATTTTAGTTTGCCTTGTATAAAAACGCGTCCGTACGGTGCGGATCAGTGGACGCAGTTGTATTAGTTTTTATACAAGGCAAACTAAAATCCGTTGCGTGCGATGCGTCCGATGCGTGCGATGCGGGCCTGTGGACGCTTGCCTTTATTGTACACTTTTGACACTTCTTTGTCGTCGTACCTTTCTGAGGACGAGATAATAGTCATGCAGAAATGTCAAAAGTTGAAGATTCAAAGGCGCGGTTTCTCGACAACATTTATTTATTTAATACTTTACTGCACAAAATTATAAATTTGTTATAATGTAACAAATTTATAATTTTGTGCAAACACAGATTTATGCTCACAGGAACTATTGCATTATCACAGATAATGCAAGTTCCTAAACAGGTGCAAAATGCTTACCTACATTTTGACAGAACGATATGACAAATATCTCACGTGCGCATCCTAGGCGTGCTGGTCGTGTGTGATACCTCTGGTATTGAAGCCGTCCTTATGCTACAGTAACCGCTTACTCTACCATGGTTGCCGAACGTTTGCCTCATTAGAAACTATACGTTTGTTTACTAGACTAGACCTAGGAAAGTTGTTATTGGTAGTGGATCCTGGGGCATCAGCGTGTGGGATGTTGTGAGAAGAAGAAACTGATGGGTGTGGAAGACTTTCATTTATTTTCATATGACAAGCACAATCAAATACACGTTGAATGGCGGTCAGTGAAGAGAGCTGGAATAGTGCGGTTTTTGCTGCGTAATAAATCCTAACCTCAAAATTATACAAACGTCAAAATAGACATCTGTCATACATATCAGTCAATGTGATGCATACAGTCAATATCAACTTCTTATGTAGGTATGCATCACATTATCTATGAAATATGTCACATATTTCATTGATTCTCATAAAATTTTACCGGCCATGTTCTTATTTTTCCCTACCCTCCATCCCGTTTGTGACACTAGAACTGGCAGAATTGTAACAACAAGTTGCAAAAATCATAAACCAAGAAGTTGAAGTTGAACTTCTATAGTCTATTTCAGCTACTTTCATAGCATTATGTCGTACGGCATTTTGTTGTGGGGGAGTGCTGCAGACATAAACACCATATTTGTGTTGCAGAAGAGGGCTATTCGTGCAATTTATAACATGGGTCCCAGAGAATCACTAAGAAATAAGTTTAAGGAAATAAATATAATGACAGTACCTTGCCAGTACATCTATGAAAACTTATTGTATGTTCAAAAAAATATCAATCTATTCAACAAAAAAAGTGATAATCATAATGTTAACACTAGAAATAAAGACAAACTCGCTGTTCCCACCACTAGGCTCACAAAAATTAGTAAATCTTTTAAAGGCCAATGTGTACGCTTCTTTAACAAAATCCCAAGTGATGTGTCTCAGTTGTCGATTGGCAAGTTCAAAAACGTAATAAAACAGAGACTTCTTTTAAAAGCATACTATAAAATATCTGATTATTTAGAAGACAAACAAGCTTGGGACGAACTAGCTCCAACTCATCCAATAAAAAAAATATGTAATCATACCTAATCATACAAAACGTAATGACGATTCAAAGTGATCAGTGAGATTTTATTGAATAAAAGATTTTTGACTTTGACTTTGACTTTGATATTTAGAAGTTAAGATAAAGAGGGTCGCGGTACCTAGAGTTTATTTTTTTTATTTTGACGATTCTACAGATGGTCCAGTGTTAATCCACACGACATTTGGCGAGCTCCTCCGCGCGCTCCCCTGTGCGGGCGGTGCGGGGGGTGCGGGGGGTGCGGGGGGCGCGGGGGGCGCGGCGGGCCCGCAGCAGCTCGCGCTGTCCCGTGAGGGGGTGCTAGTAGTCGCGTACGCGAGGGGACACCTCGCCGCCTACACGCTCAATGGCAGGCGGCTCAGGCACGAGACGCATAATGATAACTTTCAGGTTAGTACACTGTAGCTGGTAGAAGATTATAACATGGAAGTGATAGATGACAAGGGTATAGCTGAATGTTGGGGTAGGAAGATTAAGTGGAAGAAAACTACAGCGAAGAAGGACCCCTCATTAGAAGCTACTAGAAGCAGTTGGCTTATCGGCATTAGATATGTCACCTTGGAAAGCTATTATAATAAGGTGGCCTGTTTTTGGCGTTACGGCATAATTTTTTGCTCATAAACTTATGCTCGTCACGTTGGATTCCTCCTTTGTTAGTCCATTTAAACTCATACCGCGAAGAAAATTCCACCATTTTTTCTTCAAAACAAACTACATCTGACTTGACGAATGACTTGACTTGTATTATTTCAAATATCACTTCTTGGAAATGACGGACAGAGGCCATATAGGTATAAAAGAAGAAGAAAAAGAACCACTTGACACTAGCATTATTGTCCGTTGAAATGACGGACGCAAAAAAAGAAGGAAAAAAAAAAAGATAAAAATAAATGAATAAAATAATTAAAAAAAGAAGAAGAAGAATTTAATATAGTCGAAACGAGTCGGGTGGTAACATAATATGGCTAGGTAGATAGTAAGATAAGATATAATGTAATGTGTAGTGCCTGGTGCTGTCGCGTTGCGGCGAGTACCTGGTGTGCGGCGGCGACGCGGGCGTGGTGGAGGTGTGGCGCGCCTTCACCCTCTCCCCCCTCTACGCGTACCCCCCCGCCGGGGCAGCCGTCTGCTCGCTCGCACTCTCACACGATCAGAAGTAAGTCATACTCATAACACATTAGTACATTACTGCAGCGGCCCGCAACAGACGCAATGACGGATGAACGTGCAAATGTGGGCGAGACGAGGCACACATACGTGGGTCCATCATTGCCTAGTTGTGGCCAAGGCTTGTACCTATAGTACTTTTCTCAAATAATGCGCGGAAATTAAAACTAATTACCTAGGCAAAACTTTTTAGTTGGAATAGTATATTTCATTACAAGTGCGGAAAGGCTGTCATTGCAAAGAGTTCCGACAAATGACAAGTTGCAATGACGGAACAAGTTGCAATGACGGTTCCGCACGTGTACTGTTTTACGACTATTTTGAATACAGTTGCGAAAAAATAATGCAATTTAATAAAAAGAAAATTTCTGAAAAATGGCGCCAACCGTAGAATATAAGCAGAGATTTTTTTTTCTTCACCCATTCTGGTAGGCAAAGAGAACTATGCCTATACAGCCAAGTCTTCAGTAGAATTTTTTTCTTGATATGAAATGAAAATGAAATTTAATGAGATGAAATGAAATGAAACCTAACCTAACTCATTCAATCAAATCATTAAATTTGATATTGAAACAAATTAGTAGCTTCTTGTTAGAAATATACGTAGTTGCATGAATCATAAAAACTTCTATGATTTTTTTTTGTAAAAACTTCATGGTTGGTTTTTCTTTTTAATAGACATTATTTTGACAGTTGGGAAAGAGAACGCACTAGTTCGTGAAATGTAAAAAAAAAGCACGAGTGTGTAATAGCCCACATCCCGAACGCTATACGTCCCTGCAATACGCCACTTTTTGAGCAACTGTATTAAAAATACAATTACTTTTCAAAATCAATGACGAGCTTTCTATTTGAAAGCCCGTTCGAAATTTAAATAAAACCTTTGATAAGTTACCTCCTTGGTTGCCATGTTATGAAGTAAAAGATCGTTCCATTTTTAAATTACACGACAGATATGAGTTTTGTATGTCATTTATTTGGCCGCTAAACACGACAGAAATGGATTTTCATACATTTTTATCTGGCCGCTGCTCGCATATATTTGGCCAGTACTGCATTTTCGATTTATCTCGAAGAAGGTTGTCAAAATAATGCTCTAATTTCCAAGCATGTTTGAGAAAACACAATTACATACAACCACTTGCGACAGTTACTATTCAATCAACTGAATCAGTTCACTGTCTGACAGTCAATGAGATGGGTTAGTGTCATAATCCGCTTTGAGCTGTCCTCTTCAAGGGAGACAAGTCCCGTTTCTGTTAATAATATTCAATCGTTTTATTAATTTTGCTGTGTAAACAGAAGTTTTCATCCAACCGTTTGCGCCAGTAAAATGCAGTTTCATCCACTACCTTCACCGCCTTTTTATTAACTTTAGACTCGTATAGCAGACTAAATATCCCACCGGCTGCGCCAGAATACTTCTAATAGTTTTATTTGACTATTCTGAAGGATCCTCATTCTAAATGTATTCTTATTTTCAGATACCTACTAGCGGGTCTTGAAAACGGTTCCCTGGTAGTGTTCCACATAGACTTCAATCGATGGCACCACGAGTACCAGCAACGATACTAGGAACCTTAGATATATAAATAATTCAATTAAACTCGTAACGTAAGGCGGTAGTTTTAGACGAGGAGATTTAGAACGCAATGTTCTAATTCGGCTCAAAGGATCCGTGTCCATGCCATAGCAGACTAAATAAAACGATGTGACGTAGAGGCAGTTGCAATGTTACTCGTACTTTGCAATCCAAAGATAGGAGATGTGTATGGCAGTAATAAGATTAATAACGCTAGAGTGTCGGGATGTGAAATAACGCACTCAGTATAGCAAAAATACTTGGGTTGTAAAAATTTGTTACTGTGTACTTTGCTACTTAGGAAATTGGCTATACAGCTCGTGTTAGATACTAAAATAATAAATATTGACATTCCATGATGTGGTATTAATAGTTTTGTATTACAAGTAAATCAAGAAAATTATTATTGTTAGAATTTATTATGAATTAATTTTATAAATATTATTTTACAATGAAATAATTATATTTTAGTGCCATAGGTAATTAATTGCAATACTTACTTAATTTTTTAGTGTACTTATCCCTAATTTTACGATCTCTTTGTACCCTTGACGTCCATTTTTGCTTTATTTATCATTTTAAGATTTCAAGTGCAATAAGACTTAGAATTCCACCTGAATATGTACTTACACCTTATTTCTTTACATTACGTTTGTTAAAGTATTAAGACAAGTATATTTTTTAAACATTCCATTTTGATTTACATTATTTATTTTAAGACTTATGTATAAAGCAGACAACCCTCTCGCTCGGACATTTCAACATTTTTGAAGATATAATATAACTAAATGTAATTATGTGAAATTGCAGAGCTTCAGGGTCGAGAGAATAACAATGCAAAGGTTCAGTAAAAATATCACATTGATCCAAACAAGTTTTCCGACCAAAAAACTTATGCCAATGCGATAAATGAAAGTACAAATCTTTTGGTTAGAAAACTTGTTTGGATCAATGTGATATTTTTTTTACTGAACCTTTGCATTGTTATTCTCTCGACCCTGAAGGTCTGCAATTTCACATAATTAGGTACATTTAGTTATATTATATCTTCAAAAATGTTGAAATGTGCGAGCGAGAAGGTTGTCTGCCTTATACATACGCCTTAATTGGTTTTACTCCTTATTTTGCGGTGGCGGGAAAAGTACTTACTTAGTTTTACTTTCAAAATGCTTAATTTGATGTTTTTATTAAATGTGTTCTTTTGAATTTTGTTTTTTTCTTTATTTATTCCGTTTATTATAATAAGTAGGATTTGCATGGCAGCGAGTAATTTACGTTAAGTACGGCAACGCGAAAGTGCCAATATAGTAGTCATTTTCGCTATTATACTATGTCAATACTATAATAATATAGGCATTAGAATTTATTGTACGCTAAAAGTTGTGTTAAGTGATACATGACATGTGTTATGAAAGTCGAAAACATAGTTTTTTACGCCACATTATTGTGAACTATATGTGCACCCTTCCCCCCCACTGCACTTCCGTTTCCGCTCTGTGATTTAGGCTTTAATTGCACCTAGATAACTACCTGAAAACTTGTCTTTTTCCTATCTCTGTGCCAAAATAATGAGATAAAATTCGACTACTTACCAACATAAATAAACTTTACATAAGCTTTTATAATCTGGCGTAGATAAAACTGGAAGAAAATAGGCTTAGAAAAAGAAGGTATGTAAATCGGTAGACATTCTTACTAGGAAAATCTTTAGTCCCAATTATATTGTAGTTACTTCTAGATAATTGTACAAAACTCGAACCCTTATACTCACGTCCCACTGTAGTGTCTATCTTAGATCCTATTTCTAGGCTTCTAGTAGGTATCCTAATTCTATAGCTTTATGCTTCTAGAAATAATTATGTTGCGGAGATAGTGTCTTGATGTAGCCCCCTGTTTCATTTTTAGCAAATACCTAACAGTTCTACATAGCAAATCTTTTTGACAAAAATATGCTTTTAGGTAGGTACCTAGTAGTAGGTACATGCAGGACCTAACTACTATTTTTATTTTAAAATCTTACCACGTTCACGCAAAGTCACGCAATATATTTTGATCAATACACGCGACACGCAATTCTGTCCATTATTATAAGCTTAGATAAATATTTAGATTTAAAATAGATTAGAAATAATCAACGTTATTAAAATTATAGTCACAAGCACATAAACGTAAGCTTATGCCTAAACAGTTCCCTACTGCAAGAAATGATACTTAATAGAAAATACACTTCAAGTCACTTAAAATTAATAGTAGGTGTAGTTATTAATATAGAAGTCTTTTTAAGCACTTTTGAAGTGTTTTTTCTTTCCAACTAATCACTACCTGTGTCATGAATGATTGATGATGATGATAGGCCTTAGAATAACTATTTGTCTGCAAATCTAGATAAGACTTAAGAATCAAATCATGCACTGCTGCACTAATAGAAAAGTTACTTCTAAAACCTAAAACGGCTTGATAATTCAAGCCGTTTTAGGTACTTACAATTTATTTGTTTTTATTAAACTAGTTTATGTAATTGTTGTAATTTCATTGTTTATTCGTTATTGAGATTTTCTCTTTCTTCACGTGTCCAATAGGTCCCTGCAGCCTTGTAGGTTTCCGTTTGTTTATGTCAGTACAACGCAAAAGCTCGTAGGTAAAATATCCTAAAATAGGTAGATACCTACCTCAATTGTGAACCCAGAATTATTTTTCATCCCAAATAACTTTGAAAATAATTCCTTGAGTGTTGAGAGGTTTTGGAATACGAGTTAGTTTTCAGCATCATTCGATTTTTTTAGATAAATTTAATAAAACCAGACTCCATTGATTTTTTTTTTAATGTGCACTTTCAGACAGATATTCCAACTAATTCGCTAGTAATCTAGGTAATGAACATTTTTCATAGTTTATTTCTTGTTTTATCCCAATAGAGTTCGTATGAAGTTTGTTACGCTAAGTATAAGGTGCGTTTGTATGTAATAAGATCTTGAGAAATAAATTGCATTGAGTAATCGAGTACATTTTATTTCTAGCCCTGTGTACCTGCTTCTCTATGCCCTTTGTACCTTCTGTAGTTGCCTATCTAAATATACAAACTAACAAATAAACAACTTGGATATTTTAACCTTTTACTAATTACAAACAAATCAACTTATAAGATTGTAGGATACAGACCCTACATCTTTGTTTTTTTTTTTTTTTTAACGTAAACTATCGCGCGGTACCAGTGTGTAAATAAACTGTGAGTGCGGTAAATTTTACAAAAACTACAACTACTTAACTACCCGTGGATACACCTTCCACAACTACTTAATGAACAGTGGTTTGTATTTTCTTTTCGGTAGCGAATTGGTTTACTGGCCTCCCACAAGCGGGTCTCACCAGCTAAATTGAAAAGGCGCATATACTGTAGAGAATAATACACTACCACATACGTACGTTCATATGTTAAAATCTTCGACTCAACGTTAGCAACATGAGCACAATCGAAGATCTTTTAGCAACACAAAACCAACTAAAGGAGGAGATCGAGAAACTTCTCAAGAACTTCAAAAAGGATGGAGCCGACAGAAAGACACCACAACTCGCCAAGAAACGCCTTGAAGTTCTGGATTCGTATTGGGCAGAGTTTCAACTAAATCACACAAAACTATACCAGTACCAAGACCGAGATAACATATATTTTTCTGAAAATCATTATCAGTTAACTAAAGATTTCTACTCAGCGGCTCGAACGTTCATCCAGAAATACGAGACCTCCGAGGTCACTGACACTACTGACAAGAGAGAAAAATCACCTGCGAAGTCTCCAATTCCAACTTTTCAACTACCTGAGACTAAACCTTCTGTGGAACCATCAACTTCTCAACAACAACAGCTGAATACCGAAAAAACTTCAGCTACGAACAACACGACCTCTCAAGGTAACGTTAGTAAATCGGAAGAATTGCTACGCAAACAAAAAAGCAACTTTAAGGCTTTCAGTCGTACTCTCGCTACAATTAAGCTGGAACAAATCAACGAAAACTGGGAGTTCGAGGACACATTGAAAGACCTTCAATCTAGGTGGAAAACTATCGATACTCTACACTGGGAGATCGATAGTGAACTAACAATCGAACAAGATTATGAACAGATTTTTGAAATCTACGAACAACAATACCACTCTATGAAGAAAGCCATTAACACAAAAATGTGGTCTGTCTCTCATAAAGAAAAATCTACTCCCAAAATGGACCTACCAACTTTCTCTGGAGCATACCAGCACTGGACATCCTTCAAGGATTTATTTACCGAAGTAATTCACGAAAATCGAACACTATCCAGTGCACAAAAAATGCAATACCTAAAATCCAAGGTCAAGGGAGAAGCTGAAAAACTCATTCAGCATCTGTCTATCAGCTCTGACAACTACCAGGTTTGCTGGGACATACTTAACAACAGATATAACAACAAGAAGTTAATATTTACTTCGCATCTTAACACTATATTGAACTTGCCAACTTTGCAATACCAATCAGCTACTGCTATTAAGAGGGTACATGACACAACAAATGAGTGCTTGAACGCTATAAAGAAACTCGATGTCGACATCTCTACTTGGGATCCTATCTTGATACACTTGCTGTCACAAAAATTGGACACCGACTCCTACAATGACTACATTGAATGTATTAAAGAGCCACGAGAACTACCTACTATGAACGAATTTATGAGCTTCTTGGAGTCTAAATTTACCTCTTTGGAATCTACACGACGCAAGCAAGATCGTACTACTAACGATAACCAACAACAACGTAGTCTAGCCGGCCAGTCCAACAACAAACCACAACAAACAAACAAAGCTTTTGGAAACTACCAAAACTTCAACGGGAAGCCTAAGATCTTCTCAAATAACGCATATAACTCTACAATCAACAAAAAAAGTTTTGTACCCCGGGATGTGAAGTGTCCGCTCTGTAAAAGTGAACACGGATTATTCCACTGCAATGACTTCATAAAATTGCAAACACCTGACCGACGGAACCTAGTTGTGAAACACAATTTATGCTTAAATTGTTTGTTTGATCACAAAGGTAAACAGTGTAAGTCAGAAAAAAGATGCTTACAATGCAACGAACACCATCATACATTACTTCACGACACGTCCGTGAACATGACACCAAAGCGAAATACCGACGGACCGAACAATAACAACTCAACTAACAATAACGACGGTCCAAGTAGCAACGTGTCCATGGAAAACATATCTGAAACACTTTTGGCCACCGCTCAAGTAAAGGTCAGAACAAACGATGGAACAGAGGTTACCCTACGCGCTCTCATCGACCAAGGATCACAAATATCCATAATTACTGAAAATGCTGCGCAACTACTGGGTTTACCTCGTGAACGATGCAGCGGCGTCATTTTCGGCGTCGGGGCAAAAGAAAACAACTGCAAGGGAGCTGTGAATTTGTCATGCTCTTCTTTAAACAACAATTTTACTTTCGACACACAAGTCTACGTAATGAGAAATCTGGTTAACAACCTACCAAACAAATCCTTCTCCAAACCTTCTAACTGGACACATCTTAATGGAATCCAATTAGCAGATCCTGACTTTAACATCAGCCGACCCATCGATATACTATTCGGGGCTGATGTTTACTCTACAATCATCCTTGGCGGTATCATCAAAGGAGATGAAACACAACCAATGGCTCAACAATCTCAACTAGGATGGATTTTATGTGGCACCATAAAATCGTATCAATGCAACGTTATCCTCAACAATTTGGATGACATAAGAAAGTTTTGGGAAATTGAAGATATAGCAGAAACCTCACAAATATCTGCTGAAGATGCTTACTGTCTCCAACAATACAAAACTGAAACAAAACGTCAATACAATGGTCGCTATGTGGTGCGGTTACCCCTACACTCTGACATCAAAGAGAAACTTGGAGAATCTAAACCAAAAGCAGCAGCCCAATTTTTTCAACGAGAAAAAAGGTTTAGAACCTCTGGAAACGTTGCGGAACATTACAAATCATTTATGACTGAGTACGAAGAATTGAATCACATGCGATTAAGCGACAACAACATGAAACCGAGCTTCTACCTACCACATCACTGTGTCCAACGTGCCGACTCAAAAACAACACCGCTACGTGTCATATTTAATGCCTCAGCAAAAACAACTACGGGTCATAGTCTAAACGATCTCATGTTCAGCGGCCCAAACTTACAAACAGACCTATTGTCTCTTATCTTGAAATGGAGACAATACAAGATTGCCATCACGGCTGATATTGAGAAACATTTTCGCCAGATTGTTTGTCATGAAGAAGACCAAAACTACCAGAAAATTCTGTGGAGAAACTCTCCTAACCAACCACTGCGAGAGTATGCTTTAACAACTGTTACTTATGGCACCAAAGCTGCTCCGTTCCTGGCTATGATGACTCTGAAGCAACTGGCACACGATGAACGACACAACTACCCTGAAGCTGCAGCCATCCTGGAAACTTCCTTTTACATGGATGACCTGCTCTTCAGTGCTGATGACTTACAAACCACAACCCGCATCAAAACAGATCTAACAAACCTACTCAAGTCTGGATGCTTTAACTTAAGAAAATGGTCATCAAATGAAACAAAACTACTACAAGAAGGATCTACAAGTAACGAACCGGAAGCATATTGCTTCAAACACCAAGAGTCGACAAAGACATTGGGCCTACGGTGGAACCCTAACGAAGACAACTTTACCTTCCAACTACCTATCAACACCACCTCTACGAAAACGGTCACAAAACGCATCCTTTTATCGGAAATTTCAAAAAAATTCGACCCCCTGGGTTGGCTAAGCCCGGTAACTACAAAACTGAAACTCATATTCCAAGAAGTTTGGAAGGAAGACCAACAACGATGGGACGACAATGTTCCTGAACATATAACCAAAAATTGGGAAAAGGTCAAATCTCAACTGACTGAAATAAATGACCTAAAAATACCCAGATGGTTACAGATCAAACAACAAGACAGAGATATTGAATTACATGGATTTTGCGACGCGAGTATAAATGCTTACTCTTGCATCATCTACACTAAAACTAAACAAGGCTCTGTGGTCATAGTGGCCGCAAAGTCACGACTTGTACCAGCAAAGAAAACTGTTTCTTTACCCAGGCTTGAACTATGTGCGGCTGTACTACTAGCAATGCTCATGAAAAAAGTTCAAGAATGTCTAACAAACCACAACTTAACTATATACGGCTGGTCAGACTCGACTGCAGTCCTGGGATGGATTCATGGTGATCACACTCGCTGGAATCTATTCGTGTCAAACAGGGTGCAAAAAATAAGGAAAACAATCCCGTCTAACTGCTGGCGCTACGTAAAATCGGCGGAAAACCCCGCGGACTGTGCCAGTCGCGGAATACTACCTACTCAGTTAAAATCACATCGCCTGTGGTGGAATGGACCAGAATGGCTCCCTACATTTCAACCCTCAGAAGATCGACCAACTTACAAAACGACCGAAGAAATGAAGAAGTTACAGACAAACGTAACAATACAGTCTCACTACAACGATTGTATTGAAGACTTGCTTACAAGACACAGCAGTCTAACTCGGATTACACGAGTTGTCGCATGGATACTACGCGCGACTCCGAGTGACGAACAACGTCCTACCTACCTAACTGCATCGGAAATCCGCAAAGCAAGAGACATTGTTTTGAAACACGTGCAACACAACTCGTTCAAGGACGAAATAACGGATCTGGAACTGAAAAAAGGGATAGATCGAAAAAGTAAACTCCTACCCTTGAACCCCTATCTCGACAACGAAAGACTACTTAGAGTGGGGGGGAGGATCAACAACGCATACATTGATGCTGAACAGAAAAACCCAATTATCGTGCCACACGACGGTCATTTTACTGAGATGTTGGTGGACCAAGCCCACAAGATGACATTTCACGGAGGAGCTCGAATTACTTCAGCTAGATTGAGAAAACAATACTGGATAATTGGCGGCAACCGGGCTGTCAAGAAACGAATTTTTAACTGCATAAAGTGCAGAAAGCACAGCCCTATACAACAAACTCAACTTATGGGAAACTTACCGGCGGCGAGGTGTAATCCGACCCGGCCGTTTTATCACACTGGTGTTGATTACACTGGGTTCATCGATGTAAAATCAAGTAAGGGACGAGGCGTCAAAACTACAAAGGGATATGTCGCTGTCTTCGTTTGTATGGTGACGAAGGCAGTGCACCTCGAACTGGTCTCTGACCTCACATCCTCGGCGTTCTTATCAGCTCTGCGAAGACTATCAGCTCGACGAGGGGCACCACGTCACATACATAGTGACAATGCCACTAACTTCACTGGATCAAATCGCTCCCTGAAACAAGAATTCATCAACATGAAAAATACACTCGACCCAGAGTTCTTCACAGCCATAACAGATATGAACATTGAATGGCACTTCATCGCTCCATCGTGGCCAAGCGCTGGTGGACTCTGGGAGGGTGCTGTAAAGAGTCTAAAGTTCCACCTTCGAAGAGTCGTAGGAGAACAAAAACTCACGTATGAAGAACTGTCAACACTACTGGCACAACTTGAAGCCTGTCTCAACTCTAGACCACTTTTAGCGCTGACGGAAGATCCTGAAGACATCGACTATTTAACGCCGTCTCACTTCTTATCCAGTGGCCCTACACTCACTATCGTTGAAACTGAAACGGACGAACGAACGCGATGGCAACTTGTTCAAAAAATCTTCAAGGATATTTGGAAAAGGTGGCAATCCGAATACCTTTTTTTTTTTTTTTTTTTACGATGGGAAAATGCTTAACGCATCCCTTTCGACCCGAGGAGAGCCGTAGGGGTATGTCGGACTCCTCACTCACTAACTAATGCTAATGAGACATTAGCTAGTGGCGCCCTACCGACTAAAAACCCATCGATCTTCCCTCAATCACCTCAGTGCTAGTGCGTCGTCAAACCACTCGTCATCAGACGACACGTTTAACTCCACACCAGCACTTGACAAAGTCACGGGGTCCCGGTTGGATTCGACCGCGGCCCTGTCAGTGATAGTCCGCCTTAGGCAGACCCTTCTGTGATCCCTATTAGGGGGAAGGAGATGTCCAGGCATGACATCTCTCGGCGTACTGGGGCTCCTCGCACCCAAATTAAGGCTTTCGTGGGAGAGAAGTTGGCGGTTGAACTCTCGCCGCCTTCTTCCAGCTCTTCGCCGGCGGAGCGGATCCGCTTGAGGATCATGCTCTCTGGCTCGTTCCGCTGTCTCTTTCAGCAAGATCACTTCCTCGCAAAAGGACACCATGGCTTCCCAGGCTCTTTCACTGCTGAGCATGGCTTTAACCACACTTGCAAGACAAAGGTCCTGTCCCACTTCTGCTTCCAGCGACTGGCGCTGTGGTGCCCAGGCACTGCATACTTGTAGGGTATGCTGTGCCGTATCCTCGAGAGCACCGCAATGCTGGCATGCCATGCTAACTTCTCTTCTTGCGACTCGATGCAGGTACCGGCCGAAACATCCGTGCCCAGACAGCACCTGCACCAATCTAAAAGTGAGAACACCGTGCTCACGGGTTACCCACTCTCTCAACACGGGGCTTATGGCATCAATTGTCCACCGACCATATGGTGCAGATTCCAGCTCTTCAATCCATTGGCTCATAGCCGCTTCCCTCGCTAGCTCCCTTGCCTGGAGTATCTCTTGAGGAGCCAAGCGGCATCCTTCTGCCTGCTTCTCTTCTTTGTGCCAGTATACATCGGCTAATACTTTGGCTTCCTTTTCCCATGGCATAAATCCTGCTATAACACATGCAGCTCCATGCGACACTGTGCGGTATCCCCGCATAGCTCTGATCGCCATAATCCTTTGCGGCTTCCGCAAGAGAGCTCGATTATGAGCGGTCAAAGCGTCCACCCACACAGGAGCACCATACAGGGCCATGGAGCGGATGACTCCTGCAAATAAATAGCGGCAAGACGCCTTAGGTCCACCCAAATTAGGAAGAAGCCTCGCGAGGGCTCCCGCCGCGCCTTGTATCTTTGGGGTTAGCAGTCTGAAGTGCTCAGAAAATTTCCAAGTACTATCCAGCACCAGCCCCAAGTACTTTAATGTGGTCGAAATTTTGACCTGCACGTTATCCACCAGAACATATGCACCAACTGGTGGCCTACCACCTCTGCCGTGAAATGAGATTGCCTCGGTTTTCGCCACAGCTACTTGTAGTCCCAGTGACCGGATACGCCCGACCAGCATAGTAGAACCCACTGAGGCCAGGTGTGCGACCTCTATGTAACTATTTCCCCGAGCAATAAAAAGGGTATCATCTGCATAGCAGATAATGCTCGTTCGGGGGAGTAGGGTTCCTCGAAGCACCCAGTTATAGCCGATGTTCCACAACAATGGACCCATCACTGACCCCTGTGGAACACCGGCCATCATGCGCCTTGCACAAACTCTTCCTCCATCATCAAGGTACAGTACGTCGCGTCCCCTCAGATAATCTCCAACCAGATTTCGGAGATATAGGGGCACAGCGTGGTATCGCAGCGCCTCATCTATGCACTCGTAGGGGAGGCTGTTAAAGGCATTGGCAATATCTAGTGATACCGCCAATACGCGCTCTCCCCGAGCGACTGCCTCTTGCGCAATACTCTTTAGGCGCAGTAACGCATGAATTGTAGAGCGCCCGGACCTAAACCCAAACTGCTCTTCTGCCAAATCTGGACCCACAGAGGACAGATGCTCAATTATACGGGCAGCTACGACTCGTTCCAGGAGCTTGCCCATTTCATCGAGTAAGACAATTGGCCTGTATCCGGAAGGAGATTCCGGGGGCCGCCCCTCTTTTCTGAGGAGGCAGAGGCGACCATCTTTCCAAGCTTTGGGAAACCGACCTATTTCGAGACAGGACTCAAAAAGTGCTATGCATCGGGCACCTAGATGCTTTGACGCAGCTGTCACCACTCGGCCTGGTACACCATCTGGCCCTGGTGCCGTTTTTTTGCCACGAAGACGAAGGACCGCGGCTCCGAACTCACCCTCTGTGATCGGAGGAATTTCCTGAGTGGGCTGATCAACTGGATCAGGAACAGCCATGTAAGGAGGGATATGTGACGGGCGGGCAGGGAACAAACCACAGACAACATCCGTGAGGAGTTGAGGCTGGAAGGACTCAGTAGGAAGCGATTGGTTAGAAAGCTTCTTCCGTACCATGCGGTATGGACGACCCCATGGGTCCCTATCGAGGTCGTTAATAAAGTCCTTCCAGGACTCAGACCTGGCCTGGGCAATGGCTACTTGCAGGGCTTGCTTTGCCTGTCGGTATACGGCATAGAGGTCAGAAGCCTCATCGGCGGTGTGAGATCGCCTTCGTCTGCATCGCGTATATTCGCGACGAGAGGCCATGCATGAAGATCGAAGGGCTGCGATTTCGTCAGACCACCAATATACTTGCTTCCGTTCGGGTCTTTTCCCCGCGCGAGGCATAGCAAAGTCACATACTGCCGTCAGTGACTCGCGGAGCTGTAGTGCCCTTGCGTCCACCCCAATAGACGTTGCTGGCTCTGGATTCCAGCTCTGTACGATAGCAGCTTCTTCCACCAGCTTTCTGTCGAGGCGCCCAATCGACCAGCGCGGGAAAGCTGTTGGATTGTTAGCTGCTGTTCTTAGCCCTCCATTAAGTCCACGGGGGGAAGCGACTTCAAACCTTATATATAAGTGGTCCGAAAGTGTCTCCTCATTTTCGAGAACTCTCCAATTTTGCACGCGTGCGGCGATACCAGGGGTAGCAAAGGAGAGGTCAACTATCGATCCGGTCTGCTGTCTTACAAAAGTGTTTGTGGAGCCCTGGTTTAAGAGAACAAGACCAGCAGACATTGCCCAGTCCATCACTGCTTCACCGCGTACATTAGTTGCAGGACAGCCCCAAGCCATTGAATGGGCATTAAAGTCACCCAAAACCACGACTTGAAACGGGGACATTCTCCTAACGACACCGCCAAGATGTTGAAGGCAAGCCTCTAGTTCCGCTAAGCTCCTGTTAGGGGAAAAGTACACACCAACGAGCGCGAATTCCCCCCATGACACAGCAACATAACCCGGTCCTCTCTCTTTGATTGAGAGAGTAGGGGACTGGGCAGTGTTAGGCGCAAAGATAGCCACTGAGCCGTTGGTGTCTCCTGCCCAATTCGGACTATCGGGCACAGTATACGGGTCGGCAGCAACAGCAATATTTATGGACCACTGCGCCATCACCTGAGTAAGCAAGCTTTGGGCAGCGGCGCAGTGGTTCAAATTCGTCTGAAGGAGGTTGTAATGTCGAGAACTAGACATCCTAGTCCGACATCACAACCCCCTCCGTCGCTGGAGTAGGTTGAGACTTAGGAGCCAACCTACCCTTGACAGCAGGAGGATCACACCTCCTTCCTCCCATCCTATGGCATGCTGGGCGTCGCATATCGACGCAAACAGCACAACGTGGTTCCGACACTTTACAGTCTGCCGCCTTGTGTCCTTGCTGCCCGCAACGGAAACATAGCTCACCGCGATCCTTATCAGAGGGGCACAGCTGTCGGGTGTGCCCTATGGCCATACAACGGAAGCACCGCATTGGGCGCGACTGTAGCGCAGAAACTCGAGCAGAGCTCCAACCCACGAGTAGCCTACCGTTGTCACTCAGTATTACTTTGGCGGCTACAGCAGGGCATTGCACGAGTGCAACACCTGTGCCTCCTGGCCCCGTCTTGATGTCCCCGACTTTAATGCTGTCAAAAGGACAGCCCGTTTTTTCAGCAATGGACTCAGCAACATTTTTCTTACCAATAGAATCGTCTAGCCCAGTAATGCGCAGATCTACGCACTTTACAGGGCGGACTACTCGGGCGACATTGGTAAGGGTTGTACGCAGCTTCTCTGCAAGCAGGTCAGCCTTCGGACCACTTGAGGCTCCCGGGAGCTCCATCAGCCTGGCTCCAGTTGCTGTTACTCTCGTTCTGACCCCTTCAATACCCAGCTCCCCGAGGTCTATAGAGGCTTTTGCCATGGTCATAACATCCGCATATGTGGTCCCTTTTTCTACAGCTTCCGGCGAAAGAGTTATGACCACTGCCGCTGAGCGCGGAAGCCCAAGGTTTGACTTATTGCGCTTTTTGCGCTTTTTGCGCTTTGCAGTTTTGGGATCAACTGCTGCCGGCTTCTTTGGTAGCTGAGCACTGACAGAGGGTCCAGTAGAAGTCGCTGCTTTCTGCTTGCGGTCCCTTTTTGTCACAGTCGCCCATCCCTCCCCGTCAGGAACGGAAGTTTGGCTAGTGCCAGCATTTGTGGCCATTGGCCTAACTGGGTCCGCCGGGGGGGCGGTATTCCTTATCGAAGGTGACGACGGGGTCGTCAGTCTTCTTTTGTCCGCTGCCAGGAGTGGCCGCGACGTTTTCGCCGGTAGAAGGCGGTCATCAAGACCCGCTATGCGGGCATTCACCATTTCCCCTACAGAAACTGTGACCCGGCGTATAACTTCCTCCATGTCTATGCCATGGGAAGTACTCTGAGAGGGTGGAGGAGGTGTAGCGGCTTTTTCCCTCATGTTCCGCTCCTCATAATCACGGCGCAGAGCACTCAACTCTATTCGAAGGTTGGCTACCTCCCGGCTTAACCGTTCGTTGTCCGCCCTGAGGCGTTTCGTTTCTTCATCGGCAGTTCGAAACTTTAGAGTATCGATGATGTCGCGCATTGTAACAAGCGACTGGTTTATAGCGCTTTTTACAGTTCCCTTCATATTTTTAGACTTGCGAGACTGGTCCTGGATAATTTCCACTTCTTCCAAGGCACGTTTCCATAAGTCATCCGCAGCTAACTCATCCCCACTGAGGTGGGAATAATTTTTCCTCCCGGTCTTGGCTTTTGCCAGTTGCGGCTGAACCGCCTCTTTGTCACATTCGAGCTGGTACGTTCTCGTTCCAGGCTTTAAAAAATCGTCTTTGCTCTTAGACCCCGAGCAGATACTCGCCACAGGGCCACACATTTTTCGTCCTCGACGCACAGAGGTCATCTTAGGTTGCACTGCAACAGACCCTTCACTGTCTGAAGCACTATTGAGAGACATAGCTCGCTTCCTTCCCGCTACTACGATAGCTTTAGTCACAGAATGGTCTGAGTCATACGCTGACAGGGCCATCAGAGTTTGATGCGAGCCTCCATCATCTTTTCTCAAACGACTCCTATCTCGTCCTTCTTCTTTTCGTCCTTCCTTATTTTCCTTTTCTCCTGCACAATCAATCTCCAAAAGAGAGAAGCGGTTGGTGCCCCCCCCAGAATACGAGGGGCTGCGTGCCGTAGCACGAGGGGATTCTCCGACCGTTGGGCCGGTACCCCCCTGGGGTAGTTTTTTCCAATTCGCTTGTTCCATATTTTTTGGTTGGTCCTTTTTTACGGGGTGAGGGTCCCCTCGTGTTTGACGCCCTAGCGGCCGGGTTCCCCCCGACCATACATCCCCTCGGCGGGCGCCAGACCAACTGCCATACGGCTATTTTGGGATTTGGTAACCACAAAGTAGGCAACCACCACCTACTGGCGGGCTTCACAGCCTGCCTCCTCCTCCGACAGAGTAGGAACTCCTTTCCTCTGCCTGGCTCCAAATCCACTGCTCTTTCCGCTTAACGGAAGGAAGCGTGGAGGAGCCAAAAACCCCGTTCCCCCCCAGTGTTTTGTCCGCGCCAGCATGCCTATAAGCCCCTAAGGACTTATAGGCACGCCGGGACCCCCTATCCGCAACCCGGGGACGCGCCACGTCGGAGTTCACCTCTCCGCCCACTGGGACACCCCAGCAGGTCCGTGGGGCAATCCGAATACCTAACGCAACTCACGCCTCGAAGCAAGTGGCTACAGAAAAAACAAAATTTGGACATTGACGACCTCGTAGTCATCCATGACGCCAATTTACCAGCTGGTAAATGGGCACTAGGCAGAGTGATTGACCTACACGGAGGAAAAGACGGTTGTGTACGAGTGGTCAGCGTACGAACACAAAACGGGATCATGAAACGTCCTATCACAAAACTATCTAAGCTGCCTATAACAAAACAAGATGAAGAACAAGGTGGAAACGAAAAACGACAGGAAAAAACGGAAGAAAACGAGCCACAAAACAACGAAGAACAAACACCAATCGTAAACAAACGAACTAGAAGTCAAAACTAGATGTTATGTAATTTGATATGGGCAACTTTATCAATAATTACATTTATGGCACCTGTTCGGTGTGACTGCAGTCTACGCATAAACGCTGATCAAAGCATTTACTTTGACAAGGACACGGACATGCTACATAAACGCGACGAGTGGAAGCCAATCGTGCTTTACGATATGAATCCTTACTGGCAGGGAATACAAGCTTCAAAGAACTACGAGTATAATATCACTACACTACAAAAAACATGCACCAACATAAAGAAACAACATAACACTTATAACCAAAACAATGACGCCCTCGGTAAAGTCCAGAACACACTTGCGAAGAAAGTGAACGATCTAACAATGATGTGGATTATCAATGACTGCATTTTGGTAAACCTGAAGCGACATCAAGATACACTATGCGAGTCCAATGCTGGGATCCACTACAAAAAATTCACGCTTAATGCGAAGAAGGATTCCTGTTCACCGATAGATGTCTAACAATGATGACGAACGTGTATCTACACCCTATGATTTGGAATCAACATACCGCTGGCACGGGACCCACCTACTTCGGAGTCTTCGAACGTCAACTGTTATTATGAAACATTTTAGTACCTATCAGTGGCAGTGTAAAATAAATGAAATTTATTAAGTTAGATTAAGTTTATTTTTACTTTTACGTTATTTTGTACTTTTTACTCGGCTTGCCTTCGGGAGCATGTACGGTCTATACAAACCACACAGTATCGTCATGTTCCCGCGGGTCAGCATTTTATACGCTCAGACGTGCTGTCGTGACCAACACTCTAGTTGACAACGATCACTCAGATCGACAGCACGTCGCTGCGATCATAACTATACATACATTTACCTAACAAATAAACAACTTGGATATTTTAACCTTTTACTAATTACAAACAAATCAACTTATAAGATTGTAGGATACAGACCCTACAACTAAGTCTTCTAAATATATACTTAAAACTCTTTTGAAGCTGACTGAGAATTAACGCACAGCCTAAACTATAAGTCCTAGAGGTATGAAATTTGGAGGGTAGTATCCTTATAATAATATAGTGTAGGGGTGCACTAAGAAAGGAATTTTGAAACGTCTCTCTAAAGGGTAGAACGCGAGCAACGCCGCGGGCGACGGCTAGTGTAATACAAGTGATGTTTCAGGGAACTTCCTACGTAGGTAACACTTGTCAACCATGACCACCCAATTGAACTCTATTCATGTAAACTGGATGGGAACATTTTGTCCCCAATCGGCCTTCAGCGAGATCTAGGGGTTTATATCTCATCTAATCTAAAGTGGGACGAACACATTACTACCATAGTCAAGAAGGCCAATTCATTTCTGTATGTCATACGAAGATCCTTTCAAACGATGACTGTTGATGTTTTTCGCAAGATTTATAAAACTTATTATAAGGCCGCAACTGGAGTACGGATTTCAGATATGGCACCCCTACTTCGGAAAAGACACATCCTTTGAACACTTTCAAGAAGGTCTATCTTCTTGAAAGTGTTCAAAGGATGGCCACCAAGATACCACAGGCTCTACGTCGCAAATCCTATGAGGACAGATTACTCGCACTACGTCTCACTACTCTTGAGGATAGACGCCTTCGGGGAGATCTCATCGAAACTTCCAAGATTTTAACCCTTCTCCAACCTGCCCAACTTTCACGACATTCTTATCAGAAAAGAGTGTGCGTTACTCCAGCAAAAAAGTGTTGAATCTGAAAATTCTAAAAATGCAGATAATTAGTGCCTACTGCCCTGTAATTGTGCCCCAAGTTTTAAATTTGTGCCTATAGCCGTTTCGGAGTTATTCAAGAAATTCACTTTTTGCTGGGGTAACGTTTTTTGCTGGGTCGATTTTCGTTCCTGGTTGAGCTAGACGAATGAATGTTAGCTTAAAAGGGGGCTAGAATTTGTGCCAATTAGTGCCCCAATTCCTGAATTTGTGCCTCCTAGGGCTTCGGAGTTATTTCAGTTTTTGCTGGAGTAACGTTTTGCTATCTCCGAAACTACTGGGCGCACAATCATGAAACTTAGTCAGTATAAAGGTATTTATATTTAGAAATTTGTGCCTGCTCTTGTTTTCCAAAAAAAGGCTTCATTCGCGACTTATAAGGCTTTTATTAAAAATCTAAAACCGCTCCTAGCTCGCTAACCATTACACTGAGGAACCTATTGAAAGTGTCATTCTGTACCTCTTATTACGCTGCAACTGCTGACGAAGTTTCATATATCTACTTTCAGTAGTTTACGAGAAATAACGATTTTAAAACTGTCCAGAAATGTCATTACTTTAACCCTGAAATACACCCATTTCCTCTAAAGCTGTCATACTGATTCTTTGCTAGGAATTAGTGCCTATATTCAAATATATGCACAGGAAATTTCAGCTTAATCCATGCTATAATTATAAAGATATCGCTAAATAACCTACAAGAATCATCTTGTAACCTATATTGGTGGTTAACCGGCTAAATTCAAATGACTGTTAAAAAGCGAACGTCCGATACATGGCGCCTACCTCTTGCAGTTGAAGGTATTGTATTTTAGTAACAGTTGGTACAGATACAAACAAAATGAATTCCGAATTTTTTTGCTTCTATGAACTAGGCAAATTTTACTAACTGTAATTTTCCTACCTACTTTTTATATTGGGTTAAGTAAATGCGTGACCAATAGTTAATAAAAAACCAGTTTAAAAAACCGGTTTTATCTATGTGTCCGGTGTCCGGTGTGATCTAAAATAAAACCAATTCAGTTTCGTAACCGAAAAAAAACATATCTAAGCAGACACTTTTGTACAAGACTATACAGAAACCAATAATGCTATGGTATAAATTTAAGAATGTAGGCGCCATGTATCGGACGTTCGCTTTTTAACAGTCATTTGAATTTAGCCGGTTAACCACCAATATAGGTTACAAGATGATTCTTGTAGGTTATTTAGCGATATCTTTATAATTATAGCATGGATTAAGCTGAAATTTCCTGTGCATATATTTGAATATAGGCACTAATTCCTAGCAAAGAATCAGTATGACAGCTTTAGAGGAAATGGGTGTATTTCAGGGTTAAAGTAATGACATTTCTGGACAGTTTTAAAATCGTTATTTCTCGTAAACTACTGAAAGTAGATATATGAAACTTCGTCAGCAGTTGCAGCGTAATAAGAGGTACAGAATGACACTTTCAATAGGTTCCTCAGTGTAATGGTTAGCGAGCTAGGAGCGGTTTTAGATTTTTAATAAAAGCCTTATAAGTCGCGAATGAAGCCTTTTTTTGGAAAACAAGAGCAGGCACAAATTTCTAAATATAAATACCTTTATACTGACTAAGTTTCATGATTGTGCGCCCAGTAGTTTCGGAGATAGCAAAACGTTACTCCAGCAAAAACTGAAATAACTCCGAAGCCCTAGGAGGCACAAATTCAGGAATTGGGGCACTAATTGGCACAAATTCTAGCCCCCTTTTAAGCTAACATTCATTCGTCTAGCTCAACCAGGAACGAAAATCGACCCAGCAAAAAACGTTACCCCAGCAAAAAGTGAATTTCTTGAATAACTCCGAAACGGCTATAGGCACAAATTTAAAACTTGGGGCACAATTACAGGGCAGTAGGCACTAATTATCTGCATTTTTAGAATTTTCAGATTCAACACTTTTTTGCTGGAGTAACGCACACCAGAAAAGATGAGCTAAGACCCTCACGTGGTCACCAACTGAAGTTGAACCGTGACCCCTCCGTCTCCCTTGCCGCTTATCACTTCTTCAGCAATAGAGTGGTTCACAATTGGAACGTGCTATCAGATGACGTCGTTACTGCGACTTCCGTCAATGCATTCAAAAACAAACTAGACATCTGGCTTCGAACAAATAAATCAGTGCTCAAAAGAATTTACTAAACACGAGACTATAATTTCAACAAAATTTTAACACTGTCTGACGTAGACACGTCAGCGAAAGCTGCTCGTCTATAAAAAAATAAATAAACAAGTTGAAAATCAACTTTGAATGCTTCTTTTAGAATTAACACGTGCTCATTGATCACCTATGCAGATGCATTGTGTGAACTAAATAGGTGCTCACAGTGCAATCAGCGGAATTTGGCTATTCAATGCACAATGGAGCTCTTTCATACAAAATTATGTTCGCATAATATGCGTACTGTAGCCGCTAATAACTTTTGATAAATGGAACTCGTCTACGATAAATGAAAGTTCAGAAATCATTTTAGATTTTTTATATTAATCGTAAGACTAAGCAACGGGCGGCACGGGCTGCGCGGGCAAAGCCGTCGGCGCCAGGGAGCGGACGTCGCTAGTGGGCTCCAAGGGGACAGGCTCGTCCTTGGGCTCCGTCACCAGGATGTGGTCGGGCTGAGGCTTCTTGGGACCATTCTTGCCTTGCTGGTCCCATGGCAACATGATTTTGACCTGAAACAATATAGACAGCATTTAAAAAACTAAACGAGAATGTGAATTTCATTTTGTACACATTGCGGGTACACATTGGACTGGGCGCTTTCAAACGCGCGTTTGAAAGCGCCCAATGTGTACCCGCTCTAAGTCCTGTTTTAACAAGTTACAAACTTAATATATTGATACAATTTATGGAAATATTTTTATTGCTCTCATGGATCCAATGAAAACTGGCTCTTCTGATTATAAGGTTGTAGGTTCAAATCTCATTGTGCAGATCTGTTTGAAAATATGCACAAAGCCAATGTAGGAAATCAATGCTGAGCTCCTAAACATTAATCTTGTTGCAAAACAGTTATGATGTTAAAAAAATGTCCAGCTTGCACCGTACCAGAGCCAATACAGGACTGACCCTCCAATAAACAAGCTGATTCACTCTGCCACACAAAATTAGATCATGGGCCATTGTGTGGCCCACCATCCCTGATTTGGTGGCTACAAAATATTATGAAAAACTAAAATACATTTATAAGTAAATTACTGTTTGTTTATCAACTTTCAAGAGACTAACTCTAGAAGGCAGCTAGAAACTCACCTTGATACCAAGTACTCCCTGCCTCAACAGTACATGTCGTGTGGCAGTGTTAACATAGTCATTGCACGGGTCACCGGAGTGGATCATGAGTCCATCAACAAACTTCATGGACTTGGCACGCTGGCCTCTGAGCTTGCCGGAGACAACAACTTCGCAGCCTCGGGCACCGGACTCCATGATGAATCTGAGCACACCGTAACAGGCACGTCTGACGGCTAAACCTGGAATGAAAAATATACATCAAAATAAGAAAAGATTAGCTATAAATCATGGCAGGCTATCAAGGGTTGTGGGTATGTTGTCTTGATAGATATTAAGTAGACCCTAAGCAATCTTCCTGGAAATCTACAAGTGAGAGCCGCTGTTGACTTCTACAAGTTGATAATTTGACTTTGGGTAATATATGAATTTATGAACGAGTTTGAAGAATCTAGTGAAAGTGTAACTATTATTGAGACCTACACAAAAGCCTAGTATGTAGTGAATTATTAATTTGAACAACAATGTCAGGTTAGGGGCTCGTGTATTGCTATCTAATGCTGGTTATATTGGAACTAATTATGCACAGCATTTAGAAATAACCATATTAGCTTTTTGCATAAACAATCTAAAATGTAATAATAAACGAGACATCTTGGATTTTCTTCATTCTAGTAATTTGAAAACATTAGAATCATTTGGACCCTAACAGCATGTCACTTCACACATATGTTTACCGTGTTTTGAAGGGAACTAACCTCCAATAAGTTTGTATCTGAGGGATTCTGCCTGGGCGATAGCGCACAGACCACGGGTGGCGACCTTCTCGGCGTATAGGTCTACAGACTGCTCGGGAATGTTGAACCTCTTCTGTACCACGGAGGTCAGCTCACGGATTCTACGGCCCTTCTCTCCCAGCACACTCTGGGTCCTCGTCGCCATGATAATGATTTCAGACTTGGTGGGGGTGACGCGCACCTCCACGCCGGAGTAGCCATCCTCGGCCAACTCCCTGGTAAGGAACTCATTGAGTTCCGCCTTGAAAACTCCGTCACCGACGAACTGCAATGTTACGGAGAGGTTATGTTTTGACTATTTGACTTTTAGCTCTTCTGGAAGATTCATCACTGGAAACGACAGAGGCTACATCACAGAAATACAGGACGTCATGGTCAGCGTGAGTCAATAGAAACGACAAAAAACATCTCGTCGGAAACCAAAACTTTCAACACATCCACTAACATCACTATTTTCACAACAGAAACTGGGAAACTTTTAACATTGCCACATTCAACAGGAATCGTTTCAAGCTAGCCTGCATGTATTTCAACTCAATTATCACGCAGTAAAACGTACTTTTCGCTTTTTGGAAATGTTGTTCACCGCCATGATTGCAAAAGGAACGGAGAAAAGGCCGGATTTCGGTGATGAAAATGTCAATGTCAAACCAACTTTCGTTCAAAAATAAAATAAATGCCACAGACTAAAAACCGGTAACTAATCGATGGAATAATCAATCAAATTGTGTTTGATTGAACGTTTGAACGCCCATGAGTTATTTTGTGAACCTTGAGAACACAGATTACTAGGATGCTTCTTAGAAAATAGAAAAGTTCTTTTCTTAGAATAAATTAAAATTAGAGAATTAAGCATAGATATACTACATTCGTGAAAGAAAGCATCCCTCTTGGATCTGATGACCATGATGATAGATGCTGTTGTACCTACTGTCCTCTTTTTCACTCAGGTACTCTTCAGATTTTGTATGAACCTTTAACTACCCTACTCTTCCACTAACTTAGTTCTAGGTACGTATTCTGTTTATCCAACACATCCAACATGCAGTGGCATTAGGTACTCGTACCTACATTGAGAGCTTCTGCTGTGGCTTTCCAGGAAGCACTACGTCCAGTTACGCAATTTCTGGTCTTAGGGATATTGGAACACTAAGGCCTCAAACGCACTAGCGGTTAACCGCTAGTGCGTTTGAGACCTTAGTATAATATACGATATCATGGTTTCAATATCATCTAGTATTGACTGTCGTTTAATTACAACTCATTACAACTCCTTGGTGTGGTAACAGCAAAAATTTTGTGGACCCATGAGATATTAACGGATGTGGGAAGAAAAAAGACTTTTTGAGTTTATTATACCAACATTTATTATAAACTTGACTACATTCACCCCAAACCAAGTGCATTGTGTCATTTTGGAAAGTAATTTCAACATAATATTTTGCAATACAATCTTATTAGTTTTAAAATAATAGAAGATGAACATTTCAATAACATAATTTCGATGTACAGTACATTTTGCTTAAAATATTGCAGCTCTTAGTGCACAACTCACAAACAACTATTAAAAACACACAATTGGAATGGTCTTTTGTGATTTTAAAAGCAATACGAAAACTTTTACCATAATTTAACTTAACTCCATGTTATAAAACAACTTAACATTCCGTTAAATTAGCTACTTATCTCCGAACTTGCTTATTAGTCTAACTTAATCATTTACACCTTACGCAATATTGGACCTTTTATAATATAAAATTAAATACCGTTCTGTATTCCCGTAAAAGATAAAAATATACTGATTTAATACAACCAAACGTAATGCATAATAAGAAATGCTTATTGGTACAGTACGGAGAAAGCAACAGTTCACACGAATGCAGTTTCGTTACTATATCTTAACTAACAATGTAACTGGCAACACGAATAAATCTTGCCAGTGTTGATTTTGTTCGTAATAATTTCACAGATATGTTAGCATTTTAGAGCACGCGAAATATAAAGATATTGATTTAAATATTAGTGAAAATTGTAAAGAGGTTGCTTATGTCAATAAATTCTTACACCATTTCATTTTATGCTAGGTATATATTAATGTAGAATATGCTTCCTTCTCTTGACACCAAGCATTGTGTTTATACTATTTACCTGTGAACAGAAAAGACATCATTAGATTTTTATTATTCTGATTAATCGCTCAGATGTATCACAGCTACAATGAATATCTAACAAATGAAAAAATAGAATGTTAGATGTGTAAGATTGACAGCGCCATCAAAATAACTGCTATTCCATTTTTTTTAATTTTAGATTTTGGCAGATTTAGTTTTATAGTTAGACTAGCGACCCGCCCCGGCTTCGCACGGGTGCAATGCAGTGATCATGATGATGTACTATACATATAAACCTTCCTCTTGAATCACTCTATCTATTAAAAAAACCGCTTCAAAATCCGTTGCGTAGTTTTAAAGATTTAAGCATACATACAGACATTAGGACAGACGCAGGAAGCGACTTTGCTTTATACTATGTAGTGATAGTGATAACTAATTAGTAGGATAGGATGTACTTACTGTTGTACATGCTCCATAGGCGGCGCCAGGCGGGTGACCAGCTGAATGGCCGACTGAATGGTGCTCTGCAAGACGGAGGGCAGCGCCGGCTTCGAGGCGACCTTCTCGGCCGCGACTCGCAGCTCGCGGAAAGTGTTGCGCGTGTAGGGGTTACGGCGAGACGCGTAGCGCCACGTCACGAAGTAGTAGTACACGAATGGAGACATCAGGCCGCAGTAGCCGCTGGAACATAAAATGCACAATATAATTATCTTTCTTTTTTTTGGTGACTTTAGTTCTAGATTTATCTATCTCTATTCCTTATCGTAAGTACAATTTTTATTGATTGGATCCCGATATGAGAAAATCCGTGTATTGGCATGGATCTTTCTTCTTTACGAGATCAAATCGGATAAAAAAAGATTTAAATACAAACTAATGTCGGTAACTCCCATTTGTTTTATAGAACTGTTACGTAAAACTTTTTTATCCCTGTAGTTCCATGGTAGGACTATTAGCCGAAAACTAGCCAATTAGGGCTAGTTTTCGTATTAGAGATAAAACCAGATATTATACCAGATATTAGGGATAAAAAAAGGTTTAACAGTTCTATGACGTAACAGTAAAATAGAACAAATGGGAGTTACCAAGTATTGTCACTGACACAGCCCATAGATCCTATGACACTTAGAAATAATGTATCGATAAAAGATTTTTTTTATTGGTTTAGTAATTACAAAAATTATCACCAAAAATTACAAATAGAAACTAATTTTACGTCCTAATTCTATACCTATCTATTTAGCCCGTATGCGTTCACTGCTGGGCATAGGCATCCCCTTTAGCACGCCAGTGTGCTCTCCAGTCCTACGCGAGTCTTCGCCACTGCCGCCCAAGTCTTCTAAACTAACTTTACTAATTGATATGAATATAATCATCATTTCCCTGCCCTTATCCTACGCTAGGTGGGGTCGGCACAACATGTTTTTTTCTTCCACTTATTCCTATCATTCGTAAATTCTGAATCTACTCCTCTCACATTCATATCCTCTTTCACACAATCCAACCACTTCTTCTTCGGTTTTCCTCTACTTGCGTACCCAGCCACACTCATATTCATAACTCTCTTCGTTATATGACTTTCATCCCTCCTCATTACGTGTCCATACCATGCTAATCTACCACTCCTCACCTTTTCAATAATAGGCGCCACTTTCACACTTCCCCATTATATACTCATTCCGTATTTTATCCAACCTCGTAACCCTACATATCCATCTTAACATTAGGCTCTCAGTAGCATGCATAGATATGAATATAATATAGTTACAATAGTGCCATGAAGACGACGAGAGGGAAGAGTACGATCTCAGCGAGCGCGGCGGCGCGCAAGATATTCCTCGATTGGAACTCCACCAGCGAGATCAACAGCCGCGCTACCCACATCGAGTTCTGACCCAGTGTCTGAAATATTAACATATTAAATTAAAGGTTTATTTTTATTCACATTATATCTTCTTCTTAAATATATAGAACTCTTTTGAAGCTGACTGACAATCAATCCCATATATCTTCTTCTTCTTAAATATATAAAACTCTTGAAGCTGACTGACAATCAACGCACAGCCTAAACTATAAGTCCTAGAGGTATAAAATTTGGAGGGTAGTAAGTAGTATTCTTAGGCCGTGCTCACTTTGGATACGATTTCATCCGAATTTGATTCGTACGACTACGCACGAATGATACCGACATTCCAAGGACTATGGGAGCGCTCACACTGCATGCGATCAGTCGTACGTATACGTACGTTTACTTACGACGTCCGAATACAATCCGAACTTGTTGGGATTTATCACGCAGTCGTACTATTTGACGGAGAAAAACGTATTCAGTGTGAGCACTCAATTCATACGAATAATACTCGTACGTTTACGTACGAACAAATTCGTGTCCAAAGTGAGCACGGCCTTATATAGTGTAGGGGTGCACTAAGAAAGGAATTTTGAAAAGTCGCACCCTAAATGGTCTAAAATTAGGATCAAAGATTTTAACCAAATAATGCGTATGCTGCTGCCACGTGAGCAAAGCCGCGGGCTACAGCTAGTACTTAATACTTTATTAAGTGTAGGAGTGTAAACTCCCACCAGGGGGGATGGTAGTAACCCCACGAAAAAGCTAAATCTCATTAGTTGGACACTAGATATAAGCACTATGTAAAATGAAACTTTTTATTATTTTGTATATCTCGTTGGCAATCTTCAATAATTAAATCCGTTCAGATCTTGCAACATATGCATAGTGCACATGTTGCGCTCTGAAAAACGCGATATATTCACAGCCATGACTTGCATGGACTGAGCCACGCGATTGTGTCGTATTTAATGCGTTAAAACGCGTAAAATTAAATCTTATAAATGCTCTCTTTAAACATTTTTATTCATAGCATTATTAGAAAGCGTATAATCGTCCAAACACTGACCAACATACTATATATACTGTAGCACGTAATAGAACCTTGAGATGCTTCCCAATAAGTACCGATCGAACCGGTCAGCTCAAAATTCGGTGATGACGTTTTTTGTGTGTTTGTGTACATAATGTATTTTTTTTATTTTATAACATGTCACCGGAGGAAACTACAGTAGGTAGTGTTTTAGCAACTATGGACAATCTGTCACGTATGAAACACTAAATCATACTAATATTATAAATAAATGTGAATGTAAGTTTGTTTGTTCCGCTTTCACGCGAAAACTACTTAACCGATCATCATAAAACTTTGTACACATATTTTTGGAGGTATTAGAAGTAACATAGGATACTTTTTATCCTGGAAAATCAACGGGATCCAACAGGACGCGAACGAAGTCGCGGGCGGAAGCTAGTTTATAATAATTTATAGTGTAATAAGGTACCTATCATAAGTTTATATGTTTTTTGATATGTATGTTTAGTGTGTCCAAAATAAGTGTACTTTCTTTCTTTCTTTAAATAAGAGCTGAGTAACAAAGCTAAATGAATGACGACTTTGCGCGTGTTTGTGCGAACGCGAATAGCGGACGACATTAACCTTGTCACTTTAAACGAGGTAACAATCAGTGATTATGCAAATTTAGACCAATTAATGGCTAGCCACCTCCACCTCTTTTACCACGTGGTAAAAGTAGGTAAGAATAAGAATCATTTATTGTAAAAATGTGTTTAAAATGAGATCTCAAAAATATAGAGTTTTAACAGTATATGCCGGGCGTGCAATATGTACTTTACTTACATAAGTAAGTAAATATGTACATTACTTACATAAGAAAAAAAAAGATTTACCTACTTTATGGTAGGTAAATCTTTTATAATTTTATTATACCTACATAATGCCCGGCTATGTATAGAGATACACGAGGCTAGTTTTTCAAGCTAGGATAGCAAGCTAGTTCTCTTACTCGCTAGCTAGCAAGGGATAATAAAGATTTCATCCAAATATTTTAAGCTTTTTAATATCGCAAAACTTATGAGTTGAGCGCGATAGAATAGCATTCATAGTTTCCAACATATTCAAGTTTTTATTCATGACCCGGAATTTTCGCCCTCGAGTGTAAATGACTATTATAACATACCTCGATAGGTTTCAGAAATCAATTTTCAATTTCAATTTATTTCAGATCCCTACTTATAAACTATCTGTCTATCTACATCAAACCTTGTGCCTTCCATATAATTATTGTAATGTCCTATGTGGTAACAGTTGGTACTACCGATTGTAAAACAATGATTAGGATATGGTAGCTTCCCTAGATAGACATAGAAGGTCATAGTTTACGATTAAATCAATACTAGACTATAAAATAATTACTTCGTCACATAATGTCCTACTTAGAATCATCTCTCAACTTAAACACTGTTTAAACACAGCTCAAGATTCTCTGTGTCACTGAGTATTTGTTACTTAGGAACATAAAAAAAAAAAAATGGCATTATTTTTAAACGGCGATTAACTGTTGACAGAAGTTGAGAGGCGTTTCTAAGTAGCGGGGCTTATGTTTTTATGTATTTAAAATGTTAGGTACTTACGTCAAGAATGGTCAAGGAGTAAGAGGCGGCGTGCAAAAGCGCGAACAGGAAAATGGGCGTCAAAATCACTGATGTAATCGCTAAGGGAACTCTTTCGTCCAAAATATGATGTGTTCAAAGTTTGTCACTATAATTTACAAGTTTAAAAACTGAAAAAAAAACGACTTCAATTTGATACGCCTTCATCATCAAATGATGATAATGATGATTGGGACTGTTCTATTGATCGTAAACAAAACAGAAAGTCACAGGGAAGCAAAATACGCAAGTGTACGTGGATGACGTGATTTTTCCAGTTATTCTTATTTAACTGCCAAACTACTGAACCGATTTTGATAGAATAGGTACTATTATATTTGTTCTCAGTGAGGATCGAACCCACGATCCACAGCACGGAAGGCAGAGCTATTACCGACTGAGCTGTGATACCTGTCGAAACATTGACTCACTAATCTTTTAGAGTCCTTTGTTGGCTTCTCATTGCCGACTAACTAAGCTTATAATATTATTATATTAGTACAAAAGCACATTTACAAAGAAACTACAACGCGACTTTGTCAGAACAATGAATGGCTTTCAAAGAAATTATTCTGAAGTCACTGGCTTTAAAAATAACATTGAACGAGTAGTACTTGCACTAATGTACCTACCTACTGGCTGAAATACATTGAAACTGGTTGCTTCTAGCTTTGGCAACTGCGGACCAAAATTAAATGAAGTAGAATTCTAACTAGCCCGTGGTTACTTTTATTGTGACTAGGATTACAGTCATGACCTTTTCTTTTTTTAGGGTTTTGATACTAAGGGATAAAGCCCAATGAGACTGTTGTCTGACTGAAGTTGTGAATTTTCTGACCAACTTCAAAAAAATAAAAGGTTCTCAATTTGTTTGTATTTTGATATCAAAATAACTGGAAGAGATAAGTGTATCATGCTCATACATAATTGTGTATTTGAATTTCCTGTGACTTCAGTGGTGTTTATGGTTTTTAGAATTCCCCTCATCATCATCATGATCCACAGCCCCACTTCTCCCACGGCTGGGTATAGGCCTATGCTTTCCTGGAAATTCTGTGGTTAGTACTAAAATAATCCCATTGAACGGCCATCACCATCTGATGATGAACCTGGAAGGTAGTCAAATTAAAATTGATTCCCCAAGTTGTTTAGACTTATAAATTATTTTTTGTGGTGCAGTTTTGTAACATTTCCAAAAGGATACATAGATTAGGCGTGACGTTCATGAATATCAGCGAGTAGAAGAGGTAGTGAGCGCTGTCTTCGAGGAAGAATCTCGCGAGGAACTCCCGCGATAATGCGATCTCGTGCGCCGGGATGCGCTGATGCAAGCGTAATGCTGACACGGCTGCATTGCCGAGGAGTGCCTTGTAGAATGCTGACGTTGGGCTGTCGTGACAGAACACTATGATAAAATCTGCTAAATTATAAATGGCACCACACTGGAACATTCAGAATAAATAAAAAAATAAAGCTTTATTGAGGACATTTAACTAGAACATAATTTAACTATATTTCTTTGTGAGGATCATAAAAAGGCAGGAACCAAGCTGTAGGTTTCCTGCCCGTTCTTCTAGGCTCTGGTAGAGAAACTCATGCCTTAGTGCTGTCTGTTGGCCCCTAAGGTGACAGAGCAGAGTGACAAATGAAAATAATTTAGAATTTATTTTTTGATTTGTCCAGCGGCTTTAGGTTTACCGTTGTCTTCTCAGCGTAGTCACAATGTACAATGTGCAAACACAACATCATATTACATTTATTTTCAACAATTATATTATTAACTGGACACTTAAATATTTTTTTAAGAACAATGGTATTCAGCAAAACAAAATAAAAATAGCTGTAGGCCATTTATTTTTTATATTATTTTAATAAAATATGATATTGAAATGAATAATTGTTGAAGAACTATTGCTTATCGTATTAAATATCAACACAGTCAAACCTAACATTATTCACATGGTTAGTGAGTAAATATGTACTAATTAGGTATGAAGTGACATTAGTTTGAGCTTGACCTTTGAAATGCTTGTCCAGTGGAAATAGTATCTAAGTATCTAGCATCTGTTTCATCACTATATGTGGTAGAGTGTGACCACACTAAATCTGCAGCACATAAAATGTGGCAGAATACTATTAATCTATTATTATTGGACAAGCACCATCAGTATTGAGAAAATGATTTGACAGATGCTTTACTCGAACCACAAAAATTTATTTAGAACACATCGATAAACCTTTTTAATAAGTGAAGAACATGGAAGTTGAACGCTGTCCCAATAGTTATAAAAATGCTTTTCTGTTGCCAAAGAGATTACTTTTTTAGAACTCACTTGTTGAATATAGGTAGGATGTATCCAATAGTACATAGTACTGTGAGTACTCTGATAGCCCAGAGTGAGACATCGATCTTGTTAGCAATGATGTGGGCCTTCAATGCTGGCATGCCTTTAGGGGGACCCGTGTCTCCACCCGGAGAAGACTGTTGAGGCTGTGCATCGACCATTTTACTGGAAAATAGATGGATACATAAAAAGTTTATTGTACACACAAAAGATAATTTTTTTACAGGAAAGAACGTAAATAAATAGAAATCAAATCATTTAATTGCAACTAGTTACCTACTTATAGCTGTTATTAATAGAGTACCTACTAGATTCTACCATTTAGGCATACCAAGTAGGTATATCTTCATATCTACTAAATTTTATTAAGTATATTAAAATTCAATGTTTAGATTTGTAATCATCATGGTAGCACAGTATGTAAAAGGTTTACATACCTAAGCCAAATGTGTGGGATCTGTCTAGCTACATCTTAGTGTAACGAACGACATCTAACCAAAATTATCAGATAATTCTACTGATAAAATTGAGTAGCTACCTAGTAGTAGGTATGTAATGTAGGTAGCTAAATAACCTAGCATAATAGACATCCAAAACTTTTACGTAGGTAGGTACCTAGGTGCCAAATACCTATTGCTTTGCTACAGTGCAGAGTAAAAGTGAATGCCCGAGAGAAAGTTCAGATTATGATACCTTTTTCATTGTATGAGTAGTTTAGTGGGCCGTGCTAAAACTAGAGCAGACTATAGTTTTCACAAAAATATGACAAACTGAACTTGTCACCTTCGTTATACATAATTAAAATTACCTACCTACAAGCGTAATACAAGTATCAAGGACGCAACAACTAGAAAAACTAGTTTGTTGTAAAAATAAGTAGAAAATATGACAAAATATTTTTTTTCTATCTGGAATTGACCCACAGAGATATCACCGATATAGACACTATCATAGATATACTTACATGTTTTATTATGGATTATCTTACACAATTATCTAAATTCTAGAGAACTACAACAAACCTACACGAAATAAATTCACAGCGCAGCAAAGCGATCACGCATGATTTGCCGAAATGAAATAGTGATTGAAATGAAAACGTCAATATCTTTCTTTTTCCTTCTTACATTCATTCATTCATTTCAATCATGTATTGTTTGACAGCTGACTGAGGCAGTGTGTCAGTCACTACATGGTCACTACATCTTGCCAAAACTCCACTTGTGGCTATCTTCATTACAATCATCAAAATCGGAGAAGTTTCCGAAAAAATTTAAAAGAAATCTGCCTATCTTTGACACTTTGTTGACGTGACAACCATCATCACGATAATGACTTTTGTTTGTTGGTTTTTGTGATTTCCTCCTAAAATTCTTGATGAATTCGTAAAGATAGAATTTCACGAAATGTTAGGTAAAAGTATGTTTTTATACAAATACAAACAACTTAAAGTTGCTCAAGAATCGTTCAAAAGTTATAGCATTATTGCCTCAGTGTTAGATAAAGCTAATGTTGGCGAAATAACTGAAGTCAAGGTAGGTAGGTACCTACACAAACAACCTGAACAACAAACTAAACTATGAATGGAAACCAAATTCAGTCAGCTAAATTATATTTCAGGGCTGGGTGAGAAACTTACGCTTACAGAAAGATTTTATATTCGCCGACGTCAACGATGGTTCATGTTCAAAGAAGCTTCAAATTGTCATACCAAAAAATTTGAAGACAGACTCTTTGACGTACGGTTCATCAGTGCACGTCACCGGAAAACTATCTACGAGTCCTAGAGGACAGATCGAGCTAGTTGCAAACGAAATCAAAGTTTTAGGCAACTGTGTTGTCTCAGATGGGTATCCATTCAACCCTCGGACTGCCCACCCTCCAGAATATACCCGTCAGTACCTCCACTTGCGGTCGAGAACTAATTACATATCATCCATTCTGCGGGTACGAAGTGCACTCACTAAGCACATACACGACTATTTCATGTCCAAACAGTACACAAACATCAACACTCCTATTCTCACTTCAAATGACTGTGAAGGAGCCGGGGAAGTATTCAAAGTGCAGCCCGATAATGAAGCTACTGTCAAGGCTATGATGCAGGAAGGGAGAGATAGAGACTCCGTATATTTCGGCTCAAAAACATTTCTTACTGTATCAGGACAATTGCATTTAGAAGCAGTATGCAGGAGCCTCGGTAATGTGTACACATTTGGACCTACATTCCGTGCTGAGAACTCAAGATCACGGCTCCATTTATCTGAATTTTACATGTTAGAAGCTGAGTTAGCATTTTGCGATACATTAGATCAACTACAAACAGAAATAGAAGAGTTTGTGAAATATGTTTTCGTTAAAACTCGAGATACAAACGATACTGATTTACACTTGTTAGATAAAGAAAGTAAATTGCCTAAATGGGTCGACAAACCTTTCGTAACATTAGTTTACGAAGAGGCGAAGAGTATACTGGAAAAGAAACAGATCGCCGATACAGAGGAAGGAATCAACAAAGAACAGGAACTAGCATTGGTAGAACACTGTGGTGGTGTCCCCGTGTTTGTAGTCAGGTGGCCGAAGAATCTGAAGTCATTTTACATGAAAGAGTGTCAGGGTGATGCTAGTAAGGTAACTTTATTTTGCAATCAGTAGATAGAGATACAGGAATCACAGGAATTGCTACAAAAGTGATTAGTATGTATTTGGTTTGTCTTATAAACAAGCCATCCTACCCCATCATCACTTACAGAGCAGTATGATAATTTTTTGTAATTGAATGATCTTTATGGAATTATTCACAAAGTAGAAGCTCTTGGCAAAAGTGGAAGTTCTATCCTATATCTCTTTAGCTGCCCAAAGCACGGTCCGACTGTCCCACCATACAAGTACCCTATATCTATAAAAATAAATCAAAATAAATTGTTTCTTCTCTTATAGGTGGATGCCCTAGATCTCCTAACGCCAATCACAGGTGAAGTACTAGGTGGCAGTCTCCGTGAAGACAGCTATGCAAAACTACAGTCAAAGCTCCCTTCAGACCAACTGAACTGGTACCTTGAACTGAGAAAGTTTGGGAATATCCCCACTGGTGGATTTGGGCTTGGCTTGGAAAGGCTACTGCAAGTTATGTGTGGTGTTAATAATATCAAGGATACTCTGCCGTTTCCTCGGTGGCCACATAACTGTGATATGTAACATACAAACCTAGTCAGTTGTTGTTAGTGAAAATATAAGTTAATTATCTACCTATTTTTGTGATTATTGTCTATTCCTAATCTAGTAGTAGAAGAATTTTAGAGGTTTCAGTCTAAAAAATGGTTCAGTACTAACATGGTTAGACCACATAAGTATGAATGAATGAATGAATGAAAATACTTTATTGTACGTAGGTACACCTTACAAACTAATATGCGAGACAGATTATGTTATAGTATGTTACATAACGTACAATGGGCGGTCTTATCGCTAGGGAGCGATTTCTTCCAGACAACCTTTGGATGGAGTGGAGCGTATATATAGGAAGGTCGGTTAGGGTGTCCTATAGGACAAGAAAAGAGAAAAGATTATAAATAATAATGAGATTAAAAAAAAAATACTATGATTATACCTGCTTAGATACTATAATAATATACACAAATAAATACGAATATATACATACTTATATACGCTTTAAAAATATATACCATATAAAACTATGACGAATCAGATGAACGATTGGTATTATTCTTCAGTCAGGTAAAAGTTTTTGAGCTTAATTTTAAATACAGCTAATGAAGGCGATTGCCTAATGGAAATCGGCAATGAATTCCATAGGCGGACAGCTTGGACGGAAAAGGAATTTGCATAGAAGCTAGTTCTATGCACGGGGGTTTTGAGACGGAGGTTTACTGAGGATCGAAGGGTTCGAGAATTCGTGCAGTCGAGAAACTCGAAGCGTTCCTTCAGATAGAGGGGAGTGGAAGGACTATAGAGGATGTTGTATAGAAGGGAAAGGATGTGAGTATACCGGCGAAGACGAATGGGGAGCCACTTGAGTTTCACTCGAAACTCAGACACATGATCATACTTCCGGAGACCATAAATAAATCGTATGCACATATTTTGAAGCCGTTCAAGTTTATCAAGATTTTCTTCTGTGATATCGAGGTAGCAGGAGTCAGCGTAATCTAAAATAGGAAAAAGAAGAGATTGTGCTAGCGCAATTTTGGTTGCCGTTGGGAGAAAGTTACGTAACCTTCTAATAGAACCTGCAGAAGCAAACAGTTTGCGGCTCACAGATTCGAGTTGTGGATTCCACGACATACTACTATCCATAAGTACTCCCAGGTTTTTAACTGTTTTACTGTAGGGAACCGTTACGCTGTTAAAGTACACGAGTGGTAGTGTTTGCCAGTCAATTTTGCAAGTTGTACGAGAGCTACCCAATATGATAACCTGGGTCTTAGCAGGATTCACCTTGAGTCCATACGCCTTACTCCAGTTGCTTATTTTGACCAGGTCGCTATTGATCTTTGAAACTGCATCAGACAATTCATCAAGTGGGGCTTGAGTGTAAATTTGGAGATCATCTGCATATAGGTGGTAGGAAGAAGTGAGTTGATGGGAAATAGAATTAATGAAAAGAGCAAATAATAGAGGTGATAGCACGCCGCCCTGCGGTACACCAGCAGCCGTACAGCACCAAGACGAGTGTAGATCGTCAACGCGAACTCTTTGCCGGCGCCCGTGCAGATAACTGCGAAACCAGTCAACCACCGATGGAGATATGTTAATTGAGCGAAGAAGGCCTAATAAAATGTCAAAATCTACAGTGTTAAAAGCGTTACTAAAATCAAGTAACGTCAGGAGAGTTAGGAGTCCGTTTTCCATACCGAATCGTACGTCTTCTGTTATTTTCACGAGTGCAGTCACAGTACTGTGACCAGGTCGGAAACCGGATTGAAGAGGATTGAGAAGGTTATTTGTGATAAGGAAGGAGCTGAGTTGATTGTGTATAAGTCGTTCAAGGACTTTAGAAAGGAATGGCAGGATGGAAATAGGACGGTAATCGGATGCGGAAGCGGGCTTGGACTTCTTAGGAAGAGGAATGATAAGTGCTTCTTTCCACAGGTAGGGAACAGAGCTAGATGAAGTTGAAAAATTCAAGATGTGACAGATCATCGGGAGTATTTCATCGATTATAGGAATTAACATGTTCCGACCAATGTTGTCCCCTCCCATAGCGTTAGATGTGATCGATAGAATGCTCTTCTTAACATCACATGCGGTGAATTCACTAAAGACGAAACAAGGATAATCAGGTTTTGGCAAAGATGAAAGAAAATTAAGGGTACTAGTTTTGTCAACCAGGTCAATGGTGGTTGAAGACGAGAAGTGTTTATTTAGAAAGTCAAGATCTAAATCCTTTGAAATTGAATCGTTACGAGATTTGCCAATACCTAGTGATCTTAAGAAGTAATACATAGGTAAAAAGAAAACCAATATTCTCTCTATAAAAACAATTGTTTATTTACATCACCAATAAACTAAAACCATTGTGATCCTGGTACTTATCTAAATAGAAACAAAGATGATAAAAAGTTGCATAGGATTTAGAACAAAAAGAACCGTAAGTAATGTAGTTATTTGAACAAGAAAGTAATGACGCAATTTCTCCACAAAATCAACCATTAATGTATTCAAAGATTTTATGAATCAGCATGCAAAAATAATATAAACAAATGTATAATTTCAAAGAAAATAAAGGAGATTCCTTTAAATATACCGTAAACTAACTAAAATTACTTTAAAAATAACTTAGTCATTGCCACCAATCAATATTAACTCTAATAACATCAATTTGTACCATTATACAAACAAATTACTAACTATACAGATATAAACAATGTTATATACTAAGTTTTATTATCTATTCAATAGCTTTGATATATTTACAACAATCAAATATACAAAATGTAAGTCACAACGAAATGGTGCAATAAAATAATTTGTAACCTAGCTTTATTATCACATTTAGTTTACAATTTGTATTTTTATAGACGATAAATTAAACCAAATGTGGCAAGGTACTGTGTAATAGAGGTTAGATTTTTACAAAATGGCGGATATAACGACGATAAAAAATGGCAGCGTGACGTCACTATATCTAAAATTCGATGATTATAAGTCATTGAGGAATTTATTGCGAGCAAGGCTATTATTACATTTACGTATAGTACAATGTATTAAATATTAACATTAGGAAGACAATCGTAAAATGCAGAACAGGATACTTCACAAAAAAAAAACCACGCAAATTGTATTCTTAGATCTAGTACTTATCAATACTGATTTATTGCAATGGTTACATAATTTATGTAAAGATCAGTAACTTTCTGAGTTACTCCCTAATTTTGACAAAAGAACTGCTGCTACAACACTTTTAATCAAAATTATTGCGCTTATCGTTTACCAACAGAAGTAACTCTCTGAATGAAATCTGTTGACACACAAGTTCACACAACCTTTAGTAATAAAAAACATTGAAGCACTTGGCTACCAAACATCAAAAAATACCAAAAATAAAGTGCCTCCTTCTAGTACACAGTCCTTATACTTAAAAAATAATCAGTCTGTAGTCTACATAATAGAACACAACCCTGACTCTTCAATCCCCTTTTTCTCGGGGGGTGTTCTCGAGAGTCTGACCCCCTCTAAGGCTGGCTTCAGGGTGTATTGGAGCTCTATCTCCTCTCCGGGTGGTAAAGGCTCCTCATCTGTCTCTGTGCTGATGTCTTCTAGCATTGAACCTGGGTTACAAACAATTCGTTTTGATTTCTTAAAACTCAACTTGAACCTACTAGAGATCCTTTAAGTATTCTTAAAATGATTAGTCAAGGGCACAATGTCCACATTTTGCAGTAATTTATTTTTACCAGAATAACTACCTACTAACTGGTTTCATCACAATGTTTTCCTTGAATAACAAAATAATTATATTCTAGATGCCCCATTGACCCATTCATAGGTCAGCTGAAATTTCCTTAACAACCCACCGACCCACTCGTAAGTCGGCATACCGCATTCGAGTCAGAAACATCATCATAATTATCATCGATTTGTTCGCAATCGAAAAAATGTTAGTGGACACATTTTCTGTAGGAGAAAAGCAATCGGTCCCTTTCGTATATAGTCAACTTCGCAATCGGTCCACTTCTCAATCAGTCCACTTATGCGAACAAATTATTTATTTTTTTGGGAAAGTTTGACTTTCCCTTCCCTGTCGTTCTTCGAAGTAGAAACATAAATAATGATGGAATTGACTTACTTCTAGTGCTACCAATGGTGGGTATAGTGGTAGGCCCGCTGATGATGCAGGGTATCGGCGCCTTAGAGATGTTGATCCGTATGCCGGCCAGGGACGCAGCCGGCGCCGCCGACTCGAACTGAGAGTTGCCGTCGATGGACGATAGCACCGTGTTTATTGGTTCTGGGGTTAGTTTCATCGCTTCTTCTTCGGTGGTGATTATTGGTTCATCATCTGGAAAGAAGGCGTAGTTACAAGGCTTGCTGATTGTAACTTTATGTAGCGCCATCTATCTCGCTACATAAGAACTAACATGAGAAATATCCTAGATCGCGCAAACGAAGTTATCACGGAGTTTGAACATAAGTAATACTACCGAATACCATCCATTGGTCCTCGGACCCCGAGCCAAAGGTCGCTCGGCGTGGAAGATCTTCCCTTTTCGTAGGAGGACATCTATCTTACCATGTTCTCCTCACTTTATATTCAGTTTTAAACATTATTTCGGCTTTCCTTCTCTTGTGACATTTCAAAGATAGATCATCATTTGATGTTCAATCTCATCTGATTTTATGTGACTGTCGAGATTTAAGATAGTCTAGGTAGCCATCAGACTAGAATCACTTGGCCCCCTTTCTTATCTATCCTATCCTACTAATATTATAAACGCGAAAGTTTGTAAGGATGTATGGATGTTTATTACTCTTTCACGCCAAAAACTACTGATCCGATTTGGATGAAACTTGGAATATACATTGTCCGTGACCTGGGCAATGTATATTTATTTATCCCGGAAAATCAACGGGATGCAATGGGACGCGAACTCTTCAGAAACGCCTACAAGATTTCGCATAGAAAGTTGCACTTCTCCTGCGCAGGCGGAGACGCGGGCAGCAGCTAGTAACTATACAATAAGATTTGTTTAGTTACCAGGATCAACGGGTTCCTGCTTGATCTTGATGTTAGCGTAGTCGAGGGTTGCCTTCTTGTCTCGCTCGGCTCGGAGGCCGCAGGTCTCGTCGTCCGTGTCTGCGTCGTCCTGCACGTCGACCTGCTCGACCGGCTCCGCTGCATATATCACGTCGTCTTCTTCACCCTCTTCTTCTATTTCCGCGTCGTAGATCTAACAACACGTTTCAACCATTATGCATGGTTTACACCAGGGGTCACCAAATGGCGGACCGCGGGAGTGATTAAAGCTAGTTACTCTGCTGAAGGAAATGATCGATTTCCCAGAAAACTGAATATAAAAAGATATAACGGTTAAGATTTTTGACTTTTTAAAATATGCTCCGAGGTTAACCTATGTAGGCCGTAGATGATTCTTATTGATCTCTTTTGACAGATGAGAACTTTTTCAATTTGAGTAGCATTTCCCCATACTGTTATAGAATAATTTATGATAGAATGACAGTAAGCATAGTAGACTGAGAATAGAGTTTTTCTGTCTAATAAAGGTCTCAGTTTGAACAGTGCATAATTAGCACTGGCTAATCTTTTACAAAGTTTAGTATGGATTTCTGATGCAAGTTATTATTACCTCTAATGGCTCGTCAGCCTTTTCATCATCTTCCAAGACCTCGACAACTGAGCCGCAGTCCGACTGCACATCTAACGTGTCATCAACGTCTTTGATCTCGATCGGCTCGCCCTTCGCCACCGAGTCCGATTCCACTGAGACTAGCTCTAGGTTCTTCTTCTCTTCTTCTTCTTCTTTTTCTTTAGAGGCCTACAAGATAATAATAATAATAAAAATAAATAAGAATCGAAATCTAACTAGATTATTTAGATCCTGAACACTGAGATGATAGACGATAAATGATGGAAGAAACGAACATGTTGTGCCGACCCCACCTAGTGGGATGAGGGCAGGAAGAAGAAGAAGATAGATTATTTAGATCCAAACAACTGGTGACCAACAGATTTCCGGTTCTGCTTCTTCTAGCACTCTACTTTAGTTAAAAAAAATACAAAAACACAACCTGTTTTATTACTTTTACTGAAGACTAGCAAAGACTAGTATTTGTGAATATTACCGTAATTTAAGATCACAATCATAAAATTACGTGATATTTGTCAAGACCCCCCCTCCCCCCGAAGTGAGATTTGAAAAGATTTAGCTTGATCCCCTCCCCCCCTAGAACACCTCACCTAATTAATGGACGCCCCCGTACTAAAAAATGAACTAACTTCTGTCAAAATCTATGGATCTGGATTGGAGGTGCGTTCGAGAGTAACCCACCTTTTATTTAGAATCGGCTATTTCCCATTGTAATGTTACCTTATAATCCTTGAAGCACATAGGATGGTAGTTGAGGTCGTCGTGCCGCACAGAGTTCCTGAGATGCCACTCCTCCTTGTCCTCGTTGTAGAACTGATCGAACTTGTCCCCGCACAGGGCGCAGGCGCACTCCGCCGGAGCGCCGGCCGCCACGGACGGAGTCTCCACCGCCGGGGACAGCGGGGCTTCGCCCTCTTCCGCGTTTGTCGTTTCGAACCAGTTCTTTTCTGTGAACGAAGGTAATGTGATTACTAAGTTAATTAAAAAAACCAGTGCGTGCAGTCCCTACGCGCGGGAGAAGTTATACTTCGAGTGGCACGCATTCACTCTCGCTCTGTGTTTAATGTGAAATTAATTTAGAATTTATTTTTATGTAATTAACCAATATGCAGTACTAAATTTTCACTTCAAAATAAAAAGTAAAAAGTTGCATGAACACTGTCATCTATTATATTTTGACTGTAGCGTATTAGTCTCTTTCTATTCCCTCCGCTGTCAGTTGGAAGTCGTGTAACTTCAAAAACACGGGCGGTCAAATGCTGAATTGCTAAACAATGCCATCTATATTTGATTGTAGCGTATTAGTCTATGTCTCTTTCTATTCCCCCGAATAGAAAAGAGACAGAGGCTATGTCCTCTCGAATAACGCAACCTTGTTGGAAATCGCGTTAGAAGTATAACTTCAAAAAGTACAGTCGCCTTACCAGGTATAATTAGACAATTAACTAGGTATATATCTATTTAAAGCTAAACAACCCATAAATTAGTTCTTGACGATCACACGATCAGGAAATTACGTGACGGGTTGCAATGCCAATGCTACCCAGCCAAAATAATACCTAGTTTTGTGGCAGTGATTTAATTCAACCTTGAAGTACACGAACAGAGCGCAAATACATTTATATAGATTTTATTATTGATGAATACATAATTGACCCAAGAATTAAATTTAAAGAAGATTATATCTCTATAATCGCACTATGAATTCACATTTACTAAATGCATAGTAATGTATGAGCGAGGTGGAAATCAGGTGCATATGGCCCTATTTCTGTCTCTAATGTTTAGAGAGAGACAGATAAATAAATATTCTTGGACATTTATCACAATGCTCTCCAGTCCCAAACTAAGATTGCTAACTAGATTGCTGATATAATACTTAATATATACTTTTTTTTGTAAATACATACTTATAATACATAGTAACACCCAGACAGAAAGAACAAACATCTATGTTTGCCACACACAAATGTTTGTTCTCGGTGGGGATCGAACCCACGACCCACAGAGCGGAAGGTAGAGCTACCACGCCTGAATCCTGATCTAAATCTTTATTTGGAGTCTAAACGTCACCAACCTCTTTCATCCATTTCATCAATTTCCTCATACTGCAGCCAGTCACTGAGGTCGTAGTGCCAATGCCGGGAGTGCGCGCGTCGTGCAGAATCCCTCTCGCGTCTGTTCTGACGGAAGTGCCAGTCGAGGTGTTGGCTGTACCGCACCGTCTGTTCAGGAGGGAATCGCGATCCGCAGCCCGAGCATTGCATGCCGCCGTATAACTTTGTTACTATACCGGGTTGTTTGCTACAAAAGATAATAACACAAGTAAAAACAGTGCATCCGCAAAAACAAACATTACATTCGAGGAGATTTACCATAGGACGCGATTCTGTTGGTGCATTTTTCTAAACTAATTTGACAACACTGAAATTATAGTCGCCTTTGTCGTTTCAGTTCATCAAGTTCATGAGAAAAGCTCGTGGCTAGGCTTGCTTAGTCAATCTTCACCGATTATCTATGTGAAGCGAAGTTCTGCGCGGTCACTATTTTGATGGGTGACCGTTAGTGACATTTACATCTGAGCGCTTCCGTGCTTCAGAGGGCACGTTAAACTGTCGCCACGACGGAGACCTTAAGGCGGCCTGAAAACTCCGTCACCAGAGTTCATACGCCACGAACTCATATGAACTTGCTTGCTATGAGAAAAGGACGGTAATAATTCAATCCACGTAGTACTTACTTATCTAGAATAAAAACATTAAATAAATACTAATGAAAACAAACCCTCGCAATGTCTGTGGTCGCAGGACGTCAACCCTGTGTACTTTAGTGGAGTCTTCTTTGGGCGATTTCTTCTCCTCCACTTTCTCTTCGCTGTTCACTTTCGGTGTTTGTGGCACGATACCTATACAATAAGAACGACACTGCTTATAACACTTTAGTATGTAATAATTCTGCTTATAACCTTTTAATAAAGTGAAAAGTTCTTTAAAAACTATTCCTTTGTCGTTTAACGGGCAGTTTTACCAACACTCAATGAAAGTACGAACATGGAAGTTGAAAGCTGTCTCAATAGTTATAAGAACGCTTTTCTGTTGCCAAAGACATTACTTTTCTCGAGGTACGGTCACTTAAAGGCGTATGTCTAAGGCAGACAACCAAAAAACTTATCCTAATGCGATAAATGCAAATTTTTTGGTTAGAAAACTTGTTTCGGTCAATGTGATATTTTTACTGAACCTTTGCATTGTTATTCTCTCGACCCTGAAGGTCTGCAATTTCAAATAATTACATTTAGTTATATTATATCTTCAAAAATGTTGAAATGTGCGAGCGAGAGGGTTGTCTGCCTTTTACATACGCCTTAAAATGTCTTGGGATCTATAGTACAACGTAATGCAATATTCGTATACCTCTAAATGATCCTAGATAGAAACTAGTAAACACAGCGCTGTTTTTAAGTCATTCACTAAGATTACCAAAACTAAAGAAGGCATGTAACGTTAAGCTGTGAGTGATGATGATGACCATTAGGTCTGTTTGTCAGTCTCCTTCACATAAATACAGCTATTTTTATACAACACAGCGGACAAACAAGCGTAGGTATGGCGCGCTGATGGGAAGCGGTTACCGTAGCCTATGGACGCGTTGCTGCCCCTTGAAGAATTTTAAAACACCTTTTTTGAAGTGTCCCATACTCTGTTTTTGAAGTGTCGTATTTAACACACTTGAGACCTACGTCCAGCAGTGGACCGATATAGGTTGACGATGATTATGATGATGATTGAACACTTACCAGTTGCTACCAGCTTTGCGAAAAGATCAGTAACGTTGATATTGCCCAAGCCGGGCAGATTGATGGCTGGTTTCTCCGCAACTGGTGTTTCGAGTCCGGGAATCTTGTCGGTTTTCGGGAACAACGGTTCAGCGACGCTGTAATCGGAGCCCGATGCAAACTCCATTGTTGTCGGCATCACAGATGCTAGCATATCGAGACCTGGACAAGTGAATAGATATTTAGAGTATTATGTAGTAATATAGTTTAGAAAGACCTGTGGCTTGATCACGAATAAATGTGACTTTAGCAAACGTATGGTGACGCTAGCGTATCCGAGATACATTGCGCGGTGACACTACAACGATTGGCAGTCGAGCTGGCATTGACGCGCATTAAAACTCGCTAGCGTTACGATACGTTTGCGATCGTCACATTTATTCGTGATCAAGGCACTGGAGAACAAGTGACGAGATATTTAGAAGAACCCTCAAAGTCCATTAAGCACGGCGAAGAATAGGTGATTTAGTTGATAATCTACTTGATGAAGTTTTTGGACAGTTAAAAGAAACTTTTAGATGATGTTTATAAGTGAGATACAATTTAGTAGCATTGTGACTTAGCTCTAAGATTCACTTTAGGTATCAAATTGGTTTTCTTTTATTGTGGAACTTAACTGATCGATATTTAATGAAACAAAGAGAAGAACCAAATGGTTAATAATCAAATAGGACCAAATGGTTAATAATCAGATAGGACCAAATGGCTAACAAGAATCAGATAGAGTAAAGAAACTCACCTTGATTCTCATTATTGGCATCGGGACTAGGAGTCTTCATAGGTCTCGTTACTGGCTCGTCCACTTCCATCAGTTCAGTCTTCGACGGCGATTGAGGGCCTTCCGCTACCTTCACGGGGAGGTTAGGCACGGTGGGTATTCCGGTACCCTCCATATTGGCTATTTGAACGAACCCAGCCTTCACATTTCTCGGTAAAGCCGAGAACCGAATGAAATGTTTTCCGGTTCCAATAAATATCGGCTTTGGAAGGTCTCCGTACTCGACCTTGAATGGCTGCTCGTTTATTAATACTGTTCTAAGAGCATCCACGAATCGTATCGTGAATACTTGATTGTCTACTGTGAACTTTTGAACCTTAGCGTCCAGGTACACTGGACACATCTGCGTGGCGTTCACTATAAGGTTGATTTTTCCCGCGACCAAGTCCATTCGCTTCTCTTTCCCTATATCTACTTGGGGTAATGGTCCTTCTAAGTGCACTAGTCTAGGTTTCCCGTCGATTATCACACCTAACGGGTTTCCACCGAAGAAGCATTCATGCCATCTACCGTTTATATAGAGCTCTCTGGTCGGCGCGCCGAATTTGATGTCAAACACTTGATCCTCGATATCTACTTGCTTGTAACCTTCGTTGAAGGACAATACAACGGAATCCTTGTTGTCAAACGTGACCCGTCGACAGCCCGGTAGGAACTTAATCTCGCGAGGGTCATCCCAATCGAGCATAATGACTGCCGTGTCACCGTAGAACCTTATTTCACGCGGTACACCGTCGATTTGTATAGTTTTGACCGGGTCTTGATCAATGTATTCTATAATCGAACAGTCAGTCGGTGGGACGAAGAAGCCAGGCGCTCCGAGAGGTGGGGGCGACTCGCTTCTCTCGTAAGGTTGTAGAGGGCATGCACCCTGGCATATCCCCATTTTAGGAGTAGGCAGTTGCGGGAGCGGCATTCTCTCGAACGGCGGTCGCGGTAGCCGCGTCTTGCCTCGGAAGAACGGCGGCACAGGACCCCGGAACCTTCTAGGACCAAACTCTTCTAGCCTCGGCTGATTACCTCGCCAAATAGGCCTCTCTGTGAAGTCTCCGAAGGAACGCGCACTCGGTCCGTTCATAAACATGCCCATACCCGGCATAGTCGGCGGGCCGGGCATGGGACGCAAATTATGCTCAGTTTGAGTCCTCATATCAGAGTCTTGGCTGTAACCTTGGCTGTCAGGCGGGGTGTCCATAAACGCGGATGGAACGATCCTTTCGTCTATATCACCAAAGTTGTTGGGAGAAGACTTGGGGCTGGCGACTTTGTTCTCTCCATCGATGTGCGCTTTGAGTTTCTTCTTCGACGCTTCTAACGTTTCCTTATTCTTTAGTTTTGCCTCTTTTAACTTTAACTTGGAGACTTCTAATGACTCTCTTTGCTTGGCTTCCTTTAGCTTTAACTTCTCGTTGAGTTGGAAGACTTGGTACATGAGTGCGTTGTACTGAGTCTTGTCTAGTTGTCCATCATTGAATTGTTCCTTGGCTTGAGACATGATGATGGAGATGGTTTTCTTATTATCCTCAGCATCGAACTCGTCTCCGTTTTCGTTGCGCATATCTGTATCTTCAAAGCTTATCGTGCGACGTCTTTCTCTCTCTTTTTCTATACCTGAAAAGATATATCATAGAAAATTTATTTTACCACTACCTTGGTACACTTAGTTAAACGTAAAAACCATAGGTAATTCCGAAATACCTACTAGGGTTGCGTACAAGGAGGTAAATTACTTACTAGGAGATTTGTTGAACAGCAGCGGCCTGCCGAGTCTGTCCTTCCCCTTGGTCGCCTCCGCTAACTTCGCTCTCACGAGGTCCAACTTTGAAGGAGTCTTCTTGTCCTTTTCAGATTTTTCCTTCACCTCATTCCAGTCCTTTTTAGGAGACTTGGGCGGAGAACGTGGCTCCTCGTCTTCAGACATTGGCTTAGATTCGGGCTCTTTGTCCGTTTTGGGGGACTTCTGTTTGGGAGAGTCGGTCAGAGACGGAGGAGGGGGGGCGACTTCATCTACTTGTGGGAGCTGGCGAAGGTCAACGTCCTCGTTACCGAAGAGACTGTAAAATGGATTTCCAGTTTGAATATTAAACAGTTTGCAGAGTTAATTGTCTAATAATAATCAAGACAACCAGCTATACCTTATAACCTGCTCTTGGTGGGACTAATGATGAGGGTCTGAAATTCATTTTGCAAGGATGCAAAGAGAACTTAAAATAGATGGTAGTACTTGGACTCATAGAAAAGCGCTAAAACGTGGGTTTCTGGAATTTTAAATGAGCCATGCATGGAAAAGCTATTCCACTCCTTAGGTAGGGCCATAGCACCATCATCTTCTTAGGCAGACTGGTCAGCAGATTGAGCTTTGCGGTGGCTGAGGATAAAACACGAGCCCTGCACTCAAAAATCCTTCCAAAAAGTACTTACATATCAAACTTGTCGACTTTATTCTTCTTAGACTTTCCTTCTAAAGTCTCTGTAGAAGGTCTCTTCTGCGCTACCACAGCAGCCTTCGGGTCCACTGTAGGAAGCACTCTCAGGTCTACATCCTTATTCTCCAAGATAGCTTCAGGGACATCTGAAAATTGATCTTTATTTTTATGTAGTCTAACGTCTGTTATTGCACTCGATATTTCCGGGTCTCTTTTACCTGTTACCGCATTTTCCGTTGGTGCGATCACTCGTTGATTTTGTGCACAATTTTGACAAAACTAGACCACTTTTAAAAGGTTCAGGCATCATTCAAACCTGATCAAAAGGTCACAATATTGCATTGTGTTCGTCACCCTGAGACAAAATCGGAAGTCTAAATTGAACCACACTGGCTATAGGTAGGTACCTATACTTTTAAAATCGCACCAATGCATGGAGGTAGAGTAACGTATCACTGGTTTGGTGACTGTCACCTTGATCAGTGATCACAGGTGCAGAGAAAGGGTAGTATAGCCTTTCAAAATCTAGTGATTATTATAAGTAAAGTGTTAGGAATACAGGTTTAGAAATACCTAAATTAGCTACTTTTGTTATTCATATTTTTTTAATGTCCCATTCCACTTTTACTTGGCTTTCACACATAGTTTATAAGTTTTATCACTTTTGATAATTTAATAGATAATTACTGAAGGTTCTAAGGTGTAAAATATTTCCTGCTATGTTTCCTACTTGAACCACATATCATTATATCATTTAAAATTATCTAAGTTACTGGTTGAAACTATAAAATCTTACTAGTTTCTTTCCGATGTCAAACTAGAGGAATAATAGTCCTGAACGAGCATTATGACTGAAGAACAGTGGAATTATCTGCCGGAAAAGTACAGTCAGCACTAAAAGTAGATAAACTTAAAAGTAATGTTTAGATGTGTCTCTGGGATCGATTTTGCCATGAGATTGTGAGGTCTTGCATGAGCATTACAATATTGTGATAGGTACCTGCAGTTTTTTTTTAATTTACATATTTATGTTATGTGCTACCTATTTACTTGCCTACAGCTTAAACAAGAAAAGTGATTTCATATGAGAAGAAAGGTAGTGATATACAAGAAAGTACACACAAGAGGACGATTATTGTATCTTTAGGGCTACTAGTCTTACAGTTGTTAAACACTTGGCGGTATATTTCGTTAACACAACCAGAGTTGGTTAATCTTCAGAGAATCACCGAATTCTCCAATCACATACCACGCTCTAAGTATACCTAACTAACCTTGTTTCCAATAGAAAACACAAATAGAATAATACGATCCATTATCTCCAAAAAATTTAGATGGTTGTTACATTACGCAAAAAAAGATTACCTATAAGTAAACTCGTTGATAAAAATCTTCAAAAATCGGCTCACAAATTCATAAAAACTGATCTTTTAAGAACAACAAGACATAATCAACGAAAGTCTACATTAAAACGTCCACGTGTGTGACGTAGGACTGACTGAAATGGGATTATTTGTATTTTAAACGGAAACCAGCCACACCTTTTTGGAACCGACTGTACCTGCATCTGAGAACAAACTATTAGAATGTAGGCAAGGTTTCACTTGCAGTCACAATTGACATGGTGCCAAATTATAAGTAAAACCATACCATAGTGGTAGAAGACCTCTCTCACCTCTCAACAGCTGGCTTGCGTACAGCATTAGCAATTACGGAAGCCCTCATAGCTTACAAAACTGACAATCGCTGGAGAACCAAGGTTTTCAGGCAATGAGCTTGACCGCAGCAGAAAGGCCCGATGAATCAACGGGTCTCGAAGTAGATGGATGCGGAGCCCTGAATCGTTCTTCCTGAAATCTATGGTTATGTCCGACAGTAGTGGTCTGCAGGCTGGTATGATAATGATAATCAATGTAGTTTCAAAACAGCTGAAGAAACCTGGATAAAAGTTATAGCTTCAACTTAGAAATTGATAAAAACAAACCTTTGAAGAATCGAAAAAAACCCAAAATCAATATCGGTATAGCAGAATGAAACTGCACGAAGAATTGATGGCAATAAATAGGTAAGTGGCATTTTACTAATACACTGGCCTGCAAAAATAAGTATCACACTATTAAAATTGCAATATGTTTTTAAGTACCTACACAAGATATACTTTCGAAACAAAAAGGACTCCAAAAAGAGTTTAATTTACGTACTACAGTGTTAAAGAAAGCTGATAAAAATTGCTTTAAATCGTTTTTTATTTTAAATCTCTAACTTCTATAGTTTAGAAAAATTTAAATTTTAAAAGTATAGTAACCCTACTTATTTTTGCAGGCCAGTGTAGTTACAATAGTCACGCACTAGGGATCCTTATGGCTTTGTTTTTGCGAATCTGCGAAGTTTATTTATGAGTAAAACTGATGCAACAATTCAATTCGCCAAATTCAGCGATTACCTCTGCCTATAATAGGCAATTGCTTAATCTAACAGAGCCAAGACTTGCTGGTGACGTGTTAAGTCTTACGTGCCTGAACAGAGTTGAATGCGGTTTTTTTGTAAGATACTTGATCAGAGATGGTTCTTAGTCGTTTGGTGCAGCCATTTGAAAATTATGATGATGTACATCAGCTCTGAAAAGGAGTTTTGAGGGAATCTCATAGTTGCAGGTTGAAACATTTAGATCATATCAATGTATTTAAGTTTGATTAACTGGAGTCCTTACTACAAGGTCTGATGATGACCAGCAATAATAATGAGGATCCAACGAGATTTTCATCAGAGGTTTTTTTTTTAAATTAACATAAGTATGGTGTATTGCGTGCTTGTGCTCCTATTACGTTCCAAAAACTTAATTTACTTTTACATCTCTGTAAAAAACTATTCCTATGTGGTATCTTCGTCTACGTATAAATTTTCGTTTTAAAAATGATTTTTCCGTAGATGTACAGGTAGATTAAATTATATCTGTAACAAAGATTTACTTTAAAAGTATTACTAAGTTGTTAAACTACACAACAGTCAATATAATAAGATAACATAATATACAATGAGTTGATACTTACGGTAAAAATGTCCATGTCACTTACCCTTCAAGTAGTCTAAGTATGAATAACAACTGTGCGAGGTGTCGACCCCAAGTAGCCCTAAAGATACAACACTCGGTGCAAGGAAAGGTGCATGAAATCCACAGAACTCCGATGCCTTCATCCAGATATTTCAAAGTCCACGATTGAATCAGCTGTACTTCTCAATTAGTTCGTTATACTTTCCACTGCTCTTGAAGTCACTAAAGTATCTTATGGTACTATTTTTTCTTGATGATTATTGAGTCTTATCCAAAATTTAAAAATAAATCGTTTACAACCCAGTGCTTCAAGCCCGTGTCAGAGTGCTTACAGAAGCTCGTCTTAAACGTAAGGGTACAATACCGCAATATGAATACTCCAACAGTTGATAAACATTTTATTTCCACAACAAGCGCTCCGCTTACTACTCTAACATCACAGACTAGAGGAGATAGCCCTCCGGTAAATATGGTTGTCTTACTTGGCTCGGGGGCGGAGGCCGGGCTCGGAGGCCGGTCGGGACTCTCCGACTTCTCTCGGTTGCGGCGCATGTACCGCTCCTTGTGGTAATTCTTCAGCTCCTTGAAGGGGACCTGCTCGTCGGGCTTCGGTTCCTCGACGAGCGGCTCCTTCAGCTTCCTCCGGCCGCGGAGCTTCTTCTCCGGAGAGGATCCGCTCGACTCGTCCTTCGCAAGGTCCGGTCGGTCGGGGCGGCGTCGCCTCTCGCGAACCTCCCTTCTCCTCTTGGAGTTGGCCGCGTCGGGCGGATCCCGATTGAGCTTCGGGATCGGGGGGAGTTTGGAGATCTTTCTTGCGTCGGCGATCTTATCGACGTAGGCGGTGGGAAGGCGATCATCTCGCTTGGGTTTGTCGTCGGCGGGTCGCGGTTCGTCTCGGCGTCGGTCGCGCCGCGGGTCGCGACGTCGCGCGTCCGGTCGCACGTCGATGGTGATCACGTTTTTGCGTTTGGTGACGCGCTCGAGGGGCTTGATGTCGAACACGTTTGGTGCGATGGGAGCTTGCGGCGCAGGCGCAGGCGCAGACGCAGGCGCCAGCAGCGCGGGACGTGTCGGCGGCGGGACGTTAGCGGGGACGTGCCGTGCGAGGCGCGGGTCGCGTCGCGCGGCTATGAGTGCGGCCGACACGGGCGCTATGCGACCGCTGCTCGCCTTGCTGACGGGCTGGAATGAAAATACCACGTTGCAATCCATCTAGCTACACTTCCTTGTAAAGTTACTTTAATTACTTTTATTTAATGACAATTCGCAATAAGCTACTATTATATCACTCCATCTAAAATAAAAACACCAATTTCGCGTCTAAAGATAGATAATATCTCACCTGTTTTCTGTCGTTGGCTGTTTTTATTTACATGATCTACCTACTAGTAAAATGCTTTTAGAATTTGAAAGAACCCGAAGTCCTCGAATAGCATACCTAGAGATGAAGGATATAACTCACCGGTCCAAGGCGTTGCTTGACAGAGACGCTGGCGACCTCTGGTACCCCTGTGCCCTGCGGTAACGGCGGCACCGGGTTCACCATCGCAACTGGAGTGGCGACCGGTGGAATTATAGGCTTTGGCGACACCTGGGGACAAATTACAAATGAAATTTATTCAATTGCGTCAGAGAAGATCTACATCCAACAGTAGACCATAGATATCATGAAGGGGAAATTACATGGTTAATTACATGGAAATTACATTGATTTACTTTTGGGACACTTGGGAGAATGTAAACAATGTGGTCTATTACTGAGGCAACATTCAGGGGAGGGGGGGGGGGTTTATGGTTCATTTATTTCCTCAGTGACAATGTGATACTATAGCTTTAAACGTTCAGCAGTGGACTTCTTCAGAGTTATCCAGAAATAAATAAATATTCATGGACATTTGACACAACGCCCTCTAGTCCTAAACTAAGCTAAGCTAATAGGGGAACTAGATTGCTGATAATAATAATCATCTAATGATGATTATTCTGCTATAATAACTTGTAAGAAATACGTATGGGATAAAAAAAATCCAGATAATCTCTAGTCGCGAACTTTATCACGAACTATTTCAAGCCTTTACGTTGGAATCAAGTCACCATCTTTTAGGCATATTATAGAAATAGAAATTATTTATTTTACGCAAAAACACATACAAAGATATAATGAAATAAACATTAAATTATAGAGACAGATGCGTAAAAAAGGTACTCGATCAGCAAATGCTAAAGGTGCACGGTGGCTCCTTTAGCGCTGGTTTTCAGAAGTGAATTTTAATAAGTACAAGATATCACTGATATAAAGATGACAAAATGTATAATTTATTAGGTGCAGTATCTATACTAGTTAGTAGTCAGACGATCATCGCAACCACAAGAATATGTATCCAGGTCGAGAAGCAGCGACCTACATATCTATTGCATAAATCAGCTACATTTCACAAGAAATACAATATTCTTTAGAGGACACTGCGGTTCATTGAATCTTAACTTGGCAAACCGTGACTAGACTACCTACTTGGTGTGTAGAAAGTACCAACTGGATACAAGAGAAAGTGAAACCAGGCGTTTACAATGTAGTTTTTAGATGTGATTTTTCAGCGTCATTTAGAACCTTTTTTACATGATGGTTAGGTATGACCTAGGTTTTGCATAGGTTAAGCTATTATGACAGGCGTCATGGCTCAGTCGGTAGTAGCTCTGCCTTCTGTGCTGTGGGTCGTGGGTTCGATCCCCACCGAGAACAAACATTTGTGTGTGGCAAACATAGATTTTTGTTCTGTCTGGGTGTTACTATGTATTTACAAAAAAAAACAATCTAGTTTCCATAGTACAAGCTTTGCTTAGTTTGGGACTAGAGAGCGTTGTGGGTAATGTCCAAGAATATATAGTACAAGCTTTGCTTAGTTTGGGACTAGAGAGCGTTGTGGGTAATGTCCAAGAATATATAGTACAAGCTTTGCTTAGTTTGGGACTAGAGAGCGTTGTGGGTAATGTCCAAGAATATTTATTTATTTATTATCTAATACCTTCAGATATCACGGAAACAATTAGTGAAAACAATTTAATACTTTTCGAGATAAACAATTTGATTTCACTTCAGCTTGAGTCATTTCAATGATAAATAGTCTCAGTAAAGTAAATAATACACAAGTATTGCTCATATTTAAAAATAAATGTTATTTACACAATAACCATTATTTTCATTTTATTGAATAACAATGTAGGCTGCGAAGAAAAACAGATGTGACGAGTCAATGATACCATATTTAGTTCATAACTAGCTTTCGTCCGCGTCTTCGTTCGCGTCCTGTTGGATCCCGTTAATTTTTCGGGATAAAAAGTAGCCTATGTGTTAATCCAGGTCACGGACAATATGTATTCCAAGTTTCATCCAAATCGGATCAGTAGTTTTTACGTGAAAGAGTAACAAACATCCATCCATACATTCTCACAAAATTTCGCGTTTATAATATTAACAGGATATTGTTTAGTAGGTGTGTAGAACTAATTATTATATTTATTTAGGGTACCTAAGTACCTACCTATTTTAGATATGTTAGGCTCGTATGCTGATTTACTGCTCAATCAAGCACTGATCCGGACTCGAGCGTAGATTTTTGTATGAAAATCTCTACTCAAATCAATGCTTGACTAACAATTTCTACATCATAATAAATTTATATTGAATTCTAAAATAGCACTAGAACGAAGCTCAACTCTGAAGTATTGTAGTAGGTAGTAATCAATAAACATCAGTTTTACATAAAAACAGAACTCCATTTATCATAATCTATTTTTAATGGGTCCTGTTCTGCTGACCGTCAACAAACTATACATACTAACCACAGAGTACGTGTATAAGTAGTTATGTAAAGTAGGTAGGAAAATAATACTGTTGTTTCTAAAGTTGAATCTGGTATTCCCCCGGTTTCGAAAACGAGTTATTGAAACTATGGCGATAATGAGTTCACTTAGCGATAATGAGCCCAAATACTTGAACAAGATACCAAGACAATACTACCTACAAGGTGCAGGTAAGTAATGGTCGCAAAGTTGATTCTTAAAAATAATGTCCGTAACCTTGGTTCTTTTACGGATTTCCGTAACTGGATTCTTTTTAAAATTTAAAAAACAAGTATTTTGTCGCGTATGTAAGTCTATTGTCTCGCTAATGTGCGCTCGAACATACTAGAGGTTAAGAGTAATTAACCCTTGAACAGAACTCTAGTGATACATAAAAATCTGTAATTTCAAACCAATAAATAATGCAAGCAATAAATAGGTATTGCGTATGTTACAAGTAGCTCACCTTTTTAGCGACCTTCTCCAGCTCGAGTTGTCTCCGGACCTGTTCCAATTCCATCTCCACCTTCCTTTTCTGCAGCATCAGCAGCTCTTGCTCCTTCTTAGCGAGGATGCTTCTCATTTTCTCATCTTCCTCAGGAATTACTGTTGCCGACTGTGTGGCGGGCTGCGAATTGTATCACAAGTTTTACTTTTTGTTATGACAGGGTTAAATATTACTAGTAGGTAATTTTGTGGGTACATCCTTAAAAGGTCTCCGAAGCTTGACGTAGCATACAGAGCACGAAAGCGCTCAGATAAAAATGTCAATAGTCACAAATCAAAGTTTTTACTTCTTTGCTAAATGTGGTTGACCAAAAACGGTGCTAAACTGTATACAGAATGTAGCTGCAGACCACATCCGAAAATTTTGGGATGTGTATGATGCAGCTATGTATGTAAAAACAACATACTACAAATCAATGTTGTTTTTTTGTGTATGTCAAATAAACAGTCTTATCTTAATGTCCAATTAAGTCACTTGTAATATGTAAGACTTCCTTGATCACATGACTTTAATGATACCCAAGGACTATAAAGTACCTACCTACACTAAGATGTACCTCATTACAGATAAAAGCAATTTACAGTGAAGTTTTTATGGAATTGTGTACTGTACGAGTATGCACATTGTAAAATGGTATCAATGGATAAGGTTTAAAATCGCTTGTCCTGAAACTCTGTGAGAAGTCTCTAGCAGTGGAATTCAAGCTAAAAATGATAATGCAAGCTATATTCTAGCAGGTTATCACTATCTCGGCACTATGAGGCATCACTTATAATCAGAATACTGCAAATTACTGACTAGCTAAGCCACAGCTTTTAAGAACAGCTAGGTTACCGAGGTCTTTGTGATTAGACAAAATTGATATTGACTTTCTGGTATTTCTCATTACAGTAATCCCTTGATCGGTGTAACAGGCTTATGTGTAGTAAAAACTTGAAGTAGTTAGGAGTTGCAACATGGAAAATATTTTAGTTTTGCACATAACCAGCTGTTCCTATTATGCTGTGTCTAAGTAAATAAACATAATCAAACTAAAAACACCTTTTTCAGAAAATTTGGATTTACATGGATGTTTGACTGATGCGGCTGAGCTTGGATGGGCCACGCCGGATCCACCAGGTTTACTTTCACATCCAGCTGGTACATCTTTGTGGCCGGGAACACATCGTGCCATGTCTCCCGCAGTTTGAACATTTGGGATCTTATCTTTTCGTCCACCTGTGGAAGAAAGACTTTAGTACACAGAATATTCGAACTTACAATAGTAAAGCAATTTTAAACGGTAACGAAGCCAGTGGGTATAAATTGTGGTAACAATAATTACCTGTCGGAAAGTCCTTGTGAACATATTCACAATGCTCTGAGAGAACTTCTGTATGTAAGCTCCGCCAACATTCTTGATGATAGAATCAACTAAATAGAGTACAGGCAGCTTCACATCTGGGTTCACCTGTATAGAAAATAAATGTCTAGTCCAAGTCCAGTGGACGCAGTCCGTAACTTGGTCTATGCCTAGATACACTTGGTCCGGGAAAGAACAACACAAGATAATATTCGGTACTCTTTTAATTTGCACTGCAGAAAATAAATCAGAACTCAGTTTTAAAATATCTTTATTTTATTTATGATACATTGCTGGAATGGAAGTGGTATACCATCGGAGGTAAATTAAAATTAGAATTGTTACAGGTATCTCCTATTTTAGGTAGTTAATAGTTCAGTAATATTGCATCATAATTTTGTTTGGCAATAAATAGAATGTGTCTTGAAGAGGAAAATAGCAGGTATTGCAATCATAGTGTTCAATAGATAGTTAATTATAATGGATATTCCCTACAAAATAAAATGTTAGGTATCAAGGGCATTATTTCCAGTTTTGTATGCCTAATGAATAATGATATGCCATCTGTGACTAAAATGACATGTTTGGTTTGAGAAAACTCGTACAATAGCCTATTGTTTCGACATTGCCAATTGAATGCTTATCTTATCTTTTACAGCAGGTATTTGTGTTTAGTTTCACGATAACATTTTGTGTAAGTATAGCTAGATTCTAATAGAAGATACCTGTGTCGCATCGTTGGCTACATACGAGGTCATTAGCAAGTGACACAGATACTAAACACGTAAAACACGCAGCGCAAACATGCGTCATCATTTTGTGATCACTTTCTGATTTTTGTCACCCGCGGCAGAGTAATCGCCCGTGATACTTTATAAATTTAAATTCACCTTCTCCAGATGTTTCTCCACGGTTTCAACGATTGTGCCAGCGTGGTCGACGTTTTCTTCCGCTAGAATTGTGAGCATGTTGATCAGAGGCTTGCTGTTTACGGTCAAGTCGGCCAAACTCGAGGCATACTCTTCTGCAATTTCTTTTGCCATGATGCACGGAAGATGCTATCTTCGCCTTCAGCATAACAAGCACTATCACCGTCTGCACATCACTGTAACGAACGAAATACTGAACTTTATTCTGTTACGTGGAACGGCCAATATGGCGAAATAACCAACCAACAAACTCAACACGAAATAACTTACGTTATCGCAAATATCGCTGAACGATTGGCGGTTAAAACATGTCGTAGCAGCTATCAGCTCACGTACGAATAGATACACATCGTTTGAATGAATTTACAGCACGTATTTTGGTGGTGCAATAATTTCTAATTTGAGAACGAGCAAGGAGACGTGTTCACGTAACTGCGGCTCGGCTCAAACAAAATGGCGGCGGGCGGGCGATAAACACGCGCCTCATGGGGGCGCTTTGCTCGCTCCCAACCAAAAATTAGTGTTGCCAAAGGTAACATACTAATAAAAACATGATAAAAACCAAAGTTTATATGGATAAATGTTTGTGTTTCAATCACGCTAAAACTGCTGGTTTGATTTGAACAAAACTTGGTATATAAAGCTCGTAACGTTCGGGTATGTACCTACATATCGCCAAAATGTTTTGGTTCAGGTTCTAGTGCATTAAAATAAATACCTACCACTAGGATTGGGTTGTGGGTGGATGATGAATTGATGACATTGATGCGATAGAACAATTTATTTTTGCTTTCAAATAATAGTAACTTTTTTGAATTTCCGTTTCGCTTCGTCACGTTATTTTTTTGTCATGTGTCATGTACACTGGGAAGTATATCATTCAAACCACAGACGAAGTATCACAATATAAGGCCCGTATTCCGTAGCCTTACTCAAGCACTGATCCGTACTCAAGCATAGATTTTTGTATGAAAATCTCAACTCAAATCTATGCTTGAGTAACGATTTCTGTCTCGGAATACGGACCTAATATTGTGATACTTCGTCTGTGATTCAAGCGATCAAGCTATTGTCAGTTTTACTTTTTTTCGGATAATTTCTGGTTTTTAGCCTGTAATTTTCCTCAGACTAGGTTTTTGTGTCTGTCACAGACGAAGTATCATTATCATCGTCTGTGGTGTCTGTGTATTTGCGACATTGCGATGATTGATCTAGGATGTTCGGTGTGATCATGGTGTGATTGATTTAGTGACGTTTTGATTGAAAATATTTGTTTTGTAGTGGTTCATGATTTGTGAGCGAGGAAAATAAAATAACAATATTCGTCTTCACGTGCGCTTTTTCTTGAGAGAAAATCATGTCCAATGTGAATACGAGTGACCTGCTAAACTTCCAGGACTATTCCCCAGAGCACAATGATCGAAGTGCCAGAATTGATGTGGAGGCTGTGCATACGAATCAATACAATAATACTATGTCCAACCCGAACTACGCGTATGAGGAGCCTAAAGTGATTGAAGAACCAGAAGTTACTCCTCAAAGTAAGGCCATACTGTTTCTGTTTGGTATCACAATATACCTCTAAAGTCAAAGTCAAAAATCTTTTAATCAATAAAATCTCACTGATCACTTTGAATCGTCATTCTGCACTATCCTTTCATACCTATCGCTATCGTTTTGCTACTTTTACCTTCTATATACGTTTCTGTGTACAACAAACTGCATTCCCAGGGCGTTTCGTTTCTATTTTAAGAAGTAAAATTTAAGAGCTGTAGCTAATGTATAACTCTGGTGATGGTATTTCTAGCCACCTAAAAGTTTTTCCCATAACTTTATTCAGGCAATCACAATTTTTGGACCATAGAGTACTACCAAAAGTATTTTGATGTCCACACAAATGAGGTGGTTGAGAGGATCATCTCTTCAGTGCTGCCTCAGAAGGTATCCCGAAACTATTTTGATGAGAGAATCAAGGGAAAGCCGGACTTGTATGGACCTATATGGATTTCTGTTACTTTGGTATGTTTAATATGCCTATAGCCATTATCTATCGAAAAGGACTACGTTTGAATTCAACTTAAACATTGTTAGAAACACGTCAAGTGGAATTCCATATTCTACCCATTTTTCAGATCTTCACAATAGCAGTTAGCGGAAACATTGCGAGCTATCTTCAAAACGCCAACAAGGCAGTCCACTGGCGATATGACTTCCACCTTGTGTCCTACGCGGCGACAGCAATAGTATGCTATGTGTGGCTCGTTCCGTTGGCTCTGTGGGCTGCTCTGAAGTTTACTACTCAGTCAGAGGCACAAGATGAAATTGAAATTCAGGTAAATTTAGTTTTGTGCCACAAATCTAAAAGATTTAGATACTTTTTTATGCACAGCCCATGCAAATTGCTTTTGCAGACTAAATAGTAAAGCAAGCAAGCAAGCTCGTATGAGTTATTTGCCAACTCTGGTGACGGAGTATTTAGGCCGCCTTAAGGCCTCCGTCGTGCCTTAACGTCTGCTAGAGCCCGGACAGATAGTTTAACGTGCCCTCCGAAGCACGGAAGCGCTCAGATGTGAATGCCACTAACGGTCACCCATAAACTGAAGAATACTACTCTCCACGGGTATTATGCAGGTTTCTTCAAACCTCTAAATTCTAGTCAAAGGATATTCTCCTCAATACAGAAAAATCTCATTCTCGGTGAGTCAATCTAAGTAAACTGAAATGGACTTGCAAAAATACAGAGAATCCAAGTGGAGGCCCCATGCCCCATGGTATAATAATCACACTTAACACAGGGTCCATAATAGAGGAGCTTAAACAACTAGTTCTTAAAGTTGTTTTCTTTCCAGGGTTCCAGTGGATCACCAAGCATGATGTCTCTTTTCTGTCTCTACGGCTACTCCCTCTCCATCTACATCCCAGTGGCAGTTCTATGGACCATCCAGGTGACCTGGCTACAGTGGCTATTCGTCCTGATGGCTGCTTTCGTCTCTGGAGCAGTTCTTATATTCTGGCTTCTACCCGCTCTGCGTAAATCGAAGTACTTTGTTGTTTTAGTTGGGTCGATCTTAGCATTCCACTTTCTACTGGCTGCTGGTTTTATGTTGTATTTCTTTCATGCGCCTAGTTCTGTTCCCGTGACTGTTATTCCTGCACCTGCAACTGTATCTACCAGCAAGCCATAATTTATTATTATGTCATAGGCCGGGTTCCCACTACGCCGGACCGGCAATAATGCCGGATCCGGGATAATGTCAATAGCCCTATATAAATTGTACAGCCACTAGCTCTTCCGGCAGTTTTACCGGCCCGGCAGATTTGCCGGTCCGGCGTAGTGGGAACCCAGCCATAGATGCTACAAAATTAATTACTTACTACCTATGCATATTTAACACAAAAAAAACTAGGTACCTGTAGCAGTGTGAGGCGCATGAAGTAATTTTGTGGTACATTATTTTATTTATTTAGGTAAGGTAATACATAGATAACTCAACTTTCTAAGTTATCACTCACCATAATCTTTCAGAGTTTTAAGAAAAGGGCTAGTCACAAATCATGAACTAGCTCAGTACAGGCTTAATAGTAAGTACATTAAGCTAGGCACTTGTATTTATTATATTTACATTCCTATGAAGTTTTCAGTCATAATTTAAGTTTGTATTTGAAATAATAAACAAAACTTAAAATAAATTAGTTTTTATTTAAAAAAACTACCTACTTATAATCTTTATAAAAATGTACAATTTCATCTATACAATAACATCTACCTAGCTAGAAAGTACCTAAAAACCGGCCTATATACAATTTTAGGTACAACCATCCGATTTTTTTAATTTGTATTAAAATCTGCTGCTAAAATACATATTCACACAGAATTATGTCACTGCATATTTTTTTTGTAATAATCACTACATAGTATAAAGCAAAGTCGCTTCCCGCGTCTGTTCTAATCTCTGTATGTATGCTTAGATCTTTAAAACTACACGACGGATTTTGATGCAGTTTTTTTAAATAGATAGAGTGATTCAAGATGAAGGTTTATATGTATAAATACATCATCATCATCACTGCATTGCACCCGTGCGAAGCCGGGGCGGGTCGCTAAAGCCGGGGCGGGTCGCTAGTTGGAAATATAAAGTTTGTATATTTTAGTCTGCTATAGAGAATTGGTCGAAACTCTTCAGCCATGGTTGTCTATGGAAAGATGGCGGCATTTCTTCTGGGCTCGATTGCAAAGTACCCGCCAACTCCGACAACATGTTTGCTGTAACAATAAATTATTTATTGTAATAAAACTAAATTTTTCTCAAAGAATCTATTACAGTATATTTACTACCAGCAATGGACTTTGTTTGGGCTGAAATAACGATCAGATTCACCTAGTTTAATAGACAATTTTTTTTTGTCAAATTCTGCGAACAAGCCATGAACCGTAGAAATACTTAGTTAAATTAGTTTACAACTTTATTTATTCGTATGCTACAACCTGGTGCAGCTTACCATAAACTTCTCCATGGTCGAAACCTCTCATGACCTCACAGAACTCCATAAGATGCCCTTCGTTGTGAGACAATTGAGCACTGAACTCCACGTCTCGTAGTGAACATTGATATAATATTTGGATACCGCATCTACAGAGTGGAAGAAGACTTGATTGTAAAGTGCCTGAAAAATATTTTTTTTATTTGTTTACCATTTTGAAAATGAAAAACTTTCTTCTGTGAAACTTAATTGTGAATCATGGATACATTAGCAGGGTGTTCTAGTATGCATTCTTTGTTTGCATAAGCGCCCTCTAGCGGAAGACATGTGGAGGTAATCATCACCACAAGACCTAGACGTCAAATCCTTCTGATCCAAAACTCGTTTATTGAATCTCACCATTTTCTTTATTTGTACTATTATTCAGCATCACAGCGCATATCCTTAGAGCGTATACTATAACTTGTACTAATACAAGCTTGCAATCACATCTGTAACATAATGTAAAGTAACTTTAGGTAGAATTTGATATTATCACGGCATAACGGATTTAGATGAAACTTGGATTAGATTGAAGAACCTAACTTGGAATAGCACATGCTACATTTATCGGGCTAGATTAGACACAAGCTTGTAAAATGTACGTGCGATCTCTGTGGCTTGGTGGGTGAATAACGGTCTGAGACGCAAGTATACAGGTTTGATACCCACGGCCTCAATGGACGTGTCTCAAGTGAAAAATATACAACAACTGAATTATTTATGTATACTTGCGAGCATCACTTGCTGTTGATTTTACCTGGATTTATCTTGGACTATACTTGTGGTATCACTGATGTTACTATACAATATGATCAACTGTCTTGTTGTATGTACAACTTTTTCCGTAAAACTCTGGCTCTCTATACATTTGAGATACATTTCCACTTGTTTTAACAGCACTTGGAAGTAGCACGAATCTGAAAATAAGAAAAGAAATAAAGAAAGCTCGTATAAGTTAGGTAGTGGCCAACTCTAGTGAGTTTTTAGGTCGCCTTAAGGCCTCCGCTGTGGAGTAAACCACGCTAGACTAGAATCGGGGCAGACAGTGTAACGTGCTCTAGGAAGCACGGAAGCGCCCAAAAAAAATATCATAATTATAATGTCCCTCCTGACGCTAGTGGTAACCTCTGCCTACAATGCATTGCCTCACTAAGCGCGTCCACTAAGGACGTTCTCTGTGGAACATCGCATAATATCTGTTGGAAATACGAACGCAAACTAACCGAATCAACCGCGTTCCATGCCACAGACAATATATGTCAATAGGTGTTCGGTGTATTGTGTTCTCATAAACTTTCTTATTGTGTTTAAATAAAATATCAAGTCTTTATAAAGCCTCGCGTATATTATTTCCTCAATATCCCTTGCGTCCATCACTCTTGTGACATAAAGATGCGCCTGTAATACCACTGGCACTCATACCCAGAACACAGAAATGCGAGCATCACTTTCTGAACCTCAACTACGACCTTACCTTGTCTGTACAACAAAACTCCTTGATCATAATCCATCTTAAGATTCCCAACATTGCTTTTAGGACAAAACCTTGCAAAGGAGTCCCACAGCGATACTTTTCTAACCAAAGCCAGTATTTCAATGACCACGAAAGGCATCGGTCGTGAAGTTAGGAGGGTTTTGATAATTTCTAGTATTATTTTGTTGTTTGTTTGTAGAAGTGCTTCAATTGTTATTGTTATGGAGAATAATAAGCCGCTGTAGAGTGTGCCGCATGACTGAAATGTAAACAGAAAATTTAAATCAATGACCTATATCCTCCTGAGATAAATGGCCAAGCTTCATTTTCCGTTTATTCCCGTTCGTCCCACTGGACATGTGCAGTTTTTTTGTTTTTTTTTTATTTATATTTTGGACTGAAATTTTTTAGACAACCCATTTGCAATATATTTATTGACATATTTAATTGATAATAAAATAGTTTTCATCCATTAACCAGCTGGATCCAAATCTTTGTATAGCGGGATCCGATAATAATAGACACCGCGCGACAGGAAGGTGGAAATTAGTACCATAAACCAAACTAGATGGCGTAAGTAGTATATTACATATTAGAAAATACTCACAGCATTATCAAGAGCGCTACATATTTTAGAAATGCTTTCTAGAAATTGATCTTTACTCTGACCGGCAGAGAGTTCAAAACTGCGGAACATATCAGCGCCGCTGGAATATTCTAGAATATGCGCCAACATGGCGATCAATCTACGGGCTAATATTTCTTGCTCCTCTTTGAATAATGACCTAAAACATAAGTACATTAAGAATAAAAAAAATGCCTTTGAAAATCAATCACAGATTTAGGAAGTTCCTGTCTGTCATTGGGTTTTGAAAATTTGGATTTGGTAAAAAAATGCTTGGGATTGCTTAAACATGCTTAACTTGGATAACTAACGAACTACATATAAACCCATTCATTTATTTCAATATTTTTTAAAAAAATTTGTATGAAACAATTTTTCATATCTCTACTACCCTGTCTACCAACAAGCAGTCAGTTTACCTGCCTCTCAGCAAATCACGTTTTGTAACATGTAAGCAAGTTGATGTCGACTCGATATATTTCTCGTCCATTTCCTTCTGAAACGCCGTAGTCATTCTCTGAGATATTGTCTCCAGTCTGCTGTGGACTTCTGATAATACTGACTTTGTAGTATTGAAAACCTGGAATTATTAAATACACTGTAGAGGAAACTAGCGTCCGTCCGCGACTTCGTTCGCGTCCCGTTGGATTCCGTTGATTTTCCGGGATAAAAAGTAGCCTATCTGTTAATCCAGGTCACGAACAATATAAATTCCAAGTTTTATCCAAATAAGATCAGTAGTTTTTGCGTGATAGAGGAACAAACATACATACCTACATCCTCACAAATTTTCGCATTTATAATGTTACTCGCTTCCGCCCGCGACTTAGTTCGCGTCCCATTGGATCCCGTTAATTTTCCGGGATAAAAAGTATCCTATGTTACTTCTAATACCTCCAAGAATATGTTTACAAAGTTTCATGATGATCGGTTAAGTGAAAGCGTAACAAACAAACTTACATTCACATTTATAATATTAGTAGGATTAGTAGGATAGTAAGATAAGATAGGATTACCAGTCATGTACTAAATATGTGACCTACCATACTTACATTAAAATATTGATCTCTATCAGCTATCCCGCTAGCAATACAAGTTAGGTCCTCGTACACAGAACTCAGTTGAATATTACAAGTTTTTTCTGTCACTCTAGGAGTAGATGGAATTCTGTGAAAGGTGCTGTAAACTCCCCACTTCTGCGGAGAGTCCCTTCTGGACAGCTTCTCATTATAGTCTATGATAGAGCACTGGTCCACTGGTGATGGCTCCAGGATTAGAGGTAGGATGGTTGTAAGGTTTGGTTTTTCTGTAATATTATTGTATTTTTAGCGTCCAATTTTTCCTTATTTCCTGGAGGACATCAGGTGGAGTAACTGCCGCCACCTATCACGCAAAAAGGGCCCAGCTGTGGCCTAGTTGCGGAAACAAGTCCGCTGAACAAGTTACAAGTAAGCCTCCAATTGCAAAATGAGGAGTGTTAGAAGTGGGTGTGATCCCCACTGAGAACAAATATTTGTGTGTGGCCAACATGGATGTACCTACCTATGGTCTATGTCTGAGAGCTATTATGAATTACAAGAAAAAAAATTGTGTTCTAATGTAGGTGCCAAATAATACCGCAATACAGGTCATTCACCCACCTTCACCACGATGTCACAAAATTTAATTTATGAATAGCTAATTCTATCGCTTTCCATACAAACCTGTCGCTAAAACGGTATCGCTTGAATCTCGTAGTACTGTTTGTTTACCATACATAAATTGAATTTTGCAACATCGTGGTGAAGGTGGGTGAATGACTTGTATTGCCGTGTTATTTGGCACGTTTATATCAGCTTTCCTCCAGTTCCGTTAGTACAAGCTTTGCTTAGTTTGGGATAAGAAGGCGTTGTGTGAAATGTCCGTGCATATTTATTTACTTACCTTTATTAATTGTTTTACTGAGGACAATAAACTGTGCTTTATTGTCAGTTTGAACGGCATTACTCGCCACTTTGACTCGTCGGCTCTGTGTCATGGATTCATTGTGAAAACTATTGCTCTGCCTTCTTTGACTGAAAATAAAAGATTCATCTCTCAAATGATGAAAGTGAGCTCATCTGCCTAAAGTCCACCAATTGGGGTCTTATGCTCAGTTGGCCAGGGATTTTCCTATAGGGATGAACAAAGTTTCACCACTGGATGTTCAAAAATCAAGTTTTCAGTTGTGATATGAAGTCATTACGCAAAAACAACAGTTAGAACTTGTTAAATGGATGTAATTATTACCTTGTTGATATGTCATTATTGACTACAGTCACTTGAGTCATTCTCACTTTTGTTGATTCCAATTTTTTGCATTTTTCTTTTATGCTTATTATTTCAAGGTTCTGTAAATAAAGAACAGACCTTTACATCTGTATCCAATCCACCTTCTACTAAGTACTAGTACAAGACAAGACATATGTTGTTGAGTATGAAAAAAATCATTTTTTATATATTTAGGCAAACTTTTGGCCCAAACTAAATAAAATAAATATGTACCTATAATAATATGCTTTCAACAAACATTTTCAAAAAAAAAATCAGAAAAGAAATGAAGCTTATTAAATAGTTGCCAGCAAAATGGAAGGCAATAAAACACTTTACCTTGAAGTCTAACTGAGTCCTCAAATCTCGCATCTGATTATTAGCAGCTGTCAATTTGTCAGTCCATTCCATCTGCACCTTTTCCTGAGCCTTGATCTTCTCTAACCTCGCATTATCTACTGAGACTTGACAAGATTTCAACTGAGTTCTCAGTATAGAAGCCTCACCTTCTTTAGTAACACATTTTTCCAACAATTTCCCGTTTTCTGACTTTAATTTTGCATTTTCCTCTTGAAGCTGTAAGAGTTGGCGGTAGGTGTGGTCGGAATCCTGTCCTTTGAATATCTTATCGCTGAATATAAAGTCCTCATCTGAAAGCTCGTTGTGTTCATTTGATTTTTGAATCATTTTAGATGATATACCGGGTAACGGAGATGCTATTCTATTGCATTTCTCTTTAAGTTGTGTTGATATGATGCTGGATGAGTACGATATAGGTTTTTTGAAGGTGAACTCTGCCTTTGAAGTGCTCGGCTGAGGGTTAAGCTGTGTGCTTGTGGAACCTGGTTGCATACACATACTGTAGTCGGGTAGTAAGCTGAGGTCGCCGCTGTAAGCCTGCTCGCAAGCCTGGCTGGCAAGGAGGAGGATCTCATCATCATTGTCGTCACCCCAAGTGTTGACATCTGATAATAAAATTTCAAAAGAATTTATTTCTAACCTAACTTTGTTTAGTAGGATCCTTTAAATTACGTAACTTGGATGTGATTTCGAAGCTAAGCTTGCATATTTCCTAGAAATAATCGTAAGGTAAGTGTAAAGTCGATGCTTACCTTTGTTACCATCATTGTTTTGGCTGAGTGGGAAATTATGATCAGATATACTTATGTCAAGTTTTGCTCGTTTACGATCACCGTGATTCATGGGGTAAAACCTTTTAGACATTTTGAGGTCTATGTTATAAAAGTTAGCAAGGAATAAAATCTAAAATTCTGCTAGAAAAAAATTAAATTTTGGCGGTGAATAAAATAAAAACATGAATGGAATGAAATGAACCAATTGAGTTAATGAACGAGTTAGTGTGACGTTGATATGACATGGCAGTGACGGTCTAGAGAAGTCAGTCAGTCTGCTGTGAAGCTAGCATCAGGCAGGGTCAACTATAGTTTTTTTTATTTTCGGAACTGTGCGGTTTTTTGATATAAAGAAGCCATAGACTCTAGAAGTGTGAAAGTTTCTACTTTAAATTTATTTTGTCTTTGCCTCAGTTTGTCGTGGAAATTCGTTGCGAGAAGACGTGTATCATGACTGATCCATTTAAACTTGGTGATTTGGTCTGGTATGTATGCAAAAGTATAGCTAATTCCAGCTATTTGGGGCCACGGATATAATTCAGTGTTAATAAATCGTGTATTGTGTTTGTTTCAGGGCTAAAATGAAGGGTTTCAGCCCATGGCCCGGCCGGGTAAGACGCTTCTCTATCATTTCACTCAACAAAAATGCCCTAGAAAACGTTTACTCGATGATCTATCATTATTATATTGTTCTATAGACTTTAAAGCCTTTGAATCAATTGTATGGAAGTTTTTGTAGAAAACAGCTATGGGCGGGAAATTAGTCGTAGGTACCTACTGCGCGTCTGGCGACTGGGGGCAATGACGCTATACTATAGCCATAGCCTATACGGGTACTGATAGTATCGTTACAATAAACGCTGAACACGCTAAAAGCCTAAACCTTCAATCAAGTTACAATTCCTGTCATATTTGAAACTTTCCAAGTTTAATGAAGTTTTTCCCTAATTTGTTTACAAAATAACCTATGGTGGTGTTATGGGTGATTTCAGGTAGCTATCCCCACCCCTGAGCTGAAGCTGCCTAAAAAAGCAACTAATGTTCAATGTATTTACTTCTTCGGGACCAACAACTAGTAAGTATTATGAACAGTTTTTACTGCTGATAAGCTATTTCTAGTAGCCCTCAACATGAACATTGGGTCTGCACTAAGTGGGCATCTGTGTCTATAAATAGTGTTAAGTACTTACAGTAATTTGCATCTCTGAAGTAAGCCTCAATACTCAATCATATAGGTAACTAGGTGCCGCCCGCGACTGTTACGGTTCGCGTCCCGTTGGATCCTGTTGATTTTTTGGGATAAAAAGTAGTCTATGTGTTAATCCAGGTCATGGACAATATATATTCCAAGTTTCATCCAAATCGGGTCAGTAGTTTTTATGAGAAAGAGTAACAAACATCCATCCATCCATACTAACAAACTTTTGCATTTATAAATGCTTTTATTGTACTTTTGACTTACCGAATGACCAACAGCGCCTGGATTGAAGAGAACAACATCAAGCCATACCATGACTTCAAAGAGCAGCTGATCAAGTCATGCAAGACCACAGCTTTTAAAGAGGCTGTCTCCCAAATTGAGGAGTTTATTGAGCATCCGGAGGTTTGTAACCTTTCCTTTCACCCGGAGGTTTGTATTCTAAATCAGGGCATAACTTTTTTAGTTAAATTTTTTGATTCTAGATTGATTAGACAAGACATATTTATTTATTTATTTATTAGTTTATTGGTGAGCAGCTTTCCCTGTTATGTCTACGTTACACAGTGTTCGAATGTCTTTTCTTTTGGTCACTATTTGTAAGCACTGTTTTATTTATTTGTAGCCAGTTGCGTAATATAAGAAGAGTTCATCATCATCTTAGCCCAGTATTGCCTACTTCCAGGTAAAAGCCTCTTTCAAGTTATGCCAGCCTAGTAGAGGAAAAAAGTTTAAATTATTTTCTATTGGAGGGAATTCTTTTTAAACCTTTGTGTTTATCCCTTATAGCAAGTAGAGCTTTGATTTTAATGTGATATTTTCCCAGTCCCAAAATAACCAAGTTCACTGAACTTGCAAGATAACGAGACAGGTTAACTCAAACTTTAAACATGTCTTTGGTAGCTTGAATTTCTCTTCAAGGATTTGGCTGCAAGGAACCGCCACCGTGACTTATAATGGGATATTTCAGAGAACATATTTTTTTCCATCCTAATTTTATTCCATTATCTTGCAATAAAGCAACATGCTTTATTGCAAGATAGTGGCCAACTCTGTTGACGGAGTTTTTAGGCCGCCTTAAAACCTCCGTCATGGCTTAGCGTCTAGAGTCGAGACCGACAGTTTAACGGGCAAGGAACCGTCCAGACGTAAATGCCACTAACGGTCACCCATCCAAATAGCGACCGCGCATAACGTCGCTTAACTTAGATAATTGGTGAAGATTGACTAGGCAAGCCTAGCCACGAGCGCTTCCGATTACTATCTTGCAATTACTATCAGTCATGCAGCGAAAAAATCTAATACCTTTAAACGAGCAATTCTTGTATATCTGAATTTTTTGAATTTTTTTTGTATTTTGTATGTATCTCTCGGAAACGGCTCCAACGATTTTCATGAAATTTAGTATACAGGGGATTTCGGGGGCGATAAATCGATCTAGCTAGGACTCACTTTCAGAAAATGTCGTTTTATTCGTGTTTTCAAGTAAACACTTAAACAGAAAAATGTGACATCTATTGGCGAATAATAATACTATTTTTTGAAGTTATACCTCTAATCGTTAATAGATGGCAGTGTTGAGCATAGAAACTTTTGTAACTAAATAAGTACTGCATATTGGTTATGTACATAAAAATAAATACAAAAAAAATAACGAGCAAAGCTCGGTCAACCAGCTGGTTATGAATAAAACAAATAAAATTTTCATTACATAGAAATTCGGAGAACTCGACGAGCACCATAAAAACGCAGAAGAGCAATTTGACAAGCTGAAGGTGCAGGAGGAGGAAGAGGGGGCTGAGACGAGTTCCACCGCAGAGGGCGAGCCCGCGCCTGAAGGCGAAGCGGGGCCGGAGCCTGAACTCACTGTCAAGAAGAAAAATGCTACTCCTAAGGTTAGCTTCCGATAGTAACTGGGGTGTCTGATTGGACGAACTAAACTTACAATAAGTACAATAGAAGGAGGCTGAGGGGAGCTTCACTGCTGAAGGGGCGGGGGAAGCGGGGGCTAAAGTAACTGAAGATGAGTACTGCTCATACAAGTTAGTTAATAATTGACCTATTGTTAAATCTATGATGTACTTATCTATGTACGTTAAATGTCCTAAAGTTGTGAAATTTTTCTGAAATGTTTTTTTATTGTTTCATACTTTTGTCAATAGATATTAATTAGGTAGGCAATGGTATTGATTCTAGTCTTGCATTTCTCTACTCGAACCTAATTTGACAGCTCTAAAGTTATAGCTGTGCTTGTTGTTTCAATTTCTGAGAAAGTGACAGCTACATTTTCAGTGCTGTCAAATTATGTTAGTATAAAAAAATGCGACAAGTCACATCGATACCACTTTTAAAAGTAATAATAATCTCTGAAGTATATATTACTAGCTTCCGCTCGCGACTTCGTTCGCGCCCCGTTGGATCCCGTTGATTTTCCGGGATAAAAAGTAGCCTATGTGTTAATCCAGGTCACGGACAATATATATGTTCCAAGTCTCATCCAAATCGGATCAGTACTTTTTGAGCCAATTCGTTACAAACATACAAAATCTTTCCTCTTTATAATTAGTATAGAAAATGATGATGGATTTGGCATTGAATTTTATTATTATCTGGATTCTATGTAACCATGATTGTCTCGTAGATCCGGTTGACCGGCAAGCTAAAGGCAGTGAAGCGCGCATCCTCTACAGGTGCGAAAGGGACGCCGCGCAAGAAGCGGAAGAGCAGTCTGCCTCGCTCGCACACTGACTCTGAACTCGGACACGAGAAGGGTTCCATGCTCAACCATTCCTTCTCCAAGAAGTCCAGTCTACTGAACCGACCCTCCAATACTTCTAGACCTGTGAGTATTACTACATAGTATAAAGCAAAGTCGCTTCCCGCGTCTGTCCTAATGTCTGTATGTATGTATCCTTAGATCTTTAAAACTACACAACGGATTTTGATTCAGTTTTTTTAATAGATAAAGTGATTTAAGAGGGAGGTTTATATGTATAATACATCATCATCATCACTGCATTGCACCCGTGCGAAGCCGGGGCGGGTCGCTAGTTAATAAATAACAAAAAAAAAACTTGGACATATCACACAACGCCCTCTAGTTCCAAACTAAGCAGAGCTTGTACTATGGGAACTAGATTGCTGATAGAGTAATTTATATTTTTAGTTTTGTAAATACGTACCATTATATGTTCTGTTTGAGTTTAGTATTATGTTATGTGTATTATTCTTTGGCAATCCTAATAAATAAAAAAACCTGTGCGTGCAGTCCCTACGCGCGGGAGAAGTTATACTTCGAGTGGCACGCATTCACTCTCGCTCTGTGTTTAATGTGAAATTAATTTAGTATTTATTTTTATGTACTTAACCAATATGCAGTACTAAATTTTCACTTCAAAATAAAAAGTAAAAAGTTGCATGAACACTGCCCTCTATTATATTTTGATTGTAGCGTATTATAGTCTCTTTCTATTTCCCCCGCTGTCTGTTGGAACTCGTTTATCTTCGAAAACACGGGCGGTCAAATGCTGAATTGCTGAACACTGCCATCTATATTTGATTGTAGCATTTGTAGCGTATTAGCGTATTAGACTATGTCAACCGCGTAACGCAACGTTGTTGGAAGTCGCATTAGAAGTATAAATATACATAGTAACACTCAGCCATAGAACACGCATCTAAGTTTCCCACATACAACATGAACAAGCACATGAAAGACGTTATACATTTACTGGGTGGTAACAGTCACGACACGGTTTTAATAGCTCTGGTTTTGAATGGTGGGGGAGAGGGTCTTGCCGCAAACGAAAGAGATAATAGATATTCCCCTCCACTTTCGCTGGAAGCTACAAACTACCGCCACGAAAATATCGCTGTGTGCAAGTTCTTATCAGAGTGTATAGAAGTGGTACAGTCAGCATCAGAAATAGATCATTTTTTGAGAATTTCTGATCCTGAAAATTTTCCCAAAATTTTTACCTCTATAAATTTCGAAATGGTGTATTGTTGGCTCTAAAATACTACTTTTAGGATAGTTTTTACTTAATCTTCTCTCTTCCTAGTTGGACACTCATGATAGATTGATCGTTGATCGTTATGAGGGGTAATAACTATAGTAACGGCTCCAGCGATGCGTTTTAGTTGGAAAGAGAAAATTGAAAGTTCCTACCTAAAGTCATAAGACTTTGAAACTTTGTCTCATTTGCTACTGATCCTGGGTGTACAACGATAATATCGCCGCGATTCACTCGCACGCTCAGAAGGCGCCTAATCGGTATCAAATACAGTAAATAATAAATAAATAAATAGTTTATTTTCTCTACAAAACAAGTTAGAACAAACATAGGTAAACTTAAATAGGTACGTATTAGGAGACAGTAGGTAAGAACTTGCTATTGGTTTTAAGTGTACTAGTTTTGTGAGAGACTGGTGCCTTAAATAGGTTTGATAAACCTGTGCCACAGGACACCAGTACCCCACTCCGCTGATTACTTGGATCAGATAACAATTATCTGTATTACAGTATTTAACATATCTGCTCAATCTCCAGGAAACGCCGCCATTAGACCTGGAAAACGTCTCCGAGACCCTTCTGGAGAAGAATATCAAAGCGAGCGGCATGAAATTCGGTTTCCTTGGTCTCGGCATCATGGGCGGCGGGATCGTCAAGAACCTTCTGAACTCTGGACACAAAGTCGTGGTGTGGAACCGCACGCAAGCCAAGGTATGTGCTATCACTTGAAGATAGGATGGATTAGAACTTGAGGACTAAAAAAATGAAATAAATTTATTCAACCCATTGGGTACAAACACACAGGATACAACAGAGAGAAACAAAGTAAGGACTGGATTGGTTGGACTGGTTGTCGTTTACAAATAACAGAGAGGAACGCTTGCTTTTGTTAAACCATTCTGCTATTGTTGAGTGATTGATTTGAATATGGTCCTAGTGAATTAGTTATTGTTGAATCAGAAAAGTGGTTCCCATTCCAAATAGTATATTACATCTTTTTCTTTCGTGTCGATGTCAAACTAAGAATAAAAACATCGTCATCTTCGCTCTATCATCTGTGGTAATGGTAATTATGATCCCTTGTGTACAAGTTTAGAGTACAAGAAGTTTAGAAGTAAACTGTGCTACATTGTTGACGGTAGGAATTTTACCATACCATCACACACTATTAACTTTTTCTGCGGAATTTTGATGTTGAAACCTGTGAAAACCCTATGGTATCTAGGTAATGTTATGTTAGAACAGATGTCTAAAATTAACGACGAAAATCAGGGTAGGAAAAGTACTTTTATAGTAGGGTTCACGGTATATCGTCAAGAATGAAATAATATCTAGGTGTGGACCGAAACACGAGCTAAGTTACATGGGAGTATAACCTTGCGTAGATTTCACATAATTTCGAACAATATTGACGTCCATTGCTAATAAATCTACAGATCTTTGTCGTCGCACATCAGATGGGGGTTTCCTATTGTTTTCGGGTGTGAGGTCTCCTTGTAAACTTTACAGTAGATTACTTTTTGATTTTTCCGTGCAATATTGTTCAATTGTTTTTGCTGTTTTAACTTGAGAGTGGTTGGTTGAATTACTACTCATTAGCTAAACAATTTTTACGTAAATATTTCGTAACAGTATATTAGATTGGTATGTGTAGTAAACTATAATGATTGCGCGTGCAAGGCACCATAAAAGAGTGCGATGTGCAATTTCGAAAATTTCATAGCACATTTCCTATATGTATATTACGTCAGATACCATAAAGTTCTCAACCATAGCCAGCCATGGCATCAATGTCGAATGTCACTCAACCATGGTATCTATCATGGCCATCTCCCATTTCCCCTACTTACCGTAATACGTTGCGAAAATCGTCGTTGCAAAAACTACTTTTAGGCATTGCAAAATTGCCATTCCTGTCTCCAGTAGGTATTGCCTTCAGGGTGTGAATGTAGCGATGGAAAATTTTACGTGCACTTTGACACAGCTCTCCATACATTCACCATACATATGTCACATACCCTGAAAGATAAGAATGGTTTTATTTTGCAGAATATGTAAAGTTTTCTAAATAAAAGTTACTCTGTGATTAAACTAACCCAGCTATAAAAAAATATAAAAGCGAGAACGGACCGTATAAAGAGGGCTAGCGTCTAGACTCAATTTTTTAATATCTTTACCAACCTGTATTCAATAAAGATTATGACTACTCTGTAAGCGGTTATTATCATAAAATGACAAATTCAACTAAAAAATCATTACTTTATTGAGCATGTCAACAGTGGACGTGCTCAGTGAGGTAATGCATTGTTACAGGCCGATGTTACATAAGATGGACCATCAGCCTGTTCCAGCACTAACAAAAAAACTCTTTAAACGAAAAATATTTTTTCTTGCTCTTAAAGTCCAGTTTCCAGTATAATTTTTACACCCTCATCCTACTAATATTGTAACGCGAAAGTTTGTAAGTATGGATGTTTGTTACTCTTTCACGTAAAAAACTACTGATCCGATTTGGATGTAACTTGGAATATATATTGTCCGTGACCTGGATTAACACACAGACTACTTTTTATCCCGAAAAATTAACAGGATCCAACGGGACGCGAACGAAGTCGCGGGCGGCACCTAGTAAGTGATATAGATATACGTTACGTTACGTAGAGATACGTTACGTAATGTAATTGAGCCCAGTCAGGCGACAGGACGTCGCGTGGATATAATAATATCGTCTTACATTACACGTACAAGTCCACGACAGTTTTATTCATGCGCAATTTCGGTTTTACTTATTAGGGCAGTACGAAGTGTGAATAAGGATAACTGATAATACTGTTTATCTTAATTATATGTAAAAAGGTTGCGTTTTAAATATTTTTTTGAGAACATGAGTTTTAAGGCAACGTAGGCTTATCAAACGGATAAGATCGAATTATTCATTATAAAGCGTGAAATTAGACCTGGATACTATGAGAATAACATTTCAAAGGAAGCTCTTAGTGTGCTTCCACCAGAGCTGAAATAAGCTACGTTGCTATGTGTTTGAAATTCACCAATTGGAATAGTTTAATATAAAAACAAACGATCCCTATTGGTGGATTTCAAAAGCACTCTTACGGCCTTCTCCCATTACGATACGCACAGGCGATTCAAGTATCCTGCAAGTCTCGGAGACTAGTCGCCGCCAAGTATCTCACCTACATTTGAATGCAGGATACCAGTAGCGTAGTGTGCGAGCCTGCATTCAAATGTATGTGAGGTACTTGACGGCGACTAGTCTCCTTGAATCGCCTGTGCGTATCGTAATGGAAGAAGGGCTTTATGCTCAGTTCGGCAGAGTTTACTCCAATAGCGATGACATCAAACTGACGTCGAAAAATAGTTTCAGCAGTGGATGAAACGAGTTTTTGGACGTGATATGACGTTATCATTACTAGAGTAAAATTTCTGTCAAGTGAGCATGGCCCTAGTGTGTATCATAGGTACATATAATTTACACAAAATGTGCTCAGTTCAGATCAGAACACGGTATAAATCTCTCTTCTGTAAGTTATACAAGCAACTTTTTGAGTCAGTCTATTTTTGGATAGACAGTAAGCATAGTTTCGACACTACTATTTCAATAAGCCCCATATATATTACCGCTAGGCCGCCAAACTACATAATTATGATCGCATTTTGGGTGACGTCATTATAATATTACTTCTTTTTTTGCCTATTATTTGGTTGGTAAAATAAATAGATATCTGAAACTAATTGTTTTATTTGTAGCGAATTAAAATGTGTCCATGTAAGAGTAGGTACCTAATCTACAATATCCAACTCACTCACTCATACTTAAAGTTCAGATATTTAGCACCAAGGTTTAAGGAACATACATGAATAACATTGACCACAAAGGAAGTTATATTTACTCTTTTAATATTGCTTATTGAAAAGATTGCTTGCCTTTTAACTGGCCTAAAAAGATGAAAAATACTTTTATGCCTAAATAAAATATGGCAAAAATAATACAAAGTAAAATACATTGAAAAATAATTTATTTTTTTCTATGATTACCATTTTACTCTCGTTATATATTTAGAAAACTTTCAACAATATCTTGTATATTTTATAATTTGAAACGTTATAAATAATCATTGCTGGTTTGTATTATTTGGCATATCACTGCAAGACTCGTTTCTAATACATGTAGGTACAGATACGAATACGACATACTGTCAAAAATATATTGCATTTAGTTTTATCTATTTCGACCGACAATATAAAATGTTCGTTAGAGCACTAGACATATTATATTCAGTAGTAGTTAGGACAGATCGAGACATTTTATAAATTGATATTATAGGAGCGATTTGTGCCACCAAGTAGGATACACCAATGTACACCACCCCGCAACAATTAGAACAACATGATAGTAACAACTTCCTTATTCCACATAGTAAGTCTACGAATTAAGTCGAACAAATACAAAATGCCTAAGTACCCTAAAAATACATCAAAATGGAAAATATGATTTGAAACGAACAGACATTATTTACAAGTCTACAGTTCCCACAATATAACTTAAATACAAAACGCATCATTCGATTCACTACGCGAAGAACAGATCGTTTCAGTACACTCCTTATCCTACACCTAAAGACTGAAAGTAAAATTTCACTAACGCGTACAATTCAAATCTATCACAGCTCACTCGCCGGAACGTACCACGTCCGGTCCGCACTCCGTCCGGCTTTCACAACGACACTCACACGCATGCCGGCCGGTCCGTACTCCGTCCGGCCTTCATAACGACACTCACACGTAAGGCGGCGGTCGGTCCGCACTAAGTCCGGCTTTCACATCACTCACACGTAGGACGGGGACGGCTCGCCCAAGTGTGCGAGTTGGATGTCCAGGGTCGGATCGCGCGCACTCCGCCCCGGCACGGCGTACATCCTGTAGACGCGCGTCAGCAGCCTGTACTACAAGGGCGCGTTGCAGTGCTGCGTGCACTCCAAGCACACGAACTGTCCCGCCTTGTGGCGCGAGCCGCACTCCGCCTTGGTGAGGTCCACCGCGAGCAGCACTCGCGCTTGCTGGTGCATCGCGTCCTGTCGGTCGGCGCTGCCGGCCAGCTCGGGCGAGCTTGCGCTGGCCGGCAGGTGGTACCGGCGGCGCGAGCGCTCGTACGCGACGCGCTCGCGCCCCAGCAGCGGCTCGCTGGAGGGCTTGTCCTCGCGGTAGGGCGGCTTGGTGCCGGAGCACGAGGGTTCCGGCTCGGCCGGCTGCGCCAGCACGGTCGCGTGCAGCGGCCGGATGAGCGCGAACAGGCGCGGCGGGTCGCGCTCTATCATGTTGATGTGGATACCCTCGGGCAGGTCGGGCAGGTCGGGCGAGCCGCGGCGTGACGTCAGCGAGCGCTCGGTTGGCGTGTAGTACACCGACATCTTGGAGTCGTCGTCGCCGAGCGCCGGCAGCCGCGACAGCTTCTCGATCTTCGTCTTGAGGTACATGTCGATGATCTCGACGTCCGGGTCGAAGGCCATCGAGTCGCTGCGACCGCACGAGCCGCTCCGGCAGTTCTCGAAGTAGAGGCTGGGCAGGTTCTCGAGCACCTTGTTGAGCGTCTGCTGCTGGTACTTGTACGACTCGCGCAGCCGCAGGATCTGGTGCGCGCTGAACTTGCGGATCTTGTTCCGTTGGAACACGTAGTTCTCGCGCACCCAGTTCAGTTGGCAGGTCGAGTACTCCCTCACGCGTTTCACCTGAAAATGAACCTCCTTAGAACCGGTCTGCGATAGCGCGATTCGTCTGAGCGGTTTCTCGCTCGAGGTACGCACCTGATCGTAGTAATTGTCTTTCATGGAGGTCAAGTGATTGGTTCCGATGTCTCTGATGTTGCGAAGGTGACTCGCTTGCGTCGAATAACTGTTCTGTATCCAATCCATCTGCTGCGTACAGTTTTCTTTTATCCGGTGCACCTGAGGAAGCACACGTTAGTTAGCACAATTGTATATTCAGCCTCATACTTATTTATGTCAGCATGTAGATTTTACCTGGACAGCATAGTTTTCCCTGAGCTTCTCGAGTTGTTGTCGTTTGTACTGTTCGATGTTGTCCAGCATGCTGGTAATCTGTCGCGAGCGCGGCTGGCTACGCGTCACGCAGCCGCAGCAACTGCAGCACGTTTCCATCAGACGGAATCTGGAAAAGATAGAAAATCATTAGGTTTTGCCGCAAGTTAAGAAAAAGTTACTGTAGCCTGTATTAAAATAACCAACCTGTAAAATATGAAGCGTAACGCCTGCACCAATAAAGTTAGCCCAAGAAAAGCCGCCGCGCATATCGCCCCACACAGTAAACTATACATTTTGATCTCGAACATGGTCATAGGGTCGATGTTTAGAATCACTTCAGCGGTAACGTTAGCGGAAGGATTTGATGCAAAACATAAGTAAGTGCCGCAGTCTTCTCTGTGAATGTTTCCCACCAACAATGATCCATCTTCCAAAACTCGCACTCTAGAATCTTCTATGTTGCGGTAGTACTGGTCGTGCGCGATGCCGTGCTTGTGGAAAATGTCCGGGGTCAGCGGGTCCGGGTTCCAATGGAAGATATTTCTGGTTGGAGTTATCCACGTGAGCGATGGTGGAGGGTTTCCCGCGAATTTGCATTCCAATAGGGCATCCGTTTGCAATCTGTACAGGGTCAACGGGCTGCTCGAGACCAAATCTGGGGCCTTGCAATTTGTGTGATTTAAAATAGCTAACATGTCATTTGGATATGAAAGGCGGCAGCTCTTGTCTGACTTTATAATGTCCTTTCTCTTCTCGGCCCAGCTCGCGAACCACGCCATGCGGCAGTCGCAGGCCCACGGATTGTTCCCTATATCCAACTCCTGCAGTTTATCCAGCATCTTCAGTGAGAGCGGCAGAAACGTCATCACATTCGCACTTATATTCAAATAGGTTATCGATGGCGTGTCTTGAAATACAAAAGATTCAATTTCACGTAAAAATTCGTTATTTCTTATGTAAAGTCGCTGCAGTTTGTCCAAGCCTTTGAAGTTAGTGTTCTGTATAACTGAGATTTCGGTGCGTTCGAGGTAGAGAGTGTCCAGATATTCGTTATGTTGGAAAAGCGTCGGTGGCAGTGCCCGAAGTCGATTCCCACTCAGATTCAGCCAACGCAGGTTCATCAGGTTCTTGAAAGATTCTTGCGTGAGGTTTTGCAACCGGTTAAAGCTCAAATTCAAAGATTTTAGCTGCTCGAAGTTATCAAACAAAGATTTAGGTATGTAGTCCAGCTTGTTGCTAGAGACATCTAGAACCTCCAGCTCCTTCAGGTTGACTAGGGCGTTTGATGTTATTTTGACTAGGTTATTATTATTTAGGAACAACTGTTTCAATTGCCTATTAGGATTAAAATAGTAATCTAAGAATGACGCTATCTGGTTATGCGATATGTCTAGGTACTGCAGCTTGCCCATGGGTCCGAACACCTGGAAAGGTATCGCCTGGAGGCGGTTGTACGACACATCTAGCACCTCGAGATTTTCTAGATCGGCGAACGTGAATCTCGGTATATCGTCGATCTCGTTCCGGGATATGTTGAGGCGGTTGAGTAGGATCAGTCTCGCGAATAAGCCGTGCTCGGTCCGCTTTATTTCGTTTCTGCTCAGATCGATGTATTCTAAGTCGTGGAGGCCGGTGAAGAGGTCGATCTCTAGGACTGTGATGTTGGAGTCCTTCCAGGATATGTGTTGGAGCTTAGTGCCGTAGTGGCTGAGGGCCTCGCGGGTGAGCTTGCCGGCCGGCAGCGGCGCCCCGGCACACGTGAGCTGCAGCGCCGTGCACGTGCATCCCCCCTGGCACGCCCCCTGGACCTCCCTCACAGCACAGCAAACTATTGCCAGCGACAATATTTTAAGCAGCTGCTGCATTATATTACAACCGTCATAGTCTCATTTGCTGTAACAATAGAAAGGACCGTGTTAGCTGTCGATTTTGTAAACTATTATCTACGTATGTATACTTTCGTAACTAGGCCCTGTTTTATAATCATTGTCAGCGAAACTATTAACAAATTGCATCGTTAAGGATTGGTCTAGTTAGTATACGGCTTTTTAACACGCGAGCTAAAGGAGGACTGCTGGCTAGATTGCAACATTTAGGTGATCGTGATACCTTCATTGCAAACAAAGAGGTTTCTCGCTGATTGTGACGAGTAGACACGATTCTAGCGATAAGCCTGTGCGACGCAGTGTGTGCAATGTGCATGCCAGTGCAACTAGTTACTACTTCACTAGCCTAGACCTACTTTTAACAAAATCATTGAATACCACACCGGTTTTATTTGATATGATTTTAATGGTTTTATAGGACGAACTGATAACTCTTCATAAACTACAGGCTGTTCTCGCAACTTCGCAAGTCACCTTTGTGTTTACTTGCAAAAATATGTAAATTATTGCGCTATAAATTTCCATTTGCTATACTCAAAAGATGTTCACATTAAATTGATGTTTACAAAAGAACAGCTGGGCCATTGTCTCGTAACGACATTAATTTACTTGCGTGCACTGTGCATCGTTTCTCGTTCAACAACTCTAGATCAGTCGCTTGTGGCACAGTTCCGTCCGTGAATGCCAGTTGCCACAAGTGACTATGTCTCTGCAATGCACATTCCGAGACTGGCAGCAATGCAAACATCCGTGTTCACTGTATACGGTACAAAAACGCACGTAATTTACCTAACAGTCATCTTCATTTTTTTCCAACTTGCATAATCCACGTTATTTTCTGTTAGCCGACGCGACGAAGGCATACATGCTTCGTCGCTCTCCTATCTCGCGTTCACCCAAACAACATTGTAAACAGCAGATGCACTAATTTAGCACTTCACAAAACACGACCGTATGAATTTTTTAAAAGAATTTCACTAATAAAAACGATAAAGCTCCGCGCTGTGATAAATGGAATACGCTGTCACGACGACGGAGGCCGCGCAACTAGAATGAAGTATGGCGGAGATCGGAGTTGCGCGGTACGGGCTCTCTGTTCGGCGCGCCCTCTCTGCGCATGTCTGTCTCGTTCGCGCGTCGGCTCGGTCAGCTGTGGGGCGCGGAGAGAGCCGAGCGAAGCCGACCGTAGGCGAAAGTGCTTTCGGAAGCGCTGTGTGTCGAACGCCGACCGACCGACACATTCTTGTTGTATTTTCTTGCTGCGAGGGGAACGCGCCGCTATTCATTTGGGATGAATCTCCGTAATGTAAAAACGGTCGCGCGCCGAGATGGTTCGATGGTTCCGCAAATAAAGGACTTTTATGTTAGGTACCTACTTTATCATTGACCTTCATTCGCACCTTCTAGACATGCTAATGTAATTTGATGCCCGTCTTGTCTGTACCGCGTATTAAAGATTAGTCAAGTAGTTTCGGTGTATTCGGTTTATTCTACCAAACGTCAAACAAATAAATGCCAATGTAAAAATCAAAGAAGATAATATAGATCTCGTGGACACCACAGTATTTTTAGGCATAACTCTAGATAATAAACTTCAATGGGGCCCACACATAGATAAATTGTCGAAGAGACTTAGTTCTGCAGCATATGCAGTCAAGAAGATCCGCTTCCTTACAGATGTGGAAACCGCAAGACTAGTCTATTTCAGCTACTTTCATAGCATTATGTCGTACGGCATTTTGTTGTGGGGGAGTGCTGCAGACATAAACACCATATTTGTGTTGCAGAAGAGGGCTATTCGTGCAATTTATAACATGGGTCCCAGAGAATCACTAAGAAATAAGTTTAAGGAAATAAATATAATGACAGTACCTTGCCAGTACATCTATGAAAACTTATTGTATGTTCAAAAAAATATCAATCTATTCAACAAAAAAAGTGATAATCATAATGTTAACACTAGAAATAAAGACAAACTCGCTGTTCCCACCACTAGGCTCACAAAAATTAGTAAATCTTTCAAAGGGCAATGTGTACGCTTCTTTAACAAAATCCCAAGTGATGTGTCTCAGTTGTCGATTGGCAAGTTCAAAAACGTAATAAAACAGAGACTTCTTTTAAAAGCATACTATAAAATATCTGATTATTTAGAAGACAAACAAGCTTGGGACGAACTAGCTCCAACTCATCCAATAAAAAAAAATGTAATCATACCTAATCATACAAAACGTAATGACGATTCAAAGTGATCAGTGAGATTTTATTGAATAAAAGATTTTTGACTTTGACTTTGACTTTGACTTTTCCAGAATTGCTAGGTCTAGCCTAGTAGTGTAGTAAATGGAATAAATCATAAAGCTACTGATTATTGCGGTCACAAAGCATTTTTAGGACTAAATTTTCCTCAAGTTCGTCATTGATCGAACACGAGTTTATTAGGTTCCTGTTAAAAAATAATTAATAATATTATTCCAATAAACTAATTTATATTTTACATAAGCACCTGATTTGCATAATTAAGTCCACCTACAGGAAAGAACAATGTTGATGTAACATTTACGAGTTTAGGCACATAATATTAGTACAAGGATTAGGTAACTATTGTAAATCTCATTGCAAGCAATCAGCATTAGTCTAAAAACAATACAAAAATCGTGTCTGGAATCTCGACAGTGTAGGTAAGATACCTAGTTAATTACAATTAGGTTAGAAGGGCTACAAGTTTATACAGAGAATAAATATTTCTAAGCTATCGAACAGATTCGTAAACCCTTAGACAAACTGTGCTAAAATAGGCAATCTCGACCAAAGCCTTATTTATTCACGAACCTTACATAACAAATGGGTCGCGTCTCGTCTAGGCTCCGATTCTATCATTAGAGTAGCATTTTACGAGCCCGGTCAGAATTCACCAATAGTATCACTTTACGTGACAAATAAAGTGATACGTGTTTACTATGGTAGTAACTAATGTAAAACCCTAACATCCCCTATCCACCCATATTGGCAATAAATGAATTATGAATTACTATTGGGCGATTTTTTCCTTACATTTTTCTCGCGCGTCTCTGGTGGAACAGCAGCTAAAACCTTATAAAAATATTAATTTATATTCGACGGTCTTGGTATAGAAAAGGCGGAATTTTTACAACTAAAGTAAAGCCATGATCCTGTTGACAAAATGTGCACACGCGATGTCATTTCTTTCATCTGTGAAGGACAAAACATCACCGTGAGAAAACCCCAAGCCAAGCCCGAAGCTTTTAACTCTTTGTGTATTGATTGATCATGTCTTTTAGGCTAACTAGTCTTGGATAGTATTTTCGCTAGACAAGCTGGCTCCAAATCATATCCCGAGCAAGGGTCGTGCATGGATGAAATATTTTCCCAGATGCGTATAACGTCTAACAAATGCAAGGCCTGCTTTATTTATGTGTGAGAGAAAGCTATATTTATTACAGGCAAACGTTACCGTAGGTGTCTACAGACAGACAGTAAAGTTTTACGATGAAGACGACCAGCTAAAGCCTTGCGTAAAGGTGTTGATTACAACACGCTGGTTTATGGGTCTGATGGCGACAGGAAGAAGTCTGGGCTGGTGTTATCACTGTTTCTATGATTTATACTTACCTTGTGTATTGTGTCAGCTCTAGAATTATGTAAAAGAAAGTAGGAAAGTATCCGAAACGTCACAGGATAAATAGAATTGGTCCACATACACCACAGAAGTATATTTCTGTGGTATACTGACCTCCATGTACTGATATTGGAGGTCAATGACTATCTCACATTTACGTTAGACATTCTCTCAAATCTCTTGAGTGCCGTACTCATTCTTGAGGATGTCTCTGTATCTGTAGAGGTCAGAGGCACGTAGTGTTCAAACAAAATGAACATTACAACCAATATACGTGTCTAGTCTATCTATACGTATAGTCAGGTTCTCAATGGATGTAATATTTGAAAAACAAAAAAATATATCAAATGGATTAAAAACATTTATCTCCAAGATTAAAAACAAAGCGACGCCATCGAGCGAAATGTTTAAATAATCGAGTGACGTCACAACACCTGTGAATGTAAATGGTGAATATTTACAAAGCAAATGCGATAGTGTTGGAGTCGTTTTGTATCTATGTGATTGTATTCTTTTTTTTTAATAAATATTCACGGACACTTAACACAAAGCCTTCTAGTCCCAAACTAAGCAAAGCTTGTACGATGGGAACTACATGGCTGATAGAATACATACATTTTTGTAAATACATATGTACTTATAATACATAGAAACACCCAGACACAGAACAAACATCTATGTTTGCCAAACAAATGTTTGTTCTCGGTGGGGATCGAACCCACGACCCACAGCACGGAAGGCAGAGCTACTACCGACTGAGCCATGACGCCTGTCATCATTCGAACGGCATAAGGCCAAAGGATTGGAACTTTCAATTCTATAAACCACCCACGATGAATAATACTGACTAGCTTAGCAAAGCTAAAGGTTTGGAACCCCCAAGGGCATCCCGCTCAAAACTACGCTGTGAATTCTTTACTGGCAGACGCATCAGGGGCATGAAACTAGCATAATATCAAGATCTAAGATACAAGGAACTTTGGGGTAGGACATGGGTGCAGTAACAGATGGGTAGTGTGTAGGCTCGGCAAATAACCGTTATCGTAATTGTGTATGACCTTCTTTGAGGCCTTGTGGTCTGGAACTTTCGATTACACCTACAATAACTCACAGAACTGTTAGTGGGAATGGGAACAAGTCAGCTGAATAGCTAGGCTTTAGAAGTGGTGTTTGGAATACAAAACGAGGCTTGTTGTGATATATTATTTGAATGTCATTGCTCAATCAGTCTGTTATTCTTCATGGTCAACAATGAAACGATAAACCAAAAATTACCGACAAAGCAGTGTACAGTTCACTACACGACTCAAATATTCGGTATAATTTAAGCACCAAACCAGACTAGATGGCTTACTACATTAGTAACGGTCTTCATGGCTAAGTGAGTGATATTGCTTGGTTCAAAAATATAACATGCCTCGCGACTAAAACCACTAGTGGCGACCATCCTAATTTGGATCGTGTCGGACAATACTCAACCCAAGCCATCTAAACTGTAAAAGATTTTGAAACAAACTGCAATGATACATTTCTACCTAAGAAATTTATATACAATCGTTTGGATAAAGCAAAATATAGGAACATTTACAAATCTTGATATGTATGTGACTAAAAGTAAAATAGTTGGTAGCTAATGTAAATACCGTGGTAATACCACGTTGTGCAAATATTTACTTTTCCTCTTTATCGTGCAATGATAAACTGTTTATTTCATTTATGCTATCTGGGTAATCTCTCAGGTAATTTTACCTTTTTACCTTCTCTCCCGGGTCTTTGTTTGACCACGATCCTTCATAAATAATCTGGTCGTTGATTATTTATGATGGATCATCAACGACCACGACCAAGTTGGCACGCTCATCATATTTTCCCATGAAATATTAAAACCTGTGCATAATTTAGGTCTCTTTGTAATCTTTCAGAAAAAAGATGTTATGATATTGTTTATAATTTTTTTTGTATCCTAAAGAAAATGGTTTTATTTATTGTCCGATTTTAACGATCTACGTTTGTCGGATTCTGTTGGGTCAGGATTCATTTAGGTTTCCAAAGTACAGACAGACGATGCTTTCAAATTGTACCACGTGCTGCAGACAAGGCTGCAGAGTTATCGTGAGTGAACTTACTAGATACACCTACGTAGCTTCATAATACGAGATAGGGTGCGTGTGTTGTGTAGCTGTTGTCAATGTCGTAAGTTCCTATCGTATCGCGCACTGACGCCTTTCTGTACCGTGTTAGTTTCGACACTGGCCTTATTTTGAGAGAGTGCGTGAAGCGTACGAATTGGAGCTTCCTCGTTGTTTTAATTAACCACAAAATAATTATATAAATTCAGTCACTTAATTTGAAATCAGAATAACAGGTTAAAGTTTAAAGTTATATACTCGTAGTAAGGTCTATATGCAGTAGTTTAATAAAGGTATGAAAATTATAGTTGGTTTTCTGCTTATTTGTATGGTAGAATCGCAAAAAATTTTGTGTTCATATTGAACAAAACCGCAGAAATAATGAGCAAGGCGCATGTACTCGTCACGTCGCCACGAACGACACAATCCGAAGTAACGGCCAAACAATACATAATTGAAACAATGGTCGCCAATCGGCGTCATGTGCCTCTTCCAAAATTGTATGACCAATTACGACAGACGGCAGCCACTGCTAGCTAACAATACAAATAATGTATTTATGTACTGTTCGTAGCGATCTAAGAACATTGGATATAATATAAATAAACCGTCGCAGTAGTGCACCCTGGGTGACACAATTGTCAAGACATTGATGTTAGTTTGGCTATTCGTAACGTAACGGGATATCCTTTTATCCTTTTAAACAAATCCGCTCAAAGCGCATCTAAAGTTAAAAATAACCTACAGCAGAATTCGGAGACTAAACGAGATTGAATGATCTTTTCACTCGCCAGCGTTCTGAGTAAATCACTGAGTCAGCAGCCAATCGTAGGCGAGCGGAAATTACTTAGCTTTCAGCGTTTCCACTTACAGCCAAATGTTCGGCTGTAGTTTGTCTGGTCGATTCTACAGGTCAGCAAACACACCTTTGCATATATTTTAAAAGGTTTAAACATTATCAGGTTAAGGTTTGCATTCTTTCCACCAATTTTCGAGTGTTTCGAACGTGACTTAGATGGGTTAGGTACCCAGAACTATGCACACAGAGATACCTTACCACATTTGGGGTCTCGTGAGACCTCAAACGACCACGCCAGAGGCACCTATGCTGTCATATCATCAGCGTAGTTGGCTTTATCTATAGTTTTCACTATAGATAACGCCGACTAAACTGATAAAGGCAGTAACAGTCTGTATATTACTAACAGATCAACATCATTTTAGTACGGTCAAGATCAAAACTGATTGTTTATGCCGTTTATAACCAAACGCTTCCGTGCCCTGGATACGTGTACACTGCGCATGGTCATTGTCATGACTGATCTGATCGAGACGTCTTCTGTCTTATAGCGCGATCACACTATGCCGAAAAAAGTGGGCAGGGAAGTGGTGTGAACACGAACATGCCGCTGTCCCGTCTCCCTGCCCAAGTTCATGCCCTAGCTCCTTAGTGAGAATAAAGGCGATGTTGCTGTGGCAATCATTCCGGAATTAATCGCGGCAATCATTCCGGCAGCGGCATGGGCATAGTCTGCACGCGCTATTACTAGGGTTCACAAATATGATACGTTCACTTAAGGCGGCCGTTCTGACTAGTTTGAATAATACCATTAGTATTTAAGATTCATTTAATAAATGGAATAGATTCATCATAAGAACGTATCGCGTGCCAAGAACCTATGCCGAAAGTGATTTGATGGATCGGGGCCTATTTGCGGATTAGATGCCATTTTGAATCCATAACTCATTCATTACAAGTATCAATCGTAAATTCGTAATAGGTAAAGTAATTTGTTTTGAAACTGGGGACTAAGCAGCTAGTCAGCAATCTTTACAATGTTGTTTATTTAGATTTTTTCATATATTAATAGCTATTGAACATTGTGACGAAGATAACATTAATTTTATGATGATAGAAAGTATACATTTTATCGAAAAATTTGTTCGACGTGAATGGAAATTTCATAAGCGATAGATTTCAACTACGATAGAGGTATAATCTGATCATTTAATTTACCCGAAAGATTTTAGGTAAGTTGTACGTAATAGCATTTGCTGGCTTCGTAGGAAAACATACAAATGCTCCGAACTAGCTGAAAAGGCAACGTTGCGGGGTTTCGTGTTGAACAAAATTAGCCAACTAATTCTAAGACTCTTCCACCGACGCAGCTTACCTAGATATTTTAACTAAATAAATAAACCGTTCGAACTAAAATAGCAATTAACTGACTCTGCATAAAGTCGAAAATTACTTGCGCGACCATCAGAGGGCACGGCTCAGTTTACGAATTCATAACGCTATCAGTATAAGTTAGCATTGTTATTTTCCGTACAAGTCTAAGAAGATACTGTACGCTTTTGAGATTTTGGCTTTCTGAAGTTAGCTGTTTTTTGCATCGCTCAGCTAAAGATCTGGTACTATGACGCGGAACACTTCAGGCTGGTGAAATGTATAGAACCACCACACGGAGACTGGCTCACTCGCTCTAATTTTAGAAAGAAGTGGAGACAACGTGACTATTCTAAATATACGCACACGTTTTTACCCAGCCTGCTTACTATTGCACCTCGTTAGAGCGTGCATTTGATTTGGTAGTATTCTTTTACCTGTCTGTCTATGCAGTTATGCACCTTTTAACGCAGCTGTCGGCATCGTCCCCTTGTGTTAGACGAGGACAGCGAGCATAGTCTTTACTGTCCACACCTGAGCATACCGGTAGACATGCTCTTGGCCTTGTCTTCTGAAGGGTTTCTCTACAGTCGTGTACGAGCTAACACCTATATGGATGTATTCGTTCTATTAAAACCTAGAAAACTTTACCATGCTATAAACGCAGCCCTTTTTTTGGCAATTTTCTTTGACTAGATTTGAAATATGTCTTGCTTGACCTTCTCACTGCGCTGCGTTGTAAAGAGCAAAGCGTATTCAAGGTCAATACTACCTGCAATACTACAAATTGTTAAATCTTGCTACTTGCGAACATACGAAAAACCATTTTCATCTACTTTAATGAGTTCGCTATCGTAATCTATCATTGACTTATCTCCATATTTTGTATTGATTGATGATGTTACTATACCACATTACCTAAATCGTGATGGTTGATAACCGGTTCCTCTGTAGCTTTTTATCTAAATAGTTATGTCATAATCACAGACGCACATTTCACACTCAATTATCAAATTCAAATTCAAATTCTTTATTACCAGAAACCTGAAGAATCTGAATATGTGTGTGTGTTGTGTTAAGTGTCCGTGAATATTTATTTATTTATTTTATGTCCAATACTGGACATATATCTCCAGGACTAGCGATTCAGAGCATCTTCCACCTACTTCCCGCGACCTTCACAATCTCGTCAGTTTACTGAGTGGGGGTGGTCCTACGTTTCCACTTCCGATTCGTGGTCATTGGAGAGTAGGGTGGGTCGATTTTTTCAAATTTTGAAAACTAAGTATGGGTAGGTCTCAAAAGTTGCATTAGGCGATGGTAGTTAATAAGTAATTAACAAAAAAAATATTGCATATAACTTTTAGCCCTCTACCGATACCTAAATAAAACAAAAAAAGCTAATTTTCAACTCCACTTTCTATTCGATTTATTCATACGTAATATCACTTTCAATGCCTGAATTGTACTTTTTTGTAACATGGTATTAATCTATCAAGTAATAGGCGAAGTTGCCGCTTTGTGCACTCATTAGATAGCGAGATAGACACACTTGCATAACACCAAAACTCCTAGATTTTCGCAGTGCACGCGTGACCTTGACGCGGGAAAACCATTATTACTTTTGTTTTGTTTTGAAAGTTTTTGCATGATTTATATTGTCTCGCGTTATAAAAAGCTCATTTGGACTATATTTCTAGTTAATTAGAAGTAAAATTGGCCTTACGTGTGGGTCAAATACGTACTTTCTCAAAATGAGTTCAAAAGCGTTAAAAACTCGAAGTGACGTCAATTGTTCTATCTTTGGGACACCCAGTGTATTATCTGCTTATGTATTACCTACTGTAAGTGATGTGTTAAAGTCCATTTTGTATGTGACATGATTTACAAGAAAAAACAACGGAAAACAGCCATCTGTTACCGAGGTTCTCACCTCTGTCTGCCGCGAGATCGAAAAGATCTGGACTTCTGCTTCGATTCCGACTGTGAGCACTAAACGCACTAAGGACTTGCTTAAGAGGTATTATGATGAATATTTAAAGCTTATTCGCTATCCCAAACAAAAAAGAACTGGTTCATATGAGGAAAAAGTTGAAACTTTTCAACAAACTGCTGTGAAAAGTCTCTTTGATATCGCGGCTTGTAAATGTAGTCGCTTCGATTCCTGCACCTGTTCTAGGGATGAGAAGGTTTCTATTATTGAGCGGTCTTTCCTGTTAGACCAAAGGACCAACAGAAAAATGATGATAGGTAGCCTTGATCATCACGCCACCCAAAAAATGCAGCGAGCATTTGAAAGGCGTATGAAAGTTCGCATGACGGAAAATGACCACCATAAAGTTTCAAGTGCAACGCGGAAAATTCATTCTTCGAGTAGAGAGATAACAGACTCTATTAGTGACAGAGAACCAGTACCGTCCACATCAGCTGCAGTGCAAAAAACCATTGCAAAATACAACACCGTAAGTCTGCCAAAGTTGGCGTCAAACTTCATTCTTGTTGTGAAATGGGGCCCAAACATCTTTTGAACCTGATGCAGTACTCGAGATGCTTATCACAGGAAGTTAGGTCAGTTATAGATCCCGTGATCCAACGAAATGCATTCTTTGCTCACCCCGAAAATCTTGTGTTAGCCATGATAACAGATGACAGAAAATTTGTGAGGGAATTGGCCCTGAGGCATATAATTAAAGCTCGAAAAGAATCGCCCATTAAAATAAGAAGATTTAAAATACCGCAATTAAACTTCAGTGCGAACAATTACATGGAAATAATTCATTGGAAAGAGTCATTAGTGACCTCACCTTCTATGTTTTACAGGATTTCAGATTCAACTTTGCTGCAAATGTTGCGTGATAAAATTAACATAAGTTTAGAATTTTCCAAATTTCCCTGTCACACCCAAGCTGTTGAGCGTTGTGTGAAGCTAGTCACTACAGTTTCTATCACAGTAGCAGGAGAAAAGGCGCGCGACGGTCTTATCCGTATGAAAATTCAGTCTAGAACTTTAATGCCATCCTTTGATTGTAAGGCTGAATTTAGATGCTAAAATCGGAGATTTTCCTCATATTGACATACATTTTTCACCACAATAAGTCAATTAAAATGTTACTGTCTTTTCTAAATATTTTTAAACAATGTTTTATTAATAATAAAACGTATTGTATTCGGAAATAAATTGTTTAATTTTTATTTTTTTTCACTTAACTTTCATTAGAAAAAATCAAGATTTCCGAAATTTCAAACGCAGGTAGAGGGCTATAAGTTATATTAGTTAAAAAAACTAATTATTACGTTTTATTGTTCCTGTCATTCTGCAACTTTTGAGACCTACCCATCAGCAAAAAAACAAAAAAAAAATTTTTCATTCAAATCGACCCACCCTATTGGAGAGCCTTTATTCTTCGCTGAAAAAGACAATTTCCATGTTAATTTTAATTAACCAGTGTGCCAAATACAAGCGTGTTTTGAGTTGGCATTTTATTACTATCACGTACCAAGTATACCCGTTTTGTTTATAGCTACTTCTGCAATTTTTCTGGCACGGCTCCAAAGCAATTGTATCTCATTCTTATTGCAAATTATGTTAGCGATGATAAATACCTAGTTATTATGAATGGTTACAATTAGATAGTTACGTACGAGAGTGATTGACACTGAAAGGCATTCACAAATCAATTCAAAATGCATTTGGCTGGATGAATTGACCGTTTACCTCAGGAACTACCTATACTTACCTACCAGGTTTATTCTTGGTACCTAGTACGAAATCCCAACTACTATGTCTACATAAGTAAACAGGAAACCAAAACCAGTTACACACTCCAAAGAGAATATTCCACTACTCTTATGTCTTTGGAAAACACCTGCTATTTAAAAGCATATCAATAAGTTAATGCAAACCAGTTCAATTTAAAAGGTTTGGCTGGTAATGAGAACGAAATTAGTGACATGCTAATAACGAACCTGACCTACAAAAATGGTATTGGGCTTTATGCTACTTCCTAACTGCTGCCGGCGATGACCGCCGAAAACTTTATTACGCAATGTTTGCTATGTCGGAGCGGAACCTTAGCAAGACCTTCGCAGTCTTTGCGTCCATACCTCACTGGCTGAAGGTTGACATTTATAAAACCTTTGCCTGCAGTATGTTCCCTCAACGGATTCAGCCCTCGGCAGAACGGGTGGCATCATTCACACGTTTCCTTTTACTCTCATATTACCAGTCTCTTGCCGTTACACAAAAGCGTTGAAAACAAAATGCTCAAGATCACCCATCTACCTAAATGTCGCTTAATAATTTTATTTAGCTATGCTATAAGTGGCAAGCTTATTGGAACAGTCTTTTGTGTAAGTGACGGCTTCGATACCTGTTCACCACTCCATTAGTCTTCTCATCATTTATCACTATGCATGAAGGTAGGACACATTATCATGACAACAAAACAAACAATTTACAGCTTGGTCTGGTAAATTGTTTCTATTATTGCTTTTGAAGATAAACTGGCACTTAGAGTCATGTAGTACAAGCACGTATAAGGAATATAAGACAATTTTAATTGATCCTTGTGATTTTACTGAGATATTAATAATGACTAGCTTCCGCTCGCGACTTCGTTCGCGTCCCGTTGATTTTCCGGGATAAAAAGTAGCCTATGTGTAATCCAGGTCACGGACAATATATATTCCAAGTTTCATCCAAATCGGATCAGTACTTTTTGAGCCAATTCGTTACAAACATACTTACATACAAATCTTTCCTCTTTATAATATTAGTATATAGATTAGTATAGGCTATTGAAAAGTCCCTATACTTTGTAAACCTGCCTGGCTTTCTGAAGCAGAAATGTGAAAGTAATTTAAAACCAGCTGGTAAAAAAGCTTTTAGGCGATCGTTCTCAATGTCCTCTTGATACGACAGCAGCGTATTCAATAAAGGGCCGAGTCGCGATCCAAATGTAATTAATGCACAGTACGCTGCGTACAAACTGGACTGGATCCCACATGCGACGAATATAAATTCGTGTATCGGAACCTAGATTGTGTTATGTATACAGATGTACCTTAGCGTACCATACAGTATACCTGTTCTTGTTCAGCTAATGGTTATTTTACCTTGTAACCGATGATAGCACCTGTGACTCGATACTGTACGATCTGCAAATATTTGATAGGTACGGATCTAGAAGCCATTGTACTCATTGGATTCGAGGAGTTTATGATACCCATCACAGCATAATAGCGAATCATGCGAGTAGTATGGCTTCCAAACCATGTGAGGATGGTTTCTAGTACGACACAAGAAATCCGAGTGTACGCTAAGACAATACGTGACGGTTGGGGCGTTTATTTCCATATATACGCTAAGTTTAGTAACTCGTTCACGCCTCGCCCTAGGTGATCGGGCTTGATGCGTCATTCCCTGGTAATTGCTTATACTAATTGCTTTTAAATTGATACCGCTGGGTTTGCTTATCGAAATACGTGTTTTATTTATTGTAAAGACAAAGGTGCAACTATTTTGCACGCGAAATATGCGTCATTGGACAGTTTATCAACCAAGAATTTCTCATCAGTATTCCAAGGATTCTATTACCGTTTCCATCCCCTGACTTACTACGCCCACTGCAATGATCCGTCATACCATTTTTACGGTTAAAGGACACTCTCGCCCACCTATGACCTTTGCTGCATGAGCGGGGGTGGTTCGCAGTTTTCACACGACTCATCCATTACTAAGCTTACATAGCGGCTGAGCCGGTAAGATACCGGATGAGAGTTGAGAAGTCGAGATTCCCTCCCGAGACATGACATTTGTTTATCTGGAAATATTTATTCTGGCACCAGGTGTTGAGTTAGATGCTCTTAGTTTATTATACGACAGGTACCAAGAAAATATTGAACTGAAATATCCCTTCAAAGTAAAATTATCGCATTTTCAAACGTAGAGTCTGCCAGTACGGGCTTCGTTCGGATGAATATCGATTAAAACTTGCGAAAACGTGGCACGGCACGCGACTAAATCCCGTTTCAGCGTCCACGTTGCTAACGACGGATGCCTTGAAAATTACGAAAAGTCCGGGACAAAACAATTGAAAGCTTTGAAAAACATCGCTCCAAAAACTTTTCCGTCTAAGGGACTAGCTAATTGGGCTTTTGTATCAAATATAGAACGAGCGGTTTCAAATTGTATTTTCTACTGAAAATCGCTAAAGCCATGACTATTACTTTTTTTGTAATAATACTGCTGTTTTAGGCCCTCATAATAAATCTACTTTTCGGTTGACTGTTTAAATTACATAAATCAATACACGACATTATTCTCACGAATATTTGACAGTGCCAACAGCTACGTGTGGAATTTTGTGACGCAAACTGTCCGAAGTCTTTGTTTGTAGTTGCATCTCCCGAACCAACGCAAATGATAAGAGTACTAAACTGACTTTGCCATTATCTGGAGAGATTAAATTGTAGAGTACACCATGTACCTGACGTACCTAACAGTATAAGCTAGTTGCCTGATGATTTATGCGATGACGGAGTTGTGCCTACACATCTAGTACTTTAACTATATGCCAAATCAACTCAGGAGGTGGGTTTTTTTAAATAATAGATTTAAAATAAATTGGTAAAGCCGACTAGAATCTCCTACACAAGATGTCAAATATTGTAGGCCGAAGAGAGTGAAGACACCGTTCTATTTGATATAGATATTTATTATTATTATATGTTTTAGATATAACTCCAAATACCCCAGACTATTCCCTTATAGGTAAGTAGTGGTTTATTTAAATACAACGCAACACAATGTGATCAATGCACATTACAAAATATACTTCAACATAGGTAAACAAAGTAATCCACGAAAATGTTATTAAATAAAATAACTTTATCTTATTTACGCAGTGTCTAGGAAACAGCCATTTTGAAACGTGTTTTGGTTGATTCGTGTTTATTGTGCCTAATGAGGTCTTATCTCAAACTGGAAAGTTAAAAAACATTGTGAACGAATCGGTATAGTCAACTTGGTGAATCTTCGGAAATAATCTTCTGAAATAACCCACCACCAAGTTTTGAAACGTGTCTTCGCTGAATGCCACTAGCGGTCTCCCATTGAAATATTGACATTTGGTGGAGAGCAAAATAAACAACCGAACTAAAGCGACGAAAGACTGTCCCAATCTCAGAAACCAATCAGTTTCTCTAAATTGAAAATATTGGAATAGAACAAAGCATAGATTCCGAAATCTATTTGCGAAAAACATGGAAATTCATGGCAGGGGTAAGTTCGAAAATCATCGATTTTCTAGCCGGGCTAATGTATGCCGAAGTCGATACTAGCGTCCAAGTATACCACACTTGACACAGACCAACTGGTTCTGGTAAGTTTCACAAGCTGACAAACTGAAATTTTCATCGGTTTTCATTTTACCTTGTTGCAAAATGTAATTGGACTATTTCCACAACTAGCGAGCGAGTACTCGTACATCTTTGTTAAGTATTATTTTTGTGGTATTCATTTGGTCTGCCTTTATCTGCATTAATAAACTTCAATGGCCACGAACGATAAGATATTTGATAGCATTCTCATTTCCGACCTACGATATGCTCGGTATTATCATGAGCTGTCGTAATATTACGAATTCTCGGATATTGCTTCTCAAATAACGATTCTTGTTGTATAATAAGTTTGGAATATTATAAAAAATTTGCAATATCGGGCCGAAGAATATCTAACCTTTTTAAAGAACATTTGTCTCGAAATAAGACTATCACAACCAAATAAATATGGTTCTATTTATTCTATTGTATATTTGGATCGGCCCTCCGCTTCGTTCCACAGACGAGGTGACCCGGATTCGGCTGCAGTTACGATTTGTTCAGGTGCGCCACACTAGCCGCTCTATTTACGCAAGCTGATAGTTTATAGCGGATTTGTAAGAAGCTATAATATACAAACTCGTGTCCGCTTCCGAACTGGCAGATGGCCATGTGCCTACGACATTATAATATCACATTTTATGGCGTATAACATGTCACTGACCGGAAAATAGCTACAATATTATGTAAGTTGATATTACCATGATATTAGGAAAAAGAATATGTGTTGTTTTTCTAAAAGCATAATCCGTTCGTTAGTCTGGTTCCTTCTTTGGTTTGACCAGATAACTGTTATGAAATATTGGATTATTATCCCTTCTGCTATATTTTTGAACTTCTAGGCGCCAAAATAATCAAAGAAACTATACTAGGTATTTTATAATTCAAAATAAATATCTTTGGACAATACACAGTCACAAACTAAGCAGAGCTTGTACTATGGGAACTAGATTGCTGATATAATACTTATATACATTTTTTTTTGTAAATACATACTTATAATACATAGTAACACTCGGACACAGAACAAACATTTAGTTTGCCACAAAAAAATATTTGTTCTCGGTGGGGATCGAACCTACGACCCACAGCACGGAAGGCTGAGCTACTACCGACTGAGCCATGACGCCTGTCAAATTATTATTTTAATTATCAATGAAAATAATAATTAATTAATAATTATTTATTGTTTAATTATTATTTTATATGCATTTCATAAGTGTTCGTAGCCAGGAAACCAACAGCAGGATAAAATTAGAGTAGGTAATTGTATGTTGAACGTAGATTCATATTGCTGAATCGCATGGTAGGTAATATAATTCTGTATGTATTCAGTGCCTCGCGGATCCTATTTCTGCTAGCTATTTCAATACTTTGCCGTTACTTGTTATTTTAATATTCTCAAAAGCACTTTCTTTTCTATTGTTTTAAATTGAATCTGTGCAGAAATCTTATAGCGTCTCTTGGCGTGGTAAATGCTTCGCGTCTCACTTTTCCTCGGGCTCTGAAACTCCCACGCGTAGATACACAATCAGTTTATAACTATTTTATCATTTTGAGATGATTGTTTAGTTGTATCCATGTCATACACTTGCCATCTCGATTGGATGGATCAAGGGTAATTTTTTTAAACATATTTGATTATCTCCATCGAATTTGCAACGCTTTCTATTTCAAAGACTGTAAAAATGTAACATAAATCTGGTTACACATTGCATAAGCTTCTGTGACTCCTATCCTAGCTAACAAACTTGGAATACTTAGGATAGCCACAAAATAGTTTGCTATTATAGTCTTGACTCAGTTTTATTGCGTCGTGTAATGGTTTTAATTGAGCTCAATCATTCTTTTGCATAACCTGTTATATACAAATCTTAAAATAGAATCATGGAACTTGATGGAGCAGTTTTGTAGTTAAATACTTTATTTGTCCAATTCATAAGACTGTTCTTTTATATAAGGCGCATTACTTTCGTTTAAAACAATGGTTTCTTTACAATTGTTACTGTGAGCTTCTAAATACTGTTATTTTGAACATGTCTCAATATCTCAAGGTGATAATTTAATATTCGGGAAACTAGTCAACAAAAAAAAAGAAACAATTGGATAAATCAGACTCCCGTAAAGTAAAAACAATAAATAAATAAATAAATATTCACGGACACTTAACACAACGCCTTCTAGTCCCAAACTAAGCAAAGCTTGTACGATGGGAACTAGATGGCTGATAGAATACATACATACATTTTTTTTTGTAAATACATATAGTGTATGGATAGATAGATAGGTTTGGTCTGATGACGCATGGGTAAAGGAGCTGTCAATATGGAAATGCTAATGGTTTTAACATGCGCTCGCGCAGGAAAACTGCCAAAGAAACTAACTGATAACAATGTCACGGAACTCCCTAAAAACATTGATCAAGCTACGCCTCTATTATTGAGACCAAGGCTGGGAAACGTAATGACGTGTGCCATTTCACTGTTGTGGCCTACTTGCGTCTGCCTGGGGAAATGTAAACTCTAAAAAAGATTGGAAACTTGGTGCATTCTGCATACCATATTTTAGTGGTAGTAGAGCTCTTTGTAGAAGAGCTGGTCTGGAGAAGTACTACCACCTTTCTGCCGCCAAGCTGTGGTGCTCGCATTGATTGCTGTGTTCCGCTTTGAAAGATGTGGGTGCAATTACAGGCGCATGAATCTTAACTTTGTCTCCGAGTGATAGACGCAGTGTATTGCCTCACAGGGTAAAAAAAAATAGGCAGAGGTTACCACATAACATCAGGTAAGCCATGTAATTGTTCCAACATATTTCTCAAAAAAAAATAAAAAAACTCACCCGCCAGAACAAAAATACAATCTAGGAAGGTCTAGTTATTTATTTCTTGAATATTTATATTCTGACGCAACGAGTTTTGATTATTCTACAAGTACAAGGTTTGAAATAAATACCTTTGTCTAATCTAATACAATTGCCCTAGTTCGCGCACTTAATTACAACAACATATTATTGGTTATCAGGAAGTTATCGTGCCTACCTAAGACCTAAATAGACGCATGTGGGAGTTTCGTCTAGCCGGTCTAGTTTATGCCTTGGTCCACTGGTATCCATCAATTCAATATTTACATACCGTAGATAAGATAAAACGTCTTATGATCGATGTCCTGTCTTATATTAGAACATGGTACCGAGCTACCCACACTATTCCACTTTTCTTATCTTGAGTTTTCTTAGAAAGACAAAGAGTGTCTACTCTTTGTCTTGCATGGAGTTGGGGTTACTTTTGGTCTTTTGGGCCACGCCTAAAATATGAATTGCGATATGCAGAGACTACTGTAATGAACCAATGGTGGTCATAAACTTAGTCTAGCAAGAATGCCAAGCATCCAGTTGCTCTTTCGCATATCAAGTGAGATGGTAAATACGACAGGTGACCAGAGAATTACAGACCCGTAAAATTCCAATAACTGATATATGAAATTCGCAACTTAAGCAAAACCATTGAGGTATTTATTATACGTAACTACCTTTCTAAAACCAACGACCTTTCTTTTTCGATAATTTTGGCCGAAATTTCGTAAGTGAAACAAATTAATTATCAAAAGTGTACGTTGGATACGACTCCTATTGTTTACGATATCTATCTGCGCGGAGCTCGGTGCGTATCTAATTATGCCTTCCGACGTATGTTTGCCTACTAATGGAGTAAAGGTCATGTTAAACCTTGTTATTAAAAGCAGTTGCAATGCGGCTTTGTATATTCTAACTGCTAATAACTGCGCATTTAAGTGTTTCTCTACTTGAAAGGACGATGTGCTTAGTTTATTTTGGTTTATCAAAACTATGCAGATTTGACCAAGCTCTCGCGGTACAGTAATTCATCACAGAGGTTCTTTTATCGGTCAAAGAATCTTCTTAGAAATCTTACAACCCAACCCAAGGCGAGGAGAAAACAAATGACACGATCATTCGTGGGGGGACAATACTGGGTCTGAATCCAGACGATACTATTTCTATTCAGTGCCATAACCTTGACACTGCTTCCACTCAAAATATTGAATCTTTACCCAACGTCATCATCACCGTGTGATGTTTCCAGGCACCTGTCACCGATTTAATAAATTCACTCTCTCTATGGACACGCGCCAAATATTATTTCGACGCGTTTCTCGCAGTCTGCCCCGCTGAAATATCCATGTATATTCGCAGCTGTATTGCAGACGATTTATTATTTTTTATCATTCAAAGCAATACATAGGCGTCTTTTATGTGTTTATTTAACAGCAATAAAATCTATGTTTTTGTATTGAATAATTATAATATTCATAACCAAGATTACCAAGTTTTTGTGAATTAGTTTTGCGATAGCGATGTGCGTCATCGTGGTTTATTAGTCCGCGCCTCGGCATGACGTGTTGCTAAGTAATATTTCGTCGGCGATCTAACAAGCGGGCGAAGCCGCTATTGCTACAATAGATACTGTTAGTGTTTAATTTGCCCTACTTTCTGATTTGGGGCCGCTCTGATTGTTATTTTCATTTAGACGCCCAATAATCTATAATAATCAATAATCTAAGGGCAAGCTATCAATTTACAACTGCTATTAGCACACGCAAAGATAAATACGAGAATTCTCTGATCTCTAAGTTATCTAATCAATATTCTTGAGGATGTGTCTATACAGTCATTTATGTCTAGAAATAACTAGACTTGTGATTTAGTGTCAGGTTGCTTTTTAACCTACCTGACCCATACCATATTGTTATTTCTTCTACATTTGTGTAAAATAGATTCACACAAAGATTCATATATTCGCTTCAGGTATTGACTGATTCATTATTTTATACGAAGTCTCGCTTCCAAACGTCCCAGTTACAGAACACCTAAAGTCTCTTTGGCTAGTGTTATGCGGATTATTACGGATGAGGTAAGCTATTATCACATCTTCATAATATAAAAAAGTAAGAGTACTTCACCGTCTGATGGTAGGTATATGTATACTATTCAATGCTCTAAATACCGCCCAGCACCTAAAAAAAACTTACGTGGTCCATGTCGACCACATGGCCATTCAAGTTCACTTTGTTATGTAACGGAAACGTGGCAGTCCAGTAATGGTAATCACAATTATATGTGGTGCCATTAGCCCATGACCCTGTTATTGTAATTCTATCAGGAAGCTCTTTCTTTTATTCAAATTAGTGAAGACTTTAAGTAATAGTTCTAGATTGCACAACTCCGGCTTTGTAAGAACCAAAAACGTGGCCTCTTGTTTCTTAACCATCTAAAACCACGCTACAAAGGTCGTGCGTATTATATAATAGTATCACGCTAAGGTCTGGCCTGACAACACAATCGCAATGTCTCATTGTTGTAACTTGTATCACGCCTCGCGAAAGACCACGGTTGATATGACCTAAAAGTTGAACAATGGATGCGGTTTCCTGGTTTGTCTGCGAAGTTGGAGCTTAAATTAACTTTATCATTGTTAGTATAAGTAATGTATACTTAGTACTTTCTAAGTAACTGTTCTACATACAATATAACGTAATATTCATCTTTAATAATTAATAAGATATATGAGAAGGTAAATGTTTTTTGGCGTCCCTATTTGGTGACAATAATACTTTCAAAAAACCATGATATTGTGGTAAAAAGATTTGATGTTCTCGTAGTCTCTTTGGTTTAGATTATAAAGTACGAAATAGTCTTTAGGTTCCAAGTAGTTCCAACGCTTTCTTCGTAGTGCACGTTACCTTGACCTGCCTGGGTGATACATAGACGTATGTAGACTTAAACCACCTCAGACTTTATTTCTATTCATGACGTCGTTGCTATGTATTTATTGTCCAATACACCCCTTGGAAAAACTAAATCTGATTCTTAAATAACTTACGTTTGATATAAAAGTATATATCTTGTGTAAAACAGGAAATCTAAACTCCGAGATGAGAACGCGAGCACTGAGCGCACTGTGACCTTATCGATCGGTTCTTTAGGTTTATTTTAGTAGTATCCGGGGCTGCTTTCATCTTTCGCTGCAGCATTGAAAGGCACTTGAAGCTTGAAGGCTTTTCGAAATAACAAGGTACCTTCCCTGTTTCTGTCTTTATCTGTGTTACACTGATTTTGTGCACCTGATACTGAACTCTGGTTTGCATTTTTATCTCTTATCAAAAATGAATTCGCCTTTTTATCTTTCTGTACGATCAGCGCCGCTTAATGGCCTACGTCTATGTGTACAATTTTGTTTAGAGCTGTCTCCAGCCAAGTAAAAACCAGTTATCGTCATAATCATCTCTGTCTACAAACTTGGTGTACTGTGTGTTGTTAATATAAAACTACACAGCAAACAATGTGCAGTACATTTGGCATAGAAAAATTCTGTATGAAAAACTTGCCAGACATTGCTCAGAAATGGTAAGGTATTTGGCTGCAAAAACCAGGGGTGAACAATCCGTCGGTCCTCGTTTGTCTTCTGTTGAAATGAGACCAAGAAAGACCTTGGACCGAGAATGAAGTAGAATTATTGATGAACGAAACTCATTTGTCGATTTGTGTAGCAGCCATTTCCATACCAGTCAATATTTATATTGTGTCCAATTGTATCGGACGGCATAATGTATGTATGTATGCCGCAAACAAAGAATTATTGAAATTATTGAAAATTGTAATTTAGGTAATGGGAGTGCGTTTATAAATGTGATCATTTACGATTTTATTTTTATTTTATTTCTAATCTAATGGTTGGTCATATTTATGTTATTGAAAACTTTAGTTACAATAAACCTTATTTCCGGCTTAAAAACGTGTACGAATTTGTGATAAAACACTGTATTTATAATACTATTCGGTGTAATTATAAGCTACCTGGTATTGGTTTTCCTCTGCAACTGCTCACGATATCAGCAAAGTTTTAATGAAATGCGTGGTGGCAGGTATTGGATTGGGTTCAAACTGCAAGAGATGTCTGCCAAATGATTGCCAAACTGCAGGCATTGCACAGTAGGAGGAGCTCATTACGACTCCTTCATTCATAGTTGCTAAACACGTTGGAATCGTACACAAACTCTTGCTCAAACCAATATCCTATCATATTTTATTTTTCTGAAAACATTCTAATATATAAAACATTTTATTATGGGGAAGGTTAGATACATGGGTCGTAAACTTGTCGTAAATCTGGCATGACGTCACAGTCGCGACAAAAAATCTACAAATCCGATGTCGGCCTCGCGTGCTATCGTCACGTGTGCCGATAATGAGATAATTTTACTAACCGGGCCCAAAGCTACAGGGTATTTTGTGTCACTCGGTCACTATACTAATTTATTGTTCTCATTGATTAAACTGTTAGAATTTTCCTACTAATAATTGAATCAAAGCACAAAAACTTTTTCATCCCACCATCTCGGAAAGAGTATTTTTGCTCTTCAATATCTGAGTGCAAAAGCCGTTTTTATTATCTAGAGGATAAAGTAAATTGAATTTAGAACATCGTGTGCACTAAGTTTGTGAATTAAAAAAAACATTAAACCTATTCACTGCTACCTCTATGGTGCCGAATATATCATACAACTTTTTTTTAATTTGTTAAAAACTCAACCTTCTTGGTGTTCCTTTTTCAATTTGCTTTGTACGCGGTTCTTTACGCGGCATTTTTTCACGTCATTGTTAAACCTTATATTAAAAACAAGAAACTTGAAAACTAGTGAAAAAACTAAAATGAAGTGACTAACACCAATATTACAGTACCAAACAAAAATATTACACTCAATTTAAATAACTGTAGAAACGTTACTTTCAAATTTTCTTAATTATACCTTAGTATTATTTTGTTATAATTAAAAGATTATTCTTTAATACTTACCTGTCATAATGTAGTAGTTAATACCTAAACTGAAATAAAAGTACCTATCTTGTGATTGTAAACGTTTTTTTTTGCATTTAGTCATTTCCTCGCTGAGGTGGAATGAAAAGTTACGTGTTGCACTCGAGTGCAAAGATTTTTCACCTCGTGCTCTTTTGATTCCCTCGCTAACGCTCAGGATTCTAATTTTGAATCACTCGCTGCGCTCGTGAATCCTTCGCTTGCTCGGTCATCAAAATTGAACACGCGGTTAAAAAGCAACTTTGCACTCTGGTATAAAAAATAACTATTCATTCGTGCTTATTGCCTTGATGGAAGCTTGATTAAAATCTACCGCTTGTCACTTGGATCAGCAATCAGCTGTCCACGCTATAGCTACAGTTCCTATGTGGGTCACACCGTGTGGGTGGCTTGGCTTCCTATCAGGGCTTGAAACTAGTGTACACGGCTAGCCAGAGTGTATTTGTTCTTTGTTATCGCTTCTATTGAGTTTGCCTTGTCTTGCATAGGCACTAATAGGCAGTGATTGGAGACCGATGACTGTAAATAAGATAGTTCTCTCTAATAGCGCAATGCGGACTAATAAAGCAGCAGTAGGGTAGGTACTGTAGATTGTTATCCGAATGCAAGTTTTATGATTCAGAACAAAAACTGGAAAGAAAAAGAGCGCATTGCAGATTCACTATCAGAAAAAAAAACAATCGGCAATGAAACGGCCATATTGAAATTGGATTATTCAACAGGCAACATCTACCTGAAGCAGCCAAGAAACGACCGTGATTTTCACGGCTTCTTCAATTAGTTGCTAAGAATCGGTTCTTTTTACAGCGTACTCGTCGAAATGAGTTTTCTCATCGATTCCATTACAAAGGTCATGGCTATCGAATAATCTTTGACCTTTCTAACCTACATAACAAAGTTATATCTTCATTGTAAATTGACCCACTGCCCGGGTACAGGCCATAGGTCTCTTGTGCCATTTTCGCTCTTGTCTAGTTTCACCTATTCATATCGCAAATACTGTCAGGTGGCTGGTAATATAAATAATACGAAAAAACTATTTCATTCATATTTTCCGAAAAGTGTACGTGACTTGTGTAAGTATTGCACCGCTGTTACAGAATCGTAATTTTACTGGGCATTTCAACCAATATCCAATTATAACTAACACGTAGGTAATTAAACTGGTACTTTTCGAGCTACGAGTGCGACCCTGAACTGCGGCATCATACGCTGCTGTTGACCTTCGACTGGTGTTTGTCGCGAATTCTATTCCGCACTGGATTTTTGTAAACATATTTTGATGGATCGTAAAATTCGTATACTTTGAAGATTGGTAGCAGGTGTTTAGATTCTTTTGGACCTTTTGTGTTATGTTGAACATGACGAAGATTCTTAGATGGGCCATGTGTCATTGTTGTTAGTCGTCAGACTTCCCGAAAGTTGATGTCTTCATCCTAGAATATTATACATTGGGACGGTTTTAAAATAACCGGTGTGGTGTGTTCTGTCTTTTGTGTTGCCTTTTGGGATTAGAAAAACAGTGCGATAAAACATTATAAGTAGTAATGTAGGCGTTTTGAAAGTATAGAGCGAGGGTAAAAATACCAGTGCACAAGTTGATTTATCTGGTGTGTGATGTAGATTAATTACATTTCTGCGTCAGAGTAGTAGTTTGCGTTTGTTTTGCTAGTATTTGCGTGGCGAGTATGCTCGTATAGAATATTTTATTGATGCTATAAAATTGGTAATTGTATTAATGATTAACAGTGACTTGGTGGAGATAGATAAAGGATACTTTCTTGCTTCGATTGTTTGAATGTCCTCTAAAAACTCTGTGTAAAGTCGATATCAAATCGAGTTGGAAAAGTTCATGAACTCTCAAGTTCAAACGAACATTGGAATTGCATGGAGGGCTCTCGTCCACCGCGGAACATGAGAAACTGAAAAGTGTTACTTGTTGCCACGACTGTAAAATAAAAACTTCAAATTGCCAAGACATAAAGAACCTTCTGTTCACGGTTATAAGAACTTCTTTGAATAAGGTCTTAATTTTATTGATACTTAACATCGAGTAGAATGTTTCGACTGATAAAGAGAAACTAATTTGGAACGAAGTTGCGACTGCGTTTCATTGTGTGTTGTGTTTTATCAATGGTATCGTTTCATTTATCTTACTAATTAGCCTCAATTGCATTTGAGATGCAGATTCATTTTTCCATTTAGTTAAGATTGAGATGTGTTCGTCGGAATTGCATTTTATTCTCTGACTTTAACTTGAATTAGTCTTACGATCCATTTCAATATATGCGATTGTCGTTGTACAGAACTAACTGTAATTTAACCTATTTTTAAACCCAACCTACAGCCCGTGCACTTTCCGTGTTCTACCTAGACTCAGAATATTGATAGTTTAGGTAATCTGAGACTGCACAATTCTCAGTAAGAACCTTGTATGAAGTAGGTAGTGTGAACAGCAGCTTGTGTCGGTCACGGTTGGCTGAGTCTCGCGTTCCCGCCAGATACGGGCCGTTATCAAAATGGCGGCGCTTAGCGAAGTCGACTTCATGAGTTGAGCGGGGTCGTTGACGCGCTGTCTCGCATCGTGGCGTTTATTGATCGCCCTCTGCCTCGCTTGCGATGGCTAGCGGCTGCCGGACTGATAGTGCCATCTAGTGGTGAATTCGGAGAACTATGTTGACGGTGTAAGATGGTAGATGGCGCTGTTTAAAATTTTAGCAAAATATTAAAGTAAGAACCATGATGTTTTAAGTAAAAGATCATTGATTAAGAATGATAATTTTCAACTACTAACTAATTTAACTTTTTATCTGGGATAAACATTTACATGTCTGAAATTTTAATAGAAAACAAAAGAATTAAATATGACTTGGCTATGAATCCTGTGCACGAATCCTTTAGGTTGCCTCTCAAATGAAATATACCCTTTTCCATTGCAAAAAAAAAAAGCTTATTTACTTAAAGAAGATGATTATCTTTTGGATTATTGCTTCACTTTTCAGGAAGATATTGCCTATGCGTAGACCCAACATATTGTCGCTTAAAACAAAATAAATATGTATTTTGTATTGTCCGCAGTGCAAAGACTTTGAGAAGGCTGGTGCGACGATAGCGGTGACTCCATGCGATGTCGTCGAGGAGGCAGACATCACCTTCTCATGTGTGGCGGACCCGCAGGCAGCTAAAGAGGTAAGTCCTTACCTCTAGTACGTCAAACTCACTGAATAGTCATATTTAGAATATGCAACGGATTTAAAGCGAGGGCCATAAATGAATCACAAGCAAGTGAAGGATTCTAACGACTGAATCACGACCGTAGGGAGTGATCACGAGCATAGCGAATGATTCAAGTGTTAGAATCCTGAACGACGTGAGTGGTTCATGGCCCTCGGTATAAATCCGTTTTATTCAAGAGTTGCATACTATGCTTTATACCATGGCTACAAGAAAAAGAAAGATTGGAGGTTGTATAGCCAATGCTATACTTGTACAACCTCCTTGCGCAAAAACAATAATTAGATGGAGATCAAATATACTTATTAGTGTGTTCTAAATTCAAACACTAAAACAGTGAGTGAAAGTGCTTTTTATTCACTGTTTTCAGTGAATAAAATAACCTTTTTAGAGGGGGTATGGTATAAAATTCTTTATTGTACAACTTAAAAGCAATGTACAAAGGCAAACTAAATGCTAAAAAAGCAAGCTCGTATGAGTTAGCGACCAACTCTGGTGACGGAGTTTTTAGGCAGCCTTAAAGCCTCCGTCATGGCTTATCGACTGCTGGAGCCGGAACCGACAGTTTAACGTGCCCTCCGAAGCACGGAAGCGCTCAGATGTAAATGTCACCCATCCAAATAGTGACCGCGCAGAACGTCGCTTAACTTACATAATCGGTGAAGATTGACTAAGCAAGCCTAGCCACGAGCGCTTCGGCCGAGGTATTCTCCGAACACACCATAATCGCATACCTAAGTTGTTTACAAGACAAGAAATCTCCGCCTTAGTCAGCTCCGCACGTATTGACCATGCCTTGTCCATAAGGCTGAGAACTTCTGTGATACGCAATGGTTTTTAACTCTCAGTAAAGTTGGTTAAGGGTTGAATTAATCTTCCTCTTCCTGTTAACAATAACACTTAACTACCTACTAGAAAGACAACCGCTTATCAACCCTTACGAGTTTATCGACCAATAAATGTACATCCCATAAGCGTCTTTTATGTTGTCCATCAGTGCGTAAACATCCCGCAGAAACCATAAACATTTTACGCGCTTTATACTACTTTGAAAAGGTCACAAGACCTTAGGTCTGGTGTACTGACCTTTGGACCACCAAATACGGAAATAGGCAGGTCTCATGATTTTAGTATTTATATATGACGGTGGTACCGGCATTTAATATACCGCGTGCACACTATGCCCATGCCGCTGCCGGAATGTATGGCGGCATCAATGTTGCTGACTTATTGCCACAGCAACATCGCCTTTATTCTCACTAAGCGGCATACATGCCGGCAGCGGCATGGGTATAGTGTGCACGCGGTAATAGTTTCATGGTAGGATTAATTATATAATTATTCGCTATGTGGAAAAAAACAAAGAATGGTTAATCTCTATTGTAACCAAAGCCACGCTATATTAGATTTACTAGCAGCGCCTCGCGGTTTCACCCGCGTAATTCCCGTTCCCGTGGGAATTCCGGGATAAAATATAGCCTATGTTCATCAGGGATAATGTAGGATTCTAATGGTAAAAGAATTTTTTTAATCGGTCCAGTAGTTTCGGAGCCTATTCAATTCATACAAACAAACAAACAAACAAACAAAAAATCAAACCTTTCCTCTTTATAATAATAATACTCCTCATTTATCTATAATATTAGTATAGATAAATGAGGAGTATTCAAGGGTAAGGTAATTTGATAACAAAAGAGCTAGGTGTTCATATACGATTGTTATTTTTGACACGTGAAAGAGCTAAATGTTTACATACGACTCTCGTTATTTTTGACTCGTTAAAGAGCTGGTGTTTACTTACGACCCGTCATTTTTGACGGATATGACGCATAATGACCAATAATTCACTAGTTAAAGAGTTGTTTACATACTCTCGTTATTTTTGACTCGTTAAAGAACCAGGTGCCAATATTACTTGTTATTTTCCAGATGGTGTTTGGCAACTGCGGCGTACTGCACTGTCCGTCACTTGAATCAAAAGGTTACGTTGAGATGACGTCTATAGACGCCGACACGTCACACGATATCGTTGAAGCAATCAGCGGGAAGGGAGGCCGGTACTTAGAGGCACAGGTTAGCTTTTATTGGACTTACGATTTCAGTTCGTGTCTACTTTAAGAATAAGAATAATTTTACTTTACATACATTTGATACTCAATACTCAATATATTTATGATGAAAGAATTACAGTTGCAATGTTCTAAATATATAAAACTCTTTGAAGCTGACTGACACAGCCTAAACTATAAGTCCTAGAGGTATGAAATTTATGGGTAGTATCCTTATATAGTGCAGCCTTACTGCACCCAGTAAGAACGGAATTTTGAAAAGTCTCACTCTAAAGGGTCTAGAAGGCGAGCAACGCCGCGGGCGACGGCTAGTTACATTATAGTCTCATTAAAAGGTCTACTTCCCTGATACATGATTTATTGCAAAATCTATAAATTAATAATATTACACATAAATACTTTTACAAATCTTTTACCAAAATGTCTACTTCCACGATTTATACCAAAATTTATTGTTAACACGCGTCTCTGATCGGCCCTATTCTGAGTTTTACCGTCCTAAAACACATGCCAAAATATCTACAAACCAAGAGATCTAAGAAAATAACTGCAATATCTAGGAATAACAATTGAACTTTTTTACTTCCAGATCCAAGGCTCGAAGACGCAAGCCGAAGAAGGAACCCTCATAATCCTGGCTGCCGGTGACCGCAGCCTGTTCGACGACTGCCAGTCATGCTTCAAGGCGATGAGCAAAAACTCCTTTTACCTTGGTAGTAAGTCATCTACTCTGAAGCTTTTCTTGAAACCTCGTCAAACGGAACTCTTAGCACTTGATTTCATTGACTATAATACTTTGTTATAACAATTTTCAATTTGTATGGGGATTTATTTGGAAGCGCTCGTTGCTTAGCTTGCTAAGTCAATCTTCACCGATAATCTAAGTTAAGCATCGTTCTTCGCGGCCACTACTTGGATGGGTGACCGTTAGTGGCATTTACATCTGAGCGCTCCCGTGCTTCAGAGGGCCTGACGGAGGCCTTAAGGCGTCCTAAAAACTCCGTCAAGAGAGTTGGCCACTAACTCATACGAGCTTGCTTGCTATTCCGAAAATCCGAGCGTCATAGAATAAGGCTTCCATTATTATTAAGTAGTTTCTAGATTCTTCTTTATCGGCAACCGTTTTTAAACTCTTAAATTCAGTATAAAAATATCATATCCGTTGTACAAACGCTTTTAATCTCCCCCTCGAGATGGATATAAGAGTAGAGGTAGGCCAAAGAAAAGATGGATGGATTGCGTGAAGAATGATATGGGTAAGAAAGGAGTGACAACTGAGATGACGGCTGATAGAAGAGCATGGAAGAAAAACACATGTTGTGCCGACCCCACATAAAGTGGGAAAAGGGCAAGGAGATGATGATGATGAGTCAAAGATAATGTTATTCACCACTACTCCCCCTTGCAGGTGACATCGGCAACGCGTCCAAAATGAACTGCGTCCTGCAAGTTGTAGGCGGAGTGTCACTCGCCGCGCTGGCTGAAGGACTCGCACTGGCCGACCGAGCGGGACTATCTCAAGCAGATCTATTGGACGTGCTGGCTTTGACGTCGCTCGCCTCGCCGCATCTCATCCTCAAGGGCAGAGGTAAGCACTAACATTGGCCGATCTCAAAGGAATCGACTGGACGTGTTGGCTTTGACGTCGCTCGCTTTGTTGCATCTCAATAGCCAAAGTTAAGAGGAACTAAAAACTCGCTGCGGCCAACTTAGTTGGAACTAAAACAGCGCTGGCAGACCGATCGGGACAAAAGAAGTGTGCTGGATGACCGATCGGGACTAAAAACGTGCGCTGGATGACCGATCGGGACTAAAAACCTGCGCTGGCTGACCGATTGGTACTACTATGTTGCTGATTGTAATCAGTGCGCACGCGAGATATTTGTCATGTCGTTCTGTCAAAATGTAAGCATTTTGTACCAGTTTCTGAACTATTGCATTATCTGTGGTAATGCTGTCGACAAAACGCGCCTCCATAATGTACACTTTTGACACTTGTTAGTCGTCGTACCTCTCTGAGGACGAGATAATAGTCATGCAGAAATGTCAAAAGTTGAAGATTCAAAGGCGCGGTTTCTCGACAACATTACCACAGATAATGCAATAGTTCCTAAACTGGTGCAAATTGATTACATATTTTTGACAGAACGACAAGACAAATATCTCACGTGCGCATCCTAGGCCCGCAGGTGTGTGTGTGGTTTCATTAAAATCGTATTATTTTCCATTCCAGCGATGGTAGAATCATCATACTCCACCCACCAGCCCCTCAGCCACATGCAGAAGGACCTGAAGCTGGCTCTCGGCTTAGGGGACGCGTTAGAGCAGTCCCTGCCACTGACCGCCACCACCAACGAGATCTTCAAGCACGCCAAGCGGCTCGGCTACGCGAACCACGACGTCGCAGCCGTCTACATACGCGCTAGATTCTAGGTACACTACGACAGCTCGGTGTGAAGTTTTATATCTATCTATTTATTGATATTTGTACAACTATATATAGAGACAACCTTGATAACTATTATTTTAAGGCGTATATAAAAGGCAGACAACCCTCTCGCTCGCACATTTCAAGATTTTTGAAGATATAATATAACTAAATGTAATTATGTGAAATTGCAGAGCTTCAGGGTCGAGAGAATAACAATGCAAAGGTTCAGTAAAAATATCACATTGATCCAAACAAGTTTTCCGACCAAAAAACTTATACCAATGCGATAAATTAAAGTGCACATTTTTTGGTTAGAAAACTTGTTTGGATCAATGTGATATTTTTTCTGAACCTTTGCATTGTTATTCTCTCCACCCTGAAGCTCTGCAATTTCACATAATTACATTTAGTTATATTATATCTTCAAAAATGTTGAAATGTGCGAGCGAGAGGGTTGTCTGCCCTTTACATACGCCTTAAACTCCAGATACACTAGGTACATTTTGTTCCGCGACATGACGCGTAACCAATATAATATGACGTTGCAACGCAGTGTTCCGCAACATTTTACCGTGACGCAGGACAAGTTGCTTCCGAGTACGCACCAATATGTTCCGCGACATTTGTCTCGGGGACATTTCACAGTTGTTTGACAAGGATGTTGCTTCATTTGTCCCCTAGTGTATCCGGGGCTTTATCATGAGTTTTTGTATTTATTTATAGGACCTATACAAAACCAGCTTGATAAACCTTGTACATTATTTTAACATAACATTGAAATATCTCGAGTTTTATTTCGTTTTAATATCTAAAATCAAATCCAAATGGAGTACGTTTTTGTATGAAGTTAAGATAAGCACTCGTAGAGAGTGCCCAAGAATCATTTGTCTCCATACAAAAACTATGTATTCGTTCCTTCATTTTCGATTTGATTTTCAAAACTCTGACCACTTTTAAACTGAGAGTAGATTTCTTGTTTTGGATTCAATAATAACAGTAGTACCTACTCTTTAGTTCCGAAGCTTATTATTAACTTGATTTAGTTTTATGTAAATATCAATTTTTATCGTTCAGTTCATTAATTTTTCATTAGTACACAAAAATCCCCTGTATAGCAAAATATAACTTCACACCTCGTTTCAACCAGCAATAAAGTTGTATATCTAGAATATAGGCATTTGGAAGACAAGAGCGGCCTTGGATAGAATATATCACTGAGTAAGAAGGTAAATAGCTAAAGATGTTTGACCAAACGAAATTCCAAATTGAGGATTAACCGTTACAAACAGCTAGTTCAAATCATTCTAGAAAATTGCAATATATTTTCGTCACTTGCGTCAGGCGATAAGAAACAACGCTATAGTAAATCAATAAGTTCTTGAATACAGATAACACAAGTAATCACCATGGTTTGTCTGGACGGACAGTCTGACTTGACAGCGTGCAATTATGCTTGTGATCGTTTTACGTATAGAGTCCTTATCATGAAAGAAGTCCCGCGGAAATTTCCGGAACTAAAGTTTAAAACTAAATTTTAAATTAGTTGTCAGGTGCTGTTAATGTGTTCGGATGCTAGTGTGTTTTTATTTGGTTTCTGTGATCAAAGTCTTGTTTTCAATGCCTAAAGTTGTTAAAAGTGCTGCCCGAGAAATTATACTTAAGGTCGACTACAGCGACGCGTCTGCGGGACTTCTTTCATGGAAAGGACTCTACTACAAAGTTTACGTAAACAGTAAACTATATTTTTGTATAGAGATTGAGCAGTTCTGCCAGCGGGTAGTTTACCAAACTGATGATTCAACTTCGACTTCTTGGTTTATGGCTTTTGCAACTTGTTAGAAGTGGTTCACACGGCATTGTCCTGCACGCTTTTTTGCAGTATACGTTTTAACGAATAAATAGTGGCACATACATTGTGCATGGAACCATTCACATTGCGTTTGTACTGCAAAAAGTCGTACACCGTTTATACGTTAAACGAATACTCAACGAACTTGTCACGTAAACCGAATGAACTTTAACGTATACGGTTTGCAGTGGCACATGGTGTAGATCTGTCTCGTTCACACGGCACGACGTTCATACGGTTTTCTATTCACTGTGACAACTGTGTAAATACTGCGGCTATTTGTATTTTACACGAACGTAAATCTACCGTGTGAATACCCGGGTGAATGTACGTTAAAAAAACGAATACATAAAAAACGTGCAGGACAATGCCGTGTGAACCCAGCCTTACGCTTATCCATACAACATTATAGTTTACGTGACTTTGCAGTAAACGTAAAAAGTACACGGCCACAGATGATCTTGATAGTTAAATTTTTCTCCGTGCGATAACTGAATGAACTTACACAATAAAACATTCGTCGTTTCTTATCGCCTACGTAAGGGCTGATATCTGCCAAAGCAGATAAGTGAATTCTTGGAAAACCACGTCGATGACTCTACGGTTGATTTCAATCATCTCTGCTTTGATAAATACCAGCCCTAGTGTCAGAAATGTTCTGTCATTCCTATGGATAAAAATGACCCGTGGCACAGATCATATAATACTATACCCCGTGGTAAAGGTGCTGGGTAATTGCCATCTAAAATCATTTCCCAATTACAAAGGTGTCACCTTAATGGGCATAGGTGCACGTTTACCCTTAGTATGTTATCTAAAATAGATATAAAAGTACTTTACTATTGACGGACGTCCGGACATCCGTGGTCATAGATAGATTGAAAACTTGTTGAAGGAATGGGATCAGCTAATTGTGAACAATATGAATTGTGTCGGTGAACGGAAGACTATTTTTGTAAAATAAAATATCCGTTTATTTAACCTTAGTATTGACGTTGATTCATTTGTGAATCTAAATTAAAATAATTTTTAAGTAAATTATTGAAATAAATATATTTCGTACAAAAACTCTCGAAAGTTGTCTTTTATAATCGCTTTTTAATTTGTACTCCAAGATGTCGTGTGCTACAAAATGCATTTGTTGATGGTTAGATATAAAAATAAGATAATTATTATGTGAAAAGTAGGTACATAATGTAGAAAATTTTCAGTTAATCGGCCACTTTTGTTATTAAAACGATATTCAAAATTAATACTAGAGAATAATTTTAATAGAATAGTTAAACACGGCCTCGGGGCTATTCTCGACCTTTTAGTTTAAGTGAACTAATGAAATGATACGAGCATTTTAATATAATTTTAGGTTAAACTGAGTGTTTTATCACTAAAATCGGTTAAGGAGCACTAATTTTGATGTTTAATTGTTATGTTTGGACACGTTCGTGTTTGTTGCATTTTATACTTTCATATCTGTTACTAATAAATAAGGTACAAGTACTATTTTTTTCCTACATCTTTCTACAAATTACACTATTTTGGGCGTAGCACTTCGTATTCCAATTTAGTTTCCATATTTTATTTCCCTATTTACGAATTTTGAGGAATATCTGTTTCTGACTGGCTTCTTACATTCTAAAATGTTTTAACGCACTAATTTGACTCTTATTACATGTGAGTTAACTTAGAGTTTGTGTAAAAATAGCTTTTCTATTTTGTGTGTGAAATTTGTACATTGTATGTAATACAATATTGATTGGTTGATTGATTGATATAACCTAAATTCTAAATCAAATAAGTTTTTAATAAATGAAATAATCATCTCTTCTATTAAAATCAGTACCTTCCAAGAAAATATGTAGATTTTTTTATATTTTTTTGTAAAATAAATTTTAAGATAACTAATATTCCTGCCGATTCCGTTTCATTTACCAAAACTAGCGTAAATTTTAACAGCACTAAAAATGTTGTCGCCCCAAACTGAAACAACAAAGACAGGTATTATTTTACGGCTTTCAAATTAAGTTAAGGAAAATGCTAAAACAGAATCGGTACCATAGTAGACAAACAAACACCCAGATCATTTGTTTGCAAACCAACGAAGATACTCGTCTGTTTTTTAGAACTCTTCAAAAACAGAATCTATTGTGTATTCTCGACAATGCAATGCAGATTGACTGCAATTTGGCTCCAGCGATTACGGTGGCAAATGTCAATCCTGGTCAAATTCTGTTCAGCTTTGGTTCCTAGATGCTTTTCGAGGGGCTTTAGTTCCCTAGCCCTGGATCCCTAGGCTATGATCCTAAAGAAATTGTAGGTATTTCTTACTAGTTATGACCAATATAATATGTAGACGATTATTAATGTTGTACTGCATTTGAGCGGCACTACGCTTCATGTGAAAAGAGTGACGCTCACTGCAGCGCTCTAGTGCGATATACACTCGAAAGAATACAAAACGACTAAAATATTACCTACTTTGACGCTTCGTGCCACGTACAACGCTTTGTGCCGCGGCCACGACGCTTTGTGCCACGGCCACGACGCTTTGTGCCACGCAGCGCCGCTCAAATGCGGTTCCACCTTTATTCATATTTTTTGCGATCGATGCAATAATAGTAATCTCTCCATGGAGGGTGACAATATTTACTACACGGCGTCTTCGCTAATGTTGTCCCTATACCATTTCACTTATTTCATTTTAAAGGAGATCCATGAAATAGTATACTCAGGTAGAACCATTGTAATTTAAACTTAAATACAATTATGTTAAAGGTAATAATTACCTGAAATGTAAATCCCTAAAAAATATTTTGTAAATTACTGACATGATCAGAGTAAATATAATAAGTAAATAAATAATTATCGTAAATTATTACTGTGAAGTTTTATTTTGATAAGTACCTACTCATTCCCATAATAATGATAAATTTTACTCCTAGGTTTACCTATTTTTAAAATGCTGTTTTTCCTGAAAACTATAATCTGGGTCTTTTAAGGCAAGACTCGAGGAAAAGGTCTAAAATGGCCTTGACCATCACGTGACCTTGTGGCCAAAGGACATTCCATCTCATATTAACAAAACTAGCTGTTACCGAACATAATCTTACGCTAGGTTTTTTTTATACATTAAAGTAGACAAACAAGCGTACGACCCGCCTTATGCAAAACGGTTCCGTAACATAAGGACGCCAGCAACAGTGCCAAACGCGCGATGCCGACACTTGAAGAATTTTAAAACACCCTTTTTGTAGTGCCCCATACCTACTGTAGTCACTAGGAAGAGTTTTTAAAATGTATGGATGAAAAGCTACGCGTTTATCACACAGGTGTTTATTACATTTCCTCAATTATACGTATCACTGATTTGAATGCAACATACAGCAGAAGACTACGGCCTCGTTCACAGTTTATAGTTTACGACAAGACTATAAATACGAGTGCACATGATTTATAGATCGCAGTCACGCTATCGGATACAAAAATTGTATAGAAAAGTTGTATTAGTTGGGGGTCGACAACAATTTGGAATTTAAAAAAAAATATATTGTCATGTGCCTTTTTTTGCGTAGGTACATGAAAGAAACGAGGGGTAGGTTAGGTACCTACTGGTTATTTAAATTTTCCTTTTGTGTTTTAATATTTAAACTGCGTAATTTATGTCTGTTTTAAGTATGTACTTACCAACCTATTTCATTGCAGGTGGTGTTTTCTTGCCAAAATGGCGACATTTCAGCAGGCTAACAATACAAAGGCAGAAATTGGTAGTAAAGACACAAACCAATCTACCTTCCAGACCGGTCGTTATAAGCCCTTTAAACAATTTTACAACTCAGTAAATATTTTGTTTCACGAAAAATAAAAGCATTACAAAATTAATTGCTCCTGGAATTGTTTAAAAAGCTCTTAGTCTGGTAATCCTACAATTCATGTGTTGAAATGTTTACGGCTTTCATTTTTATTGCGGAAAATGTTGACGACTCCGTAAAAAATGTATCGCATGACATGAGAAACCGCAGTAACTCCAGGCTTATTACCGAAGCAACTTAGAAAGAAAAAATACTGACTTTCAGTCGATTAGGGCCGCGGAGCCAACCTACGAAAACGTAGGGAAAACCTCTCCATAGACAAATTCTTCTTTAACAAGAACTTATTTCTTTGAATATCTGATTTAATTTTTTTTTCCTGGAAAGTAATTGATTTTATATTTTTGTTCCAACGTCTCACAAATCAATCAATTTTTAAGCAATTTTCGCTCTCTATGGTTGCGGTAAAATTTTGAAGCTGCAGTTTTTTTGATTTTTTTTCATTGTTTACAAAAACATAAAAATTGTGTGTTGATAATGTCGTTTCTTACGGAATATTTCGATGAGTTCCGACAGCAACCTATCAGGAAAACTAAAATGTAAGTATTACGAACCTACCAATGACTTACCACCTATAAACAATGACTGTTTTTGCTTATTATTGTCTCCTCACATAACTGATTTATTTTGTCGCGTGTTAGCATGTTTTCGAACTCTCTAGCTCTTGTCTTTTTAATCTCAAATCAAATTTCCAGGTGCCGCCCAGAAAACAGGTGGGCGAAACTTGAAGGGAAATGGCTGGACCCCAAAAAAGGAACGGAAGACGTAAGTTGAAGTACTTTGACGGCATTTTATTACCACTACATAAAGGTAACTAGGTACCACCCTATCATTCGATATTTTTATTATTCAAATAGGTAAGTAGATACTCGTATATTTCTAGAAAGTATGGACTGAAGAAGAGATCGAGAAGTTTATAAAGAAGACCATGAAGAGCTTACGAGGGCAGTCCACTTACTACAACGAGTACTGCGCGCATCTATCACCTGGTAAGACTTCCTCACTAGCTTCTTCAGAGAAAAAAGTGATGAAAGCTAATAACGGTTACTTCCGCCGTCTAACCACGGAATACCTCACACAGAGCAAGTCCTCTGAGGTAAACACTACGTCCATTTCTTTTGAGACTAAAGTTATACCTGTAAAAGCACCGACAGCCAAACATTTTCAAACCGGAACCGTAAAAATAAGAACGGTGGTAGTACGTCCCCTTGACGAACTCTCACAAAGAGCCCTATTTATTGTGACCTTGGCGTAGCTTGCTTTACCCTGCTCATGCACTGGATGTGCGAGTGTTAGAGGCTTTCATGCGTGCTTCGGATAACAATTTAAATCAGTGGGTATACCTAGTAATCTCTGTAGCAGTCGTTGCTCACATTATCTCCAGAGTTCAAAACCCGTCCCTTCAAGCCTCGCGTGAAGAAACTGCGTCCCTGTTTCCCCAAAGATGAGGTGGTATCAGAAGAGCCAGTGGCCCCGCCGCCGTCAGGCCCGAAGCTAGCCATGAAGGATACAGAGCTGATGAAGGGTGCTCGGGACCTGTATGAACAGGACATGGATAAGCCGACCCTGGAGCCGCTGCCTACGCACTTTAGAGGTTTGACTTTAGAGCACATTTTTGACTAAATGTAAACTGAAATAGGTAGGTGGTTATTTTGTAGGGCTTTATCTGCAACACTAAAGAGATGAACGTTAAAAGAAAAAAATCGCGACCCTCAACTTAAACGGGTTTTGTTGTGTATCGAAGGTCTCAGTCGTGGCGTGGTCAGGCACGGCTTTGCTTCTTCGAGACTTAGGTACCTACCTAGCAAACTTTGAAAATGACCCATACAGGGATCCACCAGAGTGACCGGACTTTACTAACTACTAGCAGAAATACAGATCAACTTATTAGGAAGCTGTCTGAAATATTTCATTTACGCATATGTACGAGTATGTATGTATCTGATTATTTAATTTGTTTTGCTGCGGACCGGTTATGACGGGTGAGTTGTATCAACAGAGCATGCACGAAAGTAAATATTATGGATTGCACATGCACTGCTTAGATTGTAACCAAGACAACAAAGATATTATTTTAATCAATTCTAAATTAAATGACTTTGATCATGATTTCATTTGGAACACTGCTCTTTCTATTTTACTATGTAAAACACGTTAGTCATCTACCATTCCTTTCCAGTCCTCGGCTACGTCCGTCCTTGCCTCTTCAAGACCGGGATCAGCGACTACCAGGAGAGCATAGCTCGCCTCGCGTACGAAATGATTCGCGACGACAGGATCCCTCGCTACCACAAACACAATGGTTGTCGGCCGCACTGGGGCCTTCCGCCTGAGGGTACCAGGCAACCAGAGCTTGATGGAGCACCTTATGATGGAGAGAGACTTTTCTAGAACACGGCTAAAATAGAGTAAACTAGCCTAATCTTGGCACCCCCACCAATTGTTGGCACTTCTCTGATTTATCTTATTTACTAAGAAAAAGCCGACCTCACGATGTTGTTATATAAATAACAACTTAACATAATAATAAACATCGTGAGGTCTGGCTTTTTCTTACTAAATCAGAGAAGTGCCAACAATTTACTTGCTGTGGGTATGAAATGGTATAATGTTACAGACCCTTTCTTCCCACCGGATTAATCCAACCATCAAAAACTAAATCATCACTCATAGGGTTAGTGTTCTGGCAAAAAAAAAATATGATGAGTATTCCATCTATTTTTAAAGTTCATTTAGCCTTTAGGTTCATAAAATATGATTTAGTAGTCTCGGTAGATATATCCCTACACAAATCTTCCAACGCGTTATGAGTTTCCTAAAAATAATGAAAACAAATTTTTAGCAATTCTATTGTAATAGATTGTAGTAGCCACAAAGTTTCTTTGTGGCTCTTATGGCCGCGTATCTGAGTCACAAAGATCCATTAATGCCTCTCAACGGTAATTACTTACTTATTTTATATTATTTTAATTTAGATGAATAGATGTTTAATTTTACTTTTGTATCCACTTAGCGTAACCATAATAAACAGACTGAATTCAAAGCCGTTTTTATTGCGGGTTATTTTTGCAACGAGCGACGTGTTAATGACACGTTTACATATCTCTGTTAATTTATAATTTGTGCAGATAAATAATTAGGTAAGTACTAAACGGCCAACACTATGTAGAGCATTAACTGTTCAAAAAGTGGGCAACTGTTCAATAATATTTGGACAGGCCCCTGACTACATGAACAAAAACTAAACAAAAAATGCCAGCTTTGGCATAAAAAAAAACATTTGCTATTAGGTATGGGGAAAATGGCGGATCTAGCAGATGATCCACCTCATGCTCCAACGATTCTCTCTGTCGGTTTCCACAATTGCTGCTTACGAGGGTAGGTTCTGTGTGTTCTTGCATTGCTTTGATCACTGATACTGCTCATGTGATTGAGTTTAGGAAAGGTTTAGGCATATGGTTTATAATAGGGATTAAAAGTGCTGCTTAAATTTTTTTTTGCGAACAAGATCTTGATTAATTGATCAGCGATGAAAGATATACTAACAAATTGTAGGTAATGTTTACGAATTGTAATGAACTGCGATGCAAATGCAGATGTTAGTTACGTCACACGATGCTGATTGTTTGGGTGAAGTTAATGGAGTTATTCTTTGCAAGGAATTCATTCTGAATGTTGCTGGATTTTTTTTGTACACCGTTCAAGTATAGAATTCACAGATATAATCTTTTATGTAGGTAGGTAAGGTATATGAAACCTTGGCATAATATATCATGTAGGAGGGAACTGAACATTATTTTGTAATTTTTTGGAAACTTTGTTTCACCCGCCGTTTTTTCGTGGTCCCATTACTTTGTCCCATTACTGGGACCACGAGGGAAAACTATTTCTCGTATACCAGGGGCCTTATAATAGTCATATCTCGGCCTAAAACACCAGTGGGTTAAACGAGTTTTCGACGTCATCCCTAGATTAAAATATTTGCCGAAGTGTACATAAGGCCCCAGCCCAACTTTTGAGTAGCTTTTTTTCAATTTATGATGCATTCCTTCAACACCGCATGCTTTTAAATTCCATTGAAATGGTCCCTGAAACTCACGAAATCTGAGAAAAGGGATCGCTCATCGCTCAATTCAACGTAAAGGAACAAGAAGGATCAGGAAGCCAACAAAGGACCACACACGTGCTGTTTTGTGTTCTTAGGCAGCTGACACGCGGGCTTGGAGAGGTGCCAATACAGTACATTGGCTGGTGTTGCTAGCTGTATGTGGGTAAATTTCGTCTTATCAAAAAGGTGAGTGTGCATTGGTACATTCAGTAGTTTTAAGGGTCATAATATGGAATTGCACTCTGAGGTGGTTTATAGATATGATTCAGAGATAGAAGTAGGTTTATATAGCACCTAATTAATAGTTACCATTCCATGTTTCTAGTTAGCCTTATCCACAGTATTGCTACGAGCACTAGGTTACTTATCTCAGTGAAATCAAAGTCCTTTAGAATACAGCTACTGTTACACATGCTTTAAAATAGCATGCTAAAAAGTGTGCTAATTAGCACGCCCAATATGTGTAGCATAGTATAATTAGCATGCTAATTATTAGCAATATTTCGATACACATGCTAAATGAGCACTTGCTCACTAAAAAGCATGCTTTATTAGCATGTGTAACAGTAGCATACTGCTAGTTTTATCGGCAATGCACAAAGTTGGCAACATTCTGCACTCGCAATGATATTCTTATTGTTATCTGTCGTTGGTCTCGCTCGGCAACTCTGTACACTGCCTTTAGTTACATCTGTTTTGAAAATAATAAACAATTTGACTTTACGACGTTTTCACTCATCATTGATTTAATTTTCTTAACTGCCAATTAGAAGACTCTTTGTAAGTATTTTAACGAACTTTGATATTTTTATATTTTAATTTCGGAGGGGATAAAAAAAATAGTTAGTCCTTCTTGTTCAAATGCAAAACACGGCTTTGTTTTAATATTTTACCTAAGGCTTACGTGGGCATTACATACGTGATACGTACCTACTCCATGCCCAAAAGAGCAGTACCTACTTATTCACAACCCATAAAAGCTCATTAGAAATAACCAATTAATTTAGCAGGTGAGTATGTTACCCATTTGAACAATCCATAGAGGCTTTGCCAAGACATTCGCAATATCTCTATTGGCTGCACATTGTATTTTATTATTCTTAGAGATCAGAATCATTCGTCACACCCATATCACCTACCCTTGCTATGACTCACTAGTTTAACACCCCCGTATTCCAGATGACTAATAAACAAACTATTTGTCCTGCTATAGGTAGGTAGGTACTTATATAAAGATGCTAATGAGCTAGATATACCATACCTACATTTTATAGCTTTCTATTTATACTTTCTAAATAGGTTAGTTTGATCTATCTCTTGATTCTCCAAGTTTTCCAACCAATGACCAATGACGTATCGGGAAAATGGAATTATCTGAAATTACTATTAGCACCTTTTATGCCGCGTGCAGAGTCATCTGCAGTCGGCAGGGAAGTTAGCATGAGCATAGTCTAAACACGATCATGCCTCTGTCCCGGCATGTTCATGTCCTTGCTCCCTAAAGAATAAAGGCGATGTTGCTGTGGCAATAAGTCCGGAATTCATCGCGGCAATAATGCCGGCGGCGGCGGCAGCGGCGTGAGTGTGAATGCGGTATTAGGTAAAAATCTACTTACCTTTATCGGTAACAGCAGTTATTTTGATAGTAGGTATCATATAGGTACCAAATACACTTGTATTCTGAGGTTCCCACTGTCGGGTTTCAGCTTCAAAGAATATGAAAGTTAAAAGAAAAACAAATAATGTGTACGTGTGTTATTTTTGATCCTAGGTACCTACTTGTGTTGTGAAGCACTAAAGTACTTTTTTCCCCGAAGCGCCACCGGCCTATTTAGGTAGGTATCTCTGAAAATTAAACTAGGGTACAATTTTTATACATTTTATTATCACTCTAATAAATCATAATAATTTACTGTTGCATGTTTCTGTAAGATTTTCTTAGTAAATGAATATTCCACATCTAAAAATGTCTAGAAATCTACGAAATCATTTTAAAACTCGTTAATATTTCCGTGACCGAAATAAAACACGTTTTACATATTAATTTTGCAAATAAATCATTTTTTTGAAAAAGAAGTCTAATTCTGTTTCTTTATAGCTTATTTCAAAATGATAATTTTCTCTGAATTTTTCATTACATATCAGAGCTTTTAGTAAGATGAAAGTATTGATGACCAAGAGGAAATGTTTTATTTATGTCTACACTCTACTTTCAGAAGCTGATCTAAGTCGATGTTTTTTTCTCGAAAGCCATCTGAACGACCTACCTACCTCTTGAATTAGGCACACTACCCAATGAAGCTCTAAATTGGTCTTAATATTGATAGATATCGATCCGCATAGTTTTACGACGTCAACTAAGAGTACGTAGGTTGTATAGGTAAAGTTCAGTTGATAAATTCCACTGAGAGACTTTAAATAAAATAAAATGAAAGCTTTCATTTCTCTAGCACAGAACAGAAGACTTTAGAAAAAATAAACATGCAGGAACGTTAGGTGTTAGCACTTCTATCCACCCTTGACTAAAAAATTTTTTTTAATTTCCATTTGAAAATACGACGAACTGTTGCTTCAGAGTACGGTGGGCCTTACCTCGTCAGGTTTCATGAGCATCGTTGAATTTCATACTTATTGCCGCGAAGATTTGTAACATTGTTGGACTGAAATTCTACCAAAACCGTACTAAATCACTAGAGATGAAGTGTGATACATCGCGCGCTCGGGACAAAGCTAAGAAAACTCTTTAGAGTTCATTGAGAATTCGAGGAATATCGCTTGCGTAGGCAGTGTTCGAGGAAAAGGGAGGAATAGTGATCACTGCACTAATTAATTTCTAGAATTTAGAAATTGGTGGTGTAAAATCACGGAAAATTGTTTAAATCTACTTCGTTTACTTTCCTACTGAAAACAGTTCAACTCCAACATTAGTCCCTACCTAGATGAACCTACGTAATTAGATAATGGTACGTTTTGTGGATGTGGTGTGTTTTATTTTATTTTATGTGTGTAAGTTAGCTATTTTAGTTAACTATATTTTTCTTTGTAACAAGATGGTTAGACTACCTACAGTGGATTCGAGTCACATCCAGGATGCATTGAGTCATAATTAGAGCGGCCGCGAATCGGAACACATAAAAATTATGTCACTCTTTTTCATAGAGGAGAAAACGCAGATGACGAGTCAACCAAAATACCTATCTCTCGCGTCGCGTTCGCGACATCTGTCAAACTGTCTCGGCTCCATCGGCCGTCTTCAGGGCTACCGATACTCACCGGCTTTGTTCGGCCATCGCAAGAACAATATCAAAATAACACACTTTTATGTGCCATCAATTCACGTAGAAACGGCGCTGGTCACACGTATCGTCACACGACGGTGGTAAAACGCGAAATCTTGTCTTATTACTGCAATGTAAACAAAAGTAGACATATCGAAATCGGTTGGGGAAGTTGGTGCGTTTGCCAAATGTTGGCGTGACGTGTGGCACCCGCTGTAGCCGCCAGTGTCAGTGGCAAGAGCGCGTGCGCCGGACCGTCTTTCAGCTTTCCCGCCCGATTGACCGCGAGTGACATTTCAAATTTTGAATTTGGATGTGCAACTGATTTATTCTTAAATCATTTTGTTTACGGCCAGTGGTTTTTAAGTGTTGTGGAGTGATTGATCGATTGGTTTGATTATGTGACTAAAACTATCGATTGTATGAATTTTGTCTCCGGTGAAGTGTTCGTGGAAGGTTTTCCATGAAAATTACGGTAATTTTTTTCTAGCATAGCTGTTATTCATCATTTTTTGAATCCATAGAAAACTATGGGTTGGTTTTTGGTGTAGGTACTTTAGAGTTGTGTTGGGTATCGCCAACAGACAGCGTCATAGAATTTGATTCATCTTACATTTGGATCTGGTTTCATCAAAAATATATATTCCCCTACGTATGAATAACCTACGAAGATTTAGTCTGCCTTAGAAGTCAATACAAAAATCTTTATTTTTTACAAGTGAGGACCTTCATTTATAACTGCAATGAACGTAGGTAACATTAAGTTTTGCTCTAGGTCATAATCGTAAACGTCATACAAACGTCAAAAAAGAATTATCGTGCCAGGACTAGATGTTACTCAAGGCTGCAAACTGGGAAATGACAATTCACTAAAATAACTCTGAAACTACATATTGGTTTTAAAATAAAACTCGTTTTATTGTCAATTTTCGCTTCACTATCGGCTGCACTGAATAACTGTTGTCTCAAAAGTTGACTGGAATGAATTGATTCAAACGATAAGGCCCGCATGCTGTGTTTACTATATTAGAAATTACACCAAAAATGTTTATATTACAAAATATGTTTTTAGTTAAGTTAGTGTATATTTCAAGTTGTAAACCAAATAATAATAATAAAAAAAAGGTCCCAGATAATTCATTTTACTGTTTTTGCGTAAGTTTTTGTACGTTTGCGCACTACGCTACAGATTTGGCGTAGCATCGTCAAGGCTTGTACCTCTACGCCGCCGTAGAGGTACGCCTCTACGACCGTAGCACGTGCTACGTAAATTTCGTAGGTACTTTAGCCGAAATTATTCCATGGTTTTCTATACAAACAAGTGGTGTTAAAGTGGCCTAGAATATTTAGAAAACTAAAACCAATCTAAACTAAACATTAGTCGAAAATCTCGATTGCAAACGCAAATAGATACTTTTAAAATCCTCTCAAATACAATAACTCGAAAGTTGTGTGATCTCTTCCGCTGTATAAACACAGTAAAACATCAAAGAAATGAATCGAACTTTTCGATACATATAGCTGAGTATGACGAGGCGAGCTCTTTCAGGAATTACGTAGGTCCGTGTTTATATTGAACTAATCCTTTTTATTGGTATCGTTTGAGGCCGCAAGTGCCCGGGATGGATGTGAGTACCTGCCCATCGTATTTTTGACGGCGAGCTCGATTATTGAGTTCATGCTAAGAATTAGAGCAATAGTGCACAAGCGGCCGGGCCGCAGCGGCCAGGCCGCAGGGGTTGCGATTTGCACCGCGGCCAAAACCGCGGCTACGATCGTCAGTTGCACATACAGCGCGCTTCAAAATGGACGTTGAGGAGCAGTGCTTTTGTATCTTATAAGTAAGATGCGGAAAAAGAAAAGAAAAAATATTGGGTTCATCCCTTGCTACGTGAAAGGCTTAAACAGGACATATCCCACAACGCCCTCCTTGTCTCAATCTCGGTTATAAATCTTTCCTTGTCGAAAGACATCGCGATGATCACAAATCACGCTGTAGTTCCACAATACGTGCGGCCGCCGCGGCTAGTGCGCACACACCGGTGATTTAACTACAATAAATTGATCTCAGTGGCCGCAGCGGCCAGCGACTGAACACGGGCCGCAAATGCGTCGCTTCGATCTCGCTGGCCGCTGCGCTTGGTGTGGCCGCTGCAAGCTTGGTGTGGCGATTTCATACTAATGTATCTATCTCGATGGCCGCCGCGGCCGGCCCCTGCGGCCCGGCCGCTAGTGCGCTATTGCCCTTATAGGACCCAATTTTGACAACGTCGCGCTTTATCGGTCGTATGTCGGTCGTACGATTATTTATCTCTTCTGTGGTCGTACGCATGTCGTACGTATCATGACAACATGATAGAGGAGATTTGTTAAAAACGGCAGTTTGCAACCTGGTTATTGCGAAGTCGGTATATTCACTATTTTCCAACAAAAAAATACTGAAACTGGTACTGTTAAAGTTAGATAATCGTCCACCAGACAATTTTAGATTCAAGTGAAGCCACAGAACACAAAAACCTAAAGTTGTGACAAAAGTTTTGCTGCTTATAAAACTGCTCCGTAGAATGTGCCTTAATACTTTACCGACCTAATCCTTGCAATCGTAATGAATTCAACTATTTGACTTACACCTTACACCTGCGTAGTCAGAGGGTAATTTATAGATTCCGTGGAATTCACTAAATGTTTATTATGCGAAGTGTTATACGTAATCGACTCGAAATATTTGCTAAAACTCAGTTTATATCGACCTAATCTAACATAAGGCCCCCCGCAGACTATAGACTTTCTGGAGTTTGGTCGGCATCAAGCAACGGTTTGTAGATAGCTGAACTATTTCATGTATTATACATATACACATACATATATATGAATACATTATTATACAGTATTTTGTAAATATTGTAAATTATTAGCTGTAATTTTATTTTATATTAATTAAGTCTGAGAGGGATCTAAGGCATTAACTTACTTTTGGGCCTAATAATACCGAAATAGTAACTAGAGTAAGAAGTTCATACAAAAACAGATGGTCGAATCATAAATTCAAACTGAAATCGTAGTTATGACTGTTTTATTAGACTGCAGAGGGCGCTGGCGTTCTCTTAATTTGTCATTGATTGACTAAAAATACCGCTCTGGAAGTAGGTGTCTTTGTCTAGACACTAGGTATAGAAGTTTAGATACCTAACTATGTAGCTGAGTGTAAATAGTTGCAACGAAGCGAATTGTGAGGTTTGGACGAAACTCAAGCGAGCGTTTTATTGTTATGTTCCGATTTATGTTCATACCACAAGAACAAAATGTTCGAGCTTACACTAGAATAGCCACAAAACGGAAGGTTTTGATGCCCTAAGACTTCTAAAACGAAATGACTGAAAATCGTTATTTTTCGAAATATTTAGGGGAGGACTATTTCAGCAGTGGACTTCTATCTGATAAGATGATGATGATAATGGTCTGAGTCACATGTTTTGGCTTTGATTTGTTGTTCTTCTGGGATTGGGAGATGACCACTGTACCTAAAGCTCAGCTCAATGAGTGACCGTCTAGCTGAAGAGTGTGAATTTTATTTAACCCCACAAGTGTTGCATTAAAAATATTGTCTACAATTGAGCTAGATTTTCTTCATTGATTAGTTATATTTACTGTAGGTACCTACTTGAGTGAGTTAACATTCGCACAAACAAAATAATACGAAAAGACACAACCCAAAGTCAAAGTAGAAATGTTTTTCCAAAAACCCCACTGATCACTAATCGTCATAAGGTTTTTGTATGATTTTGATTATTTTTGGGAAACCTACTGAAAAAACCCACACCACAGATCAAATAATACTAAGCCCACACACACAAATAGGTTAGGTACGTTACAGACGGGTTGCTTTATGCAATGGCTAATCTTACTCCAATCACATGCCGTTAAAATACCTAAACAATGACATGTACCGTTTGCATGCACACGGCTGCCATCTAAACAGCACACACAATAATTCAATCAGCTTTGTCTAGATAAAGAGCGCAGGCTAACTAGGCTCTTCCGATTACTTAAAACCCTACTAGCAAGCTACTAGGATTTGACTCTTCAGGCATCCCTTGGAAAAACGTCTGTGATACTCCCAACCAACCAACCAAGCTTCTGTTGTTTTGGTAGTTAAAACCACTAACCGAAAGACCAAATGCAGTTACAGGAGTCAGCTGTTTACACACATCCTTGGAAGAGACAAAACCCAGATTACGCATAATCCAAAAACTAAATACAGGTACGGAAATTAACTACGCATATCCTACGAGACAAAATTTTGCTATTCACTTTGGCTCCTTTGAGTATGGACTATCAATCTTGACAGACACAAACTATTTTTGTAAATTCAAAGTTTCCTGGTCGTCATGCTCGTCTGAGTTTAATAGGACAGTCTTATGTCAGTGATTAGCAGTCGCGTAAATGCGACAGCGTTCTAAAGTCACTCGTCACTGTGGCCACTGTAGCCGCCACGGGACGCGTGTTTACAAAACACAGGTGTCGCCTGACACGGCCAATTTTGATATACGATTTGTTATGACAACATACTACTTAGGTTGGTTCTGTTCTATGTTTGGGGCTAAGGTTAGCGATGGTATTATTAGTAATTTCAAATACTTAGTTTGTGTCTTTAGGTAGGTAGATAGATACCTATTAATCCCCAGCCGCCGTAAACATTTTCTTAGATATTTATGTACTAAATAATTATGGAGATCACTACATGCTTATAAGCCAATTTTTGCAAAAGTTAAGTAGTAGGTACCTACTGTGATAATCAAAAGTACGTTTTAGAAGTCCTATAAAATCATAGAAAAATACTTAGGTATTAAAAGCTACACTTTTGTGATTTTCTTGGCCTTTTTCTATCCCAAAACACTGCATAAGTTTCTTTAAAAGCAAAATACTAGCAATAAAGTTAAGTAGGTATTGATTAATTCCCTCAAATCAGCCTTCAAACGCTGGAACACGCGAAATGCTCCATAAAACGGATAAAAGCTCACGAACAGTATAAACAGTAAATTACACATAACGTTAGTTTATTGCCGTCTCTATTCCGACACACGCTAGGGCTGCCACGCGGCGTTGTCAACATAACATCAGATCTTACCATGGCCATGCCACAAGTATATTGGGCATATTAATGTGAAAGGGCAAAAAAAAATATCTCAGGCTTTTAACGAAAGGTATGGTTTTCATATGTTTGTATGGGTAAGTATTATATAATCTGTGGTATGGGGTACTTTATTATCCTCTCTTTTAAACTCACATCCGCCCCTAATTCTTTGCATCTGCCTAATCCACCAAAGATCTCAAAAATACAGCTGATATTGGACGTATAGTAAGTAAATGCTAAAGGCTTTTGTCCTGATACACAGCCAGCTATTAACAGTAATAACTGAAGGTACTTACAGAGGTACCTTCAGTTTTGGAAGCTGTCTTTACATAGTTAATATAGTTATGTATTAGCTAGTTTGTTGATGGGCTTGGGACAGCCCTATGCTATAACCGGGGCCATTTAGCGATCGGTCGCTTTGTAAACAATAGCAACTGCTGTGACGTCGTTGCAATCGCAACCGCAATGTTAATCCCCGCAGTTTATAGAAGCTGCAAGATACGAATACCTATTTAAGGCGTATGTATAAGGCAGACAACCCTCTCGCTCGCACAGATCAACATTTTTGAAGATTTAATATAACTAAATATAATTATGTGGAATTGCAGACCTTCAGGGTCGAGAGAATAACAATGCAAAGGTTCAGTAAAAATATCACATTGATCCAAACAAGTTTTCTAACCAAAAAAAACGGCACTTTAATTTATCGCATTGGTATAAATTTTTTGGTTAGAAAACTTGTTTGGATCAATGTGATATTTTTACTTGAATCTGTGTAACTAGAAGCACCTCGGGAAGCTTGTACTAACTTTTAGATAATCTGTAAAGGTAATGTTACATCTGTTCAACAACAGGCCATTTTGTGGAAAGCAACATGTTGAAAGCTGTTGCGTACGACAATCCGTTGCTTCTACAAATTTCGGATAAGCGTAAATGCACCTTGAGCTGTGGGTTCACAAGCAACATCTTTCAACAAGCCTTTTTTTGTGGAACGGTCGATGTTGCTTTGTTTACTGTTGCTTTCAACATGTTGCTTGTACGACAATCCGTTGTTTCAACAAAATGTTGAATAAGCGTAAACTTATCTTAAGTGTAATAGTAACTGGTAGCTCATCTTTCATCTGTCGCTTTTTTCCTTTCATCGACTTTCAAATCACAACGGAGCTAAAGAAGATTTCACTTCAAAAATTACCAATAAATACTTATGACTTCTGGCTTATGACTTATTTTAATTCAATAATTTTATCAAACAAGCATTGCATTATAAAAGATAGTTTTAGAAGCCCGTGTCTGATTCCACCGGCACCGGTGCCTCTGCTCAAGCGACGACGGAGGGGCCTCCGTCGTCAAAGTTCTAGGTCCGTGGTCGTCAAATTGCGGCCCGCGACAAGGTAAAATATTTCAATGGTCAACTATATACGTACACTAGCTGCTGCGTGTAGTTCCCGTTCCCGTGGGAATACCATGATATAAAGTATCCTATGTGTTAATCCAAGTTATAAACTATCTGGGTGCCAAATTTCATCCAAATCCGTTCAGTAGTTTTTGCGTGAAAGAGTAACAACCATCCATCCATTCATCCATCCATCCATCCATCCATACTTACAAACTTTCACGTTTATAATAATAGGCCCGGCGCTGGCACTCACATTGTCATGTGTGGCCCTTGGCCAGTAAAGTGTGACGACCGCTGCTCTAGGTCTACCCACAAGTGGGCCAGGATTTATCAGGCAATACCCTCAAAAGTCAAGCACTCAAAACCAGAATCCTAGGTCAAACCCCGCCCAAACTGAAATCGTGGATCCGCTATTAAATTCTTGTCAATTTGCAATCAATCGATCGTCAATTCGTCAAATAATATCGAGTGCGTACGAATACAAATTGAAAATAGGTATGGCAGCCTCGCACATTACACTTACAAATTGCAGGCCAAGTGTGTGACAAGAGCAAGTATCGTTGTGGTGACGACACAGAATTAGCAACTAAACTACGGTAGAACAACTACAACAGCCGATTCATAAGACTTGAATTACTCGGAGGACTCGAGTTCAGGCCAAGAAACCTGAAAGAATTTCAGGGAACTGGTCTCGCGTCATCTATATTTCATAGCGCGGAATACTGCTAGATCAGTCCCTTAACTTGCTGATGACTCTGTGCATAGAGTTTTGCAACACTCGATATTCTGCCTACAAATCAGTCAAGCATGAACTGGTTATATGTTAAGATTTAATAAGAAGCCAGTGAAATTACATCAGACTGAAATGAAAACCAGCGCCTGGGCAGGGTACTCACCCTGCCCTGGCACCGTGCTGAGTGGTGGCGGTTTTTGTAACTTTTAATTAAATTTTGTAAGTTTTTCGTAAGAATAACAAAATAAATATTTTCTATTTATTCTATTCTATAAAACCTTTCTCAAACACTTTACAATAACTTTATCTTGTTCGTAGAGTGCAAGCTTTGTTTAGTTCGGTTTCGGGCCTAGGTAGCGTGTGAAATGTACCTTACCTAGGTACATTACACACTTACCAATTACCTGCTAAGTATTTATTTTGTTTTATTAACTACTTGGTCTATTGTTATGAGTGATCTGGCCACAGTGTCACTGCATGCGTGGACGGTTGTCGATGCGACGATGCGCGCGCGCAGTATTTTCATCACGCGTACTCTTGACTCGGTTCGTGGAAGTCTGTCGTACGGTATAAATAGGCCTAAGGGTCGCGTACCCAATGCTATTTGTTGTGCTTTAATATGTTATCAGAGGCAAGTCCTAAATATATTTAAAAACAGATTTATCTTAGCAAAAATGTAAATCATAAAAATACTTTTATTTTTTCGGAATATATAGGATTGGATATGTATTGGCTTAGTTAGAAATATTAACTATTAATGCAGTTGGTTGCTCAACAAACAGCATGTTTCTTTGTCCAATTTAATTCCAGCGGCAAACATAATAGCCGCAAATAATCCGCATTTGCACCCCAATAAGAAGTGTCTGAATCCAACGCAAAAGGACAATCGCAGAAAAAACTAATAAATCAACTGTCGCTAAAAATACGCGTGCATCTAACCCGGGTACACTTAGGGCAAAAACCGTTTGGGCGTGCACATTTTTACACGTGTCCTTTGATTTTTTTATTAAGTTTCTTTTTTTTCAAACAGTAATGGTTGTTCCGTAAATTTGTCAGAAACACGAAAACAAGAAGTCCATACGGAATCGGATTCAGATTGCTTGATCTGTTACATCTGTACATATTCCATATTATTTGTTTGACACTTTTTTTAACATGTTAATTGTAGCATATGTCTAAAAAAGCCTTCAAATTGTTAACTTTTCTTGTTCTCTCCGTGACAGTACGCGCCGTTCAATTTGCCGCGCTGGCGTGACGCCCAGTTACTGATTTACTGCGCGTGTCTTATCTACTTACGAACACCACACGAATCTGCATTTATTTACCTTATACATAGAAAGTGTGGGGCCTCAATCGCGCTAATTTTGAAATTAAAACGAAAGCACAGCCAAAAACAATAAGACATTTAACACATTTGTTACTACATTGTCATAATAAATATCTAAAACCGTAAGACGTCTATACCACGCTTCTTTTTATGATTGAATACAAAATACACATAAGTAGGTATAAAAGTTTATTTTCTAAGCTTCAGTGGTCCCCGTCCCCGCACGAGGCCAGGCCTGTATTGCGAACGAATAGGGTAATTAAGTCTGGGAGATCATGTCCAATATCTTCGGCCCCTAAAACTGAGGAGGCATTGTCAACAAGTCATTATTATTCCCAAGTGCTATAACATTGAACTGTTACGTATGGTTGTGTGAGTACGCCTGCATGGCATTAACCAGTGGCAGAGTACCTGTAGAGCCAGTGAGCTGACGTCACAGGATGTGGCTGTCAAGTGGTGGTGTGGTGAGGCGGTCTTGATTGATAGCTAGTAGCGGAAAGCGTACAATGCTTTTTAATCTACTTCAAGAAAAAGAGATGATTCCAGATTTATTTATTTTATTTATTTATTTATTGATTGCATACATGGTTTATATATATATAGCTTAGGTCTTATTTAGCTAAAAGAACAGTCATGTACCCCGTGAGGGCGCAGCAATAGTACTAAAGTAGATAGCAGTAGTAAATTAATATTATAGATTACCTGCATAATGAAATAGTGATAATGTCATGGTAAAAGTTGAATGAATGTCAATAATAATGGGAGGTAATTATACAATTATCAAGCGGATGCAAAGTCAAACATAAATTCATAACATTATCTACGTATTTACAATATAATTTAAATGTCAAAAATAAGTTGTAATTTTATTAGAATAATGTCAGTTTTTATTTGGCTCGTGTTAGGTCGGTAGGTATTCATCCGGCTAGGTATACGCGGCATGAGGCAGGTTATGAGTTTTCATTCTAAGCAAAAGACTAGAGATAGAAACATTAGTTTTTATTTGAATTGTTCTATGACGGTGGTAACACAGAAAAAGTAAGAATATAGCTAGAAATATTTTTAATGAAGTGGTAGAGTTATATTACAAGCTGCTGTCATGGAAAAATATTGGAAATGTTGGATTACATTATTTGAATCAAAACGCGCACAGTCTGGCGACGCCCGCCTCTCGTATGCAGTTAAACGTGTCTCATAAACCCATTCCTGCAGCACAGACCTTCGGCATCTATCTGGTCAGCATCACCGACTGCAGGAAATTGAGCTATTTCCGATCGGCAATCAAACGCGCAACCGAAATAACATGTAGGTACGAACTGTTGATTGAAAAATTGTAAAGATTCTCTAATGTTGTGTAGTTATGGAAACATTCGCTTCGCTAGGAAGTGGTGTTCCCGCAGATATTACGAACAAGTAATTTTATAACACATTTGCTCGTAAAGGGTCTCTTATTTCACCAATTTTAGTATCGTGATGTATGTCATTACGCACTCGTGCGTTATGGTAATGTAAAACGTACGGTTTATCAAGATGCTCCCACTAAAACGAACGGAACCTTTTTTAAATCTTAGCAAAGAGTTTTTATGTCAGTAAAGTGGTCAACATTTTATGAATAAAATTGACTTTGGGAGATAAAAAATAAGCATTTAATTCTTTTACAAATTGTTAAAAATTTTCTAACTACTTTAACAAGTGATTTATTTGTATTAGAAAGTAAGGTAAAACGTACGGTTTATCAAGATACTCCGTCTAAAACGAACGAACCTTTTTTAAATCTTAGCAAAGAGTTTTTATAGCGCTGATGTGCGCGCATCGCTAATTTGTGATCAAGTAAAGATTTATTCTTTGAAGAAAGTCCGAGTTTTATTTATTTCCTCGCAAATGTGTTATAAAACGTCGTATGACATACGTGCGCTTTGAAAATTACAGCCTCTGCTTTCTTGTAGCCCTCGCCTACGGCTCGGGCTGGCAATATCGCCTCGGCTGTAATTTTCAACTTACCGCACTCATATCATAATGTACTATTTTGTCAACCTTTGGCTCCTTGTTTGATTACCAAGTGCACGTGTAGCCTTATAGGTTGGAGATTTTCAGGCAACCAAGTGCACGTGTTGCCTTATAGTGATTTTAAGGCCGTGACGAGTCGTCAGCAAGTCTGTAACAGAAACAGTTGTGTTATAATAAACCACAGCTTCTAAAAACGTCCTCAACTGCCTACACCTCACACAAATAATGGTGATCTTGTCTATGAAGTCAAAACAGTTGTAGCGTTTGTCAATTTATTTGATTTTAAACGGCTCTACTAAATAATATTTTTATATTATCTTAGATCTCAGGTAGAGGAAAAATACTAAATTGACTAGGTTCATTCATAGCACTTTATTTGCAAATTACTAGTTATATACATTTTGTAGGGGCTGGCCACACGGTGGGCGGCGCGTGGCGGCCATTGTTGTAGTATAGTACGAAAAGTGGCGGTCACTAATATACACGGTATAACATAATTACCCTATAGGTCCGAAAGGGGGATATTCTACAGGCCATGGCGATCAGTGTATCTTCTACGACTTTTGAGATTTCGAAGTTTTTCATTCATGAAAATGAGCTTGTAACTTTTACTTAAAATGTACCTACACACAGCATGCGTGTGCGTGCGACGCGGTATGAGGGTACGTACGTGTGCATGCTTGTGTACGAGTTTACGCAAATAGTAAACAAACACTTAGGGTTGTCGCATATTTTTAAAACAAGTAACAAGTTACAAGTAGTATTTTTGTATGAAAATTTCAATTACGATTTATTGACCCTTTGCACATGTCCAACCACTCAGGTGGTCGGTCTGATTACGCCTCCTTCGGGCTTAAAGGGTAATTATGTTACACCTTGTATAACCCCTACGCGCAGAGGATATTATGGCCTGTTTGTGGCAACCATTTGTCCATTGACGTGCGTACGAGTAAAATTGGAGGCTTCCTACTTCAAGCAACAATAATCTTGGTGCAATTTCTGCTCTATCAAGTATCAATCCACTTCTATTTTAGGCCGCAGTTTCTTTAAATATAAAAAACTCTTTCAATTTCCGTGAACACTACAGAACAGATATTTAATCAAGATGGCGATCCGTTCGAGCTGAGGATTGAAACAAACAGTTCAAATAATCTTTGCCTCGAATGATATTATAAACACAGTTTGTATACCGTTTCGCAAACCATTAGCGATCTATTTATATGATACTAGCTGACTCGCCCGCTACTTTGCCTGCGTGACTTGATTTACAAATATTGAGATTACGAACTGAAAACCAATTTTCATCACAATAAAACATAACAGATGACACTTAGGCATAACGTAGCTATTTATCAGTGAAATAATTTTTAGAATCGGTCCAGTACTTCCAGAGATTACCACCTACAGACAAACACAAAACTACAACGCTCTCCTCTTTATAATATTAGACCATAGAGTTACGGTATTGCTCCGGCACTCGGCAATGGCAGTTTATATGTATGAGCCGCGCGTAGTAGATGAAAATAATCTCTATTTTTACGTTCAGTCGATACCGCGACTTTCAGCGCCCAAATCACCCGGAAATTGACATTCCTAAAAAGCGGAGACCGTCATAGTATTTAAATAGCGGAGATGTTTTACTTATATTTGTCGCGATGTGATCGCTCATATCGTGCATTTGTTCTAAGTAACACAAATATTTTGATGTCTTAAAAGTAAGTTAGGGCGCGTCGTTTTTTTGATTCTATATCAAGCGAATTTTATGTTTGATCATGAAAAATATTAGCACTAAAAGTTGCAGTTTTTCATAAAAAAGCTATCAAACTGATGGATCGACCTAAAATAATCCATACTTAATATTATAAATGCGAATGTAACTCTGTCTGTCTGTCTGTGTCTCGCTTTCACGCCAAAACTACTGAACCGATTTGAATGAAATTTGGTACACGATAGTCTAGAGCCTGAGAAAGGACATAGGCTACTTTTTAATGCGAAAAAAAGGGTTGTAAGGGGTTGAAAAAGGGAGGGGGGTGTTAGTGCCTTAACCTTTTCCATAAAAACTTTTTTAATGTCACATTTGAAATAACTGTCAGTTGTTTGACAGCTAGAAATGTAATAAGTTTAGACATTCCTATGCATTGTACATCAATATTATGCGTCGCATTGTAATTACAATTAGTTTTATTTTATTGTATTAAGTAACAAAATCCACAGCTCTAAGGAATAATGGTGAATCTTAAAAAAAAAACAACCAAAAATAGATTTACATTCTAAGTACAATATTTGTTGTCAAGACAATTACTAGTTTGTTTACAAGTACTAGATCAATCCATTAGATAGAATGAAACGCGTCACGATAAGTGCGATTATTATCTAATATTATTTCAAAAATAACACACTCTGGCTTCCCGCCAGGATATTAGGTGTTATCTAACTACTACCCGATAACTTTGGTAAAGTAAACACACGCTGCAAGCGTTGTGCGCCGATGTACTGCAACTGGCATCAATATTAGCTTCTGAGTGAAATAACACATAATATTATGAAGTTAGGTAGACAAACTACGATTTCCGAGAGACAGTGAGTAGGTTTTTGAGACAAGAATTTTGCTCAAACCACTTTTCAGGTCGAACCTTGGCTTATTTTCACCAAAGGAGATGTTTGAAAAACCAGAGGTCCAGGGCCTCTACTGCGAATATTGATTTCCGAAGATTCGGTAGTGACTTTTGTGTTACACTGCGCGGTCGCCTCGAGCGATGGTCTAGGATCTTTCGAAGTTACAGCGTTACTGTGCAGTGTTGCACAAACGTCACTACCGAATCTTCGGTGATCATTATTCACAGTAGAGGCCCAGATTACGAAAAGAACTTCGCAAAATTGTGAGAACCGCTTATAGTAAAACTAAATAACACTATTATTATTATTATTATTATTATTAAATAACACTAACTTAATACCCTGGCTCTGCTGTCAAACTAACTAGTGATTTTAACCATGGCAGTTAATACATCTGAAAGTTTGCCTGTAATGTATTAAAAAAACTATTTCCACCTAATAACATCCACACATCATTGGCAGTTTTACGACCACCCCATAACCGACACGTTTGAAGTCACGCCGTGACGTCAGCTGTGACGTCATACTTTTACGACGTCGTAAAGATAGTGGACAGCGGCTTGCATATAATCTGATTTATGCTGCCTATTGTTATTTTGGGACACGTGGAAGACAGAAACAATTCATATCTAGAACATTGCAGTGGTGCAAATTTTGCCCCTCTAGCCAAGGTGATATTCTATAGACTCTATTTGACTTTATTTTGATTCGTTTTCTATTCTCTATGTATAGTATATTATAGTAGAGTAGAGAATAGAGAACGCAGGAAAACTACGTCAGTGAGGCAATGCATTGTTGTAGGCAACGTCATTTGCTTGAGAAATGACGTTGAAAAGATTTCTCATAAAAAACCTAAAATGGATCTTAAAAAACAATCTTATTCAACGAAACCAATAAAATCTCAATGATACTTATTTTGACTAGACTGTTTTAAGATAAATGCCCCTCAGATTTAGCGTTACCTTCAATGACAAAAGGCAGAAAATAAAACCAGAAAGTAAACACTAACCGTACAAGTCACTCGTCACGTCACTCGTTATTATCATTTTGATTAAAAACACGGTGGTTTTCCGACATTTTCAATGACAAACTATGGAAGTATTACTCGGTTATTGATATTCCTTTATACCAGCATAACAACCAGTGTGCGAACACTTGAACTTTAATACCTAACTATAGTCATTCATGTGGCTTATTCCCATCGAGCCCACCGGCCGGCCTACTGGTGGGCCGGATGGAAAAAAAAGTGGACTTAGAATCAAATCATAAACAAAAAGCATAACTATTATAAATTTTAATAATAAAAGAATTAATTGTGGTAAAAATGGTTTTTATCTCTTGTATCATAGTTATAATAAGTAGGAAAACTAGTACTAGGCAATCATAGTTATTGAGGAGTGTTTTACAGATACTATGACGCTGTTGACCCATGGACTGCATCAACCACCATCATCATCATCTGACGTGACGAAGTCAGTTTTTTCAAGTTTTGTAGTTCAAAAGGACTTCCACTCTACCAAAAACAGTTCTCTGGCAAATCTCGAGTTTACACTTAGTATACTTAGCATTACAATTTCAATTTTCAAATTATCAATTTCTAATTTTTAATTTCAAATTATCAATTACAAAGTTTCTATTTCAAATTTCACAGGGCTTAGTAAGTAATTTTACAAGATATAGTTATACTACGTAACTGTTATGAAAAATGCCCTGCCCTTTTTACTGCTTCAATTCTAGTCAGACTGACGATTAAAAAATTACTTGATAAATGTATGGAAATTACAATATAATCTAGACAATAAGTCACGTGACTTATCCCATACATTTGATGTTTTTTATTATCTAGCGATTGTAGAATGTCTATTCTGCTAGAGGGGCTGTAAAACATAATTAAGTCTCTACGTATTACTTTATAATCTCTTTGATGCATTTAAAAACCTTGTTTTCTAATAGAAACACTACTCTCACAGAGAAGGCCAGAGTTGTTCGATCATATCCGTAATTTTTAAAGATTATTATTATTAGAGAAAAGCTTTACGACCCAAACAATAAATTAATTTAATATGATAGCAGTCACATTAATGGCGGTAACCACCTGTCCACGGCCAGTTTCTACTATTATTTATATTACACAGTTAATTTGCGTCATATTATATCTTCCTACTGTTATTTTTGACTAAATTATTGTTTAGGAGCAATAATTGTAAACCATTAAAACAATTAAAGAGACAAATCCATTTTCTTTTAAGTTTATCAAATAAAACGTAGAGGGTCTACGTCGTAGCTGTTTCGTAGAGCGTTCGTAGCTTGAGCTTCTACGAGATCGTGGGTGACAAGACTATCAAATCAGTGATTTATGATGCCTGGCTCTAGCTAAAGGTAAATCACTAGAGTACAGAGTAGAATACGTCAAAAATATATGAGCATGACATGATCACGTGACCTATCGTTTGGAAATGTAATTTCTACACATTTTGATAAGCTCTCTAACGATTGTATAATGTTATCTTAGCTAGAGGGGCCGGTATACTCAGTAAATGAGGTTCGTGACATTTTCATTTACAGTATGGGTCAAACTTTACAGTAGACTTGCACATGCCTCGCATAGCGCGCAGTGTAACACAAGATTTCAAAACGTAAATACTTATACTGTGTTAAAATATAAAATGAATACAACATAGTAAACATTGTGATCTATTCAAATAATATACAACTTGTAAAACGACAAATAGAAGAAATAAATAGATGCTTTAAAAACAACTCACTCAAATCAAATTACTTCATAACTAAATTAGCCATTTGATTTACGTGGACAAGTCTACATCAAACAAGTTGTCAGATGAAAGATGTTTGTGGGCCAAAACTGGGCCTAATTGGACAATGACGTGAGTGGGACCAACCACAGAATACTAGACAGACTGACTGCGGCCAGATTGGGATGAGATTGGGTGACATTTGGAAACACTGATCGAGATTTTCCTAGGCTTTCGAGATCGTAGTCCGAGTTTTATTTTGTTGATTTGAAAAACATGATTCACAATTTTTGTATAGTTAGGCACGTATGCCGATACAGAAACCGTTACTGAAACATGCATGTGAGTAAAGATTTTCACACAAAAATCTATGCTAGAGTCCGGATCAACCTTACAGAAGTTAACTATTGATCTCAATAAAGGGGTAAAAAATTGTGTAATTTTTTTTATATCAGAAATCAATTATCATGTCAAAAAAAAACGTGTTTTTCATATCTGCTTGGCACAAAGATGTCATCGACTTCAATATGATAATTTTTCATCGATGCGCTAACACCACGCGGCGCATGACTGCGCTCACATTCTTGTCAGCAGATCATTTTCATACTGTACCTCTATCACGAAGAAATCTGACAGTCGCTGCGTTAACGTATTCGAGTTATATTGCGCGTCAATGCCAGCTCGACTGCCAACCGTTGCAGTGTCACCGCGCAGTGTATCTCGGATACGCTAGCGTTACGATACGTTTACGACTGTCACATTTATTCGTGATGAAGGCACTGATCTTCTCTTCTAAGTACACAGCAGATAGAGATCTGTGTTGAGTCGGTTGTGACACATTTGTAAAATACATACTTTGTTTTTAAATAAGTAGGACTAGCAAGTATTCTATCAATCAATCAATTTATCAATCAATTTTTTTATCATCCTTTGACCTGTATAAGAAAAAAACTTGCTAAATAGGCACTACGATTCCTTGAGGTATCATGTTGCGTTCACACAGGGAAGGGGCACGAGCATAGTATGAACACGATCATACCTCTGTCCCGGCTTCCGGCCTAAGTTCATACCCTAGCTCCCTAGTGAGAATAAAGGCGATGTTGCTGTGGCAATAAGTCCGCGGCAATAATGCCGGCAGGCGGCATGGGCATAGTGTGAACGCGGTATTAGAAACTACGGGTATCCATAGCAGCACGACAGTAGCTACACATTTATATATATTTTTAGCGTTGAGATCACAAGCCGACGACGTCAGTGCGTCTCGCGACCGAGGGCCGAGTCATTCAGGAAATATTTTAATCCCGATTGACTCGTGTATTAGCCAGAAACGCAGATCAATTAAATAGAAGAGATGTACCACACTAGACTTCCTACAAACTGTTAGTATTTTATCTATGGCATGTATGTGGAATCCCTAAGCTATGGTTAGAAGTTTAGTGTAATGCTGTGTTGGTAACACAGCGTCTGTCGTGAAAATTCGGTTATGGCGGATGTATTTAAAATATAATATGTGAAATAATATAAAAAACCTGCGTTTATTCTCTAGAAAACCTTTCAGGTTATGGGCTCAGTGGGCTAGAGCGCAAATGCATTAAAAACAGTTTAAAAAGTGTTAAAAATAGTAAAAAACATAAAAACTAAAAATGTCTGGTAAAACAGATGAAGACACAATTGAAAAACTGACGTCGTCGAAAAATTTTCATGTATGGAAATTTGAATTGCAAATATATCTAAAAGCAAGTTCACTAGAAGACATAGTGGTAAAAACATCAGGTAATGTGGATGCTCTTAAAGATGCTAAAGCACAGAAGTTGATAATCAGCTCGATAGATAAAAAGCTGAAGGCGCACATACTTGGATGTACAACGGCTGCAGAAATGTATAAAAAACTATGCAGTATATTTGAAGGAAATGAGGAAAGAAACAAATGTTCATTATTACAGGAGTTCTTTAATTTCCAATATAAAAATCAGACTATGACTCAGTTAATTACAGAGGTCGAAAATTTAGCAATGAGGCTGAATAGTTTGGGTCAAAAAGTTGATGATGAATTAATAATGTCAAAGCTGCTAACATGTTTGCCGACTTCTTACAAGTTTTTTGTAACAGCATGGGAGTCAACACCTCAAGAAAATAAGACTTTAATAAATCTAACAAACAGACTACTCATGGAGGAATGTAGAAATGAAAAAACCGAAGAACCGGTGGCTTATAAAACTTCACAAAGCAAGAAATGCTTCAAATGTGGAAAGACAGGGCACATAAAAACAGATTGCAAGATGTGTAATATCTGTAAAAAATACAACCATGACGAAAGCAAATGCCGTATGAAAAGCAATGAGAATCACCAGTGCAGCATTTGTAAAAAAGACAACCATAAAGAGGAAAACTGTTTTTTCCGAAAAAATAAAACAAAAGAAAACAAAGAAACAGCATTTTTGACAAGGAAATATAAAAACAAAACAGAATTTGTTGTAGATTCTGGAAGCACGGTACATATGACAAATGACATAAACTTAATGACAGATTTTGAAGAAAATAAAACTGAAGTTGCGGTTGCTGACAATAACACCATGATTTCAGAAGGTTTCGGAAATGTTAAAGGTACCAGTTGCAAATTAGAAAAAACACTATTTGTTCCTGAACTGGCTCAAAACTTGATTTCAGTTAGTGCAATAACAGATAAACAAGGTTCAGTATTATTTACTGGAAATAAAGTAGAAATATATAAAAATAAAGAGCTTGTTATAGAAGGAGTGAAAGAAAATGGATTATATTATATAGATATAAATAAAAATAAGAATGAGAATGATGAAATATCCTTGCTTACGAAAGAAAAAGGAACTGCTCTAGATTGGCATAGAAGACTCGGACATCCTAGTAAGGAAATTTTAAAAACATTAACAAATGTAGCAAACGGTATAAAAATAGATGGTACTAATAAAATTGAAGAAACATGTGAGATATGTATAAAAGCAAAACAAACAAAATTACCACATGACACAATAAGAAAAAGAGGAGAGAGAAACTTAGAAATTATACACACAGATGTGTGTGGACCATTTGAAACAGAAACACATGATGGAAAGCGTTATTTTGTTACGATGATCGACGATTACAGTCATTTTACAAAAGTATACCTAATACGACACAAGAGCGATGTTCCGGAAATCATTAAAAACTATATTCAAGAAACTGAAAGAGAAAAAAATGAAAAAGTGTCATGTATTCGATGTGATAATGGAGGAGAGTACTCGAATAATGATTTAAAAACTTGGTGTCTTAAAAAAGGAATAAAAATGGATTTTACAGTGCCATATACACCACAGCTAAATGGTAGGTCAGAAAGATTTAACAGAACCATTTTAGAGAAAACAAGAGCAATGCTATTTAATAAAAACGTGGAAAATGAGATGTGGGGTGAAGCTGTGCTAAGCGCAGTTTATATTATAAACAGATTACCTAGTGATGCTCTACAAAAAAGAACACCATATGAAATATGGAATGGAAGACGTCCTGACATATCTAATATTCAAGAATTTGGAACCTATATGTATTCAAAACATCTAGGACATCTGAAAAAGTTACAACCAAGAAGTAAAAAATTAATAATGGTGGGATATACCAACAACGGTTACAGATTGTGGAATTCTGAACAAAGAAAAATTGAAATAGCAAGAGATGTTGTAATAGTTAAGAATGATGATGATAAAATTGACAATGACGAAGAAAGAGTAAGAATAACAACAGATGAGACAGTAATAAATGAACAAGAAGATAATGAAATAATACCAGAAGACAATGAAATAATACCAGAAGACAGTGAAGAAGATGAAATGTATTTTAGTCAAGAAGAACAAGAAAGTACTGATACTGGTCGAGATGAACTAAGAGAAAGTCCTGTTGACGATTTAGTCGTACAACAAGAAATTGAAGAACCAAGAACGTCAAAAAGAGTCAGAAAACTACCAGTCAGGTTTAATGATTATGCTTTATTAACCTATAATGATGCTATTTCAGGTACCGAAAAAGACAATTGGAAGAAGGCTATTGATTCGGAGAAGGAATCTCTTTTAGCTAATAATACATGGGAAGTAGTTGATGTGCAAGAAGCACGTGGTAAGAAAATTTTATCTAATAAATGGGTATTTCGTATAAAAGATGATGGAACCTATAAAGCAAGGTTAGTAGTCAGAGGCTTTGAGCAAAATGGATTAGAGATGGATGAGATTTATAGTCCAGTAGTAAGTCAATCAGCTTTAAAATCTCTGTTTGCTATAGCTGCTCATAATAATTCTGAAATAATGATTTTTGATGTAAAAACAGCATTTTTATATGGAGAATTGTCTGATAAAAATATTTATATGAATATACCAGAAGGTTATCAAAAAGAATCGAATAAGGTTATTAAACTAAATAAAGCTTTGTATGGGCTTAAACAAGCTCCTATTACATGGAATAAAACATTCACAAATGTAATGTTAAAATTAGGTTTAGTACCAACTAAGACTGATCGTTGTGTGTTCACAAATAATAACAAAACTGTAATCATTGCGATTTATGTAGATGATGGTTTAGCTATTGCGAAAGACAAGCAAACATTAATAAATATATTAAAATGTCTTAAACAAAGTTTCGAAATTAAAATTTATGAAAATCCTGAGAATTATATCGGCTTAGAAATAAGTAAAGATACAGAGGGTATAACATTAACACAAAAGATGTATACGGAAATGCTTTTAAATAAGTTCAACATGAATGAATGTAAACCATGTCGAGTCCCAGGAAATACAGATAGAAAAACCGAGACAGACATGATGTTAGATACAGAATTTCCATATAGAGAACTAGTTGGAGGGTTACTGTACTTGTCAACTCGAACTAGACCAGATATAGCTCATGCTGTACATGAAGCAAGTAAGAAAATAGAAAAGCCAGATAAGTTAGATGTAATAGCGGTAAAGAAAATATTAAGATATTTAGCTGGCACAAAAGATAAAGGTATTCGTTTTAAAAAAGGATGTAATGATTTTATGTTAAATGCATACTGTGATGCAGATTATGCAAATGATACTGTAACAAGGCGTAGCACATCGGGATATGTTTTATTGTTATCCAATGGACCAATATCTTGGTGTTCAAGGAGACAGCCAATTGTGGCATTATCTTCTACTGAAGCAGAATTTATTGCAGCAGCAGAATGTTGTAAAGAAATACTTTACGTAAAATCTCTTCTAAATGAATTGATATCAGGTAAATTTAATATAATAATGAATATTGATAATCAGAGTGCTATTCAACTCATTAAAACAGGTTCATTTAATAAACGTTCAAAACATATTGATGTTCGATATCATTTCATTCATGAACAGTTTGTAAAAGGTAATATTAATGTAAAATATTGTTCAACAGATCAGCAAGTAGCTGATATATTAACAAAGCCATTGTTAAAGAACAAATTTGAACTTCATTGCGAGAAGTTATTGAACAAATAAATAATAGTGTTTTAAGTAAATAAAACAAAAGGTTTAGAAGTAATAATTATTTTTAATAATAATAAGTTTGTATAACTTAATAATAATAATATTTTTGTATGAATAATAATGTAAACGCTTACATGCCAGATGATTTTTGAAATGTGTGTAAAATTCTTGAAAATAATAATGTTTTAATATTTGTTTAAAAAATATGTTAGACGGTTATTTTTTAAAAAATAGGAGAAGGTGTTAGTATTTTATCTATGGCATGTATGTGGAATCCCTAAGCTATGGTTAGAAGTTTAGTGTAATGCTGTGTTGGTAACACAGCGTCTGTCGTGAAAATTCGGTTATGGCGGATGTATTTAAAATATAATATGTGAAATAATATAAAAAACCTGCGTTTATTCTCTAGAAAACCTTTCACAAACAAGGGGTAACTGCAACTATATAAGCGCACACTCTAAGTGTGTTACTTGTTTTTATCTTTACTATAAATAAAATAAAAAAAAATAAAAAAAAAAAACACTAGGAAAACTAAACTTTTCAATAGAATAAGTAAAGGTGCTGACGACAGCCACTTTTCAACACTAATAAAAGGTATATAGGTAAGTCTTTTAGGAACTCGCCGTCGCTCGCTCTTGGTGTAGTCGCCGATGGCAGCAACTTGGTCCTCCAGTGAAATGTATAAAAATATGCTATCACTGGACAAGTAAGAAATGTGGGAATCGGGAATCTCGGGTGGCCTAATTGTGCACGAGCTTTACTTGCATAAAAGCTACATGTGGAAGCTTTTATAGAATAGAATAGAATAGAAAAGACTCTTGCTAGTTGATCCCCTATCTGGTGCTATTTGATAGTCTGATTTTACATTGCAGTTGTATGTGTTTCTCTAATTCAGTTTTCGAGAACATTACGGTGCCACGCTTTCTTGCGCCATCTCCTAATATTTGTCTATCGGCAAGAATCATAGACATAACAGCATAAATAAAAATATAGCATACTCATATTACTTACAGGCTTGCCTGTACCATACTTACTCAGTTGTTCATGTCAGGGTGTGTTAGTCACCCCGCGTTAGATCAGTGACCGTATATTTTTGTAGTCTAGTCTAAAGAGTTTAACTAATGATTAACCGATTCAGAGATATAGGTAGGTTCGTAGTTTTCATCCTCGACTAAGTAACTAGTGGTGTCATTCTGTTGGTGCATTTTTCTAAATTAGGTAACCTAATTTGACAGCGCTAAAATTGTATCCGTCTTTGTTTTGATAGTTTATGAAGACTGCAAAAATTTTAGTGTTGCCAAATTGGATTACTTAGTTTAGATTAATGCAAAAGCAGAATCGACACCAGTACTAGTTTATGAATAAAGTACATTGTCATTAATGTTATCATCTATCATAGGACATCAGCGTGCGCTGTTTTTTTAAATGTTTGAACAACAAACTATAAATGAGAGCAAGACTAGATTCCAACTTTTCACGCTCGAATTGTGTAACAAACTATCTGTCACCCAAATGCCGCATTCTAATCCGGAACATAAATAAACTGAATCGTTTTTACGTTTCAGATCGCGCGGTGATATCGTCGCACGCGCTCGCGTTGGTGCACATTGGTGCTGTTTGGCGCTGTTTGGCACTGATTGGTTTTTGCGATCGGTGTTGACGCTCGGGGAAGATTGTTGCGATTGCTGTGGACTGGAGCTGATTGGTGCGGATTGGCGCGGATCGGTGCAAGGCTGCTGGATGCGTCCCACCGTTCATTCATGCTACTGCGGCACGGTGCTGGTACTGGTGATGTTGGTGGTTGAGTGCTGGGACTGAAGAATATGATCAGGTGAATACACAATACAACTAGACTACGAAATAAAATATGCAACATGTACTCATGCAAAATACCATCTTCTTCTTTCATCTAATGCTTCAGTCCGTTAATTCAAAAAATGGAATAAAGTCAGTCAGTCGTCTGTCATTTTATCAAGAAACCATGTAAAATGTTGAAAATTATACAAATCTTGAGACATTACAAATACTAAAATAAAAGGTACTAGTATCGATTCGGTTGTTGCCTTTTTCTAAACTAACCTAATTTGACAGCTCTAAAATTATAGCCGTCCTTGTCGTTTCAGTTTATGAGAAAGGGACGGCAACATTTTTAGTGCTGTCAAATTAGGTTAGTTTAGAAAAATGCAACAACCGAATCGATACCAATGTCACTGTTACTGAAATGTCAAATAAAAATACTTTATCTGGTGTAGATATACCTACTTGGTAATAATAGGTAATTTCTAATTTAATCTCATTTTTCCAGTTAAAAATCTCCGCGAAGCCTAACATGACAAGAACAGAGAGTGCAGTGTAGTGACATGTGAAGTGCCAGTGAGTCAGTTCAGTGAGTCAGCTCAGTGAATGAGTGAGCTCAGTGAGCCAGTGAGTGAGACAGTGATGCAGTGAGCCTGAAACATGGGAATACAGGTGGAGAATACAGTGGATTACAATAGTAGCGCATGTAAGTATACTTATCTAAGGTACTAGTAGGTAAGTACCTAACAATTCTTAACCCTCTACGTGTTTAGATGTCAAAACGAAAATGTCTAGAAGATCATTTTTACGCCTTGTGTCTATAGTACCATCAATGGTACAAGTGATACTACTATGTGTCCTTAGTTTAGCTTCCTTTTTTACACTAAATACATTTTTATTTTGAACTGTAAACCACGAAAAGATAAATAATACTTTTTTCGGATGGTTTGATGGATACATTTTGAAAGAACTAGTAGCCAAAGGTAGGTATTCCGGGTTCAAAATAAACAACCAGATTCAGTACTAAGTAAGCTCTCACTTTATTAAAACACAAGGGGCACCATGCCTATTTCACAAAACGCAACGATAGCGCGATCTAGGTTCGTGCCGTTTTTAGCAGCGCCATCTAGTTGTAACTAATTTCAATGGACACATTTACTGGATAAGACTATTAAATAATGCTAAATATGTATCACCAAAACATATAGGTTATATCCCATTTCGACTATAATTACTTGCAGTGAACTGACATGTGAGTGACAGCACGTGAACTGTCAACGCGTATTACTGACAGATTGTTTTAGTTCTCGAACTATTACTCTTCTAAAATGATGTTAGATATGAATTTCCGACACATTTTATAGCCGATTTTACGTAATTTTAAAACGATGGATATGAAAACGATGAAAAACTCTTTTTTTTAGTTAGCGTACCTACTTATAATACTTATACCCTAAATTATATTACGATCTAGCCACGACGCTGGCTAATTAGTAATTTTACATTGACATAAACTTTTAGCCTAAAAACTAATCTAAGAATGTTTGTTGAAAATTATCTAACTTTTGTGTTTCATATAATTCTCTTCATTATAATACACGGTTTTAATAAAAACAAAAATAATATCTGCAGATTGAGTTATGTGACAGCTACCATGAGCAATGTCCTACATGATTAAATTGTAGTTACTATGAGCTGGTGAGACATGAATGGTTGAAGACAGTGCCCGGCATATGATGGAGTACACTGGCACCGTTATCACGGAAATATATTTTCTGGCATCGCTATCAAATTAATAGTATCTATGACAGAACATCGCATGCGAGCCACAAATCTCTTTGAAGCTCTTTTGCTGCCGTAAGTATAGCACAGTTAGTAGGCGCCAAACCATATTTTGTACTTCTTAATTTCCTTCGTGATTTTTTGAAGTAGCTAAGTAGTATCAAAGAAACTGCTATAACATGAGCATACAATTTTTCAATAAAATACCACACATTATAAAGGAACAGCCCCTTAAAAAGTTTAAGAGCGTATTACGCACCTGGTTGCTGGATCATGGGTTTTACACGGTTCGTGAATTTATGGAGTTAAAGTAAAATTGTATAGTTGCTATTAGACCTACCTAACTAATATAGAAAAATGTTTTGCATGCTATAATTTTAAAATAGCGAAATAATGGATCCTTTTATAATTTTGTTTACCACCGGTTGTGTACCTATTTCAAGCAAATAAAGAAACTCTAACTCTAACTCTAACTCTAGTAAGTAAATTTCTTTACGAGATTTTCCAGAGAAGTTATACTTCGAGTGCCACGCATTGTGTTTAATGTGAAATTAATTTAGTATTTATTTTTATGTACTTACCAATATGCAGTACTAAGTTTTCATTTCAAAATAAAAAGTAAAAAGTTGCAATATGTCTATAATGTCGTTTTGGATTTGAACTTGCTCCCGTTGTCGGTCTGACCGCAGTCCAATGTATCACTGTTCGGCCAACAGTAGCTCTGCTGCTGATGGTTGAAATTACGGCTGTCTCTGTTTCTTTAGAAGTCGTATAACTTCAAAAAATGCTGAACACGGCCATCTATGAGTTAGGGGTAGAGACAGAGACTATGTCCTCCCGTATAACGCTGTCAGTTGGAAGTCGCATTAGAAGTATAACTTCAATTATAAAATAAAAATAATAAAAAATAGATCAATGTTTTGAACATTAAAAAACATAATGCCAAGTAAGTTAAGCCGTTTTCGATACAGTTTATACCGAATACATTTTAATATGTGCCATAGTGTCGTACGGATTTTGTATAGTCATCGATTATATTTAATTTATTTTCGCAGTAAATTAAAAAATTAAATCGCAACAGTCAGGTTACTGTCAAAATGTTCCGGTTGCAATTTATAACCGGTTAATGACCTAGTAAAATGAAATAACATTTCCAAGAAAAATGTATTATTTTCATCTCAGCTGTATTTGTATTTATTCTTTTGTAAAAAAGTAATAAAACTACTTTTAAACTTTTCATATAAAAATATTATTTTTTTATTATATATATCTTCCATTTTACACAAATAAATGAGAATGCTTGGAGATTTTTCTTCTTCTTTGCTTGATATTTTTAGATTTATGTTTTTATCACTTGAATCAAACAAAAATCTATTATTTTGTAGATCACCTATATTAGAAAGATTAGTCAGTTCACTGCATGTAGGTACTGAAAACATTTTTCATTTCATTTCATTTATTTACAAACATCAGCATTGTATTTGAAATATCATTTTAAGAGCAGCACAACACACACAACACAAAACTGTAGGGCTACTCTCAACCACCCCGCTCCAAACTATATCTATGGATTTTGACAGAAATCGTGTCATTTGGCAGTGCAAAATGACATAATTTCTGTCAAAATTCGGATCCAGTTTGGAACGGCGGTAGCGGCCAAGAGTAGCCCTATGTACTGACGGTGTAATGTTTTACTGTTTGCAGACAAATTATATATCTGTGTTCGCTTGGCTTCGGGAAATTATCTGCCATCCTTGTCCTCTAAACATTTCTGTTTCAGAAATTCCGATTCTAAATATAATTTAGTGTAAGTTCAATGTCGTGTGGCCTAGAGCGCGCGGTAACGGTGAAAGATTAGCGTCCATTTTCAATTTCCAATGGCGACACACTTATTTAAGGCTCACTGTCTACTAAAGCGTCACTTTTTAAAGCATTTGTGATCTTTTGCACCGTGTTTTTTATCCTCTTGGTCCATATCACGAGATTTTATAACTACATGGTGTACAGTTGAATTGGCACAAATGTCACTTTAGTGGACAGTGGGTTTTAGGTGACGGCGGCGCCGGCGCACGATTTCACACTCCCATGTGTATAGAAGACACAAACAAACGTCAAAATCCGCTAGATTCGCAAACTGTTATGACAGCCATCTTGGAATATCACAGTGATGATGTACGCAAATGACCCAGAAATACTACAATCGATAATCAACACGTATCACTGAGGAACTGTTACCTTGACATATTTATTGCTTCTAAGAACGAAGCGGGAAATAGCAAAGAAAACAGAATAAACTTAAAAAGTGGAACCGAAACCAGGAAAATGAGGAATCAAGCGCAAACTATTGGGTGAAAAAAGAATAAATGGAAAATGTAAGATTACGTAAGGTCTCAGAGAAATTCGTTGAAATAGGGAGGATGAATGGAAAATTATACGTAACTGTAGATCTGAGTCTCGGACACCTAGACACTTGTTGAAAATAGAAGAAGAGGGTTCGAGGAGGGTCGGTATAATGATACTACATAAAGCAAATGAACCTCGCGCGTTTGTGAAAGTAACGGTGCATTGCAAGAGCAAGAGACTGCGTCCGACTTCAACCGAAGATGAATCTAAATGTTTAGTTTTCTAGAGATAATAGAAAAAATAGCTTGTTTCAAATTGATACAAACGGGTAACACTGTTTTCCCGTAATGATCATTACACAAAATAAAAGTGGAAATTTCAAAGGCGGAAAAAAGAGATCGGAACAGCGAAGATAAATTGCCCTGTCTCAATTATTTTAACGAGAAAATTTGTGTTTTTTTCAAGAAAACGAGTGACGACCGGGAGGCTAACAACCTATAACCAAAATGATTTTTTTTTGACGTCAAAGTCAGACCATGGAACAGTCAAAAAAATTCGGTGTTCTCTTTTTTTACCAAACGCCTGAAACTTCAATTTTCAAAACTTGTTCCATTCCAAACCTTTGCAAGTGGTTAGTTGCCACATGCTGAGGCATGTTAGTAGCTTAGGTACATTGCTTTATGTTCTACTTATTCAAAAGTGACATTCCAAGAAGGGCACCAAGTTAAAAAAAAGTTTCTCTTAAAAGGCCGGCAGCACTAGCATCACCTCTGGGGTTGCAGGTGTCCATGGTGACTACTTGCCATCAGGTGTCCCGCCTGCTCGTCAGCCAGCTATGGCATAAAAAAAACACCAAGCTTAAAACTGACTGGTGCTCTTCGTGGAATATCTCACTCAAATAATCCCCAAGTAAATACATACATTTTTGAAAATATATTTTGTGATAAAATTGTTTTTAGCAGATTTGTACTAGAACTTGTTGGCAAGATACAATTGCTATTGTCGTCTACAACAATACAGTTCCCTATCCATATTAGAATCGTAAAAATTAGAACGCGTGAGACAATGCGCCTGCGCATGCCAAAACTTCGATTGTTAAACTTAATTTAGCACAAATTAAAGTTGATTCACCACAGTATTCCTGACGACATTTTTACCCTTTCTAAAAACTAGGTGTAGCTTGTATTTTAAATAATCCTACGAACCTAAACTGAAAGATTTAAAAGTCTTGTTTTTACAAAAATATAATTTAGTCTCAGAAATTGTTGACATGGGCAATATTTCACAGTCAATGAAAATCAAAATTGAAATTCAGCTAAGATACGTGTACCTACCTACTTCTATAAATAATGTTCTTTAAAACGTGCTGATAACATCTCTGTGTCAAATTAGCCTTACAAGTTCGGTACAGGGTTTATTTATACGTAGTTCACCAAAATAAAACAAGCCTTGAGTGCAAAAATAACAGGAGCGATAATAAACGAGTATTATTAAACCCAATTATTTTATCATTGCCAAAGACTTGCAACGCCATCTGTTGCAGGTTGGTCGAACCACGCGCTAGCGATTCTCAGACTCAAACCTGTGGGAAAACGTAGGAGTGAACGCGGTGAGTTTTCCCAGTTCGCCGCGTCAACGCTAGATGGGGGTACCTACACGTTAGACGCAACGCTCCCGAATAATTTTGTTTATGTTATGTCGTTGGTCTATTTTTAAATCTGAGCGTTTTATAAGTGGCCTAGGAAGTACCTACGGCCGTGCAAAATGTACCGAATGAACGTTGCAAGCTCGACGCTTCTCTACGAATACTCTACGCAATTTTTTTTATTGATGGCAATAAAATGTTTTTATATTGTTATGATCTTCATTCTAGGAAAGTTCCTAGTCATATCACTAATATATTATAATAGGTGGGTAACTAGATCACTAGGGTAGAGCGGCTGTTCCGAATTGACGTAGGAAGGTAGCATCGATTGAAATTAGAACGTCGGTGAATTATCATTGGTTTCTCCTCCTCGGAAGGATTGAACTCAAATTGTCGAAGCCCTTGAAAACATTGGAGCTGAACCGCTATTTCATAATCAGAATCTATTTTATAAATGAGATTTGAATAAATGTGGAGTCGCGATGAGATTCACATTATGAGAGAGTTAGAAGCAGAGTTAATACAACTGTCGAGTCAGCTACTGAAGCAATAGGCATAAACATTGAGGCGTAGGTATTAAGTATAATACATTCAAAGACCTCGGACATAATAGGTTGCCATGTGAAAGCGATGGACCAGGAGGAAAACTTGTGACATGTCAGATATCTATCACAAACCTAGCTGATACCAGACTGATACCGCATAAGCGCATCGTCAGCTGCACCCTCGGGCCCTGACCATCGCGATGCACAGATGACGACGGCGGCGGTAGCGGCGGCGGCGCGGCGTGTCGCCGAGGTGAAGGCGGCAGTGCGCAGGCGCGGACGGCGGCGCGCGGCACGTGGGCGGCGGCGGCGGCGCGCGGTTTGTTTACGGCATCCAGTCCCGCGCCCGCGCCGGCCACTCGCGCAACATGTGCCGTCTCATGCGACCCGCCGCGCCAACCCGCCGCCTGACGTGACCCCCTGCCGGCTCCCAGCCCGCGGGCTCCACTGCGAGCACGCGACGCGACGCGACATGGAGCGCGGCTGTGCGGCCCGACCCGCCGCCGCGGCCGACATGAGAGCGCCGCGCCGCCGCGCGCGCCCGCGCGAGCGCTGGCTGCTGACGCGCAAGACCTGGCGCTACATGAGCGATGCTGGCCGTCGCCTCGTGCCCGACTCGAACCGCGCCGAGGACGTGCCGCGCCTCGAGGCCTACTTCCAGGAGGTGTGCGCGCGCGAGCCGCGCTTTCTGCTCTGGAGGAAGAGCTCCTACCCGGGCGCGCTGCCCAAGCCGCGCCGCAAGAAGCGCGCCCGCGGGGGCTCCGTGCGCGCGCGCTCGCCGCCGCCGCCGCATGACCAGCAGCCGCCGCCGCGCCCCGCCGATCTGCTCGTCTCGCACACCTCGGGCGGTCGATTCGACCTCGCCAAGCTCCGCCACGACTTCTTCACGAGTCCACCGGTGGCCCCGCGAGCTCGATCGCCCGCCCGCCCGGCCGAGGAGGAGGACGTGGACTTGGTGGACCTGCTGCGGCGGTTCCTGCGCGTGGAGGAGGAGGCGCCGCCGGTGGCTGACACGGACGAGCTGGTGGCCGCACTCCGCGCCTTCCTCCGCAAGCAGGGCGACGTGCGCCCCTCCGACGCCGATACGGAGCCGGCGCGGCGCGCGCTCGCCGACCATCTCGCGCGACACGGTCGCGTCGCGCACAGCGAGCGCGCCGTTCGCGACCTGCTCGCCGACAAGAACTCCCTCCGGAAGCTCTACCAGGACCTCCGCAAGCCAAAGCCGTACCGCGGGGCTAGGAGTGGAGGCAGCGGCGGAGGAGGGGGTGGCGGAAGCGGTGGAGGATCCAGCGGATACGGATCCGGGGGCTTCGTCTCCGGCGGGGGCGCGCCTCGGCCGGCGCTCCGCAGCCGGGCGGGGGGGGGCGGGCAGGCGGGCGAGGGTGAGCGAGGGGCGCGCTCGCCGCCGCAGTCGCCGCCGCCGCTCATCGAGGTGCAGCACGAGTCGTTCGAGGAGAAGCACTCGGACAGCGGCACGCAGACGGCGCCAATCCCCGAGGAGACGCTGGCGGCGCTGGAGCGCGCGTACCGCGAGCGGCTGGAGGCGGGCCCGGCGCCGAGCTCGCCGACCTCACCGACGTCGCCGCCGCCGGAGCGCAAGGCGGGCGCGCGACGCCGCTCGAGCGTCGACCACGACGACGTGCGGCAGTCGGTGACCGATCACGTGATGCGGTACCTGCGGATGGCGCGCAAGAAGAGCGTCGACACCGACAAGGACCGCTTCAAGCGGATCAACTACGATAAGAACCTACGGAACATTAAACCGCGCACGCCGGGGGAATTCGACGACGATGCGTATACGAAGGGCTGTCAGACGGCTGACGATTGGATTTTGACGTATCGGGAGCTCCGGTTCGCGTCCGTGGCGACGACGCCGACGTCGCCGACGCAGAATGTGTCGTTTCTATCGACGTTGTTGTCCCGCGGGGCTAGTGCGGTGACGTGTAATGTGTCGGCAGGTGGCATGCAGAAGTCGCGCTCCTCCTCGAGCGTGGTGCAGAGCGTCAGCAAGCGGCTGTGGCGCACGCGCAGCCGGTCCTCCAGCCGTGCCGCCGCCAACTGGACGCCTCAGGTCAGTGTATTCTGTGTGTTTTGATCATCTCCGTCATCGTATGTGCATGGCATGTCGCTGAGTAGACCTTAGGCTAAAATACTGCTATATATAAAGACTGCACACATTACACACTGCTGAAGGGTCTGTGACGCGATTCCTTCAGTAAGTAATTAAAACCTTACGCCTGCCTTGATTGGAAGATTTGCGAATTGTGTCGTATAAGTGGTTTGGAAAAAGGAGAGAGAAATAGCTAAAAAGTATGAATCTGCGCCTGGAAAGAAGTACGAAGAATGTATGAGAGAGTTCAAAACTAACATTATAACCTTTGTACTGTACAACATTTCAGTTCCGACCTTCAGTTTTCGTTCATAGTACAAATAAATAAAACGAGCGGCTCAAAGCAGCATACCTCATTAATTTCCATACAAATTATCCAATAATTCGTGAAAACACATAAATCGGCTCGTAACAGTTTCCCGACTGAGATCTGTCGATGGCTCCTTTAGTTAGATGAATGATTGTTTAACGGAAAACAAACACTAAGAACAAGCGGATAAAACACATTTTCATTTGGTTGGAGCGATCTCTCGGTATTTAGACACGCCCATTTCATGAGATAATGTAGAAGTGACGAAGGTGCTGTTAGAGCTTACTAACTATACCTAGTTACTACCAGGCAACTACGACTAATCGGTCTAGCTAACGTAATGCCTTCCCTAAATAAGAAAAGCTATATGTGTGAACACCGTGCATATCTAGCACGGTATACAATACATACACAGAGATTTCTTTAATACTGCAAATCCTCTCAGACTTCTTGGGGAATACCGACTGATAAAACACTCGAAATACATGCAAACTCGTTCCAAAAATAAATCTAATGTTTGACAGCGTTTTGACAGCAGTTTGACAGTTAGTAAAATGAAAAAACAGTTTCACAATACTGAAATAGGGCAGCACCAAGTGAGATCACGGATTTCACAGTTTAGTAAGAAGCTTTCAACTGTTATGAGTGCAATAATTAGGTTATCAACACTACTCATACAACATCATAGAGTAGGCGGGCTGAGACAAGACACGTTTCATAATCTCTCACGTCTCTGACTCAGTTTCTAGTGGATTGCGGGATTACCACAGAAATATCACAGCCTTTGGTAGATCACACAATTGTGCCGGCTAAAATTTCTGGACATTTTGTCCAAAAATCCTCTGCTGGCAGGCGCACGGGACTCTATGACAATTTTTGGACAAAAAGTCCAAAATCTCCAATTCAATTCATTTATTCTTCTTTCGACATTTTACAATGTTCTTAGAGTAGTCACAGCACAGTAAATATGTATACATTTCACAGGGGGCACGCGCAGGGGATTAATGGAATCAGCCGTTTGTTGAACGTATTACTTTTTTACTAAGCACAGGGTCAGTGAATTATTCTTTCTTTAAAGTTGAAAATTTACTGAAATTTCTGGGCTTTTTATCAAAAATCCTCTATCGGCAAATCGCACGGGACGCTAAGAAGATGTTTGGACAAAAAGTCCACATCCAGGGTATTTCTGGAATTAGCCGTTTGTTAAACGTTTTCCTTTTTTACTAACGGACAAAAACAGTTTAAATGCATAATCCTGGGTCTAAATCATTTTCGTAGAGGGCGTAGCACTTCGTAGCACTATGCTACGAAAGATTATTAGTTGCTATCACAAAAACAGAACACTATTACACAATCATGGTCACCGAGACACAAACACAAGCACTGCATGAGACGAGCCAAAGACCGGGCTCAGTGGCGCGTCTTGGGAGAGACCTACGTCCAGCAGTGGACCGATATAGGTTGATAATGATGGTTATGTTGATGGTCACCGAGGTCTATTGGGTATTTTATCAGAGAGTAGTCAGAAGCAAGTCCGGATATAATTTTATACGTTAGTTTGCGCTTTCGATTTGTTTGTGAAACTTTTACTAATTGATTCCTGCGTGTTAAAAATATTTTCTTAGGTTAGTTTAGAAAAATACAACAACATAATCGCTCTCCGACGATATCGTGTTAGTGTCGTGTCGGTGACAATGGGCAAACGCCCTTATTAAGTGCTTTTTTTTACTAGCATTACTAGCCGTAGTATTTGTCATGACCGGAAGCTATCATTGTGGCACCTTGCCAAATACTTCGCTATGGTAAATACCAACTAAACATGGAGAGTTACCTTTCACAGAACTATCACTTCTTTGAAATATATGCTTTTAGTTTTGCATGGTTTTGTAAGTTGCATGAATTAACTTCTGTGTGGATGTGTATGTATGTGCGTACGAGTGCCATTGATCCCAGTGGGGGTATCGTTGTCTCATGAAAACCTGCCAGGTTTAAGCCTGGCAGGTTTTCTGAACTGCTTTCATACTAAGTCACAGGTATTCTGTGACTAAATAGTGACATTAGCGCGTTTCAGCCCGTTTTTTGTGCCGTCAAAAGCTTCTTGTTTTCGTTATATCACGTCACTTGACATTATGCTGGGCAGCGAAAGCAGCTCCGAGCTTGCGATACTGGGTGTTGCTATGTATTATAAGATGTATTTACAAAAAAAAGTATACAGCGTGCATCTACAATGGCGACATTAAATTGACACACGGGTAGAGCTACTTATTAGTATTCTTAAAAAATAATTAAAGTACAGTCAGCTGCACTAAAATGTGTACGATTCGTAACTTTCAAACTAGTGTCACCGTATTGCAATAGACATTTACAGGATAAAAACTAAAATAATATGAACACAGTTGATAATTTTACTTATTTATTTAGTATTGGGACCGTCAAAGCCCATAACAATGCTGCGGCCCTACATTGAAAATGTATGGAACCCTTGTCGCCAGGTAAAATGGTATGGAAATCAAAATCATTCTTATCTCGTGCAATGTGCAGGTGTGGTGAGATGACGTCACGCGTTATGTGCAGGGCTGGCAGTTGTGTGTGGTGAGATGACGTCACGCGTTACGTGCAGGGCAGTTGTGTGTGGTGAGATGACGTCACGCGTTATGTGCAGGGCAGTTGTGTGTGGTGAGATGACGTCACGCGTTATGTGCAGGGCAGTTGTGTGTGGTGAGATGACGTCACGCGTTATGTGCAGGGCAGTTGTGTGTGGTGAGATGACGTCACGATTTATGTGCAGGGCAGTTGTGTGTGGTGAGATGACGTCACGCGTTATGTGCAGGGCAGTTGTGTGTGGTGAGATGACGTCACGCGTTATGTGCAGGGCAGTTGTGTGTGGTGAGATGACGTCACGCGTTATGTGCAGGGCAGTTGTGTGTGGTGAGATGACGTCACGCGTTATGTGCAGGGCAGTTGTGTGTGGTGAGATGACGTCACGCGTTATGTGCAGGGCAGTTGTGTGTGGTGCGACGGCGGCGGGCGCATGGTGCGGCTGACGGACACGTCGCTGCTGGCGCTCAGCGAGGTGGAGCGGCGCGCGCTGCAGCAGGCCGCGCTGGCAAGGCTGCAGCAGATCCTCGGCACCACTATCAAGATACCCGATGGTGAGTCATTGAAAAACAGATGGCTTTACGAAGTAGGGATAAGTTATTTAGAATAGAAAACCTAGGCCAGTTTTGGTCCATTTGAAGCGGTTGTTCTGTTCGCTCACTGCTGCGGCAGAGGATATCGTGTATTATCCCCTTTTCCCTGCTCAGTGCGTTCACTAAGATGCTGAAAAAATGCCGTGTGAGATTTATGTCTGATTTGTGTATTAACATTGTCATATTGTTGTTCTAACATTGAGTATTTCAGTTTAATATTTTTCTTTTCAAATTATAAAAAGTATAAAACATTTAAGCAACTTAGTAGCATTCAACCGAAAACAATATCCCATTGTTTGTCCGTCTGTCCGCGTGTAACAGTAGGACAAAATATTTGGACGGTTTCATAGCAGCGGCATAACTGTGTCAGCGTTTTTATTCTACCGTCGCGATAAACGATCGGAAAACTACAATTTTCTTTTAGTTTTTAAAAATAAAAGATAAATATATAAGGAGTGATAAAAATACCTAAAGATTAGTTACATATTCTTCGACTTTCATCTTTGTTGTTGCTTTCAAAGCAACTAAGAAACATTTTGACTGGAGCCCTATTTCAAACTTAAGCAATACAATCGCATAGAAAAAAAAGTTTTTTCGATTGAAATTACGTAAGGTGCATTGGGGTAATTGCGAAAATGGGTATATTCCGAAAATCCATAATCCACGAGGATATAGGACTGTCACGGCGATGCCAATCAAGATGGTGTCTTAGACCAATGTTGCCAACAGGAAAATATCGCATTATGTTACTAGATTTTATGGATTTTCGGAATATACCCATTTTCGCAATTACCCCAATGCACCTTACAACACTTTTTTGAGGTATACATAAGCATTTGATAAGTCACTATTACGATGGAAAAAAGCCATTAGAAAACTAGGTAGGTAGATTTAACAGATGAATTATATTTACTAAATAATACAGACACGACCTTCGTTGTTATAATATACAAATTATAAATTCAAAGCGGTCATTAATTTCAGTGAGGCGTGTAAGCAGTTAACCACTCAGTAATAGTAACGACCGGTTTGATGGCCGCTAACGACCATTTACATCACCGCACACGACAGGGCGTAATAAGTTTACACTAAAACAGACAACGCAATAGGTAGGTAGCAATGCTCTCAAACGAAAACATCGTGGAGATATGACTATCTGCTTACTAACAAATAATGCCCCTTAGCGTGCTCCACCTTAGGCTGCAGCTACACTTACCATCACAATCTTTCTATTTACAAGCGTGGGCAATAAAAAGTTTTTCTTTACTTCTTTAATCAGGCGTGCAGACAGGCAAATGCTTAGATTTTATTTATTAGATTTGTTTTTACTAAAATACTATAGCCATACTTCATAAAAAATAAATTACTATCTAAAAACTTATAGCGTCAATTGTAATGTTTGGATGTGCTTCTGGAGACTTTTTTGTTTGAGAAGATGTCTTTTCAGAAGCGTATACGCACTGTAATCTCTTTATTTAGGAGTTTACCCAGCCGTGGGCGGGTACAATGATATTTGAAAACAGAATCGACGCTCTATCTTCGTTAAAAGTCTGCAGCGCCCGACAGGGTAGGTACATGTATGCTGTTGGGTACATGGATTTACACATGCATAAATTGTATACATATATTATTCGCAATAAATTAATCTGAATATGTACCTAGGTCGCAGTGGTAAGATAATCCTTAGATCTCGATCCAGTCCTAATATGACCCAACTTAACCCTCGCACGTGCAAAATATGACCTACATTCAGCATCCTTACAGGTGACGCTAAAAATACATTGACACTACAAGACGGTTCTATTTTCAAAATGGCTGCCGAAAATACGCGGCGAGCGTGTAACGTGTTACGTAAATATGACGTCACGGAACGTCATTATGACACTGAGAGGTCTGGCTCGAGCTCTCAGTAGTTGATCACAGAAAGTTCTTTAGTTTATCGTCAACGAAAACAAAAAATAATTCCATGCATATACTAATAATAGGCCTTTACATCTATTAAAGATGATTTATACGGCATTAGGAGGCAATCTATGCCTACACTTAACACTGTAGTGCCTAGGACCATTTTTAGATGGAGTAAGTAGGCTTGCATATGCGAACCAATGAGTAACAATATTTGTAAATCAGACCAAATCTAAACACTACTGTATCTCGATACAAAATAAAAATGACAATGGGTTCCCCTCGTCGGGAACTTTCCTTGAAAAAAAGTGACAGTTTGAGTTTTTTTTTTCAGCCATGTGGCTCGATTGGGTGTAACTCGTTAGTAAAGTAGGTAGAATCAATAGGTAAATAATAATAGTTATACTTTTTGAGCCGCTTATAAATTAAAACTCAAAGAACCTCTTTGCATGAAGTCGGTGAAAACCGTTACAGTTGTCAACGATGAGTGCACATCTGCACATGCGGCGACAATACAGTGACGCAGCGCTCGCGCATTCCTTCTAATATTAGAATAACCGATATAGGTACTTGAATTGGTACTCTCACCTGAGTCCCCAACGAGTCTCATGACTTCTTTCATTCAATCGCTTGTCATTCGTCGGATAATCTTGCCAGCGCAATATAGCGCACGAGATTTAACAACTTTACGTCTGCGATGGACGCAGGGCAACACCGATTGAACAAGTGCTTGGTCCATGGGGACTAATAAAATAAGTAGTTCCGTTTGTGCTTTGATCTGTTTGTGTTTTGAGGAATAATATCTAGATTATTTCATCATGGTTCTCAATTTATATCTGTGAGTAGAATATTTTAACTTTTACAATAGAATTTTAAGTAGAGGGGGATCTCTTACTTAAAATTCTATTGTAAAATGTTATGTACTACATACTTAGTAAGTAAATATTCCGCCCATTGTTTTACCAATTTTTTTAAGTTATGTGTTTTCTGTACTGTGTCGTGAACAATAAAGAGTTATCTTATCAATCTATATAGAAAATTAATATAACAAAAATGACAGAATCTGAATAATCAGCTAGATCACGGCTGAGCAGGGAGTTCTTTATGGCGGATAACTGACGACCTTTTTACTTGAAGTGTTTATTTAGATTTAATTACCTAATTACTACGTTGTTATATTAGTTTGCATTAATTAGTTATTATTACCATAGTTTTCTGCATAGATTCTTTGCTATGCAGTAACACTGTTATACGTGAGAACCTCTAATTGGCTCTCCAAAGTTTAACCATTGCCTATTCAAATTGTAAAAGCTGTTGGTTCTCCAAAAAATAAATAAATAATAAATAACGATTCTAGGCAAAATTATCATTGATCTAGAAAATAATCTCAAACTGGATGTAAAGTGATTCGTCGCTAGACATCTACAATTCTACAGTCATTGCCCTATTTAAGTCACAAAGTAGCTCAAATTCTCTCAAAGCCTTCTAAATATCTCTTAAAGTATCTCAGTCTCTTTACCTACAGTTACTTCTAAAAAGTGAGATGGATACTTTTTTTACCTTGATAACCTACGTAGATTACACGCAAATATTTAACATCGAGATACTTATTTAGTAGGTATCGATAATTTCCGGCTGACTGGTTCAACGCTCGTCTCCGAGCGGACAACGTAGATTTGTGCCAAACATCTCATTTACAAAATTAGCAATTAAAACATTATTTGGATGCGTTTGCAATGAATCATGTACTTACCTCATACCACTATAGAGACTATTACATCTTCTGTGACTACTAACCACACTAAGTATGCAATGGAATATTTGTAGTTATCTTACATAGTTGAGTCCGATCAAGTTCGCAACGCTTAGAAAATGCTAGAGTTTTAAAACTTATAGTTGGAAACACAGTCTTCACCACGAAAACGATTTGATAACATAAATCTACAAAAGTTGCCATCCAAATGTGCAAAACGTTTTGGGTTGGCCTTTATTTCTGTTGCAAACCTTGCTTGGTGTCACTATTTCATCGTTTCTGCAGTAGGTATATCGGTTTAAAGATCTTTATTTCTCATTATGACAATTTGTCACTTATATGAGAGAACATTAAATAAGTTTTATATGCGTTGCGGGTAGACTTAAATAAGTATAGGTAGTACAGGCTTCGTATTCATATTTACCACTCAAGCACTGACCAGACTTGTTTTGTATGAAAAATCTCTGCGCAAATGTAAGCTCAAATCTATGGTTGAGTAACGATTTTTTTATCAGAATACGAGCCTAATATAGACGGTGTTTCCAAATAAATTTTTTTAATCCCACTATATCTTATGTGCGGTCAGACTCTACTGCTGTCGAGACTTGTAGGTAGAGTCCTTTCCATGAAAGAAGTCCCGCAGACGCGGCGCTGTAGTCGACCTTAAGTATTATTTCTCGGGCAGCACTTTTAACAACTTTAGGCATTGAAAACAAGACTTTGATCACAGAAACTAAATAAAAACGCACTAGCATCCGAACACATTAACAGCACCTGACAACTAATTTAAAATTTAGTTTTAAAGTTTAGTTCCGGAAATTTCCGCGGGACTTCTGTCATGAAAAGGACTCTAGCTGTTCGTGGGTAGAAGATACCATCGATCCAGTTTTACTGACGATGGGGATGGATGATGATGGCCACAGGCCAGCGTATATACTTGGACACATCTGTCACTTGGTCAAAACCTGTTTGGACTGGCGATAGCATCTCAAAAAGAACAGGGGGTTCAAAATCTATTTTTGTTAGTAAAATTGAAACGAGAAAACTGAATTCGTGAACATTGGTCATTGGTTTCACATGGGAACTTATTTCGCTACACCAATTTTTGGTTTCAGTTTAGTTTTGAACGTCGAGAAAATCAACCTTTAATTTGTAGGTACCTAGTGTACCTACCCATACAACTGTTTTTCTCGCTAAAGAAATAGAAAACGTAAAAATGTATGGGATTGGTCACGTGACTTATTGCTTAGAAATGTCACTTTTACTTATGGATTTTATTAATTTTATACTATTTAGCGATAGTGTAATGTGAACTTGCAAATCTGAACTGATATTTTCACCCTGGGGAGCTTAATTTTTAAAAGAGATACAAATATTCTCTAGCAAAGAGTTATGATCATTTTTTTTAAATATTTAGTTTGAATTTACAAAGAAATGTTTTCAGTAGATAATCTCGTGACTCACAAAGCGTTCACACATCAACATTAAACAAAGTGTCACAAAATAAATGTTCTTAGAAAGTAGGCTATCCCGTCGTCAATAATTCAAAGAGAACTTAAGCACACTGTCTGCTAAAGCATCGATACTAACCACTGTAAAAGGTTATATTATTTATTTTCAATTTCAATACCCCTTTATTCGTTTTCGCCTGTCATTTTTAGAGTGGCTTTAAAAAATGCTCTGTCATTTTTTATAAACGAAAAGAAATGACATTATTATTTGGACGTGTTAACCCCCTCTAGTTTTTAAATACCAAGCGGCAAAAATTGCGGGCTTTCTGCTTAGTCGCATATTTGTAGTGTAGTACTGTAACAGTAGTAGTTTACAAACTACAGTGGACATAGCCCTTAAAATTCCTAAGGAAGTGCTTTGATACGCCAGAACGCTGATAAACTCATTCGGAGTAATATAAATCAAATTAAATGCAATTTTAAATGTTTCCGCCGTTCTGATTACATGGAATAATAAAATGTGTTTATTACCAATAGTAGAGTAGTATAGTAGTTACAAAATAGTAGTGTAAACTATAACTTACTCTGTGATTTTGTTCAAGCTGTGATTTTCAATCGGTGCCGTGAAGAGGAGAAAAATATAGTTGGTTTATATTTCTAACAAAAATAATCTAAGTATCATTTTGAAAATCTCTATTTAGGTCTTTCTAACTAAGCCGATTTACTGCTCAGGGATAGATTTTTGTATGAAACTCTCTACTCAAATCTATCTATCTATCTATCTATGAGTATCTAACGACTTCTGTATCGGCATACGGGCCTAAGAGTTGATGGCCTATAAGAGATGTTTTTTTTTTTTTTACCTGAGGCCAGCAAAGCTTTTTTTACAGCCCGCTGTAGTAACAGAAACTCAGTTTTTTTGTAAATGGCATTTAATTTGGAAGTATCTTAATCTAAATAGATCCATTTTTTTAAGTTAGAGTTTACAATAACCTTGGTATAAGGTCTATAAACAGTTTACGAAGTTAGCTTAATGTATGAACTCACTTCTTATGATATTCTTCGATCAAAATATCTCACTTCATTCATGCACCAAAATATTATTTGCATTCAGTTTTAGCCATTTTCATACGCGTTTGAATTCCTGCCAGTTATTTCTGTACAAATCTCCACGGATAACAGATTTATCCATTCCAAAAATATGTTTAATATACAGACACACCTCTCACACGTTTTATTACAATATCGGATGCTACTGACAGTATCAGGATTTGCAAAGTTAAGATTAAAAACGGAAATAACAGACTATTTTCCAGTTTTTGGAACTCCAAGTTCCAACCAGAAATATGATTACGGGTTACGCTGGCCTGACCCCATACTGGCCTGTCCCCGATGTAGATTACCAAATAATATGTTACTTACCCAAGTTAATAACTGACAGCCAATAAATTATCACTCATATTTATTAGGTACCTATTAGCTATGTGTTTGTTCTACTGAGTAATATTGGAAAAATATAAGAGTTAGTAAAACACCTACTCGTACACCTAAATCTACTCGTACTAAAAGTATTCCTAATTTAGATTTGGCTGAAAACGCTTGACAGTATGGTTTGCGGGAACATAATACGTAGAAGAAGAAGCTCTCAGTTTTTCAGGAAATCCAAGAATTATTTTGTTCACACTTTGCCCGTAGCATTGTTCCGTTATTATAGTAATATCTCGAGTGGCGACCGCCGCGCCGTTACGGTTATTTGCGCGTCGGCCCACCTCCGCTTGTGCTCCATACCTGTTTACACCTGTTTATTAAGATAAATGGGTGACGTGACGTGATTGGCGGAATAGTAGTATCGAGGTCAATACCGCCCCCTAAATTTGATACTTTTTTTGAGCGGTAGGTCGCAAAAATCCTCCTTGCAGTACAAGGATCATTAATTTACTCTGTGAAATTGCAAGAATTATTTAGAATACTAGGTGGTTTCTTAATAAATAAATAAATAAATAAATATTCACGGACACTTAACACAACGCCTTCTAAGTCCCAAACTAAGCAAAGCTTGTACGATGGAAACAAGATGGCTGAGAGAATACATACATACATTTTTTTTTGTAAATACATACTTTTAATACATAGAGACACCCAGACACAGAACAAACATCTATGTTTGCCACACACAAATGTTTGTTCTCGGTGGGGATCGAACCCACGACCCACAGCACGGAAGGCAGAGCTACTACCGACTGAGCCATGACGCCTGTCATATAATGCCAGTGCCTACCATCATTCATAGTCTTAACGGGCAATAAACATACGGTTGGTTCGTTAACGTTTTGTGAAATTTTACGTTACGTATTTGAGCTCAGTGGAGCACGAAGGGAAATCCCTAGATTATACTACATTTAAGAGTGATCTTTGGTCCTATATTCTTCTTATTTATCACACAACGCTGTCTAGTCCCAAACTAAGCAAAGCTAGTACAATGATTGCTGATGCAATACTTACATAATTTTTTTTTTGTCGATGGATACTTATGATACATCCACCCAGACACGGAACAAACATCTATGTTTAATTATGTAAATCTATGAATAAGAACTTCGACGGAAGATGCATCCGGGGACAGCCCCCAATAGACAAGGGAGATCTAGTAAACTAAAGGTTACTGGGAGCTGCTGTTTGCACAAGATTGGTAGCTTTAAACATCTGGATCCATGTATAATGCTTAGAATCAATTCTCCAGCTGAAATTGTGACTCAGGAAACCAAAGCTTGAAGTTTAAAATATGTATTTTGTGTTTAATTTAGTCGAGAATGAGACACGCCACGTTCATAATTTGGTGGCGCAACAGGTGTCGCGAGCACACCTCAGGTTACCGGTCTCTTTATGTTAGGTAGTTTGAGGGAACTACGTACGCGGTGAAATTAAAATTATCATGGTTCATCATGAACCAGGGTTAAATTTGACAGTTGTATCTGAATGTTATCGTTTGTTAATATATTTTTTTTGACTTGTTTATTCAACGAAAAAATAATGTTACTTTATGGGTTCTTGAATTCTACTTCTGAGTGGCATGTCTGATTTTGATAGGGTTTTTAAGGATGGGAGCTAGACAAGAATAATTAAATTGTGCTGTACTTAAAAAACCCTGTACATTACTGCGTACATTTTTGAAAACATGATCTACTGATACTCAGAGCAAAGTGGAAGGAAAAAAAAGTAGACTCCACTCCACACCACTCCACCATCAGACGTGATTAATAAATGCTTAGGAGAGAGTCTTTTTTTAACATATTTATTCTGTTTTAGAGAACGCGGTGCCGTCAACAAAGCCGAAGCGGCGTGCTTACCTGTTGAAGAGGAAAGCCCTCACCACGGGCTTCTTCGACCAGAGCAGAACAAAAGATGAGAAGGAGAAAGGTATGTACCTAAGCCAATCAGTACCATGGCAGTTATAAATCGAAACAAAAACTAGGCCTTAAACTAATAACACTTTTTTTTGTGGTTAGTTAAACAGACGCTCTACGATGTAGCACTATGCTTGCACTATTGCACGTCGGTTCCGTAGACGGTCTACGGCGTAGCAAGTAATGTAACATTTTGTAGACCCATCTACGAAGATTTTCTGTAGTTCAGTTGAGTTCTAATATTATGCATCCTTTATTTAGGAAATCACAGATTTAAGACCTTTGATTTATCTTTCGGTTGTGTACGTTTGATAACGATTAAAAAAAAAACCAGTCGCTGAAGAGTCGATGTAGAAAGAGTTTTAGAGGGCGTGAGCAGATTTTAATCTAATAGGCATGACGTAATATCTTGGTTGAAAACTCGTTTCAGGTAAAATGTCTATATGTATTTATTATAAATAAGTTTTAGAATATCTAACTTACCTAATAACCTTTAGTAACCACTAGGTAGGTTTGTATGACTAAAGGACCACCACTGGTGACAGGGAACTGATACTAATTCATCATCACCATCATCTACAGGCTGACTTCACCCACTGCTGGATATAGGCCTCTCTTTTTTGGTACCTTACGACCCCGTGCCAGTCTCATACAATTGTTGCCCTAATCTAATTAACGCACTGTAAAAATATCGTCTAAAGAGGTGACTTAGTTTAATAGTAGATTAGTAGCCAAGGGCTGTAAGGCATCAATTGCAGCCCGAGATATTTATATAGTTCGAAAGTGCAATTGATGCTTACACCCGAGCTAACTACTCTGCTTTACATCTCGATTGTGAGGAAAGTAGAAAAAAACCGGCATTACAAGAATAAAGTATGTGAAGAATACAGTCTCAGATAAAGACTTTACTCGTTTTTCTTTTCGCCACTTCATGAACTCGTCGTAAGTTTTCAAATATCTCTCTTTAGAACTTTCAGGCAAAATATTGTTAATTGCTGCTTCAGCTTACATTTTCATTGAATCGGGAGTGCAGCTTATATCTTCATCACTTGCAGAACTCATGTTTTTTTCATAATTAGCACGTAATTATAAAAAAAAACCCAAATACAAACAATAAAATTAACGTAAAAGTTTTCTATTCCCGCCTTTTTTCATCTTTTTTTTTAATTTTTTTTTCAAGAACAAAATTGAGCTTTGCCGTTCAATATTTAAAATTGATGACTATTATACTCATACAAAGACAAGGCTGAATAGCGAAGCGACCTCTTTTGTCATTGGGCTGAATGCATGATGTCTATTGCCAGTATGATGGTTAGATGTACGCGAACTTTTTGAAAAAGTGAAGTGTTTTTTTTTAATTTGTTTGTTTTAAAAGGTCTTTATTTATCTTAATAAATATAAACGTAATATAGCTAAACACAGTTTAGTACACTACAAACATAGTACATATTTTAGTAACTTGACAGGCTATAGCGCCTCTAAAAGTTTTTTAACAAAATTACTATTTATGAGTTTTTGACTACTTGGTAAATCTTAAATTTTGATAAATAGTTGGTACCTACTAATAGCTTATATTTACATTTTATGAACCCTTTGTTAAGTGCGCGTTTTTAAATAAACGCATTTTTTTTTTTTTTTTAATTAATTACCGCCCTAGGTCTTTTCTAGCTACATTATTACCCTAGAGCGCTAATTGGTCATCTACAAGCCCATTTGGGGGTAATAAGGACCTACTTACCGAATATGAGAGATGTAAAAATATGAAAATGATTGCGCTTATCAAAACCTACGATGATGTTAGAGGCAGCTAGGAGTTTAGTAACACATTACGAGGTAGTAAGATAAATAGTGATCCAACATCTTTATTAACCCATCAAACAGTAGACCTCGATAAAATCTGACTCAAAGATATATAGCCAGCCTGATGAATATATCTACTGGATATATCACAATGAATATATCACAATGATTTATATATTTACGGAGCTGTGTTTATGTAACACGTGATTCCCTCGCTTATCTTGTAGCTATGCAGTCTATCTATACTATTATAAAACTGTAAAAGAGACAAAAACTAAATATGCAGATCTACTAAATAAACGATTCTGATTCCGAAAATCGAGTTTGTCTGTTTGTCTGTCTGTCTGTTTGTTTGTTCGCGGATCACGCCTAAACTACTGAACCAATTTTAATGAAACTTATACCTCTCAAAAGCGAAGCCTTTTTTCCGGATTGAAACATAGGCTATATTTTAATTAAATGAAAGACGGGGATTCTCAGATACAGCTTGAACTCTCTAAACCAAAAGCCGCCTTTGGCACAAGGCTCATCGTATGCTGGTTAACAGATATTTCGGTGGAATGTTTCGCACGCGTACGAAGTCGCGGGTATCAGCTAGTTTAATATAAATTAGAAAAACGCTATTCTCAGAACCGTGAAGGTTCAAAAATCTGTTCAAAGTTTTGTTCAAACAAAATCTATTTTCACTGCGAACTGGAAGATAGTATGCATAGGTGAGGAGTGAACACTGAGATGGCGGATGATAGGGGAGAATGGAAGAAAAGAATATGATGTGCTGACCTCACCTAGTAGGATAAGAGCAGGAAGAAGAAGAAGAACACACAGTCATAAGAAATCTATAAAGTAAAAGGCAGCAAGCAGCAAATAGGTTTTGGAATATTTCCTTCTGTGGTGTTATAGAGCTGTCAAATTAGGTTAATCTAAAAATATACACTAACAGAATCGACACCAAAAAGATTTTCTTCGTAATATAATAGCGTTTTTTTTTTTTTTTTTTTAATTTATTTTTGACAGGCGTCATGGCTCATTCGGTAGTAGCTCTGCCTTCCGTGCTGTGGGTCGTGGGTTCGATCCCCACCGAGAACAAACATTTGTGTGTTGTAAACATAGATGTTTGTTCTGTGTCTGGGTGTTTCTATGTATTATAAGTATGTATTTACAAAAAAAAAATGTATGTATGTATTCTATCAGCCATCTAGTTTCCATAGTACAAGCTTTGCTTAGTTTGGGACTAGAAGGCGTTGTGTTAAGTGTCCGTGAATATTTATTTTTATTTTATTTATTTATTTATATAGCTAAGTAAATAAAACCCCGTCAGCGGTCACCCATCCGAATAAAAACCTTGCATAATATGCACGTTGGTAGGCAAAATAACGATGCAAAATTAGCTTCATTTATTTTAAAGCATTAGAAAGTTGACAAAAAGCGTGCGGGGGAGGGCAGACAGAATACACTGATTTCTGAAGCCTTGCCAAGCGTGTGATATCACAATATTATCGCAATCAACAACGTTTCACTCGATTATTATAATTTTGAAGGGTAAACAAATCGAGCATGTGTGTGGTAATGTTGAATTTGACCGCTTGCTTCAAAGGTCAACACTTTATATCGGTCAGTTAAAAGGTAGTCTCTACTCATGATACAGTCGGTCGTGGTTATGGCGAATTCGCAGTAAAAACGGCTGTCACAAGAACAAGAGGAGTTCGCGGTAAAAAGGATATTAGTATCGATTAGCTTGTTGCATTTTTCTAATCTAACCTAATTTGACAGCACTAAAAATGTTCCCGTCACTTTCTCATAAACTGAAACGACAAGGACGGCTTTAGTTTTAGAGCTGTCAAATAAGGTTAGTTTAGAAAAAATCAACAAGCGAATCGATATCACTATCTCTTATTTTAGCATAGTTTTGTTGGAGCAACACTGATATGACATATCGTGCCAGTGTGTAAACTCTATTACCAGTGCCCGTAGTCTGCCCGTAGTCTTATTTGGTTGGTTTTCGAAATGTAACTTGTAAATGTATAGAGAAAAGAAGGTAGTTTTTGTTTCACAAAACGATTTTCCTATAATAATTATTTTCAATTAACAAAAGTGGTGAATCGATCGCATGATCGAAACGATTTGCCTGAAAACGGATAAGCGCCTCTAGCGGGAGATTTGCAAACGATTTTTCTCCATACAAAAACTGCCAGTTTCTCGATTCTCACATTATGAAAATCAACAAAATAAAATTCAAACGACGGTACGGTCACAGGTAAAAAAACTAGTCAGTCTGTGTTATTATGTCACGGCTCCGAGTATTAGCAAACGTTGAATTTTAATGCAAACTTTGTTGCCATTTCAATTATCTGGAAAACTATTTTCGATGAGGAAAATCGTTTCTTGATCACAGTCTTTTCAGTCTTTCGCTATGCTAGCCAAAACATTTTACTTACCTACTTTTTCAAAGTTAATTAAATAATCTTGCAGCTATTTCTTCAGTATATTTTTTCACCCTTATCGTACAAAAATGCCGTAGTTTCTTGACCATTCTTCAACAGTCAAGTCGCGAGGAACTGGCACCTAAAATCACATAGTTTATAAAACGGTTCTAAATTATCTGAATAATTAGTTTTTTTTTTATATATTGCTTCTTTGCGAAATAGAAAAATCTATAGATGCGCAATTAGGTTCAAACTGACAATCTAAATCGTTACTCAGCACGGATTTGAGTAGCGATTCTCATATAAAATATATCTGTGAATCTTAGACTAATAAATAAATAAAAATAAATAAATAAATAAAAATCTATGCTTGAGTCCGGGTCAGTGCAGTAAATGCGAATTCAGAACTTAGGATCGGAACGCTAAGTAACGGTTTACTGCCACGAATACGATTCCCTTACAAACTTCACTCTTCACTCCACAACACTCCGTGCAGAGCTCAAGTACCTACCTACGTGTGTTTGTGTCTGTGTGTGTAATCTGAGCAATAGTAATGTAGCATATTCACATCAGTCAGTGTGCATGTCTATCAATAGTGCAATAAATAGAAGCATACGGTGACGCGAGCGGGCAGGTCCACGTCAACAACATCATTAATTAATTAAACTCAGATTTCTTTGATCTGAACAGTCTGGTAGTAATAAAACCAATTAATTTTTATCTCATAAATATCGATGTTTCCCAACATCTTTTTCTGTTTCCCACGTCACAGACGATAATCATGAATATCAAGGTTTTTACTCGTTGAAAACACGCAAACTCAAACAATACCACCACAGATACAAAAGATAAAAGAATTTTCAAATTTTTAAAAGTTTTACTACAACTTGACCGGCAATGAATCTACACGATATTGAAACTTATAGTCATCCTGACATAGCTCAATTTGATTTGCAAAGACAATAAGCGCCACGTTAGACGCTACACCCGAGGTATTGTCATTTTGAGTCTAAACTGAGCGTACTAAAGCTCATTTTACAACACAAGCTAGCTTACAGTGCCTATGCCACAGAGATCTGCACCCGATAAAAGCTCCCGTAAACAAACGAAACAAACGCTAAATTCCGTTTTTGCGTTCGATATGAAAATTGTAAACTCCATCTGTAAATAGTTCGCTGCTATGAAGTATCTAGCCCATCTCACCTCTGTAGAGACAATTCTATAGTTCATCATCATTATCAACCTATATCAGTCCACTGCTGGACGTAGGTTTCTCTCAAGACGCGCCACTGAGCCCGGTCTTCGGCTCTTCTCATCCAGTGTGTGCCAGCTACCTTTCGCAGATCGTCACCCCCCCTAGCCTGAGGGCGTCCTACACTACGCTAACCTAATTCTATTACCATCTCGCCTTTGTAGAGATTATTCCACGGTTATAAATAAATAATGTGATTTGTTTGAGGATGGTTGGACGAAAATTTTGTCGGAGTGCTTGAGATCCTGTGAGCGTGATGTATAACTGTGTGTGTATGGTTGTGCTTTATTGACATTTTACTTGAGTTTTAATATGACATTTTTATTACGTATTTAATTTTTGACTGTTTATTTTGTCCGATTGTTTATTATTATTCTAATCTTAATCTTTAATATTTGTAATTGGTGCAAGCCGTTTTTATTAAAGTAAATAAATAAATACAATACAATACAATAAATGAATATTCATGAAAATTCTACACAGCGGTCTAGAAGGCTCAAATTAAGCAAAGCTTGTACTATGAGATTCCTGATAGAATACTTTGCGATTCGATTTAGAAACTAAATGTAGCTCTTTTAAATGTCCATACAAAGGTTGTCTGGAAGAGATCGCTTACAGTGATAAAACCGCCCATTGTACCTCATAGTTTTAACTGTATGTCTCTTGTATTGTTCTTCTTCTTTTTATTGGTGTACAATAAAAATATCTATTTATCTCATAACCTATGCAGACTAGTTGTACTCAAACAAAAAATAAAACACGAAATCACGAAATCACATGTTATGTTTTTTGAAATCACAAACAGTTTCAAAGTTCGAAAGAGACTAAACAGTATAACTATTCTACTTACAGCGTGTTTATAAATAACCGGCCTAGTGTTTGTCTGTCTACTCTTACTAAATAAAAAAACACATGTCTAGTAAATTAAATTTCCAATCACAAATTAAAGTTAATTTGGTCATTCATTCGCTAGAGTAGACCTACGCTACTATTTTTTTCTATCATTAAAAAATTCATTTACAACTTCCTCGATAGGTACATATTTATTCAGTATCAAAAACATGGAAGTCTGGCCACGCTTAATCTGCAATGGAGTAAACGGAAAACCACACAAAGACACCATTTTACTTATGTAACTTTCGTATGGTTGTCAAATCGTTTTCGCACTACAGATCGTACTTTCACCTTCACTTCCAACCATAGGGTTTCAAGTGTTTTTTATGCAACTAAGTGATAGAACAAGCCGATGGCCCACCTGTTAAGTGGTAACCACTGCTTTAACGATGCATAGCCTCACTGAGCACATCCACTGAGTACGTGCCCTGTGAGGAATTACACTGCAGCCATCACTCTGAGACGTAAAGGTATTAAGTCTCATGTGCCTGTAATAGCACCGGTACCCATACCCTAAACCGGAACACAGCAACGCGAGCATCACTAAGGTCGGCAGGAATAGGTACAGTGCTAGTACTTCCCCGGACAAGCTCTTTCAGAAGAAGCTCTACTAGTTCTACCATGTTCTAAACCGTGGTCAGACTTTAGCCCGGGTTATGATGATCAGTAAAAGCTGACCTTGTCGCCCGTCAGAATGATCTATCCACTTCGGCCGCGAACAGGTGCGCCGTTGATTTACAAAATCATTTAGAATCAAGAAATAAACTTGGAATTGTAACACATGTTAATCACACTACCTTTACAATTACATCCGCATTGTTTTTTAAGTCTAAAATTTTTCTTATTTCGAAGTACCTAGTTTTTTACACGTACGGTTGCAAGTTTTTCTTGAAAGTTTTCCCTATTTTCATTCGTTTAATTTTGTATGAACAATTATTTCTGGAGTTATTAAGCCCCCTTCTGTAGAGTTTCTTCAACTTCGCTAGAAATCTGTCTCCATTGGGCTAACGACTGCTAAGTGAGCCTAGTTTGAGGGCTATCATATTTCTAAAAATTCTGTTATTGTTTACATCACATAAAGGCCATAACAACCAATTTCGGAGTATGATATGTTTTGTATAAATAGAAACTAACTTCACGATTATAAAATGAGTAACATCAAGTATTTGGTTTATTTGAACTTGGGCCAATTCTTTTTCTTTTCTTTATAAAAGCACTGGAGTCTTTTCATAAGCGATTTGGGTCATGTTTGTATCGTTATTTTGTATTAGTTATTTTGTACTTGAATAGTTTTGTGTTAGTCATCTCACAGGATGTTTTTGTGCGAGAACGCGTTGAATTACATTATTCTGAGTGTCGCATTGCGTTGGACGCGACTAGGAAATGTTGTATGAATACGCCTGGCAGTATCCAACCACAGAGCCCCGAGTCTGTGCATTTGTTTTGACTTTCGACTCGAGTATAGCACACGCAAACGCATTCGCAAAGCGAGAAATTTTGTATGAAACCCGGATATGCGCCTCTAGCGGGAGATTTGGGAATTGTGCAATTCCCAACAAAATTTCACGCTTTGCGAATGCGTTTGCGTGTGCTATGCTCGAGTCGAAAGTCAAAACAAATGAACAGACTCGGGGCTCAGAACACAACATTTGCCGTTTTAACCACGCTTATGCAGAGATCCACAAACACTTTAGATATATTTTTTCATACTGTTGGGTTTTGCCGTTACTAGCACTAGACTAAGTTCATAGTTCATAGTTCATTTATTCATAATACGGTATTACATGTCAATTTAAGTCGATGTGGATTACACTTACATACTCATAAAGTAGGTAAGTAACAATGTCAAATAACAATTAATTAAAACTAAAATAGGTAATACCTACTTAATTTACCTATCTACAAAGATTAAGGGCCATAAATTCGTCAAAGTCATAAAACGACTGACTGATAAGCCAATTTTTCAGTTTATACTTAAAGGATTGCGTCGATGGTGCGTCAGTGACGTTGAGCGGTAGGCGGTTGTATACCGAGGGCCCCATCATGTACACTAGCTTCTCTAATCAGTCGATGTTAATTTTAACCACGTGCTCGCTCCCAGTCAACCCGCCCCTTAACCGAATTGTAGCAAAAATAAGCGTGCAAAAAGCTCCCAAGTGTGAGTCAGCAGTCGGGAATGCTTTTGTCACTGAGTGAGTTATTTTAACGTAAATACGGGAGTTTGTTTACAATTTACTACGCAAAAATGCGCAAATAGACTGGAATGCTAAGGGCCAGAAATATAGAGTGTGAAACATGTAGGTGTTAGCTGTGAAACATTTTTTGTGGACGGGTATTTATTATTACGAAAATATATTGTAAGTAGGTACGTCATAAGAACCCTTATGCAAAGCGAAAGCAACAATTTTGGCTGACATTTTTACAATAAGTACAGGATTTTTTTTTACTATTTAGATGAAATAAACTGGTTATAAAATAAACCAGCGCTTCACCCTAAAATGAGAGTGTCATTCTATATAGGTATGTATAATAAGTGTTGTCTATTTCATTGATTTTACACATAATGATAATTTTTTGTTATTATACTTCCAGCAAAGTAAACGTATTTCACTTCTTTTCAGATAACATTTTTTACAGTTACTAAAGATGATAAAAAAATAAAAAATCAATCCTATTTTTGCGGCCTATTTAATTTATTTCCCATAACATTTTTTAGAGCGTAAATACTTATTTATGGTTCAATCAAACATTTATCAGTTGGTATTGGCTCATTCACAAAAAAAGGTTTTATACCTCGCGTCACATCAAAATGTCGTAAAATCAAATATCTTTTTATGAGGGTAGGTGACGCGTGGCGTCTGAATAGAAATAGTACCTACTTACTTTATTTATTTATTCGCATGGCGTTCAAACAATCGTTCACAATATTATATATTGTTGCTGAACGATTGTGGTGCTGTGAGGTTCTAGGAACAGGTGTTGCTCGTTTGGCGCCACCCAGGGGATACGTGTAGGGTTATGGTGGCAATTCCTACGGATGTGAGCAACGATCATCCCCTTCTCAGCCTAGTCAGCCATACCCACAGGAAAGACAAGGTCAACACGTGCGGAGCTGACTAAGCCAAGGGTTTCCTCACGATGTTTTCCTTCACCGTTAGGCTCGTGTTAATGCGCATATAAATTTTCCGAAACGAAAAATCCATTGATGCACGGCTGGGATTCGAAACTACGACCTTCGGATCGAAAGTTGAGGTGCAACCCCACTCGGCCAACACGGCTATCTATAGTATAGTATAGTACTTACTAAGTAGCAGAACAATATAGTTATGTTTTCCATCATCATTGCATTAAACCTACATAACTGGTGAATTTAATGGTATGTTATTAAGGCAAATAAGACGTATCCCAGACACTATTAAAAAAGTAAAAAATAAAAAAGTAAAGGACATAATGTCATAAATTCAGTTTGTATTTAAATTAGTAATTTATTTAGACTTTTCTATTTTATTACAACTGAGAATCAGATAACATCTATTTCATTTTTACATACTTGCGAGTTAGATTTTCTATTATAGTTCTACAAACAGGAACCCTAAAAACATGGCATTATAAATCGTCATTGCAAATATGTTTTAAAATTAATAATATAGAGCCTTTTCTACAAAGTACTCCTCGCACCAGACGAAAAACATTATCAGATTATAACAGAGCGTAAAACTGCAAACCTGTACGCGACTCGTTATTATTATCAAAGGCCAGCTATTCCTGGCCGGCTATTCGCAGCTCACAATAGGAGTTCCTGAGTTATTTACACAACGCACGTCACTTTTTCATAAACTCTAATAAACTGCTTGCTGTCCACGGCTTTGTTCGTTTTAGCCTGTAGAAAACTAAGCAAAATCTATTTGCATTTCAATATTATAGCAGTAGTAGTATAGTGTTACTGAAAAAAATAATTGGTCGAGTGAGCATAGCGAACGAGAACTTAGTGACAACTTGAGCAAAAATGCTTTGTATGTTTGTCTATGTTTGTATGTGGGTATTATTTATCGGGCACATCACGAGATCTCAGTTCGGGGCGAAATCTTATATATAAAATTCTCGTGTCACAATGTTCGTTCCCGTACTCCTCCGAAACGGCTTGACCGAGTCTCATGAAATTTTGTGGGCATATTGAGTAGGTCTGAGAATCAGCCAACATCTATTTTTCATACCCCTTAGTGATAAGGGTTGCAAGCGAGCAAAGCCGCGGGCGACAGCTAGTACTAGTATAATAGTAGGCTCAATAAAAAAAATGTTACTCAGCCGCTAAAGCCAGGTTGATAAATAATCTGCAATCCCTAGAGATTAGAAAATGACAAAAATGTATGGAATCCATACATTTTTTTTACGTTTTTGACTCAAGAGGTTGTAGAATCAGTTTGGCTAAGGGGGCAAAAAAGGGCAATTGCGCAAAACTTACTCGTAGTGCCAAAACAAAGCATGTTTCCATAGAAACGCTTATTTCGCTGTTAATTTAACTAACAAACCAAAGTATAAAACAGATTTGATGTTCCGTTCTCTTTACCCATTTGAAAATAGCGCGCTTGGCCCCCAGAGCCCAGAGGTAAACAGCATCCAAACCGATTCTGTTTACACAAAAACTAAAACGTCGATATCAAAACTTCACTTCGCATTATTAGCTAGTAGGTATGTCTGCAACTACTGCGATTAGAACAGTGTTCATCAAAAAACAGGAGGGAAGTTGCGTGTTATCGTAGTTAAATAAAAAACTCGTTCGGTCTCATTTCCACAATTTATTTGACAATGACATTTACATTGACAAAATCATTGCCGTAGGCACCTACCTACCCCTTGTTTTTGCTTGTTTTGTTTTGTAGCTAATTTCTTTTTTGACATCATTTACTGTCAGTTTTGAGTGAATGAATGAATAATTACTCAAAAGAACGGGTTTAGAAAAACTTCGTTGAAACAGTTTTCTTATGGACGTCTCAGTTTTAACTCGAGCCTATCTAAAGGCCGAGCCTAGAATCAGATAGGACGGGTCTAAACCCTATTTTCATAATGAGATCTAATAATTTCACCTTTGCGTCCGTTTTTACCTCGTTTCCCGGACGAGGTCTGTATGCATACTTTTACTTTCATTTTTCTAATTCATTCTTATCTTTTCTACACCTGCGATTCAAGGGGATCAAAGTAAAGGGAATGAGAAGGTAAAGGGATTTAATTTAGCAAGAAAGTAATTGTAAATTAATGTTGTTATTCCAGAATCTACAGGCGGAAGCGTGTTTGGCATACCCCTCGCACAGTGCGTGGCCACAGAGAGGGCGATGCGGCGGCACCAGCACGGGGGCTCCCGCGCTTCGCTTGCCTCATTAGGGACCCTGGAGAAAGGAGATGATGTGAGTACACTGACCCCACACTGCGAGTGTAAAAAGACAGTTTTTGAAAAGTGTAAGAACTTGCACAACTGCCTTCAAATTAGGACAAAACTTTACTCTATGTATTATATAATCTGTGACTCTATCAACCTCAGATGACGTTTCATTGAAAAATAATAAGCAGCAGCTTACTGTTCGAAGTGTCGCGTTTACAAAAGCGCTAGAGTAGGTAGGTACTTAGTGCTATGCGTTGATAGCATATTTTTTTTACGTTTTTTCATTAATCAACTTTGAAGTTGAGAGTCTGCAAAACTGCATTATTTTTTTATATATTAACATTCTTCGATTGAAAAGCTCTACTTCGGTAACAAACCAATCGAAGTAACGGGCAACCAAATGCATTAGCAATGTTAATTTTACCCCAGCTATTCGTGTCAACGTAATTATAAATAGGCTAAATTATTTATAACTTTGTCCATCCAAACGCAATCGAATCACATCGAAATAATTAATCATATTAAATGATGTGTTGAAATACCACGTTGCAATGAGAGTAACGATTTGCCAAACCCCACTAATCATGCTCCAGCAAAATTAATTTGCACACTGAGTCAAAAGAGATTTAACAACCATATTCATGACAAACGTTTAGTTGAAACCTCTAAATAATGATAATCAGACCTTGCATCTAATCTTTATGATTTTATCTGTTAAAATCTGTATATTTATCGTTCAGGTGCCACTTTTTACCCTATTGAACGCTGCAGTAATTTCAGCATGATTTTAGATGGAGTAGACTTGTAGCATATATACCATGCTTTAAGTCCAGTCGGCTTTATCCACAGGAAAAACAAGGTCAATACGTGCGGAATTGACTAAGCCGTGGGTTTCCTCACGATGCTTATCTTCACTGTTCGAAAGTACTGGCATTGAAACCTGTAACTTATATTATGCAATAAAATCTAACTAGAAATATACCTACCTACAGTTTTTAAAAGTAGAATCAAACTATTCCGGTTAATCGTCACCTAACTGAAAGGTGCAAGGGTGGCTCAAATATTTGGTGCCGTCGACTTAATTCACCGCGGCTATGTCACCTAGGTGAATTAAGTATACTATTTAGTAGACTTAAATACTCTTAGGATGAGAAGTACCTATTGGTTTAATACTGTTTCGTCATCACGGCGCTACACGCGTTTTTTAACAAGTATATTTATACCAATGATCAAGGTGTCCATAAAAATAGATAATAAAATCTATCAATAGAAATCGGTTGAATTGAAGACTCGGTCATCAATCTAGCTAGAAATAAAGTATAAGTATTGAACACTTCAGCAAGGGTAGCTCCTTAGGCGTGGTAGAGCAGAGTGGGGCACATCAGCTTTCCACTCTCCATGCTCATAACAACGTGACACTTAAAAGCTTACGCGTGATAGATACACGTTATTCACCTGGGTGTACAGAGGGCACTTAGCAGACTTTATACACCCAGATAATTTTCGATCAAAAGACTTTTTTGTATAAACAAGTTCGTATGAGTTAGTGGCCAACTTTGGTGACCGAGTTTTTAGGCTGCCCTAGAGCCGTGCTCATCGAAATTAGCGCTCATTGCAGGCTCAGATTCACTCAGATTCACCTTAGTGTACTAGTACACTACATGATACATTTAATTCAGTGTTTTTTCATATAATAATCCGATGTGAGTTTGTCGTGACATTTGAGCGTGCAGAAATAGTTCGCAGAGTGGTCGCCAACACACCGTGACGCGCTCCGTTGCACCTGGGCAGATCCGTACCACACCGATCGCGCTGATAACTTATCGGTGCCTGACACTCCGTCATGACTGTAACGTCCAGTGTCCATCTTGGTCCACCGCATTGCGATTACAAACCCAAAAAAAAACACGTTCGTCTGTTTCGTCTTGGTAGTAAAATCTCGGCCTATTCTTTCTCCTCTTGTCTTGAAAAGGATAAAAAAATATGTGTTTTATATCGACTCGAGTGAAAGTTAGCAAACTCTACACGACCAAGGCTTTTTTAGTCTGTAGGGAAAAGAAAAAAAACTACAGCTGTTATTCTGATGTTGGGTGTACATGTAAATTCAATTTAGTAATATTCCACTGACGTTTGTGAATTTCCTAGAAACGCAACAACAATGTTGAACGAGAATACCTTACTTTGTTAGCAACAGCTCGTTGGACATGCAGTATTTTTACATCGGCAAGAACAGAACTGTCGACCAATTCACAAGTTTAAATACGACTTCTCCAGCAAGCAGGGTTACTCGTAGCGACAAAAGAATTAGGTATTTCAGGACCTTTTTTGAGAATCGATATCGGCAGTTTAGTAGGATGGCTTCGGGGGTGTCTTCGTACCCTTTTTATCAATAATACTCTATTTACAAGACGCTGGAAAGCCTGGGGTTATATTCGGTAGAGCATTTCTCGATACAGAGCTATAAGTGAATTGTATGGGAACTTTCTTACAGTACAGGTATACTAATACAAGATACAAGATGTTTATTTGCATAAATAAGTGTTACAATTTGGTCTTAACTGTAGGAGGCACTTTTCAACTTATTCACCTTTTCCAGGTATTGCAAATGTTTTGGGCGCTTAAACTTAGGTAGGTAATTAATAACATTAATTTTAGGTAGGTACATACCTTTGGGCATGCATTAAATTTTTAAACATTTTTCATTATCTACTACTTAACTAGTTCTTACTTAGGGTAGGTACTTTTTACTAGGTAATTATGTACTTAAATTTATTATGGCTAATTTGACTAGGTAAGTATATATGTTAATATTTTTAATTACTTTACTTTTAGGTGGGTATTATTCTTTTTCAAAGTAGTCTTCGGTTGAGTTAAGGCATTTTTACACCTTATATATTCTTATAAAATGGCGCTAGCGTCCAGAATAGCTTTTTTTTTATACAACTAAATGATAGGAACATGGTAATGGCCAACCTGATAAGTAGTAACCACTGCCTGTAACGATGCATATTGCCCCACTGAGCACATCATCCCCACTGGTAGGGATTTCTTGGTGGGGATTTCTGGAATATATCCCACTGAGGACGTTCCCATACTTCCTTTAGTTCAGATTTCAAACTGTAATTAAGTATTTTCTATAATTCTATATCAGCATTGCTATTCAGCGCGGCAATGCAGCCAGTGTCTTGGGCACGCTTCCGACTGGTACTGATTTGGACTAGTTGAGCTATCTATAAATCGTTTGCAACGGTTTGTGGATAGCTCAACTGTTTCATGTGTATTTTGTAAATATTGTGAATATTGTAAATACTGTATTAGTTGTAATTTTCTTTGTGAATAAATTTATTAAATAACTTTCCATTTCTATAAACACAACTATGAGTATGTAAACTTTATCAATGAAGGTATGTAACTTAATAAAATGGGGCCAGCCTCAAGAATATCTTTAGTTCAGATTTCAAACTGTTGTTAAGGAAGATTGCGGATGTTGATACACATTTAGAACACAATGAAATGCATCACATAACGCATACCACATTACACAACGCATTATACCGGCATAACGCAGACATACAGCAGACGAGACCATACTGTATGTATATACTTACTCTAGTACAAGTAGCGGCACGAAACTTTAGCGCTGACCGTTATTGCGCAGAAGTAAAAATTAAGGTACTCGAGGGGGTTAGCGGGGTGAAGGGCGAGCGTGCGTAGCGCCGATTGGCTCGTCAGTCGCATTCGGTTCCCCGAGCCAATACGACGCTCCGCGCACATCCCGTGTACAGTCGCGTCATAAAGTTAATTTTTGTTGTTGTTTTTTGTTTGTTGAAATTGTTTGTTAAAGTTTGAATTTGTTTGTTAAATTTAGTTGTTTAAGTTTGTTTCTGTTGTGTTGTGACTTAAAAAGTTAAAAGTCAATAAAGATGCCTAATCCTGTTTTGAAAAGACAGGCAAGAAAAATGGTTTACGACGTAAATTGTTTTCTAAAAAGGGAATCTATCGAAATAATTGATTCTTTGAAACAAATTAAAACTGAAATTAACGAAGCCGTAAATACTTTACTCAGTCTTTCGGACAGCAGTACTGTAAATTTGAGCCAAATTAAACAAACCGCCGAAATTATTAAGGCGGGAAACATTAAACTAAATGGTCTAATCAGCGATCTAGGGAAAATCCAAAAAAGGACAGCAGAGTCTACTAAAACGTCAATTGCAACAGTAAGAAACATCTCTAATCAAGCCAATAGTTCTGATTTGATCACAGTGTTCAGAACGCCTGGCAAAAAACGGTCCAAAACAAAACCGGTTACAAACATTGATAACTTCGACCAAGGCGTAATAAAGAGGTGTATTCATAATTTTCACAACACAAATAATGAACTTCCTACCGTTGGAAAGCTTAAAAGGAAGCTAGAGGAAGACATTAATTTCAAAGGCTCAGAAAGAAGTCTTCGGCGAATAATTAAGAGTTTGGGATTTCGGTGGAAAAACACCGAAAACAACCGGAAAGTGCTGATTGAGACTTCAAATATACGTTTGAAACGTATCGAATATTTGCAAAAAATAAAACGATATCGTCAAGAGGGAAGGCCTATTGTTTATACGGACGAATCTTACGTAGATTCATCGCACTCGTCTTCAAAAGCCTGGACCGATGGTACTACGAAGGGCCTAAAAAAACCTGTCTCGAAGGGACAGCGAGTTGTCATAGTCCACGCCGGGTCTGAAACTGGGTTTATACCCAATGCGTTGCTGACTTTTAAAGCTGGTACCAAATCAGGCGACTACCACGACAACATGAATTTCGAAAACTATGAGAAGTGGCTCCGAACACAGTTAATGCCAAACTTACCACCCAATTCCGTCGTGGTAGTCGATAACGCGTCGTATCACAATAAACAGTGGGATCGGGCACCAGCCTCTACTTCCAAAAAAGTTGACATGCAGGCTTGGCTGACTGAAAAAGGCATACAGTACGAGGAAACACTTTTGAAACCTCAGTTGTACAATTTAATAAGGGCTAACAAGGATAAATTTAAAACATTTTCGATTGATCGAATCCTAGCTGAACAAGGCCATCAAGTGCTCAGACTACCACCATACCACCCAGATCTAAATCCCATCGAAATGGCATGGTCCGATATTAAGCAGTATGTAGGCAGCAAAAATGTTAAATGGAGTGTTGCTAAATGTATTGACCTCATACAAGAAAAAGTTTTACTGATGGGTGCATGGGATTGGCAAAAGTTATGCAAAAAGGTGAAGGATATAGAAGAGCAATATGCAAAGAGTGATCATGTCGTGGATTTGGTAACAGAAGAATTTATCATTCACGTTAATGGAGACAGTTCAGACGATAGCATTAGTGAGTTTGATGAAGATGACGCTGCTAGTGCTGACGAACGAAGCCGTCCTGAGCCCGGGCCGTCAACACGTAAAAGGCTCTATCAAGACACCATGGAAGGCGTGACACCATTGTCAGATTCAGATTAATGTAAAATAAAAATTAATAAATTGTCAAATAATGTTTTTATTTTCTACTCCCCACAAAACTTGCTGAAACTATATGTTAGGTACTTACTATAAACTGTAAACATTTTGTTTAGCATCAGACCTATTATTTGGCATTACATAAAAATAATGTCATAAACATTATTTTGCTAATAAATGTATTGCGTGCGCGACAGTACACATGCGCAGTAATCCCTTCCACGTATCGCTCAGCGCTAGACTTACGTGCCGCTACTTGTATTTTAATACATAACCTTAAGTTGCTTTCAAACGTAGTGCCAGTAACATAACATCACAGCAGGCTTTTGCCCACGACTTCGTTCGCGTGTTAGATTCTGTTGATTTTTCGGGAAAACAAGTAGCCTACCTATATATTAATCCAGGTTACGAACTATAATTATTATATTCCAAGTTTCATTTCATGCAAATCAAACATCTAAATATCTTTTCTTCTTCTCTTCTCTTCTTTAAGGCCTCTGTCCGTCATTTCGACAGACCACTCTTGTCAGTGTCAAGTGAAATATTTGAAATATTATCAGTCAAGTCAAGTCATTCGTCAAGTCGGCTGTCGTTTGTTTTGAAGGGAAAAAACATCGAAACATATACACCCAAGTTATGTTTCCAGATTTATCTTGGATCTAACAAAAACCGCCAAAAACTGCGTGTGTTTTGGACTTAACCCTTGTCAATAAGTTGTCAGATTTCTATGTTACAATAAATCTGACAACTTATTGACAGGGAACTAAGTACAAAACACACGTGGTTTTTGGCAGTTTTTGTTAGATCCAAGATAAATCTGATAACGTGGTAAGGCCGATAAACTTTTACATTTATAATATCCGTCAGATATACTATACCCATAGTAGTTTTGTTTCTGACAAGTATAAAGAGGTCTAAAACAGAGATACTTATAACTGACGGATAACGTAATCATGAGATGATAAAATATGGGTCCATTGTTATATACACAATGCTGTAATGTTAACATTTCCTCGTCTAAAGGAAGCTTTACGTAATACGAGCAATCAAACGAGCATTTACTCCTGTAATGACAGCGAGCTGTGCCACTGTACATTTACTCGGTTTGATTTGTGTGATTGACTAGTAAACACTAAGAGGCCTTTTCACATGCACTTTGGCTTCAGCAATGCTTTTTGAAATAACAGTATTTAGGATAGAAATCACAATTGTAAAAATAAATCTTGTATTGTGCAATAAAAAACTTCCCTTATCTATTAAGATCTTTTAAGTTATCGTTAAACAGAGTTACATTGCTTTCTTTATAGGACACATGCGTCATTTACATTTAACGCGGCAGTAGGTAGGTACGTCGAAATAAAATATTCAAAAATGCACTTGTTAACTAAATTAAATTAAATTTTGACACCATCATAGTCAATCTACAAGTACCCATCTAAGCGTTTCTGACCGTAAGATTTTATGTAGAGCGTATAGAGTTGAATCTACAAAGGAGCGTCTAACACTTCGCAAACTTTTGAGTCAAGCTTCCTGCATAGCAGCCGTGGGCATGTGCAAAGGCACGTTCCTACAAACAAGACATTCGTCTGGCGTGAAGGTAAACACCAAATCGTCTGGAGCTGTGGAATTCCTCACTGTCGCGGGTGATAGTCCGCTGATGAAGTTATTACATTGGAATTCATCACAAATCTATTATTTTTCTGGTCCTACTCTTGTCCAGTCACGTAGGCATCTGACTATCACAGGGTATACTAAAATATGTTGGTACCTACATTAGTCAATTTTGATTAAATCGCTATAATAAAGAAATATCAAAGAAAAGATGGATGGACTGTGTGAAAGAAGATATGAGTAAGAAAGGAGTGAACACCGAGATGACGGCTGATAGAGGAGAGTGGAAGACGAAGACATGTTGTACCGACCCCACTTAGCGTGGGGCAAGGGTAGGAAGATGATGATGATGATGATGATTAAATCGCTATAAGGTGCATTGGGGTAATTGCGAAAATGGGTATATTCCGAAAATCCATAAAATCCAGTAACATAATGCGATATTTTCTTGTTGGCAACATTGGTCTAGACGCCATCTTGATTGGCATCGCCGTGACAGTCCTATATATCCTCGTGCCAACAGGAGTTACTTGATTTTATGGATTTTCGGAATATACCCATTTTCGCAATTACCCCAATGCACCTTAATAAAATACAATCCGTGGTAAACGGTGTTGGTGCCACAGTTAGCCATGCGTCTCACATTACTGTGTTTAGTTAACTGTACACTGTGTACTACAGTGTCCCGTTAAGTGTAGGCATAGGTTGCCTCCTGACGCTGTATAAATCATCTTCAATAGATGTAAAGGCCTATTATTATTATACACATATTTATTTAATATCTTAGTTTTAAGTTTTTTTACAATATATATAAAAAATAAACATTTTTTTTTATTAACCTATTTTCCCACTGCTGGGCAAAGGTCTCCCCCAACATCTTCCATTTTTCTCTCTCCCGGGCCTAAATAAACATGCGGGGCAGGGCCCAAGCTACCGGTGGTCAGGGCTACAGATGGAGGAACCTCCGGACAATGCGCTGTCGCGAGGATCACCGCCTTCTGTATCCGACCCTTGAGCCAACCATCAAGCGAGAGCCTCTTGAGGTGTTGGTCAAGACTCTTCGCTATTAAACCGTTCACGGAAACAACTATCGGGACAATGATCGTTGAATCAACATCCCACATGGCGGTTACCTCGTGAGCCAAGTCAAGGTACTTGCTAAGCTTTTCCTTCTCGGCTTTCACGAGGTTCTCGTCATGCGGGATGGTGATGTCGACGAGTATCGCCTTGCGCTTGACGAGTATCCTTATTATTATTATTATACTTTGTTCACCTTAATAAATAAAAAAAAGCACCCCACAATAACGTCCGTTTCATTTTTTTTCGCAACAGTTTCGGAATTTATTTAACGCATACATACTATTTGGTAATCTACATCGGGGACAAGCCACTATGGGGTCAACCAATTCTAACCCGAAGCATTGACTATCAAAAATATCTCTTGAAAGCGACACATACCACTTTATCATGGCTACTGTCTTCCAGTCAAAAAGTTGGGGTATTTCGGATTCCTCAGCTTCGCACGTGGTAGGTATTAGTTTTGGTTTGACTCCCGTTTCCGCATTTAGACTCAAGATTGGTCCATTATGCGTGAGGAGACGTGTTGACAATGTCTTTCCCGAAAGCCTGATAAAATTCAAAACTTTTTTTTTAGTTTATATGACATGTTTATGTCACTTGCAATTTATTCACAAAGAAAATTACAACTTATACAGTATTTACAATATTCACAATATTTACAAAATACACATGAAACAGTTGAGCTACAAACCGTTGCAAACGATTTATAGATAATTTAAGCTTTATTTATTGGTAAGGCCTATGCCACCCAACACTTATATACCAAGAGCATAATCTCATTCCAGTTTTCCCCTGCGTGCGTCCGCTGCGTGGAGGATTTTTGGAACTTTTGCCCAATAATCCCCTTAGCGACCTAACAGGGTCTTATACAATTTTTGATGGACTTTAGTTTATGAATTGACTGTAGCACTATTTTGCTTATATTTATGATTTTTCTAAACATGTCTCATAATCAGAACGTTAGATTTTAGCAATATACTACTAGCTCCAACTCATTCAATAAAAAGAAAGAGTTACATCCATAAACCTAATCTAAGGGAGGATCGAGCTAGGCCCTCTTTTATAGGCCTTTTGCTCCAAGAAAAAAATGATGTTCGTCCATCAGAGACCCCGTCTGTCCAGTTTAAAGATTGTTTTTATGATTATAAAAGCATTGAAAAATACAAAGCCATGAAAAATTACCGTGACGTCATACTTATAGAAGGTACGTAGTTTAAATGATGTATTCTGTGTTTATAGGGCAGCCATGATTGTTTTGATATCAGTGAAGGTGAGCAGACTGTTTGAATCCGGTAGTTCCTAAGGACGTATAATTATAAATCCCACTTCTTAAGGTAGGTTTATACGGGGTCAGTAACATGGCAGTACAGTAACCCGGTCCAGCGCTGACTTGTTACTGTGCACATGTAAAATAGTTTTGTGCCGTTTTGGCAGTGACTGGGTCCGAAACCAAGATAACCGAGTCCAGTCACTGGCATTATGTAAAAATTGCATTAGATTCCAATAATATTAGGAACTAGGTGATACCCGCGACTTCGTACGCGTACGAAGCTTTCCACCAGAATATCTGTCAACCAGCTTACGATGAACCTCGTAGCAAATGGCTGCTTTTGTTTGAGAGAGTTCAAGCTGTATCTAAAAATCCACGTCTTTTATTTCAATAAAATATAGCGTATATTTCAATCCGGAAAAAGGACTTCTGAATGGTATAACTTTCATTTAAATTGGTCGTGTAGTTTAGGCGTGATCCGCGAACAAAGAAACAGACGAACAGACATACAGACAAACTCGATTTTCGGAATCAGAGTCGTTTATTTAGTAGATCAGCATATTTAGTTTATCCATATCTTTAATTTGAATTTTTGGCTTTTTTACATTTTTATAATAGTAGGTACAGATTATTTGTAACGATGTCTTGTCCCGTACAAATAAAAATGTACATAGTATCTTGGAGGCAAAAGGTCATGTAGTAGCTCAGAGGCAGAGTGCATCATCAAGTGGTTTTTTTTTATCCTTGGCCATTACATACAACGCCCTCTAATCCCAAACTAAGCAGAGCTTGTACTATGGGAACTAGATTGCTGATATAATACTTATATATTTTTTTTTTGTAAATACATACTTATAATACATAGTAACACCCAGACATAGAACAAACATCTATGTTTGCCACACACAAATGTTTGTTCTTGGTGAGGATCAGACCCACGACCCACAACACGGAAGGCAGAGCTACTACCGACTGAGCCATGACGCCTGTTTGCATAATCAAAGCTGGTTCTATTCATAACTGATCCCCATAACACAGGGGGGTTCTAAGTGTGATCCATAGGTCAATACTGACCCCACTCTGACCTCCCAGTCTAGCCTGTAATTGCCACGCAGTGTACCTTCAGTCAAGTTGTATCATATCAAAACTAGTGCTGACTCTCTGACTTCCCCAATACCCTATCTCTAGGTCAATGGACCCCGAGAGTGCAAACCCCGTGACGTCACAGCCACGTCACGGGTGTCCGATTACCTGCCAGCCTTCTTGCTTTCATTAAGGCCAAGATAATTTTATCGTATGACGCTGACGTGCCACACTCGTGTACCTATTCCAGTAGAACAGAAATAGATCTTGTATAATGGGCATTGCAGCCGTGTATAGCACTAGGCTTTATTACAATGTGGTAGGGGTCAAAGTCGTGTGGCTGTTTGGATAGACTCCTTCTACTTCTTTAGACGGCATATTAAAAAGAAACCGTCAGGCCTCGATAATGTCAATAGAGAAGCTTCGAAAACGTCATCAGAAGTTAGACCTTTTTAATTTAGTAGTTTAAAAAGAAATACTGCTGGATTAACGCACACAATCTGAGAAGACGACGTAAATATCCAGCTGAGTGATCAGTTGATAACAAGAAGCACGGGTTCGATTCCGAAGACTGCAAATATTTGCTTAAGCAAGACCATTCTCAGCAATTGTGAGGCTTGCGAAGGTTAGCTAGTAGGCTCTGATACCCACGATGCATTGAACTCATATAGAGTTGTAGAGTCAAGACTCGTATAGAACTCCCGGTGTGTAGAGTATATTCTACTACTGAGGCGCTGCTTATGATCATTAATCATCATACATAACCTTGAATTGCTAGGTAAATACTTTCAGAGTGGAGTATACAAAAACAAGAAACAATTCGCACTGTTGCTAGACGGAAAAGAGATTACTCATACATAGAGCAGGCGCCAGCAAGACGATAAAAGATGATGACACATGCAAAGTTGTCTAGTGTTCAACACGCTAACGCGTGAAAGCTGGTAAAATACTATTGGTTGAAAAGGTCTCTTAATTACTCTAGGGATGTCTGTCTCTGAGCGCGTCACTGAGTCTCGAAGACTTGAGCATTGTTTTTGAATACCTTCTTATATAGGATGTTTAAATGTTATATCTAAAAATAAAATAAAGTTCTTGATAGATAATACTCTGTTAACTATGTTGTGATTTCAAAATCTAGGATTAAACACCTACTCGGTTACAAAATACTATTCACCATCATCATCATCATCAACCTATATTGGTCTACTGCGAGACGTAGGTCTCTCCCGTAGCCCGGTCTTCGGCTCTTCTCATCCAGTGTTTGCCAGCTACATTTCGCAGATCGTCGCCCCACCTAACCGGAGTGCGTCCTACACTACGCTAAAATATTATTACCACTAAATTACTACGTAAATATTTATTTAATTTTATAAATATAAGTGACACTCTCTCTAATTACTTTACAACAATCACAAATCTTTCGCTAGAGTAATTGAGTAGGCCAGTATTTACCTCATCGCGGTATTTAGCAGTCCAGCGGCATTTACCGACAACCATTCGTCATAATAAGCGCGTCATTGCAAGCGCTGAGCTGCTTTTGCTGCCCAGCATAATGTCAAGTGACGTGGACATTATATACGAAAACCAGAAACTTTTGACGGCAAAAAAGGCGCTAAAACGCGGTAATGTCACTATTTAGTCACAGACCACGGTAAAGCTCGAAATAAACAATCGATTCAAGATACATGGGATCGTCTGGTCTAAGAAAACTAAACAGCGTACATGATACCGCGTTCACACTATGCCCATGCCGCTGCCGTAATTTTTGCCGCGGATTTATTGCCACAATAACAACGCCTTTATTCTCATTAGAGAGCCAGGGCATGAACTTGGGCCGGGAGCCGGGACAGAGGCATTATCGTGTTCACACTATGCTCGTGCCCACTTCCCTGCCCAAGTCTTTGCCGACTGCGGCGTAGTGTGAACATAACATAAGACCTCTTAGTACTAGTAATCTATACCAGTCTCTCGTAGATTCCTGGTGTAAAGGTAGCCCGGGTATCATTACACCTAAAACCTTGAGTTCCCTATTACTTCAGAGAGTTCTGTCAAGTCACACATGAATTGCCACCGGCGTTTTCTCTGTGTACCTACCGCATTTGGATGAACACAACTACCTACGCTTTATTTTACATCTAGGTAGATTCTACGAATAATATCCATGGCTTACTCTTTATGAATCGTCCATTTTGGTTTTATCTTCCTTATTCTTTTTTATGCTAGTGACCATACTGTTCTTAGATTCTTACCACTTCAGTAGACGATATTCTTAATTTGCCTCTACAACAGTTTCGTAGCGTTCTGGGATTTTTTCGCGTAAACCTATAATACTTTTAATCCGAAGTGTATGCATTATGTAGGAGGATTACCTACGCTTTCGTCTCTAAACAAACGGTTTATCGCTCGTTAACCTTTATCTTCGAATTTTCCAAATTTTTTAGAAAAGAATTGGTCGATTTATCGACTCATTCTTGGCTTTTAAACGTTATATTCCCGATAATTTAAATATTCAATGCGAGCGATAGCTTGCGTGTCGCTTAAATTATTTTGCGATATAGCACAAACAAAAATGCCTACCACAATAGTAAATCTAAACATTTCAGCGAAATGGATAGGTCATTCCCATTGTCTCTGTCCACAGTTGTGACAACTGGGAATTATTTCTAAAACACGTCCCATTTGTAACCACTGGTGACAAATAGGAATGCTATTAATATTATTACCATTCCCAGTTGTCCCTAGTGGCAAATGAAGTTCGTATACATACGTCGTCGTGCGTCCTCTGCTGATCAATGCTGACAACTTTAGCCCTAACATGGATTTTGTTGATAATTCCAGAGTGGTTCCTGCGACTCCGGTGAATGGGGTTGGGCAGGGTTGGAAGAAGCGGGGGGTGGAGGTCCCAGGGTGCCTGGCCTCGTGTCTGCCTGCCTCGCGCATTTGCGGCGGCATGGCCTCCATACCACGGGCTTGTTCCGAGTGTCCGCTTCTAAGAAGCGAGTAAGACAGGTAAGGCTCGTCAGTTAGGGAATATATCATAAAGGAATAAAAGATAGGAACAATAAGTCAGCTTTTACGTCGTCTAAGAATCTGCCCATTAATACTGACTGACGCATGCAAAGGAAGACGAACAAGATGAATCCGCGCAATAATACCTACAGTTAAAGCAACCATAAGAATCCTTCAATAAAATGTAAAGAAACACCTTGACCTTGGAACTCAGTTCAAGACTTCGTCTGGTTTGAGTTTTAATGGAAGCCAGATGTCACGAAATTTGCCTCAAGCACTTGTTTATAATTTTAGCAATAAATATAAAAAGTACAGTTCGAGGCCGATAACAATGTAACTAGAAAACAATGAGCGTAAGCTCCCACGTCACAGTCTATCTTCGTCTGCAACAGAGTACCGTAATCTGTAAGTTGCAATAAATCCCCAAAGTGGGTCACTGGCGTGGCGGCCACTTGCGATCCAAAACATCTAATTTTGTCGATCAGGCTCTTTGCGATTGCAAGATTGTTACACTGCTGATTAGATTTCAGTGCTGCGATTTGTTTTGCGTAAGTATTGTGCTCAACAAGTCGTTACAATGTTAGTGAGAAATACACAAAGTCAGTTACTAAAAGCAAATCCATGGAAGATAAGTAAGTACCTACCTCAGATTTAGGTGTATAACACAAACATTACATTCGCGATAAACCATATGGGAAGAAAGGCGAGCCGAATAAGGCCACGGCCCACTAGGAGTTGGTTTTATTCTTGTCAGTGCTCTACCTGCTAAAGTTGTTCTAATGCCACCAAAACAAACCAAAAACCAGCTTAAAAGTGACGCCACGTGGGATAGACCTGGAACAAACCAGAAACCAGTAGATACTAAAAGTAATAGGTATGTCTTCTTCCAGCTCCGAGAAGACTGGGAGCGGAGTCAGGAGGTGGCGCTGGACGCGGCGGTGTGTCCGCACGACGTGGCGACGCTACTCAAGGAGTTTCTTCGGGACCTGCCTGACCCGCTGCTCTGCCGTGATCTGTACCCCGTGTTTTTATTGACACAAAGTAAGCATGTCCTCCTAAAATTATCTGTCAATGCAGTGGCGCATTTAGGTTTGTAAGGGGATTCGTCCAGCTATCCCTTACAAATTGTAGTCCACACTTTGGTAAACCCGCAGCTTTTGGGGGGGAAGCTTGAGGCCCGTGATTACGTAGTTAGCCTTGATAAGTAAACACTCATAAAAAAATGCCATTGTTAGTAGCTGGCTAAAAGGTCTAAAAAAGCTTGCGTCGTAGTTACTTAGGATGGGTTGTGTTCTAGTAAGCAGCCACATTGATCGGCAAAAGGTGATCCGGTGTAATAAGCATAGAGCTCTTACTGACAATCTATTTCCCCGATTCCAGAACTACACAACCGTCATTACCAATGGGAAGCCATGAGGCTGATAATCCAGCTGTTGCCGGCGGCCCACCGCGACACGCTGAACGCGTTGCTCTCATTCCTGGCGCAGCTGGCTGCGCATGCTGAAGACAGCCATCAGCCGGGCAACAAGATGGACGCTGCCAACCTGGCGACCGTCTTCGCGCCGAATATACTGCATAGAAATAAACCTAATGAAGCTGCCACGTAAGTTTCACCTACTATCCAAAGTGAGGTTCTAGGAGAAGAGGAAGATAGCCATCAGCCTGGCAATTAATAAGGTCTCACATGGATGGCAGTCTGTCAGAAGTTCAACGAGTGTTCGGTACCTAGGTCCTCCAGTAAAGAAATGGAATGTGATGCAGTAGTGTCTAGTACAGCTGAAGACAGCCTTGCAATAAGAGGGATAAGCTTTAGAGAATTTAATCAGCGACCACCTATGGATCAGCGTTAAAGCTATACTACTTCTTTTAACTAAAAAAATATTCATGTTTCCAGTGCGGAACAGCTCTCGGAGCGTGCTGACGTGATCAACGTGGTCCGTCAGTTAGTGGAGCGTCAGGCCGAGCTGTGGACGTTGCCGGCGGAGCTGCTGCACGAGGCTTACATCCAGCTCGCTCACACTGCGCCCGCGCATCTCGATCCATTGCTGCTCAGGAAGGCTGAGTGAGTAGAATAAGAATAAGAATCATTTATTGTAAAACTGTGTAAAAAAGAGATCTGGAACATGTATGAATAAATAAATATTAAAGAATATTTAACCAAATGTTGAAAGTTAAACTGGGTGTATGAGGTATGAGCCCTTACACTGTAATTCCTGTTGTGATGATCTTCACCTTTATTCCGACTTCGTCAGTAAGAAATTGTATGGGCCGTTGGCTTTTCCTACTCTTCTAGTTAAATTGAAATCTCAATAATCGCTAGAGAATAATGATGGATAGAAGCCATAAATAGAAGAAGAAGAATACAGAACTTCACAATGAATCTCAAAATGTATTTGTATTTACCTAATATATAAAAATGAATTGCTGTTCGTTAGTCTCGCTAAAACTCGAGAACGGCTGGACCGATTTGGCTAATTTTGGTCTTGAATTGTTTGTGGAAATCCAGAGAAGGTTTAAAAGGTGAGAGGCAGTACGAAGTCTGCGGGGTCAGCTAATGACTCATAAAAATGGTTAATCACGTGGTAATCCATACATTTTTGATAGCTATACAGACTCTTTGGCCAGCCCTGCGAATCGCATCTTTAGTGTTGTGTGTGCACGTGCAGGGTGGCAGCCGAGCAAGCGAATGCCGAGAACTGTGAGGGGTTGCGGCGCGTGTGGTCGCGCGAGTCGTGCCTGCACGGCGCCGCCGCCACCGGCGGACCCGGACACGTGCAGCCCGCCAGGTGAGACTCTACACCTTACTTAATTATTAATTATAATAATTTAGATTATTTATTCAGACAACTTGGTCCAGTTTGGTTAGTAACATAAAAACACTTATTAAACTAGGTCAGTAATTTTTAACTAATAGCGATGCTGTCCTCTGGATGAGGTTCCAAACCAAAGGACAGTTATGTTTTTGAGCAATAACATTTAGGATGCTGTTGTTGCTCCCGCGCAGCCTGCTTAGCAGAGATGCGGTTTTTTTGCGGCAGTTGGCATCGAATGAGTCTGTGCGCGCCGCGGTGAACATACCGGAAATGTATATAATATATTGGACCCGCAGAGCATTGTAAGCCCTTTGGGTAGAGCTGACCCACAGACTCGCAGAGTAGAGCGAAGTACAGTATGCTTTAAAAAGAGTTATTTTTACTGCATCTGTACAACGCGCGAATCTGCGTGCCAGCATATTCCCTCGCACTGACAATGCTCTGCGTTCCCTCTCCATATCAGCTTCATCTCTAAGGTCCTCATTAACCAAATGCCCAAAGTATTTTAATGGTGATCTATTTATCCTATCAGTACAGATTCCAAGAACAGCCATTATCTATAACTTCATTTGATTAACTTCTCTTTCGGAGAATCTGAACAGATGCTCCGGCTCTTATCATCCCTTATTTCCTTTCAATTCATTATTTTTCAATCAACAAATTCCATGTTTGACTCACAATTAACTTATAGACCCGCCTGGAGGCTTTGTAAAAGTCATCAAAATCATTTCTTCCATTCGAGCTCACTACATGCTAAGGTTAAATCGGTGTAGAAACTACTAGTGGGTATATAGCTAGTGGTCTGCTAGTGGGCTCAATCAGTGACCGGTATCGGGCGATAAAAGAAACGAAGCTCGTTTTTCCATTTTCGTGTCAATATTTTTAATTCTTTTGAAGACTGTCAGAAGCTTTTAAAAACAACGTTGGACTGACGCTATAAATATTCAACAACCCTGGTTGAGTCAAGGCATTGAATCATTAGTTAAGAGCCTGCCTGGTTTGGCAGACGCAGCGATAAGAGCTACACGCGGCGAGGGCGCGCGCGTGAACCTTCCTCTGACACCTCATCCGGCTCGCTCTCCTCAGCCATGACCATCGTCACCAGGTAACATAACATAACATTGTCACCAGGTAACATAACATTGTCACCAGGTAACATAACATTGTCACCAAGTAACATAACGTCGTCACCAGGTAACATAATATAACATCGTCACGTACACTAACACCAGTCTTCATCACAAAAGGCCGTCCTGTGTTCTTGTTGCGAAGCAGTCCGGCGAACAAGTAACAGTCAGTCAAGATCACCCATTCCTTTGGCTTAGTTAAATTCAACAGTTGTGAACAGGGAGCCTACTAGATAGAAGTAAGCAAACATATTCACTTGTATTCGACCCAATTCTACAGAGCTGAAATAGTAAATCAAATCAAATCATTTATTTGTAAACACGGAAGAAAGGTGACTTAGAAAGTTAGACAATGTTAGTGTGCGCTGTGTTTTGCGCTAAGGCGTACAAATTTGTCTTACGTAATATGGTAATAAGTGCTACATTCAGTTAATTAATTAAAGCAAAAGTCGAATGAAAACGTCAAGTAGTAGAGATAGAGATAGAGAAATATTTATTTGGCACACAACACAACACAGGTACAACACAGTAAGAAAACAATACATAATTAATTAGAAAATAAAAAAAGTAGTAGTGAGAATGTGAGTGTGTTTGTTGCAGGGTGCGGAGTAGTGAGGAGTGCGGCAGCAGCGGCGTGATGTGCTCCACCCCCGCGCCGCGCACCGACTCCACCGCCGACTCCAACGACTCCGCCAGTGATTATAACGAGGTGGGTTGGGTGAGTGCTTCGCTTGTTCGTACCGGCACTCCTAGATCCTCCTAAACCCTGCTCCATCTCCAGACTCAACTTCATCCAGATCCAACGCCAGTTTTCGCGATTCTCGACGTAGGACCTGTCAACTCATGGATGCGTGTTTTCGTTAATTTGCATGGAGTTGTCTGTCAGCATTCAACTGGTTTAGGACCGGACCGGCCAAGTTACTGAAAGAGCCTGACTTGTTATTTCCATTGTACATTGCACTAAAGTACCTATATCTACTACCCAAGTAGGTACTATAAGAATGTATTGTTTGGTTAGAATAAGTTTTTTGTATAAGTTTTTTTATCGGAAAACTTGTTTGGATCAATGTGATATTCGCTCGCACATTTCAAGATTTTTAAAGATATAATATAACTAAATGTAATTATGCAATGCAAAGGTTTAGTAAAATTTACTAAACCTTTGCATTGTTATTCTCTCGACCCTGAAGGTCTGCAATTTCACATAATTACATTTAGTTATATTATATCTTTAAAAATCTTGAAATGTGCGAGCGAGAGGGTTGTCTGCCTTATACATAGAATTACAGATGAGAATATTTCCATGTTTCATTCATTTTAGAGATTTTAGGGCGTACTTAGTCGGGTTTCAGTTTTTGAACTTATTTTTGTCCATTGTATAGACGCTGGGTGGTTCAGACGACGACTGCGTGATAACAGCGTCACTGCACATCCCGGGCGCGTTCTCTCCCCCCGCGCGCGCGGCGCCCCCCGCGCCCCCCGCGCCTCCGCGCCGTCGCTCCACGTCGGGCTCTGACGGCTCGAAGCGTGACTCGGCCGTCGGGTCGTCGTCGTCGTCACCGCCGGGCTCGCCGCCGCCCGTCGTGACGGCGCCGCTACGCGTCACTGTGACGGCCGGCGAGGTGCGACGCACCACCGAGAGTAGAGGGACCACTGATATTGATCGGCTCGTTGGACTTGGCAGGTGGGTTCTTTGAATACTTGCCTAGGTTAGTATTTAGTACTACAGGATATTACGGTGGGTTTTAAAATTGTTTCTTGGAAGACTTCAAAAACAAGTTTTCACTGAGCGGGACCCCATATCTTTGGTGGACGTGGTTAGCTTTATCTCAAATTTTCAGCAGTACCTTATGAGGACGTTCTGGAACAAGTCCTAGTATATCTAACAATGTAGGGGTATCCATCCCTCCATACAACGATAAACTTTGGGCATCGTGACGTTTCGTGAAAGACTCGTGACTTGATGGTTACTTGTTTCCAGAGAGCGTAACACCTCCGACGCCCGAGCAGTGGTGCTTCGACAACAGGACGAGACCACTACGGTCCGATCCCGCGTCTCCTCCCGACACGAGATCCACAGAAAGGAGGAGCATACCGTCCGGAAGGAAGAAAGGAGAGAAGAGCAAAACACAAGGAGAGAAGAACAAAATTCAAGACGAGAAGAGCAAAATTCAAGAAGAGAAGAGCAAAACTCAAGGAGAGAAGAGCAAAGCTCGAGAAGAGAAGAGAAGAGGGAGGGCACATTGTACAAGAGAGGAGAGTTGATATCGAGTGCGCGTTCCCCGCCCACGTGACTTGTAATACATACGTGTTTTATACATAAACGTCTATTTATCATTTTGGGGTTTTTTAATTTGGTAGTAAAAATCGTAAGAATTGGTTTGAGCTACGATGGGCCTCGGTGATATCTTCCTGTGTAAAAATAATACTTTAGAAAGTTTATTATGTTAGGACCAGAAGACCATCCGAAGGCCTTCTTATGGGTTATCAAGAAGTAATGTTTGGCTTACCCTGCACAGCTTAGAAACGCCAAAATTTACCTAGTCTTCCAAATGTCATACCAACTACGTAGTCTACTGCTGTAAAAATACTACAATGTGACTGATCCCAATATTTATTCCATGATTATTGATTCTGTATAAAATGCATTTATTTCCTGTGTAGTTTGTCTCGCATGATGATGGCTCCGAGTTTCGACACTCCATCTTGGTATTCCGTCTTGCCGAGCGGTGGCACCGCTGATGACGTTTCTGAAATATTGTCAAGAGTTTTAAAGATCATGATCAAAGCATTTGTTATCAGAACCGATACCTAAACCGTTCATCAGCGGCCAGAAGAAGTCGTCAGCCATTCGTGTTGATGTAGACGTTATAGGTCTTTCCATAAGGTTTTCAAGACAAACTATATTTGAACCCCTTTCATTTAGCTACCGACCTCTACGGAAAGAGGCCTCATCTCAAGCCAAAAAATAAAAAACTACAGTCGTGTCTTATGTCTCCCAAGATATTTATGGTGGCATGGGTGGCAACCACAGGTGTACCTCTGATAATAAAATGGTTGTCTTACCGCACTTAGCCCTGGGGTCACTACCAGCGCCAGCTCCGGCTTGCTTGGATATAGTCTTAGGCGCGGCCTTCCTCGGCTTAGGTCCGACACGGCACGGGTCACCAGGCAGACGCATTGGCTGCGCACACGGCCCACTGCCGCTCTCGTCTGCTGCACGCTGGAGACCTTCAAACTTGGCTCCTGGACCTGAGGAACGCGTCAAAGTACAATAGGAATACTGATGGAAAGCCAACTGCTAAATCTAAAATGTGAATCCGAAATCGTGGATCCACCACTGAGGATAATAGCATATTGCCGTACCAGTCTCACAGTAGTCCACCTGGTAGGTGGTCTTGTTCCGGTCTCTGTCTATCCTCTGCTTCAGTTCTGGTCCTGCCTCGTTCTGCAGAATGCTGTACAGCATCGGATACTTTGACTGAAGCTGGAATAATACAAGCACAAACGTATGATCACATGTACAGAACATACAAAAAAGTTGCAGCTGTAATTGAACCAGCGCTATCAACGTCTCAAGTTATTGATTGTCCGCTGCGACAGAAGGCAAGTGGCAACTGCCAGACAGATCTCTGGTTAGTTAAGATACCTTGTCCAAGAACGCATTGGGCTGGTCGTAGCGAGAAGTATCTGTCTCCGGGCTGGCTGCTACCTTTACTGGATACAGCTTCGGATCCAACATGGGTCCCATGATCTAAAAGAATTGTTTAGTTAAATAATTTCACGTCAATTAGAAAACCATCATGGATGCCTCTCATTGATGAACTATTTTATCAAGTCTTTGAGGAGAACATTGTAGGATAGATGTCCTCCTACGAAAAAGGAAGATCTTCCACGCCGAGCGACCTTTGGCTCGGGGTCCGAGGACCGATGGATGGTATTCGGTAGTATTACTTATGTTCAAACTCCGTGATAACTTCGTTTGCGCGATCTAGGATATTTCTCATGTTAGTTCTTATGTAGCGAGATAGATGGCGCTACATCTTCATGATAAAAATAGTTCAGGAAGTCAATATCAAAAGTCGTACCTGACGATGATTCGGGTAGGTAACTAACCCAATCTAGAGATTCTAGAGTACTTAGGTACACTTCAAGTTTATACCTCATTCCGGCTCCACCCACCCTCCTTCCCGGGTGGTAACTGTGGCATCTCTCCCCCTGAGTTTTGAGGACATCTGCAGTCTGGGGGCCTGCTGTGTTGCATGCATGCCTGGTAGAAGGCAAGCTCTTCACCTGAGAGTTTTGGGACCCTGAGAATTTGTATAAGGTAAGTTAAGACTACTAAGTAATTATTAACTAATATCGTTCCATAAACAGTTGTTGAAACGAAGATAAAACAGTGAGAGTAGACCTGACTAGAGATTATTCATAGCCCGGAACCAGTCCTACCTATCATATTTGGCTTAATCACAGTAACTGCTGAACCGCATTGTGATGAAATTTTGAACAAATACAGACTAACTATTATTATGCTACATACTTGCTACTGGGTTTCCGGTTTTAAACTAAAAAGGTAAAATTACTCAGCCATGCCCCCGGCACCGCCACCACCTCCCGGTAAGTTGGGCCATAGGTAATCCTTCCGGTAGGTCGTCAGGTAATGGTCCATCTTCTATAGTCTTCTGCACCCCTGGTATATAAAGCACCTCTTCTGTTTTAGTTCACATCACTGTTAAATTTTGTGTTTATATTTTGGTTAATTATTTTGGGCCCTAGCGCTTTCGGTTTGGGATTGTCATTTCAACTGACATTGTTCGACATCTCGGGAATTGAAATAGGTTCTTCCGAGTCTCGGGTATCTAGATTTTTTTTATATTATGTCAGAGAACTTAAGCCTTCTTTGAAATAGTAAAACCTCTTCTAATGATTCTATAAGGTTTACCTGTGGGTTTACCCATTGATCTACAAAAGAAGATATAGATGAGTTTACCTCACAGAAAAATAATAATTTACCCTGTGTAGATTTTGGATTTTGCAGGTTGCGGGATAGACATGGAAGATTGATAATGACAGACCTTACAGAGGAACCAAGACCTATAGATCTAGCTGGTGGCCCACTGTGCATGCACCTGTTGCACCACTTTGTAGAAAGTAACTTGGTAAGAATTATTTTTCTATATTTAAAGACCTTTATTGGAAACAAATCTTTAATCAATGGGAAATAGAAAAACACGGAACCGATATAGCAATAGAAACTAAGTAACATACTCAATAATAAATGCAATAAAAATACGAGGGTCAATAGTTCAATATAGTAATATTCTTTAGAAACTCAACGGTTTTGAAACGAGGTCTAGTAGGACTACTGGTGAACTCAGATTTAACTTTTGTAGTCCTACCCTGACAAATTAACTGGCATAAGCTCGGAACTTGCTCGGATTCGTAGTTAACTTCACAGTGGGCTTGTCTTAGTTTCAAGCCGTACCGAAAGCTACAAGACACGTTAAGGCGAAGAGTAAAGTCAGACAACCTCGCTCGCACATTTCAACATTTTTGAAGATATAATATAACTAAATGTAATTATGTGAAATTGCAGAGCTTCAGGGTCGAGAGAATAACAATGCATCGGTTCAATAAAAATATTACATTGATCCAAACAAGTTTTCTAACCAAAAAATGTGCACTTTAATTTATCGCATTGGTACAAGTTTTTTGATCGGAAAACTTGTTTGGATCAATGTGATATTTTTACTGAACCTTTGCATTGTTATTCTCTCGACCCTGAAGCTCTGCAATTTCACATAATTACATTTAGTTATATTATATCTTCAAAAATGTTGAAATGTGCGAGCAAGAAGGTTGTCTAACTTTACCCTTCGCCTTAAGTACAATCCCAAGCTTACGCTGTTTATTGGTGCAAGGACCAAACCTCGTTTAACCAAATCAGTTGATTCTGTAACTGTACGTGTACGGATTGAGCCAGCGTCCGTACTTGGGCTCCTCGCGAGGCGGGCCGAAGGGGCTCCTGTCGAGCACCACGGAGGCCAGGAGGCCGTGGCAGGCGCCGTACGTGGTTTCACCAGTACTGATGCGGAGGATTCGACGGAGCTCCTCTGCAAACCAAAATTAGGGTAAATTACCCTAATCTTCAAGGTTCATGTGTAAGTTTTGGCTAAATTGTTTTCTAGTAATATATTCCTGTGCGCACTACCCTAATAAACTGTTATCCTCACTACCCATAGGTTAGCTGGTAGAGAATGCTATTTTAGCATTAAGTTCGCCTGAATACACTACTTTTAAGTTGTGCAATAAAGAATTTTCTATCTATCTATCTAATCTTGGCACCCCCACCAATTGTTGGCACTTCTCTGATTTATCCTATTTACTAAGAAAAAGCCAGACCTCACGATGTTGTTTGTTATATAAACAACTTAACATAATAATAAACATCGTGAGGTCTGGATTTTTCTTAGTAAATAGGATAAATAAGAGAAGTGCCAACAATAGGTGGGGGTGCCAAGATTAGGGAAGTTTACCCTACTTAATTTTAAGACTTGTACCTACCTATTCTGATAAAAGGAAGCGCTCGTGGCTAGGCTTGCTTAGTCAATCTACACCGATTATCTAAGTTAAGCACCGTTCTGCGCGGTCATTATTTGGATGGGTGACCGGTAGAGCGCTTCCGTGCTTCGGAGGGCACTTTAAACTGACGGTTCCAGCTCTAGCAGTCATTAAGCCGTGATGAAGGCCTTAAGGCGGCCTAAAAACTCCGTCAATAGAGTTTTGTTTTGTTTTATTTTTGTTTTATTTTTATTTAGGATAACAAACAATTACACTCAAATGTTACAATAAATAGGTACTAAGTATATAATGTAGTTCTTCAAGTAACTCATACGTATAGAGTTGGCCACTAACTCATACGAGCTTGCTTGCTTTATTCTGATGAAGAACAGAATCAGGTGATCAATTGGAAGAACCACTCACGTCTCAGCGAGTCGTCATATTTCGGTCTCATGGACAACGCAGACGGTGGCTCGGCGTACTTCTCCGGGCGCGGATGTCTGTAGGACCCCTTCTGGGAGGTGTCCGGGATGTACACGTCGTCTGGGAGACGCAGCGTCTGCAATGCGCGGGCGCGACGGGCCATGTTCACAGACATAAAAGGAAGCTCTGAAAATTTTGTAATTTTTTACATCGTAAATTAGAAAAAAATATAAAAGTTTTTGAATATTAATATCCTAGGTAGGTGTACTGATCTTACAAGGTGCATTTGCGGGCTGATTATCTATCATTTGATACCAATGACAATTTACCGGTCGCTAAACGCCGGTAAATTGTCATTTGGGTTTGTAATTAGTCAAAGAACTAATGGTATTGGAAGTAGACATTCAGAGGGCTGGTCAATTCTGTGGCAATCGAATTTCTTCAAAGATCACGTCTACTCAGGACGTGACCCGTGTGATATTGCCACGCGTCCATTACTCCGAGGCGTAAAGGTGGTCCTTTACCCAGCAGTAGGACAATTAACATGCTACGACCATTCTCACCTCTGGAGCAGTACTTGGTTAGATACTCTGTTCGCTTCAGGTCCTGAATCTCGTTCTCAATGGGCACGTGATCTATGTCTTTCGACATGTACTTCTTGGCCAGCTTCGGATGGTCCTCGGCAATCTATGCAGAGTAACATGGTAAACTTACAGCCCACAAGACACGATATAGGTTAGACTAGAGGATTACCAAGTTGAAGTAGGTACCTGTAGGTACCTGTAAGCAGGGCAAGCTTTAGCTGGGATCACTGTCAGTGGGTGGTAAAAAAGATAAGGCGCTCTATGCCAACCAAGATTTTTTCGACCCTCCTAAAAAGTAGAGCACACCGAGCCGCGTTTAGAAGATTACAGCAAAAACTGAAAACCTATTACCAGCGAGCGATTAGCGAGCGATTAGATGTCGCAAAATTCAATTTATGAATGGCTAATTCTGTCGCTTGCCATACAAACTTGTCGCTAAGACGGTATCGCTCGAATCTCGTAGTACTGTTTGTTTACCATACATAAATTGAATTTTGCGACATCGTGGTGAAGGTGCGTGAATGACCTGTATTGCGGTGTTATTTGGCACCTACTATAGTACAGTATTTACAATATTCATAATATTTACAAAATACACATGAAACAGTTGAGCTATCTACAAACCGTTGCAAACGATTTAAAGATAGCTCAACTGGTCCAAATCAGTAGCGGGCCCAAAACACGGCTGCATTGCCGCGCTGAATAGCAATGCTGATACGCTGGCCAAAATAAACTAGCAAGTTGACAACTTACCCGTTTGACAGCGTCCTTATAGAACTCGTGGGCTATAGGACAGAGCACGTCTGGCGATCGCCTCGGCGCCTCGCGTGCTTTCAGCGAGTCGCGACTGACGCCCACTATCAGGCAGTCGTCGTCAACTGCCTTGCGACGAGGACTTTTACTGGTGACAGAGTCAAAACCAAACGTTATATTACTTACCTATTAGGTAGGACTTTTGATAATACTTAATTAGACCTGCATTTAAGGATTTTGTCAGCGAGAAATAGGGCATTTTTCACAAATTCTTAAGTCGCAACGACTTAAGTAGGTTAGGTACTCACCTACCTATCTGCCTATGCATGCATGGTAGGTGAGTACCAAGTTGTGGCATAGGGGCTTTATAGCAAGCAAGGTTGAACGTTGACCAATACATGACCAGTAAGTACCTATCAATGTTAAAATGTCCTTGGAAAACAGCATCTATCTCACTTATACAACAACAAATGAATGCGCTCTCGCAGCCTGCTTAGTATCTACCTACGTCACAATGACGATTGCAGTCTCCGCCAATCAGATGCAGAGTCCTGAATCGCGCAAGTGAAGTTTTATCTGAATTTGCGCTTATAAAGACTAGAACGTTAAATTTTGGCGGTTAGAATTGTGACTTTGAAAGTTCGGACCGACTCTCCTAGCCGATACCTTGGAGAGGCGGTCCCGGGGGGGTCCGAAGTGTATCGGACGACGGACCCCCCTGTCTAGATTAGTCACAAGTCTTTCCAAACACCTATTCAGAAGTAAAACAGGGGGTTTTGTTACTTTTTAGAATTTTTCTTTACCTACTCCACATAAAGCTTTCATGACATCAATTATGGTGATCATCATTATGGTGAATCCAAAAATAATAACTCTAAATTTCCACCTCATTACCAAGTGCGTCCAAAGCCACCTCTTATCGGCCAACAATGAACCAGCTAAATCGTCATCAGCTCAAAGATACTTATACCTATAAATGTTTCTGCGTCAGCCTCGTCATCATTACGCGATTGGGTTTCCACCAATCACGTTGCAAGTTCTAGATCGCGCAAGCGAAGTTTTCTCAACTTGTAAGCATAAATACTCAGCACGTTAATCTCTGAGTGTCTAACGCAAGCAAGTCCGACTCGAGCGAGCAGTCGTGTGGTTAGCTAATACCAATCACATTCCTGCTCCATGAAAGGGGGCCTTGGAGGATGTCTGTGGGGGCATATCCAAGACCCGTAATCCATTCATGACGAGGAACCGCCGGATTCTCGCGTGAAGACCGGAAAAAAAGACCTCGCTTCGTTTTCCGTGAACTAGTTACTTTAAAAAGTCTGGTTTTGCATTAGCGCAGAAAGACACGCTGCTTTTTTTATGATACCCGAATACATAAGGCTGATTTACACACGAGCGCAAAGCAAGTATTCAGTGCACAAGTGAATATTAGTCACTGCCTGGCGACTTTTTAGTTGCTGCTACCGAAACAGACGGCTAGGACGAGATTATTATGAAGAACTACACTTTACCCCGCAGTTTTGTAGGTCTACACAACTAACTACTGCAGGTAGGTATTTGTAAATCAGTCCTTGTGTAGGTTTTTATGATACTATATTATCGTACTAACGGTTTGTTTTTCTTCGCATAGTCGACCATGTAAACCGAGCGAAATTCAATTTCTCCATCAAATACAGACATTTTTAGTAATCTACGTAACTTTTATTCAATATTTTGATTTGACCTTTGAATTTGAACGTTGACAATTTGGTTACTGACACCGTTGGCATTGGCAGATCCGTGTTACTTTATGGGCAGATCCAAAACCATCGAAAAATGTACTCTTTGGCAAGAGTCCAAATAAAAAAAACCATATTGATGATGTCGCCATCCAAAAGGTACAGTCTCTTCAAGGGCGCTTCAGTGGAAGTCTTCGGCGAAAACCTTTTCATTTTACTTAGGTAGGGAATTTGAAAAAAAAAAATAGAATTTTTTAACAAAGTTTATTTTTATGATAAGCAATAATAAAAATTAGGCACAGCCTTACATATAAATGAAAATATTACATTCTTATTTTTTAAATAAACTCAAGCACAGGCCAACTGTATATTTTTTAGATTGTTCTTTATTTTAGGTGGCAATACTTGTAGGTATATTAAAAGTATTTTGTGTCAACTACCGTACCCCCTATTATTGGGAAATGATGATTGTTACTTATAGCATAAGAGCCGGCGGTTTATTCCATCCAGTCCTACCAGTGGTTCGATTATCTAACTGTTTGGACAAAAATATTCCAAACTGTTAGACTTACTGATCGAACATTTTGGATACACAGATTAGTCAGTCTAACAGTTTGGAATATTTTTGTCCAAACAGTTAGATAATCGAACTACTGGTAGGACTGGATGGAATAAACCGAGCCGGCGCGGCGCCCACGAGCGACAGTTGCCCAGAAACTTTTTTGTTTTTAAAGGCTACTGCGTGCACTTTCCTTCAATACAATGGCCTTGTGAGGGACAAGTAAGTTGCCAAAACAAGTTCTCGTGTGCTCTTTCACTAACAGTCCTTGAGGCCGTCCACCCTGCGACCACCACTGATGACCATTTGCAATAGTCAATGTATAAATAATAGTTGTAGTTTTTCCTTACTGAACGTGTATTATAGGAGCTATAGCAACATTCGAGTAGCTAATTTTATCAAAAAATGTATACAAGGTGTAACATAATTACCCTATAAGCCCGAAGGGGGCGTAATCAGACCGACCACCTGAGTGCTTGGACGTGTGCAAAGGGTCAATAAATAGTAAATGAAATTTTCACACAAAAGTACAACTTTTATTATTTTAGAAATTTGCGACAGCCCTAAGTGTTTGTTTACTATTTGCGTAAACCCGTACACACGCATGCACACGGAGGTACCCTCCTACCGCGTCGCACGCACACGCTAGCTGTGTGTAGGTACATTTTATGTAAAAGTTACGAGCTCATTTCATGAATGAAAAACTGCGAAATCTCAGAAGTCGTAGAACAAACACTGTTCGCCATGACCTGTAGAATACCCCACCTTCGGACTTATAGGGTATTTATGTTACACCGTGTATATCTCTGAGACAAATCTCTAACGTTTACCGAGGGTTGATTAATGGGTTCGGCAGTTAGATATACATAATATGTAATGATAAAGGTTTCCAGTATGACTGTGCCAGAGCATATAATAACTTATGTCCGAAATAGAAATCTTAGAAACATGACATTATTCTAAATCTAATGCACTTTCAAAATAATAAGCTCTCGTATTTTCAGCATCGACGAGTGTTCAGTGTTTACTGAAAATCCGCGATAAAGAAACTTTTTTAACTTTTTACATTATTTGAGGAGATATTTAGCAATCAATAACAAAATACTATATATAATGGAGTATTTTAACGAATTTTCACTTAAACCAAGATTATTTTAATCGTTAAAGTAAATGTATTGCAATTTATATCATGCACTTTACTAATTTACATAGGTACATACATTTTACTATTTACAATAACTAACTACTTCAGTCAGTTTCAATTCGAACCCACGCACACATGTAAGGCATTCGACATAAATATTTTTGGAAAATTTCGCCAGACTCACTCTCCACATTTAGAAATACCGAAGTCTAATAAATATTTGGTAACATTTGGCTCTGATATTTTTTCGGACGCAATATTATTTTTACCACTGTCACAGAATAACTCAAAGTTTAAGTTTACAAATCAATAAACTTAAAATTGACAAAAAGATACAATTATTGTGCTAACTACTTAATATTATGTAGTGATTCAAATAACTAAAATACTGGGAAATAATATTAATATGAATACATACAACTTTTGTGAAATGAAATTGATATCAGATTTTTAAACGATATACATACTTAGAATGCTTTACAAGACATTTATTTTGTTATTTCAATGGATTTTTTGTTTTATATTATAGGCATAAATTAAACAGAACTATAATAGTAGGTGCCAAATAACACGCAATACAAGTTATTCACCTTCACCACGATGTCGCAAAATTCAATTTATGAATGGCTAATTCTGTCGCTTTCCATACAAACCTGTCGCTAAGACGGTATCGCTCGAATCTCGTTAGTACTGTTTGTTTACCATGCATAAATTGAATTTTGCGACATCGTGGTGAAGGTTGACAGGCGTCATGGCTCAGTCGGTAGTAGCTCTGCCTTTCGTGCTGTGGGTCGTGGGTTTGATCCCCACCGAGAACAAACATTTGTGTGGCAAACATAGATGTTTGTTCTGTGTCTGGGTGTTTCTATGTATTATAAGTATGTATTTACAAAAAAAATGTATGTATGTATTCTATCAGCCATTTAGTTCCCATCGTACAAGCTTTGCTTAGTTTGGGACTAGAAGGCGTTGTGTTAAGTGTCCGTGAATATTTATTTATTTATTTATTTATTTATTTAAGGTGGGTGAATAAATAAATAAATAAAAAAAAAAAAAAATATTCATGTACATTTTAACACAACGCCTTCCAGTCTCAAACTAAGCAAAGCTTGTACGATGGGAACTAAATGGCTGATAGAATACATACATACATTTTTTTTTTGTAAATACATACTTATAATACATAGAAACACCCAGACACAGAACAAACATCTATGTTTGCCACACAAATATTTGTTCTCGGTGGGGATCGAACCCACGACCCACAGCACAGAAGGCAGAGCTACTACCGACTGAGCCATGACGCCTGTCAACCTGACCTGTATTGCGGTGTTATTTGGCACCTACTATAATAAAATAAGTAGGTAGGTAGGTACTAACATAAATACAACATGCACTTATTTGCAATCAGATTCCCTCGATTTTACTAATATATAATTAGGTACAATATTATATTACAATGTTTCGGTGTTCTCGTAGAGTTAAGGTGGCGTTTAGCTGAAACAAAAAAAATAATAATAATATTCATAGACATTTCACACAACACCTATAAACTAAGTAAAGTGTCCGTCCGTATCCGAATATTATATCCGAATGTAACTACTATTGGTACACTTATTGTACCTACTGGTTCTACGAATGTTTGTTGAGCATTTGTTATCTATCTTCTATCTTATAAATATATAAAACTCTTTTGAAGCTGACTGACAATCAACGCACAGCCTAAACTATAAGTCCTAGAGGTATGACATTTGGAGGATAGTATCCTTATATAGTGTAGGGGTGCACTAAGAGAGGAATTTTCAAAAGTCGCACCCTAAAGGGTCTAAAATTAGGATCAAAGATTTTAACCAAATAATGCTGCTGCTACCACGCGAGCAAAGCCGCGGACGACAGCTAGTCTATAGTATTATAAAACTGTAAAAACGCCAAAAACTAAAATTAAAGATATGGATAAACTAAATATGCCGATCTACTAATTAAAAGATTCCGATTCCGAAAATTGAGTTTGTGTGATTCGTGAACAAACAAGTTCACGAATCACGCCTAAACTACTGGAATAATTTCAATGAAACTTATACCATTCAGAATCCTTTTTTCCAGATTAAAACATAGGCTGTATTTTATTGAAATTAAAGACTTGGATTCTTAGATACAGCTTGACCTCCCTAAACTAAAGGCAGCCTTTGACACGAGGTTCATTGTATGTTGGTTGACAGACATTTTGGTGGAATGTTTTTCGCGCGTACGTAGTCGCGGGTATCAGCTATAGTAGGTGCCAAATAACACCGCAATACAGGTCATTCACCTACCTTCCCCACGATGATGTCGCAAAATTCAATTTATGTATGGTAAACAAACATATGAGATTCGAGCGATACCGTCTTAGCGACAGATTTGTATGGAAAGCGACAGAATTAGCCATTCATAAATTGAATTTTGCGACATCGTGGTGAAGGTGGGTGAATGACCTGTATTGCGGTGTTATTTGGCGCCTGCTATAGTAAATAAATAAAGCTCTAAGGAACTACAAGTAGATTGCTGATAAATATATTGATACAGGGTGTAACGTGAAGATGTACTCACGCGTGTGCGTCGCTGTGTGCGCTAGGGCACCCGGAAAGGCACCACCAACTCCTCGAGATGTTCCACTCGAAGCTCTGAAATGGCGGCTGCGCATCGTTTCACCGCTGAACTTATCTGTAGTCAGAGAACACCATAGTTAATATTACAAAAAAAAAACACAAATGAGTTTGTTACGCTTTCACGCGAAAACTACTCAACCGATCATCATGAAACTTTGTACACATATTCATGGAGGTATTAGAAGTAGCACAGGATACTTTTTATCCCGGAAAACCAACGGGATCCAAGATTTAGCTTCTTCAACGCCATCTAAGTAAACTATAAAGTCAACGGGAAGCATAGTTTGTATATTGCCTTATTACTGAGTACCACGCGGGCAAAGCCGCGGGTAAAAGCTAGTACAAAATAAAGGAAATGTGAGTTACCAGTTGAAAAAAGAGTGCATGCGACAGAGATGAGAATGTTGAGATGGATGTGCGGAGTGACAAGGATGGATAAAATTAGGAATGAGTACATTAGAGGAAGTCTGAAAGTAGCACCAGTGATGGAGAAAATGAGGAGCAACAGGTTAGCGTGGTATGGGCATGTCATGCAGAGGGAAGACAGTCATGTAACGAGGAGAGTGCTAAGTATGAATGTGGATGGATATAGAGGAAGAGGAAGACCCAAGAAAAGATGGATGGATTGTGTAAAAGATGATATGCATAGGAGAGGAGTGAACACTGAGATGACAGATGTTAGGGGAGAATGGAAGAAAAGAACACGAGTCGATCCCACCTAGTGGGGTAATGGTAGGAAGAAGAAGTGAGTTACCAGTTCCTTATCGGTGTGATGTAGCGGCGGCGCGGCGAGCAGCGCGGCTCGCTCGCCGGCGGGCAGGTCGGCGAGCAGGCGGGGGCGTGCCGCGCGCCCCCCCGCGCCCCCAGCGCCCCCCACAGCGCCCCCCACGCCCCCCACCCGCGCCGTGTACAGCCGCACGCGCTCGCTGTACGCGCCCGCCTCCAGCGCGTACGGACCGAGCGCACCTACATCTATCACGTTACTGGAACGTACAGTTTCAGATATTTTTAGTTATTAACAACAATATTATTAGTTATTTTAATAACAGTTTTATGTATCTAGGTTCACGAACAATAAAATGATTTGATTTTGATTTGATTTATAGTTTTAGATAGTTTTCATTCTTAATTCAGAAAACCTGTAATTGGCTTTCTATTTTATACTAGGACAGTTTATAAGGTACTAGCAGCGCCTCGCGGTTTCACCCGCGTAATTCCCGTTCCCGTGGGAATTCCGGGATAAAATATAGCCTATGTTCATCAGGGATAATGTAGGATTCTAATGGTAAAAGAATTTTTTTAATCGGTCCAGTAGTTTCGGAGCCTATTCAATTCATACAAACAAACAAACAAACAAACAAAAAATCAAACCTTTCCTCTTTATAATATTAGTATAGATAAGTATAGATTACAGCTGTCTAAATTAAATAAATTATTTCATTATCAAATAGATGGATAATTAAGCTCGCAGAACTGACAAAAGTTAAGTAACAAAGATTTTCGTATCGGGACGATGAACCGTGATCAGAGCTTGGAGGATGAACGTTGTGAAATCCGAATACTTCAAGATAAGCAGTGTAAATATGCTTGAAATCATTTCAAAACTGGGTTCGTTTCAAAGCTGAATAACTTAGAAACAGCTACATCGATTTCTACCAATCATAACCATTTTTAGAACAATCAGTTTCCTTACAAGATATCACATTGAAGTTGGAACCCTAATTTTGGAACTACAATGCTACAAACAGACACAAACACACTGAGGCCCTTGTAACTTATAACACCTCTGTTTTGAATCAGGGTTTAAAAAGACTTACGTAGCAGTTTCTGATAGTATTCTATTGAGTGCGCTCTGTTCGTCCGGCTTCCTTGGCGGAGTGGACGCCAGGACAGCAGGCACCGGAACCTCTTGCTGGGTGTCTGCCACTTCCAATAGATGTGTCCTTTCGTTTATTATGTTCTCCTGGAAAATAACAGACCCAATGTATAAACAGGAGTTTGTATGAATGCAGACAATATTTTCAAAACTTATTTCTCGTAATATTTCTTTCTCTCGTTATTTCAGATTGACTCTTTTTCAGCTGTCGTAATATTCTTAGATTTGTGCTAGTTGGCAAGAGCCATTGGTAGAAAAAATATTATACAAATTAGGTTGCCGTAAATGAAGTTGCTAGAGGGTAATATTTCTCAATAGAGTTGTCAAATTGAATGTATTGATTAATTGCCTAACAAGCCTAGTATAGGTGGTATTGCACTAGTCAAAGCTTGTCAAATTACTTAGACAACTTCAGCTCAGAAATACAAAAGACAAGAAGACTAGTTCATTTGTTTGGGCTTAAATTTTAGAACGAAATTATGCATTGTTTTATAATACTACTCATTAGAATCTGTGTGCTGTGCTCTAAACAAGTATAAAAATACATAGCATACTATAGAGGCGATTATATACAGAAATAATGTAATATGACTGTGTAAATGTGTATGTGTACATAATATGGGCGGAAAGGGCTGTTTCCACAACAAAGAAATCATTGTCTAGTTCGACAGAACATTAAATTATGATAGCAACAAACTATCAGCTTCATTGAATACTTTCAACAGAGATAAACGAAACAGACAGCTTGATAACACTAACCAATAAAATTGTGAGTCAATGCTACCAAATAGGAAGTAAAAAGTCACTTTGTTTGTTGTGAAAGTTATGGAACTAATTTGTCGCCGAACTCACTGATTCAGAATATTATAATCGGAATGTTCCGCTGTAAGTAGAACAAATTACAAAGTAAAATACCTGTGGATCGTTTTCTTTGTGGCATAGGCTGTAGCAGCAACCCATGACTGCACTCTTTAGCGAGCCAAAGCACGAATGCAGCGGCGTATCATCCTCGTCCGCCTGCATAGTGTTTATCTATCTGACGGTGCGGATAAAAATAGAAAATACCGTATTACACGAGCGAGAGTCAGCCAAACAGCGAAATACAAAAAACGACAAATTAAATGTGAGAATGAAAGGAAAGGATGGAAAGAAAAAGAAATATAAAGAAATACCTACAATAACACAAAAACGTCACGTTTTGATATGACATTGACTTTTTAATGAAACTGACGTCTGACATCTTTCACTTTTTGATGTAACATTGAAACTGACGCGGACAACACATTCTTCCAAGATGTTAATGAAAAAAAACAATACATTCGATGACGTGACGCAATCGATGTTTTCAACTTAGTGACTTTGTCGCTAGAAATGGCAATTTTTGCGTAGAGAGAAGGCGTAATTTTTGTAACCAAAAAATATTTAGCAACTTTTGTAGTAGAAATTAAAACAGGGTGGTGTGCCTTCTCGTTCACATATTTCAATATATAGACGCGGGCCCCTGTTACGGCGGCGGCGGTTGCAAATGCGAAGACAAGAATTATTTTTTAATAATAAAAAAAAAACAAGTTTTTCGTTTGATCTATTTATGCTGATTTACTGCTAAAGCCGGATTCGGATTCAAACATCGATTTTTCTATGAAAATCTCTAGGTACCTACTCAAAATGCTAGAGTAACGATTTCCTCATCAACATACGGACCAACCAGTCTAGCGATTTGGATTTATAGGAGTTGTTGGCAACACTAATCAAGTTCTGTGTTGTGTTGTGGAGTTTCTACAAACTGTCTGTACCACAGACGAAGTAGTCTGTACTGTTTTTTTAATAATTTATATCACTTGTTAGCGTTGTTTGAATCGTGCGTATTTATTTGTAACAATAAAAATATATAATGCTGAGATACCGCGGCAGAAAGAAAGTACTGGATAAGGTGAAGGAGTTAGATGCTTTCCCCAAAGTTCCCGAAGAATACGTGGACAGTACACCGGTAGGCGGAACATTCTCTATTCTTACATTTTTAATAACTTTGTGGCTTATTTACTGTGAGGTGACTTATTACTTTGATAGTAACCTAGTGTTCAAATTCATGCCTGACACAGACATGGACGAAAAACTGCGAATAAACATAGATATAACTGTCGCGATGCCTTGTTCAAACATCGGTGCTGATATCCTAGACTCTACCTCTCAAAGTGTTTTCGGGTTTGGCGAATTACAAGAGGAGGATACGTGGTTTGAACTGACACAGGAGCAACAGGACTCATTTGAAGCTGTAAAGTATTTAAATTCATACTTGAGGGAGGAATACCATTCTGTGTGGCAGTTGCTTTGGAAAAAGGGCCATGGCTCAGTCCGGGCGACTGTACCACCCAGAAAAACAAAGCCAAATCGACGAGCAGATGCATGTAGACTCCACGGAGTCCTCACACTTAACAAAGTCGCCGGAAACTTCCATATAACTGCAGGAAAAAGTCTGCATTTACCAAGAGGTCACATTCATCTAAACATGCTATTTGATGACACACCGCAAAACTTCAGCCATAGAATACACCGTCTTAGCTTTGGTAGTCCCGCTAATGGAATTATTTACCCACTAGAAGGTGATGAAAAAATAACAAGCGATGAGAATATGCTGTATCAATACTTTGTGGAGGTTGTACCAACAGATGTTGACACAACATTTGAATCAATAAAGACTTTTCAATATTCAGTAAAAGAACTGGAAAGGCCCATAAGTCATACAAAAGGATCGCACGGAGTGCCGGGCATATTTTTTAAGTATGACATGGCTGCATTGAAAGTTAAGGTTTATCAAGAGAGAGAAAGTCTTCTGCAGTTTACGTTAAGACTCTTTTCTATTATCGGTGGAATCTATGTTTTTATTGGTATCGCCAATACCATAGTGTTGGCATTGAGAACTAAACAAAAGAAATCTCCAGTGGTAACACCCCAAAAACCAACTTTTGAAGTAAAAAATTCTTACCAAAAAAACCCATTATTACTTATGCCAGATTTAACAGTTCCTTTTGTAAATCAATGATAGTTGTTGGCCATATTCTCAAACGATGCTGTGTTACCTGAACTCAGCATTTTTACATCACATTCACGGCGAGTTCTCATGGCACGTGTTGTTTATGAATCTGGCACCTAGTCTCTAAGGAAACTATATTGTATATAAGATTCTTTATACAGACTAGCATTATGTCTATTTTATTTTAGTATTTTTTGTATTAATTAATATGACATCAATTGTATTTTTATATCTAACTGTAACACTTGCTGAAGTGCGACAGTGGAACATAAAACTTAAAAAATAATGTGAAAGTTTATATATTTTTTGATAAACACACAGTTTTACTATATGTAGGCAGGTTGTTAATTGCATTTGTAATTTTATTGAGCCTTGCTGATAATGGTTTTATGAAGTCAGTAGTTTTATCACCATGTTTTATGTGACTATACTGTACCACAGATGATAAACTACGCTACCTACCTACCTATTTATCTATACTTACCCAATCTTTGTGCGATGAGTAGGGTCGAAATATGTCAAGACTTTTTATAGTCTAAAGGTACCTGGGTAATTGAATCTCAAAATTCCATGAAATAGTTTTACTTTGGTCAGCATTTCTTTATTTAAATGTCGATGTCCAATGTAGTGAATCCATATCAAAATAAGCCTAAAATTACCGGCTAAAAACTACAGGTATTCAAGGAGGTATGCAAAAACACAGGCTAGTAGTAGGTACTAAAATTGAGGTTATGCTAGAAGCCTGCTTGTCTTATGTACCTACCTACTTACATAATTTTTTTTATGTCTATCAATTTAATAAGGTGGTTCGATCATTATCTCATATAATTTTTTTACTCAATATTTTGTATATTAATTCAGAATATTTTTAGCACTGATTTGTGATTTTTTATGTAAGTACCTACTGACCTTTGAATTTAAATTTTATAATAAGTTGCTGTATTATTGGTAGGCAAGTAAGTATGACTATTTACTTATTTGGACTCTTTAGCTAATTTATTTTAACGTACCTACATAATCTAACCTATTAGTTTCTTCCTAGGTACATACCTAACTATTACTTTTCGATTAAAACAATTTCTGTATACTTGTTCAAATGAGTACCTAGTTGATATCAGACTTGATAATAGGTATTATTTTACCTGACGAATGCTGCACATTAAATAAATCATCAACAAAGCATGCAGGTGTTTCACTTCCCCATGTCTCTGAGCGTGGTGCAGGGGTGCACTGACTGGACCGACTGAACTAACGGTTTTCTGTAACCATCTCCCTCGTTCCTGCATACTTTGGTACATCTTTTATCACGCTCCGCTTCGCGCTATATCCGTTCGTACGTTTTGGTTGGTCGGCCGGCTGTGTTCGCCGACTCCTCCGGACCGTCGTCGTCGGTGTGGTTTGTTGGTCTGGTCGGCTTGGTTGGCTTGGCTCGCCATTCGCGCGGCGGTCTCGCCCCTCGACGGACGTGTTTTCGCGTTCGATAACGAATTCAATATTCGAAAAGTTTACCAACTTTTACAATACGGTTCCAAGTTTCGTGACATTAATATGCGGACTAAAGTGCGGTGCAAGTGTTGAGTCGCCAGTGTTTGTGAAGTGTTTGCGTTCCGTTCACTATACCTACCGTTCGTGTTGAACGTTACTGTTTTATTTGATAAAAAAAAGCGCACAAGTAAAGTCGCGATCTCCACAGAGGACCGTATGCGGTAGAGTTGAATCTTGGGGCTACGTCGTCGTCGCCCGGTGAAAGTAGACCTTTGTTAAGTTCATAAGGACACGGGTGGTTGCAACTAGCTCGAAACGCCTCGTTTCACCTGCAGTTTGCGAGGTGAGTGGCACAAGTTAATGTACGTGGGTACCACAACCTACCTTCCTACTTTGTATATATGTACTACATACTTACATCCTAAGTACCTATAAGTATACATACATATATCTAATTATAAAATTTTATCATAAACATTTTGTATAGAGGCTATAATCTGTCTAGGCACAGCTTTCTTTGCTACGGTCTTGTGCTGATCAATGCGTGGAGATCACGTCGTCTCATCGAGCAAGATCAAGCGTAGCTATCTATCTGTAGGTAGGTAGGTGCCTACCTTACTTACTGTTTAATTACTTAGGTTACTACCTACCTACCAACCAATCTGCTTATGAATTCGTCGCGTCTTTCAAATAGCTTACGGACAATAATCAACTTTCTCTTCATTTCTACTGGTAGACTAGTAGGTAGGTTAAGTATACCTACCTACCTAACCTATCTAAGTAATATCACATAGGTACAGTTTTTAACCAGAATTGGGTAATTATACCTAGATAGATAGATACCTACACACAGTAGGTAGTCAGTACCTGCTCTACCTACTTAGGTAGGTACATTCGCTACCTATCCTTCACCAGCTAACTCTAACCTGCCTGGAGGCAGTAGTGCCGTGCAGTAGGAAGATAGGTAGGTACCTACCTACTTATATGCCTACCTACTTAGATCTTTAAGTGATGGTGCCATTCATGCTACGCAAGGAATGAATGGTAGGTAGGTTACTACCAAAAAGATGGTGTACATATTATTATGTACTGACTGTAGGTCAGTGCCCTGTTCTCATAGTAGGTACCTACCTACCTACCTGTTGAGTCGCGGTTTCTTGTCAAGCCGGTTCTCAGACCTACTGAAAAAATAAATTTAGAGTTTGCCCATATGCATTATGAAAACCACTGCTCTCATCTTAGAGGTTATGTTTGGAAATTGGTCAGACACAACACACAGTAGGTAGGTACCTAACTACCTATCTATATAGCAAAGAAAGGAACTAGGAACCTGTAGGTGCTTAGCCTATCCAGTTAATACCTACCTACCTACATAAATAAAGCTGTGCCTATACACGTGACGCGCACAGTTTCGCAGTTTATGAATAAAGCCCATTGTTAATCCGCCACATGTTGTTAAACACGCGCCAGCAGTTGAAATGTTTCTCGAAACACACCATCGTACCTACCAAATACTAAGAGGATTTGTAGCATAAAGTAGGTAGGTACAATTGGTCTTCAATTCTAGGTCTTCCAAATTATTCGTAAGTAGAGTTTCAGACGTTCTATTCTTTTAGCAGCTTCTAAAGCCCACATTTCCACAAATAAATGCCACCTACAAATATTGGCAACCTACACCTCCTAATTAGATAACGTGGTACTAACGTTATTGGCTTCGTTTGATTGATTGGGTCGTACAAGAGAAAATAAACAAATCCGAGCCTGAACTTTCACCAAAACGGCTCACCGAAAAGTAGAACTCGATATAATACTCAAGTTTTAAAACACGATTCATTGTTACGTCCTTGTAATCTAACATTGAACCAATTGAAATGTTTCTAATAACTTAAACTGCTCTTTGAAAGACTTGAGAGGACCTTTTCAGTGACTTTTCGGAGGGTTATGTTCGATTGCTGATAGCGTTACCCTGATTATTTGCACTTGCATCAGATATATCGCATGATACGTAATCTGGGGGCTGGTATGCTATGGCGAGCGTCATAGGTGGATGACCGCCATGCTATGCTACTATTCTTGGTCCTCTAGCAGTCAGCTGCAGCGAAGGATATTACTTACCATACCTACCTACCCCATTGGAGTTGGCTTTCATTCATCACACTAGCATTTTGTCTTAATGTTATGTGTTCTGCGAATTTATACACGTCAAGTTATAACGCCAGCTATTCAGAAAACTTCTGAATAAAAGATTTGAAAGTCATAGCGGGCTGGTACTGTTTCAGTGTCAGCTGTATATTTGCCAATTTTTTGTCGTATCCTTGGTGGTGCTTCGACGTCGTCATCAGCATCAGAATACAGCTTATTTCATCCTGTAAAAGGCCTGCTGGCTACATAGCTCCCTCTATCGGTTTCTATGACGAAAGTATTTACCTATCTAGAGTTACCAAGCTAACTTTAGACAATGTAACTACAATTAGGTGACTATTATCATTTTGGTCTGCTTCATTTAATCACAAACGACTCGGCGCGTACCTTGCTAAAACATCAGGGTCACCAATTAGCCGAACAGAATTTTGTATAATTTTACGATAATTTTTTGTTCTCCTTGTTTGTATTTTACAAGCATTCTTACATGTTTAGAAACAATTTCTAACTCATTATCATGAGTAAAGTTGTTGAATGATACATTATTGTGTGCGTGACATCTTTTAATTCATAACGCAATGGTTATTACCACACCAGCTATCGTTTGGCTTGGTTTCTTAAATAGCGGCAGTAATACAACCGTAATAAAGCGGTATATTATGGCTATTCTAGTTGTCTATTTCTAAATGTCTACTAGGTACCAGTACCTACTACTTAAAAAAACTCCGGCCCTTTGTGAATGTTTTTCCACAAGATCTTTCCTATTTTTTTTGGTCTTCATCTCTTTCTACAGTTGTTTCGCATTCATTCTTTAGCTCATAATCTCAACATTATGATAGGTTCTTATCTTATATTATTTACCTATAATAATAGCATAGGTTTTGGAAGACGTACTTTCGTAGGTACCTGCCTAATTTTACATCTCAATAACGGCGGCCTTTTTCTAAAAAACTACAGCTGTGCAGTGCCATAACTTACGATGCTTACTATGTACTCTGCATTATCATGATATCACAAGCACGCCACCACTTAAGGAATGCATTCATTAATGTCATCAATGATTCAAGTTCAAGGTACTTATTTAACAAAGAACACAATAGGACCAGACGGTCTAATTATGAAACGTGGATTAGTAAGTACCTGACTTGCTAGACTTTATGTGGATATCATCATAGTATCCATAAACTCACTTTGAAAAAGCCCTTGACTGAGACCAGCACTCTGGAAGAAGAACGTATCTATTGAACAACAAAGAAACTTGGACATTATTTAGACCTGGTAAAGGTTCTTCTCCAAAATGGGATGCAAAAATCACAGCATGCAAGCTGAGAGGTCAATACTATAAATGAAGACCCCCCATAAGCCAGGTCGATGATTTTGTGCCTTGTCCCCTCTAGGCTCGCCTGTACTCAAATCTATTGATGTATTGCTAACAATGATGGTCCCGTTCCACTCACAGATAAATGGTTGGTCAATGGTAACCATTATTTTGAGAATAATAGTTTTTCTGTGCCAATTGCCTTACGTCTGTCCATGGATACCTACCTACTTATTTGGTACGAAATCACTTCTAACCGGTTTGAAGTGGTCAGTCTTATCTTGGTTTTCGTAGAAGGACTTTGTCGTTTGTATATTCCTTGGAAAAGTGGGACTTAGGCACCAAAAAAGAGAAGCATCACCAGGAAAGCTTCTAAACAGTATAATATCTCAATGGTTTTGCCTTACGAATTTAAAACCATTACTATAGCAACAATGTTTATTTAATTAAAAAAAAATGGGTTTTACGCTGATCGCCGTCTACCTAACCTTTACCAAGGGTTGAATATTGGTTTCGAGCGACAATACACTGTGTGGTTCCAACCATTATCAAGAGCAATCAACACGATCGTTAGGTTCAATGTTTTGTAATCTGAGCCGAGAGCGTGCACACAACAATACGAGTAGGTACAAGAGTGCCCAACAAAAGGCTTTGTGAATAAACGTTTACGACGCATCTGCGTTTTCTGTTGTAATAGTGACTTCCACCTGCAGCTATAAGTAGGCACCTACTCTTGGTACTTGGGTAACAAGCATAGGTATAGTCTCTTCTTTAGACTGTGAAACTAAAGAATCCACGCAGTTGTTGCATCTTGTATGGGTAACCTCTATTCCGAGTTCCATCCAAATCTGTTGTGATTGTGATGTTATGGCGCGATTGAAGGGGCAGGAATCGTACTTTGGCTACCAAGTATGAACTGGAAAATATGCTATTACCCTCTTAGTATGAAGAGTTGAAATCCCAAGATTCTGTCAGCTTTTTTATGACCCAAAACACGTCAAATAGTCCTTCCCTTTCGTTTGTTTGACGAAGAAGACGACAGTAAAGCTAATGCCGTTAGTAGGATCCCACCAGACGCATTCACAGTTCACACCATGTCAGCGCCGACACTGATTTGTATCTATATCTACATATCCCCTACTTATTTTTATTTACCACTAGCTGTCGCCCGCGGCTTTGCTCGCGTGGCAGCAGCATACGCATTATTTAGTTAAAATCTTTGATCCTAATTTTAGAACCTTTAGGGTGCGACTTTTCAAAATTCCTTTCTTAGTGCACCCCTACACTATATAAGGACACTACTACCCTCCAAATTTCATACCTCTAGGACTTTTAGTTTAGGCTGTGCGTTGATTGTCAGTCAGCTTCAAAAGAGTTTTATATATTTAGAGATAGATATTGCTGTTCAAGCAGCTGACATGTCTGGGTTTTTGTCGTGTCGGTATCGGCCAGTGTTCAATCAAACGCACATTGGCTACGAAAGGCGGATTGGTACTTCGGATTCTTCATGAAAAGCTTTTTCGCAATCCATCGAATGAGAAGCCTTACCTAATATAATATACCTACCTAACCTAGGTTTGAGCACCCGAAAGCCTTTAGTCCCTAAACGGCACTTCTATCCCAATTTATAAACCCTACATCATTGGGCAGGTGTTTGTTACCCTGTCCGTCCTACTCAGACATTCAAGCAACCCTTGAAAAATACAAAAAATCCTTGTTCATTTTTTCGTACAAGGTATATCGGCACATTTGGCACTGATAGTTTATTAGGCTTGAATACTCAAAAGTCATTTAAATTTGAGCACCACTTAAAATTGCTCTGCCTCTGTTTGACATTACTCATTTGTAAGAGAAGGCAGACTCTGTGCACCTCTTCGTTGTGCACTACCTCCCATTAAAAAATCAAAAGGAATCTATTAGATTTCGCCCTAAACGTGGCGTCATTCCCCCTTTCTAACTTCTGTGTCTTGCCTTAACTTAACTTAACTTAACCTCAATCAAATCCATCAAAAACAACCGAAGTAGAGCGGAATCTTTCAGATTCTGGCTGAATTATGACGTCATCTTCCTTATTCGTCAGTTTCTCAGAACAGTGGACTGGTCCGAAATCCCAAGCACAATGTTAACAAAAGGGTAGTTCTACTCAGCTTCTGATTTATTGCCTGTTCCATCAGGCGTGATGACATTTGAAGCACCATTTAGCATCAGGCATACCATCGTGCCTTGAGCTCTTAGTCTCCTACCATCAGCTCTGCTAACTCACCTTTTTCTCACAATTTGCTTACCGTTTTAACTCGTTATAACTTTTCCCGTTACTTGTAGGACGTGTAGGTAGTGTAAAAGGTAAAATACAAAGCGGGGTCTATGATATTTATGTACTTACATAAAGTGTGAGTTAATTTTTTATCTGCCCTTTCAAAATCTCTGATTTAAATGAGGGTTTTTTGACCGAAAATCTGTGAAATCCCCAGTGAAACCATTTGATGAAAAAGCCCCCTTTAAAAAAACCTAGGTAAAAGTTTGAATTTCAACTTTTCACCATCACAATGATGCTGAATTTCAACTTTTACGTCTTCCTTCGTGATTCGAGAACCAATAGTACGTAGTACTTTCTTCGAGTGTTCACGGTCCACCAGTTGTTTCAGATTTCGATTGCTAATAGATTCTGTCTGTTCTGATTGTTCGGAATACAACTGATTCTAGATCCATTTGATTTATTTGTAACAAATACCTACTGAACTGTATTTTTTTACTCTAAATCTGTAAGTAGGTACTTAGTTCTGTAAAGACTTCTGCCTCAGCCAAGTTGACTCTACGATCTTTAGTAAACCTAGTGATTATAATTATTATGCTCATTGCTCAGTGATCGCTAGAGAATAAAACTAATGAATACTAATGGAGAAATGATTTGAACGATAAATCACGTGACCATACATACATTTATGGTATACTTATAGCTATGACTTTAATATTAATATTTAATAAACCTACTTCATATAAACATTGTCCCAAGCACTAGTGTCCCGTTAAGTGTAGGCATAGGTTGCCTCCTGACGCTGTATAAATCATCTTCAATAGATGTAAAGGCCTAGCTATGACTTTTCTATTCTTCATAATACCTAACCTACACTCTCAACTTGACTGAAGAGGCTGTTTTCCTCTCGGTTTGGCCTATGTGATGAATAAATATTAGTAAGATAACTTTACTGTTTCTATCTTAATTCTTAATATTCATTCAAGTATGCGCTTACTCATGTTTTCGAACAGAAAATGCACTTTCCACAGTTTCCACTACTTGCTGCCTACTCCGAATTAGTGAGTGTCACACGCACGTTGTGAATATGTGATTCAATCAAGATGGACACCTAAATTGCTGTTAATTTATATCAATCATTTAATTCTATAGCTCCTATAATCTTTAATATACGTATAGTTCGTATATGTATTACAATAAAAGATGTATTTATATTATGTTTTTAATTTTAAAAGCAGTAGCAGTGGGAAATTGTAGGGGCTCATTAAAAAATCCTTTTCGCGATTAACGGCATATTTGCGCATGACCTAAAGCAAAAATAACAACGCTAAAAGCGCGAAAGGAAAGTTTAGAAATGCAATAAGAAAGATCAACACCTAACGTATGTGGTGGTGAGTTACTTATTTATCAAAGTTTGATTCAACGTCCCTCACCGTGGCCGTAAAATATAACGATGATATAAGATGAATTAGGGCTAACCTGGAAGATATATCACAATTTAGGCTATAATCTAGTCTAGAGGTAGTTATTTGATACATGTGGGATAGGATAACAAGTACAAGGGTTCCAAAATAAATCGAGGCCGGGACCCGGGTGAACTGTGAACTTTAGCAGGCTCGCAGGGTGTGGGCAAATGGGACGTATTTTTTATCGACCTTCGTCAAGTGACGTCAAATTAACGCCAACATCCCTGGATATTATACCTGATAACTATAGAGAACCACATATTTATAATTTAAAATCATTTATTATGAATTTTCTGATAGACCTTTGATGAATTGATGATACCATTTTGCTCGGAGGCATTTATTTTCAAACAAAGTTGGTATTGGTCGCTGCGCCGTTTAATAACGATTAAACACTTTCTGAAACTAACTTCTTAAAGATCATAAACGAAATATGTAGGAGACCCATGAAATTACATAGATTTCGGCAATGTCAGGGGATGGCGACCCTCAGCCTCACCACAAAATAAATTTTGTGTGATCTCACTATGGCTTTAAAAGTCCAATTTTCATGGAAACTTTTATTCCTCTCCAACGTAACACTCAGTAATTCCTAGATTTTACTGCTGACGTAGCTGCAAAATTCACGGTAAAAGATTTTGTGAAAAATTCATGCTAATCGTGTTGGCATGGGGGGATGGGATTATACCTACGTGTTCGGATCAGGAACCAGAATATTTGGACTCGCTGTAAGGGTGATAGTGTTTTTAGTTTTCTGCGGTTTGTAATTTGTATGCTCTGCTGGGTGAGGTCTCCCTGGGTGTGCTATTTCTGTTGGTAAATATATTCTTTGAACTCGCTGTAAGGGTCATAGTGTATTTAGTTTTCTGTGGTTTGTGTGCTGGGCTCCCTGGGTGCTACTTCTATTGGCAAATTTTTGGTAAATTTGATGTTGTTGCCAAACAAAACCTTGATGCAAAAACAGTCTAGGTATCTTGCATCCGAAGACTAAAACTTGACACAAATATCGCAATCTCACACAATGTCTAAATGTTGCAAAGCTCTCCATTAACTTTAGCTAACAATAGATGACGTAATGCGATGTATCACGTTTCAAAACTGCAGTTGCATCGTATGGGTTCTTATTCAATTCTCAACTTAGAGTAGCTCTTAGCTAGGTTCCCTAGAAATGAGGCTTGGCTAATATTTATCATGATCATCATTCAGCTTAAAGACAGCTGGACAAATCGATTTCAAGGAAGAATGAATTTGAGCCGTCTAGATCCCTATTGTTCCGTGTTGGCGGTAATTTGAAAAAGCTCTTTGCAACAAGAATATCTGTGTCAGTGGCGACACGGTGTGAAAGTGTTTCGTACTAAATGACATTACCAGCTAATGTCTTCGGTCCATCCATTGACTATCAATAAATTATCGTACCTATCTTTAAACGAATATGTACCTACTAAATAATCATCAAATCTTTTGAATTCATAAGAATCGGATAATCTGAATGTCCAATTTCAAAATTAGAATAGTCGATTAAATTAATCGCCATATTTCATCGACAAATCACGTTACATCACTACGAGTGAATCACAGACGATCGATGACAGTGAGAGCAGTGTTGCGACACCGGTTTTACGAGCCATTGTTGATGTTATCGATGGAATTGAAGAAGATTTGCATATTGGCCGAATCGACATGCTGCGTTTGGTGAATGATAGAAAGTTGGACGGTACGCTACTGCAGTTGTATTTGTGCAAATAAAATTTTATTGCGGTTATTTAGAAAGTAGGTTTATGTTATACATTTTTTTTATTAAAATCTTAACTAATTTTTTAAATATGTATCCTATTTTTTCTGTAGAATATTTTAAACATTATGACTTTATTAGTGACCTAATCTTATATTAGTTACCTTCTCAATATAACAATGAATCAAATATGTATCGAGTTCTGCCTGAGCTCATTGGAATATTTCGTCTGTGTAACATGAGGTTAACCTAGCTATTATGTGTTATTATTCCAATTTCAACATCATCTATTTGTTTATTCAAATCAAAGTTCATTTAAACTTTGAGTTAAACTACGTCTCATAACAACAGCTTTATGTGACACATCGTAAATCCCAATTCTACAAAACGTCGTTTCGTAACTCTACTGAATTAAATTGAGACTCGCCAAGATTTAATAAAAGCTAAACAATATTGAACCCTAACTCAATGTAATAAGAACCATTCCGTAGCGAGATTTGGAGTCCCACTGGGGTCCGCTTCAGCGCTACTCTGCAATTTAATACTTATACAACCGATCATAAGGGTGATTTGTGTTGTAAATGTCTGTCATCTGCTGGGCGATAATAAACTTTGTAACAAGGAGATAAGTGTGAGACAATAGTCGGATGGAAGGAGGTCAGATTTGCGTTATATTTTGGTGACAATTGAATTGTGTTAGCTGTGATTGTAACTAATTGTCAAGTCGCTGATAAAATATGACACTAATCTTAGAATAATCTATTTTGGTTTGTATGACTAAGTCTAACGATCTATTTACTAACGGAACTAAGACTTGTGTTTGAAAATCATCTTTTTTCATGTTCTAAAACTGGCCGGTTCCAGCCATTCTAGTGTAGAACATATATTTACAAAGAAATTGTGTCTTCATGATCTTTTTTAAAATACCTTCGCGGAGGGCTAGTAAGACTAGCTTCAAAGATCATTATTTGCTAAAAAGATGTCTAAGATGCATACATTTTAGATTAAATATTTAAAATTATGTAAAACAGAATTACGTTTCACTAAATGACTTTTTCCACTGTTGGTAGAAAATGCCCACGATGAAAGCAAACAACAAACTTAACTGGCAAACGGTGTATTAACTAAGTACCGTTACTGCTCTTGATTCGAGACTTTGAATATGTAAAAGGTTTAACAGAGTGTAAAAATTAAGCAAAGACACTATTCAAACTTTCCAAGGTAATCTGGAACATAAAGGGTAAAAACTCAGAACACTATTTCTTTAAGAGCTATCCAAACCTTCACAAATTCTAAACTAGAAAAAAAATCATGTTTTGTGATACCCAAAGTAACAAATAAGAAAAAGATAGACCAATCACAAAATCGAAACAGAGAAGATTACTGAAGTAATCAGAAGTTTAACTAAAACAATAAGAAAACATGAATCCGAGATGTTCCACAACGACGAAGAGAAATAACCACTAAGTAGGTGAAACATAATAGTTATTATCAAAGAACTCTTCGCAAATAAAGTCAAGAGAGTTCCACTAGAATTCCATATCAACACATAAGAATAGTAAGTTATTCCACCTCTGTCACATGTGGTCGAACTCATTGTGATAAAAGTTATGAAAATAATCTGGGTTAATGTTTTCATTCGCCTTTCTACGAAAGTTTTATTGTTCATCTGATCACGACCGAATGCCCAAATTTGTAAATTATGGTAACTTGATGGTGGTTTGTATTATTATGTCGAAAGTGGACCTTAATATTGCTCTTTGAACTGTTATTGTAAAGTTGTAGAAAGTCGGAGTACTTACTGGTCACACAATGGACATTAAGAAGACGAGATTGGTTGATGTAGCACTAACTACACTGTATATCGTTACATCTACTTAACTATAACCTTCTTTCTAGGCTATCTTTTACTGAAGAGGTAACTAAAACTGGTTAAAAATCATGTTCTTTATCTATTTAGCCAACGTTCTTATGTATGACTAGCTGTCGCTCGCGGCGTAGCTCGCGTTCTAAATAGACCCTTTAGAATGTGACTTTTCAAAATTCCTTTCTTAGTGCACCCCTTTTTTCACTATATAAGGATACTAGTCTCCAATTTTCATACCTATAGGACTTATGGTTTAGGCTGTGCGTTGATTATCAGTCAGCTTCAAAAGAGTTTTATATATATTGACTAGTGGTTGCGTGGCGCGCGAGCTGCAAGCAGCTCGCGTTTTTATTGAAAAAATAGTTGTAAATTCCATTCAAAGTCCTCAATCAAAATTGGACACGCCGTTGGAACGAAGACAATCGGTTCAGGTTTCGAAAAAAGATCTACATAGCCACTATCTTGGAATGCCAACCCTTAATTGCAGTAAAGATGCATCAAAAAATAAAAACAGTACAAAATTCCATTCAACCCCCTCAATTTCATTTGAACACCCCGTTGGAACGAAGTAAATCTGTTAATATTTCGCTATTAAAATCTACATAGCCGCCATCTTGGAATGCTAACCCCTAATTGCAGTAAAAATGCATCAAAATTGAAAAAATGTGCAAACTTCCGTTCCAACACCTCAATCTCATTTGGATACCCCTTTGGAATGAAGTAAATCGGTTAATGTATCGCTAATAGAATTGACATGGCCGCCATCTTGGAATCCCAACCCTTAGTTGTAGTAAACTTGCATCAAAATTGAAAAAATGTGTAAACGTCCATTCAAACCCCTCAATCTCATTCGGACACCCCGTTGGAACGAAGACAATCGGTTGAGGTTTGAAAAAAAGATCTACATAGCCGCCAACTTGGAATGCCAACCCCTAATTGCAGTAAAATTGCATCAAAAGTTATAAACAGTACAAATTTCCACTCAAACCCCTCATACTCATTCGGATACCCCGTTGGAACGAAGTCAATCGGTTGAGGATTCGAAAAAAAAATCTATATGGCCACCATCCTGGAATCCTCACGCCTAATTGCAGTAAAAACGCATCAAAAATGAAAAACAGTGTTAACTTCCATTCATACCCCTCATACTCATTCGGATACCCCGTTGGAACGAAGACAATCGGTTGAGGTTTCGAAAAAAGATCTACATAGCCGTCATCATGGAATGCCAACCCTTAATTGCAGTAAAAATGCATCAAAAATAAAAAACCAGTACAAATTTCCACTCAAACCCCTCAATCTCATTTGAATACCCCGTTGGAACGAAGTAAATCTGTTAATATTTCACTTTTAAAATCTATATGGCCGCCATCTTGAAATCCCAACCCCTAGTTGTAGTAAAAATGCATCAAAATTGAAATTATGTGTAAACTTTTATTTAAACCCCTCAATCTCATTCGAACACCTCGTTGGAATGAAGTAAATCGGTTAATGTTTCACTATTAAAATCTATATGGCCGCCATCTTTAAATCCCAACCTCTAATTGCAGTAAAAATGCATCAAAATTGAAAAAATGTGTGAACTTCCATTCAAACCCCTCAATCTCATTCGAACACCCCGTTGGAACGATGACAATCGGTTGAGGTTTCGAAAAAAGATCTACATAGCCACCATCTTGGAATGCCAACCCTTAATTGCAGTAAAAATGCATCAAAAATTAAAAACAGTACAAAAATCCATTCAAACCCCTCAATTTCATTCGAACACCCCATTGGAACGAAGTAAATCTGTTAATATTTTGCTATTAAATTCTACATGGCCGCCATCTTAGAATCCCAACCCTTCATTGCAGTAAACTTGCATCAAAATTGAAAAAATGTGTAAACGTCCATTCAAACCCCTTAATCTCATTCGGAAACCCCGTTGGAACGAAGACAATCGGTTAAAGTTTCGCAATAAAAATCAACACTGCCGCTATATTGGAATACCAACCCCTAATTGCAGTAAAAATGCATTAAAATTGAAACAATGTGCAAACTTTCATTCCCACAATTCAATCTCATTCGGATACCCCGTTGGAACGAAGTAAATCGATTAATGTTTCGCTATTAAAATCTACATGGCCGCCATCTTTGAATACCCACCCTTAACTGCAGTATAAACGCATCAAATATTAAAAACAGTTTAAATATTCATTCAAACCCCTCATTCTCATTCGGACACTCCGTTGGAACGAAGACAATCGGTTGAGATTATGAAAAAAAATTTACATGGACGCCATCTTGGAATGCCCACCCTTAAATGCAGTAAAAATGCATCAAAATTGAAAAAATGTGTAAACGTCCATTCAAACCCCTCAATCTCCATTGGATACCCCGTTGGAACGAAGTAAATCGGTTAATAATTCGCTAATAAAATTTACATGGCCGCCATCTTGGAATGCCCACCCTTAAATGCAGTAAAAACGCATCAAAAATGAAAAACAGTGTAAATATCCATTCAAATCTCTCAATCTCCTTCGGAAACCCCGTTGGAACGAAGTCAATCGGTTGAGGTTTCGAAAACCGGAAATGACACGGCGGCCATTTTGAATTTCTAAAATGTCATAATTTTTCTGAAATATACAGGATACAAGCTACCTGTCAGTGAAAAAACGGTAGTCGTACCTTAAACTTGGTAGAACAAAGTAATTCGCCAAAGTCGGGTCTGACTGAAAAATTCAAACTCCTATCGGATGCAGGGTTGCCAGCTGCGAGGATCAAAAATGATCAAATGTCATTTGGGTAGACCCAATCTTGCCAGCTAGTGGAAATTTCGATTCAAAATGTCGTTATTTCTACTTTTCACGTTCCCGACCCAAATCTGGGAAACTACCCTAAAAATGGGGAAAATTTTTCCACCAGGCAACACTCCTCTACCAGCTGCACAACCGGTCGATACAACTCATCTAGGTAGGGGGTTGCCAACTACCCGATATTCCGGTTTGAAAATCGCAAATTTTTCGAAAATTGCAAACTTTTTACAAAATGGCCGCCACGCCGTCCGCCATCTTGGATTTTTGAAAAGTCATAATTTTTCTGAAATCTCAAGGATATAGGCTATCGTTCTGCATAATTAGTGTTGCCAGCTTTTGAGTTTCGTAGAACAAATTAATTCGCCAAAGTCAAAAACACCCAAAAACTAAAAAGTTGCAAGATTCTCGGGGTTGCCAACTAAAAGTTACGAAAATGGTCAAATGTCATTTAGGAGAGGCCAACGCTCCTATGCAGTCCAAGTCTCTGTTCAAAATGTCATTATTTCTACTTTTCATGTTTTTGGGGAAAATCTCGGAAATTACCCTAAAAATGGGGAAAATTTTTAAACCAAGCAACACTCCTCAACAAAACACACAACCCCTCGGTACAACTCAACCCCCTAGAGTGTTGCCATCTACCCTAAAAATGGATTCGAAAATTTAGCAAAAACCATCACCATTACAAAATGGCCGCCACAGCCTCCGCCATCTTGGATTTTTGAAAAGTCATAATTTTTCTGTAATCTCAAGGATATAAGCTATCGTTGTGCATACTCGGTGTTGCCAACTTGCAAGTTTCGTAGAACAAAGTAATTCGCCAAAGTGAACCCTAAAAAGTCAAAAAATTCAAATTAAAATTGCGCGGCCGCCATCTTGTTTTTTTTTTTTTTTTTACAAATTTCCCCAATCGTAGCCTACTATCAGTCGGATGAACCGCTTACGCGCCCTCTATCTGTCATAGTTTGCGAACGCGCAAATCAACACCGGCGCCATCTTGGATTTCGAAAACGGCTATAATTTTTTTCTACTCCTTCGGTGCTACTACACATTTTCGTAGAACATCATTTTGGCGTAGCACCACTCCTTCTGTCTCTCAGGGCATGTCAATCAGTCAGTCAGTGAGTGAGTGGTAGTCTAGCTTTATATAGTATAACTAGTGGTTGCGTGGCGCGCGAGCTGCAAGCAGCTCGCGTTTTTATTGAAAAATAGTTGTAAATTCCATTCAAAGTCCTCAATCAAAATTGGACACGCCGTTGGAACGAAGACAATCGGTTGAGGTTTCGAAAAAAGATCTACATAGCCACTATCTTGGAATGCCAACCCTTAATTGCAGTAAAGATGCATCAAAAAATAAAAACAGTACAAAATTCCATTCAACCCCCTCAATTTCATTTGAACACCCCGTTGGAACGAAGTAAATTTGTTAATATTTCGCTATTAAAATCTACATAGCCACCATCTTGGAATGCTAACCCCTAATTGCAGTAAAAATGCATCAAAATTGAAAAAATGTGCGAACTTCCGTTCCAACACCTCAATCTCATTCGGATACCCCTTTGGAATGAAGTAAATCGGTTAATGTATCGCTAATAGAATTGACATGGCCGCCATCTTGGTATCCCAACCCTTAATTGTAGTAAACTTGCATCAAAATTGAAAAAATGTGTAAACGTCCATTCAAACCCCTCAATCTCATTCGGACACCCCATTGGAACGAAGACAATCGGTTGAGGTTTGAAAAAAAGATCTACATAGCCGCCAACTTGGAATGCCAACCCCTAATTGCAGTAAAATTGCATCAAAAGTTAAAAACAGTACAAAATTCCATTAACCCTTCAATTTTATTCGAACACCCCGTTGGAACGAAGTAAATCTGTTAATATTTCACTGTTAAAATCTATATGGCCGCCATCTTGAAATCCCAACCCCTAAAAGCAGTAAAAATGCATCAAAATTGAAATTATGTGTAAACTTTCATTTAAACCCCTCAATCTCATTCGAACACCTCGTTGGAATGAAGAAAATTGGTTAATGTTTCACTATTAAAATCTATATGGCCGCCATCTTGAAATCCCAACACTTAGTTGCAGTAAAAATGCATCAAAATTAAAAAAATGTGTAAACTTCCATTGAAACCTCTCAATCTCATTCGAACACCCCGTTGGAACGAAGACAATAGGTTGAGGTTTCGAAAAAAGATCTACATAGCCACTATCTTGGAATGCCAACCCTTAATTGCAGTAAAAATGCATCAAAAATTAAAAACATTACAAAATTCCATTCAGACCCCTCAATTTCATTAGAACACCCCGTTGGAACGAAGTAAATCTGTTAATATTTCGGTATTAAAATCTACAATATGGCCGCCATCTTAGAATCCCAACCCCTAATTGCAGTAAACTTGCATCAAAATTGAAAAAATGTATGAACTTCCATTCAAACCCCTCAATTTCATTCGAACACCCCGTTGGAACGAAGTAAATCGATTAATGTTTCGCTATTAAAATCTATATGGCCGCCATCTTTGAATACCCACCCTTAACTGCAGTATAAACGCATCAAATATTAAAAACAGTTTAAATATTCATTCAAACCCCTCATACTCATTCGGATACCCCGTTGGAACGAAGTCAATCGGTTAAGGTTTCGCAAAAAAATTTATCATGGCCGCCATCTTGGAATGCCCACTTTTAAATGCAGTAAAAATGCATCAAAAATGAAAAACAGTGTAAATATCCATTCAAATCCCTCAATCTCCTTCGGATACCCCGTTGGAACGAAGTCAATCGGTTGAGGTTTCGAAAACCGAAAATGACATGGCGGCCATTTTGAATTTCTGAAATGTCATAATTTTTCTGAAATATACAGGATACAAGCTACCTGTCAGTGAAAGAACGGTGGTTGTACCTTAAACTTGGTAGAACAAAGTAATTCGCCAAAGTCAGGTCTGACTGAAAAATTCAAACTCCTATAGCATGCGGGGTTGCCAGCTGCGGGGAATGAAAATGATCAAATGTCATTTGGGTGGGCCCAATCTTGCCACCCAGTTGAAATTTTGATTCAAAATGTCGTTATTTCTACTTTTCACGTTCCCGAGCCAAATCTGGGAAACTACCCTAAAAATGGGGAAAATTTTTCTACCAGGCAACATTCCTCTACCATCTGCACAACCGGTCCATACATATCATCCAGTTAGGGGGTTGCCAACTACCCGATATTTCGGTTTGAAAATCGCATATTTTTCGAAAATCGCAAACTTTTTACAAAATGGCCGCCACGCCGTCCGCCATCTTGGATTTTTGAAAAGTCATAATTTTTCTGAAATCTCAAGGATATAGGCTATCGTTCTGCATAATAAGTGTTGCCAGTTTTTGAGTTTCGTAGAACAAATTAATTCGCCAAAGTCAGAAACACCCAAAAACTAAAAAGTTGCAAGTCTCTCGGGGTTGCCAACTAAAAGTTACAAAAATGGTCAAATGTCATTCGGGGGAGGCCAACGCTCCTATGCAGTCCAAGTCTCTATTCAAAATGTCATTAATTCTACTTTTCATGTTTTTGGGGAAAATCTCGGAAATTACCCTAAAAATGGGGAAAATTTCTAACCCAAGCAACACTCCTTACAAAAACACACAACCGCTCGGTACAACTCAACCCCCTAGAATGTTGCCATCTACCCTAAAACTGGATTTGAAAATTGAGCAAAAACCATCACCATTACAAAATGGCCGCCACAGCCTCCGCCATCTTGGATTTTTGAAAAGTCATAATTTTTCTGTAATCTCAAAGATATGGGCTATCGTTGTGCATACTTGGTGTTGCCAACTTGCAAGTTTCGTAGAACAAAGTAATTCGCCAAAGTGAACCCTAAAAAGTCAAAAAATTCAAATTGAAATTGCGCGGCCGCCATCTTGTTTTTTTTTTTTTTTTTACAAATTTCCCCAATCGTAGCCTACTATCAGTCGGATGAACCGCTTACGCGCCCTCTATCTGTCATAGTTTGCGAACGCGCAAATCAACACCGGCGCCATCTTGGATTTCGAAAACGGCTATAATTTTTTTTTACTCTTTCGGTGCTACTACACATTTTCGTAGAACATTATTCTAGTGTGTCTCCACTCCTTCTGCCTCATCGGGCATGTCAATCAGTCAGTGAGTGGTAGTCTAGCTTTATATAGTATAACTAGTGGTTGCGTGGCGCGCGAGCTGCAAGCAGCTCGCGGTTTTTTAAATAAAGTTGTAAATTTCATTCAAAGTCCTCAATCAGAGTTGGACACGCCGTTGGAACGAAGTCAATCGGTTGAGGTTTCGAAAACAGATCTACATGGCCGCCATCTTGGAATGCCCACCCCAAATTGCAGTAAATATGCATCAAAAATTGACATTATGTGTAAACTTTCATTTAAACCCCTCAATCTCATTCGAACACTTCGTTGGAATGAAGTAAATCGGTTAGTGTTTCACTATTAAAATCTATATGGCCGCCATCTTGAAATCCTAACCCTTGATTGCAGTAAAAATGCATCAAAATTGAAAAAATGTGTGAACTACTATTCAAATCCCTTAATCCCATTCGGACACCCCGGTGGAATGAAGACAATCGGTTGAGGTTTCGAAAAAAGATCTACATAGACACTATCTTGGAATGCCAACCCTTAATTGCAGTAAAAATGCATCAAAAATTAAAAACAGTACAAAATTCCATTCAAACCCCGCAATTTCATTCGAACACCCTGTTGGAACGAAGTAAATCTGTTAAAATTTTGCTATTAAAATCTACATGACCGCCATCTTAGAATCCCAACCCCTTATTGCAGTTAACTTGCATCAAAATTGAAAAAATGTGTAAACGTTCATTCAAACCCCTCAATCTCATTCGGACACCCCGTTGGAATAAAGACAATCGGTTGAGGTTTCGAAAAAAGATCTACATAGCCACCATCTTGGAATGCTAACCCCTAATTGCAGTAAAAATGCATCAAAATTGAAAAAATGTGTAAACGTTCATTCAAACCCCTCAATCTCATTCGGACACGCCGTTGGAACGAAGACAATCGGTTGAGGTTTCGAAAAAAGATCTACATAGCCACCATTTTGGAATGCTAACCCCTAATTGCAGTAAAAATGCATCAAAATTGAAAAAATGTGTAAACGTTCATTCAAACCCCTCAATCTCATTCGGACACGCCGTTGGAACGAAGACAATCGGTTGAGGTTTCGAAAAAAGATCTACATAGCCACCATCTTTGAATGCCAACCCTTAATTGCAGTAAAAATGCATCTAAATTGCAAAAATGTGCAAACTTCCATTCCAACACCTCAATTTCATTCGAACACCCCGTTGGAATGAAGTAAATCGGTTAATATTTCGCTAATAGAATTGACATGGCCGTCATCTTGGAAAAAAACCCGTAATTGCAGTAAATTTGCATCAAAAGTTATAAACAGTACAAATTTCCACTCAAACCCCTCATACTTATTCGGATACCCCGTTGGAACGAAGTAAATCGGATATTGTTTCGCTAATAAAATTTACATGGCTGCCATATTGGAATGCCCACCCCTAATTGTAGTAAAAATGCATCAATATTGAAAAAATGTGTAAACTTATATGAAAACCCCTCAATCTCATTCAAACACCCCGTTTGAACGAAGTCAATCGGTTAAGGTTTCGCAAAAAAAATTTACATGCACGCCATCTTGGAATGACCAACCCTGATTGCAGTAAAAATGCATCAAAAATGAAAAACAGTGTAAATTTCCACTCTAACCCCTCATACTCATTCGGATACCCCGTTGGAACGAAGTCAATCGGTTAAGGTTTCGCAAAAAAAATTATCATGGCAGCCATCTTGGAATGCCCACTTTTAAATGCAGTAAAAATGCATCAAAAATGAAAAACAGTGTAAATATCCATTCAAATCCTTCAATCTCCTTCGGATACCCCGTTGGAACGAAGTCAATCGGTTGAGGTTTCGAAAACCGGAAATCACATGACGGCCATTTTGAATTTCTGAAATGTCATAATTTTTCTGAAATATACAGGATACAAGCTACCTGTCAGTGAAAGAACAGTGGTCGTACCTTAAACTTGGTAGAACAAAGTAATTCGCCAAAGTCGGGTCTGACTGAAAAATTCAAACTCCTATAGCATGCGGGGTTTCCAGCTGCAGGGAATAAAAATGATCAAATGTCATTTGGGTGGACCCAATCTTGCCAGCTAGCTGAAATTTTGATTCAAAATATCGTTATTTCTACTTTTCACGTTCCCGAGCCAAATCTGGGAAACTACCCTAAAAATGGGGAAAAATTTTCTACCAGGCAACACTCCTCTACCACCTGCACAACCAGTTCATACAACTCGTCCAGGTAGGGGGTTGCCAACTACCCGATATTCCGGTTTGAAAATCGCAAATTTTTCGAAAATTGCAAACTTTTTACAAAATGGCCGCCACGCCGTCCGCCATCTTGGATTTTTGAAAAGTCATAATTTTTCTGAAATCTCAAGGATATAGGCTATCGTTCTGCATAATTAGTGTTGCCAGTTTTTGAGTTTCGTAGAACAAATTAATTCGCCAAAGTCAGAAACACCCAAAAACTAAAAAGTTGCAAGTCTCTCGGGGTTGCCAACGAAAAGTTACAAAAATGGTCAAATGTCATTCGGGGGAGGCCAACGCTCCTATGCAGTCCAAGTCTCTATTAAAAATGTCATTATTTCTACATTTCATGTTTTTGGGGAAAATCTCGGAAATTACCCTAAAAATGGGGAAAATTTTTAAACCAAGCAACACTCCTCAACGAAACACACAACCGCTCGGTACAACTCAACCCCCTAGAATGTTGCCATCTACTCTAAAAATGGATTCGAAAATTTAGCAAAAACCATCACCATTTTAAAATGGCCGCCACAGCCTCCGCCATCTTGGATTTTTGAAAAGTCATAATTTTTCTGTAATCTCAAGGATATGGGCTATCGTTGTGCATACTCGGTGTTGCCAACTTGCAAGTTTCGTAGAACAAAGTAATTCGCCAAAGTGAACCCTAAAAAGTCGAAAAATTCAAAACGAAATTGCGAGGCCGCCATCTTGTTTTTTTTTTTTTTTTTACAAATTTCTTCAATCGTAGCCTACTATCAGTCGGATGAACCGCTTACGCGCCCTCTATCTGTCATAGTTTGCGAACGCGCAAATCAACACCGGCGCCATCTTGGATTTCGAAAACGGCTATAATTTTTTTCTACTCGCTCGGTGCTACTACACATTTTCGTAGAACATCATTTTGGCGTAGCACCACTCCTTCTGTCTCTCAGGGCATGTCAATGAGTGAGTGAGTGAGTGGTAATCTAGCTTTATTATATAGTATAATGATGATGATTAGATTAATTTCAATGTCTTTTTGATCTTACGTAGGGATAATTTGCTCTATTGAATTTAGCCGCAGTTTTGTAGAGGATTTTTCATATTGTTTAACTGTATCATTTATACTAGTACTAGGAAAGCAATCTTTTCACTCAACCTTATTATATCGATTATTTTAACTAAAATAGGCTCAGGCATAATATATCTCATTAGAGTATCGACAGTTTGGTCATCTGATCGTTTTATGATGATTCCGTCTATCAATTTATCTCTAGTTTCATCACAGTAAAGATATTTTACTGTTTGGATCTTGTTTAATTTACATCTTCATTACTCAATTCATGTGCATGCGCAAGTAATTCAATCCACTAAGGTCACTGTCAATGACCTTCGCCTTCCATCAGCTACTCACATGGTTTATCATAAAAATGTGGACAGCTTAACCGTTAATGGTGTGGACGAGAAACGCGTTTATGTAATCACCTCGAATGAAATAGGTAGTTTTTAATTAGAACATCCAAGCGATACTAACCTTTATTTGTATATGTTTGAAATCTGATATACTGTGACCGGTATAAAACAAATCTTTACTGACTGTGTCTATACCTAAAGTGGTTCTCAATGGCGCTGGCGCGGCGTCTCGAGCAAGTTCCGACAAATACATAAAACCAGTTTTAAGATTGCATCGATATAGGATATCTGTAAGACGTCGCACCAACAGCAAAGAAATCCTTTAGTACGATTGCATCGATATAATACCTATATTATTTATCGATATATTTATCTCGGTATTGCATCCCTAATGAAATTTCTCTCTCATTTCACCTAGTTACCTCTTACGTGGCTGCCGTGCTTTACATCTACTCGATTTCCATGCCGATGCTTTAATAACTAGGCTAGTTGCTTCCGTCCAGTCCATGCATTCACAAAATCTTCCTATTCCGCATTTTGTGTCTGTAAAGCAGCCACCGTCATAAATGACAAATTTATAAATGACGTGGCCAGTTACACAGTATGATGTCCGAGAGCCTCGGTCATGCTGTAAGACTATTGATATAGGCTTTTGAGATCGCCTTCGTCCAGTCTGTTAGCTAGGCGTTTCTGAATACTATTTAAGTCATGCTTCATGGCATGACGAAGCAGATTGATGAACCAATTATGGATGTTATAAAGCGGACGACACTTTTTAAGGAGTCAAAGGCTTATGCATTATTACATCAGCAGCGGTGACCAGAATAGGCAATAAATTGTTATATTATGTACCAAATGCTAATGCTGAAGAGAAATCGTTGGCTATTATAGGATTGCCAATCATGTAACGTCTGCCAAGTTTCTGTGGCAGCTTTAGAGGTGCCGATGATGCAGTGGTCTTCCGCTTCTGAGACGTAAAGAATCCTAGTTGTGCACTACCGTATCTAAAGTTTTCGCACCGATGCTCTCAAACGTAGAAAAGCATGATCATCCTGGTTCATGATGGTGCCACACGATATACGTCCAAAAAGTGGGCATTTAAACATTAGCGATGCCTAAAGCACTTAAAAAGGTGCTTACGGTACCAGTATCTAGAGGACCTAAAGAATACAAGCCTATGATGAAGTGGATGATACAGCTGAACAGTTGATAAAGATCCGCATATATATTTTTGAGATACAAAGAACAGGAATTGAAAGTACACTATTACAGGCTGTAGAGGATTGCATAGTTGTCATTCCCAAGGGTCTTGAAACACGTGACAATAATAATCCCATTGCACCATACGGAGTTGAATAGCAATGAGAACAGTACCATGCTTATCACGTACGGGTTAGTGGATTAGTAAATGTTAATTAGTTGTAATTACGTGGTTATTGTTTTAATCGTTTAGATATGAGCTCACTTTGTTCTGTATGGTCTTCAGAGTTTGGTTACCTTATAGTTAACTACAGAGTACAGAGTCAAGGGAAAGTGAAATTATTGGGCGTATGTGCTTATTTTTGTGTCAAATGTGCACCAAAATTAGAACATAGCATATGTCTCTTGTTCCTTGTGGATGGTTCAGATTCTAGACAGATTATCTAGACTAGATGTGTTTTGCCATAACATATAAGCGTAAGGAGAATGGTATTAATGTAGTAGGTAGAGTTCCGACGCGGTTTAACAACTCTGACCTTCAGTGGAGGGAAATTCGAAGTAGAATACACTACGTTTGGCATAACAAGAGCTCAAATTGTCTTCATAATATTTGTCTTCTTATCTGTCTAGATAGGTACATACTTAATATTACGTTATGTATGGTATGACCCATTGTTATGTTAATGATAATGAAAATAGGTACACCGTTACTCAAGCCCGACAACGACTAAAAAAGACAAAATTATTGTTTACTTACTGACATATCTACATCATATATCATATATCTGTAAATGTCTACTGCTGGACATAGACATCATAGATCTCCAGAAAGAACGATTTTGGATCCTCTTCATCCACCTACCTTCAACTTTGTCAACAATGCCTTCGGCCACATCTACTTCTTTATATTAATAGCCACTTTTAATTTATCTCTAATAGAGCTTTTGCAAAAATTTGACATTATGTCTAATTATATTGTTTGGACCTGCGTTTGATAGTCTCCACAATCTCCACATCCTCAAAAGCATGTCTTATGTGTACGGTGTACGTTATTATAGTGGTGAACCTGTTCCATTGCTTGTTTATTCACAGTATTTATCTCTTCCATCATCAACATCTCAGCAAGCTATTCTCAAGCCAAACAAATCATCACGGCTATTTGTTTGAATCTCATGAGAATGTTTATTGTTCAATATTTACATGTTCAAAGCAAGTTTGCTCTCATATAATACACTGTATAGAGAGCGATAACTGAACCATAGATTGTTTATCATTATATAGTTACTATGTACACTAACACGTTTAACGCCAAAAGAAAGTTCACTAAAGAGACTAAAATAATATGTATGTGAAGGAGAGAATTAAGTAAATAAATGCAGTATCAGAGAAAAAAATATATGGGAAGGCCCATTCCAAATTTAGACTTCAAGATTTTGTAATGAGAAAATAGAGTAATCTATCGTTTGATATACCTACTAGGTGTGATGAGACTATTTGTGGAATTTGAACCAGTGCACTCAGACGATGATTCTAAACTATCCATCTACCTATCTATTTAGCCTGTATGCCCCCGGTCTCTCCGATCCTGCGCAAGCCTTCTCCACTGCTGCCCAACTACGGCCACAATATCATCGAGCCATCGGGCGAGTGGTCTTTGAGCGTCTCTTGGCCACGAAAAACGATTCTGAACACGAAAAAAAAAAATCAAAACGTTGAAATATTTTATATTTAGGAACAGTAAGCAAAGTCCTATCCTAAGTTGAAGGTAGGTTCTGTAGTTTTGTACTGTCTCGTATCAACAACGTATCCTTCACTCGTCGAGCGGAGCTATGCGTCATATAAGCATACAATGTTCGGCCTTGCTGTCTGTACAATGCCATATATGGGCATGGATGTGTCTTTATAGATCATCTCATCGTAAACGACCAGCTTTTGTAAATCCTCTTGCATCAATAGCAGAATCCCAGCAGATCCCTAGGCTTGTAATATTCCGCACTATAATATATATTATATATACATCATATTGCCCTTGATCTTGTCAGAACCGCAGAATATGTCGTAGACCCGTAATTACCATGTAAACAAAGATAAAACCGACGCCATAATACTGATACGAGTACCTACTTGCTTCTGATAGTTTGTTATCTAAAGAAAGCATCAATGCAGAGGTCCCTCACAAAATACTCCGAAACTTCGGACATTTGTATTGAAACTTGATCAAACCGTCCCGAGATCCATTTCCAAGATTAGCTCGAGGCTTGAACTAAACCACTATGAAAACTGCCTCCCTATACCCTATTTCTGCTATTTCTCAAGTTTTAGTTACTGACAAACAGATACACGTTGTTATAGTCTGACCATGCTGAGTTGTAGAATTCAAAAACCTATAATTGAAAACACCGTCCAAAAATACCGTCAAAGCGATTTTATTTATGCTCACTTTGGCAGAGATTTTACTGTAATAAGGATGACGTCATATCTTGGCCGAAAACTCGTTTCACCCACGGATGAATCGAGATTTCGACGTCATTATGTCGTGACGTGAGTAAAACCTCTGCCGAACTGAGCATAAGGCCCCGTACCACGTTTGCTACTGGAAAAGTAATACCATGTAGGTACAAATCCTTTGGGGTTGCCCATATAACATTGCAGATTATAGACTATCGGTATACTTTGAGTGATTCCAGCAACAGTTATGTAGGTAGGTAGGTATAATTATGTATAACCAAGGTTAAGGCTCCAAATAGCAAATTGCGTCGGAACATGTTTCACACTCCGCTGGGTATTTAGATCATGGTTTAATGGAGGAGTTGGAATGAGATGGATAATTAAATATAAAAGTAAAAAAATCAAACATTTCGTCTTTAGAATTTTTGAAACGTATAAAAATCGGAACTGTTAATCCCCCTCGGTCGACATAAGCGAGATGGGCAGACGATTTTGCAAACATCGCGAGCAAGACTTGGATGAGATCAGCACAGGACCGTGAGGAGTGGCACAGACAGAGAGGTCTATGCCCAGCAGTGAGTGAAGGGCTGTGGATGATGATAATGAAAAAAACTTACAATAAAAACCTGAATTAAAGTCTGTCGGTCCTCTTCAGAAATACACAATGGTGATTGATAAAAAGCAGTTAGCCCAGTATATGTTAGTAAAAGCCTAACAAAAAATTTGAAATACCTATTTAATAATCATGAGAGAAATTATAACAAAGTAAATAAAACATTATTAATTATAAATTCAATTATAATTTAGTTTTCACTGTACCCGGTAGTGGGTGCAGTGTATACAGGCTAAATATGTAGATAGATTTAATAATCATCAATGGTTTGTAAAACGCTTTCAAACTGCTGAAAGTGATTATCTGGTGCACATAATGACCTAAATTTACTTTTACCAAGGTCAGGCTTCAGAGTGATTCATGGTTCCAAACAGTGTTCATGTAATAAATATTTATGCCTTTTGTTTACTACAGCTTACCTTTCGTAAACATGTACCTGCTTACTGCTGCTACTAGGTTAGATGCCATGGCCCAGTGACTGCTGGCTCCCATTTAATTTGAAGATTGAGAGTTCTGAAGTGAGGATGCATTTACTTAAGTGTTCCTAAAATGAAGTACCTTTAGTAACATGTACACCTGCTACTGAAAGTAGGTAAGACTAAGGGCCGGTTTCACCATGCTCTGTTAGTTAAACTAACAGCTGTTAGCCATTTAACGGACTGTTAAGGTCGTTTTGTGTTTCACCATGCCCTAACCAAAGATTATCTTCATTAACAGACTGTTAAATCTAATCGCTGATCTGACGGCCACCATATAAACCAGCTAAACAAAAATACATCTGCTTGCGTTTTATTTAAACAGCGTTGAACGTCGTTTTAATTTAGTCGCTTGACATTTTGACGCCCGATTACGTAACACTCTGTTAGCAAGACTTTGGTGAAACTGGGCCTAAGTATTATTAGTTTAACTAATATCAGCGTTCTTGCACAAGTCTACATACACTTAATTCGTGTTACTGAGAAGTTCCAGTGACACGATGAATAAATTAATAGTTATATTTTAGTTCCCAATCACGTATGTAGGTTAGTCGAGTTTATTGAAGCGTCAAATGAATGTTTAACGGTTCAGTAAGCCTCTATTGGCTAGGTGGACTAGGTTTGGTCTAGATTCTAATCAGGCTGTGGATTTAATCTCAAGATAAACTGGTTTTACCTTCGTCTCTGTGTGAAAGAAACTCAGATAATCATTACGTGACTTTAGAGTCTTGTCTTTTGTGAACGTCATTCCCATATTTCCCATACATTTTGATTAGTTTTCTATTCATTATCGCTTTTAGAATGTCAACGTTTGTCAAGTTTAGTTTCTCTGTCATAATTTATAGCACGGGTAAGTTTAGTTCTTAATTTGTATTCTGTGTGTTATCTTTTCAAGTCATCTTAAGAATATCCTGGGATACTTCTCTCGAAATAGTGTTCTGTCTGTTCCAATAAACTGTCTTCCAAACCATTCTCAGCTCCCGATTCCGACTCCAGCGAACTCTGTAATACATTGCGCTATTTCTAGAAAAGACAACAAGCAAACAAAACAAGAATCTTCAATGTATTTACAGACACTCGAAAGCAGTCACTTGGGTTTATTAGTCTCCGTTTGTTGGGAAACACAACACGGCTATTTCTAGTGCTAGTTTTAAGTCGTTAAATACTTTGTTGATGAAGTTTTTTACAAGTTTATGGTAGACTTTGATGATCCTTAGGAGTTTAAGCGTTGAGATTCTTTTATGTATCGAGTACATTCCCCGCAGACAAAGTGACATTTTACAAACGCTGGAGAGGAGGACAGAAAACGTCAAAAATGTAGTAGGTACTTAGTGATCACGCGACTTGTAAATAGAACGGACAATACAGTGTAGGGTAAGGCAGGTCTATGTATATATGTGACTGTTTATACAGAGCTTCGGGATCCAAAAACCCGACGGATACAACAAGATGGACTGGTTTCGTCTGTCCTTTTCACCCGATGCACGATAATCTCCGGAGACAACGTAAATATCTTAGCTGTCCTCGAAGACTCATCTATCACCTCCTTGAAAGCTCACGCCTCTTGTGGTGACCATGACTTTGAATATGGTTTTTATACTGATCTTAAAGTTTTATCGCTTGCAGTTGTACAGCGTAAATGGTTATGGGCCCAGTTAAAATATGTTCAATAATAATTTTAGTCTCAATCATGATTAATATTTTGCGGGTAATATATTAACGGGTGAATTATGTATGTTGGTTTGGTAACTCTATATCCTTAGTTCATATCAAGTCGTTTTCAAATTAAATAAAAGATTTCTGAAAAGACATAATTCCTGATTTTAAAGTCACTAAGTAGAGGAGATTTATACAATAAGCAAATAAATAATCTCCTCTGATTTTATTTCACCTTTTCCATCATGTAAAATTAAACCATAATGGCGTATTTCATCTATTTTCTGGGAAGCATATTCAAAGGTAATGTGTGTGGCTAAATTCTAAACCAAAAATCTGTGTTATCTGCGATTCTTCCATTAGATAGATATTCCAGTTTATTTTCACGCGCATTTTCGATGTTTTCAAGGATATTTTTCTCCAGAAGCTGCGAAGTCTTACCGATGTGCTATTCATGGTGACAGAGACTAGTCTGAGACATCCCTAGACATGCGGCTGCGACGGCGGCGACCAATATAACTCGGGGTTATTGGCCCCGCATCTGACTGGTGTACTTACAAACTTTGGATTCTATCTTAAGTTTTGAAGGGTCTACAGTGGAATGATACTGGCTAGGGTATTGTTCATTCGCCAATGAAAAGTTTAGGATTACTAAAATTGTCTGAAGTGCTAGTGTCTGAAGTAAGGTACTTAGGTACTAAAGCTGTTCAGCATCTTTTTGGTAAACACCTTTGGAAACTTTCGCCAAAAACCAACAGTCACATTACTAAGTCACGTTTCGAGAGCAAACGTAGATCTTCTAAATATAAAAAACTCTTTTGTAGCTGACTGACAATCAACGCACAGTCTAAACTATAAGTCCTAGAGGTATGAAATTTGGAGGGTAGTATCCTTATATAGTGTAGAAAGGAATTTTGAAAAGTCACACTCTAAAGGGTCCAGAACGCGAGCAACGCCGCGGGCGACGGCTAGTATTTATATAAAGAGTGTCTCTGAGCTGTAGAATAGAGTTTTTATTGTCTATCTTCGTATGATCTAATTTTTTGACCTCTAATCACGTTTACTATGGAGATGTTAATTATTGCCACAAACAAACTTGACCTCATTTCCGTGTTCTGCCAACACTTTATCCATTCCATAGTCCTATTGATTCACAGACTCCCAGTGAAGTGCTAAAAGATTGTCCATGGCCTTGGTAAGACTCCCCAGTTCAATGTTCGACTGACCATCTCCCGTAGATGGCCAAACAAGTTTTTATTACTTCGGTGAAAGTATTTCTTCTGTGGTCAAGTACTGTGGGTCAAGTGATCGGTTGGAAGCGAATTTGCACTACTATACCATGGGCACTTCTTTTGAGTGAATAGCTAAAATGACGTTGAATCCATTGTGCCCAGTACCATGCTTCTCTCCGTTACTTGAGCACTGCCTGTACTTTTCTAAGACGCATGTAAACCAATCTTGGCAGCCTCTACTGACCAGCCATTTCTTCAACACTTCAAAGGTACTAAAAGGTACAATTTGTAGTGGTTGTTGCGAATGTGTTATTGATGGCGGGTGACAAAGAAGAAAGAGAATAATATTACTTTTAGTGCGTCTAGTTCTAAAGAAATGTAAGAAAAGAGATTGATCATAAGCGGCTGTTGCGCGCAAGGGTTCCATAAGAAGCTCAATTCCCCTGACTTGGACCACACACATCGTGTACGAAATATCAATCAAGACACCTTTCGACTCGATTTATTGCTACACACACATCGAATAGTAATGAAAGGCCAGCCACAGAGCACCACAACAGTTACTATCAAACACACCCCAGATTAAGTAATAGTTTCTAGAGCTCAGAACACAGATAATACCACAGTCAGTATGAACCAGTGAAGAACTGGCAATAGAATAAGTATCAGTCAGTACGGAATAATTTTATGTTTTGGATAGGTTGTTATTACTTGCTTTATTGGGATTGGAAGCTGAAAGGCAAACATTATGGTTGTTCTGTTTGTTTACGGTTTGTATTGAGTATTGACTATTTAGGTTATGGGCCCAGAAGTTCTTCGGCTGTATCGTACCGCGGAATCTTTGCCATGAAGCTTTATTGTGATAGGTTTATGTGTTCATTTGCTTCATCACCACCGCCATGTTTGTTTTTTTTTAGCGGGTTCTCTCTTGTTTAAGTCAAGTTGCTCTTCCTATAAAGAAATTCTGCAATTCAGTTCTCGGACCTTATTGATAATTTCTCTATTGTATGTAATCTCACTGATCAATTGTACAAGTGTATGTTGTATCTATTCTATTGTATAAAAATCGGAAACATTTAGCCGATTGAAAGTATTGAAACCAGGTCATCATGTCCTCAATACCGGAAAAGTACAATAGGCCGTGCGTGGATAAGCTACAGCAGTGGGTAGTTGGAAGTACCGCCCGTGTTACAAGCCCGACAGGTGGGTGGTTTGGTGCTAGTGTGCTTTAGATTCTTCGTGGGTTCAAGTTCAAACTGATGACTACCTCAATCAATATAGCGAAATCGCACAGTAGAAGTAATCTGAAAGTACAGGAGGGCTACTCTTGACGCGCGTGATTCCAAATTAGATCCGGGTTTCGACAGATTTCGTGTCATTTTGTACTGAAAAATGACAGGACTTCTGTCAAAATCTATGGATTCGGATAAGAACTGTGGTCGAGAGTAACCCACTAGATTTCTGCACTACTTCTTCTTCTTTTATTTATGGCCTCCGTCATTTCAACAGACAATTTAGCCAGTGTCAGTGTCAAGTGAGATATTTGTAATAATATCAGTCAAAGTCAAGACATTCGTCAAATCGGCTATCGTTTGTTTCGAAGGCAAAATGAAACTAGAACGAAATGACAGTTTTGACATAGAAGTCACGTGACCATTTATATTTGGCGCTTCTATTCTCAAGACTTTTTATAACAAATCCATTTTGGCTAGGGTGGCTCATGTCTTCTGTTATTGTGAGTATTCCAGGATAACAACTGCAGAACAGTCTTTCCAAACGTCGTCGGTATCGGTAGGTCACTTCACCATCCAAACTCATTAAGTATTTCGCAAGACAAGTTTTTAGCATAATGACTGCTTTGCCGTCCGTCCATTAGACGTTATTGCTAAGATGCGGTGACTGTCACTCGACGGACGTAATTTTATCGGCACTGATACAATAAAGTTAACTGATACAATAAAGTTAACTGATACAATAAAGTTAAGATACAAGATTAACTGTTTGAATAATAATTGACTCGTCATATCAGCCAGTAGCCTGCTTTTCGGGAAAAAACTATTTGGTCCTGCTCCATTCACCGATTTTTGACTCTATAATTGATTGCTAATGGCTTTTCATTTGTACCGCCAGTTGCTAAGCCATGACGAATCCAACTCTGTTACCTACGAGTGTCACCACGTAGCTAACCGAGTTGGATTTGTCATGGCTTACACTGCTTACAGCACCTTTACGTAAAAGAGCTCTTGTCTTCACCGTTTCTTACAGTAACTCTTTTTTATTTATTTTTAATAGAATGGATACCCAAATACATATTCACACAACACAATTCAAGGTACATTTAAAAGGCAATAAAACAAGGTGGTCCCATAATTATAGGGTACCACAGCATGCGTATAGGAACAAGCAACAACTTATACAATACAATAAAGTAAATAACTAATTAAATATTCATGGACATTTCCCACAACGCCCTATAGTCTCAAACTAGGCAAAGCTAAGACGATCACAATTTCTTAAGAACTTTTGTTGTCAGCGTTCGAAATTATGGTGATTACAAGAATGGTGTCACAAATGATACGGTATTTGGTATCGATTCGCTTGTTGCATTTTTCTAGTAACCTAATTTGACAGCACTAAAAATGTTGCCGTCCCTTTCTCATAAACTGAAACGTAAAGGTCGGCTATAATTTTAGAGCTGTCAAATTAGGTTAGTTTAGAAAAAGGCAACAACCGAATCGATACCATTTTCGACTTGTTTAATGACAAGTTGTACCTAACCACAGATTATATAATACTATACTACCTAGGTGCCGTATAATAATTCGCCATAGATATACCATGATTGTAAACCTAAATTCAAAGGTTAATAATTAAATAATTAGGTTAATAATGGTAATTCTAGGCTAAATTCATCGTCACGTATTTAATCTCTGAAACATTTCGGTATTCCTTTGAAAGGTGATGATTGGACACTTTACATAGGAAAATCTGGAAGGCCTATGGGGCATATCGCTACCCATCGTGGTAGTACGATAGTTTGGCTTCATCCCGGACGGCACGCTCTAAAAATACCTAACAAAAAGTCCCGCTGGAGACACGGTTTACTTGAGTTCATACATAAAAAATGGGAAGTACAGTCGATAAGGAACCATTTCAAGATCACCTACTCAAAAAACAAGCACAGCACAGATACCACAGATTTATCTTTTGTGTAAATATGTGTAATGTAAAGTAACGCTTTAGATGTAAGTAGTCTGTTAAGTTACTTTTCTATAAATAAATAAATACTAAATACTGAATAGAGTAGAATAGAAAAAGTTTATTTTGTGTCATAAAAAGAATCATACATAAGTTCAGCAGAAGAATAAAAATAAAAATACAAATCTAATATTATAACAACAAAATCGGTCGTCACTCAACATAAGTTGTAGTAGTAGCATGGGCACTACTACAACGCTGGTATTCTGTGATGCCAATGCTTACGCCGCGCCGCGCCGGCAGCAACGGCGGTACACAGCGTTATACTTATTTTAATATAGGTAATATCTTATAGGTAACATAATATTAAAAATTAACACTTTACATAAACTTAGTTTACTATAGTTATTAGATACCCCTATCAGACACGAGAAATTGAATTTGCATTCTTGTCCAATGATTTTTTGCTGACTCAAAACCTCGCTAACTCCCCCGCGGTGTTGCGGTGTAACCGGTACCAGGCACAGACGCCAGAGGTTAATCACGGGTTCAGTCCCCACGTGCAATTGGTGTCCAGGCACAGAATACACAAGACCTGCTGTAATGGCCCCCACAGTGCCAAAGGTCAGGGTATTGGGGACAGGAGAGATGAGTCGCGTAGATTTCGCGATACAAAATGATAGTACCTTTTATGTGATACAAAGTAATGGAACAAGCTGATGGCCTGCGGGCCTAAGATGCGCACCGCGAGATATTTGTCATGTCGTTCTGTCAAAATGTAAGCATTTTGTACCAGTTTAGGAACTATTGCATTATCTGTGGTACCTAATGGTGTCGACAAAATGCGCCATAATGTACACTTTTGACACTTCTTAGTCGTCGTACCTCTCTGAGGACGAGATAATAGTCATGCAGAAATGTCAAAAGTTGAAAATTCAAAGGCGCGGTTTCTCGACAACATTACCACAGATAATGCAATAGTTCCTAAACTGGTACAAAATGCTTACATTTTGACAGAACGACATGACAAATATCTCGCGGTGCGCATCTTAGGCCCGCTGGTGTTAAGCAGTTACCTTTGCCACAGATCATAATATTATAATACTATACCCTTTGCCTATAAGCAAGCAAGCTCGTATGAGTTAGTGGCCTACTCTGGTGACGGAGTTTTTGACCTCCGTCGTGGCTTAACGACTGCTAGAGCCGGGACCGATAGTTAAACGTGCCTTCCGAAGCACGAAAGCGCTCAGATGTAAATGCCACTAACGGTCACATATACAAATAATAACCGCGCAGAACGTCGCTTAACTTAGATAATCGGTGAAGATTGACTAAGCAAGCCTAGCCACGAGCGCTTCTTTACCTTTGCCTATAACAATGCTTTATAATTTGTGTGTAAGCAAGGTTACGAACTATATTAATCCAAGTTTTATCTAAATTGGATCAGCACTTACAGTGATTGAAACACACATCTAAACATTTACAACTATGTCATTAGTGCGATGGGATGGTATCATCGTCGTCCCAATTTCTCCCACAGGCCTTCCATAACAAAGCAATATTACATCCATCATCACGAATACAGTTTTCTAAAAAACCAGATGCATAATTATTCGCGAAGCTGCTTAGGGTCCGATGACGTCACCGTCGGGCGATGCCTGACGTCACAAAGGAGCACTGAATATGGATCACTGCACATGAGTGTTTTGCATGCATCTCCATGGAAATGGCTGGCTGCTAGCTTGTTTGACTGTTCTTTGTGCTTGCATTGCAAAAGTAAAGGCCTTCCGACGCAGCTGAGCTAAGAAAGCTCTTAGGTCATGTTCGAGCTGAAAAGTTTTTTTTTCAAAACCAGTAATCAAGAGAGGAATCCCTGGCTGTTGGTTTTTTTTAAATGGTAAGTAATAGCAGCAAATAAGTTGCCGCCTAAACTTACTTTTGCATATAAAAACTCGTTTGAAAAACTTTACCTATGTCAAAAAGAAATAAAAAGTTCTTTCTTTTTAACCGACTTCAAAAAAAGAGGAGGTTCTCAATTCGGTTGTATTTTTTTTATTTTATTTTATGTTTGTTACCTCAGAACTCCGTCATTTATGAACCGATTTGAAAAATTCTTTTTTTATCTGAACGGGCATGCTTCCAGATTGGTCCCATAATTTTTTTATCAAAATCAATTCAGTAGTTTGGCAGTTAAATAAGAATAACTCGAAAAAACACGTCATTCACTTACACGAAACTGCGTATACTTTCCTGTGACGTTTCTGTGGTGCTTACGATCAATAGAACAGTCCCAATGAACTGCTATCATCATCATCATCATCATTTGATGATGAATGCGTATCAAATTGAAGTCAGTTTTTCCAGTTTTTTAAACTTATAAATTATTGGTGAAAGAAACACCAGTGATAGAAGTATGATATGCAACGAAGCTTTTTCATTTTCACGATCTACAAACACAAATTATGGTCTTCATAATGAGCTTCCCCTATCTAGGACATTTCCACATTCCCCTCATACTTGCAAAATGTAAAATAAAAAGGCATAGCACCGGGCACCTGTGGCTAAGTGCACTCAACCTTTTCCCAGCAGCCATGCAAATATCCACCCTATTCCTTTCGAAGGAGACACAAAATCGAGGTTAGAACCAGGTTAAGAACAGTTCTTGTGGTTAAATTAAACGATGCATGTAACGAGCAGAGGAATGGGCGGGAATTTTTATGCGCTCAGGGAATATGCACCTCTGATGTGTTAGCGTTTCTCTTATTTTAATACTTTATGGGGTGTGTTTTGAACAATAATTGCTTATCAATAATATACCTATTTTATGCTTGATTTGGCCATTCAATGTAATGAGTGCATTGCCAGGATATAGATGTTCGGTGGCATTGCCTGACTGAAGTTATTGATTGAATCCTTATTGTTAGTATAATCTGTTTTTGATGTTGGACATCACTAGAAAAATGTCGCGTGCTTATGAGTTGTGAGTAAAAATAGCACTGGCCAGCGTCAGCCATTAATTATGGGAGGCTTGTCGAATTGTGGAGACAAGACAGGAGATTTATTTTGTAAAACCTTAGCATTTTCTAATTATTTCTGTGCCTATATCATAATAAACATCAAAGTTTGTATTTAATTTATCTATCTTTTATTGGTAAAAGTGAGTATGTTGATATGTGTAAGTAACTTTTGCATAAAGTTGCATAACAGGTAACAAAAATCATTAAAAGATTTAGGTGTGTACTTTGCTTACATACCTATAAAAAAACATTTTTGTTAGATGAAATCAGCAATCTAGTTCCCATAGTACAAGCTCTGCTTAGTTTGGTACTAGAGGGTGTTGTGTGTAATGTCCAAAGATATTTTTTTTTTATTTATTTAAATGTAGATACCACTTACATCTACAAGATGATGACTCGATCAAAAATATCGGTGTGGTGTGGACGCCGCCGCCGACATGGTGGTGTGAAAGCGTCTAAATGTATGAGATTAGCTCTCCGTGTCTCCGATATCGTGTAGGCGTCGTCGTGTCGGTGAAAGTGTGAAACAGACATAAAACTTTAAAAGACGGAGTGTGGAAGTTTCTCAGTTGTCTCATACATCTCCCACATCCATTTCTCATAGTGCCAGTCACACTTTACTAGGTGTTATGTACTTATCGTCACATAGTTTCTTATCCCTTAGGCTTTGTTTTCCTGAAAAGCGGTCACCGTCACATTGTGTCGTCACGATGACGATGTTACGATCTGAAATATCTATGTCTTTGAAAACTCTATACATCAGCCATCACGCTTTGTACGATGGAAGTCTGCAAGTCACGGAAACTACAGTTTTGTCAATTAGCCGCTAGGGGCGCTACTCAATCTTTTTACAAAACTATAGTTTACTTCAATTTTTTGTATACTTACCTACGTTAAACGATGCAGTCCTTCTTATCTAACTCTAAATATGTTCAAAAAAAAAGTAATGAAAAATGACAATCAACTCTGACACTCAGCTCAGTCGGCACTCTGTGGTAGTTACATTACGTCCTACATAAGACGGTTACAGCATTATGAGGAAGACTAAGCCTTGTTACCAAATGGGCGGACGTGCAAGAGTGCAGATTCTCGCGCGAAATGTGCCCATTAGTACAACAATGCTAAATATTAGTACATTCGCACACAGTGTGGCTTTAGAGACAACCTCATGAGTTTTCATGACTTTTCTCTCTGAATCTCATCAATATCAAAGTATTTTTTTTTTGGAAGTCGTGATACTAATTATGCTACTTAAAATTAAGTGTCTGATGGCCCAATAAAAGGTTCTCGTGAACATACAAAGATACATTTTAAAAATACTTAAAAGTTTATGAAACTGCAACGTCTCGAAGTCTGTAACTAACTTCTTAACAAAGTTCAGAAGAAATGTGCGAAGCTAAACTACTAACTCAAAGAAATAAAAGTTGCGAAAGTACCTAACAGTCACTTGCAAACACTGAAATATTTAAACACAAGGCTAGATTACCTGAAAAACGACGGCCGACTTATAATAGCACGCTTAGCATTACCGCCATATTATGGACAAAGTTTCTTCCTACCGAATATAAGACAAATAATACCCGTTCGTGCCATGCTTTTGTTCGGTGATAAAGAGACAAGAATAGAATAGGTCTAGGTACTCTTCTTTAGTTACTAGCATTAGCGCCTTAGAAGCAAAAAATTGAATTCAGAAAGTGGCGATTGGAATTTACCGAAAGCAAAGCACCTTTCAATATTTTCTAACGGCTCGCTTCTCTTACTTGGCATAATGCGAATGTATCTTTTATCATTTTTCTGTAAACATTTTCATGTCTACTTATTTAGGTAATTAATAAGACCCTTTCCGTTTTACGGTCGATGGTTAAAAATAGCGTATATCAAAGGAAGTTTGAAAGTGGCACCAGTGAATGAAAAGATGATAAGCAACAGGTTAGCATGGTATGGTCATGTTATGCGGAGAGATGAATGTCATGTAACAAGAAGAGTATTAGATATGAATGTAGATGGGTATAAGAGTAGAGGTAGGCCAAAGAAAAGATGGATGGACTGCGTGAAGAATGACATGGGTAAGAAAGGAGTGACAACTGAGATGACGGCTGATAGAAGAGCATGGAAGAAAAACACATGTTGTGCCGACCCCACATAAAGTGGGAAAAGGGCAAGGAGATGATGATGATGGTTAAAAATAGCGTATTTGACTGATTTACGGACGTTAGTAACGCTGACCGCATTTTAAGCAACTAAGTTTTCAGACTCAGCTGGCTGTTTTACAATCTGATAAAATATGAATAGAAAACTACTTGAAGTATGAACCAACCGTCTGGGCTAGACTTTGTTCTAATACTAGTGAAAAGCTTGTGACATCTTTCGTCCGAATTTCTTAGGTTAGCTACTTTTTCTGTTCCTTCGGGCGAAGTCGGGCTTTGTCTACTAGTCACAGAGCTAAGTAGATCGCCTTCCTTTCTCTTCCATTTAAAGAATTTAAATTATTGAATTAAACATTAAAAAAAATGCAATACTTAAATTTTATTGTACTTTTGTTACAGGTACGTGCCTTATCTGCTTCAGGAAGTAGTCAATGGTAACCTACCTTGGACGAATTAACACACTACACGTGACTTTTTGTCAAAAATGGCAAGTAGCTATCTTAGTTTATTTAATTTATTAACAATCCTGAACTAACTACACCTATTTAAATGTTATTTTTTGGGACCATCGATCTAACGCCCCGCTAACTGAGGTCCAACGCAACATTTCTGCTATAGTAGGTGCCAAATAACACCGCAATACAGGTCATTCACCCACCTTCACCACGATGTCGCAAAATTCAATTTATGAATGGCTAATTCTGTCGCTTTCCATACAAACCTGTCGCTAAGACGATAATCGCTCGAATCTCGTAGTACTGTTTGTTTACCATACATAAATTGAATTTTGCGACATCGTGGTGAAGGTGGGTGAATGACCTGTATTGCGGTGTTATTTGGCACCTACTATAGACATTTAATTTGATAGTTTTGGTCGAAGAAGCTTAAAAATTGTTTGACCCGAAATCTATGGCCTAGATCTATACCTATAATTCTGTATTAGTTAGTATAAATCCGCTTTCGTGAATTGGAAGTGTTTTGAGTTCGAATACTATTCAAATAAAAACGTTTATCGTTTTTACTAATCCAGAATGTTTATTTCTGATGAATCCAAATGTTGATTTCTGTTTACATCCTATGACACGGGATTTCGTTTAAACTTCTGTACTAATTTGTATTTGGATTAATCACCATTTAAATAATAATAAAATACAAAAATAGTAGGTTATGGGCCCGAATTATGATGTAATAAACAATGTTAATATTCTTCTTAAAAAAGAAAAGATAAGTGACAAATAGTGAAAGGCCGCGTTCTGATCCGTTGATTATTATCGCCAAAGCAATTAAAGTGAGATCAGAGTGTCAACTGTCAAGCTGACTTGACATGTCGGCCCACTAAATTGGAGATTTTAAATAAACTTATCATAAAATGTATTATTGCAAAAATAGTAACCCCCTGGTTGGCGTCGTTGTCTCATAAAAAAGGTTTTTTGAACTGTTTTCATACTAAATCATAGGTATTCTGTGACTTCTATTGACATTAGAGCGTTTCAGCGCGTTTTTTGCCGTGAAAAGCTTCTTGTTTTCGTATATCTGTAGCCACATCGCTTGACATTATGATGGACAGCGAAAGCGGTTCAGAGCTTACGATATGGGGGCTGTAAGTCTTTTTACATTATTTCCGATTCAAAGCGAAGGTGCCACCACTCTGAAAATCGATAGATTATATATCTGTTTTGGAATTTTGACAAAACCCCAGCAACCCCTAAACGACCCAGTGAAATAAGGAGAGAATCAATTCGCTCTGCTTATAAACCCGCCTAACCCATATATGACATCGCTGTTCTCACAGCTCAATGCTAAATTGAACAGGCTATCCGGACCGGTTTACGATGGCTTTGCAAAAAAGATAGTAGAGTTGCTACTTTTATTATCCTTTTGACACAAACTTCTGATGTTGAGAAGCTAGGGAGTTATTTGTAACTTTTGAACTATAAAAAGAAACAAGTTATCATATTATTTTGTAAGAATGACTACAAAAAACAAACAACTACTTCTTAGTTTGTTTTGTTCGTGATCTCGTCGTACCTAGTTTGTAACACGACGCAAAATGATTCTTAGTTTTATGAACCTTTATATTATAGTAATAGGTGTGCCCGCGACTTCGTCCGCGTGGAATAGTATATTTGGTAGCATAGCTTTTACAAACCTTGATTTTATATCGAATCAACAGCTTAAAAATAAGTCTAAAGCTTCTAGCTCTACAAATGACGATACTTACATACAACTTTCATCCCCCCCCTCCTTTAAACCCCTTCCAACCCTTTTTTCGCATTAAAAAGAAGCCTATGTCCTTTTTCAGGCTCTAGACTATCTGTGTACCAAATTTCATTTAAATCGGTTCAGTAGTTTTGGCGTGAAAGCGAAACAGACAAACAGACAGAGTTACTTTCGCATTTATAATATTAGTGAGGATAAAGATTCATAAAGGTTCGTAGTTTCGAATTATTTAGACATTTGGTTCTAGTTTTACTCTGTATCATCTAGCGGCTACATATATTTGTACTAACTAATAATATATATTTATTTACTAATATAGACACTAATATACTTACTAATAATAGGTATCATTTAATTTTAATCACATTTTATCGTAAGCGACAACATCATACAACACGGAAGGATTGTCATGTCAGTCATTCATTCATTCATTCATGAATGACATTCAAGGTTAGAGGGGGAACTGCGAGTCATCACGTTAGAGATGAGGGTCGATTATGTTGACGGTACCATTGATAATAACAAGCTTGCGAAATTGATAATACATCGTTCGTTAATTGATGGAGTCCATCTAAGTGGTCACCAACTGGTGATGACAAGCTACGGACGAGTTATTGAATCTTTAAAGTTAAAAATACTATCACTATAGTAGGTGCCAAATAACACCGCAATACAGGGCATTCACCCACCTTCACCTCGATGTCGCAAAATTCAATTTATGTATGGTAAACAAACAGTACCTACTACGAGATTCGAGCGATACCGTCTTAGCGACAGGTTTGTATGGAAAGCGACAGAATTAGCCATTCATAAATTGAATTTTGCGACATCGTGGTGAAGGTGAGCGAATGACCTGTATTGCGGTGTTATTTGGCACCTCTAGTTTGGGCGTATGACCAACTAGTTTTCGTTGACATCTTGATTTATTAGATGTAGTATTATTACCAAATAGTTGGGAGCTTTCAACAGCTTTGAGTATTTATCGGTAATTAAGTTGACGACTTATTAAATGTCAATGAATAGGTTGTACCAATACCCACCTACCAGCTAAGCTACCTACTACCTACCTTCTTTACGTAGTGTAGTCATTACATTACATAGCAATCCTATTAGGTAGTTAGGTAGGTAGTTACGACAATCCGTGAAACAAAACTAAAATCTACCACAATCTTATTAGTGCTAAGTACTTTACTTACCAGTTACCACCTACACCCTGGAAAGGATCTAGAGGTATTAACTGCTCAGACCTTTCTTTACACCTTCCTCCCTTATTTTCACATAGATACTAAATTGTATAGGTCTATACCTAAACTTATTCCAAAACGTCTCTATGCCTGCTTATGAAGGCATGAATGAATTAAATCTGCAAAGGTACCTTACTAATTCAATGATAGGATACGCTGAACTATCCCCATATCTAACACAACCAGGGTTGTGGTTATGTCTTCAGATAGAAGTTACATCATTCTAATGCTTTTTCGCCGCAAGTCGAGACATTTACCAGCTCGAGTAACTGTTCAATTTAAATTAATTCCAGTGGTCAAACTAGCAACCCAACGGTACATTAGGTTCATCCAGAAATCTGGGTCTCCAGGTGTCTGGCGGGCTGCCAGCTCTTCGCAACGCTACGTGAGTTGCGAAATCAGACAACGCACTGCTTCGACCAAACATCCCAAACATATGAATGAAAATACTATATTGCACCAGACGGTACCATACTAAAAAAGATTTCCCCATTTTACCCTCTTTGTTTGTGTCTGTTGAAGATTTTGTTGTTATAACAGTAGTTTCCATTGACTCCAGATTTCTAATTGAAAGAACATGGACTAAAAAAAAAACGAAGTCGCAGACAACCCACTGCAGAAATAAAGACCTTAGAAAATGTGGTCATCATTATTTAAATGCTGACTGATCAATACGGATTCGAAGCAACAAGTCCTTGTCGACGGCGACGTCAATTAATTTTGCCATTCAGCATTTCTTTTGTGTATAGACAATGAATTCATTTATCGAATTCGCTGATCTAATATTCGACCTTCCCGGTCAGATTTCAGCTGATTTGAAATTCACATAATATTGCAGTCGTTTTCGAAACCAAAATGTCTCAATCCATTGTTTTTTATTAATTTAATCTCTCTCATTTATTTCCAATATTTTCTAATATATTTATTACACCCATATTACACTGGCGATAAATAAATTCAAATAAGTACTACACTTCTAAGACCGTGCTCTTGACTTGACCACACAACTAGCCACATCGCGGTCTCTGTAGTACAATTGTCGTTCTTAACCAAGTTTTTGCCTCACGCACTGATGATTAGAATCATCAAACTGCAAATTGATGGAATCATCGTTTTTATCGTAGTAAGTATTGTTACAACATGAATGTAATTGTTTGTTTTTTGTACTCGCTCATTATTGTGTTTTCGCTTTTTGTCACGGCAAGTTGTGCTGTTCATATGCACTATTTAGACGTGTCTTTGACTACTACTTAGGGCTCATACTCTGAAACAATGCTCAAATATTTATTAGTCATGATTTTCATTGAAAATTACAGAAAACTATGCCTAAGATATGCTAAGTTCGACGAGACAGACATTTATCTTTCCACGAATATTTATTCATAGGCATTCATGCCTAGAGATAGGAGGGAGATCTCTAGTTGCCTACTCATGCATGAGGATAACTGTGAGTCTATCATTTTACGCATATCGATGATCTGGTTGTGGTACAGAAATATCGCTATTTAACAATTTTTTTTTTTTTTTTTTTTTTTTTTTTTTAATAATATAATTCATTTATTTTATCATCACAAAAAAGGTTCTTATTTACACCATGTTTAACTTACACGAAAACTAATAGAGAACCTGTACTGTGAGAGACTGGTGCCTGAAATAGGTTTATGAAAAACCTGTGCTACAGGTCACCAGGACTTCACACCACTGATTACAGCCAAAGTTATGTAAGGAGGAGAACACGGAAGTATTGAAACAAGAAAAAAATACATGAACTACAAAAATTGTGGCAGTTAATTATAACTAAACTTACACTATAGATGTACAATATAGAAAAAAACTTGAATTACAGACAAAGTACCTAGGAAGAATGGAAATAATGGATGAGGTAGGTCGTGATTAGGACGGTTTGGAGAAGGGTGTGGATACCGTGTGGGAGAGGAATAGGGAGAGAAGCAGGAGGGTTTGTATGAAAGGTAACTATGTATCTACCTTTATGGAGGTAGATACGTAGCTATCAAGGGTGAGTGCATAAAGAAAATGGAGGTAGGGTATACTTTGCAGAACGGTACTGGTATAAATTTTATTCCTTGAAGACGTCAAATTACCGAGTAATGGAAAGTAACTGTAGCTGGCACAGCGTAATTATCCTCATTGCTGTTCAACGCGATAATATAGCCAGTGTCAACTAACTTATGCGTAATCCTAACAAAGTAGCAGAAGTAGAAAACAGTATCAGAGACGGGACGTGGACGAAGACGAAGCACCTACCGAACTTATTACGACGTATTAAGAAATCGAATGAAGCAGATTTTCGGATTTATCGTAGTCTAGGGTTTTTAGCCAAAGGACTGTGGTTCTCTTGCAACTAGAAGCTGGTAGATGGTAGATGGATATAAGAGTGTTAACCTTGTTGTAGAGGAACGGTCCAAGATAGCCATAGAATCCCTGCGCAAAGCTAGTGTGGTACAGTTGAGCAGGACACACTTTTCCTTTACGACGTTTATCCTTAACATGGTGTTTGTCGTAAGTCAGCTGTGAGTGTTGCTTCAAAACGGTACGGAGCAGGAAGCTCTGCCTTACTGTGAGTACATCCCATCTAATGTATAGATCAGTTGTGGGAAACCGGTAGGGCAGATTAGCACTAACCTTTAAAATCGCTCGCTGTGCTCTTTCTAGCTCGATAATGTGCGTTTTGGCTGCTCCTCCCCACGAGGTAATGCAATATTCTACTACAGGTTGGCATAATGCGTAGTAAACCATTTTAACCGTCTTTCTGTCTGCAGCATGTCTAAGAATTTTGAAAATATAAATTAATTTCCTCAACCTGGAAACAAGGACTTGAATGTGTGGCTTAAAGGTCAGCGTCTGATCCATAGTTACACCCAGATATTTTATGGTGGAAGTCTTTAGAAGAGGAGTACAGGAGCAATTAGAGTTGGTTATAAGATCACACACGTGGGCGGTAATAGAAAAAGAAGCAGGCGGTAGGAGATTTGATCTGGCAGCAAAAGTCATATATTTAGTCTTAGAGACATTCAATGTTAAAATGTTGCTAGCGAGCCAAGAACAAACCCTAGTAAAACCTGTTTGTGCACTAGAGAAAACTTCCTCCCAACTGCTACCGCTGAAAAAGAGGGCTGTGTCGTCGGCAAAGGTGATGATTCTACCGTTGCTCAATTGTAAGTTACAAAGATCATTGATGTAGGCAAGAAAGAGCGTAGGGCCGAGTATACTCCCCTGCGGGACCCCGAAGCCTACGTTTATCTCCTCACTTATCCAGTGATCTATCTTAACTCTCTGCTTCCTGTGATTAAGATAGTCTGTAAGAAGCATGTGGGGAAGCCCTCTCACTCCCAGTCTCTCAAGATTTCCTAAAAGGTGGGAAGTTGAAACCGTATCAAATGCTTTGGCCAAATCCAGGAATATAGTAACACACTTTCGTTTCCCATCAATATTCTTTACAATTGAGTTCGTGAGATCAAATACGGCGTCACTGGTAGATTTGCCTGCACGAAACCCATATTGGGAAGATGAGATGAGCTGGTTAGTCTCTAGGAAGCTGACAAGGCGTTTATTAATAAGGCGTTCAAGGATCTTAGACATCGTTGGGAGAATGGAAATTGGCCTAAAGTTATCGACACGGTCACTCTCACCACCCTTAAGAATGGGCTTAATCAGGGAGGTTTTAAAAGCACGCGGGAAAACGCCAGTTGAGAATGCAAGGTTGCATATGTGGGTGATAGGTCGCGCTAGTACTGCACTGTATCTGCACTAATTTGTATTGGTCAATTGATGGAGTTTTTAGACTAGATCTTCTGAAGATTTCCGTCCTACTGCAGACTGCTTGTTACATCTAAATTCTCGACCCTACAACTTATTGACCTCTGATGAAAGCGTTCTAAAAATATCCAGCGGTTTGTCACTAGCCTGTATAAAGAATAAGAAGACTCTGATGATTCTGCCGTTCAGAGCACATATATTTGTGCTACAGCAAGATTTTACAATGAACGAGAAACATTCATGTTTTTGTACTAATTTATAGTTTTCAATAAACATTATTTGATTATTTGATTTTGATTTGATTATTTATTTCGTTCGAGTTCAGACCAAAAGTTGTAGTCTCGAACTATTTCCATAGTGGTTTATAATTTTCATATTATTATCAAGTTGTCTAGTTTGAAATTTGTTAGCAGGTTTGGCCTACTCTAGCTACTGGCTAGACGAGTATAGTTCTAGTTTCTAGAGGGCTTTAGTTTTCCGTTTGAATTTTGTTAGAAAGTTTAAAAACTAGCTAGGCTTATGTTATTTTGTAGGTACCTTACACGTACAATAATTTTCAGAAATTGACCGTGAAGCTTATGGTTGCTCCTCAAGCAGGCTCGTATGAGTTAGTGCCCAACTCTGGTGACTGAGTTTTTAGGCCTCCTTAAGGCCTCCGTCATGGCTTAACGATTGCTACAGCCAGGGCCCTCCGAAGCACAGAAGCGCTTAGATAAAATTGCCATTAACGGTCACCCATCCAAATAGTGACCGCGCAGAACGTCGCTTAACATATGTAGATAATTGGTGAAGATTGATTAAGCAAGCTGCTCCACACTCTAATCACACTATCATCGTCGCCCTGCTGTTATTCCACTGTGATCCTATTTCATGTGGGGTCGGGTGGCACAACATGTTTTTAAATACCTAAATAACTATAATAATATGATTGCATGAACCTAGTGTAAACAGTCTTCACCGATAGATTTTGGGATCAATAGGAAATAACAATAATAAAATTGGAATGATTGTTTTACAATGGGAGGTAAATTCAATGGGCTCAAACGGAAAACTACAAAGTAATGACAAGATCTTGCAAATACAACAAAATTAAACAACCACGATGATACCAGCTTTCCCTCACGCTTGGTTAAGCGTCTCGGATGGCTGCCACTGCCAAGGTTACCAAGAATCCGGTGGTGTTGACGATCCGTGATCACGTAAGTCGCGATAGGTTTGCGACAAGCGTCACAAATACTAGTGGCATTCATTGCTCTACTCTGTACCGTACAATCGATAGGTATACCAAAATAATATCGGACGACTAGAGCGCTACAAAGCCAATTAAAAAAATTCATTGATTGTTTCTGTTCCTGATTAGTTGCGCCGCCACTGCCGCCGCTGCCGGGTGCCGCCGCTGTAACTGGACATTGTTTGTTTTAATATTGTTTGTGGCACTCGCATTGACCAGGACATCAAAACTGCATAGAGACGTATTGCTAGTGGTTGACTAAGGCCCGTATACCGAATATGCCCTTACAGAAACCGTTACTCAAGTATAGATTTGAGTAGAGATCATGAACTAACAAAATATGGATCTTGACATCTGAGAAATGAATTTAAATTTATATATGCTTGAGTGAATCAGCCTTATAGGGGCCTAAAACCACATCATATGACATATTTTTATGTTAAGTTCGTGACTGATGTGACTGCTCGCTCCCCGTTAGCTGTCGCTGTTGCTAGTGCTTTAACGTAGTGACGGGGGTGTGTGTTACGCAGATATCCGCGAGATGGGATCGGTGACTGTGATATTAGAAATTTGATGGATTTGCTCAGATTTTTCGGTTATTTATCGGTAATCGGTGTGCCGTGGAGCGGTAACTCAGATTCTGTTCCGGTTTGTAAATAAGGTAACTGGTGAAATTATATACGTAAGAAGAGTTATGGCGCAAAATTTATCGTTTTATGGTTAGAATTCATTTTGTTGGCCTATCTAAGCTAAAAATAAAAATTTTATTAGGTATAGCAGGTGCCAAATAACACCGCAATACAGGTCATTCACCCACCTTCACCACGATGTCGCAAAATTCAATTTATGTATGGTGAACAAACAGTACTACGAGATTCGAGCGATTACCGTCTTAGCGACAGGTTTGTGTGGAAAGCGACAGAATTAGCCATACATAAATTTTGAATTTTGCGACATCGCGGTGAAGGTGGGTAAATGACCTGTATTGCGGTGTTATTTGGCACCTACTATAGCTTATTTATCTATGGTAATAAATAAAAGGCTACCAACATCATGCAGAAACTTCATATGGCGTGGCTAGACAAAAATAGCAAAATATATCAATAACAGATAATTGTCTCGGTATTAGTCAGACACTCGTTAGAATCTCTTAGGTACCTACAATAGTTACAATGTCTAAAGACAAGAAGATAGTAAAACTATTCCACTTTTGCGCACCAAGCTTAAAATCGATTGGTGCACAAAAGTGAAATAGCGTAGGTGCGGAAGTTCTTGGTGCGCACTTTTTGGCGCGCAAAAGCGGAATGCTTCGGCAGTTAGATTTTTATTCGATTAAAATTTTGAAAAACGAAGTTGGTCAATTATTATTGGCTAACTTAACACCCAAATGTGCTCTACAAACTCGCATTACCGCGAATGGTGTCTCTGTAGCAAACATGACCATCTCTTAATCGCCTTGCGTCACGTACCTAATCCACAAAGGCGGGTTTAACCAAGGACTTGACTACCGAGCAGGTTTTCAACAACCTTGACCATGTCTTGCCCAAGAGCCGTTCATCCGAGACAGCTAGCCATGCGTAAGGGAAAGCGAGACGATCACTTGAAGAGGTAAATCATTTTTGTTTCATTATTTTAAGAGCTTTTTTTTTAATTGATCGAGTGAGCGAAGCGACCCTTTGGACCCTCATATCTATACAACCCCTTGATCGATCACGAGATCTCAGTTCGGGGCGAATTACTAGTGTATATTATGTTGCAAGTACCTGCCGCCAAGTGTTAAACGAATTTTGGACGTAACTGATGGAGGGCAAGAGATCCCGTGGTCGCTCTCAGATGGTCAGACCTGATCAAATCGGTCACAGACTCCACCATACCGAATGATCTCACAATGCCACCAACAGAGGCCAATGGAGACGCATCGCTAGAGCCGCTATAACCGCGAACCCCTCATAATCATGACCACTCTATCAAGAGATTTCAACTAGGATATTAAAAATGACCACCATAGGGTTGAATTTCTTTTAGCATTACGTTTCGCATAATGTGTAGATTGTGTTGTGTAGCGCAGGTAGGTATTACTAAATATATATAGGTATTGTCTGGCCAGCCCGTCTTTTTTCCTTGTTATATGCAGCGGTTGAATAGTCTGTAGCAATGCAATCGATATAAAAAACACTCGTGTACTATGAGTGTATACCTAAGATACTCATTTATTCAAGTAAACTCATCATCATAACATTGATTTTAAACAAACAGATAACCAAGTCCAAACATTACCGTCTGAGTCACCCACACAAACTTCATTCTAAGAACCCAATCAAATTGTTTAACTTATCGTCTAGGCAAAAGCTCCCATTCACGCGACGGCTGACGTCCGATTCCAATCATTTTGAGCTGTTTATTAACCGCTGAGCGATATTGGGCGATGTTGTGTATATTGAAATAACAAGTACCTAGGTTAGACAAGTAATTTTTGTATGGCAAACATTGATGGTTTTGTCTTTCTGGGTGTTACGATGTAATACAAGCTTTGCTTAGTTTAGAACTAGAGGGCGTTGTGTGAAATGACCCCCTGTTTATTTGTTAAAATACCAAAACAGGGCATTATTCGATTTGGTAGGTTTTCAAACGAAAGGTAAACGTCGTAGATTTTGGATTCCAACTAGACGCATTATTTATTAATTGTTTTTTGGAAGGATCCTTGACAAAGTAGACCAAAAGTTGAACCTACCGTCAATCACCTTTCGTATCACTGCTGTCATGATTACGGGCAAACTTTTCACAAAGTTTCATTACGTTTGACTGACGTCTGTACTCCATCACGGTTCACGGTGTAATGACATTATCAGTGACTTCTCAGAAAAACGCAATCAGCCAAGTCGCACAGTGAATAGGAAGCCGCAGCAATGCAATGAGTCACTATTGAACTTGTTCGGAACAAGTTCACTATCGATTGTCAGTCTCAGATGTGGGGGACTATTGATTGTTGAGTTCATTAGCCGAGCATTGTATGAGCTAGTTACTTAGTCTACTCTATTGCCTAAGCTAAATGCCCATATAGCATGTATTTACTGCTCAAGTACTGATCCGGACTCGAGCATAGATTTTTGTACGAAAATCTCTAATCCAATGCTTGAATAACAATTTCTGTATCAGGGATAAATTCCGAGGATCTAATCTCTGCTAATCATGTAAATATTCGCTGCAGCCACAGAATATTGAAACCTTCCTATAATTTTATTTATATCTTCTAGACGCAGTCACACCGTGTTTTCGAGAGGCGGATTTAACATTTTGGTGTGTGTGGCTGGTAATTCGTCCAAGTGTAACTGTCTTGTGTAACTATAGTCAGTATATCCCCTCCACAAAGGTAGGTAAACTGAATATGCTCATACTTCGTCTAGACTATTCGCTGGAACTTTATTATTGCTCTGAGACGCGGCAATTCCGTTTAGAATTCGTATTATGGAGGAATGGACTACCCAGGGAATTCTACCTACTTCCTCATTGTCCCAAGAGCTTTTGTCTTATTTCTCGGTTTTGGGGTTCCTATTGTGACGTGACAAGTGATTATGTTAATTTGAAATTCAATTTCTAATACAATAAACAATGGATTCTTTCTCGCTTCGAATGTATTCGGGATAATAAAGACAGTCTGCGACGGTCCTACACTAGCGAACATATACCTACTTAGTAGCGAGGTCCGGCGGGCATGTTCGCGAGCATGTCCGTCTAGTGAATTCCCCGCTTAACGGTCTGGAAGAAATCGCAATCGCTTTTAGTGATCAGGTGGGTTACTCTCGAACACAATTCCAATCCGGATCCATAGATTTTGACAGAAGTCGTGTAATTTTTCAGTACAAAATGACACGAAATCTGTCAAAATCCGGATCCAATATTGAAGGGCGGTGGTCGAGAGTAGCCCCACTGGTCGCCCATTTACATTCTGTTTTGTATGTTCTTTCCTGTACCGTAATTTCTCTTTTGTGTGTACAATAAAGTTTTGCAGTTTTTATCCTATCTAAGTCCATAATTTTGTTACTAAAATATTCTGTTTAACATCACCTTGATATTTGATTTAATGTAAAAGATGATCTGGTTTCTAAATGTCTATATTTATATTGTGTTATTTCAAAATACACAAATGAAACTGCACGATATCGCATTTATACATGTGACATTTGCTTATTCATTAGGTAAATGTCAGAATTATTTTGTTTTGAACAGAACCTTGGGTATAATGAGCGCATCTCGCTTGGCTGGTTTTTGGAAGGATAATAAGATTAGTGGAAGTAGATAAGTATACTTTGCTAAAACGATTATGTTTTGCGTGTGACAGGCGACATTGAAGTAAATTCACCTAATTTGCGACAGTTGTCGTGTTTCACTTGATTTTCGGTCACCTTGGTTATTTTTGCTCCAAAAGAAGATTCTTCTAATTGAACATTCGGCTCGTTTTTATGATTTTTTGCTAGAAGTACCTACTTTTACTACAGACTGACTCGTATCAAGAAAGACGAGCCAGCATCAGAGAATAGAAAAAATTAAAAATCAGAATATCAATTTGTAAACGATAAGTCACGTGACTAGTTCCATCCATATTTGACATTTCTATCTATGGTTCATAGAATATCCATTAACAGGTCCCGACAATGTTTAATAGCGCTGACCTTAAATAGAGAGAAAGTGGGTGCTTTGTTTTGTTTTTTGTTTTATTTTTATTTAGGATAACAAACAATTACACTCAAATGTTACAATAAATAGGTACTAAGTATATAATGTAGTTCTTCAAGTGCAATCAGCACCGTTATCCGCAGTTAAGTTATCTTTGCGTAGCAAAAGAGATATAGGATAAAAAGATATATAGATATTCTTCTCCGCTTTCGCCGAGAGCTATTAAACCGTGTCGCGGCCTATACCTAGAGGGGCAGAACACTATGCCGAGCAAGTAATAAAATCACACTACATTCTATGGCTATTCTAAACAAAACCAGGCCAGTTATAATTGCCATTTTGAAAGGCTCTACTGGTTTGTAACATAAAACCGCGTGTAGATTGTCAGGCGACCAGAAACTACATTTTACTCGCTGCCCAGACGCGTTCCATATCGGAAATTGATTCGTCGTGATAGACCTTCAAAGGTATAGAAATGAAAATCACATTCCACTTTCCGCACAAAATTTTGCGCACCTAAATTTTCCGCTTCTACTCATCTAGGCCCCTAAATGGCCGTCTTGGTTTCTATTATGTTTATGATATTCTGTTTGGATTTTAGCAAAGAATCATGTACTTAAATTTTTTTTAAATATGTAAGTCTTGTTTTGAATTTTCCTAGTGACTGACAAAAAATCAGATAAAAAATATTTGCGCGAGCCACTCTACAAAGTAAATGTTTGACGTCGGTGTCGGGGATCACGGGAAAGAGAGTCCCCTAAAATTGTCTTGGCTCAGACAAACTTACTACATACTACTGTTTGATGAGTGTAGTTTGTTGTATTGCCAGCTCTAAACATTTGTAAGCCAAGTTAGCCAAATCCAATCCTATACCATCTCCTATGTATCCCGGCTCCGCAGCTCCGATTTGATTGAATGAACTCTGGGTACTGTCGCGGAAGAGTTTATGCAAGTTTCTATGCAATATAAGTATTTTGAAGCTTTAAATTTGATGAGTGGATTACTCGAGAGAAAGCTTTGAATTTCTAGGTTAGTGTTTCCCAGTATAACACAGGAGAGCCCAGCCCACTAACATTACTATCTTAGAAATGTTTAAGTAACAGCATTTGTCGTAGCTTGAATTTTATACACCTGCATCTATTCTAGATGATTAATAAAGCGCCAAGACAAGACGTTGTAGTGTCAAGGATATTATTTTAGATGGAGTAGGCTTTCCCACTACCTATACCATCCTCTCAGCCTAGTCAGCCATATCCACAGGAAAGGCGAGGTCAATACGTGCGGAGCTGACTAAGCCAAGGGTTTCCTCACTATGTTTTTTAAGTATACACATACATTCCAACGAAATATTTTGCAGTACCTACCTAGTGGTAATCAACTTTCCTTCTCAGTTATTGTCACGATTTTTGTACCAACAGTCCTCTTCATATAACGTGTGATAGAATTTAAATGTATTTGCATGAAATTATGTGTAATTTGTAACTGTTCGAAGAACATAATGAGAGGGCATTCGCTCGCACTCTGAGAATTTCTTTAGATTAAATTCTGCGAATGCCACACCAGTGCTGTCAAACTTTTAGGACGTCGCGTACTTTAGTAATCCGTAGTACGAGTAGTAGTAACGTATGTGTCAACTTCAGCATAGGTAAATTCAGAGATTTTAAATAAAACCCGTAAGATTGTTTATTTGTTTTCGTCAAATTCTGAATTTACTCATTGTATTGTGGTTGTATTGTAAACTTTCAATAAACATCTATCTCTTACTCAATACTCAATAGAGAAATAACTCCTAGCTTATGCATAAAGCTCTTAGATTTTAAGACGTGTCACTCATAGTTTGCGAGCCATTTTACATTTTAAAATCATTTAGAATTAAGTGATGCTGATGAAGAGTGAAATTTGCTGCTTTTCGTTAATAGATTTAATCAACATTCTGTCTTTGTCTTCTTGTAGCGAGACCTTTCAGGTCTAATACATTTTGGGTTTTTAGCACTTTGTCGCTAAAATAGGAATAACTACGGTTGAAATTAAAAATGTTTTTTTATGGAATTTGCTGTACTTAGATAACATTGTAACTAAGGTATTTTATTGATTCTATTAGAGATCACAAATACCAAATCAGTGTTATACAAACTTAGGTAGGTACTAGGTACACTAAAACGCTAAAATATTCAAAGACGTACCTACTTTAGTATTCAAAATAATGGAATTAAGAAATCTGCAGTTATTCCCAAGCGAGCAATTTAATTAAATATTTACTCAGAGAAGGTGCTAGTTTTACTACAAAACAATGCAGTTTTACTTTACGTAAAATAACAATAAACTATGTCAATAAAATGTTTCATTTTCTCGTAACTTTATCTAACTAGGTATAAGTACTTTACGTATACAATGCCCCCGATTCCGTTGTTGCATTTTTATAAACTAAATAAATACACAGATGTTGACGGTTCAACCACCCAAAGCAGCAGCTTTGATTCAGGCTCTAGAGAGGCCTCCAGAGGAGCCTCTACCTACACATCATTATCATCTTAGAGCTAAAGACAAAAATAAGAAAAGCCCATGCCACTAGTACCTACACTACTTACCTTCCATAGCTCAATCCATCAATAAATATTTGCAGCTTGTTCTAATATTGATCCAAAGCCTCTTTTCACGGGGATCGAACCCGCACTTATAACTTCTTACGTCTCAACCGCAGTTGATCCTCAGTCAAACAACTTACTTTATTGTGATTTGATAGAAGTTCAAAACATAACATTAAAATTGATAGACTAGCAAAAACTCTACAAACCTTGAACTTTGGCAATAACATAAAAATGTACTTTAAGAAAAGTAGATAAAGTTGTAAATAGGTACGGAAAATCTAATAACCATCTTCATCCAAAATAACCTCTATTCAATTGTAATAAAGATTTCAGATCACCTTTCTTTTGATCTTCATAATTCAACAGTGTTATAGTAAGACTGCAACCGAAGTACAGTCGTATACAGTTATAATAGAGTTGAAACTCGTAAAATAGGGTGTTGTAGTTCAATGGCATTTGCAAAAACCGGTATGGTGTGAGTGGGTTCCGTCACGCACGTGCATTGTTTGAATGTTTTTGTTGATGAGTTGATTCAGAGGTTTCTACTAGTATGGAAGTAACACTTATTGACACTGGAGTGGTAACCTATCGTTTCATTTTCCTAAACATAGTATTATATAATCTGTGCCTAAACTAACCTTATTTGACAGCACTTTAATTGTTGCCATCCCTTTCTCACAAACTGAAATGACAAAGACAGTCAAGGTTAGTTTAGAAAAATGCAAAAACAGAATTGAGATAATTATTTCTTTCAAATAGACATTTAGTGCTGTTTAAAACTATTCCACTTTTGTGCACCAAGCTTACAATCGATTGGTGCGCAAAAGTGGAATAGCGTAGGTGCGGAAGTCCTTGGTGTGCAAAGTGGAATGCTTCGTTAAATTAGGTTAGTTCAGGAAAATGAAGTAAAATTTTTATATTCCTCGAAAAATGTGAACAACACAGTCCCATCCAATTACACATAAACTCCACTCTCCAAGGTCGAGTTATTGGCATACTTCACGTAAATACGACGAGAATAATAGATGCTTGAATCAGAAACGCGATCCTGATATTTTAATGGCTTTCATATAAAACCTCAAGTTGGGAAAGCATAATTGACGAAATAGAAGCTTTCGATACTGATTTTAATTGAAGCAACCCACATTGTATTGATGTTTGAAGTATTTATCTACATAAAAAGTAATTTATCACATAAATTTGTTATATTTTTTTTTGATAATATTTTTATTAGGGGCCGAAATGGGAATGGTGCCGAGTTACGAGTAAAATATCGATCTTCAGAAACATGATAAATAATATTTTTTGGCACACCATATACCTTATACCATTGCTCTAGTTTTGTGTAACGTTTCCAAGTATAAATAAGGTCTTTTGTTTAGGCTCGTCTGCCCATGATCTCAGTCTGTTCAGATTTGTTTTATTATCATAAAATAATGAACCGTATTCCATCGAAATAATAGCCCTTATGTAAAAATCTAGACTATAAAGGCTTTGTAAACTGACTTCTTGTTTTGATAACAAAGTAGGCTTCTAAAGTATTCACTAACGATTATCCTTGGTTCACAGGTCGTGTCCGGGCCGACGGTAACCATGGCAACAGGGATTAAAACAAACCCTTGAAACCAGCGGTAAGTTACAACCAACAATAAAATTTAGTAGAATGTAGAAAGCAAGCAAGCAAGCTTTTACGATTTAGTGGCCAACTCTGGTGACGGAGTTTTTAGGTCGCCTTAAGGCTGCGGCGTGGCGTCGTGGCTTAACAACTGCTAGAGCCGGGACAGTTTAACGTGCCCTCTGATGCACGGAAACGCCCAGATGTAAATGCCACTAACGATCACCCATCCAAATAGTAACCGCGCAGAACGTCGCTTAACTTAGATAATCGGTGAAGATTGACTAAGCAAGCTATGCCACTAGAATGTACTTACTTCAGCAGTCGCAAACATACTTCTGAGTCCACCTCAATATTCTGAGAGTCCGTTGTGGGAGTCTTTGTTTCTATTGTAGCTGCTTTAGTCTTCAAATTCGCAAATTGAGGTTCTGTTTTATGAAACGTATTTCGAAGTTTCAACGTATTCTGAACTACTAACAAGGTTCTGAAAAGTTGAAAACACTAACAAGTACTCACTGGGTTTACAAAATTTGCTGGAATTGCAAATCTAGGTAACCTAAATATGAAAAGGGTCAGGGTTGCTGGATCCATACTTGCGGGATGAAGGTCAGTTGCTTCATGACCTTAGTACTTAGTAGCTACAGTAGCTTGGCTAGAAGTAATCAAATTCGAAGAATTCATCATGAGCGTCAGGGTAGGGTTATAATACTCGTACAACATCCCGTATTTTTCTTCGTTCCTCAATTGTTCCTCGAATCCACCCTAGGATAATAGGCGTTGTCGTTGCTATGGGCCATGCTTAGTTGAGATTCTATTCTTGTAGGGATGATGTTAAAATGACGTCGAAAGCCCACTGTTGAACTGACGAGATATGACGTGGCACATCTCTGCCGAACTAAGTATAAGGCTCTAGAACAATAATCGTGTTCTAGGAAGTTACGCTGCGTAATCATAGGGATATTTGAAAGAGCGCTCGGTTTACTCGGCTTCGGCGTAGAATAATAGGCCTTTACATCTATTGAAGATGATTTATACAGCGTCAGGAGGTAATCTATGCCTACACTTAACGGGACACTTTAGTGCCTGGGACAATTTTTAGATGGAATAGGCTTACCCAGCACCTATACCATCCTCTGAACCTAGTCAGCCATATCCACAGGAAATAATCCACGGCGTAGAATACGGATTAAATATTCTGTCGTCACCTGCCCTACGCAACCAGTGGCTCACGAGGCTACAGAAATAGCTATCACCCCATTCCACCCCATCAGGGTGAATGTCAGTTGCATGGCGTCATCTACGTTTTGTATTGTGCACTCGAGCGAACTTGAACGTCATCCAAGGTCGGCATGTTCTCAAAACTCAACGATGTGAGTGAATGAAATATTGTGAAACCCGTGGCGTTATTAACTCTACACGTGGTTATGGCCTCCAACGTAGTTGAATCGTCAGAATTTTGACAATCGTTCCTTTAGAGTGGATGACGGACAAGTGCTACCTGGGCTCTATCAGAATCATTAAACTCAGAATTTGGTAGTAACTGATGGTGAAGTAATAGTAATGCTGATAGATTTGATGCTGAATAATCAGTGTATTTGTAAAACTAGATTTGGCTAGGTGCCGAATGTGGAATATCATTAGTGCTCAAAAAATCTATGTTCAATGTGGAATACATTTGTAAATTCTATATTGAACCCCTGATGACTTTCAAGAATAGAGATATCACTGTAAAATCAATCCTATCTTCTAAAATTAAAGTCTAAAGTGGTCGTGGCCCATAACATGAGTGTTGAACCAAATATTTTACGGAAAACACAGCCTGCCTCGGTGAAAAAACAATTTCATCTCGTAATACCCCTTCCCTGGCATGAATGAATAGTGCGTCAGGCAGTATTGATTGGGCTTGCATCCAGACCTTGAACCCAGACCTTTGTAACTAGGTCACCTGGGGATTTATGAACATTCTGTTCGCTGAAAGTGCCATTAAAATGACCGATGAGTCGTTCAAGATAACGCCTAGAAAAAGATATTTAAGGAAAATGTTTGGTTTGTTATTTAAAATTAAAAATGTTATTGAGATTTACTTGTAATTTTAAGTAATTTTAATTTCAGATGTAAGCTACTAAATTTCTAGGTGAAACGAGACGAGTAGACATGTTTCTTCTATGTCTGGGTGTTACTATAATAAATATACTTAAGTACTCTATCAGCAATCTAGTTCTCATAGTACAAGCTCTGCTTAGTTTGGGACTAGAGAACGTTGTGTGAAATTTCCAAGGATATTTTACAAAATAAGGCGATCTGGTTCACCGACCGGTGGGCTCGATGGAAATAACCCAGGGAATTTTCTAGCCAAAAATAGTAGAAACTAACTATTCGTTCCAAAAAACCAGGTCATGAGACGTCCTACCAATGCCGTGCGCCCATCTGTACAAACAAACAGACTTACATTCCTATTGTATACGTAGTAAGTGTAGTGTATAGCACGTACTTACTCGTAATTGAAGAAGCTATCGGAAAAATAGCTACAAAGTCGCTTCCCGCGTCTGTCTGTCTGTATGTATGTATGCTTAGATCTTTAAAACTACACAACGGATTTTGATGCAGTTTTTTTAATAGATAGAGTGATTCAAGAGAAAGGTTTATATGTATAATACATCATCATCGTCACTGCATTGCACCCGGGCGGGTCGCTAGTTTTCTATACTACTAAAACAGAACACAATTTAATACTTTTAATAGGTAGGGTACCCTACCTACTTACTTATTCATTCTTATTAGGTAGCGGTACGTAATAATTGAAAACGTGTACGTACACACGTTTTCAAATAAAATTGACAAAACATTACAAAAGTCTACCTGAGTCAAATGGCCTAAAACTTTTTATACCTCCCGATCGTTCAATTTTCAATTTTATCTCCTTCAAATAAAGTAGCGAATACAAGAACAGGGACAATATAACTAGAGCATCTTATTTCGTACTCTAAGCTCTTCTCATAAAGCTCCTCTCCTTTCAAGATTGCGAAAAACTTGTCAAGTGCGTGTCAGGCTTTTGGACCAAGGGTTCCTTAGTTTTACTACCGAGTTGCTGACGATTCGGACAAAATTTATTAGGACACAGTGTCCCAACTGACGCTTTTGATTTTAAAATTTTTTTGACTGTCGATTCGGACACCATCAAATTATTAAAACTGTTGAGTACAGTCAGGTAAAAACAATTTTAAGCAAAATACTTAAAATATAACTATAAAAATCGTTAAAAGTTTCAGATTTCTCATTTTTTTTTAATTTGTAATCATCTTTTAGTGTAGATCCATAGGTTACACGAAGCATTTTGTAAAAAAAAAAAATCGTATTACATATTAACGATTAAAAACACAGCTTCTTGATCCAATAATTTTATTTTATTTTACAATTTGGCTATATTCTAGCCCAAAGCCCAACGTTGCAAATTCGTACAAGGACAGAAATTCAAAAAACGAATTTGTAACACACGGACAGAACGACGACACGATGATGTCATTAGGGCCCGTTCGCATCTTCTGGATACGGAACCTTGGAAGCAATCTTTCTAATTTATGTAGCAGTGGAAAGCAATTACCGTGGTAAATGGCTCAGGGTAGAGTCCATAAATAAGTCTTTGTTTCTAATGAACTGGAAGCTGACATCTCATGATTTTCGGGAGTATCGCGAAAATCAACATTTAAAGTTTTTTTTTAAATAATAAATAAATAAATAATAAATAAATAAATATTCACAGACATTTAACACAGCGCCTTCTAGTATCAAACTAAGCAAAGCTTGTACTATGGGGACTAGATGGGTGATAGAATACATAATTACATTTTTTATTTTCTTTTTGTTAATTTATATATACTATATAATACATAGACACCCTTACTACTTTTTAGAGTTATAGTAAGGATCCATTTTTTTTTAAATATAATATAGCCTATGTCACGGGATAGTGTAGCTTCCCAACGGTGAAATAATTTTCCAAATCGGTCCAGTAGTTTCCGAGCCTATTCAATGCAAACAAACAAACAATCAAATCTTTCTTTTTTACAATATTGGTATAGTATTTATATATGTAGTAGGTACGGCGGCTCCTGTATAACTTTTACGTCGCCATTAGCTAGTACTCTGGATTCAAAGCACCTGAGTCCTTAATTTATATTAAAATAATTATTACTTCCATTGGCATTCTGGGACCGTTTTACTTAACTTTGAAAGAATGGCTGCTATTACTCGTCTTTCTTTGACTAATCACAATAAACCAGGGCTAGTAAAGTATTCTATTTTGAGAAAAAGACAAAGTATAGTAGGTGCCAAATAACACCGCAATACAGGTCATTCACCCACCTTCACCACGATGTCGCAAAATTCAATTTATGAATGGCTAATTCTGTCGCTTTCCATATAAACCTGTCGCTAAGACGGTAATCTCTCGAATCTCGTAGTACTTTTTGTTTACCATACATAAATTGAATTTTGCGATATCGAGGTGAAGGTGGGTGAATGACCTGTATTGCGGTATTATTTGGCACCTACTATACCTGTTCTTTATGAGACAACTAGCTTCCGCTCGCGACTTCGTTCGCGTCCCTTTGGATCCCGTTGATTTTCCGGGATAAAAAATAGCCTATGTGTTAAACCAGGTCACGGACAATATATATTCCTAGTTTCATCCAAATCGGATCAGTACTTTTTGAGCCAATTCGTTACAAACATACTTACATACAAATCTTTCCTCATTATAATTTTATAATAGATGTAAAGGCACACGGTGATGGCCAACCTGATGGTAGCTAAGCGGCAAGTCGGCACAAAGCAAGTCCATTGAGGATGTGTCCGGTGAGGCAATGCGTTCATCACTCTGAGACGTATCATAGTTTTTTTTTTTAATAAATAAATAAATAAATAAATATTCACGGACACTTAACACAACGCCTTCTAGTCCCAAACTAAGCAAAGCTTGTACGATGGGAACTAGATGGCTGATAGAATTCATACATAATTTTTTTTTTTGTAAATACATACTTATTATACATAGAAATACCCAGACACAGAACAAACTTCTATGTTTGCCACACAAATGTTTGTTCTCGGTGGGGATCGAACCCACGACCCACAGCACGGAAGGCAGAGCTACTACCGACTGAGCCATGACGCCAGTCAATAGATGTTACGTCCCATCTGCCCACACACACACCCTTCAAATTGGAACACCCACTGCTACACCGTAGCATGCTACCACGTAGCCAGTGGATATATCTAGAAAAGAACTTGAACCTCCACTAGTGGGGACTTATTGGTGGAGATTTATGGAATATACCAATGGCCAGTATCATTGCTTAGCGGCAGAAATAGGTACTAAACTTAGTACCTACCTACGATGGTAGTACGAAGTCAACGAGCTCTTACACAAAGATCCCTATACCCCTACCAACGGTTTTTGTGTGTCCATCAGCCAAAAAACTCTTGCACAATGCGCCAGTTGCATTACAAAATGGATCGTCCAACAATACTATTTTGTAATTTTACTAACATTGGTAGTAACTGTTGGTCCGTCTGTGAGACCACAGTGTAGCCTAGTTCCCAGGCTGTGTAATGGCTAATCTTTTCACGTGCACTCGGCGAGTGAAACGAAGCTTGCGACCAAGATACTTGTACAAAAAATCTGCAGGTCTGCACGATTTCTGGACTTCTTATCAAAAAAACTCCGTGCTGGCCATCGCAGGGGACGCTAAGGGGATTTTAAGACAAATAGTCCAGAAATCCTCTTCGTAAGGGGAACTCGCAGGGGATTGCTGGAATCCGCCAGTTTGGTGATTTTTACGACCAAATCATCATCATTGGAAACTTCCGCACACAAATCTTTACGGAAGATTATTGGTTGTACACCATTTTATGAAATGATGATGATAACGTCTTTTTTACTAGCTAAGTTTTGCAGCCCAAGGTAACCACGTGCATGTGAAAAGATACTGATACTATTTGTGTGGTGATGTGTGACCGTTGTGATTTCGTACTAAACTTATTACAGGGCATGATTACAGTAATCCCAATTCTGATATTACGTACCTATAAGACCTTTTAATTAGGTTTCTTGGAAAGAAATGACTCATTACGATTACGTTATACTGTAAATGACCACTCATAAACAAACTGAAGGATATATGCACACACAAACATAAGGTCCGAAATCGTTACTCAAGCATAGATTTGAGTAGAGATTTTCGTACAAAAATCTATGCTCGAGTCCGGATCAGTGCTTGAGCAGGAAATCAGCATACAGGCCTTAGTTCAATCTGCCCCCGTACCGTAAGCTCTGAACTGCTTTCGCTGCCTAGCATAATGTCAAGCGATGTCACAGAAAACAAGAAGCTTTTGACGCCAAAAAACGCGCTAGTGTCACTATTTAGTCACAGAATACCTAATGATTTAGTATGAAACCTGGCAGGTTTTTATAAAACAACTATTGCCCCCCTAGGAACAACGATGCGAGCATTGAATACGAACATTTGCTTAGCAGAAACTACGGTGGCAGCACTTCTGAGACAAAATCTTTCACAGAGAGCTGTATTCTACTTTTCTGTTGTGTGCATGTTTATTTGTGTAATTTTGCGTGTTATCCGTTTATTTACCCTTTTTAAAGGGGATATGGCGAGACAAGGGTCGTAGCTCGGTTCATTACTCCCTGAACTTGGGCACATTTTCCTCGTGTCCTGTTTTTTCTGCTAAATGACGTCATCAATCACTGGTATTGAGCTTGAAGTAATCCATCAGTATACTGTATACTTCTTTGCCATAAAATAAAATATTTTTAGGGGTTTGAAAAATTTTAGAGGTGACATTGTAAGCATTTATTTAGTTTAAGAACCCAAGTAAGGTGCATTGGGGTAATTGCGAAAATGGGTATATTCCGAAAATCCATAAAATCTAGTAACATAATGCGATATTTTCCTGTTGGCAACATTGGTCTAGACGCCATCTTGATTGGCATCGCCGTGACAGTCCTACATATCCTCGTGCCAACAGGAAAATATCGCATTATGTTACTAGATTTTATGGATTTTCAGAATATACCCTTTTTCGCAATTACCCCAATGCACCTTATAATAATCTTTTATGTTTTTTTTTGTGGTTACTTATTCTGTTTATTTATGGTCGGTTTCAATAATATTCAACTATTGGATATCAGTTCGTAGCTGCTATGGTAATCAACCAGCAGCAATACCACGAAGCGTACCTAAAATCGTAGGGGCCACTAAGGGTACTTTGGGAAAAACTATAGAAATCCCCTTTGCAGGGGGAACTCGCAGGATTTTTTTTGAATTATAGAATAGAATAGAATAGAAAACGTTTATTTTGTGTCACAAAAAGAATCATACACGAGTTCAGCAGAAGAACAAAAACAAAAATAGAGATCTAATATTATGACAACAAAATCTGTCGTCACTCAGCATAAGTTGTAGCAGCATGGGCACTACTACAACGCTGGTATTCTGTGACGCCAAGGCTTAAGCCGGCAGCAACGGCGGTACACAGCGTTATACTTATTTTAATATAGGTAATATCTTATAAGTAACATAATACTAAAAATTAACACTTTACATAAACTTAGTTAGCTACATCAGGAATTAACACAGACCACATTATTATGAAAATAGACATTTACAAAATGAAAACAATAAGGAGATTAAAGATCATTAAATAACTAAAATAAAGATACACTATTCAATTATTTTCAAATAAAAACAAAACACTTTATCAACAAAATCAAACCTGTATAAAATAAAATGCGTGGGAATTTGATAAAAATGGGTTTTATTGAAAATAGTTAGAGACACAACCGCTAGTAGGGATTTTTAAACAGGAAAAGGAAAAAAATATTGCCATAACATAAAAATACTAATCGGCTGTGAAAATGTTGCAATAACTTATACTAAAATATTACCATGTTTGGCATGGCGTTAGATATATATTAACTTATATGTTTAGAAATATTATTGTTCTAAACATAATTGGGGCCGGCAACAAACTACTCTACAGGTAACTGACAGAGTCGCTTTACTGACCTTCTGTACACTTTATTATTCATTTTGATATCGGCCGCTCGTACTACATTGTCTCTACCAGGATAAGTTTTTACAATGTGAGCCATATTATAATTTAATGGAGTAGTGTTTAAATCTTTTACAATTACCAAATCACCTTCTTTGAGGTTTGGCTGCGGATATTTCCACTTGGGACGGCTTTGAAGCTGTGTTAAATAATCATTTGACCATAATTTCCAAAAATCTTGTTTAAGTTTGGTGCAAAGATTCCAAAATTTTAAACGATTAACCGAAACGTTTGTTAAATCTACTTCAGGATAGCTAGCCAGAGCTGTTCCAATTAGAAAATGTGCAGGCGTTAAATAACTACAATCATTTGAATTTGCAGAGAGTAGAGGCCTAGAGTTCAAAATTCCTTCGATTTGTACAATGACTGTATTGAGCTCTTCATAGGTTAAACATTGGTTCCCTACTACTCTCTTTAAATGGTGTTTCACACTTTTGACACCTGCCTCCCACAACCCTCCAAACTCAGGGGAATAACTGGGTATAAATCTAAATTTAATGTAATGTTGAGAGCAAAACCCATTAACATTATCCCTATGATTTTTAGAGGATTGTAGTTCATACAATTTTTTCATCTCATTGGATGCTCCTTTAAAAGTTTTAGCATTGTCACAAAATATGTTTGTGGGCATACCACGCCTAGAAATAAACCGCTTGAGACATGCTAAGAAGGCTTCAGTTGTCAAGTCCGATACGAGCTCTACATGTATAGCTTTGATAGCAAAGCAAACGAAAAGCGCAATGTAACCTTTCTTAACGATAGGCTTTCTAACCCTAGCTACCTTCATGTCGAAGGGTCCACAAAAATCAACGCCGACATGCTGAAATGGCCTGGACGCTGTAATTCTTTCTTGCGGGAGGGAACCCATCAGCTGCTTAGCAGCCTCAGCTTTCAAACGAAAACACTTGACGCATTTGCGCACCACCTTCTTGACCTCTCGAATACCGCTGACTATAGAGTACCTTTGGGATAGAGAGCTCAATACTAATCTGGGACCTGCGTGTAAGAGTCGCAAGTGTTCTCTTTCTATTATAAGATTAGTTATGACAATTGTGACAATTTTTCGGGAGGATAACTGGATGCTTTTTATCGAAAGACGTCTCTTTAGCATTATGGAGCCTACCTCCTACTCTAATAATGCCTATTTTATCAAGAAAGGGATATAGACTACCTATTCCTGTTTTTATATTTTTTCCAGAAGAAAGTGACTCTACCTCTCTACCAAAATGTTGCATCTGAGTACAACGCACGATCACTGACATAGAGTCGCGCAGCTCTTGAGGTGTTAGGCTACTGTCCATTATTTTATTGAATTTTCTAGAACAGTTTTTATAAAATCTATAAATATATCCTATCACTTTCTGTAATTTGAAAACACTTGAGTATTTGCCAAATAATTTTGTTGAAAACAATGGCTCTACCTGTGTCAAGTTGCACGGTATGAGCGTTTCATCGATCTGTTCGGTGTCTGTGGACAAATCAGACAATTTACAAGATTCAAATCTAGTATGTTTGTGTTTCTCATCTAATAAGTAGGTTGGCCCGTGCCACCATAGCTCATTTTGCTGCAACTTGTGCGGCAAGACTCCCCGCGACAATAGATCGGCAGGATTATTACTTGTCCTGACGAAACCCCACTGCGTCTGATCAGTCAGCTCTACAATTTGCTTGACTCTATTGTTGGCATAAACATTAGACTTTACATTGCCTGACTTAATCCAAGCTAACACTATTTGAGAGTCACTGTAGAAAAATTTCTCTACCTGGGGAAACCTACCCTCTAGGACTCTACCAACTCTATGTGCCAGCTGGGCTAACAAGAGTGCACCATTGAGCTCAAGCTGAGGAATCGTCAGATTTTTACTTAAAGGAGCAACACGGGACTTGGAGCAGAGTAGTTCTGTTTGCAATGTACCATCATTTTTCAAAATCCTAAGATATAGACAGCAGCCAAAGGCTTTTATTGATGCATCAGAATACCCCACCAATTCTACAGAAGAAACCTCCTTACTGTTGACACACCTATTTATTTTTATTTTGCCCATTAACTCTAAATTGTTAAGAAAATTATTCCAGTATAGAAACTGCTCTTCGGGTACTATTGAGTCCCATCCTATCTGCAAAGACCATAGCTCCTGCATGAATATTTTGGCTACCACTATTATAGGGCCTATTAAGCCAAGAGGGTCAAACATTTTCCCTATAAAACTTAAAATTTTTCTTTTTGTATTTAATTTATGATCCTCACTAAAATTAGGACTTGAAAAAGTGAACGTGTCTGAAGTTATATCATACATCAAACCTAGGGTCTTGACTAAATTATCTCCACTCATGTCTATATTCTCAAACTGCTTTTGCTCATCTGGAATACCATCTAAAACCTCAAGTGAATTTGAGCACCATTTATGAAGAGAAAAACTACCTAACTTGAGGAGTTCTACCAATTGGGATTTCAGTTCATGCAACTGCTCTAAATTATCTGAGCCGCCTAGTACGTCATCGACGTAGGTACTCTTTATCATAGTTTGAGTAGCGAGTGGGTACCTTACTTTATACCTATGAGCTAATTCAAGCAGGCATCGAGTGGTCAAGAATGTAGAGGCCTTCAGTCCGTATGTGACCGTCTGAAGCTGTAAACAGCTGATAGGCTTCGTAGGATCATCTCGCCATAGAATATTTTGAAGGCAAGTATGGTGGCTATTGATAAACACGTTGCGAAATGCCTTTTGAATGTCACAAATTATTGTGTAAATGAAGGTCCTGAATAAAATTAGAATATCAAAAAGCTCACTCTGTACCACGGGGCCATTCAGCATGACGTCGTTGAGGGACACCTGGCTGCGCGACTTCATACTGCCGTCAAACACAACACGAAGTCGGGTCGTCTTACTTGCCTCGTTGATAACCGCATGGTGCGCTAAAAAGTATACAGGATCTTTATTAATATCATAGTTCGCAATATCCACCTTCTTAGCATGTCCTAGCTCTACATACTGATCTATGAACAATTTATACTGCTCTAGTAACAAAGGATTTCTTTTAAACCTTTTTTCTAACATTAGAAATCTTTGATAGGCAACTGAAAATGAATCACCGAGCTGTAATTCCTCCAGAGTTGTAATGAGAGGCATATCTACATGAAATCTATTATTTTTCAGACTCATTGAGCTCTGAAAGCTTTCTTCAGCCTTGACAAACTCATCACAACTCTGCTTTGCAGGCTCTGGTACCTTTTCTGACAGCCAAAAGTTTTCCATTACATTTTCTAATGTTTTATGATCACTGATAGCAAAGTTAGATATAATTTCACAAGTTACATTACTTACTTCATTATTTTCAGACACTTTTACAGGAATGTTGCCACCAACTACATACCCAAATAGGGTATTTTGTAAAACAGGTCCATTTGGGATTTTTATACAACCATCTAGCAAAACATTGAAATAAACATCTGCACCAAGTAGCAAAGAAATCTCTGCTGGGATATTAAATTCATCGTCTGAAAGTTTTACATTTTGTGGTAAATTCCACCCGGATACATTTATAAATTGTTGGGGCAATCTCATTGTTATTTGGTCAACAATGTGACATTTTAAATTTAATTTTACATTATTGTGGCATGGAAGCACACTTAGCTTCACAAATTTATTGATTTGTGTTTGTTTATTGCCTATACCTATAATATTATGAATTTGATTTATAGCAATCAATCCAAGTTTATTTACAAGGCTGGTTGTAACAAAAGATGCCTGGCTGCCGGTGTCAAGCAAGGCTCGGACAGAAACTATTTTACCATGTTGATCTTGCAAATTAACCTTTACAGTCGGAAGCAAAATGTTATCGGAAACAGGGTTTGACAACAACGTCACTGCAGGCTCTATAGGAGAAACAGGTTGTTGTTCATGCAATAAAGTATTGTGCCCTAGTTTACATATTTGACATTTGAAATTAAACTTACATTTACCGCTGTGTGTCTTTGGACAGGTAGTACATAAATCATGGTCCCGCACAAATGATTGGCGGACCTCTAGTGCTGCCGTTTTGAACTCCGGACAGCTGAAAAGAGGATGGTCACTTTTGTTACAGTGTTTACACACTTTTTTAACATTTGAGGCAACATTGGTCACCTTTGATGGAGTAGATTTATAGAATCTATTTGTACTTTCATAGCAAGTACCTTTAGGGGGCAAACTATCCTCCAACGCTATAGCGCGTTTTTCAAGAAAGTTCAAAAAATCTGCCATGGAAGGCATTTTTTCTAAATCCCTATCTAATTGATAAGCTCTATTAGTTATTTGATCTAATTTTCTTGTTAGAATGGAAATTAGCAACATATCCCATGTATCGATGGGTTGTTCTAGATTTTTCAATGCATGCAATTGTTGCTGCACATCCGACACAAAAGACCTTATAGAGGCTGCAGTGCCTTTTTGCATTGTAGGTAAATCCAAAAGAACGCTAATATGATTTCCTATTAACCGCGTTTTGTTATCAAAACGCTTCTCCAACAAGCCTAGTGCTTCCCTGTAAGACTGATTTACTAGCGGCAAGTTGACAATGACTGCCAAGGCATCATCTTTTACATATTTTCTTAGATAGAATAACTTTTGGACATCGGACAATGATCTGTTATTATCGATAACAGCCAAAAATAAATCATAGAATGGCTTGAATTTAGTGAAATCTTTCCCATCATAGGGGGTTATATCAATGGTTGGTAATTTACATGTAGAAACATTATGACATTGCGAAACTGACACTTTACCTATTTGTTTTAAAGAAGCGTTTATCTTGGCAAGCACAGAATAATAACGTTCCTCAAGAAGACCAACCTGTTCTGTATCGTTTTCGTCGATACTTAGTATGTCCAGCTGCACCGCCTCATAACTCTTGAGCGCGCTGATGAGTTTCTCCTTGCGCGCCTCCAAGACATCGATGGTTGCAGATGCAAAGCTGATGGGATCCTCCACGAACGCCTCGATGCGCGTGATCGTAGCTTTACACTGTCCCCGAAGGAGACTTCCTTGGACTCCTTGGACTCCATGGTAAAACGCAACACAACAACGCTTTTACGCTTTTACGATTCACGAACACTCCACGCACTATTATATCTAACACAAAGCCGCACTTTATTGAAATACGAACTTTTACGTTTGTTTTGGTGCGAAGTGAAGACGTTTGTTTACAAACAAACCGATGACAGCTGAGTGGATGACAGCATTGACAGCCGCGACGAACTTCAGCGCAATGGCCGCCGAAATCCTTGTCTGTGGCGGAACTGGCGGATATGGCCGCTCACCAATGTGACCAACACTGCAACTGCGCGAACTTCACTCCTCTCAAAATGGATTGAGGGTGTTTTGAAAAAAGCCAAACTCGATGTCCCAAAATCGTAAATCTTACGATATTTCGATGCTCTGATGATTTTTCTTGATGATGATCTTGTATTTTTGTTCTATGATAGCATAGAAGGAAGTTGCGGGCCTCACACAATAACCCGGCAATGGCGACTTGTATGGCAAGCCGGCCTCGACGAACACGATGCTTCACAATATTTGCGAAATGCTCGGCACTGACTCTAAATTTAACTTCGCGAAGGACCACCACACGCATGTATAAAATAAAATGCGTGGGAATTTGATAAAAATGGGTTTTATTGAAAATAGTTAGAGACACAACCGCTAGTAGGGATTTTTAAACAGGAAGAGAAAAAAATTATTGCCATAACATAAAAATACAAATCGGCTGTGAAAATGTTGCAATAACTTATACTAAAATATTACCATGTTTGGCATGGCGTTAGATATATATTAACTTATATGTTTAGAAATATTATTGTTCTAAACAAAACCAAACAATACTTAACAATACAGCGAGTATATAAAATATAATAATATACCTAAACTACTAGTCTAAAACTAAAACTGTACAGAACGACCACCAGTATGAAGTGACTGTGAATTTAACAAAAAAAATTTTAAAGAATTTTTAAATGAGCCTAATGATTTACAGTTTCTTATTGGAGGGGGCAGATTGTTCCAGCATTTCGTGGCAGCATATTTGAAGCCACCTAAAATGCTAACCCAATACTTTTAGCTAATGTAATGTACCTATTGAGGTAGGTATACTATACATACATAGAAAGGAAATGAAGGAAACCAACTCAAGGTTGTAATTTGTAATTATAATCATCAGATGGCATTTAAGGAAAAAAAAACTGCCATTTATATTTGATGCTAATTTAAGTATTTGCAGGTAACCAGTTCTTCAAGTGCCTTTCGTTTAACCCCGGTTCGTAAATAGCGGTATTTATTCGTACCTAAATATAAATAGCGGTATTCTGAAGGCACCTTGCTCGCTTACAAGTCTTCCAACCCGTTTTATGTGCGGGCACATACGGGTTACTATGTTAGGTACCAATACCAACGAGGCATTCCACGAAGAGACCAAAGAATGTCCCATAGGTTTATTAGTTAGGTTAACTAATATTTGTAATATTAAAAAACGCGTGGACAAGTATATAAATATCATCTTTGGAATCTATCGTACGTGCCAACTCTGGTGACGGAGTGTTTAGGCCGCCTAATGGCCTCATGGCTTAACGACTGCTAGATAGAGCCGGGACCGACAGTTTAACGTGCCCTCCGAAGCACGGAAGCGCTCAGATTTAAATGCCACTAGCGGTCACTATCCAAATAGTGACCGCGCAGAACGTCGCGTAACTTAGATAATCGGTGAAGATTGACTAAGCAAGCCTAGCTACGAGCGCATCGCTTGGAATCTATCAATAAGTATTTCAAACCACGTTTTTTTTAACTAATAGGATACCTACCTCCTTTCTGCCATTGAAATCTATCTATACTATAGTTTACATAATATCAGCTACGCACAGCATTAGTTCTCTTTCTATCCTAGCCGTGTGGTATCTCGCGTCCTTGTCTCCAGCATCCGTATCGATTTTCCCGGCAACCTTGACCTCTATGACCTTGGTCTATGAAACCTTGCAAGTTACAGGGTGGGTGCAGTTTGAATGTTAGTTTTTATACAGGATGGGTTTTTAATTTACTTCTTATTTGCTAGGATTGGAAGACTGTATTCAGCTGATTATACCATAATCACATGTGTGGCGACCGCTGATGGCATAATGTAGAACGCCTGTCCTCGTAGTATCATGGGAGTTAAATTACCCGTGTCACTATCGGCAGTGTAAAGAGAAAAAACCTATAGATAACACTACTGGTACTGGTAGTGCCAAGCAAGCAGTGTCACGGGGGGTAAACGAAGTAGGTAGTAGGTATTGTAATTCTACATCTCTTGAGAATTCAAAATTTCAAAATAAGTACCAATAAATAAACATAAAATATACTTATTTAGATTACTTATCTCTCTTATACTTAGGTGAGTGAGAACTTACTTAGAGAGTAAGTATAAGAAGTCGTCGAAGAAACATTTATCTAATGAATTTACGATCAGAATACGACCCGCATGCAATCACCTTTTGTGGTTGAGGTCATGCGCCATGACATTCAATCACTTTATCTGGTTCATCTTGTCGTCGCGTGTGGTAGTAGGCCATGGAGGTTTGATCCCAAAAATACACTGTATAAAAGAGGCCTATGTCTAGGAGACGACTTGCTGATTTATCATGATGATAAATTAAATTTAAAGATGCTTAATCCAGTTGAGGTAATCCGGATTCCGGAGATAACATAATAAATAACAATTACTGCGTTGGTTAGCTAATTAAGACAGAAATACTGCTGGTTTTTAATTAGATGATTAAAAGTATAAAATTTCGTATTTTGTTGTTTTTTTAGGGGTTTTTTTATGTCTAAATTGGGGGATGGTATAGGGATGATACGTTTTTATAAAAAAACATAATGGTCCAGCTGATGGACCATTATGTCTTTATTTTTGCTCTACCCATAAAACTGCATTAAGTTCTTCACAAAGCACGTACACAGAGGATATTTACTGAGGATGTGCTTGTGTGATATTGAACCACACACGTCTCATTAGACGTAAAGATGAACGTTTCATATAGGTTTCCATCCTAAAATGCTGCTGGAAAAGGTCTTCCTTAAATATTTTTAGTTTTCCATAAGTATACGATTTTCCTTCCACAGCTCCGTGAGGTAAAGTAACGCAGGCACCAGATGAACTTCCATATACTCTGTCACTTTTGTCATAATTTTTCAAAGACTATTCATAAACAGATGTGTTTGTTGTTGCAGTCGGTCGGCGGATGTCGGGCGGCGGAGGCGCGGGGCTCATGTCGTGCGTGCGTGAAGGCTCGCTGGAGCCGCCCTACCGCCCGCCCCAGCCGCACTCCGACACTAACAACCATGGTATGTCTGTTACACACTTCATCAAACCATACTTGTTCAACGGCACTGGCACGCTAGCACACTAGCAGCTGTTCTTTTCACAAGTTCTCCAGATAACCTTCGAAAGTTACAAATACACGACCATGTTAAGAACGAATGTCTTCAGAAGGACCTGTTTTTATGAACACCTGTCTGGCTACTGTCGAGCTTAGCATGAGCTCCTAAGGTGGTAAAGAAGACAAAAACTATTTCTGTCTTCTATTCCGTCAGGAGTGTTTAAACTGGTCGTTCTTTTTTGGTGTCCTGGCTCTCTTTTTGTATTGTTCTTTAGCACCAATAATAATTGCAGCCTTCTAGACAATTTGAGTCTACAGTCTGAAGAAAATAGAAAACCCGTTGTTGGTCAGTTATTCTCCTAAATGAGTTCTGCTCTGAATTCCAGGCGAAGGACGCACTGGTCGCTTCCTGCGCGGCCTGCGACGCATGTTCAAGCGACGGGGGAGTGGCACGCGAGCTGATGCGTCTCCAGACCCTAAGAGCAGTTCCACCGGCGAACTGCTGCATGCGGAGAGACATGCTAGAAGACAGTAAGTATTGTTTTGCATACCAATATCTTGCGGCTGGGAAAATTTTCTGGGAGAACATCAGTGCAATTTCTAAGGGCCCGGTATCGCATACTAAGTCAACGCAGCATATTTCGAAGGGTCGATGCTGTTACAATCCAGGTGTTGCACTGTTTCTTAACCTAAAAACTGCCTTTACATGCAGGTCACAAGATCGGTTGCTCTGGAAATCGTTCAGCAGTGGCTCCAGGAATCCTACAGAATACACAGGCGCGTTGCATATTGCAGTCGAGATTTGTATTATTTTACAAGTTAAATAGCGTTTGACTGCAATCTCGCGTGAGGATGTTGTCAATAATTGAGGCACAGCCGTTGGTGCATGGTCTCCACTCTACAGTACCCATATCCAGAGCTCTGTGTTCTAATCAATCGTCTGTTATGTTCACAGGGAGGGCGTTTACGGCAGCGGGCTGTCAGTGTCCCACGACTCGGTTTTCACGGGCGAGAGGTCGGGAGACGAGTCGAGCGACGAGAGAGGGACCCCAGCGCACTCCTTGGCACATGTCGCGTCTCATAGGGTATGTATGGGGAACTGATGAGAAGGTTACCTACGTCAGAGAGCTGTCCGTGCTACATGGGACTTCCACGCCCTTCTTGGCTCACGTAGCGTCTGGTAGGATATGCGTGGGAAATATAGGACGCATTTGTACAGTAAATTCACTCGTATCAAAGAAATAGAAGCTATGTGAATGTAAGTGGGACTTGCGCGTCGCTAAAACTGGAAGACCTGGTAAGAAACTTACGGCTTGGTTCTGTTCACGTTGCTAAGAAACCAGGTAAATCTAAATGCTAGCTCTAGGTCCAAAGCCAGGAGGAACTAGCCAGATAGCTAAGCTGCTGATTTGATTCTTGCGTCTTGTGATCCTTCGGTGTTATTATCTCGTCTGAATCTCATTCTGCTTACTTTATTGAGAGAATGTCAATGAAGGAGATCCATACTATCACATACCGATGATTCTTTAAACAATGAGAGGAGGTAACTTCTCTTCCAAATAGTCTCTGAATGTACAATCTCATTATGACGTACAGCTTAAACTAAGCCCCTCCGAATAAACTAAGAAAATGCGCAATAAAATCCGCTTAGAGCGTCCGCTACGTCACGAGCTCTCGTAAACCGATATAACACGGGTGGCGGGTCTAAGCTTGTTTACCTGGGGAGCGACGGCATTCGCATTTGACGTCAGTGTAGAAAACTACACAGTATTTTGGTCTGGATTTTAGGAGGGGTGATATTTTGAGGCCATAGTGCGTCAGTCGTATCTATTAGTTAATTTTTTTATAATTTAGATATAATCCTTTATTCACAGTACAAAAGACTCCGTAGTCCCGTAAAGGCTCCTAGCTTCGAAACGTAACTAAAGAAAAATTATAATACCTACTTAACTGTTCTATCTAAAGTTTGAGGGATCGTAGAAGTAATACCTTGAGTTGCTCCAAGAAAAGATAAGGTTCGGCTCGGCTCTACGTTCGGCTCTACAGAACACTCAAATCCAACTTCTTGGTCATTCCAGTTAGTGATCTCGTAGTTGGCTTTGGAAGCTGCATCTCCCGTGATAGTCACCAATTCGCTGTCAAAGTCTCCACATTCATAAATATTCTTAGACATTTCACATAACCCCCAATTATTCTGGGTTATTGCATACTAATATTTAGTGAAATGTGAGAGACGATTTACTAAAGATTTTATCAGCGTTTCTTAACCTTTTACAGTCCGAGAACCCCTAAGAAATCAAGCATAATTTCAAGGACCCCGTTAATAAAAACATAGGAATCTTCTTTTACCATGTATCTGGTAAACAATTTTCAATTCATTTGCAAGTATAGAGAAAGCTGCTCATTATTATAATGTCTTCTTTACCCAGTCATTCGTTGGAGTAAAGTTAATACTTACCAACTCTACAAGCATTACACAATATTCGTTCGCTCTGTACCGTTTCTTTATTTGGTGAACGCGTATTAAATGTCTGTCCACAGAAATTGGAAATACGATCTGTTATTTGGACCTCAAGTACTCATCGAGTTAAGTACTTAACCTATAGACTTCTAGACTTCTAGTTACTTTATAATACCTACGCGTATTACGTGCTCCGAGAAAATGCAATTGCTCTAGCTAAAATTTTAATGTCATTCTAGAAACTAAAGAATAATAACTATAGAAAAGAATACTTGGGAAAAATCTAGGCGTCAGTGCTGACTCTAGGCGTCAGTGCCGTGCTACCAAGCCTAGAAAAGAACTCTGAAAGCAGACATTTTATTTGATTGTTTTTTTTTTTTTTTTTTTTTGCTCCTCGGTGCAGGCTATAGTTTAGAACCATACCGCCTAGTCTTACGTTATGTTTTGCTCATAAGTTAGTTTGTTTAGGTTTATGTCTTGCGTAAATATTTTTTTTATGTAGAAATCATATCAGTTACTGATAAATTATTAGCTTGAACAACGGTACCTCATAAATAGTACTTCTTCTTCTTTTATTTATGGCCTCTGTCCGTCATTTCAAAAGACAATTTTGCTAGTGTCAAGTGAAACATTTTAATAAGTCAAGTGAAGTATGAAGTTTTTTTTTTTTTTTTACTACTAAGTAGGCAAACAAGCGTACGGCCCGCCTGATGGGAAGCGGTTACCGTAGCCTATGGACGCCTGCAACACCAGAGGTATCACATGCGCGTTGCCGACCCTTGAAGAATTTTAAAACACCCTTTTTGAAGTGCCCCATATTGTAGTCACTAGGGAAAGCCTCGACAGGAAGATCGTTCCACAACCTGAGTGTTCGCGGGAGGAAATTCCTCTGAAACCGGACGGTGCGCGACCACCCTGGCTCTAGGGTGTGTGGTAAGTTAGATAACTGGCAAGAAATTTAAAGAATTAAAAAATGGAATAAGATTTTTTTTAATGGTTTAAGAATTATCCATTCATAGCCCATGGAAAGCTTAGTCCAGCGGGCCTAAGATGCGCACCGCGAGATATTTGTCATGTCGTTCTGTCAAAATGTAAGCATTTTGTACCAGTTTAGGAACTATTGCATTATCTGTGGTACCTAATGGTGTCGACAAAACGCGCCATAATGTACACTTTTGACACTTGTTAGTCGTCGTACCTCTCTGAGGACGAGATAATAGTCATGCAGAAATGTCAAAAGTTGAAAATTCAAAGGCGCGGTTTCTCGACAACATTACCACAGATAATGCAATAGTTCCTAAACTGGTACAAAATGCTTACATTTTGACAGAACGACATGACAAATATCTCGCGGTGCGCATCTTAGGCCCGCTGACTCACGATCTCTGAGTCACGGGCAGACGTCCCGACTCCTGTGTATGTGTATGAGTATGCATGGATATGAGTTCCGAGTAATAATCTTAATTGAATTCTATTTGCGGTGCCTTCTGTTCTGTATGAGCTTATAACCGAGTCTGTTGTGCGAATATTAGTAATTCTCATAATATGCAATTACTAGCTGATACCCGCGACTTCGTACGCGTGCGAAACTTTCCACCAAAATATCTGTCAACCAGTATACGATGAACCTCGTGTCAAAGGCGGCTTTTGGCTTAGAGAGGTCAAGCTGTAGGTATCTAAGAATCCACGTCTTTCATTTCAATAAAATATAGCCTATGTTTCAATCCGGATAAAGGGCTTCCGAATGGTATAAGTTTCATTGAAATTGGTCAAGTAGTTTAGGCGTGATCCGCGAACAAAAAGACAAACTCGATTTTTGAAATCAGAATCGTTTATTTAGTAGAACTGCATATTTAGTTTTCCCATATTATCTTTATTTCTAGTTTTTGGCTCTTTTACAGTTTTATAATATAGTAGGTGCCAAATAACACCGCAATACAGGTCATTCACCCACCTTCACCACGATGTCGCAAAATTCAATTTATGAATGGCTAATTCTGCCGCTTTCCATACAAACCTGTCGCTAAGACGGTAATCGCTCGAATCTCGTAGTACTGTTTGTTTACCATACATAAATTGAATTTTGCGACATCATGGTGAAGGTGGGTGAATGACCTGTATTGCGGTGTTATTTGGCACCTACTATAGTATAGATGACGTGGATTCTTAGATACAGCTTTAACTTTCAAACAAAAAGCACCCATTTGCTACGAGGTTTCGTATGCTGACAGATATTTTGGTGGAAAGTTTCGCACGTGTACGAAGTCGCGGGTATCAGCTAGTTACATATAAAAAGTATGCGTAGAATTCGTGGATATGAAAAATATAAGAGAAGGCAAGAAGGTAAAACAAAAATTGGCTATTGTTATTGTCTCAATAGCTGACTGGTCTAGTTTAGCCTGAGCATTAACATTGAGCAATGCGTGAGACTTGCTGTGAGAAGTTTTGGTGTTATAATTGTTTACGTGACTGTACTCAACAGCTTCCATTTGATTTTGTACGAAACGTCAGTAAAATATAAAAAAAAAATTAAAATCAAAGGTGACAATTGGGAGAATTTGTCCCAAAATTTTCGTGCATTCCCGATGTCCCCATGATAATTCTCCAAACAGGATTTTAAGAAAGGATTTTTTAGGGAATAATTGAAAGGGGGATTTTGAGATAAACCTAGAATTAATTTTATAGAATAGAATAGAATGTTTTTATTTTGTTATTTTACAGAGGTATTACAAAATCAAATCTTAGAACTATAATTAAAAATAACAAAAATGGCCACCACTCAGCATGGTGCCAGGGCAGGATATGTTAGTACCCTGCCTAGGCGCTGGTTTTCAGTGGCGCCAGTTGCGTACGTGCGGTAAACAAAATTTTTAAACATTCTGTTAAAGGAATCGTTACTCAAGCAAATATTTAAGTAAAGACTCATACAAAACTGTGAATAAATCCTTAAGAGTCGCAGTAACTGGGAATACTGACCTAAATGTCCGTTGTGTTGTAGTGCTTCTGCACAGGCCAGCATTTTTTTAACATTACGAATCTTCTAGAACTTCCTTAACGATCATATCTGAACGCAGCAATGTGAGGTTACATTCTGGCTGGTAGCTTGCTTGATGTGGTGCCATGCCATCCACCTTGACTGCTCAAGGGGGTAATCGCTGCCTCATTAAAACCCACGTTTTGACAGGCGTCATGGCTCAGTCGGTAGTAGCTCTGCCTTCCGTGCTGTGGGTCGTGGGTTCGATCCCCACCGTGAACAAAAATTTTCTGTGGCAAAACATAAATGTTTGTTCTGTGTCTGGGTGTTACTGTGTATTATAAGTATGTATTTACAAAAAAAAAATGTATATAAGTATTATATCAGCAATCTAGTTCCCATAGTACAAGCTCTGCTTAGTTTGGGACTTGAGGGTGTTGTGTGTAATGTCCAAAGATATTTATTTTTATTTATTTTATAGGTTTTCTAAATTGTTTTTATACTAAATCATAGGTATTCTGTGACTAAATAGTGACAAGCGCGTTTCAGCGCGTTGTTTGCCGTCTGAAGCTTCTTGTTTTTGTATATCTATGCCACATCGCTTGATATTATGCTGGACAGCGAAAGCAGTTCAGAGCATAGGGCGAAGGGTAAAGTCAGACAACCTTCTCGCTCGCACATTTCAACATTTTTGAAGATATAATATAACTAAATGTAATTATGTGAAATTACAGAGCTTCAGGGTCGAGAGAATAACAATGCAAAGGTTTAATAAAAATATCACATTGATCCAAACAAGTTTTCTAACCAAAAAATGTGCTGTGCGCTTTAATTTATCGCATTGTTACAAGTTTTTTGGTCGGAAAACTTGTTTTGATCAATGTGATATTTTTATTAAACCTTTGCATTGTTATTCTCTCGTCCCTGAAGCTCTGCAATTACACATAATTACATTTAGTTATATTATATCTTCAAAAATGTTGAAATGTGCGAGCGAGAAGGTTGTCTGACTTTACCCTTCGCCTTAAGATACGGGGGCAGCTCGTAGATTTTTTTCCATCTTCTGGAAGTACCAACAGGCTACAACTAGAAAATAACGTCACGCGCCAGTGACTGCAAGATACACTGTACGGGTACTCGGTTCTGCTCTCTTGGGCATTGACTGTGCAATAACAGCTTTTTACCTATTTTATGATTATTATGTTACTTATTCGCAATAACCTCGGAAAGCATCTATATGAGCATTTTATTTTGTAATGACCGCATGAAGAATGTTATGAGAGCAATTGTACAAAAAGATATCTCTAAGATATTTCCTAATAGCATTTCAGTTGGTGTAAATAAAGTACTTAGAGATTTAACCCCCTATCTTATATAAAGTTAAGAGTAGAGTAGTCTTGTTTACCATACGTAATCAGGACATAATGTCTACTCTTACTTTTTATAAGATAGAGGGTAAAATGAAGGCAATCATGGAAAAATAATGCCGGGTAATAATTTACTTCAGCTTTGAGACCGAGATCACAGAAGACTGTATTGAGATGAAATAACTTTCTTACAAAATTAAGCTACGAATTATGTACCCGAAAGGCTTTTATTACCCAAAGTAGAGCTTTCAGCAGATGACGTCACGCCACACAGGTCCATCGTGCCGTTGTGCACAACACTAGTTATTTTTATATTTATTTTCCTCTATCAACTCGGATGGGATGAATGATGAATCACGAGCGGACGAATGAAATCGCGAACTCAGTCTGAGTATCGCAACCGGTCGAGCCAGTATACTGGCCAGTTACAACGAAAACCTAAAAATCGAGTTTTTAAAAACAAAACAGTGAGTGTATTTCGAAGGCTGTTGATTGGTTGTTTCTTTATTTTAACTAACGGTTTTGAAAATAGAATTCGAGAAGTTGATTTTTTCTTAAAAAGTTTGAACATGTGCATGAAAACTTTGTGGTCAAAAAAGTTTGTTGGTATTGTGAGTGATCAGTGCTTGTGAGAATAATTCGACGTATTATTATAGAAGTATGCAGAAATAGGAAAACAACAGGACAAAGATACTGGATATTAATATGTTTCATGGAGAATTAAATCTATGTGACTCACATAGGAATGACTAGTTACTTAGGTACAAAGCAAATTGCATTTACGTCAATTTTAAATCTTTGCTTTCTTATCGGTTCCAAAATGTTTAATCTAAAACGCTGTCATCATGTATAAAATTGATTAGCAAACGATTATTGTTGTCAACAATACCTACCTACATAATATAGATAAATTGTAAATTATATTGGCCGAATTAGTTACTAAATAAAACTCATCATTATTTACAATGATTTTTTGAATAAGTGACGGAGTTCTGAGGTAACGAACATAAAAAAATATATAAGTAGGTACAACTGAAATAATAACCTCTTTACGTTTGAAGTTGGTTAAATAAATATTCTTGGTTATATCACACAATGCTACTAGTCCCAAACTAAGCAAAGCATGTAATGAGAACTAGATTGCTTGATTCTGATAGAATATTTATAAAAAAAAAACAACTTTTATATTGTATAAAAAAAAAAAAAGTTCCAAGACAAAGTCTATAGTAGGTGCCAAATAACACCGCAATACAGGTCATTCACCCACCTTCATCACGATGTTGCAAAATTCAATTTATGTATGGTAAACAAACAGTACTACGAGGTTCGAGCGATTACCGTCTTAGCGACAGTTTTGTATGGAAAGCGGCAGAATTAGCCATTCATAAATTGAATTTTGCGACATCGTGGTGAAGGTGGGTGAATGACCTGTATTGCGGTGTTATTTGGCACTACTATAGTAAAACTTATCTGTATCATTTTCGATGCAACCAACTTGTGCAATGTGCATCTTTGAACTATTATGACGACTTCAGTCGACTTCTTCACTATCGAATGTATCGTCTCATTATGTTGGCATTTCTTCAATAAAGGTAATGTATGACTCATGCAATCGATAACTGGTTATTTGACATTGGACGCGAGGTTTTAAAAGTTTACTTTTAAAATTGGAAGCGCTTTTCGCTAGGTTCCAAACTCGAACTCTATTTTAAATTTAAATTTCAAACTATAAGGTGCGGGCCTAAGATGCGGACCGCGAGATATTTGTCATGTCGTTCTGTCAAAATGTAAGCATTTTGTACCAGAATAGGAACTATTGCATTATCTGTGGTACATGTTACCAGTCATTTTTATTGCAGTGGATTTTATTTAATTTTACAATTTACCGCTTTATAAAGAGTTAAAATATAAATATATCGGAAATAGATTGTTTTTTCATTGACGTCAGACATCAGACTTTACAATTAGATACATACATTTTAATATTATGCTGTGGTTAATGGTGTCTCCTAGTTGGACATTTTATTGATACCCAAAGTAGGAATAACCTATGTTATGGCATACCTATGCTATGTTATCCTAATTCCTACTAATATTATAAATGTGAATGTAAGTTTGTTTGTTACGCTTTCACGCGGAAACTACTTAACCGATCATAAACTTTTTACCTACACATTACCTATTCTTCTTGGAGGTATTAGAAATAACATAGGATACTTTTTATCCCGGAAAACCCACGGGATCCAACGGGACGCAAACGAATTCGCGGGTATCAGCTGGTTGTATACACGGTGTAACATAAATACCCTATAAGTCCGAAAGTGGGGTATTTTACAGGACATGGTGAACAGTGTTTGTTTTACGACTTTTGAGATTTCGAAGTTTTCATTCACGAAATGAGCTCGTAACTTTTATTTAAAATGTACCTACAAACAGCTAGCGTGTGCGTGCGACGCGGTAGGATGGTACCTACGTGTGCATGCGTGTGTACGGGTTTACGCAAATAGTAAACAAACACTTAGGGTAGTCGCAAATTTCAAAAATAATAAAAGTTGTAATTTTTTATGAAAAATTCAATTACGATGTATTGAACCTTTGCTCATGTGCAAGCACTCAGGTGGTCGGTCTGATTACGCCTCCTTCGGACTTATAGGGTATTTAGGTTACACCTTGTATAAAAGACCTCAGTAAGTACCTAAGCTCGAATCTGAAGATAGAACTTCAAGTAGTTATAGCATCGCACCGCATTACCTATCCCGCGCATTGTCGCATTGTTGGCAACGCATTTTTCGAAGTAAAATGTCTAATAACTAATTATTTTCGCTGCTTTGTAACGAAATTGTTACAATTTTAAAAACGGCATCGTAAGTTTATTTTAAAAAAGTAAATTGCATCATTGCAAGTTTTAAAAAAATGTGGGACCTGCGAGCCTAGGATGCGCACCGCGAGATATTTGTCTGTCAAAATGTAAGTATTTTGTACCAGTTTAGGAACTATTGCATTATCTGTGGTAATGTTGTCGAGAAACCGCGCCTTTGAATTTTCAAGTTTTGACATTTCTGCATGACTATTATCTCGTCCTCAGAGAGGTGCTACGACTAACAAGTGTCAAAAGTGTACATTATGGCGCGTTTTGTCGATACCATTAGGTACCACAGATAATGCAATAGTTCCTAAACTGGTGCAAATTACTTACATTTTGACAGAACGACATGACAAATATCTCGCGGTGCGCATCTTAGGCCCGCTGGACTCCATCCAATTTGCCCCAGACCCTTTCACGCATTGGTTTAAGTTTTTTTTAGAAAATATAAGAACCAATTAAAGATATTCTAGTACAGTATTATTTTAGTTGAGGTTTTCCGTTATAATTAATAAATAAATAAATATTCACGGACACTTAACACAACGCCTTCTAGTCCTAAACTAAGCAAAGCTTGTACGATGGAAACTATGTAGATGGCTGATAGTATACATACATAATTTTTTTTTGTAAATACATACTTATAATACATAGAAACACCCAGACACAGAACAAACATCTATGTTTACAACACACAAATGTTGGTTCTCGGTGGGGATCGAACCCACGACCCACAGCACGGAAGGCAGAGCTACCACCGACTGAGCCATGACGCCTGTCAATTTGCAGTGCTTTAGCCATATTTGGCTGATGATGGTCGCAATGTGGGTTTTTGTGTTTTTGGTTATTTTGGTTAATTTGTTTATGCCAACTATAAACATACCTAATAGAGATTTTGATGAGCACTTTGCAGTTGAGAACCGATTCGGAACCAATGTTAACTACATGAGTAATTTAAGATTTATGTCTATGTAGGCGTAACTCATTAACATTTTGGAACAATGTAAAGAAACCGCCGTATTCGTAAACACTTGAACACATATTTTGCACTAGCTTCCGCTCGTGACTTCGTTCGCGTCCATTTGGATCCGGTTGATTTTCCGGAATAGAACGTGGCCTATGTATTAATCCAGCGGGCCTAAGATGCGCACCGCGAGATATTTGTCATGTCGTTCTGTCAAAATGGAAGCATTTTGTCCTTAGAGAGGTACGACGACGAAGTGTTAAAAGTGTACATTATGGCGCGTTTTGTCGTCACCATTAGTTACCACAGTTAATGCCATAGTTCCTAAACTGGTACAAATGCTTACATTTTGACAGAACGACATGACAAATATCTCGCGGTGCGCATCTTAGGCCCGTCACGGACCATACATATTTCAAGTTTCATCCAAATCAAATCATTAGTTTTTTTGTGAAAGAGAAACAAACATACATCCATACAATACATCCTAACAAACTTTCGTGCTTATAATATTATATGATAATAATATATTACTATGTATTCAGTAATATCACAAGGACCATTTAGAATCGTCTTGTCGTCGAATACCATGATTTTTCTGCAATGCAGAATATTTGAAATAATCATACATAACTGTATTACTAATTCACTAAGAGTCTGGGGCAAATTGAAAAGAGCCCAGGTCCCACATTTTTTTAAACTTACAATGATGGAAGTGTGTTAAATGTATGCAAATCGGGACCTGAAATGCTCTTACCCCTTTTAAATACTAAAAAGATACGTATCATTGTTATTTGATTAGGAATTTTGTAAGCTAAAACCACACATCATATTATAGTAAAACTAATAACATATAGTAGCAGTTATTTTTTTAAAAGTTATACGAAAAGATCTAAAGCAATAATTGCTACATAATTATTTGCTAAGTCTTGTTTGTATAGTATTATATAATCTGTGGTCTAGTCAAGATTTGTTGGTAACTTCCTTCCGGATTTGGATTTCACCATCTCGCTCAGAATATTATTACAATTTTTACGTGTGTTGGTATAAAAGATCAGTTGAAGTTGGTGCATATTTTTTTTACATACTCGTAGTACTTAAGTACACCTATTACCTATTTATATTTGAACGGTTGTTGATCAAAGTCTACGCTCTTTCTACTCTTTTTATACTTAGGTGTAGTATTTATTCATCTCCATGATATTTTTTTTTCTGAGAACTTTTTTTTTTCTAAGAATTTAGGGTAGGTACTGGATATGTGCTTTACCTATTCAATTTAACTTGATTTAGGTACCTAACTTGTGTATTAGGCTTGTGTTACATTAAATTGCCTCATAATATCGTCTCGCTCCTTGCGTCTACTTTCCAAAATGATCGCCTGTAGAGTAGGTATAGGCTACAATTAACTGTATCTACAGTGCTCTGAGCGCTCTCAATAGGAACGAGCGCATTATTAAGAAAACATTTGAAATAAAAATTACTTTTACGTTCAAAACCTTTGCGAAGTCTCTGTTTGAACTTTTTTTTAATTTTATATTTCTTTTTCTACGCAGTTTTTTTTTTAAACCTGGTTAGTGAGTGAATGTGTGTTTCTGAAATTAGAATGGGGAAATCATTCAAAAAGTCGTTCGGGAAGTTATGGAACTTTGCGTGGCTTGTGGCGACGAAAGTGTTTCTGGTAAACTTCTTTTAAATATAAAATCTTTTGAAGCTGACTGACAATCAACGCACAGCCTAAACTATAAGTCCTAGAGGTATGAAATTTGGAGTGTAGTATCCTTATACAGTGTAGGGGTGCACTAAGAAAGGAATTTTGAAATGTCGCACCCTAAAGCGTCTAAAATTAGGATCAAAGATTATAACCAAATTATGCGTATGCTCCTACCACGCGAGCAAAGCTGCGGGCGACAGCTAGTTTGAAATAAAATAATACAGTCGCAATCACAAGGGACTTGACCCCACTTGTTGCAAAAAATGATTTGTCATCGTACAATCGAATACTCACATAAATATTACTACCGGATGCACCGGATACTACTTGTCTCGTGACATAGCTATTTTTTTCCGTGCAAGATGGTCAAATACCTACTATTTCTACTTTACCTATTTCTCATTTAATTTCATTGGCATCTGTTTACCATTTTGTATCGAATAAGATGGTATCAACAAGTAATGTTGTTTGTTATTGTTATCTTTCGTGGAGTTTAAAGTTTGAAACCCTATAATTTTGTCTCAAAATGAGTTTACCTCTGTGGCACAAGTTACGCAAGAAATGTGGGTTTGAATTTCGCCATGGGATATTTGGGACAATGTTTGCATGATTGTTTTTTTTTCTGAATGTTATCAGCACTCAAATCCCAACTTTTGTTCCTTAGCATAGACTAAGTAAGAATTGATTATTCGCTTTGATACCAATTTATTTTATTTTTATAATCATTAGAAACTCGCATAGATAATTTTTATTTTTAGAAGTAGTCACTCAAAACTCTCATAGATAATTTTCATCCTATATCAGGATACCCTCTAGTTTGGGTAGCAAAAGTTAGAAATACTATCAATTAACAACACAGTTCAATTAAATAAAGGAAATACCAAAAAACTAATCAAGATCATTCGGTCGTGTTAGGAAAAAACAAAACAATTAGGTAATTTTAACATAAGAGATCAAGAACTTGAAAAGTTGGAAATCGCCATAGGGATTTCAACCATGTACTGCCAAGAATCATCTCTGAAAGATCAGCATTACGCCTTTCTAACCAACGCGGACACAAACAATAAATAGGTCCCTAGAGAAGTCAATTGGGTGTATTCTGTTATTATAGGACAGTTAAAAATAACCTTTCGCATGTACACAATACGAACTAGGTACGTCCTTAGCTCTCGAGTTGTGCACGTTACGTGTTATCGCAAAAGTGAAATTGGACATAAATAGCTTTAAGGAAGATGCCGAGTCATGACTCACAAGGCATAAGCAGATACTTATATCATTTATTCAATAACAATTTACAATTGTGTCTTAAATACTTATCTTCGGTAATAAATAAATAACTAATAACTGCAGTTACAACTATTAGATATTAAGTAGAAGAGATAGATCAATAAGGTGATTTGGAACTAAATGAAATAAATAAGGCATGAAGGTTAAATAGTCATAATAGTCATAATAGTATTTATTTGTAATATACATTACACGTCACATTATATGAGGTACAATTTGTACACTGGCGGTCCTAAAACAAATTTAGGGTTAAATAAAAAACACTTGGGGCCATATTGGCGAATTATTTCCCTGGTTATAGCGTTATTTGACCATTTACAGTAAGTACAAAAGCATTTCTTGCTGCGATTGTTATTCAGTACACAGTCAGCTATGACTCTCGTACGATGGCCATTATGAATGACATTTTTGGGACTGTCGCGTCGCGCCCGCTGCAGCGACAGGCCACCATGAGTAAACTTCTTAATCTTATAATATTTAAATATCTGTGAACACGACAGTAGTTTATCAATACTCAATATATTTATTGCTTTCACATGGTTTAGGTAAATTTTACATTGGTGGTAGATGTAAATAGATATGTCTCATGGACCCTGCTTAGGGTATAGCAATATGAAGGCAGGCCGAGGTTTATAGATAGCTAGTAGATCGTTAATTAGTATTACATAATAGGTACCTAGTCATTTTATTTTAGGATATTTTATATAATGTTCGGGTCGGTTAATAGAAAATATTTTAAGGTTTGTTGTTCAAGTGCTCATGTAAGCGTGCGAATAGTGTTTAGTGTCAAGTTTTGTCTTTGTTGTAATTTATTTCTTATATTTAGTAATTAGTTTAACGTTCGTAGATTTAGTAGGTAGGTGTATTTAGGTTTGTATGTGAGATTGAATGTCTAGTTTTGGTTTTATCCTGAGGCTCATGTGATCATTTTTTGAATTTCGCCATTTTAATGCTTGTCTTATAATTTTGTATCAAACACGCACGATACAAGTTTCAAGATGATACAAGGTTTGGGACTTCAGAGATAGGTGCCTAGGGGTATATTCATATTGGTCTACTAAAGCTGAGCCAACTAAAATGTTTTGCTAAATCTTTGATGGAGCATTTTTGAAAGCCGCGCTAAAATGACAGAGACCGTAGTCTGAGTTTTTGTATTTGAGTTTGTATTTCAATTAAATATGGATAAAAGGGTTTGTGTTTATTTTAAGGGGTTTGCATTCTCCCCGCTATCGCTACCTCTTATAACTAGCGCCATTGATACAATCAGAACCTGCGAACTTTGTTTGTATGTATTTTTATCTTTATTACAGCCAACAGTTATGTCAGCTAGGTAACTATAATCTTTTGTTATTGTGTAATAAACCACTTAATAAAAAGTAGAAGGCAGGTAATTATTACCTACTAATAATATTTAATTACCTGCAACTTTTTTGTGGGTTCTGTTTTCTCTCGCCTATTTCAGTTATCAATTACTTATTTTAATACTATAAGGTTTTAAAAATTACCTAACGGCCTTATTAATAAACTTGACTACGCTTGTCCATTTACTGTAGTGAACAGCTAGTGTCAGTTTCAACTAGCCTATTCGACAGGCGTCATGGCTCAGTCGGTAGTAGCTGTGGGTCGTGGGTTCGATCCCCACCGAGAACAAACATTTGTGTGTGGCAAACATAGATGTTTGTTCTGTGTCTGGGTGTCTATGTATTATAAGTACGTATTTACAAAAAAAAAAGTATATATTATGTATTCTATCAGCCATCTAGTTCCCATAGTACAAGCTTTGCTTAGTTTTGGACTAGAAGGCGTTGTGTTAAATGTCCGTGAATATTTATTTATTTATTTATCCGACAGCCTAACCAATGGGGTTCCGGGATAGAGAAATAATAAAAACGTTTTGAAGGAAGCATTCGCTTTCAACTTTCGAGACGACGACGCCGCGACGAGCGACTAGTTAAGGTAAGCGTCCGCAGGCCCGCATCGCACGTATCGGACGCATCGCACGCAACGGATTTTAGTTTGCCTTGTATAAAAACTCATACAACAGCGTCCACTGATCCGCACCGTACGGACGAGTTTTTATACAAGGCAAACTAAAATCGGTTACGTGCGATGCGTCCGATACGTGCGATGCGGGCCTGTGGACGCTCACCTTTACGAGTACATCGTGTTTTCCCTTTTGCATTGACAAGCAGATTCAATTCAAATTCGATTGAAAGAAACAAAAGACGATAATAACAATTCCAAGCTTAAATAGTAGTTGTTTGCGATCACTTTTGCGCACCAATCGATTGGTCCTTGGTGCGCATCTTTTGGTGCGCAAAAGTGGAATGCTTCATTTTATACATCTTCAAACATTTTGAAATGTACGAGAGAGGAATTTTTTTAACGCTTGTCGACGAGACCTACATGACGTAGTATTGATACCTAGTAAATTTATTCTATGTCTAAACCACAGTTTAACCACAGTATTCCCAATAACGTTAAACTAAACAAAAATAAATAGGATATTGTTTACGTAAACTCGAATATAAATGTAATAAACATTTATTTAATTCTTTAAGTAGATACCTACATACCAGCGTTACTAATATTGAGATTGATTTTAATAAAATGTATTTGTTGGGAAGCAAGTAGGTACCCAAGTACCTACACTAACTTGGTACCTACTTAGGTATGTTTGATATATATTTAGAAACCAGTATTATTTACCCTATTGTCAGTCATTTTGTACCACATATTTTATTGAAATAATTTCTAAGAATATTATGAGTAACAATGTCTCGGTGTCATTCCATTAAACGTTTTAATTTAGTATTGGTTAATGGCTAGCGTCCACAGGCCCGCATCGCACGCATCGGACGCATCGCACGCAACGGATTTTAGAATGCCTTGTATAAAAACTCGACCGTACGGTGCGGATCAGTGGACGCAGTTACGTATGAGTTTTTATACAAGGCAAACTAAAATCCGTTGCGTGCGATGCGTCCGATGCGAGCGATGCGGGCCTGTAGACGCTTGCCTTTAGTAAGAAGCAATACCTACCTATTTACAAGCTATTTACTTAACCTAATGTTATATGACAGTCGGGTTTGGCAACGGTTTTCAGTTTTTAACCTACTTAAAAAATGGGGGAACGGTGTTTTTTTCATGTTTGTTACCTCAGGACTCAATCCGTTATTTTCTTGTTTTTTTAAACTTATAAATTACTTACTTACCTTCGTAAAAAACAGCCTTCGAATAATACAATATTTTTTTAGCATTTTACATAAAGGTTATAAATAAACAATTTATTTTTGCAGATAGAAATTTATAAGCAAAATAATAACTGAAAGTGAAAAAATACTCCGTAATAAAAACACAGGAGTTACTAAGTGATACAAAGTAGTGATTTCTGAAAATGTGATACTGAAAGTGATTAAAATGCAGTGATCGCTAAAAAAGTGTTCAAAAATAGTACGAATGTGTACAAGACTATGGCTCGAGGTTGGAAGAAGAGAGTTAGAAGGTTATGGGTATGTTGTGTTTTAAACAAAATCTCGCTTTTTAGGTTAATAAGATTTTTTTACACAACTAAAGGATGCGACGATAAGCCGATGGCTCACCTAATCTTAAGTGGTAACCACTAAAAATAGTAGTAAAGTGCTAAAGGTTGGTCTAAATTGTAAACTACAGTAATTGTATACTAATATATTAGTATTGGCACAAAATAAGGCACTTTTGAATCTATTCTATTATATTAGTATTGGCTCAATATAAGGCACTTTTGAATCTATTCTAATATATTAGTATTGGCACAAAATAAAGCACTTTTGAATCTATTCTATTATATTAGTATTGGCACAAAATAAGGCACTTTTGAATCTATTCTATTATATTAGTATTGGCTCAAAATAAGGCACTTTTGAATCTATTCTAATATATTAGTATTGGCACAAAATAAAGCACTTTTGAATCTATTCTATTATATTAGTATTGGCACAAAATAAGGCACTTTTGAATCTATTCTATTATATTAGTATTGGCTCAAAATAAGGCACTTTTGAATCTATTCTAATATATTAGTATTGGCACAAAATAAGGCATTTTTGAATCTATTCTATTATATTAGTATTGGCACAAAATAAGGCACTTTTGAATCTATTCTGTAGCTTACACTTTAGACCAACCTTTTAAACTTGTTCGATGATAATAAATTAATAATAAATATTCTTGGACATATCACACAACGCTCTCTAGTCCCAAAGTAAGCAATGCTTGTATTAAGCTTGTATGATAATAATATTAGTTCAATAATACCTTGCTAAAAAGTTTCTTTAAACCCGCGTTTGAGCTTAGCGTTCCATTTTTAGAACAGCAGTCAAAAGTTTGTTCAAACTTTTAAGTTCAAAAATAGTATAAGTACCTACTTTAGAACTTCTAGGAGACCCTTGTAACCTTGTGGTACCCTCTTAAGACTCGGTACTTATCTACTTGCTAAGCTTACCTACTAATGGTCAAAGAAAAATTAAGTAATTATTACCTATTTGGTTAAAATGACCTTTGATCATTGACAAATTGTATGATCTAAAGTCTAAATGAAAGGAAGCTGGGTACTGCGTAGTCTGATACTCTTATCTCATATCCGTTTGTACTAAATAATTTGTATGTAGGTGTCTACTGCCTAGATATTAATTAATTTTCTCATTAGTTCAATGTGTAAACTATGATAAATAAGTCCCAGTGCTGTTCTTAAATGATGAAGAAAAACATCATGGAAATACTGGCAATAAACCCTTAGATCTTTGAAGAAACGGTATAGAACACTTAGGTACCACCGATTTACTGTTCTTTAATCATTATCATCATCATCATCAATCTATATCAGTCCACTGCTTGACGTAGCTCTCTCCCAAGACGCGCCACTGAGCCCGGTCTTCGTCTCTTGTCATCCAGTGTTTGCCAGCAAAAATTCTCAGATCGTCGCAACCGAGTGACGACAGGGATATATCCCTACTTGTCAAAGCCTTTGGTAGGTATTTTGACCATCCTTAAGGTGCTTCGGTTTTCCATCAGTGCTAGGCTAAGAATGTGTTTGACATCCACCAATAGGAACCGTTTAATTTGAAAACAAACGATCCCTATTGGTGGATACCAAACACCTCCTTAGCAACGTAGAGTCCTTTCCATGAAAGAAGTCCCGCAGACGCGTCGCTGTAGTCGACCTTAGGTATTATTTCTCGGGCAGCACTTTTAACAACTTTAGGCATTGAAAACAAGACTTTGATCACAGAAACCAAATAAAAACGCACTAGCATCCGAACACAATAACAGCACCTGACAACTAATTTAAAATTTAGTTTTAAAATTTAGTTCCGGAAATTTCCGCGGGACTTCTTTCATGAAAAGGACTCTTGCTTAACTCTGATGGAAAGCACCCTACACTTGTAAGTTTTACTCAAGTAAGTTAATACTTGAGTAAAACGTGAGTGAGCTACACCTCATTTCGGTCCTCCTACTGTGTTTCGGTTTAATACCGCTGATGATCGCGGCTTCCGGCTTGGTAACCCATAAATCGTTGGAATTTGAAATCGTCTCTACTTTCGCAAGTTACCTGCGTAGGTAATTTACTTACAAGTAGCGAGTGTTAGGGAGACCTTCGACAAACAACGTTGAACTTCAAATACTCAACCCGACCATGGATTTTCAAAACTCTACGCTCTACGATCGATAAAGGCTTGAAGGCTCGCAGCAAAGCTAACTAATGTAAGTTTCCATTTGTCCCCACCAGGCGGAGCTAGTGGCGGCGGTGCGCAGACGCGGCCGAGGTGACAGCGATGATGATGAAGACCTGGGCCTTCCTCGGAGCCCGCCTGCCTCTCCACCCACCGACAAAGTTGATAAGGTAAGACTTACTTGAATTGTATTGTGGAATATTATTGATCCCAGATTCCCAGCCATTCAATTCTGTTGTGGAATATTATTGATCCCGGCGTAGAAAAGGACCAAGTGGAAGCCGATTTCGCATAGGTCATTTGCAGACCTTGGCTCGGTGTCGTGCGAGAAACAAGGACGGGTTTGAAGTCTTTCAAAGGGATATCTGGAAAAACCTTGGAATAAAGAGAACTAAATATTGTTGAACTAAATGAGTAGTTAGCTTCTTAGCTTAATAAACCAAAATATTATTTTTATGAATGTTTGTAACTATGCTCTTATAAAACAGACATTATAAGCTTCATTGTTTACTGTGCGTTGCTTTGCAAAGCACGTTCTCAATGGATGTGCTCTGTGTGATAAGTAATGAATTATTATAGACAAGCAGAGGTGGTACCTAACCTATTACTTTTTCTCCAAAAAAGCTTTGTCTTAAATAATAGCAAATAATAGCAAATAATCTACTTTAAAACACTTATCACTGAAAACGTATTTTTGTTTTATGGAAGTAACTACGAGTCAAAGACAGCATGTTGTTCTAAAAAGATCAACAGTTGGTTTCGATTTGTAATTCAAGGGCAGCGATATTTTCTGACTAGTAGCGACATCTATGAATTGATTTGCGAAACTCAAATGCTCAACTCTACTCGCTGACAATGCAAGTCCACTCCAAAATGTCTCAGGCACTGCATTGTAAAAAGTTGAAACGAAAAAGTGGCATCCAGAAGCTGTTTAAATCATCTAAATTCAATGCAAAAGCCTACTTGTTCAATATTGTGTTTATACTTCAAACGCACTAGTTTAAGGAAAATATAAATAGTTGTATTAATAGATTTACAAGTTACAAATACTGCAGTACCTACATTCAATATTCATCCTTGTATCTTAATTCATAATGCACCAATGCTTATTTAATTGCGCCATCTAGTGACAAAAAGCGTCTATACATCATCCATAGTAAAAGCAGAAGCTACACGGATTTTATCATAGATGGCGTTGTATATAACATAGTCCTGTAAACTCTCTGTTACCGCGAACCAAAACGAGAGTTATTATTTTTAACACTAAAAAAGTCTACCCCATAGGGCTTTCTCCATCCATCAACTTCCACAATCCATCCAAATTAGTAAAAGTACACATCAGTGCAAGATATTGTACTTGCTTCAAAGAAGATATAGGTAGTGAACTACCTGTTGGCTTATTTTACCTACAAATCATTGCAAAATATCCATAGCAAATAATCCTATTATATCGCATCGTAGGTAACTTAATCTTTGAAGCCGTTTTTGGCATTGTAATTGGCAGATACAATGCGATTAGACAGAAAGATTACCATTAGATTAGTATTGCAGCCAATTTCCGTGTCCTTGAGTTTCATAATCTTGAAATTTACGTAGGTACCTACTTTAAATTTGATATTAGGACTGATAGATACCTACGAAGACGAACAAGACCAAAGACAAAACGCTTTTATTAAAAAAATATGTCACCGATTAGGTACTTTGAATCGTCATTAAGTTTTGTATGATTAGATTAGGTATGATTACATAATTCTATTGAATGAGTTGGAGCTAGATCATCCCAAGCGTGTTTGTCTTCTAAATAATCAGATATTTTATAGTTCTATGCTCTTAGTAGAGAAGGTTTTTTTTATTATTTATTTATCATTTTAAAAACCACATACAACTTACTTTGTACGATAGCACTAAGGAAACCACAAGGATGAGGTTAGAGTTACGCGGCAGTACACCCAGCAAACCTGTCAGAAAATACATAATCAGACAGCTGAATTCATTGCACTCGAGTATACACAATGCAATGGCTGATAGTCGGTTAGTTATTATCGGCTTATTTCGACCTCGATACGTATTCTATACCTAACCTACCCACTTTCACTTGCATGAGCATACAATGCAATAATGGCTCAATAAAGCCGGCATATTGTGCTAGCAATGGATATTACGAGTATACGGCTCTACGCTCAATTCTACTAAAGAACTTGCTGAAACACTGCTGAAACGCAGCTGAAACGTCTGTTCATCAGTTTTAGGTTATTTCGTACGAACTGCCGCCCGCGACTTGTCCGCGTCCCGTCCGACCCCGTTGATTTTCCGAGGTAAAAAGTAGCCTATGTGTTAATCCAGGTCACGGACAATATATGTTCCAAGTTTCATCCAAATCGGATCTATAGTTTTTGCGTGAAAGAGTAACAAACATTCATACATAAATACATCCTCACAAACTTTCGCGTTTCGGATTCCACTGTCAAACTTGTCAGCTGAAACGCAGTTGATAACTATTAGCTTTTCATCTGAGCCTCGAGTCAGAGTTCTATTTTGTATTGTACTTGCAATATTCTCATGTTCTTACATAAGGGATCGATATTAATACCGTTATTACGCGTCAAAGCCTTGTCCGGTGTCGAGGTCGTATTAAATATTTACAATAGGACTTAGTTTACTTGTCACGTAGGTGCAGACTGGTTCCATAATACTATGGGTTTTCTAATAATAAACTTTCATAGTCAAAGCGCATATAACAAAGTCAAGAATAGGTATCTTTTATTCACTAAAATAAATCACAAGAATCGTTTAGAATCGTCTTATAAAACTTTTACACATCAACACCCAATTCAACACTCTACTCAACCATTTTTTTTTATTTAAGAAAAAAATAAACGAAATAGCAAACTCTACATACTTATATAAAATGTTCACCTCGACCAAAAACAGGAGCTACTCAAATCGTCTGCAAGAAACGCAAAGGGCGATGATGACTAGTAAAGTCTAGAAAAATATGGTTTAGGTTTTAGGTCCATAAACTTTACTTTAAAATAACCTTTTATATTCAACACGTTCAATGAAAAATTAGTTCAGTTCACACGTTCACACCAACAATCAAAATGACCTTATTGATAACACATTAAATTGTACAATTGCTACATAACTACAACAATTTCTACGTGATCAAACCCAACGTTTGAACAAAACACTTTCGATAACACCATTGACAATGTCAAGAATAGTTCTCATACGCAGACCTGTAAATGGCGAGACGAAGTTTATAAAAAACTGCGTCATACATTGCCATTTAAGGCTTCCATACACAGTTTACACGGGTTCACCCCCACGCCACCAGCAGTCTCTACGCGGCCTTAGCTCCAGCTGCGCGTGTCAACATAAAAAAAAAACTAAATTGTTTATGTAAAAAAGTCTGACTTCGGCGTATCCTGCCCTTATCTTTAGTGGTTACTGGCCAGTTACAAAAAAAATTCAAAAGTGCAGTTTGAATTTGGAAGCAGTGGAAAAATATTTTTTATATTTAGTGTTGTGATAAAATTGAGTGAAACGATAAAAATATCGATGAAAAATATTTATTATAGGTGAAATTGATGCGGTTTGTAGCAATCAAAATAATTGGTTTCGAAAATTATTATTACCTAAATAAGCCTTATAAGGTAAGGCTATTAATTACATTCGTGAACAATTGCTAAAAAAACTAAATGGACTACAACAAACTTTCAGATTTGTGTTACTGTTTAGCTAGTTTATTTGGAAAAAAATATCAATATTACATTTAATGTAACTAAAGTTTTGCTGCAAAAAATAACGTACGCTTACCTATTACCTAATCAAAATTCTTGCAAAGGAACGTGATGATTATCTGATTTTCCACAAAAGCAAATAAAAGCTTTTGCACCTCGTAATGTTGAATATAGCGAGAAAATGCAATATTAGAAAAAATATCACAATAGAAAGTCGCTATTCGATTACTGAGTTTTAACGGTATCATTGATCTCTCTATACAATGATAAACAACGCTTATATAAGACTGTGACTATATCGAAGTTTTTATCAAAAAAAAAAAAACATTTCTTGCAAAAATTTCACAAGAGAAACCCAACAATGGTTGGTTAAATGGTCGATTAACGTCAAAACTAATTACTTAATTGATTCCAATTGTCTTTTCATTTTTGATACAGTCTATAAAATACCAATACCGTGAATAAGTCTTCTCGCTGCGACCTCTGTAGAGTTTAAATATCTGTCCAAAGTCAGGTTGCTTTCGTAGTTACATCATAATACAAGCAAAGAAATTAATATTTCCAGTAGTTAATAACGATTTATTGCTGTCAATAACGTAATTTACGGGTTTTACTCATAAAAAATTACGCTCATTCATATCAGTGCTATTGTGACAAATGTAATGTTACTTAGTATTCTTACGTTACTCGGTATTTTGTCACGCAAGTGTTCATTAGTACATCATTATTCACACGTTATTAATGTATTTTCTATGTTACTTTTTCTGACAGAATTTTAAGTTAATTGTAATTTACACTCATGTTCCTGTCAGTTTTTGTACGTTACTGTCTTAAATGTCAGACTAGCTGACATCGAATTCGCAACATTCTTTGACCGAACAAATAAGAAAGTAATTCTTTATCGTTTTGTTTGATGTATAACTTTCATCGTAACTCATCATTCGTTTGTTACGAGTGTTACAACACTTTTTAGGGCTCCGAAATTCTGTTCGTCAGACGTTTTTCTTGCAGACTATTGCTAAATAATTTTCATGGGATTCTGCAATCAATAACTATTTTTTTTTATTTTACCGTCTTAATGCTGGGCAAAGGTCTCCTCCAAAGACTTCAATAATAATTTTTATTTTCTTGAATAGATATAGGTAATCAACCTACCTCGTGTGAGAAAATAATAATTATAATACACGAAGATTATGTTATGATTTGATAAGCCTAAAGTTAGAAATTTATCACACGAAGTATAGGTAATATATTATAATGAATACCATAATTTGGTAAGCCTAGTCAACAAAGTTATTAAATTGAATAGTTTTCTATACATTGAGATGACTTTCCTCAGTATCTCTACCGTTTCTCTTTAATTGAAATTACCTAGCTACTGACATTTGACTTAACACGTTCCTTGTACGTTTTCAATTTACTGTACATACAGGCCAAGTGAGAAAACGCAAGCTTAGCCTTAAATAATGAACAAAAATGTACCTAATTCATTTTCCACTTATATAAAACCTCTGTTACTCAATGACTTGACATTTTCAAACGAAGGGCATTCTTATTTTATTGATAACAAAAATTGTTACAAGTCACATAATAGGTAAAGTAGAGCCATTAAGTCTAAAGCTCGCTTTTAGAAAGTTATAGTGTAAATTTCAGCTCAAACGAAGAGCACTATAGTAGGTGCCAAATAACACCGCAGTACAGGTCATTCACCCACCTTCACCTCGATGTCGCAAAATTAAATTTATGTATGGTAAACAAACAGTACTACGAGATTCGAGCGATTACCGTCTTAGCGACAGGTTTGTATGGAAAGCGACAGAATTAGCCATTCATAAATTGAATTTTGCGACATCGTGGTGAAGGTGGGTGAATGACCTGTATTGCGGTGTTATCTATTTTATACTTTTAGGTGTCACTCGAAATGACCTGCCTACTGGAATACCAAACAACCATTCTGAAGATTGTCCTTCCACGGTAATCAAACCAGCACTTTAATCACACTTTATTCAGTTATTACTATTACTAATATTATAAAGAGGAAAGATTTCATTGTTGAATTGAATAGGCTCCGAAACTACTGGACCGATTTGAAAAATTCATTCATCGTTGGGAAGCTACACCATCCCCTGGTGAAATAGGCTATATTATATTTAAAAAAAAATTAGGAATCTTTACTAAAACTCCAATAATGTAACCAAAACTGTAAAAAAAATACCAAAAAAATTTCTCATCTAAGATATTGTTGTTAAAAATACCCGTGCGAAGCCGGGACAGACAGCTAGTTCAGTTATACACCCCCTGCTTCACAGTGGTCATTAAGTGACCATACCATACACAGTGTAATTGATTCACCCGTTCCAAGTTCAAATACCAGTTACGGCTAGTTACAGGTTATCGTTAACTTGTACCGGCCGGTAACGGTAATGCTCGTCCATATAAAAACGTGTGTAACAACTTGTTTTAACTTGTTTGTGTACTAATAGAACGTATGGTACAGGGTGTCTTAGAAACTGTTTAACTTCAAAGAGTTTTATTCGATTTAGCACAACGCTTCTTGACATAATTAAAAAAAAAATTTAGGTCAAATTTTAGCTTCTTGACATAATTGTACTAAAATTTGCAAATTTTAATACAATTATGTTTAGAAGCTTTTTAAGATAAAATTTATGGGAGCAAACTGATTGTCCACCTGATTTTAAACGGTTACCTCTTAGATGGTTTCATAGTTAATCGTTAAAGTTAAGGGTTTCATGGGAACAATTTCTATATTTTAATGGTATCCTTAATGATTTTTGTTACTAAGATTAATAAAAAAAAAACAACTTGCCTCTGAGGTTTGCTGTCGAGACTCTATATTTAGCTCTCCCTGGAACGAAGAGAAACTGGTCTCACTCGTGGACAAAAGAGTAGGACCACGAGAAAACGGCCAATAAAAATTCGGTTTCAAGCGTTCTACCTCAATATTTTCTTGTCTCTATTGTTTGTGGCTGATCTTAGAAAAGGAGAGATGCTTAATTTCCATTGCAGTATTTTTTGTTCATGATTTTTCTGTCATAATCCGTCATTTCAACCAAATTGTGCTCGAATCTTTATTGTTACACCTTGAGAGATCATTTAATTTGATACTCGCCGCGTGGGATACTAGTGACCTTGGAGGTATACTGAAACATTGTCCTAGGAACCACATACCACCTATACAACCTTAATTGATTAAATTTCATAAAAAATACCTGTCTTTAGTCCTCTCATGCTGTGTCGTGTTCAAACATATGATCAAACATATGGATATGATTCTTAGGGCTGTATTCCATTTAATGCTCAAGTACCTTATCTGGACTCATATTTTGTTGAAAATCTCCAAACTCTCTTATACTGACCTTACTTGTAAAAGACTTTAGTTAGTCTGGACATTAGCACGAATAAATCTCGGTAGTTACAAAAACACGGATTATTTAACAGCTTTTCACAAAATATTTACCAAGGCTAGCCGCACACACAAAATAATATTGACAATAAAGTACGTATTGTCAATAATATTGTGTGTGTGCGCCTTTATTGCGGCCAATAATATTGCGTAGTGTTCGGGGACCATTATATTGATGAAGATTTGACAATCTTGCATTGACAATATTATTTTATGTGTGCGGCTAGCCTTACACTTCATCAAAAAAAAAAATTCATGGATATTTCACACAACAATCTCTAATCATAAACTAAGCAAAGCATACGAAGTCATAAAACCGGGATACTATATGACTATGGTGAGGAATAAATTGGACAAGCCAAAGTATTAACTTCATTGCTTTTCGCAATAGCTTTTTGAGTTATCTCTCTGGTTATTGCGTCAGAAGAGATTGGTTACAATCTTTAACTTTTACAAGTTAAATTATTATGACTTGCCTGTAGCGGCCAATAAGCTTTCCTCTAACTGTAGGTATTTTCTTGTATCCTCAAGAAAGAACACTTACCAACATTTTAACCAACTTGAAAAACAGTACATTGGAACATTAGTGGTAGGGCAATGTGGCATATGACCACGGTTATCCTCTTAACATCCTATAGCAGATAACGAGATGAGAATACTGTCTTGTTTCATACTCTTTAGAGTTTTAGTTTTTTAACTTAATTTTTTTATGTATGTTCCGCGTTCATTCCACCAATCATGAATCGATTTTGATGATTCTTTTTTTGTTTGGTAGTTCATACTGCAGAGGTTCCATATACATTTTATCAAAATCAGTTCAGTAGTTTGTAAAATTCATTTATTCTTCTTTCGACATTTTACAATGTTTGTAGAGTAGTCATAGTCACAAATAAGTAAATATTCATATTTAATAGGTATATAATATTTCAATAAAAAAGGTACATATACACAAAAAAAACAAGGAGAACTCAAGAAGTAATGTCCAAATAGAAAGATTTGTATTATTGCAATCAGGAACTGGGTTTAGTGGATCGCTGACTATTGATTGTGTTGGATCATGTTCGTTTTGTAAGGTTTCCCATACTGGAACTGTCAGAGACAATAAGTAGGTGCATTTGTCACTTAGGGTGACAAATCAACATCGAGCTATGCTGCGCTGTACTGCGCTGTGCTGTGCTGTGTTTCTTAAGCTACGTTTTTTTAACAATCAACATCAAGCTGTGCTACGCTTTGCTTAGCACGCTTTGCTTAGCTCAGTATTCAAAGTATTAAGTATTGTTACAACTTTATTTCCGAAGGAATTATTTTTAGTCTGTGCTTCGCTGCAGGTCCGGATTGAATATTGCGGTTTGTCACTGACAGGCGTTTGTAAGTGACAGTCCCATTTTTCGGTGTTACCATCTGAATTATTGGCTTCCCACTTTCCCTAAGGTTTGATGTTAATAATTTTTGTTATTTTCATGCACAGTAATTGTGGGGTGCGAAGGAGTAAGTATTTATCTTTCCGAGTAATGTAGAAGTTATTTTCAGTGAGAATTTGCGGTATTGTGGCCAGTCCAGAGAGATTTTATATTTTGGTTATAGCTATGCTATGTAACTAACATTGGGATAATTTTTGGGAGTCTTTTCCTGTCAAAGTAGTAGTCAGCTTTCGTAATTTTTTTACAGTAAATACTTTTCATTAGTGTCGCTGTTGGCCTAAAAGTTTCCCTATGTTTTGGGAAAAGTTCGAGAGGTGGCTCGCTAAATAAGGTCAAGGATTGCATTGTGAAAGGGGCTCCTTTTTTTCACCGGTGACTTGCAGACATTGCATGCCAGCAAGTTTTTATTTTAATTTAATGGAGTTGTGATAGTTTTGTGTGGCTGATACTGACGCCAAGGAAGACTTGTTTTATCCGGAGGACCTACACGGTTGTGTTAGGCGGTGTCAGCTTCCCAAACTCCTGCGTCGTAGGGCGGTGTGACGCCCGCGTGTTGCGTGCGTGTCCAGTTTGCGTGGTAAGATTCCTACTCTTTGGAAGAATAACTGTCCATTTTGAGGTCGCATACCTCTCATCACCTCGTTTTCCATCTTTATAGGTCTGCGGAAGAAAGGATTGTCCAATTTTTGAGGCGTGGCATCATCATATATCTTGTGCCATTTTGGAGACGTGGCATCCGAGAACCTTCCCAGCATTACCTCACCTCCTATAAGGTAATTGGTGATCTGATAAGTGAATCCAACAGTAGTGTTTTGTCCGTGTAGAAAGGCTAGGAGTTAGGTTCTATGGGAATCAATATTCCCCGAGCTCGGAGTAAGACCTAAATTGTTGCTTGTTTTTCAGGAGGTGTTTTATCCGGGGGACCTGTCACCAGGGATTCCAGAGCCTTGGAGAGACGTGTTTTGTGAAACTGTGGAGTATCGTGAGTAGGGAAACCTCTACTCGATCATTTTATATGGTGTGTTTGCCGATGAAGCTTTCTTCGATAAGAAGATAACATAATAATACACTTTTATACTGGTTGTTGTCGATGACGCTAAGGCGGCTTCTGTCGCTGTAGGACGCCTGCTTCTGTAGGTTGTGTTGGCAACTCCCCTTTGTTAGGTAGGGAAAATTTAAGCTTTCTTCGATAAGAAGATAACATAATAATACACTTTTATACTGGTTGTTGTCGATGACGCTAAGGCGGCTTCTGTCGCTGTAGGACGCCTGCTTCTGTAGGTTGTGTTGGCAACTTCCCTTGGTTAGGTAGGGAAAATTTAAGCTGTCTTCTTTTAGTTTCACGGTCCAACCCCGTTAGGTTGGTGGCGCCCAATTTTGTTTGTTTAAACATTTAAATTTTGGCATACTGGTGACATTATCTCTGGTGACCTACTTTAAAACCCTCGCTGAGTTAGGCTGGCATTTCTTTTAAATTTAATTTACACTGTTTGATATTGTAACATTTTGGTGAGGAAGTAAAAGATTATAGTAGGAAACATTACCTAAAATATTGTATTAGGCTTTTTAGAACCTCCGTTTAAAATTTTAACATTGGATAGCGATACAAAATTGTAACATTTTTGTGAGGAAGTAAAAGTTAAGATATAAAATTGTAACATTTTTGTGAGGAAGTTAATAAAATAGTAACAGCGTGTGATCCATACCACTTCTTTTCTTTCATACACCCAAGATAAAAAATTGTAACATTGGCACCTACAACGTGGGGCCAGACCAGAGATAATCAGTGTGTCACTTAGCTAAATTGAATGTCACCAGTTATTTTGTTTATATGTTAAGTTTAATTTGTTTATAACAGTTTGTTTTGTATTGTGGGGTGTACCTAGTAATATACCTAGATAATATTATACTAGATTAATTTACGAATTAAGTTTGCTATATCCGCATACTCGTGAAGTGCCAGTTTAACTTAATGATGGAGCGGCCTATAGTATATAATTTATTGAAGAAAGAGGAGTTGATCTATGAGGTCGAGATTCGGTATGTGAAGCCGGAAACAACGGTTACAGCTCTTAAATCTCAAATCAAAGACTTAGCTCAGCGTATGCCAGCCGATGAAATTATAGAATCTCCGCTTGATTCAGACACAGATTTGAACGCCGTAGAAAGTAGCATGGAAGAATTGCGTACCTTCTTTGCAACACAGAAAATGACTTTTAAAAAATTCAATCGTATCCGCGCCCTTTCTCACCACCTTTTTCACAGACTTAGTCGAATTGAGCCTACCCTGGATACCATGATTAAAATGCAGTCTCGGTTGGATGAAGAGTTGAATAAAATTTTGGGAAAGGTTGATGCTCTCTTTGCTTCGTATCATGAGAGCTTCGACAAAGCTAATAATCATGCTGCGGAAGTGCCCAAAATTGAGTCACGTCCATTGGAGAAACAATTAAAGTCGATTAGCCAGCTACAGCATAAATATGGTGGTACTACCTGTGTGCGTACTTATTTGCAACGTTTGGATGAACTGTGTATTACGCGTAGAATTTCGGAATTGGCATTATTTCAAGGTGCGGTGGAGTTGTTTGTCGATCATGCTTTGATTTGGTACCGCGGAATAAGCGGCACTTTTGAAAATTGGTCTGAATTAAAAAAGGGCCTTTTGAATGAATTTCTTTCGGTGGATTTTGATAGGCGTTTATTAGTGGAGATCCGTAATCGTACACAGGGTCCGACGGAGTCTGCTCCTCATTTTATCTCTGTCATGCTGAATTATTTTTCTCGTTTAATGGTTCCCCTCCCGGAGGCTGAAAAATTATACATTATTCAATATAACTTGCGTCCGTCCATAGTTATGGAACTGGCTTTAGAGGATATTTCGTCAATTGAAGTTTTGAAGCTGAAGTGTCGTTTGCTGGAGCATAGTCGTGCTAGGGTTGCTGATTTTCGCGAGCCCCCCAAGGTGAATGAACACACATTAGCCCCTGACTTAGCCTGCTCGACGCCATCGAAATCTACTTCGAAGGTCGAACAAATACAGTCAAGGCCCATGTTCTGTGTTAGGTGTAGAGTGGATGGGCATCTATTAAATAATTGTACTTCTAAAGAAGTGGTATGCTTCACCTGCGGAAACAAGGGATTCACCAGTGGGACGTGCTTGAAGTGCAATAAAAAGGAAGGATCAGCCGCCGTTTCAAAAAACTGAAATACGGTTCCTCTAATTTTGATCCCGTGGATTGGAGGAACCATCTAAATTTTCTCAGGTCATTTATGTCCAAGCCTAAAGTGGACACCATTCATTTTCATAATCCTGACGATTCTCGTCCACATCTGGTAGTAGATATATATGGGGAGCGTTACCATGGTTTGTTGGATTCTGGAGCTAGCATTTCTATTTTGGGTTCTGAAGCGAGTGTTATTTTTGTTAATGCTGGGGTCAGTGTACATGATTGTGGGAGTGACGAATTTTCCAAGGTTGCCATGGCCAACGGATCGATTGCTGTTGTGAGGGGTTATTGTTTTTTGCCGGTTACTTTCCAGAATGTAACCAAGGAGATAAAGTTTTATGTGGTGCCTGAGGTTCAGACTCCTTTGATATTTGGGGTGAATTTTTGGAGGGAGTTTCGTTTGGCTCCAAATATTTTTCCTGACTTACCGGCTGTAAGTCAACCTGCGGTTCGTAGGGTTTCTGAATTACGTTCGTTACACCATTTTGAGGAATTGAGTGATACTCAACGCGCTGAGGCCCGCGCTGTTATGCGAAAGTTTGAAGAGGTGTCCTCGGAAAAAATAGGTTTAGGTCGGACCCGTCTATTGACGCATACTATCGACACCGGGACTACCGCTCCTATAAAACAACGTTATTTTTGTTTATCCCCGGAGCGCTTGAAGGAGCTGAATCGGCAGCTAGATGAGATGCTGGAGTTAGGGGTGGTTGAACCTAGTTCTAGCGAATGGAACAACCCTGTACTGATGGTGCCGAAATCTAATGGTGAGATGAGGTTTTGTCTCGATAGCCGGAAACTTAATGCGGTCAGCAAAGGTGATGCGTATCCGCTCCCTTATATTTCCCATATTTTGAACCATTTAGGGAAGGCAAAATATCTGTCTTCAATAGATCTCAAAGCAGCTTTTTGGCAAATCGGTTTGGACTCTGTTAGCTCGCGCGAAAAGACAGCATTCACTGTTCCAGGTAGAGGGCTTTTTCAGTTTGTGGTAATGTCATTTGGTTTGAAGGGAGCGCCCGCTACGCAACAGCGTCTTATGGATAAACTATTTGGGCCGGAATTTGATAACCGAGTATTTGTGTACTTAGACGACATTATTGTGGTGTCATCTTCTTTTTCAGAGCACCTATCTTTGTTGGAGAAGGTATTAGAGCGCCTTCATGCGGCGAATTTGAGCATTAATTTGTCGAAGTCGCAATTTTTTAGGAAGGAGTTAAAGTATTTGGGTTTTGTGGTGGACGAGCGCGGATTACACACCGATCCTGCCAAAGTGCAGGTGATCGTTGATTATCCGACTCCAACGAATAAAAAAGAAGTCAAGATGTTTTTGGGCACGGCCTCATACTACAGGAGGTTTATAAAAGATTTTAGTTCTAAGGCTGCCCCTTTGAACGCTTTGACTAGTACTCGCAAAAACGCTCCCCCGTTCCATTGGAGTGAGGCGGCGGAACAGGCTTTTGCTAACTTGAAATCGGCCTTGGCTACGGCCCCCGTTCTTGCATGTCCGGATTTTTCCCTTCCGTTTTCGGTACAATGTGACGCGTCCGGTTATGGTATAGCCGCGACATTAACGCAAGTACTCGAGGATGGTGAGGAACATCCCATTGCTTACTCTAGCAGATCGCTCAACAGCGCCGAGCGTAACTATTCCGCTACGGAACGAGAGGCCTTGGCTGTAGTTTTCGGTGTGGAACATTTTCGTCCATATTTGGAGGGGGGACCTCCTTTTAAGGTAATAACCGACCACTCTAGTCTCAAATGGTTCTTCAATCTTACGAACCCGACAGGTAGGCTAGCTCGTTGGGGTTGTCGCCTGTCGCCCTACCAATTTGAAATTGTCCATAGAAAAGGGAAAGACAATATCGTTCCAGACGCTTTATCGCGGGTTGTACCCGTATCGGAGATCGTCACTGCAGTGGATGATCCTTGGTTTAACAGACTTCTCCATCGTTGTACCCAGTCTCCTCGCTCTTTTCCCAATTATTTGGTTAGTCATGATAAGCTGTTTCGTTATAGTAAAAACAAGTTTGGGCATGAAGGTGAATTTGAATGGAAGGAAGTGGTTCCTTTGAGAGCTAGGGCTTCTCTAATCCGTAGTTGCCATGAAGGAGAGTTGGCTCCGCATTTCGGTATCTTTAAAACTTACAAGCGTTTAGCTCTCAGGTATTTTTGGCCAAAAATGTATGAAGATGTGGAGAAATTTGTTAATGGGTGTGATGTTTGTTCAGCTTATAAACATTCTCAGGATCGTACTCCTGGTTTGCTGGGCAGCCCAAAAGTCTGTTCTCGCCCGTTTGAAATGGTGAGTGTTGATTTATGTGGACCTTTTCCGAGATCTAGAGCAGGATATACAAGTTTATTGGTCGTTGTCTGCTGTTTCACTAAGTATTGTGTGTTGTTCCCTTTGCGAAGGGCTATCGGCAAGAACATTGTGAAATGCTTAGAGGAGAGCGTCTTTTTAGCGCATGGAATTCCGCGTACCGTAATCATGGACAACGGCACCCAGTTTACTGGAAAGGAGGTTCGGGCGTTCTTTGGGAAATATAAAATTCCAAGTGTACATTTCACTCCCCGGTACACCCCTCAAGTCAATACCGTGGAGAGATACAATCGTACCGTAGTTACCGCGATTTCCATCTTGGTAGGCAAAGATCATCGTACGTGGGATGTCTCGCTGAGCAAAATACAATTTGCGCTGAACACTGCGGTGAATGAAACGACTCGTTTCACTCCATTTTTTTTGGTCCATGGTCGTGAAGCAGTAACTTGTGGTAGCATGTTTGTCGAGGACTCTTCTCCCCTTACCTTAGCTTGTTCGCCTCGTGCTGATTTCGCACGAAAATTGGGATGTTTGGAGGATGTTTTTTTTCAAGTGTCGGAAGCCTTGAGTAAGGCCCATCAGCGTAGTGCTACCCACTACAATAAAAGTCGCCGCAAGGAGACGTTTGTTGTCGGCGACTTGGTCTGGAAACGTACCTACCCCCTCAGCGATGCCTCCAAGTTTTTTATGGCTAAGTTGGCGCCTAAATACGACAAGTGCAGGGTAAGCGGAAAGATCAGTGATCTAGTCTACGAGTTGGAGGATGCCGTTACTGGCAAGCCCTTGGGACAGTGGCACGTAAAAGACCTTAAAAGGGATAATTCTCCGTAGGCCGTCTATTTCGCATAGGTTTTTGTGGGTTTGTGATGCCAAGGTGATCTGTCTGTGGATCACCGTAGGCCTTTTGATGCATTAATCTTCGAGAACCTATGATGCCAAGGATTCCGTTTCCTTTTCTGATCTTATCCTACTTAATTTTACTTCTTTCTTTCGTTCGTTTACCTCAATATTTCGTTCTTGGGTGCATTGCATGTAGTGATTTATTTTTACAGGGTTTTGCTTATACGTAATGAATTGTTTTAAGTTTACCGCTGGAGGGCCAGCATGAATTTAACTCGTCTATCCTCGCTAAATTCTGGTGGGAAAAGGGGAACTGTTACAACTTTATTTCCGAAGGAATTATTTTTAGTCTGTGCTTCGCTGCAGGTCCGGATTGAATATTGCGGTTTGTCACTGACAGGCGTTTGTAAGTGACAGTCCCATTTTTCGGTGTTACCATCTGAATTATTGGCTTCCCACTTTCCCTAAGGTTTGATGTTAATAATTTTTGTTATTTTCATGCACAGTAATTGTGGGGTGCGAAGGAGTAAGTATTTATCTTTCCGAGTAATGTAGAAGTTATTTTCAGTGAGAATTTGCGGTATTGTGGCCAGTCCAGAGAGATTTTATATTTTGGTTATAGCTATGCTATGTAACTAACATTGGGATAATTTTTGGGAGTCTTTTCCTGTCAAAGTAGTAGTCAGCTTTCGTAATTTTTTTACAGTAAATACTTTTCATTAGTGTCGCTGTTGGCCTAAAAGTTTCCCTATGTTTTGGGAAAAGTTCGAGAGGTGGCTCGCTAAATAAGGTCAAGGATTGCATTGTGAAAGGGGCTCCTTTTTTTCACCGGTGACTTGCAGACATTGCATGCCAGCAAGTTTTTATTTTAATTTAATGGAGTTGTGATAGTTTTGTGTGGCTGATACTGACGCCAAGGAAGACTTGTTTTATCCGGAGGACCTACACGGTTGTGTTAGGCGGTGTCAGCTTCCCAAACTCCTGCGTCGTAGGGCGGTGTGACGCCCGCGTGTTGCGTGCGTGTCCAGTTTGCGTGGTAAGATTCCTACTCTTTGGAAGAATAACTGTCCATTTTGAGGTCGCATACCTCTCATCACCTCGTTTTCCATCTTTATAGGTCTGCGGAAGAAAGGATTGTCCAATTTTTGAGGCGTGGCATCATCATATATCTTGTGCCATTTTGGAGACGTGGCATCCGAGAACCTTCCCAGCATTACCTCACCTCCTATAAGGTAATTGGTGATCTGATAAGTGAATCCAACAGTAGTGTTTTGTCCGTGTAGAAAGGCTAGGAGTTAGGTTCTATGGGAATCAATATTCCCCGAGCTCGGAGTAAGACCTAAATTGTTGCTTGTTTTTCAGGAGGTGTTTTATCCGGGGGACCTGTCACCAGGGATTCCAGAGCCTTGGAGAGACGTGTTTTGTGAAACTGTGGAGTATCGTGAGTAGGGAAACCTCTACTCGATCATTTTATATGGTGTGTTTGCCGATGAAGCTTTCTTCGATAAGAAGATAACATAATAATACACTTTTATACTGGTTGTTGTCGATGACGCTAAGGCGGCTTCTGTCGCTGTAGGACGCCTGCTTCTGTAGGTTGTGTTGGCAACTCCCCTTTGTTAGGTAGGGAAAATTTAAGCTTTCTTCGATAAGAAGATAACATAATAATACACTTTTATACTGGTTGTTGTCGATGACGCTAAGGCGGCTTCTGTCGCTGTAGGACGCCTGCTTCTGTAGGTTGTGTTGGCAACTTCCCTTGGTTAGGTAGGGAAAATTTAAGCTGTCTTCTTTTAGTTTCACGGTCCAACCCCGTTAGGTTGGTGGCGCCCAATTTTGTTTGTTTAAACATTTAAATTTTGGCATACTGGTGACATTATCTCTGGTGACCTACTTTAAAACCCTCGCTGAGTTAGGCTGGCATTTCTTTTAAATTTAATTTACACTGTTTGATATTGTAACATTTTGGTGAGGAAGTAAAAGATTATAGTAGGAAACATTACCTAAAATATTGTATTAGGCTTTTTAGAACCTCCGTTTAAAATTTTAACATTGGATAGCGATACAAAATTGTAACATTTTTGTGAGGAAGTAAAAGTTAAGATATAAAATTGTAACATTTTTGTGAGGAAGTTAATAAAATAGTAACAGCGTGTGATCCATACCACTTCTTTTCTTTCATACACCCAAGATAAAAAATTGTAACAGTATTAAAAACATAGCACAGTTCGGCACAGCGCGGCTCAGCACGGCGGGTAGCGCGCCTTGCTCGAGACTACTGCGTTTTTAAAGAGAGCGTAGCCTCACACAGCGCAGCACAGCATGGTTTTTTTGTATCCTCATTAAAATATTAGACGAGCGAGTTGACCAAACATATCACAGCGCAGTACAGCGCAGCATAGCTCGATGTTGATTTGTCACCCTTAGGCCCGTATGATGATTAACTGCTCAGTATCCGGACTCAAGCATAGATCTAAATATATAAAACTCTTTTGAAGCTGACTTAGAATCAACGCACAGCTTAAACTATAAGTCCTATGGGCGAATACTCAAACGCCACTCAAACCCCACTCAATTTAAATCCCGCTTAAATTATTGCCATCTCTTACAAATGAGTAATGTCAAACAGAGGAACAGCAACTTTAAGTGGTGCTCAAATTTAAATGACTTTTGAGTATTTCAGCCCTAGAGATATGAAATTTGGAGGGTAGTATCCTTAAATAGTGTAGGGGTGCACTAAGAAAGGAATTTTGAAAAGTCACACTCTAAAGGGTCTAGAACGCGAGCAACGCCGCGGGCGACGGCTAGTTTTTGTATGAAAATCTACTCAAACCAATGTTAAACTGATTTTAATGAAAGGTACACTTTTTCTATGTAGAATGATACGAAAAACTGTCTTCGTTCACGGAATATATAACTTTAAAAACTTGTAAAAACCGACTTCGATTTGATACAGCTTCATCATCAGATGATGATGATGATGGTAGTTCAATGGGTTTGTTCTATTGATCATAAACACCATTGAAAGATCGAAGGAAAGCAAAATACGCATTGTCGTGTACTTGGATGACGTGTTTTTTTTAGTTATTCCTATTTATCTCCAAAACTACTGAACCGATTTTGATAAAAAAAAAATATGGGACCCATCTGGAAATACCCTTTCAGATAAAAAAAGATTTTTTCAAATTGGTTCGTAAAATGGCTTTTGGCGACTTAGGACTATCAGGAATAATGACTAGGTATAAAAAATAAAACGAGGGAGTAATGAGGTAACAAACATTTAAAAAAAACTTAATCTAATTGAGAACCTCCTCCTTTCTTGAAGTCGGTTAAATAGTAGGTACACAGTAACAGCCGATTATTGTCTACTATATAAAAATAAGTCGGGTTTTCCTTCCTGACGCTATAACTCCAGAACGCACGAACCGATTTCCACGGTTTTGCATTCGTTGGAAAGGTCTCGGGCTCCGTGAGGTTTATAGCAAAGAAAATTCAGGAAAAATTTCAACAGAAAAGCGGGAAAATGGAATTTTGAAAAGTCACACCCTAACGCGAGCAACACCGCGGGAGACGGCTAGTGTAGTTATAAATTTACAATATTAATTCAATCACAAGTTCTCTACCTACGTGCAAGACATTGTATTTATACGTGGGAGGATTCTCAAGTACAAAGTAATCAATGAAGTGGTTCAAGAGAGCTTTAAATACCCTTTCGAAGTTACATTTGTACAGCACTCAGCCAGCTTTGTAGGTTACTATTACAGGTCCCGACACGGTTTAATAGCTCTGACCTTAAATAGATGAAAAGAGGGTGCTTTGCGTAGCGAAAGATATATCTACATACTTATATCAACTAGCTTCCGACTTCGTTCGCGTCCTGTTGGATCCCGTTGATTTCCCGGAATAAAAAGTAACCTATGGGTTAATCCAGGTCACGGACAATATATATTCCAAGTTTCATACAAATCGGATCAGCAATTTTTGCGTGAAAGAGGAACAAACATACATCCCTACAAACTTTCGCGTTTATAATATTAAATAGGATAGGATAGAAAGAAATTATAGGTATTCCCCCTCCACTTTTGCCCAGAGTTATTAAACCATGTCGGGGCCCATACTTACATTACCCACGTGCTCCTATTGGATCATATTTTTATTGTAAACAAAAGACGAAAAAACAAACAATCTGCTGGCCCATAGTTCCATATAAAAAAAATACAAAGCGAATATTTCGAAATCAGTATAATAGCCATAACCCCATTGAATTAGTGCTACGGTGCTACTAATAGGCGTTCCCACACTACCACCGACACGACATCTACACGATATCAACGTGTGCCTTAGTTGACTAAGCTTTCGCCCGCGACTTTAACCGCGTCCGCGCAATAACACAGTCACAGACAATAACTTGGAATACATATTGTCTGTGACCTGGATACACATAGACATAGGCTGCTCTTTATCCCGGGAAAATTAACGGGATCCAACGGGACGCGAACGAAGTCGCGGGTGGAAGCTAATAAAGACATATATATCCATCTTTTAAACATCCACACATTTAAACTTTTATAATATTAGCGGGATTTAGTATTAGTCCGCGACGTCGATATTTTTTGCTCGAGCAACTGACACGTCGATATCGTATATTTATCGGTATCGGAAAGTGTACAGGTTGCTTTACGAAAAATCGTGTTACACAATGAAACCTTGCGTTTTCCAATGCCACTACTAGTGCGTGCGGGATATGGACAGTTAAAATACTTGTTAAATATTTGCCAGCGTTGTGTTTTATCGACCAAAACAATTATTTGGAGCACATTCCCCCTAAATCTCAGAGTTACGACTTGAATTATTCTGTCCGGTATTCGGCACGAACAATGTTGTGTTAAGTTGGCTTATAAAGTCATTATAGTTGTATGGAAGCCGTGTTGGCCTAGTGGGATTGCACCTCGACTTTCGATACGAAGGTCGTGGGTTCGAATCCCGGCCGTGCATCAATGGATTTTTCGTTAGAAAAATTTATATGCGCATTAACACGAGCTTAACGGTGAAGGAAAACATCGTGAGGAAACCCTTGGCTTAGTCAGCTCCGCACGTATTGACGATGTCTTTCCTGTGGATATGGCTGACTAGGCTGAGAGGATGGTATAGGTAGTGGGAAAGCCTACTCCATCTAAAACATTGTCCCAGGCACTACAGTGTCCCGTTAAGTGTAGGCATAGGTTGCCTCCTGACGCTGTATAAACCATCTTGAATAGATGTAAAGGCCTATTATTATATTTATAGTTGTATGGAACGGAACGTGTGTAAATCTGGTTTAAACGTCTGATGCCCAGCACACCAGCGTGCGCTGATTTGTATGAAGACAATAAGCGGATTCTTTGAGAAGCTCGACATGCGAGTACGGGCTTGGTGTAGACCAAGCTTCTCAAAGAATCCGCTCAGTGTCTCCATACAAATCAGCGCCCCCTGGTGTGCTGGGCGTCGGACGTTTTACACCAGATTTACACGCCAAAACTCGTACCACCCAATATTTTCTAATCATAAGGTACATTTATTTATTTTAGTATTTCTATTATGGTATCGTGGTAAATGACTCATCTATTCAATGTAAATAACAAATAGTCGTATCTTTATTCCTTCCGCTGTACAAATAATGTCAGCGTTGATCGCAATTATTTTGACAAATAGTTACTTCCCGTTGATAAGTTTGCCGGTTTCCTACGAACGAACACGGCTTTTCTTAATAAGGAATTCAGTTTGTTGTAAAAAATATACATTTGCACTTTTCAACGTAAAACACTACGAACTAAACTTAGTGCGGGGGACCATTGGTAATTTTAACTATTATTATGTAAATATACTTTTTTGGTAAATAGATGAATTGGTATTAATTGTTTACTGTTCTACTGTAGGTAATTTTCCCATTCCTAAAATCTGTAGTGCGAATCGAAAAATAAACATTTATACTATTATAAAACTGTAAAAAAGCCAAAAACGAAAATAAAAGATATGGATAAACTAAATATGCAGATCTACTAAATAAACGATTCTGATTCCGAAAATCGAGTTTGTCTGTTTGTTCCTGGATCACGCCTAAACTACTGGACCAATTTCAATGAAACTTATACCATTCGGAAGCCCTTTTTTCGAATTGAAACATAGGCTATATTTTATTGAAATTAATGATGTGGATTTTTAGATATAGCTTGAACTCTCTAAACCAAACGCAGCCATTTGCTACGAGGTTCATCGTAAGCGGGTTGACAGATATTTTGGTGGAAAGTTTCGCACGCGTACGAAGTCGCGGGTACCAGCTAGCTAGAAAATAAAACAAAAGAAACTGAACGTTTCGAAATTTGTATTAGAAACTGGCCAGTTGTAAAATGTGTATTATTTTGTAGCATAGTGCTGTTACTGTCTAATTATGCTTACCTAAACCCACTGGTACTAGTTACCTCATGATCGTAATGTGTAAGCGTCTGGTAAATCTTTTGTACATAGATATATAGACATATACCTATTTATTTCTGCGTTAGCAAAAAATACAATACAATACAACATAGAGAAAATTCAAAACTAATAACAAAATATACAAGCAGGCGTCATGGCTCAGTCGGTAGTAGCTCTGCCTTCCGTGCTGTGGGTCGTGGGTTCGATCCCCACCGAGAACAAACATTTGTGTGGCAAACATAGATGTTTGTTCTGTGTCTGGGTGTTTCTATGTATTATAAGTATGTATTTACAAAAAAAAAAAGTATATATGTATTCTATCAGCCATCTAGTTCCCATAGTACAAGCTTTGCTTAGTTTGGGACTAGAAGGCGTTGTGTTAAATGTCCGTGAATATTTATTTATTTATTTAAGCAGGTAGAATAAATTGTACATAAAATTCGGATTACCACACACGGCTAAGAACTATCCCAGATCAACCAGTTTTTTATTTATGACTAGCTTCCGCCTGCGACTTTTTCGCGTCCCGTTGGATCCCGTTGATTTTCCGGGATAAAACGTAGCCTATGTGTTAATCTAGGTCACGGACAATACATATTCCAAATTTCATCCAAATCGGATCAGTAGTTTTTACGTTTACGAGTAACAAACATTCTTCCATCCTTACAAACTTTTGCGTTTATAATATTAGTAGGATGTACGTATGCTAAGAATTTGGCTGCCAGCACACCTGGTGGTAAGTGTAGCTGCAGCCTAAGGTGGAGCACGCTTAGCTATAATCCACCTATTCACTCTTTTCTTAAAAATATAGTAAATAATTATACTTAGATGACGAAAAAAAACCGTAAGCTTACTTCTGGAGGTACAAGGGCACAGACAAACAAACAAACAGACTTACAACGCCGTCAAACTTATTACATCCCTTCCGTGTTTCGTTCGGAGGTCAAAAATCACGGGTTATTCCCATTGAGCCCACTCATTTGCATAGTGGGCTCGTTGGGATTTTTTTCCCATCGGCCCCACCAATGGGCCAACCGGTGGGCTCGATGGGAATAACCCAAAATCACCAGTTTACAGCACAGACCTATCAATATTTTTTTTAATGATAAAAGTAATGGAACAAGCTGATAGCTCACCTGAAGTGGTAACTTCTGCCTATAACAATGCATTACCTCACAGAGCAAGTCCAATGAGGACGTGCCCTGTAAGGCAATGCACTGCGTCCATCACTCTGAGACGATCTTAGTCTCATGTGCGTGTAATTACACCGGCGCCCTTACCCTTCAAACCGGAACACAACAATGCGAGCATCGCTGCTTGGCGGCAGAAATAGGTACGGTGGTAGTACTGAACCCGGACGAGCTCTCATAAAGAGCTCTACTACTACTAAAATATATTATAAAGTAGAACAATCGTTTTCCATTAACAAAGCGGCTAAACACATCGGCGCGGTGGTTTAATCTGTGGTCGTACTCTTGCGCACACTTTCTATGCTTTCCATGGTTCAATTGTTTGCAGTTTACTACGATTATAACTTGCGCAGAATTTATTTTTTACCTTCACTATTGCGGAAAATTTAATTTTCACTTTTATCTAAGCATTTGGTAGTTCATACCAGTTTTATTTTAATCTTTTAGATACATTTTTTTTTTCATTTCGTATCACTTTTTTTTAAAGTACAAAATAAGAATATTTAGAACGGTACGGGCATTGAATAAGGATTAGTATGTAGAGTATGAAAAAAAAACAGTACCTACTAATGAAAACTGTTGAAATGAGGCCTTATCATTTCACTAAAAAGAAGTAAAACAGTTAAAAAATAGTTCTGTGAAAACTGCGTCTCATGTTTAAAAAAAAAAACTAAAAAAAAAATTTGAGTGGTAAATTACTAAATAGGTTTTGCTTCTGCTATTGTAAAACTTGAAGTATACTTACCTACTTCAAGTACTTTTTAGATTAATCGTTAAAGATCAAGGGAAAGTACTTGGTAGGTAAACACGTCATTTCCAGTCCCGAGTGTTTTATCAACAGCGTTATCGATTATAACTTATCGATACCACAGAATAGTTAATCGATTTTTTGCAGTATTTAATCTTGTAATCCCTCAATTGTTTTGTGAATGATTAAATCTATTAATAAAAATTATCACGCAGACGTTTTGGAGTCGTAATATTCTATCGATAAAGTGTTGTAATGCCTACGATTATGATTAACCGTGGTATCGATTATTTTTGTTTTAAATTTGACACAGTAGTTATCGATAGCGTTAATAATTTCGTTACTAATTTGAAGACCTTTTGGGCAATTTACTGAACGAATGAAAGTGAATTGTGAAAGATTTGTTACAATAAAACGTCACTCAAAATTATTTGATTCGTGTCTTGTCATTTTTATTTTAATGGGTTTTCTTGTGTTATAGTTATAGTGAGTATTGTTGTTTAATTTTGGTGGAATTTTAACCAATTAATATAAAGACAGAAGTAGAAGTAGAGGTAGGCCTAAGAAAAGATGGATGGACTGTGTGAAAGAAGATATGAGTAAGAAAGGAGTGAACACAGAGATGACGACTGATAGAGGAGAGTGGAAGACGAAGACATGTTGTACCGACCCCACTTAGCGTGGGACAAGGGTAGGAAGATGATGATGATGGCAAAATTGTCCGTCGAAATGACGGACAGAGGCCATATAGAAAAGAAGAAGAAGATGATGCTATTTTTACCTTACCCATAACGTACGAGATGGCAATAATGTTAGCATTTCAGTATTTGGGCGTAAATAAGTTTGTAGAAAATTTGAAAAGTACTTTGGCGCACTTTTTAGCTTTGACAAGATTGGAAAATACTAATTATTTTTATTCTGACTATTGACAGTTTTTTCCACAGGTACATTAAACACGTAGGTAGGGAATAATATCATTGCAGTGGATATCAATATCAGGAAGGAACATCCGCGTTGCAACAGCACGTGAGAATGTCACTCTCCCCTCATCCGCAATTTATCTATCTAGTCTAGATGATAATAGACACCTATACTTTACTTACTAATGCGGGACCAAATTCCAGAAATCCCCTTAGATTATCATATGTAATTTGATGGTTTGGATTTGGACTCAGACATTTTAGTCATCAAAAAGTAACTTTTTTTGCAACTATATGATGGAACCAGTCGATGTTATGTGGAAACCACTGCCTATAACGATGCATTGCCTCACTGAGCACATCCACTGTGGACGTGCCCTGCGTGCGATGCACTGCTCTGCGCCCATCACTCTGAGACGTAAATCTACGAGTAAATAAGGTTTTTGGCCACATAATATAATTATTTTGGCCAACACAAATGTTTGTTCTCAGTGGGAATCGAACCCACGACTCACAGCACGGAAGGCTATTACCGACTGAGCTGTGACACGTGTCACATAAATCGAAGTTATTGAAACCAGGCACTGGTATTGATTCTCTTTTTGCATTTTTTTAAACTAAACTAATTTGACAGCTCTCAAATTGTAACCGTTTTTGCCGTTTCAGGTTATGAGAAAGAGACGGCAACATTTTTAGTGCTGTCAAATTATGTTAGTTTAGAAAAATGCAATAATTGAATCGATACCAGTGTGTATAATACCCGCGTTCACACATGCCGCTGTCGGCATTATTGCCGCGTACTTATTGCCACAGCAACATCGCCTTTATTCTCATTAGAGAGCAAGGGCATGAACTTGGGCCGGGAGACTGGACAGAGGCATGATCGTGTTCACACACTTCCCTGTCCAAGTCCCTGCCGACTGCGGCATAGTGTGAACGCAACATTACATACTAAAACAATAATCGATGCTACCTTATAGGTACGTATAGGTACTAAAAAGGCTACGTGAACCACACACGGCGCAAAATGACATACTAATTAGCATTTTATTTTATTTTACTGCAAACGGAAGTTTCGTATGCCAGAATGACTTCAATGACTTCCGAAATGAGATTATTATTCAAAACACAAGCTTTTTGCGACAAAAAAACATTGAATTCCATTTGAATATAATACAGGTGCAGGTTCGATGCCCTGACAAGTTCGCATGTTCTGTTTGTTGCAATCGTTTTTATCTCTATGCCGACGTTTTGGAGGTTGGCGTTGATAGTTACGACACAGTTTATAACTATTGTAGCTATCATCGTTCTCTATTTTTGTTCTTGTCTTCATTGTACTTTTGTTCCAAATAAACATTTTTGATTTTTGATTTGATTTGATTTGATATCGTTGAGTTTTTCCCACTGTTTTGAAAAAACCTTAAAAATGGGCAGTACTTACATGTTATACTTACATAAAGGCCTTACCTATGTATAGGCGACCAAGAAATTGGTTTACCACTCTAAGGCTGAATATCATTTGCACGTACAAAACATCAAGGGCTATTTTCGCTTGACAGATTAATAACTGCTACGTCAGAATCTGTCATTCCTGTTTGAATAAACTCCTTAGCGAATAATTATGTTACTGGGAGATGTCATCAAAAGTGGTAAACCAATTTCTTGGTCGCCTATACCTTAGTACATACCGACCTATATACTACGTACGATAATTTGTAATTTTATTAAAGAAAAACCACTATAGAATGTGCTTTGGAAGGCACGTTAAACTGTCGGTACCGGCATGACGGAGGCCTTAAGGCGGCCTAAAAACTCCGTCACCAGAGTTGGCCACTAACTCATACGAGGTTGCTTGCTTGAATGTATGTATGGTTGTCAGCAACCATACATATATCAGGATTGTGATCTATATCATTGTATAGGAAGGTATGTATGTATGTATGTTGTATGTATGTAAGCAAGCAAGCTCGTATGAGTTAGTGGCCAACTCTGGTGACGGAGTTTTTAGGCCGCCTTAGGTACCTAGAGAGGTACCTACCTATAATGTTGTACTTTATTTGAAAATACGAAGGCTCGGCGAAGTGAAGTGGTGACGTCACTCGCGGGCGTGTTTTTAATTCGGCAACAGATAGCCAACCCTACTCTCTATTACACTTAGGGACAGTTACATTTTGGGTGTACCAAGAGAATTAAATTAAAAAAAAAACCGCAGTATCACGTATTCCATTAATTCCAGAACATACTAGTATCATCATCATCATCATCATCATGATAGGCAGCTTGTGCCCCACTGCTGGGCATAAGCCTCCTCCCTCAAACGCCACTTGTGTCTATTTTGGGTCTTTTACATCCAGGTCTTCCCTATATAATTTGGATACTAGTATAATAACAGAAAACTACTAATTAAGTACATTCAAATGTTTGGTATTTAGCAGCTGGCATTTCTTCTTCTATTTATAGACAATTTTGTCCGTTATTGTTATAGACAACTTTGCCAGTGTCCAGTAAAATATTAGCTGGCATTTTTTGTGACATCAAACTCTACATTTTCACTTCACAGCATTTCTGGTCTGACAAGTTTTGCACGAGCTTATATTTTTGTCCGTAAGTGTACTAGTTATAGCCTTTACAATATCGCGTTACAATGACGGACATTTCAACATTCGCAAAAACTTGACACCTCATTTCCCTAATTGGCCTAATTGCTCGTAATTTTATTGGATACTAGCTAGCGCTCGCAATTTTGTCTACGTGAGTTATCACGTTGTTTTAATAATTTTCTCCTCCAACAATTGCTGGTCATCATCACCACCATGAAATATGGACTTTAGTTCATCAAATAAATAAATAAAAAAATAAATAAATAAATGTGGAAACTTTGAGAGGTACGAGTAGCTCCTAGAGAACTAGCTCCAACTCATTCAATAAAAAAATAAAATCATATCTAATCACACAAATGACGATTAAAAGTAATTTAGAGAGATTACAAAAAAATGATTGACAAAGTAAGAATAATTTTGATTTTGACTTAGTAAAAGGATTTAAGGCGACAGGTAATGTCAGACAACCTTCTCGCTCGCACTTTTTAACATTTTTAAAGATATAATATAACTAAATGTAATTATATGAAATTGCAGAGCTTCGGGGTCGAGAGAATAACAATGCAAAGGTTCAGTAAAAATATCACATTGATCCAAACAAGTTTTCCGACCAAAAACTTATACCAATGCGATAAATTAAAGTGCACATTTTTTGGTTAGAAAACTTGTTTGGATCAATGTGATATTTTTATTGAACCTTTGCATTGTTATTCTCTCGACCCTGAAGGTCTGCAATTTCACATAATTACATTTAGTTATATTATATCTTCAAAAATGTTGAAATGTGCGAGCGAGAAGGTTGTCTGATATTACGCAGATTTTCAAGGTGTATTTGAAAAATTAACTTGTTATTATTCATATAAAACTTTAATTTAACACTAGACATAGGTAGCTTTATGTTAGTATGTTTAGGTTTCTCATTTTTGTCATTTTTTTTTGTATTTTTAGCTAGAATTGTGTTTTGTTTGTTGTTTTCTACTATATAAAAATAAGTCGGGTTTTCCTTCCTGACGCTATAACTCCAGAACGCACGAACCGATTTCCATGGTTTTGCATTCGTTGGAAAGGTCTCGGGCTCCGTGAGGTTTATATCAAAGAAAATTCAGGAAAAATTTCAACAGAAAAGCGGGAAAATGGAATTTTGAAAAGTAACACCCTAACGCGAGCAACGCCGCGGGAGACGGCTAGTTTCTTATAATTTTGCTTGGATCCAAATTCTCCACCGAACATTACTTCTCACCACCGATCATTCTCCATCGTGCTAAAGTCTAACAAAACGTGACATTGGCAAAATAGCGGGCAACACTGCAAAGGCCAAAGGCAAGAATTGAATTGAATTGAACTTGTTATTAAAAAGAAATGTTATCTTATATGACGTGCATGCTAAGCGCGTAGTGCAGTGTACTTTATTACTGACTATCATTATAATAATCTATTTTATTCCCTTGAGATTATATTAGCAAGGATATCTAGAAAGCCCGTGCGTACTTTCAAATACATTAGTAGTTAGAACACTAGTCATTGCATTAAAACCTAGCAAGCTCGTATGAGCTCGTATGAGTTAGTGGCCAACTCTGGTGACGGAGTTTTTAGGCCGCCTTAAGGCCTCTGTCATGGCTTAACGACTGCTAGAGCTGGGACCGACAGTTTAAAGTGACAGTTTTCTGATTCCATTGAATTCAAAACTTCGAATGTTCTTTTTGGACAATGTTACCACATAGACGTTACTCGACAAATAAATAAAATGAAATCTTGCAAATTATATAATGCAGTGAGAGGAAAGTGATCTTTTTATATATTGTAGATAGGTATACCTACGTAATAGATAATATCGGTTTGATGGTCTGATATGATAAGATTATGCTAATATCAGCGCTGTTATCATTTTGTCGGTAGTTTGATAGAAAATGTGCAAATGCACCGTTGTAAAGTTATAAGTTCAGTGAAGGGTATAGTATTATATAATCTGTGGTGAAGGTTATTGAAAATTTAATTAGATTCACAATATCTTTAACATATATATCCCTTATTATTTGTCATTAGAAAAACTCTTAAAAGGGTTAAAAAAATAAGTAGAGAAACGTCATGGGATTATTCAAAATGCACTTATGATAAATATCTTTTTAACATTTTGTTTTTGATTTTGTGAACATGAAAATAAAATTTTCTCGATATGACTTTCAAAATCCTCTAATCTTTAACAGTTATCTTTAAAAACATCGATATAACATTCGTTTCACTTAATATTATCTCATTTCAAGAACAGCTCTAGGAAAAAAATAGAATTTATATAAATCACGTGCAAAAACTTATTATTTAAGCAATAGTTATAAAAAAAACAATAGTGCTGTGACAAAATCATGTGAGTCGATGAAGTTATCGATAAATCGATAGTCGTTGTTTTAAATATCGATAAAATGATGCTGTATATGACGAAGATGCCGGAGGAGGTTGTGGTGAAGCGTCCACCGAGGAGGAGGCATGTTAGTGTCAATATCAAGGTTTGTTTAAAAACTAATCAGCATTTTACTCAAAGAAGTAACCTATAGGTTCTTATAGGTTAGGCAGTAGCCTTTTTAGTTCAACCCCTTACCATACCTTTTTTTTGTTTGGCAAAAAAGTGACAGATGTAGTTTTAGTCCTTCGTAGATACATCTCTATCTAGGGCGCTCAATGCGCTCATGCTAAGGCTGAAATACTCAAAGTCATTAAAATTTGAGCACCACTTAAAATTGCTCTGCCTCTGTTTGACATTACTCATTTGTAAGAGATGGCAATATTTTAAGCGGAACTTAAATTGAGTAGGGTCTGAGTGGCGTTTTATTATTCGGCCATAAGTCAACCAACATACATAAAAATACCAGCCCCATCCAAATAGTGACCACGCAGAGAGTGGCTTAAAGCGGTGTTCACTATTCAGCTTTTTTATGTATGTCCCGAGATGTAAAGGCCGGTTTACGGTGCATTAGACACATTTTTGCATCACAGTGTGCACGTACCATTACATGCTAATACTACATCCGGCAGTGATTTATTTCCCCGATTATTATCAACTCTTTTTGTTGTATTCAGTTTCGTAATGTTACCGTATGCTTTTCATGTTGTGATGCGATCCTAATCGGTTGCCGGTCAGTGCGTTTTGTTATTACTATACTTATTTCTACACCTTACTGTATTTATAAATGTAAAAATATATATACGGTGTAACATAATTGCCTTATAAGTCCGAAAGGGGGGTATTTTACAGGTCATGGGGAACAGTGTTTGTTCTACGACTTTTGAGGTTTCGAAGTTTTTCATTCATGAAATGCGTGTGCGTGTGACGCGGTAGGCATGTACCTATGTGTGAATGCGTGTGTACGGGTTTACGCAAATAATAAACAAACAGTGGTAGCAAATTTCTAATATAATAAAAGTTGTACTTTTGTAAAAATTTCAATTACGATTTATTGACCTTTTGCACACGTCCAAGCACTCAGGTGGTCGGTCTGATTACGCGGCCTTCGGTCTTATAGGGTAATTATGTTACACCTTGTATATTTTATCTAAATCAGTTTTTAAGTTTGATATAGGTATACCTACATAATTCTCGAGAGGTAATTACTTACCCTCGGTATTACTCTGACGCAACATCTTTCGCTGAAACTTCATTCATATCACGCGTCATTTCATTGTTCTTCGATTATGATGGATTTGGAGTCGTTATATTGTTTCAGTAGAAGTTTATTTCCACTTGTTGCAACAAAGGTTGGTAGTAGAAAACAGGATGGACACAGCACAGCTGACATAGTGTGAATTGTGATTGGCTGAGTATTCACTGTGACTGAATTCGGACTAGACTGTAGACGGAACCGACTTAACTTGCCTAAAGCATTGAGACATGCTTGTGACATCTTATATTGTTCTAAATAGTTTCAATCGTGGGACATTGCCGCACCATACTATAACTAATCAATGGCTAAACGAACATAGACCTTTTCCATATTCAGAGTGACCAATGTAATGTGGATCCCAGCGGCCTTTCGTAGATCTTTTTAAGCTGGTTATCCTACAGTAGATTTATTTATAACACCAGCTCCGTATGGTTTTTTGAATCACTCTTCGCTGATGAATGCACTCCCAACAGCCTTTAAGATCTATCATCCAGTTTCATCCAGTTGACAGTATATTAACAGGTGATTTTCTGTTGTTTCCAGCGGCACCATGCTGGCATTTCGCAGTCGTCATGCAGTGACGGGTCGCTGCTCAGCGTCGGCTCCTCCGAGATGGACGAGGATAGCTCCGGCCACCACCACGACTCCTCCGTCAGGAGCGACTACTTCGAGACATACAGTGAGTATTATCTTGTAACCTTTGGAAGCATCATGTTTACGAAGATAGACTGTTTGGTCTTTCAGTGACATTGAAACCTATTTACTCAATATATTTATTGATTTCACATGGTTTACATGAATTTTACATTGGTTGTGGATGTAAATAGGTGTCTCATGGACCCTGCTTAAGGTATAGCAATAAGTGTATTCGGTAGACTTTGGCTGTAGTCTATATCAATCATCACCTATCGTCTACATCCACGACTTCATCTAACCGCGATCATCGGTCAATCGGATCTAAACTTCGGGGATTATAAGGATCTAACACAGCTCTTTCCTCGTGACTTTCAGCTTATGACTAGCGGGTCAATAGTGACCACGTAACTATTCCATAACCCATTATCGTCGTCAACGTGAAGAGTTTGAAGATCTGTAACAGAGCTCAGTTCACTGGATATAGGCCTCTTAAAAAGCCTTCCAGAACGAACAATTTGGAGCCTTAAAAATCTACCCACACTTCTTTAGATAGTCTTCATAATGCTGTCGACTCGTAAGGAGTTGTCATTCGCTTCCAGTACATGGAAGACCTGCTAAGTTAAGTCTTCCAGTGGACAGAAATTACTTACTACTTACTTTATAAGCTGTAACTACGTAGTTATAAACCCATGCTTGTAATTTTATGTGTGTTGCAATTAAATGATTTACTTACTTAGAGAAGAGCGGTATTAAAAGAACATATTTGTGGTACTTGCAGACACGTCGGAACCCCCGACAGGCGTGGCGCCGCTGTCGCACTCGGCCGCTAAGCATAAGATGGCGGTGCGGCCGCGACGCACTCACGGCGCTCCAAGGCGGAAGAAAAACAACCCTGTAAGTAACGGGTGATTTTTTAAGAGCTTGAGAACTTTTTTAAAAAAAAAACGCATAAAATTTGCAAAATCTCATCGGTTCTTTATTTGAAACGTTAGATTGGTCCATGACATTTACTTTTTGAAGATAATTTCATTTAAATGTTGACCGCGGCTGCGTCTTAGGTGGTGTTGGACGCAACGTTACGGTGAATGGCGATCGCTATCGTTCGATGCTAACAAACTTTTTGTTGCCAAAAATGGAAGAACTGAACTTTGTTGACATGTGGTTTCAACAAGATGGCGCTACATGCCACACAGCTCGCGATTCTATGGCCATTTTGAGGGAAAACTTCGGAGAACAATTCATCTCAAGAAATGGACCGGTAAGTTGGCCACCAAGATCATGCGATTTGACGCCTTTAGACTATTTTTTGTGGGGCTACGTCAAGTCTAAAGTCTACAGAAATAAGCCAGCAACTATTCCAGCTTTGGAAGACAACATTTCCGAAGAAATTCGGGCTATTCCGGCCGAAATGCTCGAAAAAGTTGCCAAAAATTGGACTTTCCGAATGGACCACCTAAGACGCAGCCGCGGTCAACATTTAAATGAAATTATCTTCAAAAAGTAAATGTCATGGACCAATCTAACGTTTCAAATAAAGAACCGATGAGATTTTGCAAATTTTATGCGTTTTTTTTTTTAAAAAGTTCTCAAGCTCTTAAAAAATCACCCGTTACAATCAAAGAAACGAATCGAACCTTTGCCTGAAGCAGCAAGACCAAGATATCGGCTCCTCCCTTATGTATTAAATTTGAATTATCTTTGCCTACACTTCCGGTTAATTTACCCCTCAGCCTAGACGAGCCAGCCAGAGCCACGTGGCACAGATAAATATTCATATCTGCATGAGAATTCCCTGTATCGTGGATATAAGAATCTAAAGTATTGTACTACTACTAAAACCAGACGCAAAATACGTAAATTCACATTTGGCAATTGTGGTCTTTCTAGGGCTGTTAGTTTTTGGGTCTATGCCATAAACATTTCAATATTAAACATGAGTTTTTTACGTTCCAGATCGCCGCATCAGCCTTGCCGATCACGCCTGAACTCAACGAAGAAATGATACGAAGCGCTACTCCTGATGTCACCCACAAATCCACAGAAGTTGTTACTGGTAAGCACACTGATATAGGGGTTATTTTCATTGATATAGAGTACAAAATTGCCGATCTAATGTCTATTTTTCGTCTTTACAGAATCATTTTCTTCATCGACCACGACAAAGCACGTGATAATCAATGAACAGCAAATACAATTGAATCGAGAACTGCAAAGAGTGCTGGAAACCCCGAGCGACACCAAACTCAAGTCGTCATCTCTCCCTCCGGGGCTAGCACTGAACCAACTAGTCGGACAATCCCCAGCCAAGCTCAGCATCGCAGAAAACAACACACCAAGATCATCCATCAAAAGAAGCCAATCTAGTTCCCAAGGACAATCTCTAAGAGACTCACCAAAAATACAAAGCACGTACCACTCCGAAGACAGAATGACAAAGTATAGAACCGATAAGAAGTACGCCGAAGAATCTTGCCACGAAAAGAAAACTAAGTCAGAAAAGAGAACGGAAAACGAAGTCATACGATCGTCGAAGAAGGAAGAGTCCTTCTTCAGCAGATTGCTGCTCAGAAAGAGTGGGAAGAAGTCAAAGAAGGACCAAGTAGACGAAGGGCAACAAGAAGTGAAAAAATGTAAGACGGACAAGCCGCAAGGTCAATACAAACCCGTCGATGACAGTTTTTTTGAAGGACAAGGGTATAAACCTATTCCCGCTGAAAGAACCCACAAATCTGCTGGCCAGAAAGCCTTCGCCAACCAAATGCACAAGCGTTTGGACAACAAAGGAGGGTACATCCAAGAAGGCGCATACAAGGATGTCTACAGTGCTGCCAAGATACCAGGAGTCGAATACAACATTGTTACTGATCTCAAGATAGCCGATGAAACGGACAAAATGCTAAACAATGAAATGAAGAATCGATTCAGCAGACGAGAGGAATTCATAGAAAAAATGGAAAGAACTATACGCTCCTCTTCCAAAGAAGCCGTAGACCATCGAGAGCCATTCCATCTGCCAAATCTTCCGGAGAAAGCTATAAAACCTACTGTCCACAGAGTAGATCAGTTTTCATCGAAAGCATTTATTTCAAACGAGGCAACCACCAGGGTGCAAGAAGAGATTCTATCTCCCTCGCTGGTGATCTCAGACGATGAACCACCAATCAGAGCAATGAGAATCAAGACAGTACCTCCTGACTACTCATTTTCTAGTGGCAGTATGCCTAAGAACTTACCCTACTTCAACCCTAACTTCAACATTTCTTCTCCGCCGAAGACCAAGCACCAAAGCTCTGACAACATCAAGCACAGATCATCTGAACTTATCTCAGATTTCAGCGAAAAGGTCGAGCGTAAAAGAGAAACGTTTCACCACGCGACCAAAACTGAGGAGGCTTACGTGACATCGGGGATGAGATCTCTTGGGGACGAGTTCGTTGAAAGTCGAAGCAGCATTGGTAAGTCTCACAGCTTCCGCTACGCTTCGGAAACCACTTCAATCAGCTCACAAGAGAGTCAGATGCCCAGCCTACCAGCTATCGTTGGTATCTCAGAACCGCTGCTCGAGAGTTGGGAAGTCAACTACAGAAGAAACTTAACTGATAAAATAGACTTTACAAAAAGAATTTCTGCTCGGAACTACAATATTCTTCACGGCACCGCAGAAGCAAATTACGATAGCTTGCCAAGCACAGATAGTAGCTATCTAGACAGCCTTAAAGCTGACGTCAACGACGACAGGAAACTGTTCACAAACAGCATCCACGTCTCGATGGATATAAATAAGAGAGATAGCGATATCTCGCAGATAGAGGCTAAGATTGATGATATTATTAGTTCGCCTAAGCCCATTATAGGGCCAATACTCAAGTCTAGTTCCTTAGATAGCGTTAAAAGTAGCCCTGAGAAACAAGCCGATGATAGAAGGAAGACTATTTCTGTGGAAAGCGCTTTGAGCGCTAAGAACAAAGAAGCTGAGACTTTTGTTTCTGTTACCCATATCAATAAGGAACAAACACCGACCAAGGCCATTGAATCCCCGAAAATCAATAAAAGTGATGAAAAGCTTCAGAAGTCAGGAAGCAAACCCGGTGTCCCAGAGTTTCTGAACATTCAACTAAATAAGGTTGATATCAAACCCGTTACAAATATCGTGTTGACTGCTAACGTTACACCAAAGAAACCAGACCTACAGCCTGAGAAAGACACTGAATCTATGCAAGATTCTTTAGAAAACACCCAAAACCAGGTCAAAAAAGAAAACGCTCTGAACAAAATCACTGACAACGTAATCCATACCCAAGAAGACAAAGCCTCTCGCCAGTCGGTTATTCCTGTGATCCCTCAAAGTCCTTCAACTCCCAAAACTTTCTTCAAACGCAAAGCTGCCAGTGTTGACCTCCCTGATAAAACGGATAAACCTCGAACAAACTCAGTTTCCACTGACGGAAGCACGGAAAAGATTTACGACAGTATATCCATCGATCAAAAATCTCACTCCAGTTTTGGAAGCAAAAGCTCTATTCAAAGCTCCGATAGCAATGATATAAAAATCCCGGATCGCCATGAAGAAGCCGTCGTCCTTAGAAGAAAACCTATATCTTCCAGAGGAGGAAAGAAAGATGACGAACCGGAATTAATGAAAGTCTTCGCCAGACGATCTCTGAAAATCAAAGACACAGAAGCCGATTCCATAGCTCAGGACATCGCTGATGCGAAAGAAGAAGGCACAGCCAAAACCAAAAGTCTTAAAAACGAGTTCAACGCGTCAATAAAATCCAGAGATAGTGACAAAGAAAACGAAGAAATCAAAGAGGAACAAAGATTAGTAGACATTGCCGCGAGGGTTAGTCAGTTCGGACAATACCAACGCAGTGTAAGCATACACAGCGTAAACCCGAAACGAGAAAGCGCTCCCAACTACAGATCCGAAGTACACAAATACAAAAAAGAAGTATCCGACTCAACTCCTGAAAAAAGATTACGCAATAGAACATTTCCCGACTCATCAAATGATAGGGACGATATTAAAAACATAACTAAAGACGCTTACAAAGCTGATACATTAAAACGACCATGGATGAGAGACGGCAACCGACTTTCCACTGATTCTGACAAAAGAGACAGTGTTATAGACAACGTGATAGACAAAGACGGAGCGATGGAGAAAGGGGAAGGTGGGAAAGAGAATGTTGCGGAAGAAGCAGATGCATCTCCCCAATTTAAAGGGATTTTGCAAATGCGAGCCGAGTGGGAGAGACGGGCGAAACAGGGCATGACCAAATAGGTGCTAAACGGTACAAGGTATGTTAATTGATATCTTATACAGACAGGCGTCATGGCTCAGTCGGTAGTAGCTCTGCCTTCCGTGCTGTGGGTCGTGGGTTCGATCCCCAGCAAGAACAAACATTTGTGTGTGGCAAACATAGATGTTTGTTCTGTGTCTGGGTGTTTCTATGCATTATAAGTAAGTATTTACAAAAAAAAAAGTATATAAGTATTATATCAGCGATCTAGTTTCCACAGTACAAGCTCTGCTTAGTTTGGGACTAGAGGGCGTTGTGTGCAATGTCCAAGAATATTTATTTATAATTTAAATCAAACAATACAAAAACAGTTAGTTAATACTAGTATAGTATTATATAATCTGTGGTTATATTAAGTCACAAAATCTCTACCTATATTGATCTCTGTGTTTTTTTCAGGAATTTGAAGATTGTACCACGTTGTACACACCATATTAATATTTAGTTTAGTTATTAATTATATAAGTATTACTTAATATTAGAATTAGTAATCATATTAATGTTATGGATAATGAAATTGATGTTTATTTAATGTTACGGAAACATTGTATTTTCGAATGTTATTTGATAGCCGATAGTTTTATTATATTAACAAGAATATCATTATGTATTGAAAATTGTCAAATACAAATTTTATTCCTATAGTTTTTGGTTTGTTTCATTTTTCTATCCATTCAAGCTCTTACACCAAAGTAGAAGCTAGAAAGCATTGATTTCTATTTCACTACAGGTAAGTTCACTTTTAAATCAGTAGGCAGGTAGATTTTTAATTTAAAACCCATTAGGAGTACGAACATTACTCCAAAGGTTTTTTCCGCTTACTAGCAAATAGTTGAACTGCGGTTTTTATAATTCAACATGTAAAAGTAGCCAACAGATGGCATTAGTAGTCATGTAAACGCTCATTTATTTTTTCTGTAAATACAAAATTATTTACAATAGTGTTTGCAGACAGTATTACCTGGAGAAAACAACATTAAAATAAGAAAAAATAATAAGTTACTATACAATGTAGACATAGACATAGACATATTTATTTCTGCGTTAGCAAACAATACAATACAACATACAGAAAATTAAAAACTAATAACAAAATATACAAGCAGGTAGAGTAAAAAAAATATAACTAAAAAACAACACAGAGAAATCGAACCTACCCTAGATATTTAAAATTTTTAAAAGAAAACAAAAAAAGAGAGCGATGTACGTATGCAATGTGTGCTACTGCAGCAAATTGGCTTCAGGCTCAGCATTATGCTTCACCACCTAATGGTAGCTCAGCGCTGTTATTCTGCCGAAACCATGTACATAATTATATACAATACATTATATCTTTTGTCCATGTACATACTAAGACATTTTATCAGATTAAAATGTAGAGCCTAGCTCTACCCACACGTCAGTGTCGTGTGTTTGTTGTAAGGTATTTATCATAGGGTTTTTTAAGGTAAAAAAATATTTTGGGTTACTATGGATATCTAGATATCCTCATAACATAAATATAATTTAAGAGCATGCATCAAAAGCACGTAGTTTGGAATAATTTAGTATTTTGTAGAAACTAAATTAAATACCTTCTATGTTTAGGTACCTATTACATTAGACAAGAGCATTAAAATAGAAGTAAAGACAGGGATTAAAGTGTCGGTATAAAACATCTGACAACCCCATTTTTTTACATCCCACCCCAAATATTGTGAACGCATTCCAAAGGGTAGCTCAGTGAGGGTTGTACTACGCAGGCGCACTTCTCTACTTAACCCCAATTTTGTAGCCACCATCTTACTTCCATTCTCTCAAAATTCCACAAGAACTGACATAAAATCTGTAGGATCAGTGAAAAATCGTGTTTTTGAATGTCTGTGGACCAGTGAAGTGAATTCGGACCAGGCATTTTGGAAATTCACAGACTTTGACAGAAAATTGTGGCTTACGTAATATTTTTTCTACGGTGTAACATAATTGTGTAATTTTTCCTGTGAAGGCGATAGGTAAGACATTTTTCCTTAACATTTTCTTTGACTATTGAAAACCATTAGTATAGAAGGATTCTTTGCTGAAATAAAGGCACAGAAGAAGGTCTTCAAACATTGATTTTCAATTTAGGTTTCTATACCTACAAGAGAAAAACACTGACGGATGTGTATTGGTGTGCGTAAGGTCTTAGGTACCTATTGGTTTTTACTAAGTACTTACCCACCTCCCTGCCCTAAATATAGTTAGGTGCTTGGGCAGTTTTTAAAGGGAGCTTTTAGCAATATCGTCTTTGTGTACTTTTACGATAAGCTGGTGATATAGGGTAAAAAACGTTAGGTTAGATACCTTTCATGAAAGCGGTTTTAAGTTTTTGAAAGAGTCACTTTTGATTAAAACCAAAAGTCTTTGGCAAAAAACATTGATTGCACTCTGATAGCGATTAAAACCTTTTTTCTGACGCTATAAAAAAAACTCTTGAAGCATTTTTGATATAACCAAGGAACTTAACAATAGTTAGGCTTGTATAGTATTATATGATCTGTGATATAGGTATGAGCAAAGAGGTTTGCTATTTATTTAGCCTACTTGGAAACTATGGTGATGTTAGCTGATTATTAAAACTAGTGAGTTTTTTTTTTGTCATGTTGTTTTTAGTTGATTAGTTAGTAGATAAGTTGTATATAATAGGGTAAGTATAATCGCTCAGTGATTAAACACCGTAAATAAAAAAATAAAAAAAAACTAGTGAGAATAATACTCTAAAGGTTAAAGTATTAAGTTAAAAAGCCGAGAAAGAACTTCTGATTTTTATCTCGCAGATGTGGTTACAATAGATAACATCTTTGAGTGGTGTGTTGAGGTAGTATAATTGTATGGTTATTGTTATTGTCGGCTGTTGGTTACCTAACACTATGGCGTAAAGATGTACCTATCTTTTCTAGGTAATCTAAGATCGCAAAGTAGACCCCCCCCTTTCCAAGTTGACATTAATTTAGAGCTAGAGAGAAAACGTCAAAAATAATGTAAGTTCGTCACGTTTTACATATTGTGTTAGTTTTTTATTGTCTAGCGATTGCTGTAGAGCTACTGACTACTTGGGTACAAGGTATGTACAAAAAATATACATATTCTAACATATGTTATTTATGTACTAGGTCACAGACTAGGTATAGATTAGTGAATAAAAATATTTTCCCATAAAACGGGGCACTGCTTTGTAAACGTACCCTTATTTGAGTCAACGTTAACCGATACTACAACTCAATATAATTAACGAACAAAACACGTAGTAAATACAAAAAAAAAATTGGCTATCGATTTGAATTTGTAACTTCATTTGTTTTGAATAAGCCTTATAATTGTATTCGAGTCGTATGTTTGTTAAAATTAATTTTTTTAGTAAAATCACAGGATCATTTAGAATCGTCTTATAAACTAGTGATTCTAGGTCCCAACTCCTCACGGCCAGAGCCTAGAAGAACGGACAAGAAACTTTTGAGTGTGTTCTTTTGTCTGGTTACTTGTTACCTACTCATCTTTTATAATGGATCTGGCAGATATCCAGCTAGATAGAGATGTTTGCGCAAAACAACTGCAACATCTATACAAGATGTTACAAGACTGCTCTCGAAAACTTTGGGGTTTTAAAACACCATCAATATAAACAAATTTTGCATTGAAACCACCATAAAAACTTCTGTCTAAAGATCTCTAAAACCAATAGATTTACTTAGCTGAAATGATATATTCCCGATATCCCCACTTAGAAATCCCCACTAGTGTGTGATTTCAGTTTTTTCTTCTACAAATCCACTCGCTACGTCACGTCGTAGCAGGCTACGGTGTAGCTACGGAAATTCTGGATATTTTCCTAGAAGAAACCTATTCACTCTCCTCTTGAAAACATTCAAATTAAAAGTATTCAGAAATCAGTTGAGATTGTGGTCAAACGGTTGCCTATATTGTATAAAAAAAAAGAACCCTCTTGAAGGCACTCATTTGTTTTTCTTCATCCGTCACATTGGGTAGAAAAACTTTATGGCTCACCGTTTCATAACAAAAATACAAAACATAACTTTACGAATACAGTTTCCAGCGACCCCTCTACTTTCCCTAACTCAATCAAGACAGCAAAACTACCCTTATACAAATAGCCCCAACAGGCGCAGCCCTGACCTTAGGAGGGCTCTTTTATTGCGAAATGAAATGAAAATAAAAACACTATTCACATAAATTGGAGAAGGTGCAAGTACCTTCCTCTGTTTTTTATAAGAAAACTAGCTGTCGTACTTAATTTAAGATTTGTAATTTTTTTTTTTTCAATAGGCGCAAACATAAAAATATTCTTTAAAAAAAAAAAAAAAAATTACAAATCTTAAATTAAGTACTTAATAGCAAGGTAGCTATAACATAACATCTAAAAAATAACTTAACAACTTTACTACAAATCAATGTTCAGGGACTTTAGCCAGGTTATTGCATCGGGCGGTAGGTCCATTAGGTAACTCCATGGACCTGGGTAAGAGTGGATGGGACAACGCTGAAAGATGTGTTCCATAGTTTGGTCTTCCTCACCGCATTCACAGAGTGCCAAATCCGTCCAACCCCACTTTTGTCAAAAGAAGTTACAACGGCCATGCCCTGTTCGAAGTCTGTTGAGGCGGCACCAAAGTTTACGGGGCGAGGCAAAACTCGCTCGCTCGCGTGGTAGCAGCATACGCATTATCTTTGATCCTAATTTTAAACCCTTAAGGCTGCGTTTCCACCAGAGATGTGCGAGGATGCGTAGCAGGGGGTGTGTTTGTGAAGAAGCAATACTATCGCTTCATTATTCGAGGCGAGGTAAATGAGACGACAGTATTGGATCTTTACAAACACATCCCTCGCTACGCATCCTCGCACATCTCTGGTGGAAACGCAGCTTTAGGCTGCCTGTCCACCAGAGCGGAGCGAGGCAGCGGAGCCGAGAAACGGAGAAATATTAACCAATAGGACTGTCCACTGGGAGCTGAGCGGAGATTTTATGCAATCCTATTGGTTAATATTTCTCCGTTTCTCGGCTCCGCTGCCTCGCTCCGCTCTGGTGGACAGGCAGCCTTAGGGTGCAACTTTTCAAAATTCCTTTCTTAGTGCACCCCTACACTATACAAGGATACAACGCCCACTGGACTTATAGTTTAGGCTATACGTTGATTGTCAGTCAGCTTCAAAAGTTTTATATATTTAGAAGATGTGATCGCACATAGTCAAAGTAAAATATCTTTTATTCAGTAAAATCATAAGGATTATTTAGAATCATTAGGATCGTTTAGAATAAGTCTTACTCGACCCAATAAAACGACATAATATTAAATCATTTAAAATTATGGACCAGCGGGCCTAAGATGCGCACGCGAGATATTTGTCACGACGTTCTGTCAAAATGTAAGCATTTTGTATCAGTTAAGGAACTATTACATTATCTGTGGTAATGTTGTCGAGAAACCGCGCCTTTGAATTATCAACTTTTGACATTTCTGCATGACTATTATCTCGTCCTCAGAGAGGTACGACGGCTAACAAGTGTCAAAAGTGTACATTATGGCGCGTTTTGTCGACACCATTAGGTAACCACAGTTAATGCAATAGTTCCTAAACTGGTACAAAATGCTTACATTTTGCCAGAACGACATGACAAATATCTCGCGGTGCGCATCTTAGGCCCGCTGTTTGCCCTAAACGAAGGCTTTTACTAACCAATTTTTCTTAATAATCTGTCGTCTAAAAAAAAGAGCAGCATGGCTCTATATTTCAGTCGTTCAAAGATGTCGCCCGAACCCCATTTACATAATGAATGACTCCCATCAATTACAATATCGCCTTTATTTAAAGTTAAAGGAAAGTGGAGTTCTTGTGACTTCGTTTGGCGTTCTCTTTACATTTTTAATATAACAACTCCACCTGTGGTGTTGTGGGTTCCACTAAGGACATTTTGGAAAGTACATACTCCATAAAAACGATAGCGCGTTCTAGGATTCGACCAAACTTAGCAGCGCCATCTAGTTCTGATTTTAGGCAACAGAGCATAGAACCTTTTCTAACTAAATAAGTACTGCATATTGATTAAGCAAAAATAAATACTAAATTAAAGAGCGAGAGTGAATGCGTGGCACTCGAAGTGTAACTTCTTCCGCGCGGAAGGACTCCACGCACTGGTTTTTTTATTTTGTCAATTCTATCACGAACAAATCTGACAGTCGCCGCGTTAGCGTATTCGAGTTATATTACGCGTCAATGCCAGCTCGACTGCCAACCGTTGTAATGTCACCGCGCAGTGTATCTCGGATACGCTAGCGTTACGATATGTTTGCGATTGCCACATTTATTCGTGATCAAGGCACAGGTCTTTCATCATTATCAGAATTAGGTAATTCCCAGTTGTCACCACCTCTCTGTCCCCAGTGGTCACAACTGGGAATCTATTGTTGCATTTTTCTGAACTAGCCCATAAATTTGAGAGCATTAAAACTGCCGTCCCTTTCTCATCAACGGAAATGACAACCACATCTATAATTTTAGGTCTGTCTAGGTAGGTTTAAAAAAGGAACTATTAACAGAATCGACCCCATTGGCAGCTATGTTAGTTTTTAATTTTAGCATAACAGTCACAAAAAGCGATTCCATGCGGGCGTTTATAGTTGACCCCACAATAGTGGCCGATAACTCACGCGCGAACTAAAACAAACCATCAAACTCAAAAGTGGGGGCTGCCGTAAAGTGTGGTTACCCTGAGTTATGTGCGGCTCAGATTATGTGTTTGGGATAGTTTGGGGGTAAAAGAAATGACCAGTGTTACTTATAGTGATAACTGTAGTTGTAGTGCAAATAAACGTACTTTTACCTATTATTTGAAAACGGAACCAATGGGGTTTTTAACACGTTCCCTGCCAACTACGAAAATATACGTAGTAGCGTATCTAGGATCCAGCGCCAGCTACGAGTTTATTCGTAGATGTTTAGTTGAGGCTACCTACAAAATTAAAAGCGGTTTCAGTGTAAACAGGACGGGAATCGATTAGTTGGCATTGGAAATAAAACTTTCAAAATAAAATGAGAACTCTACCATATATATTTTTTTCATGGCAACAAAAAAATGACGTATATACTCGAGATGATGATTTTGTATGGATGGCAATAGGTAGGTATAGATTTTTTTTACTACGAATATATTCGTATGGCAGGGAACGAGTTAAGATAATCTAATAGAGATGCAGAAGGACCAGAATCTCTCCATGTTCTCACAACGTCCATGGAGGACGTTCCCTGTAGGAAATAACTCTACTATGTACTGTATATATCAAAAAAGTCCTTTCTCAAACAATGCGAGTGCTACGCCGATGCTATGAAGTGCTACGCGAGAGCTACGTACTTATATTTTAATCCTTAGAATAATTTCTTAGGAATAAGCCACATGATGGCAAGCCGATAGCGTAGCCGTGGAAAAAAAAAAAAAAAAAACCCCTGCGTATTGCGCAGACCCTTGAAGAATTTTCAAACAATCTGTTTTTTTTGTAACCATGTCAGAAGTAGATCTACTCATTTTTATCCGGACCACCAGTGGGCCGGCTGGTGGGCTCGATGGGAATAAGCCATTTCTAGTCATTTTAAAAACCTTATCTGATGGAATGATTACGTCACGTTTGAATGAAATCTGTAAAAGGTATAACTTCTTTATGATAATAATGATTTGTCTTTTGTTACTTCTTCGGGCTGATGATAATAATAATTTTCTTCCTGAATCAAATCTCAACAAACACTCAGACTTGTTTTAACTTTGACCCTGGATTAAGTCTAATTAATTCCAAAGCCTGACTTTGAAACTTAATCCGTCTTAAGTAGAGCTTTAGTGCTTAAGTTTGGTATCTTAGAAACCTGTATTTGTAATAATACAGTTGTACGCGATCTAGGCAATCGACAATTTAGCCTTTTTAATGTGCAATAGAGCTTTTTATCCGACAAAGAACTAAGGTAGCAGAACCGACAATCGTTGGAGCAAACGAATACTTGAGTGGAGACCGCGTTTAGGCAAGCGTAGTGTAGGACGCCCTCCGGCAAGATGGGGCGACGATCTGAGACATGTAGCTGGCAAACACTGGATGAGAAGAGCCGAAGACCGGGCTCAGTGGCGCGTCTTGGGAGAGACCTACGTCCAGCAGTGGACTGATATAGGTTGATGATGATGATGATGAGAGCTTTTTAAACAGTCTTCTCGCATCACAAGCGACTAACACGGCAGTGGACGCTATACTTTTATAATGCAAGCCGTCTTCTTTCATCTATGGTTCTGTAATACCTATAATTTTGGCAATGTATACCTACTCAATCGTCCGTGACTTGGAAGGCGTCGCTGTGTTCGCTCCAGTCGTGTTGCGAACCGAATTCAGTCGAATTAAGTTTTCACCATAGAAGTTCGGAAGAAGAAAAAAAAAACCATTTTTCCTCGACACGCCACAGATAAAAAAATACGTGTATTTGTTCAGTTTTCATTCCTTGAAAAAGAAGTTCTTACAAAAAGAAATACGCATTTTTATCATGATTTTTATTCATAATAATGCCAGTCGATATGACTGCGTCTGTATTGAGTCGCGTCACGTCGAGGCGCGACCTTCGGGCTACGTGCCATCTGTCACAAAGACCTAGGTAACCTTTGGGCTGTAGATTTCTAGAAATGTTGAAAACTAGATCTTTTATTATGCTTCGAGACAGCAAGAAACATTATTGACCCCGTCACACAATAAAATTCACCAAACAGTGACGGAAAACATCGTGGGGCTTAGCTCCGCATGTATTGACTCTGTCTTTTCTTTAGCTGACTATGCCGAGAGGATGGTATAGGTCCTGGGCAAGAAAACTCCATCTAAAAAACGTCCCAGGGTAAAAAGTGGCTCCTAACGCTGTATCATTTATCAAGATTAGATGCAAATGCCTATTTTATGTAGTTTAAAAATGTAAGTACCTGATTATAATTTCGTTTAGGGTTTTTGTTAGTACACAAAAGTTACTTTACCGCAGGTATTTATATACTGTGGTGGTTACTAGTTTACTAATTTCAATAACCCCAAAGTTAATAAATTTATTTTAGAGAAACGGTGTCTAGATTTTCCAGAGGCATTTATTATAGAACAGAGAGAATAGAACAGAGAACAATGTTTTTCTATGTTTATGAGAGCAAACATAGAAAAATATTGCCTCATTCAATCATGGTGTGGTCCCTGAGCTATATATAGGGTAAAATCTAAAAGCCAAGTAGTCTGTCCACTACTACGGAAAATAAGCGTGATTTTATGGAGCCAGGGACCTAGTTATCTAAGATTCGATTAAGCTATTTTATCTAATTAAAACGCCGTCTGTTAGAATTTAATCGGGATTACGTCGCAGAGGTTCTAATATTAGTCAACATAACCTGAGATGTTTGTTCGCCCTCTTTTTCATTCCTCTTTCATACTGAGTCACAGCTTATTTAGGGTAACTGGTTTAATAGCATAACAGCCAGATGGTGCACATTAAAAGTGTCCTTATCTACGGGCTTTTGGCCTTTTGGTGCGGAAGTTAAAGGCCTTGCAAACTCAAAGATTGCAATATTTATGCCTCCAGCACAAAAGTGTTTATAATGGGTCCATTAGTCAATTGCTACTCAATAGGCTAAGTACCTACTTATTATTTTATTGATGCAATCTGTAGGATTTTATTGATTATAATTTATAATAACATGATGATAGTTTTTCATGAAGTGAACAAGCTGTTATATCTCTAAGCTACGTCACAGGGTTATACCCCCCGTAGGGTGGCAACGTAATAGGATTTATTAGGAATTTCCTCGCTCGCGTGCGGGATTGACATGAGGGGTTGGTTATGGAGTGTGAAAAATAAAATGTTGTTGACGCCCTACTATACTATAGCCACTATACTATAGCTGAAATAATGATGATGCTGATGAGTCATCCATCATCATTGATGAAAATGATGACAAAGCAAAAGAAAAAGTAAAATACATAAGAGGTCTCGAGCATCTGAAGATACAATCAGATTGAAGTAGAAATCGATCACAGAATGTTAGGATGACTAAAATATACCTAATATTTTTTTTCCCATCATTTTTTATGGCTACCCTAGTCAGTCTGTCGCCCAAAACAATGGTGGATTGATGGAATCTCTCTTATTGATTCCATGCCATGTCTTTATTGATGATGTTTTGGTTAGTTGTCAAACTCGCTGTTCCCACCACTAGGCTCACAAAAATTAGTAAATCTTTCAAAGGGCAATGTGTACGCTTCTTTAACAAAATCCCAAGTGATGTGTCTCAGTTGTCGATTGGCAAGTTCAAAAACGTAATAAAACAGAGACTTCTTTTAAAAGCATACTATAAAATATCTGATTATTTAGAAGACAAACAAGCTTGGGACGTACTAGCTCCAACTCATCCAATAAAAAAAAATGTAATCATACCTAATCATACAAAACGTAATGACGATTCAAAGTGATCAGTGAGATTTTATTGAATAAAAGATTTTTGACTTTGAGTTACTAAAAAAAACAATGTTTTACATTCTACTGACAAGTCTTAAAGAGTTGAAAAAATATCCTCAAAGACTTAAAAGACATATTTCCCGGTTTGCAGGTTTATGACTGTTTACAAATGTGTTTAGCACTCCCTCGTCTCCAAAATTAGCTGACCCAACAAACGTTGTCCTGTCATTCAAACTCTTACTCTCAAACAACTGACAGTTCTTTCAAGTTTTTATGGAAAAGGTTAAGGAACTCTCACCCCCCCCCCACCCCTTTCAACCCCTTACAACCCTTTTTTTGCATTAAAAAGTAGCTTATATCCTTTCTCAGACTCTGGACTATCTGTGTACCAAATTTAATTAAAATCGGTTCAGTAGTTTTGGCGTGAAAGCGAGACAGACCAACATACAGACTTTCGCATTTATAATATTAGTATAGTAAGTATTAAGTATAGTATTACTACTTCTACTACTCAGTCAAAAACCTGGATTGTTTTTTTAATGATGGCAGATTTACAGAGGTCTGCAAACCTAACCAAAACCCGGTTGTAATCAGCTCCAGGTAACTTCTTTTACTGGTATCGTGCACCTGTTTTACTTTGACTGAAATAAGATATTTTTTAGTACGTTCTTTCATCAATAATTTAAATTAATTCCTACATCTCATAACATATAAATAGTCCAATCATGGCAGCCAAATCGATGTTTTCTATAAACAAAACAGGTGTTATCTTTTATTCAGAGGTTGTAAGTTGTAACTGCGTAACCTTTCCACGGGGCTTTTACGTTCCTTTGCACGTGAATATTTTAAAATGGAGAATTGTTTTCTGTTTACGGAGTAGGTACCTAGCTACCTACGTAGAATGGAGTGTTAGGCAGAGGGAAATTCTTTTCGGAAATGGTTTAGATATTTTCCATCAGTTAAAACAGAAAACAGGACAGAAAACCAACTACTTACATAAGTAATAGGTTTTCCATCGACTTCATAGAAATAGAAGCTTTACAAACACTAAAAAACTTATAGATTTTCTAGTTAATTAATTAGTTAGGTAGGTAAGTATTGATTACCATAATTTACTTGTCACTAGGTAGTAACATAAATATTTTTCAACCTCTAAACCATGCTAGTTTTACTCTAAACAATGCTATTTGTCAAATTCGTTGTCAGAGAAAATATTATCCACCTCTACTTGATAAGTAATTTGTCACAAACCAGGATGAAAACATCTAAATCTAAAAAATAGCGTTATTCGGAGAGAGAGAGTACCCGGCCTCAGAATAATTGGATGAATCACGAAGCAGCGTGGAAACCTTTGAAACCTCCATGACGCATACACCAAGTAACGAAATAAATATTTAACTTTATACTATGAAGAGTCCCGTAGGCGGCTGGCATCATGGCACATAATTAGTTCTTTATAACAACACTCAAGAGTTCAAATACTTACCATATACAACATCATCATCATCATTGCAGTCTGACAAAATCAAATGCTGGAGTCATAAAAAAGCCTCCTCCATATATCGACTTCCTGAGATTTTTACAATGTTCTCGGCATCAAACTCTCAGTTTATTTAATAAGATCGCTCCAAAGTACGGCTTGTGAAAAAGAGCAAAGTTCCATCACGTCTCAGTTCCATGAAGAAGAACTATTTATCCATACTTTTGTCGTTACCGGCAACAATCCAAACAGCTTAGGTAGTACTTGTTTGTATTGAGCCCATTGACCAGCCCACCAGAGCCCCGAGTCTGTGCATTTGTTTTGACTTTCGAATCTAGTATTATATGGCACACGCAAACGCATTCGCAAAGCGAGAAATTTTGTATGAAAACCGGATAAGTGCCTCTAGCGGGAGATTTGGGAGTTGTGCAATTCCCAACAAAATTTCTGGCTTTGCGAATGCGTTTGCGTGTGCTACACTCGAGTCAAAAGTCAAAACAAATATTTGTCGTTACCGGTAACAATCCAAAGCGCATTGACTAGTCCACCTGTGGGCAAGATACTTGGGGCACGTTGAGGATGGCTAATGAGATGATGTGTTCCAGAGCGCGAGGCGCGGGCGATGCTGGTGCTGGCATGCTCTGCGGGGCAATCCTGAGCGCCGCGCCGCTCTCCCTCCGCGGCCTGGCGCCAGGCCTGCCCGCCGCACGACCCTCGCTTCTCGCAGCCATAGTCATGCATGCACTGCATCGGGAGGAGGAGCCTAGCTTCGTGGGTAAGTTCCTCAAAAAAATAGGCCTTTACATCTATTAATGATGATTTACACAGCGTCAGGGGGCAACCTATGCCTACACTTAACGGGACACTGTAGTGTCTGGGACAGTGTTTAGATGGAGTAGGCTTGCCCAGCACCTATACCATCCTCTCAGCCTAGTCAGCCATATCCACGTATTGACCTAGTCTAAGTCCCTAAGCTGTAATAATAATAAATAAATATTCTTGGACATATCACACAACTCTAGTCCCAAACTAAACAAAGCTTTTACTATGGGTACTAGATTGCTGATGGAATACTTATTATATAGTTTTTTTTGTAAATGCATACTTATAATACATACTAACACTCAGACACAGAATAAACATCTTCCTATGTTTGCCACACACAAATGTTTGTTCTTAGTGAGGATCGAACCCACGACCCACAGCACGGAAGGCCTACTCAGCCATGACATCTGTCAAAAAAGCCTTTTATATTCTTTTTACATTTTGACCAAGTCTTCTAAAGCTGTTATCAACTGACTACAACTCAAGTGAACTTGGGCAGGACACGTGGTAAGATTGGTAAGCAGGTGGAGTAAAACACTGACCGAATGGTGGCCTGGGTCAGCAGCCAGATGCCTGGATGACATCGCAGAGAGCTTTGTATGTTGGTACGCGTCCCAAAGGATGTGTTCGAAATCTGCCAGTAGGGATTGTTTGTTTTCATATTAAACAATTCCTATTGGTGAATGTCAAACATGTTCTTAACAATGGAGGCTCTGGTGGAAAAACCAACGCTGTTAAATGCACGAGTATACGCATAGGTTGTACCTATGACCTCTTTATCGAGAAGGAAGTATGGTGTTTTCTGGTAAGGCTTACATACATAGGCAATAATAAGTTTCAAATTGAAAAATGTCGAATGTCCGTAGACCAATTAGTTTGTGAATTGCATCCAATCATATTTGTATTCATATTATTCATGAAAAAAGCTGAATTATATCAAATTACATTGTACTCTTTCATCTCTGAATTGTAAAATGCAGCCTCGGTTTCCAAAAAAGCGGTCACCATCTTATGATCTTTGTTTAGCTGTGCCGAATTTTTGCGTTCTTGTCCACTGAAGATTCCATCGAATAAGGACCAGACCATTCAGGCGCATTTGGAGAACTATGGGGCTATGGGTGATTGGCAAGTCATAAAGGGTCGAATGGGGTTCAAAACGTCACGCACCTTTGTGTGTCTCTAGGCGTTATCAATATGTATATAAAAAATGTTAAGTAGAATATCAGCGAGACCAATTCTGATGAGTTTTCTCTCGTTCGGAACTCTGCGTTCTTTTCACGTTGACCCTATGTTTGGAAATGATCCTTGTTCGTATAGAAATAAGTCATATTTCACATTGAATTACCTATTTAGTTTTAGATTAGGCTGTATTTTACTTACCTGAAAAGCTAGGTAAATATAGTCTGCAGTGTGTGCGTCAGAGGGCGCGCGGTGCCAGCGCCAAGATGTCTGCGATAGTGCGACGCCACCAGCTATACTAACTATCGCTTAATCTCTAACCTGCTATGTGTGTGGCGGTACAGTCAACGATAATTATGTTGAGATACTAAAAACTTTAACACCATCTGAATGTGACGACATTTTTGAAAAACCCCTATTGTCCCTACGTCATAGCGTCGTAGTGACGTCATAGAAGAGATGTGCTATTAACTACCTCCCTAAGCACTCCTCAACCATCTTTACTACCAAGAAATTGTATGTACCAAATAAAGGGTTTAGAGATCGACTCTAAATGACAATTCTTATAAATAAATAAGCCGATTATAATAGTAAGTGTTTTTCGGTTGCTAAAACCGAACTGGACCAAGTTGTCTGAATCAATAATCTAAATAAAATAAATGATCCTTGTAATTTTACTAGATTGTAGATTTTTTACTTTGGTACGAGGATTTGAAGATATCCTTTAATTAAACTTAATACTACTTTAGTATCTGACTGTACTTCTTACTGTTACACTATCAGTGGCCTTTCCATACTGAATACTATTCAGTGGGCTTGCGTGACTGTTCGGGCAAAATGACCCGGGGTAGATAAAACGAGCTTTTGATATCCAAATGAAAAAACTGTTTTAAAGAAAAGAGGGGTTTTTAGAAGTCTCATGTAGAGCCCTAATTTGCAGAAACATATTTCAATACCATTCTAGAAACCTACCTTTCTTTTTTTTTCTAGAATTCAGTTTAATTTGTGGCTAATATTAGTCTGTAATTCAAGCATGGTAGACATCTCCAAACCACTGAAACGAAATTAAGATGTGGTAGAGAATATGCTCTACTTTTTTTTTATTTAATTAAAATGTCCCACCGTTGGGCACAGGTCTCTCCGAAAGACTTCCAATGTTCTCTGTCCCGAGCTTCCTCCCACCAAATACTTAGTAATTTAATAGTAAACGCTTATCTTATCTTGTGGGCACCGATATAATTGCGCTGAACGTTGCATAACAGAACTTAGTCAAAAGACAAGAACAACAAACGAAAACCAAAGGTCAGAATATGACACACGGTCGATATAATAAGTATGACCTCGTCGACAATGTCGACTAATTCCGACGAATAATCGATTGGTATTCGTCAAAATCGGATTAGTCACGGCTGCTACACGATAGAATATATTGTACAAATGTATTGCTCCAACATTCTTACAGTCCTACAGTCTCACAATTTTCTTCATACACTCGTATTCTTTTTTTTATACAACTGGATGGAACAAGCCAATGCCCACCTAATGTTAAGTGGTAACCACTCCCTTTAACAATGCATTGCCTTACTGAGCACATCCACTTATGTAGTGCCCTGTGCTGCATTGCACTGCCACTGCTCTGTGAGACATGTCGGTGTTAAGTCTCTGCGTGTATTAGCACCGGTACCCATACCCTTCAAACTGGAACACAGCAACGCGAGCATCACTAAGGTCGGCAGGAATAGGTACGGTGCTAGTACTTCCCCGGACAAGCTTTTTCAAAAGAATCTCTAGTACTGCTGCTGTTGTTCTCAATGTCTTTCTTTTGGGTAACTCCCATTTGTTCTATAGGACTGTTTTTAAAACCTTTTTTATCCCTGTAGTTCCATTGTAGGACTATTGAAACTAGCCCATTAGGGCTAGTTTTCGTTTCTATAGTCCTACCATGGACTATTGAATCTAGCCCATTAGGGCTAGTTTTCGTTTCAATAGTTCTACCATGGACTATTGAAACTAGCCCATTAGGGCTAGTTTTTGTTTCAATAGTCCTACCATGGACTATTGAATCTAGCCCATTAGGGCTAGTTTTCGTTTCTATAGTCCTACCATGGACTATTGAAACTAGCCCATTAGGGCTAGTCTTCGTTTCAATAGTCCTACCATGGACTATTGAAACTAGCCTATTAGGGCTAGTTTTCATTTCAATAGTCCTACCCAAATGGAAGTTACCAGATATTAGATAAAAAAAGTTTCAACAGTTCTAGACGTAACAGTTCTATTCAACAAATGGGAGCCACCCTTTCTTTTCACGTCTGTATTTTTCACAAACTAAACAAATGCCTATTATGATTATTATGACTGCATGCTCTAGCAAAGTATCCTTGATGAGGAACCTTGACCTGCTTCGTCTACCTCATATAAATTGACAACTCAGAAGACTTTTCTTTTTTATTATGTCCAAAAGCGAAATAGTAGGCAACTTACGTGAAGATTCAAACACGTACAACCAAAAATTCGACTAAACAGTTCAATCTGCTGTGATTCAGTTTGCGAAAGTCGACCTTGCAAGCCAATAAGGTATGTACACCGGTACAATAGATATAATAGGTGCACTGGTGCTCCAGATGTTGTATCAGATGATGTTAACAATAGACGGATTGGTAACGTAAAGAAAAATTTATTGAATTGATTGCGATTTCGAAATTGCATTTGTTAGTCAAGACTTTGTAATAAAAATTGCATGAAACCTCATAGCAAGCAAGCTCGTATGAGTGGCCAACTCTAGTGATGGAGTTTTTAGGCCGTCTTAAGGCCTTAATTTACTTCTAGGCAGTGGTGGATTTACAGATTTGCCGCCTGTAGGCTATTAAATTTTTGCCGCCTCTAAATTTTGATATCTTAGTCCACAATCATATAAATTTTCTATCAATAAAATTCCAACTTTATGATTTGTGCTCCAAATCAGACAAAGGGAGGTGTCTACCGTGGTCAACGTCATAGATATTTTTCATTTATTTTCATTCAATAAATTAGAATGCTTACATACAACAGGGTAGGTAACACAAAGCTTACAGTCACGCACACTGACGACAATTTGATGTCGACACCTGATTACTCAGTTATGTATGCTACCACGGCTTTCTATGACTCACAGAACTTTCCACCCCCCAAACACCCCCTGAAAACCCCCACTAAACTTCCAAAGAAAATTCAACTCTACGAATTTTCCAGTTTTCCCTGAACTCTATGTAAAACTTTTGATTTTCAACTCTATTGCTTCAACATAAAAGCTACGCGTCAGAATTAAAGCTGGAATATACGCATTACATTCATTCGATTTTGAACTTTGTTACCTTAGTGTAAGAGCTGCCAATCCCCCACGGCTTTAAAGCTCTGGAATTCCCGAAATGAACTACGCAATGCGAAACATTCATATTTCGACTTTACTGCGTGGGCTTAAAGCTTAAAACTTTCCTACAGCTTTAACTCCATAGAATAGAGGTTTTATTTTGAAAATGTACAAATTCATTTTCGTAACACATGAATTTCAACCTTACTGCTTTAACATACAAGCTAGAAAACTTCATACAAGTCTGTTGTGTGACTATGGAATTATACAGTCGATTTTCGAGTGTGGGTTTCATTCATGTAAAGATTACTAGATTAGTGCTCGCGTTTCAGCCAAGTCATATTCGTGGATTTTTCTTAGTATTTTTGTAATAATTAGGGTTATGTCCTTGAAATGTGTAGATTTATTATACTGACTGGGTTATTTAGTTACGTGATCAGGCTGAGAAAGAGTAAGTATATACTTGTACTAATATTCTTTTGTATAACCCAGCTTATCTGTCAGATCTTCACGGAATATCTGTCACCGGATTAGTGACATCATCGGTGGTCGGATCCATGAACCTAGGAATCTATGGACCAGGCATTATACATCTCTATGAACAGTTCTCCCTGCGGCCGGTCGCCATGTTTTAGCACAGCCAACATCAAGTACATCAGTTGTCATAGCGACTTGTTTTTTTCAGTGTTCTCAAGAAAATTTAGTGTTCTACACGAAAATTGTGCTTGTTAGTAGTGCTAGAACTTGCAGAATACTGCATTTATTATGGGTAGGTGCAGTGTGTTAGGTTGCCGCATGAAACACCATAAAAAACATCCCATTATAACGTTGCACAGGCAAGTTACCGAATTCATTCAAAATATCTTGTTTTTCCTATTATTTTGAAAGATTTTGCTATTAGTGGGAATGTTTAAAATGATATTCTTGCTTTTCTGTAATCATTTACTGTTTTACCATTAATATTATGTGATTTTATAAGAAAATAATTCTCCCTTGTAAATAGAGTTTCGGTAGTACGGCATTTTCATTTTTATCGATATCGATAACTTAGCAACAGGTGAATATAATTAAACTCGGATTTCTTTTTTATTATTTTAGGTTGCCGACATCTAAAAAAAAAAAGAACAGTGGCTGGATGTAATTGGGTTGGAAAACTTAAATAGATCAACGAAACATATTTTCATTTGTTCCCTGCATTTTGAAGAGACATGTTTTAACCGAACTTTAAATATTTTTCGAACTTGATTATGACTGGGATCGACGGTTTGATGAACCCTTATATTTGATTATTGTGAACATAATTATTTTACTTGTAAAAGGCATTTTTAGAACTTGATTATAACCGGAACGGCTTTTACAGTTTTTATTAAACCTGTTTGAAATGATAATTTTCGTTTTATTAGGAATGATCGTGCCAAGTAGTTCATAAATAATTATACCTGAGTAATTTCCCTTTACACTTAAGTATTATAATATTAGTAACAAGTTGACACGGGCGCACTACGTACCACCATAGTTTTTTTTTAAATGCAAGAACCATCTACGAACTTTAAGAAAACATAAAAAAAAAAGAATTATCCAAATTGGTCCAGCCATTCTCGAGCTATTGAGTGACAACGAAATAGGATTCATTTTGATATATTATATAGAAAAATAATAGAAGATAGATTAATAATGAATAAGTAGGTATAGTCCGACAAACCAGAAAAAATCTGTAGTAGCAGTTATTTATTTATTATTTCCATTGGTAATTATGAATGCGTGGTATGCTGATCAGTAATAGTGATACTCTACTAAGGCTCCTACACATATGCCCCGGCACAAGCCGCAAAAACTGGCAGTCCGCATGAAACTCAATCAATAAGCTAAGTAACCTTGAGCCGCACGCGGCAACCTAAGCCGGCGGCACTGTGTGTGTGTACTACTCGTAGAAGCCTTTATGAAGAAATCTAAAAGAAACTCATATGCGAATTTTTTAAATTCTGTAAACACCGTGCAATTCAACTATCGATATCGATAATAGTGCGCGCAGCTCTACGGCAAGCCTCCATCTTTGTGCCAGACTCAGATTAGGTATGCACGTTTTTTTCGTAGGTATGTCATCTCTATTCTTTTTTCCCTTACTCTATGGTCGGATCGGATGGAACGTCATTCACTCCCAAGACCCATCTGATGACGTATATTCTGACATGATCTGATGGGCCACCGTAGTGTTTGAGACCCCTACTTATGTTGGTAGGTAACACTTTATATTATTCGGGATAATATTGATAAGATAGTGTAATTAGTTCTCATACTTAATACAATCTTTGCTTTGTTTGAGACTAGAAGGTGTCAATGATTATGAATATTAATTCATTTATTTTCTGCTTCGACCCTATATGCATGCATGTATTCACCTTTCGCTGCTGCAATTCCATATACCGTCATGTCAAGTCATACAACGGAAGAATGATAAAAAACTGATATTAACCCTTATTGCGTAAAATAGACAGCTTTTGTACTCAATATACCTATTTATGTCGGTACTGCTTCAAGATATTTAGGGGTCACTGACCGAAAATTGGCTAAGTTTGAGCGTGTACAGACTAGACTACTTACATATAATTAGGATTGGTCTAACGGTCTGTCTTTACCAACACTAAGTAGGTACCAGACCCTATTATTATTGCCATCTCTTACAAATGAGTAATGTCAAACAGAGGCAGAGCAATTTAAAGTGGCGCTCAAATTTGAGTATTCCAGCCTGAGTGTAATAATATTGGTGACATTTATTTAATTTGATGACTCTAACTACCTAATCTTCAAGTACAAAGATTAGTTAGGTATACTGTAAAAAATCAAGCGTAAAGCGACGTTCAATGTGCGCCCTCTGTTTGCTGCAGGGTGAAGGCTCTGGTATCGAAATTTGACAGATATCGAGCTCTGACGTATTGTGATAAGCCTCTTAACACCACTATAAAATGCATGAGTCTAGACCTGACAATTTGCACATTATGTACTGAATACACAGTTATAAAATTCGTAATTATTTTATTTTTACTAAGTACCTATTTTTATTTTAACTAGTACCTAACCACTCGATGTAAGCTTATATATGATAGTTACACCCTAATGCGACTTCTAACAAGGTTGCGTTATTCGAGAGGACATAGCCTCTGTCTCTTTTCTATTCGGGGGAATAGAAAGAGACAAAGACTAATACGCTACAATCAAATATAGATGGCATTGTTCAGCAATTCAGCATTTGACCGCCCATGTTTTTGAAGGTATACAACTTCCAACTGACAGCGGGGGGAATAGAAAAAGACTAATACGCTACAGTCAAAATATAATAGATGGCAGTGTTCATGCAGCTTTTTATTTTGAAGTGAAAATTTAGTACTGCATATTGGTTAAGTACATAAAAATAAATAGTAAATTAATTTCACATTAAACACACAGCGAGAGTGAATGCGTGCCTTTCGAAGTATAACTTCTTCCGCGCGTAGGGACTGCACGCACAGGTTTTTTACATTGAGATTGTTAATAACAGAGCCCGTAGTCTGAGTTTTGTTCTGTTGATCGAAACGCATATCGAGAAGCGACTTGCGAGATATTTTGTATAAAAACCCGATAAGCGCCTCTAGCGGGCGATTTGCGAACTATTTTTCTCCATAAAAAAACCGCTAGTTTCTCGACTCTCGCTTGTCGCAAATCAACATCACACAACTCAGACTACACGCTCAGTGTAAAACTCATTGGACGAATTGTAAAACTTTATCCCCGAATTGAATGGTAAACTACCCTAATCTTGGCACCCCCACCAATTGTTGGCACTTCTCTAATTTATCCTATTTACTAAGAAAAAGCCAGACCTCACGATGTTGTTATATATACAACAACTTAACATAATAATAAACATCGTGAGGTCCAGCTTTTTCTTAGTAAATAGGATAAATCAGAGGCGTGCCAACAATTGGTGGGGGTGCCAAGATTAGATAGATAGAAAATTCTTTATTGTACAACTTAAAAGTAGTGTATACAGGCGAACTTAATGCTAAAAGATTAGGGTAGTTTACCCTATGTAGAAACGAAACTTTATTTTGTATTCGTATCGTTATTGATTTCTCATTAGGAGTGGACACTGTGGACAGTCACCATATTAGTTATAGCGGAATATGAAATCGTCTGACGCGAACACTTGATCGTCACAATTGTGCGCGTGCGCGGAGAATGTTATGGACTTTGGTTCGATTGAATCCCATTCGACTAATAACTTTCGATGTGTTATAAATAAATATTATAATGCAATTATCTTTACATAAAAGGTCATTGTATTAATGATAGAAATTATAATTTATATTACTATAGTGACTACTATAGTGAGTATTACTATTTGTGATCCTAGAATGCCCCTAAAGTTAAAGGGGAAGATCTACAAAACGGTCATAAGACCTGTCGTTTTGTATGGGTCTGAGTGTTGGGCAACGAAAGGGACGGATGAAAGAAGAGTACATGCGGCAGAGATGCGAATGTTGAGATGGATGTGTGGAGTGACTAGAAGGGATAAGATCAGGAATGAGTATATCAGAGGAAGTTTGAAAGTGGCACCAGTGAATGAAAAGATGATAAGCAACAGGTTAGCATGGTATGGTCACGTTATGCGGAGAGATGAATGTCATGTAACAAGAAGAGTATTAGATATGAATGTAGATGGGTATAAGAGTAGAGGTAGGCCAAAGAAAAGATGGATGGACTGCGTGAAGAATGACATGGGTAAGAAAGGAGTGACAACTGAGATGACGGCTGATAGAAGAGCATGGAAGAAAAACACATGTTGTGCCGACCCCACATAAAGTGGGAAAAGGGCAAGGAGATGATGATATTACTATAGTGACCCCACTAAGTTTTATCTCAGTAGGAAACTAGTGGCAGCGCGGCGCAACCAGTTCAAATTGGTTCAAAAAACCTAAAATAACATGATTTTTAGGCTATACCTAAATACCTACCTACCTAAATGTGGGTACCTGTAGAAAGGAGGTACATAAGAAGAAGGTACATGTTAAAAATACACCTTATTTATAAGTGTGGGCAATAAAAAGTATTTCTTTCTATCTTTCTTTCTTTTTTTCTTTCTTTACACTGGTTACGTAACCAAACGGACAGCAGGAGGGGTACCTAGTACCTACTCTCCATATAGTTGTATACCTACGTTTTGTGGGGTTAGTATTGATTGACTGCATGCTGGCTTGTCCCCGATGTTGATTACCGAATAGGTGATGGTTGCACCGCCACTAATGTCCTAATGAGATAAAGCCCTAACATAATACCAAAGCATTAATACAATGTGGACTAATATTATGTTTAGATATCCCCATGAATCAAGGTATAAGCTGCATTATTGCAACTGCATACCTTCTATTATGCAATGCAACTTAGTTGGGTAATATGACGCTCCAGTGATTATCGGGCGCTTGTGATGTCACAGTATGTGAATAGTGCAATCAATTGTGACCAAATTACGAAAATATTCACATGGCACTCAATATGCTTAGTCACTGTGTTCGTTTTACTTATACTACAAAGTTCACGTAAACTATTATTTTAGTATAGAGCAGCGCCTCTAGCGGGAAGTTTACAAAACTGATGATTTGCACGCTGACGAGGAATCTTAGGTGTGTTTAGAAGAAATTTTGTAGGGTGTTTGTTTTTGCTCGTGAAGAAGTTGATAGGAAGTTATTGATAAGTGAATAAAATTGTATCCTATCTTTACTAAATAAAAAAATCGGTTGTAAAAAATTATGATAATGTTTTTATTAGGTAATAAAATTATTAATATATTTTCATAATGAAAATGTAATATGTTATTAGACTTAATGATACTTTATCCATATTTAGATTGTGTACCTACCTAGTAGGTCATAGGTAGTATTTCGGTTTAAAGATCTTTATTTCTCATTAAGACAATTTGTTTTATTTCAGTAATTCTTTACTACCTATGACCTACTATTAACAAAATGAAGGTAGGTACCTATTTAGAGTTATTAATTTTTTATATTCAAATGATAATCAATTAAGAATAATTGTATGTCTTTAGGAAAAACAAATATTGTTTGAAATAACTTTCTAAGTACCGAAGGGAAAATCAAATAATATTCAATAAAATCACAAGGATCGTTTATAATAATGTAGGACTATTGATGCTCCATTTTTTTGGACAATCGATTAGAAAGTGATGGAGTACAGATACAGTACAGATTACGATCGGATATTTTTACGGACACCATTAGTTGAATTCGTACCGACACTTAAGTTTAACTACGGTAACATTCCACTGAAGCTATTATTCGGTCAATCCCGGAAAGCGTTGCTCTACTCAGCTAATAAACAGGATATCGCTGCCATTTGCCCGCAAAAACACCACTAAGGTCGTTTGCTCCTGTTTTAGGTCGTTTTGTGGGAATTGGAGCGTGTCATTATAATTACGGACAAAATAGGCTGCAAACGCACTACGGCGGCCAAGTCGCGGCACAGAGATCTTTGTCTTACCTTGAAAATGTCGGACGTCGCGGCGGTGCACAGTGCGCGGCAGTCAAACGTCAGGCAGCCGTTCGCGGCGACTATTTCTGCATGATTAGTGTGTACGTTTTACGTATACTACAAAGTTCGCGTAAACTATATTATTGTATAGAGATTGAGCAGCGCCCCTAGCGGGAAGTTTACAAAACTGATGATTTTCCATACATTATAGTAAACTTGACTTTGCAGTAAACGTCAAACGTACACACAAAGCATGCTGATAGTTTTAGCTACCTGACGTTTAGCCGCGGTAGAGTCGGTTGCTACCACGGGCGAGCTTGACTCACCCGAGGTCAGTAACCGACCTCTTGCAAAGAAAATGAAAATCTCTGTCGCCGAGCTGGCTTGGCCGCCGAGTGCGTTCGCAGCCTTACGGACAATTACGGATAATTTTACGGACACGTTGCGTGTGGTCGCTAATGTCTACAATTTGCCAGGTGTTAGCCTTTTTGACATTTTGAGTGTTTGTTAAGTAATGTTGTTTTAGTTCGAGTTCAAAGTGGAGTTAGTTCCTATTTATTAATTGTTATTTGTCATGGAATAAAGCAGTTTTTATGAATGGAGGGTACTTTCAACTCAATCTGAGTTATTGTGAGTGACGATGAGTGATGATGAGTGACAAAGCAGAGCAGTCTGAGTTCACTATGCAATATAGTAGGTACCTACTAAGGTACTATACAATAGAATACAAAATGTTTTATTTCGTTGACTTATCACTATTTATATTATATTTATATTTTATATTTCGTTGACTTTTTACCTTTGAGTAAAAAGATTAAAGAGATCTGAAGGTCCATAAGGTGTTATAAGCCCATTCATGGTATTTTCAGGGGGTTAAAGTACTCGTCAATAATTATAGAAACTTTTTTTTTTCAGTGTTATGCGAAGAAATCTGCTGTTAAAAAGCTGTTTATAATTTTATAGATACTTTAACATCCGAAGCTTTCGGGCATTACTTAGAATATTCTATAAGAAAATTTCTACAACTACCTATCTAGGTAGTAAGTATGTAAATAAAAAAAATATACAAGAAATATAAAAAATAGTGCAAAAATAGTAGAAATAGTTAATTAATAAACGATTTTGAGTTTGAGCAAACAACTCACAAATAAATAAAACCTTATTCAGATATATTTTTATTACGCTAGTAATATTTTTAATAACCGCTTTGGTTTGGCCTAATTCAACTCCTTACATCCGGCCGACGCTCCCCTATACATAATGAAGGCACACATGCATAATTTATGCCATAGGAAATGTTTATTCAAACAAATTGGAACACCCGACCATAGTAACTAATAAGTATGGATTGGTATGGTGATAACCTAGTACCTACTTGAACACGGGTTTGGGGCATGTTAGACCGTACATAGATAGCCTTACTTGGGTATAGGTGGTATAGGCTAGTTCTAGGGCGGGCGCCCCTCCCACTATGCCCTCCATCGGCCAGTCAGTACGAACGCAGCCGCAACTGAGGTCGAACGTAAAACCTCTGCGCAACGATAATTTAAAAAAAAAAACTGTCAACGGGAGGATTCCGCGTTCAAATTCCATATTAAAAAAAAAGTGAAGTCTGTGATTGATTGGTGTTGTAAGTTCGAGTTTGGAAGAATCTGCTATTGATTTTTTTTTTCTGTCAAAGGTTATTACTGCGTATTTGTGACGTGCTGAAATGCAGTGGAATGGAATGCGTTCCGATTTTGTAATTTGGTTTGTTTTTCACGGTTCACTAGTGATGTGATAATTACGAAATCGATTACTATTTGAAATATGATTTTCACGTAATGCATACATATTATGAAATGATTTATTGTGAAAGGTTACATAAAATTATCGTGGTTCTAGTTATATCAACGTTTTTATTCATCGTGGGTAGTTTGAATGAGGTTTTTTATTAAATAAATATAAATATTCACGGACACTTAACACAACGCCTTCTAGTCCCAAACTAAGCAAAGCTTGTACGATGGAAACTAGATGGCTGATAGAATACATACATACATTATTTTTTTTGTAAATACATACTTATAATACATAGAAAAATATAAAATATTAAAATTATTATTGCAAATTTCTCTACTAAAAGCGACTTCTATGTTTGACTGTTCACAAAGCTACATATTAATGACCAATAAACTACAATACTAATGACTCATCAGTTTATTATCTTTATAAATACTGAGATTTCATAACTCATAAAATATCTTACGTAGGTAAAGTATTTGTGGATTTTAAAATACCAACGTTTCGCTTTATTTAGTTCACGTTGGTCTCGATTAGGATCTAAAACCCCAAGGTTTTGTAACAAACATGCGAATACCACACGCTAACTCACTTCAATGTATAGATCTTTGGCATAATAAATACTGTTTAATTTGCCATAATATTTTTGTATCAGATAGATATAATTATGTAGAGTCAATGTTTAGATCAATTAATTACAAAACAGATTTACTTAGTTGTTTTTTTATTGGGAGACGTGATTCATTGGTTTTTATTTTCAAACTAATGAATTTTATTTTATTTATTTAACAAAACCCACAGCCCTTAATACTATTAAATAATATCTAACTAGGCTAATCCTATGGCCAATTACGGATTTACTTTTTATAAAATATAATTTTTAAAACAGACAGTCGAAATTACTAAAGTAAGTATAGGATATAAAACAATAAGTGCATAAATATAAGAAAAAAACATACTAAATCAAATATATGATGAGCTTAGAAAACGATTACAGCAATGAATAAACAATAACAATAACAAAGATACAGAATGAATGAATGAAAACACTTTATTGTACATAAATAACACCGAAACATATTCCTATGATATAAAAAAAAACCAGGTTGCATTAAATGTACAATGGGCGGCCTTACTAATTATTAAAAATAAAAAAGGTAAGAAACTTTCTTTTAGTAAGTATATTTTTTTTTAATATGTGTCACCTATCATACCTATAAAGAGCGTTGCTGATTAATTATACCCACTTTTCTAGTAGCCACTGCATTTTCATCTAGTAAATAAATTATTTATCATTCTTAAAACACAATTCAGTCAGTTCAATCTTTTTTGATTGAGTAGGTTAACTATTAAACGGATTTTAATCATTAAACGTTTAAAGGTAAGTGAATAAATCATTTCAGTAATTGGGGTTAAGCAGAGGTCAACCTGGGTTTAGGGTAGGTCGACCTCTGTAAGCTCAAACGACCCCACTTTTCAAAGCTCCCTAATTTAAATAATATCAGTAGGTACGTAATAAGGTATCTCTTAGGTCACGTTACCGTAGTAACCTCTCTTTATATATCTTCTAAATATAAAAAAACTCTTTTGAAACTGACTGAATAATTTAAGCGTAACTTGAGTGGCGTTTGAGTATTCGACCACTAGAGGTAAGAAATATGGAGGGTAGTAGGTATACTTATATAGTGTAGGGGTGCACTAAGAATTTTTTTTTGAAAAGTCGCACCCTAAGACCGCTTGTAGACGTTCGTTTTTTTCACCGGATAACGGACCGTGTTTTTTTTCGGATTCGCGGTGGTGTATGATTTCTGATGAATGTGTGTACATGCACCGGACATCGGTCCGGCGAACAATTATAGGATAGTCGTTTATTGACGGTCCGTGAAAAAAACGGACGTATAAAAGCGCTCTAAAGGGTCTAAAATTAGGATCAAAGATTTTAACCAAATAATGCGTAATGCTGCTATATACCACGCGAACAAAGCCGCGGGTGATTCGGTCAGCGTATTTGTCGTTACTGTCGCAAGAGTACTTCTCCAGCAACCAATTTCATGACTTTCATAATATAGTCCGTTGCACGCTGCGTCATCTGATTTATGGTTAATTTTGAAGTTATACTAATGCGATTTCCAACAAGGTTGCGTTATGCGTTCAACGCTACCCCATACGGAGACTCATACAAGACCCAAAACGCTTTGATAGCGCGTTCTAAGATCCGACCAAACTTAGAAGCGCCATCTAGTTCTGATTTAGGCAACATAAGCATAGAACCTTTTCTAAGTAAAAATAAATACTAAATTAATTTCACATTAAACACAGAGCGAGAGTGAATGCGTGGTACTCGAAGTATAACTTCTTCCACGCACTGGTTTTTTTTTACTCCTGTTAAAATCACAGTCTTTTAGAACCTAGAAAATCCTACCGCATAATAAGTAACTAGGTTACCTAGCAATACTAAAATAAGTATTACATAAGACTTAAAAAAAATTGAATTATTAAAAATGGAGGGAGCTTCATATCCCAAAAAAACAAACACGTTCTTGAGAAAACAAACCAACGTACAATAGCTACATTGCAAATTCTTAATTAACTTTTTCTTTTGCGTCTGTTTCTTTGTTACTTCCTAATTAAGATTCTAATTAAATGTCAATTATTTTTTGTTTTCTAGTGAATCACTTGATTTCTTATTTTGCTGCTTTCCGAAATAAACTTTTCGAAACAAACAAACTCGATTTTCGGAATCAGAATCGTTTATTTAGTAGATCTGCATAATTTAATTTATCCATATCTTTCATTTTAGTTTTTGGCTTTATCACTATTTTATTTAATAGTATAGATTATTAAACTTTTTTGTTAAATAAATGCATAGTAAATATTTACTATTATTTTAAGCATCTCTACCATCAATAAATAATCATAACTCTTCAGAAAATTATGCTAAGGGTTAAAATATTCCCTTTACTTCAGAATAAGGAAGTGTGTGAAATGATTGATCACAAATAGAGCTTGAACCCCGGAATGGGGGATGATTGATCGGGTCGACCCCGATTCAGAACAGGATAGTAAGTATACTTACTAAAGATTACGGGGTAGTTTGATAAACAACCCCACCCCAGGTTTAACTCGGGTCTAACTTTAGGCCGAGCCTAGCTAGGCCGTGTCTAAACCCTCGAAAAATTCAAGATAAATCCGATAACATAATAAGAGGGATTAAGTTTACATTCGAGTTTACTAGAAAACTTTTAACAATGTGAGTTTTAAAACGATAAACTGCAAACAATGTCATAATCGATGAGAATATTTTTCTAAATCACGTTATAAGTTATAAGTCAATGGAATGACATTGTATTCAATGAGAATGCAGTTTTTTTTTATTACAAAATGAGGTTTAATGTCATTCGAAGATCTAAAAACAAAGTAAAAAAAAAAACAATACCAATTTCAACAAAGACAAAGACATCTTCCAATAAAAGAATTTTTGAAATGTATAACCAAGTTTGTTATTTTTTCAAGCTAGTCAAAACCAATGTATGTAACACTTTTACGAAAGACGTGAAAGAGAAGTAAATAGGACAAGAATAAAACGCGGTCAATGACCCCACGAACATGGACGTGCCATGGTTCAAAGGTTTATGTTTGCGCCAATTGGATCGAGGTTCACCATCGACCTACAATTTTATTTGTATTCTGATTGCTATTGTACCAATAAATAAACTAATTACAAAGGATATACCTGGGAATACCTAAGCCATATTATTTGCTACAGAATAAAAGTATATACTGCTGTTGATATAAAATTGAAATTTATTTGTCATGAAGCATGTACGTACATTCACTAACTAAACTAGGTCAAGTTTTTTTTTATTTTATTGTTTTAAAAATACATGATAACTTATTTTGTACTATAGCACCACGGAAACCACTATGTCTATAGGAATAATGTTACATGAGTCTTAGCGTCGATAGCCTTACATTAGGTAGGTAGCTAGCTACTAGGTTAGATAGGTATGGGTAGGTAGCTGTAAGTAGGATCTAGCAAAGTGGACTAGATATTTCGTACCTAATATTGACACTTATATAAACCCAAGTTGTTATAAAAAAACCCATCTTGAGTATCATCAAACATGACTACATTATGACCTCCTATTACTACTATTATGACTAATGATGGTCAAAAAAAACAATACAAGGCTAAATGTCTGTTTGTTTGTATCATTAGCATCTTAATGAAGTGACACTCAAAAGATTAATTTGATTTAAAATCTGATTCATTCTTAAGGTTAATTCTAGCTAATTATAATTTAGAAATCTTAAATTAGTTCATTTTAATTGTGATGAGATGATTGTTACTAAACCCGTTTTTAAATATAAATGGTAATTTAATTCAAATCGGTATGATTAAGTACCTATTGTAGATTAACTTTGCATGTTGGTTGGAAGAAAAAAATCATAGTACCTACTTACCTAGGTAACTAAACGCCAAGCCAATTAATAAAGATTTCAGTATACTTACAGGTAAATAGATGTTATAGTTACTAAAAATATTAATTAACTTAGGTAATAATTTTAAATTTTAACCTAATTTTACCATTTAACAAAATCTAGCGTGTCTTATCTTTACCTGGCTCTGCGCCAACTATTATCAGAACATGGTATTACATCCTAACTATATTTTAGTACGTAACCCAGACTAGAATTCTAAGTGGAACGATCTAGACCACTAAAAATGTCCAAAATGCAGTCTTATATTTTTCATTTAACCTTTTGTATTCAGAACGTTAAAAGATTCTTAATAAAGAAAAATAAATTATGACTTAATGAGAATAACCCAAATCGTGTAGATTTGGGTTATTTTCATTATGTCATAATTTCATTCTTTCTTAATTAATTTCTTGTTTTTCGCTATGCGTTGGCTAAATAAAACAAAACTTGGATACCTACGTCTGCGCATGTACAAGTACCCAGTAAGTACCTAAATTACGTTTTCTAAAAAAATACGTTGGAAACCATGACATTGACGTCATGCTCCACTCGTAAAAAGTATTATAATCAGCAATGATCTCCATAATACAAGTTTTGCATAGTTTAGTTCTAGAGGGCGTTGTTGTCTCAAATGTTAATGAATATTTATAAAAAAACAAGAACCTCGCAAGTACAGTCTCAGGGCATCATGTATTGTTCACTTAATTGAAATAACTAGTATCGAATCAACGGAAGCACACCCACTTGGGCAAATTACTTCGAAGAAATCAAAACGTACTCTAACTAAGGTTGTTTTCGTAACGAAGTAAGTAAAATTAACGGAAATTGTAGTACAATGTACCTACTAAGGATGTTTAAAGATACCAACTGACGTATACCTATCCATAGTTTTTTTTTTATGAGCTATAGCTAAGCATTCGGCTGCCAGCACACCTGGTGGTAAGTGTAGCTGCTCTGTGTTTCCTCTAGAGACGGATTCAGGCGCTAGGCGTCTGCTGGTGGCTGAAACAATTGGTTTCCGATTATATTTGCATTTAAAACAAGACTCTTCGTGTTATTTTATAGTCGTGATGCCTGTTTTAATGACAGTAGCAGTTTTGTGGTGTAATTCGGAGGTAATCAATCTTAACATAAGGGGATTTTGAGACTGAAAACTCTCATAATCCCCTTGATTTTAAAATTTTGAAATCAAGGGGATTTTGAGCCAAAAAATCTCATAATCCCCTTGAAGGGGACGACTTAAAGGGGATTATGAGCCTAACCCAAGGTGAGCACTCAATTTGACATAATAGGTATAGGTTTTAATAAAGTTTTTAACAATTATGTATGTAGGTACCTACCCACCAAGTTCGGTTACGTATGAGTAGGTAGATACTTGCATTTTTTGTCTTGATTTTACGTAGCATAATATATTAGCATTAAGCGTACGATTTGCAACTGGAAAGTTAGCAAAAATAGAAAACAGAAATTGTAGAGTTACCTATATCAACAAAAAAGTGAAATCTTGCAATAATGCGTGAAAAACAAACCAATTAGGTACTTAGGTACCTACTTAAAACTCTAGCAGCATTCTTCCAAATGTCCAAACGTATTGAATTGCGTAATATATAATATCACACGTTTTTTGTCAAAAGAGTTTCTTCTGCAATAATTCGTGAAAAACCAACCAATCATTTAAATTCACAGCGCGTTTTTTTTTTCAATCTCATTGCGTTCTATCTAATTGCGTCTCTTCACTTGCAGGTTAACATTGTGTGTTCGCCTGTACTAACGTGCTTAGAATAAAGATCTTTTACTGAGAGTGCAAGTGAAATGTGAGAAAGTGTATTGTTAAGTGTTATGTGCTCATCTGTCTCATAGCTGCAAACATGGGACTTCACAAACGTGAAAGTAAGTATTAGTATAGATTGGTCACACAGCTCGGTGGTAGTAACTCTGCCTTCTGCGCTGTAGATTATGGGTTCAATCCCCACCTTAAAAAAATTTAAATACTTAAGGTTTTATATATTAGTATTTTAACATAATATTTTTATTAAATACACATCCAAAAAATAAGGTGTTGTGCAAGAAATGTGTAAGGAATACCCTCCCATCAGATATCAATAGGAGAATTAAGATATTCTCATTGAAATCGTCACTCAAGTATACATTTGAGTAGAGATTTCATGCAAAACTGACAAAAAAATGCTTGAATTCAGATCAGTGCTTGAGCAGTAAATACGAATACGAACCTAAGTTCGAGATACTTAACTCTACCTAATACCATTTACTTTTGCCACACAGTAGTGAATAACCCTAAATTAAAACTCGTTATATTTGATTTAGGGTTACTCTTTACTTTGGTGTGGACATTCTACACAAACTAAAGGGCTGATCACACTCCAACTGTGCCATTGACGCGCCAATTACTTTCATACCGTGTCATTACTTCAAATTTTAGGTAGGAACGTCACTGTCAGTTTGAATGACAAATTGTATATTTTGACAGTAGTAATGACAGCCAAATAACAAGTAGTTCGCCCCGAACTGAGATCTCGTGATGGTCGGAGATTAATAAAACCCAAACAATTTTTATTGACCAATGGTTGCAATAAACTTTGCAAAATCGCCGTCTAGCTAAATACCAGTCTTACTTGAACTACAAAATCATTGAATCTCCAAGAAATGTTAGCTCACGTTATACTGGGTTTTACAATTTTATAATTTTTACAACAACTCAAAAACTATTAGACCTAGAATTAAAATAAAAAAGGTTTTGGAATGTCTAAACAAAACCCTATCATATGACACCCCACTTGATATTATTGTACGACTTTTTTTTTATAAATCTCTTTGGACCCTCATAACTTCCCGACCCCTTGACCGATTAACAAACCAGTAGAACTTAAGAGTACTATCCGTATACCTACTTAAGAGTACTATCCGTATACCTACTAAATTCTGTGAAGATCAAATAAGCGGTTCAAAAGATCTCGAAGAACAAACATACAAACATACAAAAATACAAAGCATTTTTGCCCAAGTTGTCACTAAGATCTTCGTTCGCTTCGCTCACTCGATCAATAATCAGTAGGTATTAGCCACGAAAGGCAGAAAAAAAGAAATTGAAGTTAGAAATACACAATAATATTCATGCTTTTACTACGAGATATCATAAATTAGACAAAGTAGGTCATTCTTAATGAGCTTTGTATGAAATTTCAAACTTGTAAGGCCTCCAAGGATTACATAATCAAAAAAACTAGTCTTAGTGGATCTAGTCTGATTATAGGCGCATTCAGATACCTACTTACCTAATTACGGTTTGTGATTTGTAATAGGTAAGTACCCTTTTAGGTATACATAATACATCAATGCCGGATACTTACTATGAAAAAGGAAAAGAAGCGCTCGTGGCTAGGTTTGCTTATAAATAATTGGTGAAGATTGATTCTTCACCAATTATTTAAGTTAAGCGACGTTCTGCGCGTACGCTATTTGTATTGGTGACCGTTAGTGGTGATTACACCTGAGCGCTTCCGTGCTTTACTGTCGGTCCCGGCTCTAACAGTCGCTAAGACATGACGGAGGCCTTAAGGCGGCCTAAAAACTCTGTCACCAGAGTTGGCCACTCATACGAACTTACTTGCTTAGGTACCTAGTCACAATATTATTTCTCTAAGTATAGATTAATCTCTAGTGATGTAATGTTTATTGGGTAATTTACATAACACAAGTTCACATGACATGGTTTGAAATATTACAATTTGTATCTCTCATTAGCACAGATGACGCGAAACTCTCAAGTGGATGCGTAACTGTTTTGTTGGTCACTGTGCAAATATGGGTTAATCTCGTTTACATAAAAAATACTTACTTTCTATGCGTTTCTTATATTGAGATGGTTATTTGTAGACATGATCTCTAGTAAAATGAAAGTTATGGTTTCGAAAAAATAATGTATGTACCTACACAGACGTTTTTTTTAAAGTGGTATATAAAATTGCATAATAAACATCGAAAAGCTACATTTGGTCCGCACCGACCCGAGTTATAAAGACCGTAAGTAGGAGAAGACCGTGAACACACAGACTTCATGGTTTACATAAATTTGAATTTTGCGACACCGTGTTGAAGGTGGGTGAATGACCTGTATTGCGGTGTTATTTGGCACCTACTTTATCTGTGTATTGTTTTTTAAAAAATCCAAACAACTTACGGATTATTTTGGTTGTGAGTTTCAAAAAAAATGGTATATTTTTCAATAAATTCAAATTTTACTTACCCTCATTTGAACCGCACAGCAAACCATTAGTCACAATCGTCACAATAAATAACATTCGTGTCGTTTCGCCATTAGTAAGCCAGTATGAAGAATGCAGCTCATTTTGCTTTTCTAAAATGTTGTATCCGTCATTATTATCAACAAAACATATATTGTGATTCTTTTTATTCATATGCTATTCTTTTACCTATACGATTAGTCCCATCTGGCTCGTCTTTGGTACCAAATGAGAAGAAAAATTACATCGTGTCCAATGAGTTGCATTGATTTAAATGACAGATTTTGATTTTGTCGTGGTATAAGTACAGTGCAGATGTTATCAACGGCTAAGTATTGCTTAACTAAAACTCAATTTATTTGTGAATAAATAGATTATTTTACAAGAACTCATTAGATAACGTCGGTAAAAGCGGTATGTGTAAAAAATACGGCTGTTATAGTAACGGTGGCAGTTTTCTAGGCTTCTAGCCTTGAACTTCAGGCCTTCCAATGGTAATGACATGTGCCGATCCCTTGTGGTCGTTGTTGGTCATTTAATTTATCGCAGTTTAGATTTTAATAGTGCCTGCTACCTGCATATAAATAGTTTTTTTTAATTCTTCGCTTGGCGCTCCTTATAATAAAGTATCAACAGACGATTCCTCATTCGGTAGCGATTCAAAACTGACAAATAGAAAACCTCGGTAAACTCATCTGAATAAAGACGCTATTATCCCACACTACCCTAGTCCATGTTCATAACATTTCGAGCAATATCAAAATACAACTATTTATACTCGTAACTCTGTCTGCATCTTTTGCAGTTAGATTTTTATTACCCTCAGACATTTTCTTGTTATTTTTGAACAGAATGCACAGTTCCAAAAAGTTCTTGTAGAAAGATGTCAGACACAACACTCTTTACGTCACGAAGTCGTCGACAGTAGATACCTATTGATTTTTCCTGACCTTCAGACGGCTCGGTTCATATCTATACCTTGCAAACTCACTTGTGGTTACTTCTACCTTAAATAAGACTACTTACTTGCCTTTTCATTTCGATCCTAACCGTATTGGTGTTATATAGTACTTTAAAAGCGTTATTGGATTAGCTGGGTGGTACTGAATTTGTTTTAGATATGAAAATAAATTCTTGCGACTTATTTTATTTAAATTACGGTCAAAATACACAAACACACAGTTTTATCATAAATGAATTTATTTTATTGAAAATCAGAAGTATTACATAATATGTAGGTAATTGGATTGATAAATTGCTAAGGGCAGTATTTACAATATTAACAAAATACACATGAAACAGCTGTGCAACCATAGAAAAAAAAGCAAAGGGTTGTAGTTGAGTATCTACAAACCATTGCAAACGATGTATAGATACCTAGTTATGATAGATAGATAGATAATACATTTATTTGTCACTAAAACACACACATAAAACTTACAACATAAATAAGAAGCAGTACATTGCGTAAGTAATAACTAAAACAAAAATATAAACTATAAAACCATAAAAGGACCATAAAACAATACAAAAATACTACCTGCCTGTGTTTCTCGGACGTGTGTAGGTATTATGTGTGTTGGTAGTGGTTATAGCTCAGTGTAAAATTGCTCGAGAGTAACACTGATTTTCAGCTATCACCTTCGAGAAGACAAGTTATCGTTCTAGTTATTATCAAAATGTATTAAATAACGTCGTATAATACTTTGTCGTAGGATTATCTACAGATTAGTATACTTAGAAGAAATTCATCATTCGTAGGTTTTTTTTCAACCAGAAACCAGTTATGATTAAAAAAAAAACAAATGACATTTGTGTATTCTCCTCACAAGTTGGTAATCATCGGAAATTGATAAAAAAGAACCATCGAGCCCATCATAAAAACGAACTATCTCCAACATTACCCAAAAGTATCAATTATTTTGTATCGGGTAGCAATAACTACAGGGCTGAAGCTAGGACAAGGGGTCACACAAAACCATGCATCAAATATAAATTAGAAGACACATTGGTAATGTCTAAGGTGAGTAATCAGAGGTAGGTCCAGACATTTGAAACATAATTTAGTATTCACATTTACTGATCTAGCATGGTCTGGATTCAAACATTGATAATAAAATTTTAAAGTTTTGTATGAGAATCTGGACTGTAATAAAAAAACTGGAGAGGTGTCAAGGGACACCCGGATGGAACGCAGTTCCTTGAGGTGTTGTTTTCTTACAGTAAGTACACAGAAGCACCTAAATTAAAACAAAAACTTCCAACAATACCTACATTCATTTGTTTCCTTCCTGCACCAATTTATTCGAATGACGTTGTCAAAGTTTGAAAAAAGTGTCGTTACAACTTTCGGTCTTAATTTACTCCGTCTAGCCCCCTTTCGCAACGCGCGATAAGGAGCTTCGTTCCAATAAATCATCCATACCGTGCAACTTACCTACTTAAATAAGTATCGTATATTTTTGTAGTACAATCTTTGGAACTACTAAAACAGAGGTGAATTTCATTCTTACCTTTAACTTAACATCAGGTGAGATTGTGGTCAAACGGTTACTTATATTGTACAAAAAAAACTAAACTTACGACTTCAAAAAAGGAGGGTCTCAATTCGGTAATTTTTTTTACTGTCAAATGAAGACGCAACCATTTAGCTAGGTTTTTTTTTTTATGAGCAATATCTAAGCATTTGGCTGCCAGCACACCTGGTGGTAAGTGTAGCTGCAGCCTAAGGTGGAGCACGCTAAGCTATAATCCACCTATTCACTCTTTTCTTATAAATAGTAGTATTATTTTGACGTTTTCTTCTGCGTCTACCCCCAAACTCAAATCCTATTTCCGCTCCCCGCGTCCACACAACCTATACAAGGTGTAACATAATTACCCTATAAGGCCGAAGGGGGCGTAATCAGACCGACCACCTGAGTGCTTGGACATGTGCAAAGGGTCAATAAATATAAATTGAAATTTTCACACAAAAGTACAACTTTTATTATTTTAGAAATTTGCGACAACCCTGAGTGTTTGTTTACTATTTGCATGAACCCGTACACACGCATGTACACGTAGGTACCCTCCTACCGCGTCGCACGTACACTCTAACTGTGTGTAGGTACATTTTAAGTAAAAGTTACGAGTTCATTTCATGAATGAAAAACTTCGAAATCTCAAATGTCGTAGAACGAACACTGTTCGCCATGACCTGTAGAATACCCCACCTTCAGACTTATAGGGTATTTATGTTACACCGTGTATAAGTACATAAAGCTAGGTACCTATAGTACTATAACATTAAGTTGGGCACTCATTGTGTGAACCGGAAGAGGGGAGAGGCGACCGTTACATTTTGTTGCGTGTGCACATGCCTTTATGATCGTTGGGAGATAAAGTTATTGTACTCTTTACTTAATAAAACCTTTTGACTTTTATGCACTTTCAATGATGGGCCTGACCTGGCTACACACCGGTTTTATCATTATTAGGCTGTAGGCCACTGTTGAACTTAGGGTTTTTTTATTTATTTAGTTTTTAAATCTTTATATAAATATTAAAAAAAAAAAACAAGAAAAAAAAAAAAAACCAAAGATTTTATGCAAATTATAATTTTGAATTCTTTATCAGAGGACTAATTCCACTAACAAAATTGTTAGCTAAAACGCAACTGAACCGTAGTTTTTATATATTCTAGGCTACTTTCACCCAGCTGAACAGTGACGCTAAGCTGCAGATCGGTCGAACCATTGTTGGTACTGAATTGAACGTCAACTGTTGTTTAGTGGCATAAGGCTGGAATACTCAAACGCAACTCAAACCCCATTCAATTTAAGTCCCGCTTAAATTATTGCCATCTCTTACAAATGAGTAATGTCAAACAGAGGCAGAGCAATCTTAAGTGGTGCTCAAATTTGAAAGACGTTTGAGTATTCGGCTGTAAGAGGCAGAGCTTTAACGTTCTTCTTAATCTATTTATATAAAAGAAGAGGGACCTGACTTACCTATCACGCTCCAGGCCAGACCGCTAAAGATAGAGAGCTGAAATTTGGAATGTACTTTGCTTACATGGCACAGGCACCCGCTACGACGGGATTTTGAGAAATTAAACCCCTAAGTGGGTCAAACTGGGCCAAAACGTAGGCAGAGCTTTAACGTTCTTCTTAATTCACTGTAAAGTCTTAAACTAGAATTTGACAGTAGATACATTGTTTACTCGACTCTACAATACTCTACATCTTTTTTATTATTCTTTAATTTTGTAAGGACTTTATGTCAGCCCTGTTACCTCTACATGTTTCAAGTTTTTCTCCATCCAACGGTTTTCTGGAAGAAATCGCTCTTTAAGCGATAAGACCGCCCATTGTACATGTATAGCTATATTATAGAGAACAAAAATTTGTGTGTAGCAAACATAGATGTTTGTTCTGTGTCTGGTTGTTACTATGTAATAAAAGTATGTATTTACAAAAAATGTAAAAAAAAAATGTATGTATGTATTCTATCAGCCATCTAGTTTCCATCGTACAAGCTTTGCTTAGTTTGGGACTAGAAGGCGTTGTGTTAAGTGTCCGTGAATATTTATTTATTTCTCTTGTAATTTTTTATTCTTGTTTATTAGTTTTAAGGTGTACAATAAAGTGTTTTCATTCATTCATTCATTCATTCATTCATGTTTATATTAGTGGATACTTTGATGGCATTATTTCCTTCAATCAAACATTTTTTTAAACTAATGTTTAATCTAATGCTTGTAGTTTTTTCAAACTTATGCTTTAAAATAAATGTAGAGTATTGCAAACTCACCTAATTGACATTCAGGAGGGTGATTCAGTGTGATAAGATCGACTCTCCCTTGTGAATTAACCCTCTTGAACTTATTTATTTGCTAATTTGTGCCCCCTCTTCCCCTTCCATTAAAATGCACTTTGTATGGAATGTTGGCAATATTTGGATGACTTGTGTGGCGTAGGGGTGACCAATATGCTGAGATGCAAGGGGTTTGATCCCTGCAATGGTGTAAAAGTATTCCAATGGTGTAAGTAGTGTAGTATATCAGTATTTCCTGAAAGATATAACCTAGGAATTTTCAAGAAAAGAGTGAATAGGTGGATTATAGCTAAGCGTGCTCCACCTTAGGCTGCAGCTACACTTACCACGGTGTGCTGGCAGACAAATGCTTGGCTATAGCTCATAAAAAAAAAAAGTTTGGTTGGACTGATGATGAGTGGATGGACTTAATTTAAAATAGAATAGAATAGAATTTATTTTACGCAAAAATACACACAAAGATATAATGAAATAAACATTAAATTATAGAGATAGATGCGTAAAAAGGGTACTCGCTTAGCAAATGCTAAAGGTGGCTCCTTAAGCGCTGGTTTTCAGGAGTGCCTAGAATGAAGTGGCGTACTACAGCCTCTGCGACACGCGCTCTGTTTTACAAGAAACTTAATCTAATAGCTTAAAAATATTATGTACCTAATCTAATATACAATTTATAATACTGGCATTAGTCAAAGTCACAACTTCTCTTTTTTAACCGACTTCAAAAAAGGAGGAGGTTCTCAATTCGGTTGTATTTTTTTTATGTTTGTTACCTCAGAACTCCGTCATTTATAAACCGATTTGAAAAATTCTTTTTTTATCTGAAAGGGTATGCTTCCAGGTTGGTCCCGAATTGCCATCATCATCATCATTTGATGATGAAGGCGTATCAAATTGAAGTCGGTTATTCCAGTTTTTTAAACTTATAAATTATCTAAAGTAATTTAGTGACTGCCGAGCTTATTACTAGTGGGATGTAATAGCCTCTTTCACTTGTCACTTCATATTGGTCGAAATTCATTTTGAACAATTTGCGTGTTGGACTAAATTCATATTGAACAAAATGCGTGTTGGATATAATTGGTGTTAGACAAAAATCGTGGTGGACAATAAATCCTAGTTGGACATTTTGTATTTTTAGCATTAGTCGTGCAGTCTTTTATAAAATCTCATAAATATCATCCTTTTGTATAACATCATACAATTTCTAAATCTTCTTCTTTATTGTCAACTAGCGACCCGCCCCGGCTTCGCACGGGTGCAATGCAGAGATGATGATGATGATGTATTATACATATAAACCTTCCTCTTGAATCACTCTATCTATTAAAAAAACCGCTTCAAAATCCGTTGCGTAGTTTTAAAGATTTATGCATACATACAGACATTAGGACAGACGCGGGAAGCGACTTTGCTTTATACTATGTAGTGATCACTCAATCAGATACGTATCGATTTTAATTTAGCGAACACAAACTGTTCCAAAAACATCCATAGAACCTTCAATAACTGTTCAATATCCTTCCGACATGTTTTCTACAGGACCCCATAATGTTCGGCTATGGTAATATTCTATGTTCGGCGGGCCTAAGATGCGCACCGCGAGATATTTGTCATGTCGTTCTGTCAAAATGAAAGCATTTTGTACCAGCTTAGGAACTATTGCATTATCTGTGGTAATGTTGTCGAGAAACCGCGCGTTTGAATTTTCAACTTTTGACATTTCTGCATGACTATTATCTCGTCCTCAGAGAGGTACGACGACTAAGAAGTGTCAAAAGTGTACATTATGGCGCGTTTTGTCGACACCATTAGGTACCACAGTTAATGCAATAGTTCCTAAACTGGTACAAAATGCTTACATTTTGACAGAACGACATGACAAATATCTCGCGGTGCGCATCGTAGGCCTGCTGGTAATGGCCAGGTATTTGACCCTGTGTACTCGTAATGTGGGGTTGTATGGGCTGTTACTGGTGCAATGTCCGGGATAGTACCAGTATGGTGTAGATAGAGGCTTATGTATTAGCTGTACTAGTATTACTATAGTGGTTTATGGTGTGGTACGTATAACACGGTAGGTGTAAGTAGATACGCCATGTTTTTGTATTCCGAAATTGTCATTTAACTCAAAATCTGTGAAAGTTACCACCTTAATATTTGAGGGAAATGTTACTTACTTCAAACTTTTATCTTGGATTTTAAAACACTATTTTACCAAGCAAGTGACTAACTTAACTGTTTTATTTAATTATTAATATATTATTAAGATTATGTTTTTACCTAGCTACTTATAAGTTTGTTTTTAAATGTTTACAAACTAGGTACGTATTTTACTTTAATTTATATTTATTAACTTCTGTAATTTTGGACCTATAATTTTCTATAACTATGAATAAACTTGATTCTGATTCTGATTCAAGTGAAGTCGCGGACAGGAGTGAGTAGAGTAGCGTACGCCGCGACAATTCCACGTTAATTATTCAACGCTAGGCACTACATTTGTACGGCTGCTTAACCAAAGTCGAAATGAAGCCATATTCAGCACAACCTTAGTCAAATCAGGCTACAGAAGGCTTTTTCGTTGATTCGTTCACTTTGTAATCATACATTTTGTTTCAGAGAATGGTCTCCTGTCGTACGAGAACCCAAACTACCACCTGGACCCCTCCCGGCTGGAGTCAGCCCTATATGGCGATCTGTACGACATGGACAAACACGATTACGACTTCTTGGACAACAGGAGGTATGTAGAACTAAACTAAATGTTTTTGGGAAAAAATAATCTTCTTTCTTTTTTTCTTCTTGGACAACAAGAGTGAGATGTGTAGAATTCTCACATTACCAAAATAGTTCAATATTCTGAGGCAGGAGTGTTCAGGGAATCTTTTTTAGCTTCCCTTTTTCAAAACCCTCATGGTATGTATCCGTGCGTTATACCTAAATTGAAGTAGGTAGTAAGTAGCGGTTCACACAGGTCAGATAGATTTCATCGAGATTATAAGTAGGTACTATGTACCCATGTATATACCTATAATAGTTTTGTGTTATCGATGTTGAACAGCTGTTTACTTGGTCTCTAACAATTGTATTGCCTCAAAGAGCATCAAATCAACTAAATCACGAAATCATTAGCACTCCGACCTCTTCTCTAAATTTATTCAAATCCTCTCCATCCAAAGTTTGCCTGGAAGAGATCGGTATTGAGCGATAAGGCCGCCATACATTTAATGCCACCTGTTTTTATTTTATATCTTATGGATATGTTTCGGTGTTGTTTATGTACAATAAAGCGTTTTCATTCATTCATTCATTCAAATCAAGTCCGAAGCGGTATAGCACTACATCCATCACTCTAAAGCAGATTATGTCATGTGTTATTAGACGCAAAAGACGTAAAGTGCCATATTCTCAAATCTACCTTATATATCGGTATAACACAAACAACGATAACAAAGTCATCCATCTCGTATACGGGAAAACTAATAGGTCGTACGTTGCCCGCATTCAAACCATTCTAATATATTGCATACCTACCTACATGTGTGGCTATGCAAGCCGCGGGTGCATCGACCGGGGCACGGAGCATGCGCGCTGCATCGATCGTGCGTCCCTGGATAGTGCAAGAGTCAGTGATGTTCTAATGTCGTCAGTCAGAGATTGATATCAATTTTGTTAGAATTATGAATCTTTGAGGTTATGAAATGGTCTAGAGGGCCTGATCTTTTGAACAGTCGAAGAGAAATTTAACGAAGTAACACCTGGCAGTATGTAAATAATTTTAACGTGTCTTGTCTATAAAAAACGTTCATAAGTCGTTAAAAGTTATGACCATTGATTGAGTGAACCGTTTCCTAGGCTATGTGAAATGGGTTAATTTCCTGGAGTTTTTTTTTCTATCCCATGAGCATCGGAAAATCAAATGTTTAGCTCTATAATAAGCTATTTTGTCTGATATAATTATAACTTATCTTTCACTTCGTAAACGTCGTGAATGATGTAGGAAAACATTGGTTAGTTCTCGGACTAGCCAGTTACTGACGTTGAGCTTAGTAATTAGTTACAATTTGTAGTTTCAGGTAGTTAGACCTGGACTGTAGTAGTTAGTCCTTTAAGTCCTGAGGCTTTAGGTTCATTTCGGTACGGTCGTTAGTAAGTTTGAGGTAGAACTCAATTTAGACTGAATCAGTGCTACATTATTTAGTACGAAAATTCCACTTTAAATTAATTTTAATCATTATCATGAGCTTATATAAGTCTGCTAGACATTATTATGCGTGGGGACCCCATACATTTGCAGAATGATAGCTTTCATAATTTGCCGCTGTCGTCAACGTCATACCTAAGTTGTAGGTCCATCAGACCGTCTCTCGGCAATCATGCGGTTTATCCTTTGAAACACAAGTCTTCGAGGAATATTAATCCTCTCTTATTTTTCTTTTATTCATTGCGAAAATAAAAAACAAATGTATGTACTGAGTAAAATCTGTTCTTCAGTAGGATAGATACTTATTTTATTATTTTCAATACCACGTCGATGACGGACGATGACGGACGGACGGTCACGGACAATCACGGACGATGACGACGTGCAACCGCTATTATTAGAAACCCGCTAATCTCATGGCCCCGCATAATCCGCTACGGAACTACATTTCCGCTCCGGCGTAGCGTGCTACGTAGACATAGCTACGACGTAGACGTATCTACGTAGCGCTACGTAATACTACGATATTGCACGGATTAAATTGCTTTCTACAGCCAGTCTGGAATGAGTTATTGGATTTCTTTTTGCATTGAAAATGGAATAGGCTGTTGTCTGTTTAATCCCTAGGTATAGTAGACAATAATTCCAATGACAATTTAAAATAGAAATCCCTTTATCTTATTTCTTGGTAAAGAAAACCTTCGTAAATGATTGTAAGGGTAGTCCGAGGCCTGTCAAAATATTACAAAGCACATCCCCAGTTTGCAGTAGGTATAGGTACCTATTCATATACAATACATTTGTTTTATAGGTATAGTTTGAAAACTAACGTTCCCTACGCTTGTTTTAATATTTAACGGTCCTGGACGCCACGATGAACAGTCTTTTCACCCATGCCATAAAATCTTCAAGAACACTATAAAATGCAATTCCCCACGTTACGACTAGTATTTCCCCAACTTTGCCATTTAGTGGCATCACTAGCGCGCTGAGTTTTTACGAGATGTATGTTTTGCGTCGTTAATCGTGTTAAAATTTTCCACGTACTTTAAAAATATTAATACAAATAGTTTGGCGTAAAATAAACACGAGGTTTATCTAACTGTAAATTTTAGTAATAAATACAGTGCTTTGGACGTACCTATACCTCTGACTACCCACTAAGATATAGGAGAAATTGATTGTCTCTTCATATCTTTTTATTCGTATCATTTGAATTATGTCAAGAAAGAAATTAGAACAGATCTAGCGACAATTTTAGTTCATCGACTCCTCAGCGATTGATCATTCATCTTTTTACATTAAAAAAAATCAGTGACCGCAAAAATTCAACTTTGTAAAGCAATCATCCTGAAAACGCAGAACAAAAAGAATTTTCATTAGTACCTTCCCTGCCAGCTCGTGAATATTTTAAACTCTGCACAATGGATCTGAAAATACGCGCCATTTTGTGAAAATGAAAATGGACGCTTTTTCGTGGTGCATTTTAGTGAAAAACATTTTTGTTTGGCTGAAAACAGAGACTTTGAACTGCAAAATGTTAGTACATTTTTAACCAAATAGCCTGTCTTCATTTGTCTTACACATTTTTAGCCTGTCTTCATTTGTCTATCTGAGTGTTGCTATCAGTAAACATTTTCGACGAGGCACATACCTAATAATCTTCTCAGAGATGTTCGTGTCCGGGTTTTTTCTTCGATATGTAAGAGACAATCGAAGTCTTTCTGTCCCCATTACCATATTATTGTCAATGGGGTCAACGGGAATGTTTTTTAATTATTTTAATAAAATCCCACTGTCCCCATTAACGGGGACACGGTTAATGGGGACATCGGGAATGCACGTTTTTTTTTTATGAAAATGTGTGTAAACTTCCACTTGAAAGATTATATCCGACTCTTACTATTTACAGACACTTGTATCATAATGAATGAATGAATGAATGAAAACGCTGTATTGTACATAAATAACACCGAAACATTCTTATGATATAAAACAAAACAGGTTGCATTAAATGTACAATGGGCGGCCTTATCGCTCAATAGCGATCTCTTCCAGGCAAACTTTGGATGGACAGGATTTGAGTAAATTTAGAGAAGGGGTCAGGGTGCTAATGAGATAATTTCGTGATTTAGGTAGGTAATAAAGATTTTACGACCATATTTGTCATTTAAACTCAAGGAGATGATACTATTTTACACGTGATTATGAGTAAGCCACCTTTTGCATCCGTAAAGCACGCAGTTATTTTCACCATTATGCACTCGTTCAAAAGTTCAAATTGATTTGATCTCCATCTATTCTTACAATAGACGTGCTTCAGTTAAGTATTTCCAAGAGTTGCCCCTTTTTCTGGATGAACAACTCAAAGGAGCGTCGAACAATACAATCTAGAAGTTGTCAACAGGGTTGTAGTCAGGAGAGATTTTGGCTGGTTAGGCTGGTAGAAATAGTTGTTAATAGTTGTTGTTATGGCTATTTTATGCACTTTATTCTGAACAATAAATATTAATATGTTATTACTATTTGTATATTCATTAAGTTAAAAAAAATTTATTATAAATATTATAATTACCTTAAAAAATTAAACTTACAAGCGATTAAACAAAACCGGTGTTATAGAAGAATAGTACCTATATTACCTACCCCCTAGTAGAACTTTCAATAGTACTCCACTGCTTTAATTCCGTCACCAACGTTGGCCAAACATTAATCACTTGTCTTAAAAAACTTGCAAACAAAACTCAAAATTAGACTACTGGATTAATACTAGAATAAAATAAACTACCATGAGAGTTTAGAGTTTTACGATCTCAAAAACAACCTAGTGGCCGACCACGGTAAAGTACTTAGTCGAATACTGAGGCTGCTGCGACTGTCATCAGAGCCCCGTGTCTGTGCATTTGTTTTGACTTTCGACTCGAGTATAGCACACGCAAACGCATTCGCAAAGAGAGAAATTTTGTATGAAAACCGGATATGCGTCTCTACCGGGAGATTTGGGAATTGTGCAATTCCCAACAAAATGTCTCGCTTTGCGAATGCTTTTGCGTGTGCTATACTCGTGTCGGAAGTCACAACAAATGCACATACTCGGGGCTCTGAGACTGCTGTGATCTATGCATTATTCTGTCGTACTAAATAGATCCTAGCTCCAGCGCTGGCTGCTGGAAGCTACAAGGCAGCACGTAGCCTTTTGTTGCAATGGGAATTGTGCCTCTCAATATTTCCAGTTTCCTTTGCTTCTAGTTCAGAGCTTAACTGTATCGCTTGAAGTTTTCTAATGTTGATGTGTGTGAAGTAGTCTTAGGTACTAAAGTATTGATTGTGGATTTTCCTGCCAAGCAAGCTCGTATGAGTTAGTGGCCATCTCTGGTGACGGAGTTTTTAGGCCGCCTTAAGGCCTCCGTAGTGGCTTAACGAATGCTAGAGCCGGGAACGACAGTTTAACGTGCTCTCCGAAGCACGGAAGCGCTCAGATGTAAATGCCACTAACGGTCACCCATCCAAATAGTGACCGCAGAGAACGTTGCTTAACTTAGATATTCAGTGAAGATTGGCTAAGCAAGCTACGCCACGAGCGCTTCCTTTTCACGATTTTCCTGCCAAGAAAATAACTCGTAGTAGACATGTTTGTGTCAAATAGTGATGGTAGATATTATACACCACCTGTAGATAATCTTCCTGGCTTGATATTATACTGCAACTTATGTCCTCAGTGAGGCAATACATCGCTATAGGCAGTGGTTACCACTTACCATCAGGTGGGCTACCGTGTATCGGCTTGTTCCATCATACGTTGCATAAAAGAAATTGTATTTACTGCTCAAACACTGAACCCGTAAACCAAGTTTTATTTATCTAACTGAAAATGAAGAATCTATCTATCTATTCAGCCTGTATGCACCCACTGCTGGGTATAGGCCTCCTCTTTAGTACGCCAGTCTCTCCGGTCCTGCGCGAGTCTTCTCCACTGCTGGCCAACTATACAGCCACAATATCATCGGACCATCGGGCGGGTGGTCTGCCTCGTGGTCTTTGAGCGTCCCTTAAAACTAGTTTTGTTATGGAGAAAAATTTATCGCAAATCACGAGACTCTTATCGGATTTTCATACAAAATATCTCGCAAGTCGCTTTTCGATATTCGTTTTGATCAACAAAACAACTTCTGATGGCAGAACTCAGGATGCCACTATATACACAGCATTATTAGCACAGATCATATAATACTATACCTAGTAGTATAGGTATATGTGTCCTGTATGTATACTTGTATAAGTTTTCGTTGAGGTGTGCAATAGAGTATTTTCTATCTATCTTATATGACCTGCGGGAAGATGCGCACCGCGAGATATTTGTCATGTCGTTCTGTCAAAGTGTAAGCATTTTGTACCAGTTTAGGAACTATTGCATTATCTGTGGTAGTGTTGTCGAGAAACCGAGCCTTTGAGTTTTCAACTTTTGACATTTCTGCATGACTATTATCTCGTCCTCAGAGAGGTACAACGACTAAGAAGTGTCAAAAGTGTACATTATGGCGCGTTTTGTGGACAGCATTAGGTACCACAGATAATGCAATAGTTCCTTAACTGGTACAAAATGCTTACATTTTGACAGAACGACATGACAAATATCTCGCGGTGCGCATCTTAGGCCCGCTGAGGTCCACAGCTGGGAGTCGTCTCATCTCTATTTCAAACAGCTGGAAATGCAATAATGGCTTGCGTTAGTCTGCCTGTCGGCATTAAAATGCAAATAACACCGAGATCCTGTTTGCACGGTAAAGCTCTCCGTCCACTACATCTGAAGGTGCTTATTGCACCAACGACGATATTTAAATAGCTGAAAGACTCGAGTTTTATGTACTTAAAAGAAGGTATCCAACCACTTTCAATACTATACTAAGATTAAGTGAACAAAATAGAACATTTTGTATTGTATTTGTATTGTAAATGTACTTAGGTAATGGTACTAAGGTATTGTTGGATTATGGCTCAATTGAGTCACTAGTAAAATCAATATTTTATAAGTGAGAAACAAGGTTATGTCGTAAACATAATCAATATCAATAGCTTCGTTGCCAGGCTTTGACGCAATAATAAAATATTATTTAAGTATTTGATGTTCCCTTTAGCTATACCACGCTATACCTAGCGCAAGCGTAAGCACTAGCGTGTCAAAAGTCATATTATTATGAAAAAACTAATACCTATTGGCAGACGGACGATGTGCCTCTATTCTACGGAGCGCACAGATGGACGCAAACCTTTAGAATCAGTTATTCAGTTTCTAGTGTAACAGTTAAGTTTAACAGCCAGCGTTTGATGTAGCTGATGTGCAGTTGCATACCTAACCAGATCCTTGAGAGTACTCCCTGATGACTAAGAGTAGTTTCCTCTCGCCATATTGTAAATTGTGTAAGGTTATTCTGGGTTTATTCCATCCAGTCCTACCAGTAGTTCGATTATCTAACTGTTTGGACAAAAATATTCCGAACTGTTAGACTGACTAATCGAACATTTTGGATGCACAGATTAGTCAGTCTAAAAATATGTTTTTTTTCCAAACAGTTAGATAATCGAACTACTAGTAGGACTGGATGGAATAGTAGTTCTATTTGGAATAAAATCTGTGTATCCAAAATGTTCGATTAGTCAGCCTAACAGTTTGGAATATTTTTGTCCAAACGGTTAGATAATCGAACTACTGGTAGGACTGGATGGAATAAACCGTTATTCTGTACGTAACATTCTGTGGGGGATGAGAAGTGAGAATGTAGAATTATGGGCTTACAGAGTAACAGAGGTTTATCTCCAATTTATTCTGTGGTCTAAGATCATTTTATTTGAAAACTGTAGCTTCCGCCCGCGTCTTCGCTCGCGTCCCGTTGGATCCCGTTGATTTTCCGGGATAAAAAGTAGCCTATGTGTTAATCTAGGTCACGGGCAATATAAATTCCAAGTTCATCCAAATCGGATCAGTAGTTTTTGCGTGAAAGAGGAACAAACATCCATACATACATCCTTAGAAACTAACTTTCGCGTTTGTAATTGGTATTCGTAGGATTTATTCTGTGCCTTGGTCTAAAGTTATTTTATGATAGAATGAATTGTTTTTTTTATTGCAGGGTGGACGATGAAGCCGCTTCACCAGAAAACACAAAGTCAAAGTAAGTTTAGAGAATAAAAATAAATGCTAGTCTTTATTTATTCACAAAGAAAATTACAACTAATACAGTATTTACAATACATATTCACAAATTTACAAAATACACATGAAACAGTTGAGCTATCTACAAACCGTTGTAAAGGATTTATAAATAGCGCAACTGGTCCAAATCAGTACCAATCGGAAGCGTGCCTAAGACACTGGCTGCATTGCTGGCCTATAATTGATCTTCTATGTAAAATAATTGCCTGCATACACTGCGTACGTGTACCTAATTGTCAAGATACTCGTAGACTCGCTTTGAGATCGATCAAGATGTGGCCAAAAGAACCAACCAGATTCAATTAAGTATAAAACATTTTCTTGTCAAATAGTACACCCTAGCCGACCTACCTATTTATACGCTCCACTCCATCCAAAGGTTGTCTGGAAGAAATCGCTCCCTAGCGATAAGACCGCCCATTGTACGTAATGTATTATAATGTAATCTGTCTCGCATATTAGTTTGTAAGGTGTACCTTACGTACAATAAAGTATTTTCATTCATTCATTCATTCATTCAATATCAACTTTCAAAATTATTATTTACTTTTACGTTATTCCCAATCTCGACTATACAAGACGACAAACGACGAACAAGTTACCAAAGACACTGTTGTAACTAAAGGTCACAGGAAGTCGGGAATGGGCTCTAAAAATACCTGTGAGTGGGAATCTAGTCGTGTCCAACAGTAATATCATTTGTTACTTACGGGTTACTTACTTTAATACTTGGAGTATTAAAAACTATAAATAAAATCATAATAACTGGTCGTTATTCTTGAGACGCACAAAAAACCAAAAAAATACTGGTAGTTATAATTTTTTATGATGTTTTTATCCCTGGTTTACATCCTGTATCGTCAAGATAAATCTTAATGCATTGAAAAAATACTCTTTGTGAACTGTACGGGTTTAAAACTGGTCGAGTTATGTTTCGATCGACTGATGGCCTTGCCGAATGGAATAATGAGCCTGCGGCTTGGTTTGTAGGCGGAGCTAGAAGCTGTTAGCGATTTAAAAAAGTCTTTATCTTTTATCTTTGCTTTGTTAGGCATTCGAAAGTTCTTAATGGAATCATCTAAAACATATTTTTGATCGAGCGAGAGAAGCGAACGAGATCTTAGTGACAACTTGGACAAAAATGCTTTGTATGTTTGTTCTTCGAGATCTTTTGAACCGCTAATCCGATCTTCACAGAATTTGGTAGGCATACGGATAGTACTCTTAAGTTTTACTGGTTGGTAAAATGAAGTAATTCGGTCAAGGGGTTGTAAAGATATGAGGTTCCAAAGAGAATAAAAAAAAAGTCGTACCAAAATATTAAGTGGGGTGTGATATGATAGGGTTTTGTTTAGAGATTTCGAAACCGTTTTTATTTTTATTCTAGGTTAAATAGTAACAAACATCTATGTTTGCCACACATAAATGTTTGTTTTTGGTGGGGATCGAACACACGACCCACAGCACGGGAGGCAGGGCTATTACCGACTGAGCCATGACGCCTGTCAATATGTCAGTGTTTATACGCATTACGATGGTCATTTTAGCGTGTAATGAAAAGGGAATTGAAACGTAAACTAACATAATTAGGTACAGCAGCAAAATGAATCGTTCGTCGCTCCGCCTATCCCACCAGCACACCCTATAACCGGGATTGATTCACAAACTTCATGACGCATACAATGTGGGCTTGTTTGTTTTTATTAACGGGTCGTTTCGTGAGTTTATGAATCGGGGCAATATTGGGTTTTATCGGTAGAGCTCAGGTTAAACCTTCAGTTTACGGTTGTCGAGTTTGAATCTGTCTTTAAATTGTTTGTAATTTGTTCCTAGGGTCTTTGTACTTTTATGTAAAATGCAATACCTATCAGCGTCGTCATGAAAAAAACGCACGGCATGGAGCCATTTGGGGTTTCTAATATCTAATAGCTGAAAAAAGTTAGGTAGGTACTACTAGATCGTTGCCTATTGGAGACATTTAATAAAAGTCACGATATCGCAACAGCTGATCTCGGACCGATAGTCGTAGACACAAATTTTTTTTTCAGGCAACTAGGTCGAATTTTTATGATTCTAGAGCTAGTATAGGCCCTGCAAATCATGACCGCAATGCCTAATTCTATCTTCAAATGTGGCACTACTACCTAAAATCATCCTTTTTACATTCAAATGGCCATTAAAGAGCTCGATAATCATACTAAAACTACAAAATGGATGCTCATAGCGTCAATAATTGATTCTTCTATTCCAGTGACAAGAACTTCATCACTCTTCAAGATGGCGAGGAATCCCCTCCACCAGAAAAGGAAAGAGCTGATCAAGAAGACACGGAGAAGAGTCACACGTCACCCGTGCCGCACTGCGCTGGGCCTAACGATGACCTGTACGCTATACCCGTGAAGCTGAGACCTAAGAAAGAGGCGCAGCTGCCTCCAGGATGGGAGAAACATGAAGGTAACGCTGATAACTTTGGTCTGGGTAAAAGAAGTGACTGCAAACTAAAAGAAGTGAAGAAGCAGATGGTGGTATTGATGATGAGCAGCCTAATGCTATGAGTTATTTCACTGCTTCCACTCGTAAAGGTGTAAATTATGTTTTGGTTTCTAATGCATCTCTTCTACGATCGTCCCTTCAAATCGGAACACAGTGTGCTAGCATCGCTACTATAATAAATAAATAAAAATAAATTTATTTACTGAAAAGGTTAGGGTACAGCGGTTAAGTGCAGTAACTTCTTAAATATATGTTTAAAGTGATGCTTAATGCTAGGCGCTACCTAATATATTCATAATTTTTCTTAATTTTTGTCCTAACCTTTGTATAGTCAAGGAGTTGACTCCTCGCTCTAACTAAGTAAAGATATACTTGTATGTAGACGCGAGGGATCTCTGCTTCGGCTGATACATAGTCTAAGGATGACATTACTAAGATGTTTTAGGGAAGTTTTTAAGCTGGTGTAGGATTGCATTAGGAGTTGTAGGTCGCGATCTTATTGGTACTAAATTTTAAAGTAAGTTGTTCGTTTCTAGTTATAACTTAATAATTATGTTAGTGAGTACAATATTACTAAATCTATTTAGGTAATCGTATCTTATAATTTTAATACACATTATACCTACGTAGTTTATAGCCATGCTAGTGTTTTTGTTGATGTAGGTATGAGGGTGTGTGTTAGTGTGCGATGTATGAGTTGTGTGTGTAAAAAGAGCAAAGCTCTGTATTGTCATCGGATTTGTTCTGGGGTTTGGTGTGAGTGAGGGTGTGTGAGGTTGTATTTATGGAATAATTACTTAAGATGGTTCATGATAGTATATCTAATAGCTCTTCTGTCTGTTTATAGTTTAAGTTCTGTAGGTAAATTTTTAGTTTTATTTTGCATTGTACTTAGTTCATCATCATTACACAAAAATAATAAATGATTGTTATTCTTATTCTTAGCGGTAATTCAGATGTAGGGACGGTAGAGCGCATATACTCATATAGAGGATGTTCTGAGGGTAATCCAATTGATACAGGCAGATTTAACCACTTAAAATCACATGGGAATATTCTGTTTGTTCCTTCACTTCTGTGCATAAAAAAATAATGTTTCTCGTTATACTAAACAAGTAGGTATAATATAAAATTTTCTTTCAGATAATGACGGCCCATACTACTGGCACATAAAAAGCGGTACAATTCAGCGCGACCTTCCCAAACTGCCGCCCGTGGAAGCCAAGGAGTCCAGGATCTCTATGGTCCGCGACTGTTCCAACCTGTCTGAAGCGCGCTATGAGGGGGTGATGAACACCTCCGTCACCAGAAGCACGACCAGCGGGGCACTCGACCAGGAGCAGCAGGATGAGAGGAAGAGACGAGAGGAGATATCTTACAAGTGAGTTTTGACAAGCGAGAGATAATGGCCGAGGCCATGTGACTGGCCAGTGGAATAACCTGATGAAGAATGAAAATAAGTACTGGGAGTAGTTTCTGGCGAAATCTTGCGACACAGTTTTAAGCACCTACGCGTTTGTAATGGCTTAGCGACTGCTTTAACCAGACGGACCATTAAACGTGCCGCCAAATTTTAGTGCAGAAATGTTGTCAAGTGGAAACCACGTGCACAGTAAAGCTTAGCGTATGAATAACTACATGAAGTCCTAGCAAAAACTATTTGCAAGCTATAAGAAGAGTCATTCTGAAGGTTTCGATCTGTTAAAGAGACCTATGATCAGGAGCAGACGGTAACTCGCCACTACCGTTTCAAATCTTGCAGATATAGATCCAAGAGAGGATGGTGCTGGGCAAGCCTACTCCATTTACACATTGTCCCTGCACTACAGACAGTGTCCCGTTAATTGTAAGCATAGGTTGCCTCCTGACGCTGTATAAATCATCTTCAATAGATGTAGAGGCATAAGTAGATCGAAGAAATCACGTTTGTTTCCAGGTCTTTATAATCCAAATCATCAGGCTAGTTCTCTATTTCCAGGCGTCGCAGCTTCCCCGCCCGCCCCGAGTCAGACGGCCGTGCAGTCCGGTTCTTCGTCCGTTCGCTCGGCTGGGTGGAGATCGCAGAGTCTGACCTCACGCCGGAGCGCTCCAGTCGTGCTGTCAACAAGTGTATAGTGGATCTCAGTCTGGGCAGGAATGATCTGTTGGACCAGGTCGGCCGCTGGGGTGATGTGAGTAACTTTTACGAATTTAGGCTATTATGAATACTTCTTGTCGTTGTTTCAACTATTTTGAGGCCATGACTGAAAAGTGGGGCGATGTATGATTGAAGGTGTCGTTTCTTTCTTCCACCTAGATGTTTGTGTCATCGTTGTTTGTGGTCACAAAACGGAAGCTCCAATTTGATAGAAGGTAGGTAAACATCTTCTGAAAAAAGCTAGTCTTGATCGAGGGTTTATTGTAAATGCAGATGATTTCAAATGTCGAAAGCTTAATTGAGTGGTAAGAACGTCTTGGGCTAAAGTTAACAAGAGCCAAAGGTCTAAAGAAAAACCCGCTAAAAGTTTCCAAATGTTATGTGATAATTTTAGGGCAAGGACCTATTCATGGACTTGGACGATGGAGCCCTAAAGCTGATAGATCCAGAGAGTTTGAACACACTCCACACACAGCCGATCCATACAATTCGCGTCTGGGGAGTCGGCAGGGATAATGGACGGTAAGAAATAAAAAGAAGTGATGATGATCGCTGGAATAAGGCCTGGGATAGTCAACAATATGAGACAAAACTTATGGAATCAGAGTCAGTCGATATACAGATAACAAAGAATAGGCCAACGAAATACAGAATTGGTTGAAGTTGGGTAGACGATATGTTACTAGTAAAAGTTGTGTGTAAAACCTGGCTTCAAGATGCATTTCTACCATGTACTCGTGGTCAAGGGCTAACAAACACGAAAGGAGGCAAAGACCTGGGTCTAAAGCAGAGAAAAATAGGGAATGTGATGATGAAAACCTGGATGAGACAGTAGAAATGCAATTGTAGATTACGTAAACCAAGGCAACCGGTAAAATTTTAGATGCAAAACAGCATGACGAATTAATTATTTTACTTTGAATTTTGTTTCTTTTATGTTTCATAAAGTATGTATCAAATTGTATTTTAAAGTATTTATAATAAGTTTCCGTTTATCTTTCTTATGGCTTTCATGGAACAGCGAAAGGTACGAAGTAGTTTGATTATAGGCTTCACACACGGCCACCTTTTGCAGATTATTACGGTGATACACGTGGTTTTCCAGTTTCTCATGAGCTTAACTTTGATCATTGATAGCATACTTTTCATTGTTTGTTTTGTAAATATGTATAGTATTTTTGTTTTGTTTGTTGTGTTGAAAAGCTTTTTGTATTAAGTCATTCTTTAAATAGGTAACTGCATTAGGGTAAGCGTATATTCATTAGTCGACGGTCCCTAAAATGAATACCACATATACCGAGGCTTGCTAGTTAAATAAAAAAATTCAAATCATATTCTTCAAATAGAAATACAACTGTTAGGTCTTATTTTCTCCATTCATTGCTCTGTTTCGGCAACCATTTTAGCTAGAGCCAAACCAATACGACCTTCTACAAATTCTATTCTACCACAACCTCCGATATCTATACATCTATACAAATATTATAAAGAGGAAAGGTTTGATTTTTTGTTTGTTTGTTTGTATGAATTGAATAGGCTCCGAAACTACAGGACCGATTAAAAAAATTCTTTTACCATTAGAATCCTACATTATCCCTGATGAACATAGGCTATATTTTATCCCGGAATTCCCACGGGAACGGGAATTACGCGGGTGAAACCGCGAGGCGCTGCTAGTCTCAATGTAAATTGTCTTCTCATCAATAACCATTCACGTTGTATTTATTCCAGGGACTTTGCCTACGTAGCCCGTGACAGAGCGACGCGCAAGCACATGTGCCATGTGTTTAGATGCGAGGCTCCAGCACGCACCATCGCCAATGCGTTGCGCGATATCTGCAAACGCATCATGATTGAGCGTTCTTTACAGCCACTGCCAAGGCCCACTGATTTGCCGGCAGCTAGGCGACCGAGGCCATTATCTGGTGAGTAATTTAGTTTACTTTTTTTATAGACAGGATTTTAGGAGTTGCACAGCGAATAATGCAAAAAAGTAACAAACGATTAACAGAGCATCTTTCTGCTAATAAATAATATTAGCCAAGTCTGGAACCGACCAAAGCTTTTGAAGCACTTTAACTAACTGTTGGAGCAAGTGCCATGCTTTAAACCGTTCTGTCTGGGGTTCGTAATTACCTAGTAGGTGTAATATTGTATCTACCTATGTACGCAGATCTTATATGCCATTTAAAATTGAATAGGGAGGTAGTTAAAAATAAATTTGCATAAACAAGACAAGTGTTACCCAAGGAACCATTTCATCCCCTATACTACTTAGTCTCTATTAAAATTACATAGATACAAAAAATATATTGGTAGCTGCGATTGCAAGTCTTATTTCTCACTCTTCAGTTACATAAACCACTGGGAGATACACATTTTATATTTTATGTTGTCTTTGTGTTTTACTTACTCTGTGTATTTCACGTTTGTGCCCGTTTGTGTGTCATAAATAAACGTATATTTTCTTTCTTTCTTTCTTTCACTGGAAATGACACTGGTTACCAACCTTTCTCACCAGTTGGTGGAGTATTCCCCACTCCAATGGAAGAGCCGCGTAAGACAGTGCGTGCGCGATACCTCGGCAGTGCGGAGGTGCCTCGCGCGACCGGCATGCGGGTCCTCAACGATGCACTGGAGCGCCTCGCCGCTGCACGGGCACCCTCGGCCTGGAGACCAGTGGCCGTCGCTGTGGCACCGTCTATGATCACTATTACTGAGGAAGGAGTAAGTTATCTAGGGTAACTCCCATTTGTTCTATAGAACTGTTATCTACGTCTAGAACTGTAAAAACTTTTTTTATCCCTTATATCTGGTAACTTCCATTTGGGTAGGTCTATTGAAACGAAAACTAGCCCTAATGGGCTAGTTTCAATAGTCCTACCATGGAACTATAGGGATGAAAAAGTTTTAAAAACAGTCCTATAGAACAAATGGGAGTTAGGTACTCGTCATCTACAGTACTAGCTGTCTCCCGCGGCTTTGCTCGCGTGGAAGCAGCAAACATACGCATTATTTGGCTAAAATATATTTGATCCTAATTTCAGACCCTTTAGTGTGCGACTTTTCAAAATTCCTTTCTTAGTGCACCCCTCCTTTATATAAAGATACTAGCCTCCAAATTTAATACCTCTAGAACTTATAGTTTAGGCTGTGCGTTGATTGTCAGTCAGCTTCAAAAGAGTTTTATATATTTAGAAGAGATAATCATTCATACATTCTGTGCGCTTCCGTGCATCGGAGAGCATGCTGTCAGTCCTGGCTCTAGCAGTCGTTAAGCTGCGACGGAGGCCTTAAAATTCCGTCAACAGAGTTGGCCACTCATACGAATACAATTTACTAATTTATTGTGTTCATCCCTTCTTCCTCCTTCAGGAGACTAATTTAGTAACTAATTACATAATGTTCATTCCAGGAAACAGTACCGATAGTGGAATGCAGAGTGCGCTACTTGTCGTTTCTCGGCATCGGTCGCGACGTGCGACGCTGTGCGTTCATAGTGCACACCGCTCAGGACCAGTTCGTGGCGCATGCATTCCACACTGAACCCAGCTCTGGGGCTCTTTGTAAGACTATTGAGGCTGCTTGCAAGGTACATGGTACCCCAATTCCCATCCCGCTACTAATATTTAAAATGTCAAAAGTTTTGATATTTGTGTTTCAATCACGCTACAAGATACAAATGTAATGTTTATACCGGAAAATCAACAGGATCAAAATGGGCGAAAGCTAGTAAAACATAAAGCAGGGTACTACGAATATAATAGGTAAAGACTTGGTAGATATTAGTGTACAAAGAATATGTAATACGTAGTTCCTACGTAAGAAGAAGCGGGACTCCCATTCTACCAAAATTACACACTGAAAATCTCGTTTTGTATGAAATGTGATTCAAATTTGGACGCCCGTTTCATACAATGTTCATTTTTCGAAAGCACGAGTCTAGTTCGAGAGTTTCGCGAGTCTGTTAGTGTAGGTAGGTACACTAACTACGAAATATTTTGTTCATTCATTTTTATACAAAAGAATGAACGAATGAATATTGAAAAACCATGACATTAATCTCCGTTTTGTGTCATGGTTTCCATGACTTTTATGTCATGTCTGGCACCTTGGTCTGACACTTGGTGATTATTTATAAAAATAAGAAAAATTACAGTAACGTTCTAATGACACAGAACATCTATATATTATGTTCTAAACCTCATCCATGACTGAAAAGTTAGAGCATAATTTATTACCAGGCAAACATACCAGTATAGTAATAAATGAGAACTTTACTCAGTGTTGTATAGATAACAGTTTGTAACATAACTTTTCCAGCCTTCTTACCAAAATGTTGTATCGTATTTCAGCTCCAAACCAAACGAGAACTTTACTCAGTATTTTATTGATGCCAGTTTGCAACATCTTCAGCTTTCTTACCAAATGTATCGTATGTCAGCTCCGTTACCAGAAATGCTTGGACGCGCACGGTGGCGCGGCGGGCTCGCTCGCGACCGCCAAGAGCGCGGAGAGCGCGGGCAGCGGAGCGGGCGCGGGAGCGGGAGCGGGAGCGGGAGCGGGCAGCGAGGGCCGCGGACTCGGGCACGCGCTGAAGTCGCTCGTCGGCTCGCTGACGGGCCGCCGCGGCTCCTGAACCTCACTCCCCTCGCCGACGGACCCAGGTCACACACATATTTTAACTAGCTGACCCGACGGACGTTGTTCTGTCATTCAAACTCTTACTGTCAAACAACTGACAGTTATTTCAAATGTGACATTATAAAAGTTTTCATAAAAAAGATTAAGGAACTTTCACCCCCCCTCTTCAACCCCTTACAACCCTTTTTTCGCATTAAGAAGTAGCCAATGTCCTTTCTCAGACTCTAAGACTATCTGTGTACCAAATTTCATTCAAATCGGTTCAGTAGTTTTGGCGTGAAAGCGAGACAGACAGACCGAGTTACTTTCGCATTTATAATATTAGTATGGAAGTATGAATTGACAAGAGCAGTATTACCGCATGGCACAAAATAATAATAGTCGATGTCTGCAAAGGCAACCTAGCTAAACGCAATACAATGCAACTGCAAAGCCTCCATGCAGGATAATAGTAAGGAGAGAACTCTCTGACATCGTCAGTATTTCCTGAACGATATAACTTAAGTCATTTTCAAGAAAAGAGTGAATGGGTGAATTATTTTTTAAGCTAAGCGTGCTCTACCTTAGGCTACAGCTACACTTACCATCAGGTATGCTGGCAGCCAAATGCGTAGCTTTAAGTAGATCATAAAAAAGAAAATATTATAACTTAGCATATTGAACAGAAAAATAATCAATTTTATTCAGCTTCTCATGACCTCACGTATTTATCTTTTCCAAACTCTCAACGATGGATCAACGATGCTTGCTTAACGATAGCTCAGAACCAAAGAATTCTAAATTTGTTATTTGTAGATGGAGATCTGAGAAGCCCGGACGGCGAAGGGTCGCTGCCAGCCGAAGCCGCGACGCAGCACACCGCTTGCACTGACAGCGAGGATCCAACTGTTACTGTATAGTGTAGCCTGACCTGCGGGGACAATGCAAATCGCTTCGACAACTCAATCTAGCCTCTGAAAGTCCGCCAAAGATACACAGGCAAGTCTTAATGTATGCCACGTCCTCCCGCGTCCTAACAGGCAATGAAAATAGAAAATAATTGTTCGTATAGTTAGCATTATTTTGCATTAATATAAGAAAAATGAATGCGGCTGAGGCTTATCATTACGGTAGGTAAGTTAATTATCATAAAAATAAGATCTCTATTTTTTCTGTATTTTTTTTAGTTCCTTATAGTTGGTTTTTAAGTTTTGACTGATATTTTGTTACAATCGTTGTGCAATAGGGAATTTGTGTAGATAAATTATGTATCTAGACATCATTTTTTGGTAGACATCTTGCACTTATCTATGTTTTTTGTTACTAAAAGGCGAAATAATAGTTATTATGGAAAATTGTACTGCCTGTTAAATGACTGGAAACCTGTATTATTATTTAAAGCTAAGGAGCAAAATAAAGAGCAGTTATAGCCTCGAACATAGATGATATTATGAGCGAAATTGATAATCAAATTAGATTAAACATGCATACAAAGTTCGATACAATTTCCTTGTTTTTCGGCTCGTCTTTGATCTATCTAAAGATCCGCGGATAGTTACTAAATGAACAATGGATCTTAGATAGACCAAATGTATCAAAATTACAGTTAATCAAATAATATTTCAATGCAAATATCTTCTTAAAAGTATAAACTAATTTGTGTTAATCATTGTTAAATATGGCATAAGATACCGATGTTAGTTATAAGTATATTAAAATAAATTAAAGCTATTGGTGTCCTATAATAATATCAGACAAAATTAGGTCTTAATCTCAGTAATATAAGTTACATTTATGTACCGTGCGAGCCTTATTGCTGATGCATGATTTGAAATAACCTCAGAGTTTAAAACCAAGATCTGGGATGATTTCAAGACATGCTCAATGTGGGATTCACATTTTTTGTTTTTGGCAAATGATCAACAAGTTTGACTAAAGACTTTGTTACCTTATCCTAGTCCATAGAAGTAGATAATATAATTTAAGCTTTTGTAAAAATGCCAAGTCACAGTTAAGCCTGGTAAAGAGTGAGACGTTTTTAATTGTCATGTTTTGTTTTGGTACCATGACCAAACCATGACAATTCACTCACATACGTTGTAAGCGGTTATGATTTAATTTGGTACGAAAAATCACAAATCGATGATTTTATCCAGTAAGTAATACATTTTCCTCAAGAATGAGAGAGAGATTAGGTCAAACTGTGACTTAATATCAAAACTTAACTTTTGGTGTACTAGTTAAATAAGATCGATAAAGTATTATAGAATGTATGTGAAAATGTAAAGGCGCGAGTAGATTGTAAATAGATTTGTATTTCAAAAGTATGAGAAAGTCGTCACTGTTAGAATGCTAGTGTGAGTAAATTATATGGAAGGTGTATTATAAATGATACGAATTATTTTAAAGTTCAAGACTCTAGTCCAAGCGTTCACGGTCTTACTTTAAAAATGATTACGAATTGGATGAACTTTTTCACAGTGGGTTTTTATAGGAATTGCCAACAGAGTAAACTTTAAAAATGTTGTTGTGCTAAAGTTCTAATCCTCATTTTAGATCTCTGCTGTGTCTAGCTACTAATGGTTGGTGTCGATCACGATATAAGCATAGATAATATTATAAGGTTTCTTTACACTTCGTAGAATTATCGATAGGACTTAACGTATAGACAAAAGAGTTTATTTTTGCTTAAGCTTATTAAGATTAAGAACTTCTATTGCAAAAGATCACTATATTTTGTATGTCATCGCATTGAGATCTTTAATTATCTATTTATATAAATAAGCTTTTAAGCATTGTACACGAAATTGAAACCTTTGTTTTGCATATTATGCAAAATACGATCAGAATTTATAAATGCCTACCATGAAAAGGAAATTATGTAAAACACCCGTCAAATATGGGTAATCTCTTACTGATTATATCAAAAAATGTTTGAAAGAAAATTATTTTTAAGGGAAATACCAGTTTTTCCTTTTCGTGGTAAGAAACACAAACCTCAGAACAAGGGTGTTAGAAACACATTCGAGCTTTCACTGTTTCATAGGGATATACATACTTAATAAATATAAAAAAAAAACAAGTAGTCATCTGATAATAAGTATTTCCCAAGTAGAAAATGTACTGTAGTCTTAGCTCAAAATGCTGGTTTTATTTTAGTTATTCAATTTATCATCAATACAAAATTGCTTAAATCAACGCAATATTTTGTAAATACTAAGCATAGAACAATGTAAGGAATATTGGGACCTCAGGATCTAACTTTGACAGCTTAACCAGAAAACGACGCCTACGTTTATAACGTGGGCATCCTTTTGTGGTAAAGCAGGGTTGTTTAATTAACTTTGTTATGTGTTAACAAAAATCACTTGAAATATTTGTATTCTCGATATAATTTTTTTTATATTTCTTTTTGAATTAAACCATTTTGGTTTTACACCTAAACTAAGAAATCACAAAATAGCTTCAATGTATTTCAATTTTAGAATCAGTGTCGCTTCACACTATAATAATTAAAATATAATACACTGAGCTGTTCTATACGTAAATATAGTGTTATACACGTTAATGCTAAGTAATAAAACTCATTATTTATACAAAAACATGACTGCTAAATAGTCATAGGTGGTCATTTTCATAGTAGCTCGGTGCCGTGAGTTCGTCATGACACATTATGACCGGTGTGTCATGTCAAAAAAATACTGACTACACATGACCAGCGCGCGACAATGTCATGCTCAGCACTCATAACATGACTCGTGTCATGTCGATGACTACTTATACTAGGCAATTAGGCATGTCATGAGAGGCCATGACAGCAATGAATATGTGTATGTAACTTGGGTGTTTGTTGATGCTTTTCGGAGTAACGTCGATATTTTCTATAAAATGTAACGTTTATGTAGTTTATTAGATAGATAGCTTGTGAATTTCTATTTTCTAGCTCACCGTCTATACAAAACAAACGAGGATGTTACGGAACGCTTTAACAGCTTAAAAGCCTTAAAACTGTGGCTTTTAATGAATACTTTTGTGAAATTAATAAAAAAATATACATAAACCACAAGTTGCATTCGTGTTTTATTTTTTTTTGAGTCCAGAAAGCTGGATATCTTAACTTCCTACCTCTGTTTCTTATAATAGAGACCGGACCGTCCATTAGAGATTCCCTTGCCCTAAACCACATCCTACAGTGGATCGATTTATTTCATCAGAAATACCAAATGATATCACCTACTCACTAGTCCTAACTTAACCTTCCTATAAGACTATAGAACTAAAAATTGGAAGTAGACCCAGTAGACCCCAAAAGTAGTCAGGATTCCTTAATAAAAAATTGTAAATATGCTATTAATTATAAATATTTATTTATCATCATTACATTGGGCATAATTTGGAATTACCGATTCATTTTCATTCATTTTAAAACATTGTCTTTGACTAAAGATATATTCACTGATATTAAAACAAAAATATGAACTACTGCTCCATATCACTGGTTTCAATATTCGTCACGTCTTTGCGTTTACAAAGTCAGATGAAAGATTGTAAAGTTGAAATATAGTGGTAATTGTCTGTTTTGATTTTGACAAAAAAAAAAAAACGATTGAGTACCTACATATAACTCATGATTAAAAAAAAATACAAAATAAGATAACTATTCTGGCTTACACACCATCTACAACATGAACGAAAAAAATTAACGTTAGATTACGTATTTCGTGAGATATTTTCTGTGCAGAATTCTCAAAAAAATATTTGTCAAAATTATCTAGGGTTAAAAGTAACAGTGGTATCGATTATATTGTGACATTTTTCTAAACTAATTTGACAACACTCAAAATGTTGCTGTCCCAAACTGAAACGACAAAGAAGACTATAATTTTGAGCTGTTAAATTAGGTTCATCATCATCATCATTTCAGCCTGTTTGCACCCACTGCTGGGTATAGACCTCTTTATTGCGCCATTCTTTTCGGTCCCTTGCAAGTCTTGTCCAGTGATTCCCAGCTAGTTCTACGATGTCATTTGCACACACTGCTGGGTATAGACCTCCTCTTTATCACGCCATTATTTTCGGTCCCTTGCAAGTCTTGTCCAGTGATTCCCAGCTAGTTCTACGATGTCATTTGCACCCACTGCTGGGTATAGACCTCCTCTTTATTACGCCATTCTTTTCGGTCCCTTGCAAGTCTTTTCCAGTGATTCCCAGCTAGTTCTACGATGTCATTTGCACCCACTGCTGGGTATAGACCTCCTCTTTATCACGCCATTATTTTCGGTCCCTTGCAAGTCTTGTCCAGTGATTCCCAGCTAGTCCTACGATGTCATTTGCACCCACTGCTGAGTATAGACCTCCTCTTTATTACGCCATTCTTTTCGGTCCCTTAAGAGTCTTGTCCAGTGATTCCCAGCTAGTTCTACGATGTCATTTGCACCCACTGCTGGGTATAGACCTCCTCTTTATTACGCCATTCTTTTCGATCCCTTGCAAGTCTTGTCCAGTGATTCCCAGCTAGTTCTACGATGTCATTTGCACCCACTGCTGGGTATAGACCTCCTCTTTATCACGCCATTATTTTCGGTCCCTTGCAAGTCTTGTCCAGTGATTCCCAGCTAGTCCTACGATGTCATTTGCACCCACTGCTGGGTATAGACCTCCTCTTTATTACGCCATTATTTTCGGTCCCTTGCAAGTCTTGTCCAGTGATTCCCAGCTAGTCCTACGATGTCATTTGCACCCACTGCTGAGTATAGACCTCCTCTTTATTACGCCATTCTTTTCGGTCCCTTAAGAGTCTTGTCCAGTGATTCCCAGCCAGTTCTAAGATGTCATTTGCACCCACTGCTGAGTATAGACTTGCTCTTTATTACGCCATTCTTTTCGGTCACTTGAGTCTTGTCCAGTGATTCCCAGCTAGTTCTATGATGTCATTTGACCATTGGGCGTGTGGTCTGCCTCTTGGTCTACGAGCATCCCTTGGCCAACTATTCTGTGACTGCGTTCGTCCATCCCTTGTCTTCCCTTCTTGCCAAGTGTTAAATTAGGTTAGTTTAAAAAAATGCAACAAGAGAATCGGCACCAATAACAGATCTGTCGCTCTTTTCGACATTTTGAACGTCCGATGTCCCAGAATTTGGTCAGCATAAAAAATACATCGTAAGAATTTAGGCACATTATTTACTTTAGATTGAGAATGCTGCATGGAAACTATGTAAATAAAGACGATATCTCAAATTAGAAGAATAATCGAGAATTACAATATCGGTTTGTTGTATTTACAATAATTTACCTAGGAGCAGTATATATATATGATTCCGGGGAAATATCCGCTTTAAACTAAATTTTATACAGAATACCGCTTTCTATAACCTTAGGGTGCTTTTCCAGCTAAACTATGTTGCTAACTGCGTGTTTCGACTAAAAACATTCACAAAAAACCTTCACAACACAATCCTTACAAAAGATTTGTTTTTAAAATCAAGGAAATCCTTAAAACCATCTACACAAGATTCAAAATGTGAAACATGCACAAGGTTTGGCGGTGGAAACGCAAATCGATATCTTCACAGTTGTACCTATTGGCGGAATTCAAACACATCCAGCAACGTAGTTTAGCTTAGATCTAGTGGAAAAGTACCCTTATAGGAGGCATAAACACATACTTTAGGTTTAGTATCTTTTGGAGTAAATGTGTATTGAGATGCATTTTCGCTAATAAAAAAACATTAATACATTTCTCTGACAAGGCTTGCCTTTAAAACTATGTAAAAACTATACCTCTTCATAAAACATAGGAAAACATACGCGTATCATATTGACAATAACCTAAAATAGCTATAATTAATAATATAAACAACAAGAAATATTACGTAGATAGCGTCTCAGTACACATTTAGATCAAATCTACCTAGCACGGGTGTAAAAATATGAATTTCAATATATATATATTTACCTGTGTTAGCATGTTTTTTTAATTAAAAAGAAATGCAATATACAGTTCAAATAAAACGTATTCTTGCGTTGCCTAATCAATTACAAAACTATACAGAATAAAAAAAAACAAAAAAAATAGTTGAATTTGAAACCACAAAAAAAATGTCCTCATTGTTTCGCCACCCTGTAATACTAAATAAGTACCGAATTGTTGATTTATATATTATTTTGATACAAATACTGCGAGTTCAGAGATTCATCTGTGAATTGAAATGACATTAGCTTGACACCATAAGTTACTTCTACACAATTTTAAATCAACCATAAAATTTAAACACTGAGTTAAACCTGTGGCCACACGTGCCATGAATATTAACCAAACTATACTTCACTACATAGTATAAAGCAAAGTCGCTACCCGCGTCTGTCCTGTCTGTATGTATGTATGCTTAGATCTTTAAAACTACACAACGGATTTTGATGCAGTTCTTTTTAATAGATAGAGTGATTCAAGAGGAAGGTTTATATGTATGATACATCATCATCATCACCGCATTGCTTCCGTGCGAAGCCGGAGCGGGTCGCTAGTTGCATATAAAGTTATGCCAGGTTTCAATATTCTACAACTTTTATTGATCATAGAAACATTCAGTTGTAGTATTAGAAATTATAAACAGAGATTACCCAATGACGACTACTAACAAATGATCGTAGATTACAGAAACCCCGCATTATAAACGTGTCCATATCTTTTCTATGAATCAGGCCAAGTGGGCCGAAAGGTTCATTGACCTATTCCATCCAAAATCTAAAATTCTAGGCACTAAAGCATCGGCACGGGTAAAAAACTGCCCCAGATTCTGTATAAAGACTATTAGCGTAATACAATCAGGGACAATAATATGTATAGAAATCATATATTTTTTAAATATGTTACTGCTAAAGATATATTTTTTATATGGTTACATCTCCACCGAGAACAAAGTATTTGTGTTGTAAACATAGATGTTTGTTCTATGTCTGGGTGTTTCTTCTATGTATTATAAGTATGTATTTACAAAAAAAAATTATGTATGTATTCTATCAGCCATCTAGTTTCCATAGTACAAGCTTTGCTTAGTTTGGGACTAGAAGGCGTTGTGTTAAGTGTCCGTGAATATTTATTTATTTACTAGTTGTCGCCCGCGGCTTTGCTCGCGTGCAACCCTTATCACTAAGGGGTATGAAAAATAGATGTTGGCCGATTCTCAGACCTACTCAATAAGCCCACAAAAGTTCATGAGAATCGGTCAAGCCGTTTCGGAGGAGTACGGGAACGAACATTGTGACACGAGAATTTTATATATAAGATTTATTTATTTATTTATCTCATCTGAAAACTCAACTGTGTAAACTATCATGAAATGCTTTTATGGAAGCATCTTTTTAATTAAATCTTTAACCGTGACATATTTTTAAAATCTATGATTTGTATAAGTACATTTTACTGTCACCGACTGTACCTACGATGCTATCAACAATCTATTAAAATGGAAAATTCTTTACACTCCGTGCTAAGTAGTTTCTGGCAATTAAATAACTCTTGCAGTATCCGTTATTCGTAAATATACTATGTCTCGTGCAATGTATAACAAAACCATCATGATTTGATCATTTCCATTCGTGTTGAATCAATCTGAAACCAAAAAAAAAATTATTAGACATGCTATCTTCTCTTTTAAATATATAAAACTCTTTTGAAGCTGACTGACAATCAACGCACATCCTAAATTATAAGTCTTACAGGTATGAAATTTGGTGGGTAGTATTCTTATAATAGTAGTAGGGGTGCACTAGGAAAGGGATTTTGAAAAGTCGCACCATAAAGGGTCTAAAATCAGGATCTGCTGACACGCGAGCAAAGCCGCGGGCGTCGGCTAGTATTCAATAAAATATCAATGTAACGTTGTTTAGAATACTAAGCGAATACTTAGATTGTCGCCAAAAATAGCATTTTGTATGAAACAGCTGATTATTATTATTTTTTATGAAAGATGAGATTTCACAATTAGTAAGGCTGCAATTTTTACTGATTTTTTTTATACATTTAGTCATTTATATTCCATAAGAACACGCACAGAAGGAGCATCAATGTTTGCCATCACACAAATGTTTGTCAGTGGGGATCGAACCTACGATCCACAAACGCAAGGCGTTAAGATAGATACGTACCAGTAACACCATTACAGCCATCCGTTTTTTTCAAAGAAGTTCGTTCTGCGCTGAAACAAACGGTTTTGGTATAGAAAACAGTTTAGTTTGAATAAATAAAAAACACGGATATTAATATCTTAACCAGTTTTGCCTGTATTTTGAATGCAGTGACATAAAATAAACAAAAAAAATACTAGGTAAGTAAAGTACTTAGTATAAATAAACTGTATTTGTTTTTCAATAAAAGAAAATAATATTTACATAAAAGTACCTACTGTAATTGATCAAGTGAGCGAAGCGAACGAGATCTTAGTGACAACTTGGACAAAACTGCTTTGTATGTTTGTTCTTCGAGATCTTTTAAACCGCTCATCCGATCTTCATAAAATTTGGTAGATATACGGATAGTACTCTTAAGTTTTACTGGTTTGTTAAATGAAGTAAATCGGTCAAGGGGTCGTGAAGTTATGAGGGTCCAAAGAGAGTAAAAAAAAAGTCGTACAATAATATCAAGTGGGGTGTCATATGATAGGGTTTTTTTTAGACATTCCAGAACCGTTTTTATTTTGATTCTAGGTCTAATAGTTTTTGAGTTGTTGTAAACATTATAAAATTGGCAAACCGAGTATAACATGAGCTACCATTTCTTGGAGTTTCAATGATTTTGTAGTTCAAGCAAGACTTGTACTTAGCTAGACGGCAATTTCGGAGCTAATTGCAAAGTTTATTACAACCATTGGTCAATAAAAATTGTTTAGGTTTTATTAACCTCCGAACATCACGAGATCTCAGTTCGGGGCGAACTACTAGTAATATGTTGTATCTAAACATGACAAATGATGCATTGAACTTTTTTTTTTAATCTGTAGTGCTAATCTGATTCAATCGGAAAGCTTAGTCAGATCGGATACGATGTGGGAATCTAAAAAAATATTTGTAACTATTACACTAATCACATGAAAACGGCTTTGACGATTTTAATAGGGCTTTCAATTGGAAGAAATCAATTTCTAGATTCTAGAATGCTACGTGGTTTTCTTCCAGTAACTTCTCTAATAGAAATGAATGAACTAGGTACCGTAAAACGAGGCGACTTTCAAATTACGGGGCGTCTTTGATGATAACAAAACGGAAGACGGGTCCTAGAAATATCGGTATTCGTATTCGGTTTTGTTATCATCAAAGACGCCCCGTAATTTGAAAGTCGCCTCGTTTTACGGTACGTAACTACTGTACTGATTCTACGATGTAATAATACTATTACAAATGTCAAAGTTTAGATGTTCGGATGTTTGTTTGAATCACGCCACAACTATTGGTCCAGTTTGCATGAAATTTGGAATATACATAGCTAGTTACCTGGATTAACACAAAAACAACCATTTAGGTATCTCTATTCAGAATTTAACAAAATAAACTGGCTCAGAATCTTCTGAGACCCTTGCGTTAATGATATTGAAAATTAAAAATTACTACCAAATGCTACTATGAATGAAATGAGGCCAAAAATCTAACTAAAACATAAACAAAACAAACATTAACAGCGTAGGCATTCGTCTTCCGTAGACAAAGGCGTCTCTTTCGCCTCAAGTTGTAAGCGGCATTACCAGTTCCTGGTGAGGTAACAATGACGTTGATTCTGTTAATTCATTTTTCTATCTTTTTTTTAATCTTTATCAGCACTAAAGTTGCCACCCCTTTCTAATAAACCATTATAGTACAATATGACTGAGTGACGTCACCGTATAGGCTTAAATTTAAGTTTAGTCTAATTTTTCAAGCAACTTTTTAGTGCTCTCCTTATAAACAATAAGACTGATACGAATGTCGATAAGAAGTAGCCACAAAAGCCATAGGTAAATAATAACTACAATGATAACAATAAATTATCCATGTAAATCGGGCATGAATAAAAATAAATCTGGTATGACAACAGTAAATCTGACATGAATAACAGTAAATCTGGCATGAATAACAGTAAATCTGGCATAACAATAGTAAATCTGGCATAACAATAGTAAATCTGACATGAATAACAGTAAATATGGCACGAATAAAAGCCGATTTAACATAATATCCAATGATAAATCAGGCATAACAGTAAATCTGGCACGACTAACAGTAAATCTGACACGACTAATATTAAATCTGGCATTATTAACACTGAATCTGGCATGGCAAGATAAGTGCATGCACTTACAATTTGTCATTCTAATTCCAATGTTATTTCTGACGTTGCCTTGAGGTATCCTGTGCTTTGCTGATTTAAACCACAATATAATGTATTTATGATAGATTGTAGGTATTTATTCTACATCTGTTCTAATTATTTGGTAGCAAGATGTAACTTTGCAAATAGTTGCATGGATTAATTAATTTAAACGTAAAACAGCCTTGCAGACCTCGTTGAAGGTATTACGTAATATGTATTTTTCTAGCAAATATATTCAATATTTTATTTTATTTTCCTTAGCAAAATTTACTCAGATTTTTCAGAAAGCTAGACAGTCTATAGATGTATGAAATAGATCAAAATGTATGAAATAAAACTTACCAATAGAATTGTCTATGACCCCGCTGAATGAATTACTGTTGAATTTCGTCGGCTCCTGCGAATGCTAGAAAAGCGAAGAAAGCAACATTGAACACACGTAACAATATTGAATGATATGACATTAATTATAAGGATATGATGTAGGTGTAAAATGACTACCTACTGCCGAATTGGGAATGCCACAGCGCCTTGTACACAGAGGCATGGATAAAAAGTAGCCCAGACGCTGTATAAAACATTTACATCAGATGCAAAGTCGTTCTGTCAAAATGTAAGCATTTTGCACCAGTTTAGGAACTATTGCATTATCTGTGGAAATGTTGTCTAGAAGCGGCGCCTTTGAATTTTCAACTTTTGACATTTCTGCATGACTATTATCTCGTCCTCAGAGAGGTACGACGACTAACAAGTGTCAAAAGTGTACATTATGGCGCGTTTTGTCGACACCATTAGGTACCGCAGATAATGCAATAGTTCCTAAACTGGTACAAAATGCTTACATTTTGACAGAACGACATGACAAATATCTCGCGGTGCGAGCCTAAGGTCGTTTGTCCACCAACGCCGGCGCCGGCATCACATTATCGGTGCCGGTGCCGGCGTTGGTGGACAAACGACGCAGTTTTTGGCTTCATTTTGATCCCTATTAGAGTAAAATCTCCGCCGAACTGAGCATAAGGCCCCTGTTTATTATAACACTCTATGCATGATCCCACAAATATTATGTCAACGTTTATATGTTAAGTCTTCCAATCGCGCTGCAATTTCTAGTCCGATTTGGATGAAACTTGGAATATATATAGTTCGTAACCTGTATTAACGTATAGGCTACTCTTTATACAAGAAACGGGACGCGGAAGTCGCATGCTGAAGCTAGTAACGAATAAATAGTACTAAAATGCAACATACCTCCATTTCTCTAATATTCCTCATAAGTCTATCAATATCGTCCACCTCATCATTTTTTGGCACTTTATTGTCCTTCAAAGGCACTACACTTTCAATCCTATCATTTTCAATCACTTCCACATCACTTGAACTGTCATCGATAGCGACCGGATCATCATCAGACAGTGGTTCCGATAACGGATCTAAATCGGACACTATCATGATTTCTTTCTTCTTTTCCACTTCCTTCTTTTTTTCTGGTCGTTTATCAGGCTTAGCGAATGTAGGGGACAGATGTACTGGTACTAAGGCTGGTCTAGGGATATTGTTCTCTTTGACCCGTAAGCTTTCGATTTGCTTCTGCGATACGGAATCTTTACTTCTCGGACTTGTGTCTTTGTTTTTGGGACTTGATTCTTTCCTTGTTGTGTGGAAGTTTGTTTCAATTTGTAAGGGAATGTCGAGTCTCCTGTCTTTAGGATTAGGATGACTTTTCTCTGTGTTTGAAAAGGCTTTGTCAGGCTTTTTCGTTGTGTCCTTTTTGAATAAGTCGTTTAACGCGGCGGGAGATTTAACTCTGATCATATTAGATTTAGTATCTGTCGTAGGTTTTGTCATAGGTAGCCTGCTATCGGATACACTTGTTTTATGAGAACTTGATTGCCTATTATCAGTTGGAGATGTTTTTTGGGTGGAACTTGTATGCCTGATATCAGATGCTGTGGATTTATTACCAGAACTGTGATGCCTGTTATCAGAAACACTTGCTTTTTGCAATAAAATTTGTTGCCAGTTATCGGGTACACTGGTTTTAGGCACAGAACTTGATTGCCGGTTATCAGTTACACTTGTTTTAGGCACAGAACTTGATTGCCGGTTATCGGTTACACTTGTTTTAGGCACAGAACTTGATTGCCGGTTATCAGAAACACTTGCTTTTTGCAATAAACCTTGTTGCCAGTTATCGGATACACTTGTTTTAGGCACAGAACTTGATTGCCGGTTATCGGGTACACTGGTTTTAGGCAAAGAACTTGATTGCCGGTTATCAGGTACACTGGTTTTAGGGACAGAACTTGATTGCCGGTTATCGGGTACACTGGTTTTAGGCACAGAACTTGATTGCCGGTTATCAGTTACACTTGTTTTAGGCACAGAACTTGATTGCCGGTTATCAGTTACACTTGTTTTTGCCACTGAACTTGGTTGCCTGTCAGGAACACTAGTTTTCTGGACTGACTGATTGCTTGATTTGTCCGTTTTGTGCGGTGCTTTTTCGGTTTTTTTTTCTTTCCGACTACTCTGACTTGGCACGGGTGTGATAGTTATACTGCCGATATTGTTAGGAGGAATGTAGACTTCTTCTTTTTTCTCACTTCTCTCTCTTTCGACTATTAGATCCTTACTTATAGCGTATGAGTTCATTATTTGTCCTAAATTAATATCTTTGTTTTGCGTTTCAGTTTTCTCCGGGGAAGTTTTGACATTAGTCGCAGTGACGGTCAAAGAGCTGGGGAATTGGATTGGTTCGGCGAATAAAGGGGGTGTTTGTACAGTAGGGGGGATATTCGTAGGAGGTAAGTTTGAAGGGGGGATGGTTTGTGAGTGGAGGTTAAGTGGGATATGGTTAGATGAGCCGAGCCTCTGTCGCTTGATCTCTGGTACTTTTATATCCTTGCCAATGCTGGAATTAAAGAAACAAATATTATTGCCTTGTAGAAAATACTTAAATGTCATATTATACTTCATAGCATCTTGTCATTGTTTGTATTAAAGTTATTTTTACTTGCAAATAGGTTTTTTATACTGGTTCAAAAGACTGCATCACATTAAGGCGTATGTAAAAGGCCGACAACCCTCTCGCTCAGAAAACTTGTTTGGATCAATGTGATATTTTTACTGAACCTTTGCATTGTTATTCTCTCGACCCTGAAGCTCTGTAATTTCACATAATTACATTTAGTTATATTATATCTTCAAAAATGTTGAAATGTGCGAGCGAGAGGGTTGTCTGCCTTTTACATACGCCTTAAAATATTAAGATGAATGTGTTTATATGAGTAATTCCCAAAAATCATTACAAATTCTGCCTAAAATCTCCAGTGAATATGCGGTTAAGCAACTGAGGCTGGAATACTCAAAAGTCATTCAAATTTGAGCACCACTTAAAATTGCCGTCTCTGTTTGACATTACTCATTTGTAAGAGATGGCAATAATTTAAGCGTTACTTAAATTGAGTGGGGTTTTAGTATTCGGCCATAAGGTTTATAATTTGACGTACTTAGCCTGCCTCATGAGGGTTGGCATCCGTACAAATCCCTTAGGAAACAGCGGGAGTATCTTCTCAGCCAGCAGCATGGCCCCGGCTTGCTGTGAGCCGGCCAGCTTGGTGATCCTGTGGAGTAGAGACCGCGAGCGATGGCACCATGGAAACCGACGTTTGGGAAGACGTTTCTCTACTGTGGCACCGTCCGATGACAACTTTTTTCTGGTGAAAGAAGTAGTTTTTATTAAATTTTCAAGAGTGGAACTTGTTGCCGGCGTCTGTGTTCCCGAATGACTATAATTTGGAAGTCTTTCAAGAGTAGAGTGAATAGTATCTTCTAGGTAACCGTGCTACATCGTCGACCACTATTGCTTAACATCAGGTGAGATTGTGGTCAAACGGTTGCTTACATTGTATTAAAAAAAATCTGGTTTTCAGGGGCTTATACGCTCGCTTCGGCAGAGTTTTACTTTCAAGGTGAAACGAATTTTCGACCGAGATATGACGTCATCACTATTATAACAAAATCTCTGCCGAAAGGAGCATAAGGTCCCAAAGCTGATGAATATCTTCATAACTCCGCCAATTTCCACTAAACATGGATAAGAGGCTTCATGGCTCAGTCGGTAGTAGCCTTCCGTGCTGTGGGACGTGGGTTCAATCCCCACCGAGAACAAACATTCGTGTGTGGCAAACATAGATGTTTGTTCTGTGTCTGGGTGTTTCTATGTATTATAAGTATTTACAAAAAAAATAAATGTATACATATATGTATTCTATCAGCCATCTAATTTCCATCTTACAAGCTTTGCTTAGTTTGGGACTAGAAGGCGTTGTGTCAAATGCCAGAACATATTAAAAAGAAAAAAAAAATTAAGACCCATCGCAGATAAATCACCGCATTCAAACAGGAGCCCTAATTCAGGCTACGAGGGCACAGACAAACAAATAGACAGACAGAGCCACAATATTGACAATCTTATAACACCCTTCCGTTCGTCGGTTGGAGGTAATGAACAACTTACTTTTCTTCCCTGACCCGTTCACACTCTAGGTTGTAGTTGGCAAACATTGATGGTTTGAATTCTTCTATTAAGTCCATTAGCCTGTAAACACAAAACAAACCGGTTTTATTTAAATGAACACATTACTGAGAACTTTGTACATAGATTTATTACTTTTAATTGCAAAAAGTGAAATCGACAAGCTCACATATATTGTACTATAGTAGGTGCCAAATAACACGGCAATGCAGGTCATTCACCCACCTTCACCAGGATGTCGCAAAATTCAATTGATGTATGGCTAATTCTGTCGCGTTCCATACAAACCTGTCGCTAAGACGGTATCGCTCGAATCTTGTAGTACTGTTTGTTTACCATACATAAATTGAATTTTGCGACATCGAGGTGAAGGTGGGTGAATGACCTGTATTCCCGTCTTATTTGGCACTTACTATAGCCGTCGCCCGCGGCATTGCTCGCGTTCTAGACCCTTAGAGTGTGACTTTTCAAAATTCCTTTCTTAATGCACCCCTACACTATATAAGGATACTACCCTTTAAATTTCATAAGTGTAGGACTTATAGTTTAGGCTGTGCGTTGATTGTCAGTCAGCTTCTGAAGAGTTTTAGGCTGTGTCCACAGTAAGCAAACTGTGAGCGGCCGACTGAGTGAGCCGCAAATATGTGGCGAACTGAAATTTAAGTTAGCTGCAAGCTCAGATCAAACTATGGACACTCCGTTTCAAATATATGGAAAGGCGTACTAAACCGATACGCCGCAATCTCAGTAAGCCGCTAACAGTTTGCCTACTGTAGACAGTAGACACAGTCATATTTAGAAGATAAGAGATATACATTTTTCAATTCACCTGCTGTTCGAAGGAAAATCTTACTTGTGCCGTTTGTAATAAGGTACCTTTTGATAGTTTCCAGCATCATATTCTCTCTTTGATCGTCGCTGAGCGCACTGACGTCGAGATTATCTTCGTCAACTAGCTTCCGTTTGTTCTTACTGACCGGCGCGAGGACGGCGGCCGGTCGGACAGTCTCTGTAGGTGCCTCTGTAACTGTCATTGTGAGGTTTGATAATAGGTATTACAGATCTATGAATGAATGAATTAATTAATGAATGAAAATACTTTATTGTACGTAGGTACACCTTACAAACTAATATGCGAGACAGATTACATTATAATACATTACGTACAATGGGCGGTCTTATCGCTAGGGAGCGAATTCTTTCAGACAACCTTTGGATGGAGTGGAGCGTATAAATAGGAAGGTCGGCTAGGGTGTACTATTTGACAATAAAATATTTTATATAATAACGAGATTAAAATAAAATAAAATTTGGGTAAACTACCCTAATCTTAGCACCCCCACCAATTGTTCTCACTTCTCTGATTTATTCTATTTACTAAAAAAAGACAGACCTCATGATGTTTATTATTATGTTAAGTTGTTGTTTATATACATGAGCACTTGAACAACAAACCTTAAAATATTTTCTATTAACCAACCCGAACATTATATAAAATATCCTAAAATAAAATGACTACCTATTATGTAATAATAATTAACGATCTACTAGCTATCTATAAACCTGGGCCTGCCTTCATATTGCTATACCCTAAGCAGGGTCCATGAGACACATACCTATTTACATCCACCACCAATGTAAAATTTACCTAAACCATGTGAAAGCAATAAATATATTGAGTATTTAGTATCGTGAGGTCTGGCTTTTTCTTAGTAAATAGGATAAATCAGAGAGGTGCCAAGATTAGGGTAGTTTACCGTATAGTGTATAGTATAGTGGTACTCACGTATAGGCATACTGTGCGAGTGCGCGTTACACTTGTCTCGTTGCGCGAGCTGCGCGCGCGTCACGCCGAGCGCGTGCGCGGCGCGCGTGCGGGCCGCGCGGGACACGCGCGTCTCACACGCCATCTCTAACAGTACAACCTCTAATCTGTAAATATTTATAAAAAAACTTGAGAGGTGTCAAGGGACACCCGGATGGAACGAAGTTCCCCGAGGTGTTGTTTTCTTACAGTAAGTACACAGAAGCACCTAAATTAAAACAAAAACTTCCAACAATACCTACATTCATTTGTTTCCTTCCTGCACCAATTTATTCGAATGACGTTGTCAAAATTTGAAAAAAACAACTTTTGGTCTTAATTTTTTTGGTCTAGCTCCCTTTCGCAACGCGCGTTATGGAACTTCGTTCCAATTAAATATAATTTGCCAGGCGTCATGGCTCAGTCGGTAGTAGCTCTGCCTTCCGTGCTGTGGGTCGTGGGTTCGATCCCCACCGAGAACAAACATTTGTGTCTGGTAAACATAGATGTTTGTTCTGTGTCTGGGTGTTACTATGTATTATAAGTCTGTATTTACAAAAAAAAATGTATATAAGTATTCTATCAGCGATCTAGTTTCCATAGTACAAGCTCTGCTTAGTTTGGGACTAGAGAGCGTTGTGTGTAAGGTCCAAGAATATTTATTTTATTGATACCTCTGTATATGAGTCTCGTTGTTAGCCAGCAATGTATTAGCCGGAGTGGTTGGATGTTCGATCAGATGTTTAGCGATGCTCGCTTCTAACGCATCCAATACTTGTGTCACTGGAGTTGGCAGCTGGTTGTCTGTCTTTAACTCCGTGTCTCTGTACAAAATATAATAATCACTACATAGTATAAAGCAAAGTCGCTTCCCGCGTCTGTCCTAATGTCTGTATGTATGTATGCTTAGATCTTTAAAACTACACAACGGATTTTGATGCAGTTTTCTTTAATAGATAGAGTGATTCAAGAGGAAGGTTTATATGTATAATACATCATCATCATCACTGCATTGCACCCGTGCGAAGCCGGGGGGGTCGCTAGTATAAAATATAATCCCTTTGGACCAATTGAGCTACCTATAAATAGTTTGCAATGGTTTGTAGATAGCTCAACTGTTTCATGTGTATTTTGTGAATATTGTAAATTCTCTATTAGTTGTAATTTTCTCCGTGAATAAATTATTTTGTAAATGCTTAAAATATATAATAATAAATCCTACTAATATTATAAACGCGAAGGTTTGTAAGTATGGATGAATGGATGGATGTTTGTTACTCTTTCACGTAAAAAACTACTGACCTGATTTGGATGAAAATTGGAATATAAATTGTCCGTGACCTGGATTGACATATAGGCTACTTTTTGTCCCGAAAAATCAACGGGATACAACGGGACGCGAACGAAGTCGCGGGCGGCACGTAGTAAATTATAACTAAAAATATTCTTGGACATGCTTCACAGCTCAGTCGTTAGTAGCTCTGCCTTCCATGCTGTGGATCGTGGGTTCGATCCCCACTGGGAACAAACATTTGGGTGTGCCAAACATACATTTTTGTTCCATCAAATAATATTTACTATCAAAATCCAATGTAGGATGACCTCCCGTTTATAGGATTTTTAATGAAGATACGGTTCAAGTTATGCTGGACGCATAAAGCATAGAAACAATTTTTTTTCTAATAATACAAGTATTATGTTTTGAGTTGTGAAGATTCTCCAGTCCGCTCGTATTGAAATGAAATGAAATGTATTTATTCGCAAGAAATATGGTCAAATTAAAAGGTCTTCATAATTTTAAGTTAGTGTCACGTACTTCATCGGAGACCGACATGCAAATTGTTTAAATTTAATAAAACTAATAAATGTATAAAATAAAAGAGAAACACATTAAAAGAACAAAATAACAGATTACAGGTTAAAAGAATAAAATACAAAAGTCAAATTGTTTGTAACCCTTATCTCCGGAACCGGAAACTGATTTTAATATTTTTTCCTGTTGTAGAGATTAAGGTACACATATGCTAGTTAGCATGCTTTGTGCTCATTTAGCACGTGTATCGAAACCTTGCTAATTATTACATTGAGATTATAGGGAGCATGCTAATTAGCATGCTCTTTTTAATTTTTTTTTTCTTTTTGTTACTGCATAAATTTAAATGTAGTTAGGTATATTCCTCTCCGGGTGTTACACTAGACCAATGTCTGAAATAAGCTAGGCTGATGCTACGTGTACAATCCGTGGAGCGAGAGCACCTGGTGACTTGTAATACAGGTTTCACAAACCTACTTCAAGCACCAGTTTCTCACAAAACAGGTTTACATTGTAACTATGTCATCTAAACTTGTACCTAACCCTTATTGTATTTGAACCTTTTGTGAGAGAGAATAAACGTTTTTTACTATTATTATTATTATAGTTATTATTATTAATATTATTATATATTATATTAAAGCATGTGTAACAGTAGCCTTACTGCTTAAAAGTTAAAACCCTTTCAGCCATATCCAAGGTCATTGAGTTTGTATTTCGATTTTCTTAAACATTTTTAAATTAATCTATGTGTAGATTCGGTACTATAGTTACTAGGTACCTTTTATAAAAATACCAGGTGCCGCCCGCGACTTCGTTCGCGTCCTGTTGGATCCCGTTGATTTTTCGGGATAAAAAGTAGCCTATGTGTTAATCCAGGTCATGGTCAATATATATTTCAAGTTTCATCCAAATCGGATCAGTAGTTTTTACGTGAAAGAGTAACAAACATCCATCCATTTATCTATCCATACTTACAAACTTTCGCGTTTATAATATTAGTAGGATTTCGTTCCTTCTAATAGACCAGACAATTGTAGAGTAGAAATAAGTAGAAATCTTCATAGAAAGTGTAATATAATTACCTAGAGCTGTCAGATGTGATTGCATTTTCAGAGCTAGGGGCCGGCTTGGATGTGAGCGAGTCAGAGTGAGAGGTCCGAGAGTCAACACTCTCGCCTTCTCCCTCGGGGTGAATGTTATCTGAAAACATACAGTTTTGATTAACTAAAAACTATTTTAGAGCCTTAAGAGATAATTTTGACAAAAACTTATACTATATGTACTGTTTATTGTAAAAATGTGATCGCACTAAAAAATCCAATCATCAGAAGTTAAGGAAAATAAGAAAGAAATTAAGGAAAATCAAATGTGCTTACAATATTAACAAAATACACATGAAACAGTTGAGCTATCTACAAACCGTTGCAAACGAATTATAGACAGCTCAACTGGTCCAAATTAGTGTCCTAAATTATACTCACAGGTGGGCATTAAACCTACCTAATTGTACATTTATTTATTTTTGCGCAATCAAGTGTAAAACAATAAATATACAACTTTGAACAATATCTACGAAACACTAGAGTATTGCGTAAAGAAAATACGTATGTCCAAGTACTTTATTACGTTCTGATTTTATTGAAATAAATATATTAGTTTACCATCAGACGTCTGTTTCCCGGATGTGGCAGCGGAGGAGTCAGCTCGTCTCACTTTCTTCGCTTTCTGTTTGTCAACTTTTTTATTTTTCTGCAAAAAAAAAAAAACTATTACTTTACCAAACCAGAACATATATTTTTGTATAATCTTTACATAGGTAATAATTACTTGTCAGCTTATTTATTCTTGCTCATTTTTCATAAGTTCTTGGACAGATTTCAACGGATACTTGTAATCTAGAATAGATGTAAATGGATCTACTGGTCCACTGAGGTTTTAGTCTAAGAGGATCAATTGACCAGCGGGCCTAAGATGCGCACCGCGAGATATTTGTCATGTCGTTCTGTCAAAATGTAAGCATTTTGCACCAGTTTAGGAACTATTGCATTATCTGTGGTAATGTTGTCGAGAAACCGCGCCTTTGAATTTTCAACTTTTGACATTTCTGCATGACTATTATCTCGTCCTCAGAGAGGTACGACGACTAACAAGTGTCAAAAGTGTACATTATGGCGCGTTTTGTCGACACAATTAGGTGCCACAGATAATGCAATAGTTCCTAAACTGGTACAAAATGCTTACATTTTGACAGAACGACATGACAAATATCTCGCGGTGCGCATCTTAGGCCCGCAGAGGAACACACCCAAATTTGGTGCAACTAACAGAAAGAACACATCCTCAGTTGCACAGCGCACATCCACAGTGGACGTGATTGGTGAGGCAACGCATTATAGGCAGAGGTTACTGCTCGGTAGCAATTAACATGTCATTGTCACGAAAGTACATGTCTTTAGGTCAAAAATGCATGACCTCAGTGGACGTGCTTGGTTAGGCAATGCATTTTATAGGCAGGTTACTGCTTAACCTTGGTAGCAATTAACATGTCATTGTCACGAAAGAACATATCTTCAGGTGAAAAGTGCATGACCTCAGTGGACGTGCTTGGTGAGATAATGCATATTACAATATATGTAGAATCTACCATTTAACATCATGAGGAAATCAGTTAAATTACTCTCATTAAAATAAACTTCCAGAAATAGAATAAAGTAATTTACCTTTTTCCGATGTTCAGTCTTATGCGAGTCAATAGTTCCATTAGCAATGGCCTTAGGGTCCTTTGTATCCTGACTCTCAGAATCCGAGGAGCTTTCTGAAGACTCCTCCTCACTGCTGCTTGAGGATATCCGTCGCTGGAATGGAGAGAAATAACCTTTTCAATTATTGAGACTATTTGAGACCTCTGGGCCTTATGCTAACTTCGACAGATATTTTACTCTAACAGAAATCACTACATAGTATAAAACAAAGTCGCTGTCGCTGTCTGTCTGTCCCTATGTATGCTTAAATCTTTAAAACTACGCAACGGACTTTGATGCGGTTTTTATTGATAGATAGTGATTCAAGAGGAAGGTTTACAGAAACACTGATAATTTTAGAGGATTCTAATGTGATATCGTAAATAAACACATTTTTTGCGCTTACATTGCAAACTCTGGCTGAACCCTACGAGATCGATCAAAATAATTATATTCAGTATCAGCATACCACTTGTGCGAAGCCGGGGCGGGTCGCTAGTAATAAATAAATAAATATTCTTGGACATTTCACACAACACACTCTAGTCCTAAACCAAGCGAAGCTTAAACTATAGGAACTAGATTGCTGATAGAATACATACACAGGTTCCTAACGTTTGCTGGAAGAGAACTCTGTATAGGGTTAAGCTCGCCTATATGTACATGTGCTAAGTATCTCTGTGTACAATAAAGAATAAATAATAAAGTACAATTATTATTACATAACAACACCCAGCCATAAAACAAACATTCATGTTTGTCAACTTTGTCACACGCAAATGTTTGTTCTTGGTGGTAATAGAACCCACAACCCAGAGCATGGAAGGCAGAGCTATTACCAACTGACTATGATGCCAGTCAACATAATTTTAATTTACTTTCTATATTGGTTTTTATGTACAAGTTACTCAAGGTACCTTATTCCGTCTCGGCTCATCACTAATCCCCGCCTCATCGTTTGGTACAGTCTTGAACTCCAGGGATCCACAGTTTATGTAGAAACCTCCGTGCAATGTGTCAATATTCGGAGGTATCATCTCATCATACTGGAAATAAAAATAATTTTCTAAGTTTAATAAACTGGAAAAACCGACTTCAATTTGATACGCCTTCATCATCAAATGATGATGATGATGGCAGTTCATTGAGACTGTTCTATTGATCGTAAACACCACAGAAAAGTCACAAGAAAGCCAAATATGCAATGTCGTGTACGTGTATGACGTGTTTTTTCCAGTTATTCTTATTTAACTGCTTAATTACTGAACCGATTATAGTAAAAAAATTATGGGACCAACCTGGAAGCATACCCATTCAGATAAAAAAAGAATTTTTCATATCGGTTCATAAATGACGGAGTTCTGAGGTAAGAAACATTAATTTAAAAAAAAGGGACCAATCTGGAAGCATACCCTTTCAGATAAAAAAAGAATTTTTCAAATCGGTTCATAAATGACGGAGTTCTGAGGTAAGAAACATATAAAAAAAATTAAAAAAAATACAACCGAATTGAGAACCTCCTCCTTTTTTGAAGTTGGTTAAAAAATAAACATCTTTATATCTTAATCCTTAATAAGGGAGATCAATAATTCCCCAAATGACTTTAATACCGCGTTCACACTATGCCCATGCTGCTGCCAGACTTATTGCCACAGCAACATCGCCTTTATTCTCATTAGGGGGCAAGGGCATGAACTTGGGCCGGGAGCAGAGGCATGATCGTGTTCACAATACGCTCGTGCCCACTTCCCTACCCAAGTCCCTGCCGACTGCGGCATAGTGTGAACGCAACATTATGAATTTAGGACAGTATATGAGATATCTAATTAGACAGGGGACAATAATCGAGGAGATCTGTGCAATTGTGATCTCTCCATATACTAGAGGTTAAGTACATTTTTAGGGTTTTTTTTTCAATAGAAAATGTTTCCTTCGTCTGTTTATTTTTCAAGATTGACCTGATGTTTCAGGAGCACTTAAAGGCATCTCACCCACAGTGGTTTGCGATACTGGGAAATACTTACACCATGAGTATTGTCGATGAAGGAATCATTCTCATCGTAACCGGCTCCGATGTCAGCAAAATCGTCGTTTTTAGATCTTCTCTTCTTCTTGCGGTAAGGGCTACTGTTACCCTGAAAGGTAATTAGAACAAGTTTAGTCATTTTTTGGTTTTTTGATTTGATGCAACTTAGATACTATTTTTTAAACTAGAACTAAAAAAAGTCTAGCTTTATAAAAAAAAAGACATTTGTGACCTTTTTTGCTTTATAAAAAAAAAAGACAATATGAGACCTTTTTTTTAAATTATTCAGCTCTTAAAACAACATTTGAGGATAGCATAAATAATATTATCTGGTTAAAATATGTTAACTATTAGTCTTTGTATACAAAAATAGCATAATACAAAAAATTTAATGTTCCTAGAACAGCCATAATTTCTTACTCAATAATAAGAAATTATTTTACGACCTCTCTACACATGTAATTCAGGGAATAAGATATATATACACTTTGACTTACATATTTTTGTTCAAACTTCTTGGCGACTCGCTCCACATCTTCATCATTGTCAGAGAACGGGTCCAGCCCTCCGGTTTTACCATTTTCTACACGCTGCTTCCTCTAAAATGTATAGATTAGATTATTATATGTATTTATTAAACACCAAAATAAAAGAAAATAGGATACAGAAAAATACAAAACACAAATATAAAGCACAATGGGCGGTCTTAACGCTATAAGCGATCTCTTCCACACTTCTCTTCCTTTAATGTATTTTTTTTTCAAGTTAAAACTTGAAACGTCCCTTGCCTTTGAATAGAAAAGATATTTTTAATGAGCCCTAACTGGCTCTCTGGCAGTAACATTATCTGTACATTGCTCAGGACAGGCGTCATGGCTCAGTCGGTAGTAGCTCTGCCTTCTGTGCTGTGGGCCGTGGGTTCGATCCCCACCGAGAACAAGCATTTGTGTGTGGCAAACATAGATGTTTGTTCTATGTCTAGGTGTAACTATGTATTATGAATATGTATTTACAAAAAAAAAAGTATATAAGTATTATATCAGCGATCTAGTTTCCATAGTACAAGCTCTGCTTAGTTTGGGACTAGAGAGTGTTGTGTGTATTGTCCAAGAAAGAAAAAAAAAAAAAAAAATCTGGGTAGGTTTATAAAATGTATGGTCCTTTTTAGTTCTGTTGCTCTCTTGTACTTTTATTTAAGTTTTCTTAAAAGCAATGAAGTTAGGTAGGTATGTTAGGTACTTACACCTACCTAGGTATACTCAGAAAAAAGAAAGTCTAGAACCCATAAAGATAGATAGAAATTAAAACTCTTTTGACTTTGTTACAGCATCACCAAACATACCTATAGTAGGTGCCAAATAACACCGCAATACAGGTCATTCACCCACCTGCACCACGATGTCGCAAAATTAAATTTATGTATGGTAAACAAACAGTACTAACGAGAAAGCGACAGAATTAGCCATACATCAATTGAATTTTGCGACATCGTGGTGAAGGTGGGTGAATGACCTGTATTGCGGTGTTATTTGGCACCTACTATACCTACACCTCTATAAATAAGGTAGGTATTATACTAAACATAGGTAGGTAGATATACATAACCGAAACACCTACCCAACATACCTACATCAAATTAGACCTATCCCTCACTAAAATACCGCATAAATGCCCCCTATATAAAAGCTCTGATAATTTAGTTAAGATAAATCTTGACGATTCAATGAAATGCAATAGAAGGCATTGACCCGACACTTCACTATCTCTTTATAACCTACTTAACACAATAATCGATTTTAAATCCGCCGCAATAAAGTCCTAATTCGTTAAAACCGCACGAGATGACGTCATCCAGGTGATTGATAAGAGCTTAATTTTGAACCTTACCCAGGCGTCACAAAAGCTAATTCAGAGTAAAGACGCGAGTGCAATGTATTAAAAAAAAAACAAAAAACTAGGTAGTTAGGTATTTTTTATTTTTTAAAATTTTAACAAAACAGCAGCTTTGGTGTGTGTATTACGTAGGTAGGTACCTATAAACATCTAGACAATAACAATTTTCAGGAATATTTATTATTTTTCCTTTACAATTTTTTATTCATTATTATTTTATTCGCAAGAACTAGGCACTTATGTAGGTAGGTATCTACTTACTCTATTCTCGTACCAAAGATCAGAATTTGAAACGCTAACAAAGTTCAATGCACCCAACGACCCATAATTCCCTGCAGAAAATGTCTAAACCTGCACTAATCTACCAAGCACAGATCAAAATCATCGAAATAAACCCCCTTTCCACTTTAGATGACGTCAGAACACGTAAAAACAAACGAAAAACGCACACATCTACAATCATCGACAATCAATCACTGTCACTTACGCACACACGTGAAAGTATATAGGGCCTACGTGCCCTGCACTATTTACCTTGTCCTATTGATTGTGACCACAATGAAAGAAATAAAAAAATAAATCTCGTCCAGAAACGCAAAGGTCGCCAGGAGCATTCTACCAACATGCGCATACTGCGAGCAAAACCGACTTGGCAAGTTCACTTCGCGCCGAGTTTACAAACAAACACATAACCAACTACATAGCTAAAACAGCCGCTATGTAATACATAAATTATCATATCCATTTATTATAAAATAGTAAAATAACCCCGCGAATATAATGAGGAGCGAAAGAAACAACACTATTTTGTATGTCTTATCTTTCCCTTTCACATGCACATAACCAATTCACTCTACCTCCTAATAAAAACATATGTTTTTTAGGCTAATGGCTATCTAGATCTAACACTTTTAGATATAATTACTTTCATTTACTTAGTAATAAAAATGCACTTCTAAAATAACCTAAGAAGACAGGCTTCCTGTACCGGAATCCAGTAGGCAAGTTACCCTAGGTCATTGGACACTTTCGCGAAATACATGATAGCTTACACAGTACAAATAAGACAGCATATATTACGTAGAATAGTAATTATGAGAAGGAATTATAGAAAATAATAATTTTAGACCTAAAACAACCGGAATTCAGATCGGTTTGGGGACCAAAACATTGCCCTGATGAAGCGATGTTCTTAGCTGACACCGGGCTTCTAGGATTGTTGCAAACATGGCGACCGCTATCTGGGCTTCTCATACAGCTCGTGAACGCAAATTCGTGTCACAAACCTAATATAAAAGCGTGTAACGTAAGCAAAAGATATCCTACCACCAAATCCGACAGCCTCTCATGAAACCATCTGTTACCGCCAAACCGTGCAAGACAACGCCACCAATTTTTTTTAGCCTAATGCTTGCACTACAAAGAGCTGGAAAACCAGTATGGTTGCGTAAATTGCTATGATTTTCTGTTATAACTTACCTCTTCTGCAATGACTAGTTCCTTGTAATTCAGCTCCGGATATTTACTTTCGTTGCTTTCGACTAAATTTATGGTTAATCTCACTGTTTTGCTCACAATCTTTTTTGCACATTTAGGCGCACCCACTGTTATAAGATTAGCACGTTTAGGGTCCGACATTTTCCACCAAAATCGAACATAAAATGATTTTTTTCAAAGCATGACACGACCTGCATTTTCAAACTGTGTAGCACATTGCCACCATGTTGGAAATTCATTGTTTGGGTTGTGAGCGCCACGGAAATACATTGAACTAAGTGCTTGTTTCTATTATAAACCCAAGAGATGGCGCTAGCCATTTACAATACAACACGCTAGATAGCACTAGTATACTATCAGTTTTAGCACTATTCATTCATTGTGAACTTTAAAAACCTGTTCTAAATTGATTATTGTTATCCAAAAACTCAATTCATATCAAAATTTTACATTCTAAACGTAGTTATATTCTTGTACGCAGCTAAGATCTTTAGTTTTAAAATTTGCCGCTGTTTTTGATACGTCAAACCATATGACTTTACTTTTTTTACATAGTTAGGTGGCGCTTATCGGTCTGTCAATGTCACTTTTAAACTGTTTTACCGACATAGCAAAGTCAAACCACATTCAAGCATACCGGAAATCTAAAAGTTTTAGCCGGGATTTCTGAAAAACGAAGTCATTTACATGGTGCGTCATTTTACGGTTCTCTCTCATCCCTTTATTTTAGTAACACAAATATTAATTGCAAAAAAAACTACCAGTATTTAACAAAATCTCTCCATAGAAATTAATAGGCACTAACTTGGACTACTCGTAGTTCTAGAGCATGGATTTAGTATAAATCTATGTTCTAGAGGGTAGAGTAGAGTAGGTAGGTTCGGTTAGATAAGTAGGTACCTACAGAATGTAGAGGTAGTAGGTAAGTCATGTATGTACTTTGTGAGGTAAGTAGAGAGTAAGTAAAATCATGATAAAGTTGAGTAGATTGGTGCGATTATGCCTTGGATTGTTTTTTTTTGCATTGTAGAACTTTTAATATAAATAAATAGGTAAGTAAGTATACCTACAGTATACTACCTACCTACCTACTTACTTAGGTAGTTATACCTAATATTCTGAGGAAGTAGGCTATGTCGTCTATAAAAGAAACAAAAATAACCAAGTACCTACCTAGGTACCTAGGTATTCTTATAGGTACACCTACCTACCTAGTAATGTAAGTATAGGTACTTATACCTACCTAGGCCTATTACCTATAGGTATCTAATTCTAATGGTCCCCTCACCCCTACCTAACCCAATTAAAAAACCCATTCGTCCAAAGAGGTTATTAAAAAAAATGAGCTATCAGCGAATCCTGCTTCTTCTAAGGGCATTCGGAAAACGCTGATGTCTTGGACATTATGAAACCAAGATTCCTATTAAGATATAAGACATTAGTCGCACTTAGGACCTGTTCACACTTTCTAGTTGCTTGAAGCCAGTAGGTACCTACCTACATGTAGGTACCAGGTTGCTTACCGGTAAGTCGGACACAGCAACAGATTGTTACCAGTCCCATGATAATGTTTGGGTTTAAATTTGCTACAGCTTCTCATGACCTGACAGAGCCACAAAGGTTCGTTGTCCAGGTAGGTACCTACTTAGCTACCTAACTGCTTACCACTTACTGCTGCAAGTAGTTATATTTACCCGGTGGTCGTACGTAGGTACCTGACGTTACCTCACTAAAGATGATCTAATTGTAGGTTTCAGTGACCTCATAAAATAAGCTCTTTTTTTTCATTTATTAAAAGTCAAAGTTGAAAGTCAAAGCAAATGCACAGACTCGGGGCTCGTATCGATTCACTTGTTGCATTTTTGTAAACTAACATAACTTGACAGTTATAAATTATAGCCGTCTCTGTCGTTTCAGTTTATGAGAAAGAGACTGCAACATTTATAGTGCTGTTAAATTAAGTTTTTTAAAAAAATGCAACAAGATAATCGATACATACCAATGACTGCATGAAACAGTGAGCAAAGAGTTGTTGGTTCAAGTCAACTCTATCAATCCAAAGGCAGCACAAACACGATATTATTTTCTCGAATCCCAAAATATATGGGCCCACTTTCGGGATATTATTCATTACGGAAAATGAAATTTGACCCCCTGGACCCCCCTAGGGGTACGTTTAAGGAAATCCCCGGTGATGGCATTTGGATGCTTTACACTTTATGAAATCACCTTGGTTATGATTCGGAATAGATTAAGATCCCTTAGGAGTTGATCTTTTGGTAGCGTGGGTACCAACTTTACCACAATTTATGGTGATGGGGGGTAAGATAATGGAGACAGTCAAGTTCAGTAGATATTGGTACATACCTTTAAAAATAGTACCTAATACGACAGATCATAATACGTAATACGTAGAGTTAAATTACAAAACGACGAGACAGATCAGAGTGTGCGAAGGCCGTTGGAACCGAACCCTCAGGCACCTACTAGGTTCTAAGCGTTTCAAGACAAAGATATCTTTACTTAGTTGACTTTAAACCAGCATTTAGTTCTAGAGATGCCTCCTGAATTCAAATTTCTCCAATGGTTTTGTATTTATCCGGCCCACCAGTGGGCCGGCCGGTGGGCTCGATGGGAATAAACCTTTTCGTCCCACCATCTCGGAAAGAGTATTTTTGCTCTTCAATATCCGAGTGCAAAAGCCGTTTTTATTCTCTAGAGGATAAAGTAAATTGAATTTAGAACATCGTGTAATACTTACCTATCATAATGTTAATACCTAAACTGAAATAAAAGTACCTATCTTGTGATTGTAAACGTTTTTTTTTGCATTTAGTCATTTCCTCGCTGAGATGGAATGAAAAGTTACGTGATGCACTCGAGTGCAAAGATTTTTCACCTCGTGCTCTTTTGATTCCCTCGCTAACGCTCAGGATTCTAATTTTGAATCACTCGCTGCGCTCGTTATTCAATTTTAGAATCCTTCGCTTGCTCGGTCATCAAAGTTTAACACGCGTTAAAAAGCAACTTTGCACTCTTGTATAACAAATAACTATTTCAGGTCTACAAATGGAACTTGATATTTGAATTTAAAAAAAATGTCATGAGTTTAAAAAGGTCGGTATAAAACAAAGATATCTAACTCTACTACGTACAACTATACTAAGAACCTATGTAGGTACTTATCTATTCTGTACCACAACACAAGATCTCAATTTAAAATTGTACCATTTCATACCATTTCGGAAAGTCAATTCGCAATTTACCTATAGACTAGCACTTTCAGAAACCTCCCCAAAAAGTTGCTAGCCCAGTTTTCATTCCATACGAAGGTAATACCCATTCGTGTCTATCCCGTAAAGTAGATTGAACGGAATATACCGATGCAAAATACCCGCTTCTACAGAATAGGAATATTAGATGCGGTATCTGTAGGCTGTAGGGTGCTTTGTGAGTTGTGAAATAGGAAGATAGTTAGGGGCATATGTAAAAGGCAGACAACCCTCTCGCTCGCACATTTCAACATTTTTGAAGATATAATATAACTAAATGTAATTATGTGAAATTGCAGAGCTTCAGGGTCGATTGAATAACAATGCAAAGGTTCAATAAAAATATCAATTGATATGGGTTCTAGAATAAGCTTTTACATGTTGTACTTTTCTTAAGTTGCCCGAAATAAAGTTTTTATTAATATTATTGTTATTAAATATCCTGAAGGTTTAGCGAATGCCGTAGGATGATTCGAGATAAAGATACCACATCTACTCTCTCCAACCTTCACACCTTCAAAGTAATTGGCGAGCTGCGTCTTAGAAAGGGTGAAATTTCAGTCACGCCGCCAAGGGGTAGGCAAGGCAGTGCCAGTTATTCTGTGGCTAGGGAGCTCACTCATAAATATTGTAATGCGCTCACGCAAGTGTTTCATTCCGTGGAATTTATTTAAATGAGCTTGCTTGCATTATTCAGGTTTTTTGTGAAAGTCCTGATGAGGGAGGTCGATGGATAGTGAAATGGGCCACATACGATTTAGTTCTCAGACCCAACGCCAGGTGGCCAGAGTTGTCAAATTAGGTTAGTTCAGAAAAATGTATTACCTAACAAGATTATCAATACCATTGTGATATAGTTAGGTACTTGAAATAAATTAAGTATTTAGAACTTTGTTGATTAAATAAGTCAATGCAAAATGTAGAGAAGCTCAGTAGAAACTCAATGATCAAACAAAACAGTTTCCAAGTGGTTGTTTGCCTCTGGCTTTAACCGCTCTACGTTTGTCAGCCCGGATGTACCGCATACGAGTATTGAACGAGTACAAACGAGCCACAGACATACCTACTGAGACAAATTACAAAAAGCATTTTGGTTGTCAATGATCTTTATTTCGTATCTAGCTGATACTCGTGACTTCGTACGCGTTCAAAACTTTCCACCAAAATATCTGTCAACCAGTATACGATGAACCTCGTGCCAAAGGCTGCTTTTGGTTTAGAGAGGTCAAGCTGTATCTCAGAATCCACGTCTTTAATTTCGATAAAATATAGCCTATGTTTAAATCCGGAAAAAGGGCTTCCGAATGGTATAAGTTTGAAATTGGTCCAGTAGGCGTGATCCGCGAACAAACAAACCTACAAACAGATAAACACACAAACAGACAAATAGACAAACTCGATTTTCAGAATCAGAATCGTTTATTTAGTAGATCTGCATAATTTCGTTTATCTTTAATTTTAGTTTTTGGCTTTTTTACAGTTTTATAATAGTAGGTACCTATAGATAAGTGGGGCCAAGAACGATAAAAATACAATTACTTCGACACTAACCATCTCATTCATCCAATCTCATTTAACTTAGATTACTCTACCATTTATCAAGCAACTATCCAACAATCGCAGAGTTAAAGGAAGTTATCGTCTCGTGAACAATTCCTTTATTGTGCCGTTTTGCAGTAATGATCGATAAACTGAGCTTATCCGAGTTGTAAGCGATTATTGAGGAAACAATCATGGTTATGTTAGAGAACTTTTGTTTTGCATTTTTTTAACCAGTTGTTGATAAATACGCCAAAAACTGATGGAATAATAACAATCCATAACGCCTCAATGTTTGGGTTATTCCCATCGAGCCCACCGGCTGGCCCACTGGTGGGGTAGAGACTTTTCTTATTACACCCTGTATACATACAGGTTAGTTTAAAACAAATTACTATACTTTATCCAAAAATACCCTATGTTTGGCTTTTTGAGTAATTTTAATATTTTTGAGAAATTTTGTCGGAAACAGCTAAAGCAAAATAAAAAATTATCGAAAGATTTTGTTTTCCAAAATGATCTTTCTGAATTGTACTTCCATGCATAAAAATCTAACCTTTCTAGTATTAGATTAGAACATAATGTTAGTGCAAGGTATTAGTGTAAGTTACAAAAGTTTTCATATAAAGGGATTGTGAGTGAATAGTGAAACTCACGTAGACGAAGTCGCAGTCAGAAACTAGTGGAACATAACGAGATATTTATCGAAGTTACTCCATATTTGTGGCCATTCTCGCATTCTCGCTGGCCAAGTTCTCGTGTGGCCATAAATTATTTGTCACAAAGGAGAACTGCTGATTGGGAAACTTACGTAATTGATTCAACTTTTCATATTAATTTTACCTAGGTACAGTCAGTATCAAATTTTTATCACTATTACCAAATTATATAACTATTGGTTGTAATAATAGTTGTCATTTTTTAAAAGATAACAGTAGTATAATATAGTATAGTATAGTGTACTTTTTAATTAATATGAAAAAGAAAATTAAAGTTGCTAAATGAAAGTCTAAGTAAAAATCCAAGTTGGCCACTAACTCATTATGAACTTACTTTAAGTATCCAGCTTTAGGATATCTACGTAGGTATACCTACTATACATATTATAGCGTATAGCTTTACCTTCGGTCTTGTGAGTTGTGGGTTCATTCCCCCATATCAAACATTTTTGTAATAACAAAACGCAGAATTAAGGTAGGACCAGGAAAACCCCCAAAAGCCACTTTCAAAGCTTTTCAAACTGCAGCCAAATTGAAATGAATGTTTTAACTTTAAACAGGTTTTCTCGAACCTTGTCCATTTACGGAGAAATCTTCACAGAATTAGTCTTTACATTTAAATTTCCTTTGGGGATCAATTTATATCAATTCAGTGCATTTTATCCAACTTCCTGGTACGGGAGCTGAGAATAAATGGTTGTTACGCTGAAGGAATCCTAATTTTTAAGAAAAACCTACACTTCCATAGTCTGACCATACTAAGTCTGCATCACTTTAAAAATGGCAGAATTTAAAAACAAAGTTATAAGCACCTCCGTTTGTACTGCGAAACCATAGCATGACAGGTGTACAAACTGAAATAAACCAAAATTGATAGATTTTTAATTTTGTCCCTTTAGTTCTTGCAATATTTACGATACTTTGTTCCTCAAATAAATAACAATAACGGTTTGTAGATAGCTCAACTGTTTCATGTGTATTTTGTGAATACTGTATTAGTTGTAATTTTCTAAATCTGCGGGCCTAAGATGCGCACCGCGAGATATTTGTCATGTCGTTCTGTCAAAATGTAAGCATTTTGCACCAGTTTAGGAACTATTGCATTATCTGTGGTAATGTTGTCGAGAAACCGCGCCTTTGAATTTTCAACTTTTGACATTTCTGCATGACTATTATCTCGTCCTCAGAGAGGTACGACGACTAACAAGTGTCAAAAGTGTACATTATGGCGCGTTTTGTCGACACCATTAGGTACCACAGATAATGCAATAGTTCCTAAACTGGTACAAAATGCTTACATTTTGACAGAACGACATGACTAATATCTCGCGGTGCGCATCTTAGGCCCGCTGGTCACGGACAATATATATTCCAAGTTTCATCCAAATCGGATCAGTATTTTTTACGAAAAAGAGTAACAAACATCCATCCATCCATCCATAGAGTTCTTTTCATGAAAGAAGTCCCGCGGAAATTTCCGGAACTAAATTTTAAATTAGTTGTCAGGTGCTGTTATTGTGTTCGGATGCTAGTGCGTTTTATTTGGTTTCTGTGATCAAAGTCTTGTTTTCAATGCCTAAAATTGTTAAAAGTGCTGCCCGAGAAATAATACTTAAGGTCGACTACAGCGACGCGTCTGCGGGACTTCTTTCATGGAAAGGACTCTACTTACAAACTTTCGCGTTTATAATAATTATAGTAGGATAGTAGGATAAACAATACATACCAATGAAGACGCATCGCTAGACCCGCTGTTACAGCGCACGCCTCGGAACAACGACCTCTATCCTGAGGGGAAGAATAAATTGTAAGCTCATTTACAGCCTATGCAATCCCGGTTAGGTACGGCAAATAATCCAGCAGTATCTCAGATGATATCCGGCTAGATACCGCGGCTTACGGCACTGCACATATTGCGATCCATTCAGATCCACGTGAAATACGTATCGTGAACACGTAGAGATGGGAACTACGGGTTTTACGTGAGCAACGTCGAGGCTTCGTGTGCTGGAGATTGCTTATTTTATCAATATAAACCACCTTGTATATATAAACAGCTTAAATAAATAAGTTTGAAGATAACACAAAACAATAAAAATAGTGCGTGGAGTCCTTCCGCGCGGAAGAAGTGAAACTTCGAGTGCCACGCATTCACTCTCGCTCTGTCTCTTTCTATTCCCCCTCCCCAGAAGCGATAAAAGTTTAACGCAACCTTGTTGGAAGTAGCATTAAAAGTTTCACTTAAAAAAAAAAAAAAAAATCTGCTAAATTATTCGTAATATATTTTTGATGCTGACGGTACTAAAAGCCTCCTAACTAAGCAATGACACCCTTAAGGTGCCGTAATTAAAATATAACACGATAATGAAAGACTCTCTTTCATTTGCATGCGTTATAATTTATTCAGTGTGTTTTTAAAGATTTTGTTCTCTTGTAGATTCAACTATTTTTATATTATGCGTACTTATATTTTGTTACATCTTGTTTAAGGTTCATATCGTTAACCCTTAAATTGTTATATGCAAATATGAGAGTATCACTGAAATAGAAATAGTATATTTCTTGCAAAAAGAATCATACAAAAAAGCGCTATGAAACAGGCCGCAGTTTATTGCCAGTTCTTTTAGGCTCTTGTCGCGAGGAACTAGAAAAATAGGTCACTTAGAATCATCTAGTCTACTATAAAGACTTGTTATTTTACTTAATAAAAGATTCTGAATGAACTTAGGGTTGAGTGAGCAACACTGCTAAACAGAAAGTGTTAAACATAGGTACTGTAAAAGGCACAACCCTATACCCGGTGCCTATCCCACTAAGGTACGGTGCACCGAATACCCTACTTTCCAGACGTAGGAGATAATGTACCTCGCAATAACGTAAATCTGAACGCCTTATGCGCCTATTCGCCTAAGATACGCGCAACTTGTGCGCCGGTTCGTCTAAGGTACGGCAAACAAAGTTAATTGAAAATGCTTGTTTGTTGTGTGTTTTAGTCGCTGGTATTGTGTTTTCACTCACAGGAATATAGAGTTAGATAACAGAGCAGAATTCTAGAACTACGCACCAGAAAATGCAGCAAAGAACGGCTCTTACAAAAATCCTCAGAGACTGAGTTTTGTTATGTTTGTTTGCTACAAGCGAGAATCAAGAAACTCAGAGTTTTTATATAAAGAAAGATAGTTGGCACATCTCCCACTAGAGGCACTTATGGAATTTTCATTCAAAATATCTCGCAAGTCGCTTCTCGATATGCGTTTCGATCAACACAACAAAACTCAGACTACGGGCTCCTGTGCTACACTGTAGCAAGCTACGACGTAGCCAAGTGGGATTTCTGAAAAAGAAAACATATGATTCTTCATTAGGGGAAATTCTTAGTGGGGATTTCAGGACTATACCAGAAAAACGACCTATTTTACAATAAAAAGGTCGATACAAATGTACAATATTGCACATTCCATCTTACGCAGTTGTCTAAGTTTTCATTTGATCTTGATCAAAATATTGGCAATCGTAGTTCACAGATACGCAAACATCCCTTCAAATCTTTTGATACACGGACTAAACAGTATGCAGGCAAATTCCTTTGAGAAGATATTCTGAAAGGTATATAAGAGGGTGGGAATGAATAGACGGTCTCTCCCCACACATAAGAATCATAAAGAATTCTAAAGAATATAATGCAGTAAAACTCCTTGAGTAATCCTTGAAAATATTATAATAACTAGGTAGTCACAAGATAATCTTCAACAGAATGCACCAATCTGTATCTACAAGTATTCTACTAAGGTATTGTCGAAATAATAACGGAATAGTGCCGGAATACTGAAACGTCACTCAAATTTAAGCACCAATTAAAATTGCTCTGCCTCTGTTTGACATAACTCATTTGTAAGAGATGGAAATAATTTAAGTGGCGTTTGAGTATTCGTTGGTCAGTGTTCTAAATGTTTATTTAAGTACTAATAGCGCCATCTGTTGTTATTGTATGTTGCAGGTACATTCGTCCAATAAAGTTTTCTTTAGTCCGTTACTAGGCGTCATGGCTCAGTCGGTAGTAGCTATGCCTTCCGTGCTGTGGGTCGTGGGTTCAGTCCCATCGAGAACAAACATTTGTGTGAGGCAAACATAGATGTTTGTTCTGTGTCTGGGTGTTACTATGATTAATAAGTATGTAATTACAAAAAACAAATTAGATAGATAGATTATATCTTTATTGTACACCAAAATAACAGAAAAAAGATACAAGGATTTAATAAAAAACAAATATGAAGCACAATGGGCGGTCTTATCGCTATAAGCGATCTCTTCCAGACAACCTTTGGATGGACAGGAACGTTAGATTAGATAAGAACGAATTATAAATATTCTATCAGCAATCTAGTTCCCATAGTACAAGCTTTGATTAGTTTGGGACTAGAGGGCGTTGTGTAATATGCCCAAGCATATTTATTAATTATTTATGTATAAAACCATGCCGGCGTTTTATTACAGGTATCTAAACTTTTCAAAATAGACTGCCTCGAAGTAAATCTTCAACCAACCAGAATTATCTTCAATTTATTTCAAGGTTCTTCAATGCCGTAGGTATTCCACAAATAGGGCATTGCTAAAACAATAAACATGTCTGTGTATAAATTTGAATTAATTAATGAAATTCCTCCTTTATTAATGAAAAACAGGTGAGTCTGAGCAATGTGTTGAGCATTTACGCTTGTTTTGTAGAGCTATAAAACAAGAGGCGTTACTATTAAAATGTAAAGTGGGCCATTTTACTAATTAGGGGAAAATGCTATAAGTATGGCTTTTTCTTGGGAATGGGAAACCGAGATCCTGCTTAGGCCGTGCTTACACTTGGCAATAACAAGTAAGTAGCTACACCCGAGTGCAAAAACTCCGGGCTATCTATAAATAATAGGAATTAATTAACAAAGAAAATTACAACTAATAAAGTGTTTCGTTGACTGCATCATCGCTTACCATCAGATGACATAGTTGTGAAACGTTTGCCTATGATATGTAAAAAAGAAATGTACAATGATTGCAAAACACACATGAAACAGTTGAGCTCAATTTGTCCAAATGTAGCAATCGAAACCTGTACTCCCGCGCTGAATATCTTGGAAACCATGATCTTATAATAATTACTCTGAAGCATTCCAATTTCCGCACCATCTTCACTTATACTTGTTTTTATTCAACGTACCTACTTCAAAGTATATAATTATGTATTTTATTTTAGGTTTAAGACTTCATGGCTCCATATTTTGTTGATGTGTAACAAAAACCCCGCACGATCTCGTACGTGTTTTAGATCTAAATAATTAATACGCTTTTACATTTAAATAAAATATCCCTTGCTTGTTAAAGGCACGGCTGAATAATGAGGGTTTATTCCCATCGAGCCCACCGGTCGGCCCACCAGTGGGCCCGTAGCAAGCACGCAAGCTCGTATGAGTTACTGTCCAACTCAGTTGACGGAGTTTTTAGGCCGCCTTAAGACCGTCATGGCTTAGCGACTGTTAGAGCCGGGACCGACAGTTTAACGTGCCCTCCGAAGCACGGAAGCGCTCAGATGTAAATGCCACTAACGGTCACACATCCAAATAGTGACCGCGCAGAAAGGTTATCATAGAGCTATCACTATAAAATTCACAGGATAAATATACGAGTTATTCGTCAACTCGCGAGCATCATGATGAAACGAGGAAGCTTTTAAAATACTTTTTGACCATTATGAGAGGTGTAGAGTTGTAGAGGCCACTCTACAACTAACTCTACTCCCTTCTTGGTCGTATCACTTTTGGCACAGTGTTTGTGGTCATGTTGGAGCATTGGCTCGTCTTACAATCTTCCGCCATTTCTCTCGAACCGCTGCTTTTCTGGCACATTCGTTCAGAGGAACAACAATTTTCTTACGGAACTCTAGTTAGGCCGAAAAACTAAAAAAAAATAATTCCATACTAAACTCTATAAGGAAATTCAGGAGAGAGAACATTGGAAGTATTTGGGGGAGACCTTTGCCCAGCAGTGGGACGATCTAGGTTAAACAAAAAAAAACACAAAAAACTCAGTTTGTATAAAAAAATCTTGTTTAAAAATTAGCTTTGGTTTTAGCTCTGAAGGGTTGGCAATTCTTTTAATAAAATCTAGCAAAAATATTATTGTGATTTTATTTGGTTGCACGGATAACGGATTAAAAAAAATAATCTAAAATCACAATTACATATTTACCCGACTACGCGAGGCAAAAGGCGGTTTACACTAGATTAGATTATCCTAGAAGAATTCTTAACTTCTATAATTAATATATCAATTTTTAACTACTCTGATTGTAGGTTTGATTCAGTAGACTTCTTCAAGCTCATAATGATGTCGATAGTACTAAAGCAGGTGTATTGCATTGACTAATTCAATCAAACCCAATTGCTCATCAAATCAGAGTAATAACAGAATATTGGAGCTAAATTAGCTCAGCGATGTTCATATTGAATACTGTATATTGGTATGCCAAATGTGATGTTTGGACAAGCCTCTGACTATCTTATAGCGGATCTGGAATAGGTGTTAGATAGCAAGCAAGCAAGCTCGTATGAGTTAGTAGCCAACTCTGATGACGGAGCTTTTAGGCCACCTTAAGGCCTCCGTCATGGCTTAACGACTGCTAGAGCCGGGACCATTTAACGTGCCATACGAAGCACGGAAGCGCTCAGATGTAAATGACACTAGCGGTCACCCATCCAAATAGTGACCGTGTAGAACGTAGCTTAACTTAGATAATCGGTGAAGATTGACTAAGCAAGCCTAGCGCTGTGTTAGATAAGTTAAAGATATCCACCGTGCCTGGAAACTACCAGATACGACCCTATTTATTTTGTAGTAGGCATATCAAAGACAGTTAAGTTATATAACGTGAATCGAATCGTACAGCCTTAGGGCATGTACGTGTGGTCCCATCTGCAGGTTGGATATCCGGTTACATCCGGCTACATCCGGTTACAGCCGGTAATCACCCGGTAACGGCGTGATTAAGGCTGGTTTGAGTACTAGTTGGGGTAGTTGAATTAAACGTGCTATTTTACAGAGGAATATAATTACTAATATGATTATCTCGTAGAGGGTCTACATCGTAGACCTTAAAGTGTGAAAAAAAATCATTGAAGCCATCAAAGTCAAAGTCACAAAGAACATTTTATTAGTTACGTAATATGAAAAAACCAAGTAAAGTCCAAAACAGACGCGGTTTTTGGCGGTTTTTGTTAGATCCAAGATAAATCTGGAAACATAATTTGGCGGTTAGAATCGGCTTACCAACTAGGTTATTCTAGGTTCCAGTTCCTCGAATAATGATGGATTCAAAATCGTTCATGTAGGCTCTGGGCTACATGAACGATTTTGAATCCATCATCATCATCTTCATTTTCACCCTACCGCAGTCACTTTGTCTATAAACGAAACGAGATGGCACTGTCTTGAGCTGTGATTAACTTTTGACAGAAATTGAGAGATGATTATAAGTAAGACCCTTAATATTTATGCACTTAGGGCCGTAAGATCAAAAGCAGTTTAATAGGGTTTCGTGAACTACGATTACATTTGATCGATGGATTAATCTACTGTCATCTCTGTCAGTTTAAGCTACAGATGGTCGATTAACTACCATTGATCTTATGAAATAATCAGAGACTGAAGGTTAAACTCTATTTCGTGGTTTAAACCACTATTGATCTTACGGCTCTTAGTAAGTACTTTTTAAAATGTCCTAGAGCGTAACAAACTTAGATTTAGCATCTCCCACAATACGATGAAATACTAGTAAGGAACCCGCGTTTTATAAGTGACAGCATGCAGGTTTCTTGGCTGAGATATAGACAGTAAGCTTTTGCACAAACAATGCCAGATAAAAACAAAAATATTTTTATTTTTATAATGGCAATAAAATAATTCCAGGAAGTCGTTACCTCCAGCGCGCTTCACTACACATTTAGGCCGCGCTCGTGAACTCAACTACTAGGCGCCGTCACACCGAACTGAACCAGTAAAGATGATGTAGTAGCAATTCCCACATTCAAAAAAAAAATTCTTGGACATACGAGTATCACACAACGCTCTCTAGTCCCAAACAAAGCAAAGCTTGTACTACGGAAACTAGATTGCTGATAGACTACTTATATACATTTTTTTTTGTAAATACACACTTATGATACATAGTAACAACGATCTATGTTAGCCACACACAAATATTTGTTCTCGGTGGGGATCAAACCCACGACCCACAGCACGGAAGGCAGAGCTGCCGACTGAGCCATGACGTCTGTCAGCCAAAATTCGGCGTGTACTTATGGTTTTTTTTTATGGTGACTATTAGTAAGCGTACCTTTCGTGTCGGTGGTAATGTGAACATAGCCCTTGGCTTCAGACGTAATTGAATTTATCAAACTAAGATTGTATAATAAAAAACGTGATAAAAATTTGTAATCAACCCTTGGCACGTGTAACCTACTATGCTCGTGATTTTAGTTTGAAATAGGATACAGTTCGGTGTAAATTGACCTCGCCACGGCAGAGGCCACTTGGCGGCATCTTTATGGGCATATTATGCAACATTATGCATCTCGCATGCAAAGTTTACTATCTCACGTAATTTCGACTAAGACGCTGAGATTTCCATGAGAATGGACGCAGGTCAGAGAACCATTTTAATATCAGGCTCAGATCAAATAAATCAGTATTCAATTGAAGCTAGTAAAACTCCTGAAGGTCTAGCTGTTACGGCATTGGTGGCTTTTACACTGTTTTTAGTGCCAAGGATACGACACCTACACGATATTAGTGGAGACGATCTTATACATTTAGTACTATTCGCTTTAACACCATGTCGGCACCAGATATAGTATTAGAATTATGATCTGTGGCGCCGGCACCGATTAGTTTTGTTCAAGTTACTGACGATATCATAAAAGTAGGTGTAGTATCAGCTAAAACGCCACAACTTGGCCAACATAGTACGTAGAATTTTAACAAAAAAAAAATAGCTAATGTGTGAAGAGGCTGGAAAAAAACTGCCTCCTCCAACCGCTCGCATTCATTTTTATTTCTAGTATTCCTTGTCGAAGTGGCCAATACGAGTGGTTTTCTATACTCCTTGAAACACCTGCTTAGCTCAACCACAGATCATTTAATACTATACTCAACCAAATGTCATAAGAAAACTACACTCAGTATAAACTACGTTTCATCTTCGTGGGCTTCGTGAGCTCTTCGTGGGTTCTAGGAAAAACAATTTACAAAGTAAACAGCATTAAATGATATAACACGTCCTTGTAAATTCCCTTGCCTGCGCTGCTGGTACTTCAATTTATTCTGCGGCGTGCACCGCAAGCATGCGGTCACAGATGTAAGAAAATAATGTAGGTGATGCTATTTCTGGCAAACTGTCATAAGTATAACAAACATAATCCCCCAAATTATGTTTCCAGATTTATCTTGGATCTAACAAAAACCACCAAAAACCGCGTGTGTTTTGGACTTAACCCCTGTCAATAAGTTCTCAGATTTCTATGTTACAATAAATCTGACAACTTATTGACAGGGAACTAAGTTCAAAACACACGTGGTTTTTGGCGGTTTTTGTTAGATCCAAGATAAATCTGATAACGTGGTAAGGCCGAAAATGTATAAATTTTTCAGACAACGAAAAAACCATAATTAAATCGAAACTGGAGGCTCTTTTTCAGACTAATAAGAAAATTTAAGTTTTGTTTTGTGGTTTAAATTTGTAGTTTGTTCTATAGTATGTCCTACTATATTTTTGGCTACGTATCTAAAAACTTAACAGTTAATTGCAAGTAATAGGTTATAGGACGCTGTTTTAATGTTATAGGTAAGTATTTCAGCTCAGTAGACTTCTTATCCATATTTGCTGGTTTGTTATAAGCGCGGCTTTAAAAAATGGTCTGTCATTGTCACTCGCATGACAACAAAAAGAGATGGCAACGTTTAGCTGCCATTTTAGAGTTAGCTAGGGCAGTTTTTGTAGACAGATATAAATATACCCCTTAGTTATTGCAGTTGATTAGTTTCATAGTAGCTTTGCTTAGTTTGGGACTAGATGGGGTCTTTAAAAATGTCCATGATTATTTTATCTGCATTAACATACTGTGCTCATAAATACAACCATATCCATCGTTTTAAGGTTCAACGTCCAATCGCAGAGCACTTACTCGAAAGCTAAAACAGAGCTCTTCGCGTGAAAATGTTCCACTATTTGCTGTTCTGCATCATGTTCGAAGAACTGAAACTGTCATCAAGATAGTATTATTTACGATCTCGTGAGATAAAATACGCAGTAACTTAGACACTTTCTAATTCCACAAATTCGTCACACCGTGAGACTGATACCATCGGCGTGTTTGCTAAGAGCTTCATAAATTTATGCACTAAACTTAAGGACATAGACACTATCTAAAATTGGACGCTCCTCCACTTATTTCCTTGTCTCCGAAGCTGTTTTTCACTGTGTAAAGATGCTATAGCCTCGGTAACAAGAGCAAATAGAAAGTAACTGAAAAGTCTACATGATACTATAAAGTTTCATCTTCAAATAACACATTACAAATGTGTATTAAACACAGTATTTACTAGATCAAAAATCAAAGCAAATATCACTCAAATAAAAAAATGTTTCAATAAACAGTAAGACGACGTCATGGATAGGGCGAAGTGGAGGAAGGATGTGAGGAAGGCTGACCCTACCACCATGTGGGACCAATAGTTGGGAATAGAGAGAGAGAGAGAGAGAGAGTGCGTATCTAACCGTCCTCTGTGCAGTTATTATTATTATACGTGTATGTCACTCAATATATGTAGTCTGTGCACTTGGTTTATCCAGTCTGTTTTTAAGTTCTTTCTTACCGTGTCTGTGTTGGCACCGCTATTTTTTCTGAACAAATATCACGTCCGTATCGTTGTGTACAAACGCCCTATAGAGTACCCAGAATATGCTTGCATCTACAACTTATGGTGTTGTGGTTCCATTGGGTGCCCGTAGTTTATGACACCCACTACACACGGAATCTTAGTGTGGGGTTAAAACGACTTAGTTAAGTGTTTATTTGAATGTTTCTGTTTATTTAAGGTAAAGTGCAAGAGAAAATGATAATAGTTTTACTTTTGGTACTAACAACTAAGTTTAAAATACGATAGTGGTCTTTTTCAGTGGAAGTTCAGAGTTTTAAGATAATTGTGGAAATTATTGATTCAGGCTACGCGTGGAGTAAATAAACAAGATATAAAAGTAACTGTTCACGACTTTTATAAAAATAAAAAGGTCTTTGCTCTGATCTAGATTAATCCGCGGAGTGGGGCACTGGTGACCTGTATCACAGGTTTACAACCTATCTCAGGCACCTGTCTTACACAAAACAGGTTTCTTGCATTTCCTCCATAGTAGTATAGGTGGATACACTAAGTACTCACCTGACTATCTAAATAGCTTAAAGATGATGTCTTATTATCTATTCTTCACTTGTATTATGGTACTGAACGTTTTGTGTAAGAAAATAAACGTTATTATTATTATTATTTATATATATATCTTAGTATATAAAAAAAATACAGCGCCAGGGATTAAATTTTACTCATGCCCCGATGAACGGTACCCTGTGCCTTAACGATTTCTAAAGCACGCCCTTCGAAGTACGGAAGCGATCAGAGCCCGTAGTCTGAATTTAGTTATGTTGATTTTCGACAAGCGGGAATCGAGAAACTTGCAAGTTTTTATATGGAGAAAAATAGTTTGCAAATCTACCGCTAGAGGCGTTAATCGGATTTTCATACAAAATACTTCGCATGCGCTATGCGTTACGATCAACAAAAAAAAACAGACTACGGGCTTAGATGTAAATGCCACTAGCAGTGACCCATCAAAATAGTGACCGCGCAGAACGTCGCTTAACATCGATAATCGGTGAAGATTAACTAAGCAAGCTAGCCACGAGCGCTTTATTTACAGAAATGAATGAAAATAAAGCATCTGACCTGCTCGTATACAACCATTTTAGGTTTGTACACAAAACTGCGATGCTACGTCGCATCGTACAAATCTGCGAGCACGCATGACGCATCTTTCTGCGATACGATTAGGAGATACAGGAAAAAGAAACAAAGAAGACTTGCGAATCAATTCGCAAGTTCTTGCGATGCGTCGTGCGTGCTCGCAGATTTTTACGTTATCGCAGTTTTGTGTACAAGCCCTTTGATCAGATGCCTTCTTCAGACTCTTGATGATGATAGCGTTTCAAACAAAAGACATACTCATACCAAAATTCTGACTCAAACTGCGCAAATTCCCTAATGAAAGATTCTTGTGTGAAAAGTTTCGAGTCTAAACCTTCACGAGCCAATAATGTGTGGTGTAAGGCCACTGCTACCAACGTAGCAGAGCGACGAGCGGGTTATGCTCTTTGTAAGCGTCAAACTACACTAGAAGGCAAGACGTCGCGTCGTGTAGCTAGGGAGAGAAAACAAATATTTTTTTTAAAATCCGGCTTTTTTTAGAGCCGGATTACGTCACAATATAAAGCATATTGTGACGTAATCCGGCTTCCGCCCGCGACTTCGTTCGCGTCCCATTGGATCCCGTTAATTTTCCGGGATAAAAAGTATCCTATGTTACTTCTAACACCTCCAAGAATATGTGTACAAAGTTTCATGATGATCGGTTAAGTAGTTTTCGCGTGAAAGCGTAACAAACAAACTTACATTCACATTTATGATATTAGTAGTATAACTCACCGCAGGACTTCACACCCATTTCTTAGATATATAACTCTGTTTGTGTCATTTCTAATACCGCGTGCGCATGCCACTGCCGGCATTATGCCCATGCCACTGCCGGCATTATTGCCGCGGACTTATTGCCACAGCAACATCGCCTTTATTCTCACTAGCGAGCAAGGGCATGAACTTGGGCCGGGAGACGGGACAGAGGCATGATCGTGTTCACACTATGTTCGTGCCCACTTCCCTGCCCAAGTCCCTGCCGACTGCGGCATAGTGTGAACGCAACATACCGGTTCCGTGCCAGTCTCACAAACTGCTGGCTGTGCTAATGACTAGACACGTTCTCAATGGAATTATTTTGTGACGTAACCCATAGTTGCTTTTCAATAAATAAAACATACCGCTCCGCTCGCAACTGTGACCGCAGCCAAAAGAATTCACCACAGATCCCTAAATGGAGGTTTCTTGTTTCAAATGATTACATTTGTTAGTTCCGATCAAAGGGTCCGATACAAGGATACCACCCAAAACTAAATGTTATTGATTAAACTTTACTGCGCTTCAGTGATCTAAGAAATGTTTCTTTATCTCCTTTCAAATTCGTGTAAATAAATGGAATTGCAGTTGTTTTTCAAACAGAATATATAAAACTAGCCGTCGCCCGCGGCGTTGCTCGCGTTCTAGAACCTTTAGAATGTGATTTTAGAAAAATTTCCAAATTTCAAATTTCCAAAGAGGTATGAAATTTGGAGGATACTTCTTCTTTGTCGTATCACTCTTGGCAGAGTGGTCGTGGTCGTCATGTTGGAACAGTGGCCCGTCTCACAATCTTCCGCCATTCCTCCCGAACCGCTGGATACGAAGGATACTACCTTCCAAAATTCATACCTCTAGAACTTATAGTTTAGGCTGTGCGTTGATTGTCAGTCAGCTTCAAAAGAGTTTTATATATTTAGATATAAATATGATATTAAATAGTAGGGTTTGTATTTTTCATAACTTTAATTTTATTGGGTTTAAAATTTTGTACACCACCGTCTTATGATTTCGATATTCCTGTCCATCCAAATGTGGTCTGAAAGAGATCGCTTTTAGCCATAAGGCCACCCACTTCCTGTACTTATGTAATTTATCTTTGTATACAATAAAGTGTTTATCAATCTAAATATCTATCAAAAGTTTATATTTGCACAAATGTTTGCTTTCAGTGGGGATCGAACCCACCACCCACGGCCCAAAAGGCAGGGCTATTATCGACTGAGCTGTGACGCCTAATACTACATACCTACTTAGTTTCAAATGGGTATTAACACATTAAGCATTGTTCTGCGCGGTCACTATTTGGATGGGTGACCGTTAGTTGCATTTGCATCTGAGCGCGTCGGAGGGCACGTTTTACTGTCCTGGCTCTAGCAGTTGTTAAGTTATGACGGAGGCCTTAAGGCGGCCTAAAAATTTCGTCAACAGAGTTGGCCACTAACTCATACGAGCTTGCTTTTTAGGGGCATGAGCAGCGATGAGTTTATCCATCCAAGTTAATTTTACTAAAATATAACTTATAACACCCCCTATTTTATTCGTAGGTTAAAAGTAAGACATAAACAATAACAGTGTCTTCAGTTTCTTGTAACTTCTTTAGCTCGGGAAAAAATAATTTGCATTTTAATTTTGTTTGCAGCGACGCGATACGCGTTCTTAAAACCTACTCTAAAAAATAAAAGTCTCAGGTTCACTTTTGTTATTCCAGTTACACTGCGTTGCGACTAGGAAAGTTCCCGCGCAGTGTTACAAAACGCACGAAGTGCCGACGCAATGTAACTCGAAAATCACTAGTGAACTTAAGTTTATCGTTTTGCTGAGTAGAATTTCTTGAAATAGGGAGTGGGAAGTTTAAGTTGCTGACTGGAAAATGTTGATTAAATTTTAAGTAAGTGTTAGTAGCGATTGTTTTTATATACTTTGTAAAGCTAATTTAAGTATTTGTATCGAAATTCAAATGGTTTAGTAGAGTCAGACCACGTCAATTTAGATAAAAAAATGAGGGTGAAGGTGCATAAAGTCCCAACAAGCTGAAAATCAGTAAAATTGTTCAGAACATAATTATAAGCAAAATATGTAAGTTCAAAATCATTCCTGTGTAAGGAAAAATTTTACTCGAAATCAAAGGTAAAAAAAAAAGAGTTTTTCGCAATTTTCAGCAAAACTGTAAGTTTTATCATAAAAACACCCCAGACAAAAATTGTAGATCATAAAATTATCTATAAAAATGTATCAATACTTTTTTCTTACGAGCCACCGTTTCTGAGATATTACGAGACAAACGATTCAAAAACTTATTTTTACTACAACTTAAAAACTATTTAAGCTAGAATAAAAATAAAAACGGTTTTAGAATGTCTAAACAAAGCCCTATTTTTATTATTGTTGGGACTTTATGCACCTTCGAATGTCTAAATTGACTGGGCTAATAGGCCTGAAATTGGAAGCACATGTAGCTTCTGTAAGAGAATGTAAAAAAAATTGTCATGGTAGCCAAGTTGTTGTATTGTATACTTAGCGTGGTCAGACTCTACTAAAATTGTTTCAAAAGATAGATAGAGTAGATAACGTTGCTTACAAGCAAATTAACTCGTAAGAGAAAGTCGTAGCAAAACATAGATTATTCGTAGAGGTGTCTACGCCGTAGCAAATTCGTAGAGCTCTCGTAGCTTGGCTCTACGATAATGAAGATAAGTGTTTGGGACAGTAAATAGAATGTTCAACTTATTTTTGTAAAGCAAAATAAAAATTGATTAGATATTGTATGAGAAATGTTTAGAAAATGCTATACTTACTATAGTAGGTGCCAAATAACACCGCAATATAGTAAGACCAGTAGAAATATAATATAATAAAAAAATTAAAAAATTAAAATTTCTAAATCTTATTATTTCTAAAATTAAATGTTTAGAATAAAATCCAGATAAAAAAGGAATTCCACATAAAGCTATATTAGAAACATTTAAACATGGGTCCTTCACTACGATATCGCAAAATTCAATTTATGTATGGCTAATTTTGTCGCTTTCCATACAAACCTGTCGCTAAGACGGTATCGCTCGAATCTCGTAGTACTGTTTGTTTAGCATACATAAATTGAATTTTGCGACATCGTGGTAAAGGTGGGTGAATGACCTGTATTGCGGTGTTATTTGGCACCTTCTATATACAAACAAGTTTCGTATGTAATAGTTTCTGAAATAACTTTTATTAGTTATTTCTAAAGTGAAAAAGTTGAATGTACTTTTTCGGGTCTTGGATGAGAAAAGTAGTTTTATCATCAAAAGGCAAACTGAACCAGATCCTTGTATATTTAGGTTGCCTGACCCTCTTCGCAGGCTTCAGGACTTTAAGCCAACCGCTGATAGATTTTTTTATGAAAATCTCTACTCAAATCTATATTTAAGTAACGATTTGATTAAAAATAATGATTTTAAAAAAAAGGTGGAGGTTCTCAATTCAGTTGTTTTTTTTATAATAATAATAATGATAATAAATCTTTATTTCAGAAAAAGGACTTAGTACAAAACACGAAATGAAAAAGTCCTTATTATAACGAATGCTCGACAATGTCCATAGATTAGTGGTATGTAGAGCCTACACTAAGATATAAATCTTGTGTCGTATATTCAGCAATCCCGTTTGTTTTTTTCAGAAGTAAAGTCGAGCAGAATCCACTGGCTTTAAGGTGAGTGTTAACATAATATAATATAAATGTATAGTTTATCAAATTGAAGTTGTAATGTTTATGTTTGTTACCTCAGAACTCCGTCATTTATGAACCGATTTGAAAAATTCTTTTTTTATCTGAAAGGGTATGCTTCCAGGTTAGTCCCGAACTGCCATTATCATCATCATTTGATGTCAAGTCAAAGTCAAAGTCAAAGTCAAAAATCTTTTATTCAATAAAATCTCACTGATCACTTTGAATCGTCATTACGTTTTGTATGATTAGGTATGATTACATATTTTTTTTTATTGGATGAGTTGGAGCTAGTTCGTCCCAAGCTTGTTTGTCTTCTAAATAATCAGATATTTTATAGTATGCTTTTAAAAGAAGTCTCTGTTTTATTACGTTTTTGAACTTGCCAATCGACAACTGAGACACATCACTTGGGATTTTGTTAAAGAAGCGTACACATTGCCCTTTGAAAGATTTACTAATTTTTGTGAGCCTAGTGGTGGGAACAGCGAGTTTGTCTTTATTTCTAGTGTTAACATTATGATTATCACTTTTTTTGTTGAATAGATTGATATTTTTTTGAACATACAATAAGTTTTCATAGATGTACTGGCAAGGTACTGTCATTATATTTATTTCCTTAAACTTATTTCTTAGTGATTCTCTGGGACCCATGTTATAAATTGCACGAATAGCCCTCTTCTGCAACACAAATATGGTGTTTATGTCTGCAGCACTCCCCCACAACAAAATGCCGTACGACATAATGCTATGAAAGTAGCTGAAATAGACTAGTCTTGCGGTTTCCACATCTGTAAGGAAGCGGATCTTCTTGACTGCATATGCTGCAGAACTAAGTCTCTTCGACAATTTATCTATGTGTGGGCCCCATTGAAGTTTATTATCTAGAGTTATGCCTAAAAATACTGTGGTGTCCACGAGATCTATATTATCTTCTTTGATTTTTACATTGGCATTTATTTGTTTGACGTTTGGTAGAATAAACCGAATACATTTAGTTTTCTTTTCGTTTAGTAATAAATTGTTTACATTAAACCAGTTTACAACCTTAGAGATTGCATTATTTACATCGTCATAATTAGTTTGTCGTCGTTTCACTTTAAATACAAGTGAAGTGTCATCTGCAAACAGTACAATCTCATGATCGTTTCTAACCACTCGTGGTAGATCGTTAATGTAAATTAAAAACAAGAACGGTCCTAGTATTGATCCTTGTGGTACACCCATTTTTACCACTGACCCCGGAGAACGTTTTCCATTAACATCAACTCTTTGAATTCTGTTACTTAAGTAAGAATTAAGAAGTTCAAGAGCAATCCCTTTCACACCATAGTGGTTTAGTTTCCTGACTAACGTTTCATGGTGCACACAATCAAACGCCTTAGATAGGTCACAAAAAATGCCTAAGGCGTCATGTGACTGTTCCCAATTTTCAAAAATATGTGATATTAACTCAACACCCGCGTCGGTGGTTGAGCGATGATGAAGGCGTATCAAATTGAAGTCGGTTTTTCCAGTTTTTTAAACTTATAAAATTATACTATTGTCATTCCTGCGTGTTAATGATAATTTGAACTTTATTATAAAAATATTACAAACTTTTCTATTTTAAATACTCATAGCTAGTTTTTAACAATAGAATCGACACCATTCTCCGTCCTTAAAAAAAACAGGATCTCAACTTTATCCATTTGTAGTAATATTGTAACTGCCAAATGATTTATCTAGCAGATAACAGATTGCTGGACGTTTTTTCTCCCAAAGCCATTTTACGGATCTCTAAATTATACAAGATCTCTTTGTGGGCATGAATTCTTAGGTCTATTTAGGGTTCCGCAAAAAAATGCCACCACAAAACGGTTTTTTTTATTATTATTATTGAGTTATTTTGTTAAGTGTAGGCATAGGTTGCCTCCTGACTCTGTATAAATCATCTTCAATAGATGTAAAGGCCTAATTATTGGGTTTTTAGTGTAAGTGTAGTGTATATAAAAATATATACACTACAAAAACATTTTCTATATTAAAAGAATATCAAAAAGCTCAATAATAATAAATAATTTTACGCTAAATAAAAAAACAAGACACGGTTTAACTATTCAAAGATTAGATTGAGTTCATCAATAATAAAAAAAAATAAAAAAATGTGTTATAATGTCCGTGAATAATTAGATAGATGACTTAAGGAAAAAGCCATATATGCAATTTTTTTGGACTTAAATGGAATGGAGCTTTAAAATACACTTACTGAAGTAGATTAAATGGAATGGAGCTTTAAAATACACTTACTGAAGTAGATTAAATGGAATGGAGCTTTAAAATACACTTACTGAAGTAGATTAAATGGAATGGAGCTTTAAAATACACTTACTGAAGTAGATTAAATGGAATGGAGCTTTAAAATACACTTACTGAAGTAGATTAAATGGAATGGAGCTTTAAAATACACTTACTGAAGTAGATTAAATGGAATGGAGCTTTAAAATACACTTACTGAAGTAGATTAAATGGAATGGAGCTTTAAAATACACTTACTGAAGTAGATTAAATGGAATGGAGCTTTAAAATACACTTACTGAAGTAGATTAAATGGAATGGAGCTTTAAAATACACTTACTGAAGTAGATTAAATGGAATGGAGCTTTAAAATACACTTACTGAAGTAGATTAAATAGAATGGAGCTTTAAAATACACTTACTGAAGTAGATTAAATGGAATGGAGCTTTAAAATACACTTACTGAAGTAGATTAAATGGAATGGAGCTTTAAAATACACTTACTGAAGTAGATTAAATGGAATGGAGCTTTAAAATACACTTACTGAAGTAGATTAAATGGAATGGAGCTTTAAAATACACTTACTGAAGTAGATTAAATGGAATGGAGCTTTAAAATACACTTACTGAAGTAGATTAAATGGAATGGAGCTTTAAAATACACTTACTGAAGTAGATTAAATTTGTAAAAAAAAAATGAAGTGAAGTATTTTATTTCAATTGGGAACATTTATCACAATTTCCGGTTCGTTCTTAGCCAATATTTTATTACCAACTTTGACAAATGATGACATTAGCTTGTTCTCGTGTCCAATAGCCGAAGGACGCTTATTACATTTTTGTAAGTTTCAATCTGTTTGTGATTTTTGTAAAGAAAATGAAAACATTGTCAAATTAATCAAAGTCGGGAGGTGGATATGGAATTGTTATTTATGGGGTTGGCGCGTTGATTATTACAATAAATAAATAAATAAATATAAATAAATATCTTTGGACATTACACACAACGCCCTCTAGTCCCAAACTAAGCAGAGCTTGTACTATGGAAACTAGATTGCTGATATAATACTTATATACATTTTTTTTGTAAATACATACTTATTATACATAGTAACACCCAGACACAGAACAAACCTCTATGTTTGCCACACACAAATGTTTGTTCTTGGTGGGGATCGAACCCACGACCCACAGCACGGAAAGCAGAGTTACTACTAACTGAGCTATGACAATCTTTAGTTATATTAGTTTAATAAAAAAAAAATTAAAGGACAATGACCAAATTTCATACAAAAAAAAACCAACATCAACAAAAAAAAAATCTACCCCTTATTATCACATAATATATTTATATATATTAAATTAAGTGATCAGTTGAGTAGGTACAAATAATTATTACGTAGGATTTCCAGCGAAGGCCAAACTAAGCGTTAAGCTTGTATTTTGGACTTCTAGAGTACGGTTACTTAAGTTGGAAGTACCTAATGCGAGATATATATATACATACAATGTATATAAATATATATATATATAATAACTAATAATAATAACTAAACTTTTTGGAAGTAAAAAAACCTGCAGTTTTCTTAACTGCTGTTTTAGAGCATATTAATCACATATCTGGCACCCTACAGAAGTATAAAACAAATAAAAAATTTATAAAAAAAAAATGTGTATATATATATATGTACATTTTATATATATAGTCATATCGCGACTTAGTTATTCTATGCATTAGATATACTGTGCAGAAAGAGTTTGAAAACATCTATAGCTAGGTATTAAACTTTTTTATATAATATAGTACTTTACCGATGGCCGATGGCCCACCTAATGCTAAGCGGTAACTACTGCCTATAACGATGCAGTACCTCATTGACCACATCCATTGTGGACGTTTTATATAAAGATAAAAAAGGTTGTTTCATTGATATTTATTCATAACTTACTGCAAATCAATCAATATTTACAATTTAAATTTAATGTGATTTGATTTTGTAAAGAATTTTCAGTTTGATTGTAAATCAAATAAGTAAAGAAATTAAATAAAATAACCGCTATTTAACGACATGCAGGTAGACGCTTCGGTACATAAAATTGAAAATACCCATTCAAATGCGCACGTACCGTAAACAAAGCAGACTGAGAGCACTAACACACGCAATAAGATGTTTAATGAGCCACATATAACGTTTATAGGCAATATCGATTTTATTGTGTACGACGTAAGGTCTATAAAAGGAAAATTGTATAAAATTTACATAAAATAGTCAAGAAATAGGAGATTAGAAAAAGAAATAAGACGCCAAAAAAAATTATAAAACGTACAACAGGAGTCACAACTCAGTCGGCATAGTTGTGCCTTCCGTGTTTGATCTTCTCTAAGAACACACTTTGTATGTGGCAAACATAGATGTTGGTTCTATCTGGGTGTTACTCATATTACAAAAGTACTTATATTGTGTTTACAAAATATTTTATCAGCAATTTAGTTCCCATAATACATGTTTTGCTTAGTTTGAGACTAGATGGCGTTGTGTGAAAAATTCTCAAATATTTATTTATTAGGTACTTATTTTATTTATTTATTTACGTCAGTGTGAGAGAATATGGTCAAAAATAACCATTTTAAAAACGATGGGATTGAATCTGCACATGTGTCAGTTACCCGCTACGCAACAGAAGCCTTCACTACTCAAAAGCTCAACTATTTTACGCAACCACAAAGACACACATTGACAAGAGCAACTTTGTCTAAGCAAACCAACTGCTGCTTTCACAATGTCACCGACACGACATCTACCCGATATTTGCAGAGAATCTCATACATTTAGTACTATTAGATGCTGTCTCACTGTGTCGGCGCTGATACAAAGTACAAACAAGGATACCTAATCATTCATCATCTCACATTACATCTTTCTCCTAAAGTTACTTTTTTATAAGAACTTACTTACAGTGTGTTTTTAGAAACCACAGAAAAAAGGGGACTCTTCTAACACAGGTTATACCACGTTCAAACTATGCCCATGCCGCTGCCGGCATTATTGCCGCTGCCGGCATTATTGCCGCAGACTTATTGCCACAGCAACATCGCCTTTATTCTCACTAGGGAGCTAGGGCATGAACTTGGGCCGGGAGCCGGGACAGAGGCATTACCGTGTTCACACTATGCTCGTGCCCACTTCCCTGCCCAAGTCCCTGCCAACTGCGGCATAGTGTGAACGCAACATAAGTTCCACTTAAAAAAAGAGATCCCAACCCAATTAGTTCAAAACTTGTATCTAACCATAAAAACAATTTTGTTTTTTTTTTGATACCGGACATTGTTTGGTAAAACTGCATGTCGGTATGGGCCAGTGTTAAAACACAACGTAATGCTTGTACGTAATCTAACTAATTAATTCTAAGCAACCAGATAGTCAGTTTTGGAAATGCTAGTGAGTGCAAGAGTTGAGAATCCGAGACTACTGTTTGTGATTGTTGAATAATCTACTCTTATCTGCTATTGTTTGGTTTATGTAGTGTTGTTCTTTGTAGTGTTGTTAGTTTAGTTCTGTAGGTGTATTTTGTGTGTTACTTTATAAGCAAATAAATGCCTGTCTATGTCTATGTCTATGTCTATGTCTATGTCTATGTCTATGTCTATGTCTATGTCTATGTCTATGTTAGTGTGTTTTATTTCAGTACTTAGTATGGAGTAAAATCGTTGTTAACTATTATGTTAAATATTGGAAAATATTGCCTTATTACACTAATATTATTTATCTGTCTGTATAATCTAGACCAGGTAGATTTGACTATGTATGACAAAACTAACTTGGTACCTTCCGTTTGTCATCATCACCGAGATCAGATCTTTTGGTTTCCTATTTATATAAAAAATATAAATTCCTCAAGCTCAATAAGCTTTTCATAATCTCAACAGCAATATACATTTTAATTTTTTTTATTCATCAACAAAAATGCATGAGTCTCACTTGATCTCAATCAAAAAATTTATGAAAATGACAGAACTTACTGTCATTCAATCGAATCAAAATTTATATGAAAATGACATTACTTACTGTAATTTTCATATACATTTTTATTCGATTTGAGTGCTTTTTCTCGTAATTTCAACATTCCATGAAGTTGCTTTGGTAAGAGAATACAATCAAATATCAATCTTGGTAAGATTTAGATGAAGTTGAACTTTGTCAAGCATTATTTTAATAAACTATTTCAGAAGTACGCAGCCGCGGGATATAACGGTAAGCACAGTGCAGACGGAGTGTTTGCGCTTTGAAATTGAGTCTCTCAAGGTGTGCTATCTGAGAAACAGCTGCCGTTACATGACGGCGAGCTGTCAAAAGAGATATTCCACTGACTATTCGAAAATAACTAAATAGCCTGGTAATTTGAAGCCGCACTGAGCCCGTTTGAGTTTTATTTGGCTGATTTTCAAAGATAATGAGAATCGAGAACCTAGTTGTTACTGATTTGGACCAGTTCAGCTATTTCTAAGTTGGCAACGGTTTGTAGATAGCTCAACTGTTTTATGTTTTCTATTCTTCAACTGTTTTTTTTTTGTTCCGAACAACTACTGTCGGGGGCGGAAGCACAAGTTATTTGCCGTGCCGGAGTGTTGCACAGTGGCACTCGCCGCGTCACCTATCCCGCGCATCCTCGCCGCTCTCAATGCTCTCCTGAACGCCAGCCCTGACTGTCACCTATTCGCAGATACTTACGCCGAGGTTTTATCGGCATGCTTCAAATTGTGTGAGCTAATTAAGTTATGATAAATTGTATTTAATGTATCTTTTGACCTTGTATTATTATTGCTTTGTTTTTCAATTGTTATTCTATTTTATTCTTTTTGACTATGTGATTAATTTTTATTAACTTAACTTCGATTTTGTAATTAATTTTTATTAACTTATGTAATGACTTAATATTATTTCTAACACTATTTCTATTTTTAAGGTATGTTATTTTTCTTAATTTTTTCTATGCATGTGACTTATTATCTCTTTAACTAATGTAATTGGTCTAACCGTGTTAGTTAAAGTAAAAAATAAATAAATAAAATAAATAAATAAATATGTGTATTTTGTAAATACTGTTTCAATCGTAATTTTTTTGTAAATAAATTTATCTCCTACCTTAGAAAAAAGCAAGTTTGTATAGAGAAAACCGTTTGCCAAATCTCCGCTAGAGGCGCTTATCAAATTTCATACAAAATATTACGCACGTCGGACTCAACTAACAAAAAAAAACTCAGACTATAGGCTCTGATCATAGACCGGTGATGTTACGGAATAATATGACTGTTGAAGTTAAAGATACCCAATATACCGGTTGTCATTGTCCGTCACTGGTTTTCAGGAGACCAGGATTCACTGTTTGCTGCGACGTCGTCGCTCCAGAGCTTGAGAAGGATACGTACTTGTACATGATACTGTTATAACGTTAGTCGCACCACACATCATATATTACTACTAGCTGATACACGCGACTATGTACGAGCGCGAAACTTTCCATCAAAATATCTATCACCAGCATACGATGAACCTCGCAACAAATGGCTGAATTTGGTTTAGAAAGTTGTATCTAAGAATCCACGTCTTTGATTTCGAAGCTCTTTTTCCGGATTAATTTACGTTTTAATCCGGAAAAAGGGCTTCGTAGATAGATATCTACAGTCGCTTGAAAATAGTTTAGAAATATCATACAGTGCTAGCGCCTGCAGTCGGCTTTGGAATATGTTTGGTATACTTTCAGTTCAAGATATTTATTTCTCTAAGAATACTATTCACTTACGAGAAACACAAGAGTGACATAGAAGTAAGAATAAGTAGGTAAGAGTACATATACGAGTGTTGGAAGGACTTATTGCTAGCTTAGTTAGAATAGGTAAAATAGGTAAATACAGTAGTAAAAGTAACAAAATAAGAGTTAAAAAAAAAGAAATAAAATGTGGGTACATAATCAAAAGTATTTGACTGAGTGACGACATGTAAGGTGCATTGGGGTAATTGCGAAAATGGGTATATTCCGAAAATCCATAAAATTTAGTAACATAATGCGATATTTTGTAACACAGCGATGCCAATCAAGATGGCGTCTAGACCAATGTTGCCAATAGGAAAATATCGCATTATGTTACTAGATTTTATGGATTTTCGGAATATACCCATTTTCGCAATTACCCCAATGCACCTTACATAAAAGTTTAGAGCACTAATTAAGTGTTGAATACTTAATACCTTTACTCTAATCTTACGATCATATTATTATCAAGTCAAATGATCACGATACTTCCCATTACGTATTATTATTATTGCCAACTAGATAAGATTATTATTATCACAATAATTGAAACAGTCTGTGAGATAGCCGTAAAAATTACCCCGATGATAATATGGACCCACAATAAAGTTTAAGTAGTACATAAAAGAACAAAGCGTGGTTTGTTATATGAGACATTTTGGTATAATATTCATATATTTTGGGGTGCGGCAACAGTGTAAACTTTAAAGCGATTAATCGCAACTGGGGCCAATCGCGCTAAGATAATTACCCATAAGGTCAATCATGTGATGGACGTAGTGTAATGCCTCAAAGAGAACGTTCTCAGTGAACGCTGTGCGGTCATGAGTTGTTTATAGGTAGAGGTAAAACCTTGATGGTTGGTTTCACAGTATTTTCTCATAAAAAAAGTTTAAACGAGTTAAAACTCTCGATTGAAAATAGCACGTTCTCCTCTGGGGCTCTACTCCAACGGCTTGCGATAGGCTTATAGTCTAAAAAGTATTACGAAATTCATAGATATTATTATTATTTTTTATTTATTTGTAGGATGGTTATGTTTGACTTAGCCTTTGCAAAGATAGATTCGATTTTAGTAATAGGTCACTAAAGTCCTAAAGTTTTTTTTATCTAGTACTGAATAACATCAGTAAAATTAGCCTTCTTAATTAGCCCTCTAGTACGCTAAGCACGCTCTTCACTAGCAGTGTGACCACACCCTCACAGACCCTTACTACGGTCGCCATATTGCAGTGATTTCACCAGACAAAAACTCATCCGGTCAGTTCGTTGCCAGAAATATAACTTTTTTGTTTGCTTGTTCTCAGTAAATAACTGTTTCCGGAAATAGGTCATAATAAGTTTTTATCGGCTTTTGTTCTGTGCAAATACGAGTGGATACATGGTTGTTTGTGCGCACTTTGGCAGATATTTTAGTGAGAACCTGTTGTTTTTCCTTGACTGTGTATTACTGAGCTGAAATAGCACCACACTGGAACTTCAGCATTTAAGTATAATTTTTTGTATGAAAGATCATACAAAAAAGCTCAAAGAACCAGGCTGTAGTTTTTTGACAGTTCTTCTAAGCTCTGGTCTCGACGAACGGGAATTAACGCTAGAATAACTGTTTGTAAGGCGATTCTAAATGATCCTTGGGTATTTTGGTGACTAAAAGCCTTTGACTACCTTTGCAGTTACTAGACTAAGCAAGCAAGCTCGTACGAGTTTTCAGGCCGCCTTAAGGCCTCCGTCGTCTTTATTACTGACTAGCCGTCTCCCGCGGCGTTGCTCGCGTTAGGGTGTAACTTTTCAAAATTCCATTTTCCCGCTTTTCTGTTGAAATTTTTCCTGAATTTTCTTTGCTATAAACCTCACGGAGCCCGAGACCTTTCCAACGAATGCAAAACCGTGGAAATCGGTTCGTGCGTTCTGGAGTTATAGCGTCAGGAAGGAAAACCCGACTTATTTTTATTATTACTGATTTATAGATTTACATTAGGATTTTTTCTATTAGAAAGGAACATAAGAAGCTTTATACGTTCGTTACACTGTCTATCAAATACAGATTCAGGCAAGACTTGAGTCACATACAAACCAGACACACAATGACACGTTATAAAAAAAAAATCGAACAGTTTCGAAAAAATTGTTGTTACCCTAAAAAAAATCTATTTTTGATTAAAATGCCGATGCTGTCTAAATTCACAAGTATTTCTGGAATACAAGCTTAATTCCCTAAACCAGATGAAACCAAAATGGTATCCCTACAGCCCTCGAGTAACCAACTCCTCATCCGGCTGGGCCGGAAGCGTTAAGGGCGGTAAGGGACGCCTTAACGACCACTCGTCGCCCACGTGTGCGGCAAGTACACTTTTATATGGACCAATCGTCAATATAATTATTTTTGAGCTACGTACGGTGTACGAATGCGAAAGTACAGTAATTTTTGTAAGAGATCGACGAACGCATAATGCTCAATGGCCAGTGACATTTGTCACAGTTGAAAAACAGCAATTAGCCCTCGCAAATTCGAATATAAAGGATGCTCGTCTAGATACAAGCTCACAACCAATCGGAAGAGGCTTCTCGTAGAGCTCACTAGATAGCCCACTGGTGGGACAGTTAAGCACCAAGCTTAAAATCGATTGGTGCTCAAAAGTGGAATAGCGCAGGTGCGTGTCAAAAAAAAAAGTGAAATTTCTCATCACTACCACTAGCATATCACCTATGCTATAAATAATGTGTGTTATGAATGTAATTATATTCTGGCATTTTTACCTCACCGACAAATTGTTTCCAAGACCAGCCAATCAGCATCAGGGGCCTTATTCACTATGACCAATACAAGCGCGTTACGCAGCACGACAAGACAGCGGCGTGAAATCACCCTATGCCTATGCCGTATTTCCTATGCCATAAATGTCATTCCTTACAGTGACGTCACACGGTTACGGCAAGGAATCTCCTAAGTCATAATAATGCCCCAGCGTCATTCAGCATCTAATAGCAATGCGTTCATGATCGAAATAACCGTCTTGAAGTAAATGTCAATACCAAGCTGTAATAATCGTTTTACTGCTTTCAAATGTCAAAGTTAAAACTCAGTTAACAAATAGTTCTAGAGAAGTTCGACATTTCATTAATTGAAATGTGGAATTGCTCGAAAACTATTTCCACATCTCTTACCTGCGGTTATAGGACGGAAGGGGAAGACATCTTCTTTGTTGTCATATACAATTGATGGTGCAAAAACGCGTATGATTCAATTTGTCCGGTTACCTCATACTAAGTAAACTGTGGACTGGTTACAGTGAAACTTGTCATTTTTGTTAGGTCTATTTTGAATAGTTTTAAAATCTATAGAGACGGTGTTCAATGTGAAATTTATTCTGATATGCTTAGCGAAAAGTTATTAAGTTATTAAGTTTCTAAGTTTTTTTTTATGTTTACTTAAACAGAACTAGATGGCGCTGATAAAGGTCAAATCCTAAAATAGTATGAGGAAGAATGACTATGTGGGACGAATACTCAGACAGAAAGAGAGAGCCTAAAGTTTCTATGTTCATGTTTACTTAAACAGAACTAGATGGCGCTGATAAAGGTCAAATCCTAAAATAGTATGAGGAAGAATGACTATGTGGGACGAATACTCAGACAGAAAGAGAGAGCCTTAAGTAAAATATAAATTACTAAGAACAACATGATTACTAACTGATAAAGTGAGAATAGTCAAATGCACTTTTTCAAAACTGCTTCCAAAATCTTTACATAAATATTAAAAAAAAAATGCTAAAACGACATCTGTCTACTTGCACAATGTGTAAATTGCAAAACCACTTGACTGAAACATTGGCGTGCTGCCATCTCTACGAAAAATGAAAAGTCGTAGAGTTGCCTCGATTGCATTGTCAGCGTGATTGATGTTGTTTGTGTGAAACGTCTTTGCTGTAAGGATTTGTTATTTACACTCTCCTAGTATTTTTCATCTCTATTTTTTTATAAATAAATTCTTTATTGCGGCAATCTTATAAAATATATAAAACTCATTTGAAGCTGACTGACAATCAACGCACAGCCTAAACTATAAGTCTTATAGGTATGCAATTTGGAGGGTAGTATCTTTACGAAGTGTAGAGCTGCACTAAGAAAGGAATTTTAAAAAGTCACATTCTAAAGGGTCTAGGACGCGAGCAACGCCGTGGGCCACGGCTAGTTCTTCTAATACAATCTAGTACAAATATTTTTGGGATGTGAAAAAACCAAATCACACTCCATCTCATCAACCATCAATCAGTTCCATTATTTAAATGATGAAACAACAATAGCTCTTCTAATGTTAGATGGTAACCACTGACTATAGTAAAGCAAGCAAGCTCGTATGAGTGGCCAACTTTGGTGACGGAGTTTTTAGGTCGCCTTAAGGCCTCCGTCGTGGCTTAGAAACTGCTAGAGCCGGGACCGACAGTTTTAACGTGCCTTCCAAAGCACGGAAGCGCCCAGATGTAAATGCCACTAACGGTCACCCATCCAAATAGTGACCGCACAGAACGTTGCTTAACTTAGATAATCAGTGAAGATTGGCTAAGCAAGCTATGCCACGAGCGCTTCTATAGTGATGCATTACCTAGCTGAGCATGTCCACTAAGGACGTGCTCAGTGAGGTGTTGTGAAAATTAAATGGTGTTTTAATTAGGTTTTATAAAGAGAATCGCCCTCAGGTTTGTTATGTAGTTAAAATAAGGACAATGGCTCTCCGTTCATTACAATCGTTTAGAAACAAGATCTAAAGTTTCCAGAATTTACCTCCGAATAATAAGCAAATAGAACCGATATTCTCTAGTACCTATCAAAAAATTGCTTACCGCGGAAACGCTTTCAAAAAAATAAAACCGTGTTTGAGATATTTATTCATATATTATTCTTATGAAATAATTTTAATTTTTGATTCACCAAATGGGTTGACGACATTGTGAAAACTGCGGGATGTTAGTAAATATAGTTTTTTTTTGTTTTTCCAGCAGTGGGGTTTTGCAGGCTAAAAGAATTAAAAAATGTGATTAAATTAAACATTTCTATCTTATTTTAATTCTGGGACCGAATTGAAGTTACAATTAATTCTAAACTTCCAACTTTCCGAGTCTCCGGTGTGAGTCAGTTTACAAAGATTGATGAACAGACAGACAACTGTCGTGTTTTAATTTAAAATTCGTGTTAAACACGGTTTATGAGATAAGGTTCTGATCATTAATTATGAAGAAGTTATAGCACTTAAGGCTCTAACCCTAAGTGCTCTAATACACTGGCAATTTGCGAGTTTAAAGCGAAGCGACCTGCGGATGCGCAACGAGCGGAACGTACCCAGTTGCGAAGAGATCAGCGAGCCGCGTTTGTACAATTAAATTGCTGTTATTCATATTAGTCTTTTAACGCTGCGCTAGGTAAAATGGCTTCTAAATCTTCTATCATCTATTTTTGAAAGCCGCGCTGAAATGACAAGATTATGAATAACTCACTAAAAAGGTAAGAAATATCATTCCCGGGTCACTTTGGGATTTTATAAAAATCTTTTTGGTTAATTCATGACTTTATAATAACTATAGGTAAATTCTAGAAATCTCCACTAAGAAATCCCTACCAGTGGGGTTACTAGCTAGTATTATATAATCTGTGCTAGCTATAACTAAATTAAGAGGTGTTAAACACAGCGCCATCTGTGCTTCAACGGCTGAACTAAATAAGTAGGTAAGTCGATACATAATAAATCTTTAACTTAGAGTACTACATAGACTAGTAAAGTAATTAGTTTAGACAGTTGCCACTGTAGAGCGCTGTTCCTAAGTATAAAAGACGCCGCGTGGTCTCGGCTCGCCCTCTTTTCCCGGCGGTCATACTGACCAGCTGTACCTACCTACTAAATTATTAATAAATATACGCTTTGTTTCATAGCCAACTGGATTTCCTTCCTCCTGCATTAGACAAGAGGTGGCTATCATGCTGCTGCATCTGAGCAAAGGTTCCCTATACATTTTCAAAGCCGATCTTGTGCAGTACCCAACGGCAACTTTACCACATACTTCTTTCTATTATTACTGCCTCAACTTGACCAGAAGCAGTTGAAGTCAAAGTCAAAGTCAAAAATCTTTTATTCAATAAAATCTTACTGATCACTTTGAATCGTCATTAGAGAATGGTTGAGAATGGTAAAAAGCTTCTGTAAAATGTAAAGGCGGACCGCATTTGTGACACTAGTACTGTCAAGTGGTGAGTGATGGATTGACTGCAGCAGGTGTTTTTGGTGTACCTACAACGGAATGATGAATGGTATCCACTGTAATGATAGTTAAATAAATAAAACAAATATGTAGCTCTACTAATAGTGGTGAAATAGTATTTATTAACCATTATTAATATAATTGTAACGACACACGTTCTATGTATGAATGAAAAATATCTTTACTTTAAGTAGATGGAGAGAAAAGAAAAAAAATCTTTTTCTTTTCGTTCATTTAAAAGTACGAAAGATTCGGCCGGAGGTGCACAAAAACTTATTATGAATATATATTGATGAAATTAGTTAGCAAACATACGCTTTCGACTGATACTGATTTGGACCAGTTGAGTTATCATAATAATTACTATAGTAATAATATATAACTTAGTATGTGTTCAGCAGCTGCTTTTTTTAGTTTAAAAACAAAAAGAGTTGTGGAACTCTTCAAATCATAATCCTATATTTGAGACCTTACTCTTTGCACCCGTGTAACCAAGACTCTTGCTTCTCTTCCAAACTAAAACAATTTCGCAGTACAATACATCAGTTCTCTACGCCTTGCAAAACTTAATGGATGAACTTTTGGTACCGGCTGGTGGTACACCTTGTACTACACTTTAGTGCCTAGTAAAATATAACCTGTTCAATGATGCTTTGCTCCTAGTTTACTATCATATAGATTAGATTAAAATGTATTTAATTTCGTAGCTTTGTTAATCTAAATGAGCTGCAAATACCTGTTTTTATATTGCAGCCGAAGACCGGACTCAATGGCGGGTCTTGGAAGAGATCTATTAGCAGTGGACCAGTATAATAATAATGATGATGATGATGATACTGCTGATGCTGACACCGATACGATAACAATGTCGGTGGATACTCATAGCATTTAGTTTGTGGTTTATTATGTTGATAACAGTTTGCAGACAAGCAGCACCCTTAAAATCATAACATGTAGAAATGCAAAAGTTAAAAGTAATTAGTAGTTAGATAGAACTAATGGTAGGTAATATTTAACAAAGAAGTTAAGTTAAAACAAACAAACGAATCGATTATGGAATAAGGAGGTGCCCATCTAAAGTTTTCGCATTATCCTCTCAATATTAACACAATAGATAATCTGGGAAATTGCTGAAGCAATACTCCAGCAATATTCATTTAATTGGGAAACTTCGCCACCAATACAAAACTTAACAGATCGAATCTCTGAGCTCAAGTTTTGTAGTAAAATTCAAAGAAATGTAAATTAGGTCGGAAGTACGAGTAACTTTACTTACTTAATTTACGTATAATTAAAAGTTTCAGAGTATTTAAAAAAAAATAACTCTGGAAGGTTACGGAGTCCCAGAACTCGACTCTGAACTCGTGCTGCAGAAGTATTCGAACCAAAACATTAAAAAATACACTGGATACGGCTTGACCTAAACCCTGGTAAATGTAACCCTATATGTATGTTTTACTAGGTTTAATCTAGTCTTCCTTTCATTTTATAGACTGACAGAATAATAATTGAATTCGACTTTATTTTTTTAATACATATTAAAAATCGATGATTATATTAGAAAACCAGTAGTGTCATGGGTGATTTTATTGCCTATCGCACAAGTTGTGCCAAGCAGTTGTGTCACGGAAGATAAACGCGCAGGCACCGGCAAAATTATCTATCGAAAAATAACGGACAGAGGCTATAAATAGAAGAAGAAGAAGCTGCAGGTTAGTCTCAAAATCCCCTTTAAGTTTTAAGACTTGCCTACGCTTATCTAGTACTTAAATTTCTTGTACAAAAAACTGCATTTTCAACTGGAACTAACTTTTTTCGTTGCCCACCCAGCATTTTAAAGAGACGAGCTAATTTACGCCTTTCTTGGAGATATTTAAAAACTCCTAGCGTAGTTAAGGCACAGCTACACAGTTAAAAAAAGTTGGCAACAGTTTTATTTACAAAGCAAATTTGAGCCTGCTTTTTTCAGTATATCATTCCCTAATAAACCAGCATAGTTATCTTAATCGACAGGCGTCATGGCTCAGTCGGTAGCTGTGGGTCGTGGGTTCGATCCCCACCGAGAACAAACATTTGTGTGTTGTAAACATAGATGTTTGTTCTGTGTCTGGGTGTTTCTATGTATTATAAGTATGTATTTACAAAAAAAAAATGTATGTATGTATTCTATCAGCCATCTAGTTTCCATAGTACAAGCTTTGCTTAGTTTGGGACTAGAAGGCGTTGAGTTAAGTGTCCGTAAATAAATAAATGATTTACCCATCGTATATATATCTCCTTCGACCGTATGTCCCGTCTACTTGGGGTCGGCCTTCCTTGTCCGTTTTCTCCACTGCGCACGATTTTTTGCGGTGTTAGTGTCGAGTTTAGTTTCGTATAGGTCTTTTTCAACCGTCGTTAACCAGGTGGAAGTTGGTCTTCCGCGTCCACGCTTCGTCGTAGGCAACCATTACCCAGCGTCAAGGGGAATTTTTAACCCATGATATATGTTTAACTTTCTAATAAAATTGAACTGTCCTAATAAACTTACTAATAATAAAAAAAACTTACGGGTTATTTATAGTGCCTAAGATTCAAGTTGGTTTTCAACCTCATCTTATGAGACATAATGGTGTAATAACAAATAAACACACTTCTTTAACAAAATCCCAAGTGATGTGTCTCAGTTGTCGATTGGCAAGTTCAAAAACGTAATAAAACAGAGACTTCTTCTAAAAGCATACTATAAAATATCTGATTATTTAGAAGACAAACAAGCTTGGGACGAACTAGCTCCAACTCATCCAATAAAAAAATATGTAATCATACCTAATCATACAAAACGTAATGACGATTCAAAGTGATCAGTGAGATTTTATTGAATAAAAGATTTTTGACTTTGACTTTGACTTTGACACGTCCAAGATCTCAGCTCATCGCAATATGGGTACATTGGGATACTTAGTCCATTCTTGAGCAATACACTTTTTGCTTATTTAAAAGGAGCAGAAATGCTTTGAATAGAAATAAAGTTCCTATTAGATTGTAAATAGCATGTTATCAAAAGAAGAAGCCTTTTTAACCGACTTCAAAAAAGGAGGAGGTTCTCAATTCGGTTGTATTTCTTTTTTTTTATGTTTGTTACCTCAGATTCTAAAAAGTATTTAATTTGTACCTTCACTGATTTGTAATTCTTGTAATCTATTTATCTGTGGAAACTTTTAATTGGCCTTCAGAATACTTTATTGTGTGTGTCTTCCTACTGTCTTAGTGTTAGTGTTCCTAAAATTCTTAAAATAAAATAAAAAATAAGAACTCCGTCATTTATGAACCGATTAGAAAAAATCTTTCTTTTTTATTATCTTTTTTATCTGAAAGAATATGCTTCCAGGCTGGTCCCAAACTGCCATCATCATCATAATTTGATGATGAAGGCGTATCAAATTGAAGTCCGGTTTTTCCAGTTTTTTTAACTTACAAATTATTGATGAGCGTGTAAGAATTAAAAGACTTGCAAACTCAGTTTATAAAACAAAGAAGATTTGCGTCCTCTTAACAGCTCTAGTTGTTAGTTTACACAAGATCCTTATTAAAACCGTTGCTTTTTTGCTCGTAGTTTTAAGATACCGTTCCCGAAAAATACTACACGTTTTTTGACGGCCTACTTTTGTGGCGTTTGCAGTAAAAAAATTGTTTAGAATGTACACAGCACTCAGGTTAATATTGAAACCAAATACCATGTTGTGGATTTTCAACTGTTTCATGTGTATTTTGTAAATATTGTGAATATTGTAAATACTGTTTTAGTTGTAATTTTCTTTGTGAATAAATTATTTCCTATTAAAAAAACATAACAATACCATGTTTGGCTGTTTGTGTTAACCTTATTCTCATGACTTTTATCCACAACTAGCTGTCGCCCGCGGCTTTGCTCGCGTGCAACCCTTATCACTAAGGGGTATGAAAAATAGATGTTGGCCGATTCTCAGACCTACTCAATATGCCCACAAAATTTCATGAGAATCGGACGAACGAACATTGTGACACGAGAATTTTATATATAAGAAGATATCAACTTTAGTATTTTTTTTTCAAGCCTATAAACACTTGAGACAATATATCTATTTATTAAAAAAAAAAAAAATTAGCCTGGTATTTTGCTGCGCATACGTCTTCTCTTTAGTACGCTAATCTTTCCGGTTCTGCACGAGTCTTCCCTACTACTGCCCAACTACGGCCACAATATCATCAGACCATCGAATCAAAGCATCAATCTTTTTCTTGAAAGAGGGTTAAATAAAGTTTAAATAGGGTTAAAAGCCAGACGTCTAAATACCGAAACGTTGCTCTAAATAAACTATTGCTATCTCTTATCAATGGGTAACGATGAAGTGACAGATCAAAGATTGTCAATTACGTGGTGCTAAAATTGGTGACCTAGGGCCGAATACTGAAACGTCCCTCAAATTTAAACACCACTTATAATAGCTCTGCCTCTGTTTGACATTATTAATTGGTTAGAGATGGCAATAATTAAAGCATGCACTTAATATAAGTAGCGTTTCAGTATTCGGCCGTTACGGTCGTAAAATAGCGGTTGCAGTATCCTAAAGCCAAATGCTACGCTGGAGGAGCAAGATAATGAGCGCCAGTAAAAACTGGGTAATAACTGCTCTTTGATGGCGAATGTTGCAGTTTATTGTAAGGAAAATAATGCTTTAAGCTAGAGAAATTCCTTTGGTTAATCTTGGCGAATGAAAAAGAAAAGTTGGAAAATTTGCGGTGTTTATTTTTCAAGGTGTCAGTAGTTTTTCCTGAGAAAGTCAAAGTCAAAGTCAAAGTAAAGTCGAAGTCAAAGTATATTTATTTGCAGAATTACATGTGTGTGTAGAGATGTTATAAAGTAGCATTGTATCAATGTAAATCTACCCTACAGGGTGTGCAAAACACAAAAATAATTAACAAAAATGAAAATTAATTAGAATTATAGAATGAGCATTAATAGGTACGATAGGAATTATAGAATAGAAATTACGAGTAGTAGATATACAGTATTGAAATAAATTATAGGATGTCAAATTAATATTAAAATATGATTATGTCAGTAGTTTATCAGTCATAAATTCATGTACCGTGTAGTAACATTTAGTACATAATAATGTTCTCAGCTTTTTCGTAAACAACGACGTTGGCAGTTCTCTCCATGGCATTGGCAATTGTAGATAAATGGAGCCATGCAAAAGACACTCTTGCGCATTAATGTGGCTCTAGAGTTACGGATGCAGACGTAACTCTAGAACCACATTAATGCGCAAGAGATTCTAGAGTTACGGAGAAGCGGTCAATGTTTTTGATAGGGCGTATAATACTGATAAAAGGCAAGCGTCCACAGGCCCGCATCGCACGCATCGGACGCATCGCACGCAACGGATTTTAGTTTGCCTTGTATAAAAACTAATACAACAGCGTCCACTGATCCGCACCGTACGGACGAGTTTTTATACAAGGCAAACTAAAATCCGTTGCGTGCGATGCGTCCGATGCGTGCGATGCGGGCCTGTGGACGCTAGCCAAAAGGATACGTTACATATCGCTATTTTGTTACCATAGGTAGCAAGTTGGTACCAAAACAGCGATAAGTAATATTATTTTCATTTTGATTCTGTAAACCGCTACTTCATATATCGTTATTCAAGTTCTAAGTATACCGGTATTTACTATTGGTTCTCGCTGCGTTGCCAGATCGCACGTTAGCAGCTTGGCGGATGGCAGTCTTTGATATACCTCTGCAAACAATGCATTACAAAACAAGTCGAGAGTTACAAGCTCTCTCATTACTTTTGCCTTACGTAATGTTTGTAAATTAATCTTATCCGCATTTTTCTCCATTTTGACACAGACCAAAACCATCTGCTAAAGACAAAGCAATTGTTAAAACTTAATAGCTCAATTTGTCAGATGACATCGACCCGATGAGCAATCATCAGTCACAGCTGCTGGGGAAATCACTGGCACAGTCCGTACTGACGGCAGTTGGATCAAACACCAGCTGCTAAATACCAGCTTGAGGCCTTGGAGACCATAGACAGACGAGCTAAAAAGCTCATTGGTAACGATGCGTTGGTCGAGGCTAAACTCCTGAGCCTCGAGCATCGTCGGAAAGTAGCTAGCCTGTCGGTATTTTACAAGATACATTTTGGGGAGTGTGCAATGGAACTCTTTGAGCTTGTTCCCCCTTCCCCATTCCATCACCGGACCACTAGGCGTACGGAAACGAGACACCCGTTCATGGTTGATATGCCACCAATCCGCACTAAACGCTTTGCGTCTACATTTATTATGCGGACAGCCAAAGAGTGGAACTCGTTGCCGGCGTCTGTGTTCCCGAATGACTATAATTTGGAAGTTTTCAAGAGTAGAGTGAATAGGTATCTTCTAGGTAACCGTGCTACATCGTAGACCACATCATTGCTTAACATCAGGTGAGATTGTGGTCAAACGGTTGCCTATATTGTATTGTATAAAAAAAAAAAAAAAAAAAAAAAAAAAAAAAAACACGAGATTTGAAACTTTTTTTGTATCATTTATGCAATAGCATCACTAGGTCACTCTAGGTCACCGGAGGCTAGTCGATCATTCAAAGTCACTCAAGATGACTCTAGGTCACCTGAGGCTATTCGATCATTCAGGGTTACTCTAGGTTACTCTAGGTCACCTAAGGCTATTGTCAGCTACTTAGACTATTATCAGTGACTTTTACTATTGTCAGCTACTTTGACTATTGTCAGCTACTTTAACTATTGTCAGTGACTTTGGATATTGTCAGTGACTTTTACTATTGTCAGCTACTTTGACCATTGTCAGCTACTTAGACTATTGTCAGTGACTTTTACTATTGTCAGCTACTTTGACTATTGTCAGCTACTTTAACTATTGTCAGTGACTTTGGATATTGTCAGTGACTTTTACTATTGTCAGCTACTTTGACTATTGTCAGCTACTTAGACTATTGTCAGTGACTTTTACTATTGTCAGTTACTTTGACTATTGTCAGCTACTTTAACTATTGTCAGTGACTTTGGATATTGTCAGCTACTTTGACTATTGTCAGTGACTTGGACTATTGTCAGTGACTTTGACTATTGTCAACAGTCGTTACAAATGAAATCCCCCGAACATGTGTCAATGTTCGGGGGATTTGATTTGATTCGTGTATGACCAGTAAGAATGGCGTGATAAGAAGTAGGCCTGATAGTCACGTGGGTGAGCTGATAGATGAATACGTTTATCTAAAGAATAACGTTATTTGTTATCAGCAATCTAGTTCCCATAGGGTACTGTGGGTTCTGTAGGAAGGTGCCCTGGAGATGCAAATGGCGAGAGCTGCATTATTACACCGACAAGAGCTAAGTCAACATAGTCGTGAGTCGACTCTTCTTCTTTGTCGTATCACTCTTGGCAGAGTGGTCGTGGTCGTCATGCTGGAGCAGTGGCCCGTCTCACAATCTTCCGCCATTCCTCCCGAACCGCTGCTCTTCTGGCACATTCGTTCAGAGGAACATCAATCGCAGCCTTGACTTGGTCCGTCCATCTCATCGGTGATCGGCCGCGCGCTCTTCTGCCCTCGAACTTCCCCTCGACGTTGAGTCGACTCAACGTCCCTAAAATAAAAAAAAAAGATATTTCATAAAAAAAGAGATAAGCTGTTAAGCTAGAAGAGACTGTGCGTATAGCGGTTAAGATTTGCTTAGTTTGGGACTAGTAGGCGTTGTGTGAAATTTCCATGAATATATTTTTTTTCGTGGTTTGTCGATACAAGATGTTTGTTTATTTGCATAAATAAGTGTATCAATTTGGTCTTAACTGTAGGAGGCACTTTAGAAATTATTCACCTTTTCCAGGTATCGCAAATGTTTCCCAGACGAGGTGTTAAAATACGGCCTCAGAAGTGGCACAGCTATCCTTTTCCCCACTGTGCACCATTTGTATAAAATGAACCAGTATTTCAGCTATTGTCAAATAGCACCGTTTAATATCATCGCAGTGTACAAATTAGACCAATTTGTTCTGTAGAAATTGGATCACATTTTTGTCAAATTGATGACGAGTAGCCAAAGTTATAGTCGGTCTTTTGTGATATCTTGACTTAGTGACGTCATTTTGAAACTTGTTCCGGGGAACGGGTATTGTTTTATTTCTTGGGATATTTTAATCTTTTATGGCTGTAAGATCAAAAGCAGTTTAAACTATGGGTTTCGTTAACTACGATTACATTTGATCGATGGATTAATCTACTGTCAAGTCGCGTGACAAAGTGCCACCTATGGTCGATTAACTACCATTGATCTTATGAAATATTCGGAGACTGGAGGTTAAACTCTATCTCGTAGTTTAAACCACTATTGATCTTACGGCCCTTAGAAGAATTATTTTACAAATGAAAATTGGATATTAGGTAATATCTATTATTTTATTTGAATAAGGTTGATTTTAAAGAAATATAGCAAAACACAAGTTATTAATATTACTTTTTAATTAAACTGCAACTGACTAGGTAGATACATATCTCCAAAAAAGACTGCTTTTTCAAAAAAAATTCTGGCTAGTACATTTTTTTTCTTATCTTTAAGTAGTTTATAAACTGACAGAAACTTCAGTTTCCGTTCGCAAGAAACAGGAAATCAAAACTAAGAACAAACATTAGCCTAGAAAATGACGAGTTACTTTCAGCTTGCAAACATGGCGACAAAAAACAATGCAAAAAAGTTACGAAGATGGAAATCTGCGTCAGATTTGAATTTGTTTAGATTGTTTTTATACTCTATGCCTATTTTTGAAGTTATACTTCTAATGTGACTTCCAACTGACAAGCGTTAAACGAGAGGACATGTCTCTGTTTCTAAAACTAACTTATAGATGGCAGTGTTCAGCTTATGTATAGACCTTTTGCAACTTTTTACTTTTTATTTTGAAGTGAAAATTTAGTACCTACTGCATATTGGTTAAGTACATAAAATAAATACTAAATTAATTTCACATTAAACACAGAGCGAGAGTGAATGCGAGCAACTCGAAGTATAACTTCTTCCGCGCGTAGGGACTGCACGCACTGGTTTTTTTTTATGAACCAGAACGTGAAACCATACTGGCGAAACTCTCGAACTAGATACATCATTATAGGCAGTGGTTACCACTTTGCATTAGGTGGGCCATCGGCTTGTTCTATCAATTAGATGTATAAAAAAAATGTATCTAATTCATACGATTAAGTTATACAAACCCTTTATTGTACCCTTATATTGCTAAATGCCCTTAACTATATCAAGACCTTTCAGAGTAATCAAATTATATGATTAGGGTACTCTGTTATACAGTGACGTCATCGCCATATGCCAACTAATTTGTTAGAGAACCAGGTGCTAGGTACCTATTATATGACATGTGACGTAATTATTCCTATGTACCTTGTTTGATTCAATTTAACCGTGTAATATTCTGGTTGGTATAATTGTCCAGAAGCCTTACCGCGAAGCCTATTGGTTATAGAAATATTAAGGCGGATTGTTAATTTATCCTTTGGCAAAGAGCACCAGCAAAAAGAGATCACAAAACGCATACAATTGGGATGGGCTGCATTCGGTAAGCTGGACGATATTTTAAAATCCCGTAATACTCCACAATGTTTGAAGACCCGTTTATTTAACCAATGTGTCCTGCCCACTATGACCTATGGTGCCGAGACATGGACGCTCACGCATGAGGCTGTGTACCGAATGAGAGTTGCGCAGAGAGCCATGGAGCGAGCCATGCTCGGCAACAAACTTATAGACCGGGTTCCTAATTCCGAAATCCGACGACAAACCAAGGTCCAAGACATAGGAGATCGAATTATGGGACTCAAATGGAGTTGGGCAGGACATATTGCAAGGCGTGGTGATAAAAGATGGAGTAAGGCGGCCACTGAATGGTGGCCAAGATGCGGCTACAGAAACGTAGGACGTCCAGCAGCGAGATGGGCAGACGACATCGTCAAAATCGCACGCCGTAAATGGGAGAGACTAGCTCAGGAACGCAGTGGATGGCACAAACTTGGGGAGGCCTATGCCCAGCAGTGGGTAAAGTCGGGCTGTGGATGATGATGGATTGTTAATGGAAATATTTTTGTGGCTAGATCATTGTTTTAAAGTATTTAGATATTGCATCATCATCTTCCTACCCTTGTCCCACGCTAAGTGGGGTCGGTACAACATGTCTTCGTCTTCCACTCTCCTCTATCAGCCGTCATCTCGGTGTTCACTCCTTTCTTACTCATATCTTCTTTCACACAGTCCATCCATCTTTTCTTTGGCCTACCTCTTCTACATCCGTCCACATTCGTGTCTAGCACTCTTCTGGTAATATGGATTATATGGCTATAGTTAATACCAAAGTTATAAATAAAACAATATTATGTTATAAATTATACAATATGGAGCACTTCAAGACGGGTGTTTAAAAATTCTTCAAGGGTCGGCAACGCGAATGTGATACCTCTTGTGTTGCAGGTCTCCATAGGCTACGGTAACCACTTCCCATCAGGCGGGCTACGCTTGTTTGCCTACTTATTAGTATAAATTCATTCTTCGCATTGCTGTGTTCCGGTTTGAAGGGACTTGCTCTGTGAGGTAATGCATTGTTATAGGCAGAAGTTGCCACTTAACAACAGGTGAGCTATAAGCTTGTCACCATTACTTTTATCATTAAAAAAAACCGTATAATTTATTTTTTTAAACTTCTCTGTTTTCCATTTTCTAAATTCTATCTTTGATTGTTTTTTTATCACAAACTTCAAAAAACGCTACGACCAATGTTGAGAAAGTGAAGACTCTCCAGAATTTTCCTGAAAACAGTGTTTAAAACCAGTGAAAAGTCACACCATCGTGAAAGCTTCAAGCGCTTATTTTCTGCCACTCTCAAGACTATGCACTAATTTACTTTGAAGCACTTACACTCACAATTACTTAACTACAAGGGAGTAAAGCCTTAGCTTTCTAGAAAACGGCCACCGTCACATTTACTTTACAGATGACGTTTGACGTAGGCAATGTTAAAATTAGCTTGTTACTCTGAAGAAAGATTCAAACCTTTAGAAATGCATTTTTTTTTAATAAAGAATAAAATATAATATTCATAGCACTTGCCAAAATAACTTTCCTAATTGAAAACAAAATCTAAATACGTAACTATTTTACTCAGAACCAATAATACAAAAGATACAATGTCAACTTTTCGAAATCAAAAACACTCATCATTTAAAGAAGTTGAACAGTCCGTCAAACTGTTACAACCAGCATTCACCTAGCGTGCATCTGAATCCGCCTTTAAGAGAGCCTCTACATCGTGTACGTGTAGCGATAAGACCGCCCATTGTACTAGTAATTTAAGTTTTGTTATTCATTTTCTTGTAATCCCTAGGTGTGCAATAAAGTATTTTCTACCTATATTCTATCTATGAATTTGAAAGTGAGTTTCGTATGCGTCAATTACAAAATTTATAAAAAGAACGGCAGTAGAATAGTTCTGGCCATTTTGAGAAGACTCTAGTACTAAGCGCGGAAAGCGTGTTGGCGCGGAAATTGGTACAAGTAGCTAATGCCCGTCATTCATTCACGCAGCGCGCGAAATCTGCACCGAGTAAACTCACTCTGGGTGAGTACGAACAAATCTTACGTAAACTTGTCACGTTCGAATTATATTGCGCGTCAACGCGAGCTCGTCTGGTGAACGTTGTAGCGTCACCGCGCAGTGTATCTCGGGTACGCTAGCGTTGTATTAGGCTAGCGATTATCACATTTATTCGTGGTACTACACTAGTCACTAATTTGGTGTTTACTGGATGTGACTATATTTTTGAAAGAAGAAAAATGTATTCAGCTGTTTTTGACCTCTGCCAATAATAAAAAATGTATTATTCCATAAATTTAACTGAAAACTGAGAAGCACTGTACTGGGGTTCTCTGAGACATGTGACTATAATTGAACTGGGACCTTCAAACCGGAACACAGCAACTTCACACAAATTGCCCTATGACATCACAAGTGAATTCTAAATTCATAAATATGTAATACCGTTGACATTTCATTCCATTTTTTAAATCCTTTAATATTCATTTGTTTTTCAGTCGTTTCAAGAAAGCGTACGAAACTCTCGGGCTAGATTTAAAACTACAAACTCGTAATAATAATTCAAAAAAAAAAACAGTGAACACTGAAATGACGGATGATAGGAGAGAATGGAAGAAAAGGGCTCATTCCAGTTTTCTCCTGCGTCAGTCCCCTGCGTGGAGAATGAACATATACCGCCAAATTATGTTTTCAGATTTATCTTGGATCTAACAAAAACCGCCAAAAACCGCGTCTGTTTTGGACTTAACTAGGTTTTTTCATATTACGTAACATATAAATCTGACAGCGCGGTTTTTGGCGGTTTTTGTTAGATCCAAGATAAATCTGGAAACATAATTTGGCGGATTGTGTCGACCCCACCTAGTGGGATAAGGGCAGGAAGAAGAATACGTTTCCAGTATCTATACATCAGTGACCACTTCCATATTTTGGCGAGAATGTTACAAGAGGTACGCTAAGAGCACGGCTTCTCGTGTGTTTAGGGAAGTTTCGCCATAAGGTACTGCTTTACCGCCCTCAACTTCAACGTTACAAATGTTAACAACGTGGAATCACACTTCAAAACTTTTGTCTTTGGACAAGACTGAGTTTTTGATCCCAAATAATCTAACAAAGGCAAATCATGTTTTTTTTTACTTAAAGCGGTATCTAAAGCCTTGGTCTCGCGATCGTAACGCAAAACGCAGCGGCATGCAGCGCCGGACAGATAATCGTATGGAAAACGTGTAGTATGGTCTTTTGTTAGTTCGCAGTCTGCGTCAGTGGCGAGGAGGAAACGCGGTACTCTGCGTTGTGCTGCACACCGCAACGTTGTGCGTTACGATCGCGAGACCAAGGCTTAAGGTATGTAGCAAAATACAGAAAAGAAGAGTTAAACCGGACTGGTGTATTGTTATGTGGAAGGTATGGATATCTGATTAGATATAATTGCAGGATACCTTTAAATGTCGTACGAAATTCAATAACACATTGGGGCTTGGTGTACGTTCTCTGTGCGGTAATGCGATTGCTGTTAGCTTAGTTAACGCTTAGCTAGGTTAGGCATCTGTTTATATCACTTTTGTCATAGAAAAGGTTTATAAAAGAAAAAAATAACACGAAATTAACCAAAACACGTTTTAGGACACGAATTGTGTTTAAATTACAATGTTGCAATAATAATAATGACGGTTATCGTGACAAAAGCTCGTAAACTGAAAAATGAACACCAATATTTGCTTACATTCCCCCATTTTGCAGGCAACACGGAAAGTGACACGGCGAGATTTCAGAGATATTAAAAATACCCTCCAAATTGTTTGCAATTTTTAGTTATAAACCACTTTAGACAAATTGTGGCTAAGAACGCACAATACATTCTACCAAACAATGAAAGTCGTTTATCATTGGATATTTGACGGGCTGTCAACTTTTTTGGATCCCGAGAATAATGGCGTATGATCTGATATTTTTGTACATAAAGTCTACGAGCGTCAATGAAGAAAGTTTTTGAGGTCAGATAGCGTACCCTTTTGGTAATTTTAATTTTGGAACTTTTTTATTTTTTTCTGGATATTTTTAGTTGCAAAAGTTTCTGGAATTTTAGAACCAAAATCTACAGAGGACTGGTGCGTGTCGGGCGCGGATTTATTAGGGTGCGTTTACATGAACGAAATTTCTGTTGTCGCATGAGCTGGTCAGGCGCGGGTCGGGTGTTTTTCATATTTTCCGCACCCGACCCGCACCCATCTTCAGAGTTATTTAAAAAAAAAACTAAAGATTAAGAAATACTACCTTATACTACTAAAACCATAGTACCAATCTGATAAAAGAAGTTTGATGACTACCAGAAAACTCACATCGAAACACTCTTTGACCGAAGTAACAAAATACTACCTGTATCCTTTCGTCTCACTGACAATTGCTATCTTTTATCTCATTTTCGACAGTGGCGCTCTCTCTAGAAGTTAGCGGGAACAGTGGTCAGAGCTATGCTGGTATTAATAGTTGAATTTTAGAGTTTGTCCGTCATTTTAATCATAGAAGTAATTCTGGCGCGAGCTGGCTGAAGCTGTGGTTTTCAGACAATGGTGACCGTATTATGGCGGCTGTTATAATGCTAAAGCGGATTCATTCTTCCGCTGAAGCCTTATTACGGCTCCGCCTCGAATCCTCCGGTATCCTTGATTTCATGCGCCATACAGTGCGTTTTTGTGTCATATCTGGACGTTTGTTGAAGACGTTTGTTAGGTAGGTATTGCGTCAGTCACAAGGCGACGTAATGCTACCTAGAAATGCCGTACCAGGCATTCAGGCATTATTGTTATAGGCCTTTACATATCTATGAAAGACGATTTATACAGCGTCAGGAGGCAACCTATGCCTACACTTAACGGGACACTGCAGTGCCTGGGACAATATTTAGATGGAGTAGGCTTGCCCAGCACCTATACCATCCTCTCAGCCTCTTTCAGCCATATCCACATATCTAGCGGTCACTACTTCCTAAAGGCCAAGTGCCACAATGACCTAACCTCATGGCGCCCGAACTATAACTTTGGTCTTCTCATCTCCATCAGCATCCCACGGGTCTAGCATAATGAAGTTTTTAATTAAAATCAACATTAATAAAATATCTCGCGTGATGAGAACCTTTCTCAGAGATGGAACAATGTTTGTGTAGGGTTTAATTAAAATAGGTGTGTTTTGCATGATTTTAACACCTTGGTATCATTAGCCCCCGAATTTGTAAGCAGGGCCTCTACTGTGAAAAATGACTTACGAAGATTCGGTAGCGTCGTTTCTGTTACACTGCGCAATGACGCTGTCACTTCGCAAGAGCCCACGTCATCGTTCGAGATGACCGCGCAGTGTAACACAAACGACGCTACCGAATCTTCGTAAGTCATTTTTCACAGTAGAGGCCCAGTAACGAAGAGTCAGTTTCAAGCAACATACGACGAGCTGAACCCGCTGGAGATACGTCTCACCACAGAATCCGTAGTCTGAGTTTTGTTATGTTGACTAGCTGTCGCCCGCGGCTTTGCTCGCGTGGTAGCGTACGCATTATTTGGTTATAATCTTTGATCCTAATTTTAGACCCTGTAGGGTGCGACTTTTCGTAATTCCTTTCTTAGTGCACCCCTACACTATATAAGGATACTACACTCCAAATTTCATACCTCTATGACTTATAGTTTATGCTGTGCGTTGATTGTCAGTCAGCTTCAAAAGCGAGCATCGAGAAACTCGCATTTTTTGTATGGCGAAATCTCTCGCTAGAGGTGCTTCGGATTTTCATACAAAATATCTCGCAAGTCACTTCTCAATATGCGTTTCGATCAACAAAACAAAACTCAGACTACGGGCTCAGAAGTCAGAACACCATCTCAATGGTAGATGTTACATGTTGAACCTACTATGTGATCTATAGGTACGTGAGTGGGTAGACGATACTCTGTACTTTCCTACTACTTTATTTTGTAACTACCTGTATGAGTCTTACCTTTTCTCTTTTGTATTTTTGTATAAGTAGGTTATGTACTCAATGTGTGTGTTGAATAAATGTATTTGATTTAAAAAAAAACACACTTTTCCCATAGACTTCTCAGATTATTTTTATCGTTATTTTGCATTAAATAGGTACTACGTTGAAATAACACCAAATAACACCTAGTAAAACCATAATTTACTGCGTTATAGGCAATTTAAATTCCTTTTATAAAATTATTTTATTCCCAGCAACAAGTCAACGTTCTAATGAACTTTTTTAAATTAAAAAAAGCCCCCGAATAACATATTATTCTACCCCGCGAACGCCACAGACTAATTTAATTACGACTTCCGGTTTGTCATTCTGGCAAGGTGAGGGTACAAATATGCCGGGCATTTCCGTGAAACTACGGGCACCTTTGTTTACGGTTTTCATAATTTTATCATAGGTTTAATTAATTTACCTTTGTTGAAATAAGTAAAATTCATGTTTTTGAGTGTAAAGGGTAAGTTGACAACTTTGGTTTACTGTAACAAAATAAAGTAGGTATATGAAACCTCGATTATTATCAGTATTGTTCCGTGAGACTGGTCACGGGTTCAATCCCCAATGGGGACAAAATTTGTATGTCTTAAACATAGATGGTTGTTCTATGTCTGCGTATTACACCTAGGTATTTACATCCCAATAATATATATTTAGGTATTTTATCAGCAACCTAGTTACAATCGTATTATTTTTACTTTAGAGGAAAGAGGAAAATATGGACATTTCACATAACGCCTTCTAGTCTCTAACTTTTTTTGTTAGAGACTAGAAGGCGTTATGTGAAATGTCCATATTCTCCTCTTCTTCTTCCTGCCCTTATCCCACTAAGTGGGGTTTGCACAAAATGTTCTTTTCTTCCATTTTCTCCTATCATCCGTCATCTTAGTATTCACTCCTTACCATAATATCATCTTCTACACAATGCCTATATTGTCCAATGTCAACGAATCATTATTTATTAATTATTATTATTTTACCTAAAATTGTTCAACTTATTTGCTAGAATTACGTGATAGGTACACACTAGTTGGCAAATGCCCGTCGACAAATCTACACACAGCCTAAACGCTCATCTCGAGAACGCTCAGCGCTAAATATCTTTGATAAATCGTAATAATAAGACGTGCAGTGATAAATCTACACAGGTTCAGCCATAGAGCAGTTCATTCAGTAGTTAATCTCTGTGCTTTTATATACACAACCCTCAATCAAGTTGTCATTTTTACTATCTTGCAAGAAAACGAATTAAAATTAACAAATCCAGTACCTAACTACTCCGACAAGTAACCCTCCGTGCTTCGGAGGGCACGTTAAACTGTCGGTTCCGGCTCTAGCTGCCATTAAGCTCTGACGGAGGCCTTAAGGTGGCCTAAAAACTCCGTCAACAGAGTTGGTAAACTCTAAACCGGTCAAAGAAAGTTGGTCAAACTCCGTCACTAACTCATACTAGCTGGCTTGCTTGCTTACTCCGACCAGTTTTCTACTTTCAGCGACTTTATACCAACTTAGTACCAGAGAGCAGGTCTCTGCATTCTATTGTAAGAAGGGCTTTAAAGCCCCGTTTTCACCAGGGGACATGTCGCGGGAACAAATCGCCCGACATTCACGTAGTTGTCTCCGGCGACTGTCGAGGGACACGAAGGCCGCGCGTGTCGACGCTCGCAGAGCATCGACTAGCAAGCTGCGCGACTCGTAAATGTCCCAAGCGACGTCGGGCGACATCGCGCGGGACACGTGAATTTCGTGTCGAGCGACAGAGTCGCAGAACAAATGTCCCCTAGTGAAAACGGAGCTTTACAAATGCCGATAAAAAAATTGCAGAATGTTGCAGTGCCTAATGTATTGCCTAAAGTAATAAAATCTGTAATTTCTGGAATGGCAACACGAAAAGAAAAATTAAAAAAGAAGAAGAAGCCATCTTTCGTATCGTACAGACTAGACTTTTAGATAAAATTTTACTATAATATTCGATGGTTAAAAATAGGGCTAACTTTCAAGAAAATAAACCGCTACATGAGGAGACGAATATTTTTATTCATAACAGTATTCTTATTTGTAGAAATAAGACTTATCTGTAGAAAAAAAATCATGTTGAATACCATAAAACAACCCTAAGTTTTCTTACAACCTTTTCTAGTAGAACTTATCATAAAAATCTCTTGCAGTTGCCATACTTGTATTCGTTATACTATGTACAACTGCGTGTACCTATGAGGCTACGACTGATTAATAGCAGCTCACATTAGCCGGTAACATACGCGCTGCTCACAATCAGTGATATACCTACCTACATCCTACCTATAGACGTAGATTCTGTTTGTATTAGGTACCTATTTACGTCTTAGGTCTCACTTTGTTACGAGCAAAGTGATAAACTGTACTTACTGTGTTATTTTAATTAATTTAATGAATTAATTTATTTAACCTTGTTGATTACATTTATGAACTTTTGGTAACATTTAAGTACTAGCTACACATACGATGACATAGAGGTATTTAGGTACCTATATGTTTACGCCTACGCACAATGTCACATGACCCTGAAACATTTAAAGACTGGACCTCATTTGAGCGGCGCGGCGCTTGCAGCACTGCGCTGCACGTCAAAATACTCAGAGTGACGCTTACTACAAGCAGCTCTTGGACGATCATACAAAATGCAGGGACCTACTCAAAATAAACCTATTCGTCAGATAAGATACTACTCGTCTCTATAAAACTTGTCAAAAACAGGACGAAAATAATTTTAATTTAAAGAATACCGTTATTCGCAGTTGGTTAAACCCTTACGGCCTTACCACGTTATCAGATTTATCTTGGATTTAACAAAAACCGCCAAAAACCACGTGTGTTTTGTACTTAGTTCCCTGTCAGTAAGTTGTCAGATTTATTGTAACATATAAATCTGACAACTTATTGACAGGGGTTAAGTCCAAAACACACGCGGTTTTTGGCGGTTTTTGTTAGATCCAAGATAAATCTGGAAACATAATTTGGGGGTTAGTGTATTGGTTTTTACTTATACTACAACGTTGACGTAAACTATATTTTTGTATAGAGATTGAGCAGCGCCCCTAGCGGGAAGTTTAAAAAACTGATAATTCTCCATACCAAATTATAGTTTACGTGACTTTGTTGTAAACGTCAAATGTACACACTCGGCATGCTGGCCTAAGAATATTTTTACGTTTTCTTCGTGCCGCGAAACGCAGTGCCGCACAGCGCCGCCGCTCAAATGTGGTCCTACCTTAAAACAATATTTAAACTAATAAAACTTTTTGGGTTAGGGGCTACCACAGGGTGTTTTGTTATTCCATTAAAAGTTCCAGTAAAAATACATGTGCTTTTACAATTCGAGATGCCGTTACTTTTATGATGATGGTTTTCACGGCTTTTTTATAATTCATGGAATTCTGATACAGAAGAGAATGGTGTTTTAAATATTCAATTTGCTATTATTTGAACAAAACACATCACTAGATTTTCCATGTACCATTGGTCAAATGCCCAATCGCAACAAACGCATTATGCCTACATTTTTTAGAAATTTTTACTCCTAGATAAACTTTAAAAGAAAACGAGCCGTATAAATGGACTCCTAAGGGGATTTCTGGAATTTTATTCTAGTTTTCCCCTGCCGGCAGTCGCTAAGGTCACTAAGGGGAATATTGGACAAAAGTTCTTGAAATCCTCCATATGAGCCTTAGATTATAGTTCCATCAATCAATTGACCAGCAAACGAATCAAAAACTCAATGAATCAACAGTAAACTGAATTAAAATTAAATGAATCGATACGTTAATTTGGTTAACCCGTGATTACCTGGTAAGCTTCATAACCGTTATCAGAGTTACCCTTCTCATTTCAGGGGTTGCAAACCAAAACCACGGCCAAAACGCAGTGACATGAGTGTAATATTGTTTCACGATATTGGTGATTATTTCAGATTTCTAGTATATTTACGAAAATATTAAATTAAATTGGTTCGACTACTTAGACTAGGAATATTAGGACATATTATTATTATTGGATAAAACCAAAACTTGACATTCTCTCTTACATACAAACCTAAATACGCCTGCCTACTAAATCTACGAACTCTAAACTAATTACTAAATATAAGAAATAAATTACAATAAAGACAAAACTTGACACTAAACACTATTCGCACGCTTACATGAACACTTGAACAACAAACCTTAAAATATTTTCTATTAACTGACCCGTACATTATATAAAATATCCTAAATAAAATGACTACCTATTATGTAATACTAATTAACGATATACTAGCTATCTATAAACCTCGGCCTGCCTTCATATTGCTATACCCTAAGCAGGGTCCATGAGACATATCTATTTACATCCACCACCAATGTAAAATTTACCTAAACCATGTGAAAGCAATAAATATATTGAGTATTGAGTATTTTTACCGCACTTTTCTAGTGGAAACCAATAATATTTTTTACCAGTAAAACCAGAATTACCTACATAAACAAAATAAATACGGAATTGTGTACTTATTTATGTACTTACTAAGAAAAGGTTAGCTCAAAAAGGTAACCCTTAATCGGCAAAAGTTTGTAACAATCCGATACGAACAAATTCATTAAATACCTTTCCAAAACAAACTCCAATCGGACCTTCAACAAACAATTTTCAAACATCGAACACCCGATCCCGTCTGTACCACGAGCATTCGTTTCTGACGGTAATTTATTGATCGCAAACGAGGGGTTAAATAAGAAAAAAAAAACTCTAAAACTCCTAAGACTTTAGCATCATTATGATAAAATCAATGAATTATTATGAATGAGCCGCGGGTTTCTTCACAATGTTTTCCTTCACCGTTTGAGAACACTGGTACATTTGTTGAATAGGAAATCCATTGGTGCAAGCTCGGATTTGAACCCATGACTTAAGGGTCGTAAGGTTGGGTTGCTACCACTGGACAACCACTGAAATCTACTCGTTAATATTTGATTCACTAGTGGTTCGATAGCGACATAACACTGATGCTAGGGCTTGACTGATAAGCGAACTCCAACATTTGGGAATTACAGTTTTAGATAAGTAGAACTAATTTGTTTTTTAATCTCAAATAAAGGTATTGTATATTTACTTTTTTTTTATGTTTCGGAAAACTTAGAGCATACGTTTTGTAACATTGATTACATAAAGGCTAATTACGAGTTTCCACATACATAATAGAAATATTTTTATGTAAAACAAATCAGTCTGATTTGTATGCGGGCCATCTTCCTTTCTCTAGTTATGTTCGATGAAGATCAAAATAACTAGTCTTTGAGATGTTCTCTTTATGTCCAAGTGTACACTGTATCTAAAACGGGCATGTTTCCATCGACAGACAGATTAATACTCTACATTCTGATTGAAATAGATACGAGAATAGAAAACAAATCTCAGATGTTGCTGTTGAGATTAATATTTATTTTGAGCTACGTCTGTTAGTCCATGTTAGAAAGCTTCACAGCTCAGTCGGTACTGGCTCTGCCTTCCGTGTCGTGGGTTCAATCTCCACCTAGAACAAACATTTCTGTGATGATAAACATGGATGTTTATTCTGTGCCTGGGTGTTGCTAAGTATTATAAGTATGTATTTACAAAAATAGTAATGCAGTTAATAGGTATAAAGTTAAAACGCTCGTGGCTAGGCTTGCTTATAGTAGGTGCCAAATAACACCGCAATACAGGTCATTCATCCACCTTTACCACGATGTCGCAAAATTCAATTTATGTATGGTAAACAAACAGTACTACGAGATTCGAGCGATTACCGTCTTAGCGACAGGTTTGTATCGAAAGCGACAGAATTAGCCATTCATAAATTGAATTTTGCGACATCGTGGTGAAGGTGGGTGAATGACCTGTGTTGCGGTGTTATTTGGCACCTACTATAGTCAATCTTTACCGATCATCTAAGTTAAGCACCGTTCTGCGCGGTCATTATTTCAATGGGTGACCGTTAGTGGCATTTACATCTGAGGGTTGCTTCGGAGGGCACGTTAAGCTGTCGGTCCCGGCTCTAGCAGTCGTTAAGCCATGACGGAGGCCTTAAAGCACTCCGTCAGCAGAGTTGGCCACTAACTCATATGAGCTTGCTTGCTTATAGGCAAAGCTCAACATCATAGGCAATCTAATTTTCTTTTGTATTTGCAACAGTTACTGTAACAGCTCAAGGTGTAAGCCGCTTCGTGATTGCTGTCAGGGATTCTTATTTAGACTAAGGCCTTCAAAGAGTGCACGTAAATAGGGAAAAATAGAGTTTACACGAGAAATGAAGTGTGCGGAAGCAATCTCCCTGTGAGAACCTGGTAATGGCTACTCTGATGTATGGAAGCTACTTTAAACTTGGAGGTGGCATATTTTGGCTTGTAACGTCATTACGTCAAGACGAGGTATATAAGTACCTACATAATAAGCTACGGCAGCGCCATCAAGAGGCAAAATGAGTTTGTTCTATAATTTTAGGGAATTTTTATCTCATTGTAAAATAACTTTTATGAATGTGGACGGATGTAGAAGTAGAGGTAGGCCAAAGAAAAGATGGATGGACTGTGTGAAAGAAGATATGAGTAAGAAAGAAGTGAACACCGAGATGACGGCTGATAGAGGAGAGTGGAAGACGAAGACATGTTGTACCAACCCCACTTAGCGTGGGACAATGGTAAAAGAAAAAGGAAGAAGGGTAAGATGATGATGATGTAAAATAACTTTTATGTTTTTATAAGAATAAAAAATGTCTTTAAACCTATAGGTAAGCGCTAAGTTTATAAGGAAAGAAAGAAAGAAATAAATAAATATTCACGGACACTTAACACAACGCCTTCTAGTCCCAAACTAAGCAAAGCTTGTACGATGGGAACTAGATAGCTGATAGAATACATACATACTTTTTTTTTGTAAATACGTACTTATAATACATAGAATCAAATTAAAGAATAGAAATATCTAGAAGATGAAATTTTAAGAGTAAACCTGAAATATGGACTTTCATGGTAAGTATTTTCGACCAGAATCAAAGAATAAAAAAAGAATCTAAAAAAAAAAAATATTGAGGCGGACTGCTTGAACATTGAGTTTGAATAAAAATCAATTATGTCAAGATTTAAGGTTAAAATACAGTCCGACAAAATAGGTCTGACAATGCGAATGACCATTTACTTTGGGAGTCTGCTCAGAACTCGAGTACCACGTAAATGAATGGAAAAAACTTTTCTCGAAAATTGGAAATATCATAAATATCAGGTTATGAAAAACTATTTCTTTCCTCCACGTTGCGGTCTACGCTCAGAGGATTTACTGAGGAAAATTACGCCGACCTCGCATTGCTTGCTTTAATTTGAGACTACTTTTAAAATTGCCATTTTTTACGCAAAACCTTTTAGTTTTGCATTCTCTACAAGAATAAAGAAGTTTTATTTTATTTTATTTTATTTACTAGGGACAATAAATAGTTATACATTGTGTATTTAAGCTAAAGTACAGAGTAAAAAAAAACAGTTGTTAATGTTTAACCAACACCATTATCCACAGCTTACAAAGAAAAAGAGATCTTGCTACATAAACACCTCTCACCTCTGGTGTTGCAGGTGTCCATGGGCGGCGGTGACCACTTTCCATCAGGTGGCCCGCCTGCTCGTCTGCCAGCTATGGCATAAAAAAAAAAAAAAAAAACTTGATTGTCTAATAGGTAGGTATGAAGCAAGTACATAAAAATAATATAATGAATGCAGAAGTTAAGTACAATTTAGTAACCTACAAACTAAGAATTTTGCGCATTATAGCTTTTTTAAATTGACCGACGGAAGAAAGGTTTTTAAGAGTAGTACTGTAAGCAAGTTGACTCTTGGAAGTCTGTTTTTGAATCAATTTGAGAATTTACCTTTGTTTTAAATCAGAGATAAGAAAAAAGTTGTTAAAAAAGAAAATAAATAAATCGTAATAATTTTTAGTATTTTTGTTATGCAATACCACGGCATTATTAAAACTGGTAATAAATAAATAAATATTCTCGGACATTTCACATAATGCCAAAAATAATCCCAAGCAAAGCTGGTACTATGGACCTAAATTGTTGTTTTTTTTGTAAATACATGCTTATAATACATAGTTATGACACAGTCCTCGGCGGATGAACTCACACCGGTTTTTGTCTTATAAAAAACGCATTTAAAAATTGTGCAACCCGGAACCGCGCCTTAGCTTTATTTATTAAAACTATGCAACTATAAACTTCAGGACCCTTATGTACACAATGCTAAGGTCTATTTTATTAATGAAATGGCTTAAACTTTAAGGTACGAGTAAAATATATTCGAGAGTCAAGTTCACAACTATTCATGACTTAGATGAGAGTATTGGATAGAAAGAGGTTAGCACTAGTTTTTTTTTAAAAGACAGTAAATGCCAAGTGAAAACGAATTTGATTATTAGATACTAATAAAATAAAAATAATAATAAATATCTTTGGACATTACACACAACGCCCTCTAGTCCCAAACTAAGCAAAGCTTGTACAATGGGAACTAGATGGCTGATAGAATACATATAATAATTTTTTTTTTGTAAATAAATACTTATGATATTACATACTACTGAACGTAACCTTTAAATATGTTATTCGTAGAATGTTTTGAAAATTACACTTATTATCAAGCTCCAATTATTTTTTTAATATAATTAATTCACTTAACTAATAAATGAGCCAATGTGTAAAAAACGCTGTGGCCAAAGATCGAGAAGTGTGGAAAAAAAGGGACGCCTTTGCCCTTCAGTAGGATGATAGAGGCTAAAATAATAATAATAATATTTTTTAAGTTTTTATTTATAATATATATTTATTTTGTATATCTATTGGATTTTTTTTTTAATAATTAAGAAAATAAATGAATACGTAAATAATCATGTGCTAAACATACATAATAATTATGTACATATCCTACCTAGATAAACCAAATATAGAAGGGGATTAGTACATTACTTACCAAGAAGAAATTATTTAGCAGCAGATTCCTTGCGCAGACTGTTCTGATTTTTTTTTTATTAATAATTATATTATTAATAAAACCAAAGTTTTCATCACTGGTCATACACCTTATCTATAAAAGTACTGTCGCCCTCAATAACGAAGATACATTTTAAAAGCTTTTTTTAATGAAAGTTTTAAAAGCTTTTACACCAGAACAGCGCCTTCAAGCATCGCGCTATAGCTTTGCGCTTGGAAAGCATTCAATTTTAACTACCTACTTACTACGTTTCCGTTCATTCTGTAAGCTCTCTTTTAATGAAGGAGAATGCTTTTTAGCGTTGTCTTGTCAGCCTGTTGGCTCGTTCATTGAGTCCAAGGCTAAAACAGCTGCGAAAAAAGCTAAGCATATTGTCAAAGGTGAGAAAGTACTTCACACCGGGACAGCTTCCGATTCTTTACCAAGCGCAAGTCCGATCGTGTATGGAGTACTGCTCTCACTTTTGGGATGGCTCTGCTAAATACCAGCTTGAGGCCTTGGAGACCATAGACAGACGAGCCAAAAGGCTCATTGGTAACGATGCGTTGGTCGAGGCTAAACTCCTGAGCCTCGAGCATCGTCGGAAAGTAGCTAGTCTGTCGGTATTTTACAAGATACATTTTGGGGAGTGTGCAATGGAACTCTTTAAGCTAGTTCCCCGTTCCCCATTCCATCACCGGACCACTAGGCGTACGGAAACGAGACACCCAATCATGGTTGATATGCCACCAATCCGCACTAAACGCTTTGCGTCTACATTTATTATGCGGACAGCCAAAGAGTGGAACTCATTGCCGGCGTCTGTGTTCCCGAATGGTTATAAATTTTGGAAGTTTTCAAGAGTAGAGTGAATAGGTATCTTCTAGGTAACCGTGCTACATCGTCGACCACATCATTGCTTAACATCAGGTGAGATTGTGGCCAAACGCTAGCCTATATTGTATAAAAAAAAAACTGTGGTGGACGCGACTCTGATTTCTCTCTGATATATCAGTTCGCGTCCCGAGCCCTGAGTCTATGCATTTGTTTTGACTTTTGACTCGAGTATAGCACACGCAAACGCAAGGCGAGACGTTTTGTTGGAAATTGCACAGTTCCCAAATCTCCCGCTAGAGGCGCTTATCCGGTTTTCACACAAAATTTCTCGCTTTGCGAATGCGTTTGCGTGTGCTATACTCGGGTCGAAAGTCAAAACAAATGTACAGACTCAGGGCTCTGATTCTCGTATATCAGTTTACGTCTCGTTGGAAAAATTAACTTATGTGTTACTCCTATGATCTGTGATCCAGGTCACGGACAATATATTTTCCAAGTTTTATCCAAATCGGATCAGTAGTTTTTGCGTGAAAGAGTAAGAAACATCCATACATCCTTACAAACTTTCGCGTTTATAGTTTTGTTTTGGTTTTATTTATTTAGTTTCTGCAATAGATAAAGTAAAATATTAAAAAAAACCTGTGCGTAGAGTCCCTACGCGCGGGAGAAGTTATACTTCGAGTGCCACGCATTCACTCTCGCTCTGTGTTTAATGTGAAATTAATTTAGTATTTATTTTTATGTACTTAACCAATATCCAGTATACTAAATTTTCACTTCAAAATAAAAAGTAAAATGTTGCATGAACACTGCCATCTATTATATTTTGATTGTAGCGTATTATAGTCTCTTTCTATTCCACCCGCTGTCAGTTGGAAGTCGTTTATCTTCAAAAACACGGGCGGTCAAATGCTGAATTGCTGAACACTGCCATCTATATTTGATAGCCAGCATTTGTAGCGTATTAGAATCTGTCTCTTTCTATTCAGGGGGAATAGAAAGAGACAGAGATATATGCTTTAGGTAGGCTTAGAAAAACATCAAATCAAGAAACGGCATTGATGGCCTATCATGGCTATGTTGACTCCGTCCTTAGATACGGCCTGTCTATTTGGGGATACAGTACGGATTTTGATAAAGTTTTTATTGCACAAAAAAAAATGTGTTCGTGCAATTTGCGTTATTGGCCCTTTAGTGTCTTGTAAGCCTTTTTTTCAAAAGCTAAAAATATTAACTCTTCCTTGTCTCTACGTATATGAAACTGCATGTTTTGTGAAGCGGCATAACTATCTATACAAAACAGCAAACGATGTATACTTGCGTAATACAAGAAATGGCGAACGTCTCGTGAGCGAATTTACTGCAAGAACTTCTCTCTATCAAAGAAACTGCTATAACATGAGCATAAAAATTTTCAATAAAATACCACACATTATAAAAGAACAGCCCCTTAAAAAGTTTAAGAGCGTATTACGCACCTGGTTGCTGGATCATGGGTTTTACACGGTTCGTGAATTCATGGAGTTAAGGTAAAATTGTATAGTTGCTATTAGACCTACCTAACTAATATAGAAAAATGTTTTGCATGCTATAATTTTAAAATTGCGAAATAATGGATCCTGTTATAATTTTGTTTATCACCTGTAGTGTACCTATTTCAAGCAAATAAAGAAACTCTAACTCTAACTCTAACTCTCTATGTCATCCCGTAACGCAACGTTGTTGGAAGTTGCATTAGAAGTATAACTTCAAAAAAAGCAGGTAGTAGACTCGCTAGGGCTGTTAAAAAGCAAAAAACCAGTGCTAATGGTACAGTTTCACTAGTTATTCATAAATTATTCGTCGCACACTCCACACTTCCTTGGCGAGAAACGCCACGAAGATGAAATTTTTAAAAATGTGTCAAGCACGAACTCTCATGTAGGTACCGCGATTCCTAACGGCCGGTTTTGGTTTTGTAAGAAACGGACACCGCCATAGGTATTACATAGGAGCCAATCTGAAAAATATCAAATTCAAAACAAGTGAAGGTGAAAATGACAGTCGTCCGAAAAAACAGTGTAAATGTGACTGTAGTTTGTAACACAGTTTTATTCTGTACACTTGTAAGTAAGCTCATGGATAACTAGATGGCGCTGTCTGAAAAATGCATCACTATTTATTCATTTACTTAAAAATAAGTGGACCCATTCTCTACTCTTATTATTCTCTTATTTTTACTCTACTGCATCACGAAAAAACGGCGCATTGATTCACTTTGGACACTTCAAATGAGCTACTAGTAGATAAAACTCTTTTTTGATCCCGCTTATTAATAAAAGTATAGAATCAATAGTATTGAAAAAAAAATACTGTGTATATGATGTAAAAACACGATTCCAAAAAAATTCTTACGTTCCCACGTCTCCGTTATTTATTCTAATCACTATACCAGTCAACGTTTTTAAGGGACCCAAGGCTTAACGGGGCCTAACGCCGGGACATAAGGGCCTCTTGCGCTGAGCCGATAACGTCCAGAGCAAAGGCAAGTTAAATATTCAGATGAGGCGGTTTTACACGACAAAAAGGCTTTTTTAGCAAGTAAATGACAATGTTTGAATGAAAAATATATAACTGGGAACCATTGGTGAAGCCACAGATCATATTATACTATGTGAAGCCTTTTAAATCTATTTTTGCTTGAAAATTTACTTTGAAAATTTACAACTTCTTCCGCGCGGAGGGACTCCATGCACTGGTTTTTTATATTTTCTTTGTTGGTGTTGTGATACATCCGTCACTGTTTGACGACTAAACGGATAATTTTATATCAAACTTTTAGTCCAAATTTTTTTCAATAATGTACATTTTCATTGTTAAGTAAATTAAAACTGTCAGTGTAATTCACGTTTATTTCTAAACTTTTTTAAGGTAGATAATAGTAATAATTTTAATTAATTTTTGTAAGTACGTGTTTATTGGGTCGCCGCTGCCGTAACCTTTTCATTGTAAATAGTGCGTCAATTGACTTGTGTCTTATCTAAGAGCTCGTTGCTCTATGATCTTCTTACGCTTCTGTATGTATACAGCTCTTGACTGAAGTGGATGTCGCACATAGTTATATCTGTTACGCTAACTTGGCTGTAGAGTTCTACTTTTAGAACAATTTATTTTATTTAGGAAATAAATATATCATATGATGACTTGAATCAAATATAAAGAACGTGTGAGTGAAAAGTGAACTAAGGTAGACCCAAACCACAGATCATATAATACTACTATAAATATAATTAAACATAGTAGTAGGTATACCAAAGTAGTATCTACCTACTATCGATATGGTATGAGTTGATTGAGTAGTCTCGACTGCACCAGCAGAATATATACTTATCAAGCGGTAACGTAGCACTATTATAAATTTTTTTTATATTTCATAGACAACATAATAAAATGCACAGCACATGTACGTAAAGAATAGCATAATTTAAACCGAATTTTCTAGAGTTTACTTAATATATCAAGATAAAGACTAAAGTTCAAAGTTCACTTCTTAAAATTAGCCTCGAACAACTAAACGTAAATCACAGAGCAAGTGTTTTATACATTTTTAATTAGACCCGCCATCTTGGAAAATGGCGGCCAAGATGGTGGCGCCATAAATTTACTCGTAAACCAAACAGGTTAATATTTAAGTGGCCGTATCGAGAATGTATTTTTTTGTACGAAAGTTTATTGAACTCTGTCAATTATACGACTAGGTTTTTCTTTAAATGGGTAACTATGAAATATGAGTAAAATGCCACCCATACAAAAAAGTGTTGGTTTCAAAACGTCATCGACTATAAGTTAGCGACTGAGCCCGGTCTTAATAATACAAGACTTGAGCACATTAAGTACCTATAACTTGTCTCTTACTAAATTTATTTAAATACATTAATTATGGACACTAGTGTCGATTCTGCTGTTGGATTTTTCGAACCCTAATTTGACAGGGCTATTATGTTAGCCATCTTTGTCGTTTCAGTTTTCGAACATTTTGAGCGTTGTCAAATTAGGTTTAATAACAGAATCGACATCAATATATTATTATCTATTTTTGTTAACCAAACATAAAATACATGCAGCTGACATATAATACACGCGATGACCCGAAACATTGATATCAAACTCTCAGTTACAATGTTGTTTGATGACTTCAGCAGAACCCCATTCACTTCCTAAAGCCGTACGTTTGAAAATGGAATAAAACTCCACAATGTAAGAAGTATGACGTTCCATTGCCCAGTGGATATGACTCTAAAAGATAAGTGCGTATGCTTTATGGAAGCGTAAAGTGTTGATAGGGAGTTTTAATCTTTCCCGGTTGATACACGGGAGGCAATTTCGTTATTTATTTTGGGATTTTGGGAGTTGTAGCAGCTTAACTTCTAAACTGTCAGAATTCCAGAAACTGTAAAAACAATTAGTACTAAGGAATGTGTCGTCATCCGCTAACAGCCGAACCCAATTTTAACCCATAGTTGTGTAGTAGGTGCACTTGGTAAAGGTTTGGTGCGTCAAAACCATAAGTTTTTGTGGAAATAAGCTAAGTATGTCACAAGACAAGTGCGGGAAGACCAAATACATGTTTAATATTGAAAATGACCACAGAAACACACTCCAAGGTTTCGTATCTTATGCCTTGATCACACGTACCGAGCAAACCGGCTCGGTACGTGTGATCAAGACAGTAAAATGTTTCTCGGCCGAGACAGTGTAGTTACCGAGTAGCTGTTCACAGCCGTTTTGAAATCAGCACAGTCAGTTCAGTTCTATTGAGACTACAATTCGGACACGATGGATCGTAAAAAGATAATTAGAAAGCGAGGGGCGAGACAGTGCACGTTCAAACGTGCCGAGTGAGTGAGCGAGACCGTGCGGGGAAGCGGGAGGGTAGTAACTCGGTCTAGTAAGTAGAACGGCAGCCGAGCTATTGTCTCGCCACTTCGTTCGGCCGAGCGCTCGGCCGTGCACTCGGCGCTATGTTTATACGTACCGAGTAATCGACCGAGAGCACTGTCTCGCCGGTTTGCTCGGTACGTGTGATCAAGGCATTAGTGTCCGATGATGGTTAACATTGATGAACAGAATTATGTTATTTTAATGATGGTAACTAATTACAAAGAAAGCTACGACTAAAATTGTCTTAAATAAATAAATATTCACGGACACTTCACACAACGCTTTCTAGTCCCAAACTAAGCAAAGCTTGTACTATGGAAACTAGATGGCTGATAGAATACATACATTGGTACTGATTTGGACCAGTTGAGCTATCTATAAATCGTTTGCAACGGTTTGTGGATAGCTCAACTGTTTCATGTGTATTTTGTAAATATTGTGAATATTGTAAATACTGTATTAGTTGTAATTTTCTTTGTGAATACATACATACATAATTATATTATATTTTTTCTGTAAATACATAACTTATAATACATAGAAACACCCAGACACAGAATATTCTTCACAATATTTCTTTTTCCTAGAAGTCTTTGTCTAGTAGACAATTCTTTTCAAGCTGATATAAGTGTCAATTCTGTTGTTAGGTTAGTTAAAAAAATGCAACATAGAATTGACTCCAATATTGAGAACACGTAGAGGTCATGAAATAAACCCCCGTGTATTTCCACAGAAATGTTACTAAAATATCCCATAAAATGGACTCAAAGACCAATAACAAGTATAAAGTAATTATTTTACAACTTCGCGCTAAACAATTCATTTCGACTTTATTTGACTGCCGATAAGGGTTGTATGAATAAAATTATTGTCCGAATAATTGAAATGATAATATTAGCATAACATAATTGGTGATAGCAGGTAACATAATTTATAGGCTACATAACTAACGGCTTGATACTAACAAAAAGTTAATATATCTTGGTGAGGATCAAAAACGCGACCTACGGCGCCAAAGAGCTACACAAGTTATGCCTGATAAACAGTCACTTAGACGTGGTTCACACGGCATTGTCCTGTACGATTTTTGGCAGTATACGTCTTAACGAATAAATAGTGGATCATACATTGTACATAGTACCATTCACACGACGTATGTAATGCATTTCTTTTTTTAGTATGTTGCTTACAAATATTCAAAGAACTCTTAATTTAAATAAATGTGACGCATCATCTTATTCACTGAGATCCGAATCTTTTGCATATTCATAGCTATGCTTCTTATAAAACTATGACCGGAATATAACGGCAGTAGGTACAGCAAGTACTGCTCCTATCGGTAACTTTTAAACGATCCAATTTGAAATATTTGATTAATCAAGCATTGATCGCTTTACTATCTTTTGCCCGTGGCTTTAGGCGTATGGTAGTCAACATTAAAATTAATTAACTGTTTCAGAATTTAATTTTGTTTCTTAATATCATTATAAACCTTATTTTCTTCTCAATTATAGTTGGAAAAGAAAATGAAACTTGAATCAACAAAATAATAAATAATAATAATAAATATTCACGGACACTTAACACAACGCCCTCTAGTCCCAAACTAAGCAGAGCTTGTACGATGGAAACTAGATGGCTGATAGAATACATACATACATTTTTTTTTGTAAATACATACTTATAATACATAGAAACACCCAGACACAGAACAAACATCTATGTTTGCCACACACAAATGTTTGTTCTCGGTGGGGAAATGACTCTGTAGTCTTGTGTCTTTATGTAAGAGATTGCATTTACAAGTAGGTAAGTACTTATTTCATTTCCTTTCTTAGGTATACATTTTGTTTATTAGTTTATAAGGTACCTACTAGTCGCCCGCGGCTTTGCTCGCGTTCTAGCTCCTTCAGAGTGTAACTTTTCAAAATTCCTTTCTTAGATTCCTACACTATATACGGATACTACCCTTCAAATTTCATCCCTCTAGGACTTATAGTTTAGGCTGTGCGTTGATTGTCAGTTGGCTTCAAAAGAGTGTCATATATTTAGAAGAAGATACTCGTACAAAAAACTGTTTTCATTCATTCATTCATTCATTCATTCATTGGCGGTTGTTTAATAACGGTCACTATTTTTTAAAGACCTTAGTTTCACTGAACAGGTGTAGAGGATGAGGGTCAACCTCTTCAGTTTCAGCTTAGGCGGTATTATTTAGTATGTGGTTTGGTCAAGGGGATCAGGAAGGAAGTGAAAATGGAACCTTACATGTTTGTGATAGAGGTGACTTTGGCCTGCATGGTTCAGTTCAGAGTATTTGAAATGGCTTTATATTAGGTAGTGTAATGTGCTGACATAAAGTAGGTAAAGGATTACTTAATACACAAAAAACACGGGTTTACTGTGACAGTTTAGTCGGTATTAGCTCTGCATTTCGTGCTGTGGGTCGTAGATCCGATCCCCACTGAGAACAAACATAAATTTTGTATGTGGCAAACATAAATTTTGTTCTATGTCTGGGTGTTATTATGCATTATTATAAATATGTACCATCTAGTTACCATAGTATAAGCTCTGTTTAGTTTGCTACTAGAGGGCGCTCTGTAAAATGTCCAAGAATACTTATTTATTTGTTACTTCTAGTTAGTTATAGTTACTCACCCCCGTATACCTACTAACTCCTCAAATTCATCAACTCAAAAGTTTTTTTTATTCGGACTAAGTGTGTACATATTGGTTCGAAATAAAAAAACTTTTGGATTGTCCATGTTTTGTTAGTAGTAACACTTCAAAGTACCTAAAGAAAGTAGTTCCTGTAAACTAAAAGACAAAATAAAATGCTTCTATGCAACATACACATGAAGACCGGAAAAATTTGTTCAAAGTTTGATAGTATATTCTCTTAGTACTCTACTAGGTAAGAAGCTGACCAAAGGGTTTTAATATCGAAATAGCTGCTTCTTTTATACAAGTTTTTGTAATAACATTGTCCGTAACTTAAAGATTCAAAGAAAAACTACGGCATAACACCGTCCCTAAGTAGCAATAAAAATAATGGTCGTGAAGTTGAGGAGTTGAAGTTTCAACTAGAGTTGGGACAGCCACCGGCTTTCGCAGTCCGAAACCTGAGTCCGAATCTTCTCTATTACTGCGTGTTGGTAGTGTCGATACCATTGTTTTATTTTTTTAAACTAACGTTTAGTTAGTTTGATGTACGCTAAAAATGCTGCCTACCCTTTCTTATAAACATAATTAATAGCTGTCAAATAAGGTTAGTTTAGAAAAATGCAACAAGACAATTTTGACGCCAATGCCTTCTGTTAAAAACATGCGATGTCATAAAATGGTGCAAAAATGGCAAGAAGATAAAGAAATGTTAGGAATTTATTGAAGAATAACCACGTGACTGACTTATTGTTGAGCAATGACATTATTGACTAGAGTAGCTGGAGTATTTCTAGTACTTGAATACGTATTTATTTTTGGCAATTTGAGGCATCATTGCAAGGTACCACAGTGCTTATACAAAGTCTGAATAATTTCCCTGTCTTTTTGCAGCCCGAATATCGCTGCCTTTTCGCGGTCCGAATATTCTATTATTTTTGCAGTCCGAATATCCCACTCCTATCTCTAACCATAACCGTGGGTAGCGGGCATAACTCGGTAAAAGACATTTTAATATTTCGTTACTTTTGCTGCGGTTGCCAAAGATATTAAAAATTCCAACCACTATTTCCCGAAGAAGGCTTTCGAGGTATTTGTGACATGAATTATGAGGAAAGACTACCTGGTACCTGGCAATAAAGATTTCTGTTGGAAGTGAGTATCTATAGACAGCATAAAATGTCATGTATTACTTGACATTCTGTCTGCAATAGAAAGTGGCCACTACAAAAATATTTATACTTGTACCGGGTATTAGCCTTAGTGTCGGTAGTACCATTGATTTGTACCATTGATGGTACAAGTGACACAACTTTGTATCTTTAGTACCATTAATGGTACTAGTGACAATTATTTTGGATCAGTAGTACAATCATAAATATTTTGCTAGAACTTATAAAGTCAGAAGTCCCAGAATGGGACCCAACTAAATTTATTACTGATTTTGAACAGGCTATTATCATTGCCATAAAATTTGTCTTTCCCAACGTTGAACACCACGGATGTTATTTTCATACCTATAACGGTCCACTGCTGGACGTCGGTCTCTCCCAAGACGCGCCACTAAGCCCGGTCTTCGACTCTTCTCTTCTCATCTAGTGTTTGCCAGCTACATTTCGCAGATTATCATCTTACCTAGCCGGAGGGCTTCCTACACTACGCTTACCTCAACGCGGTAACCACTCGAGTATTAGTTTGTGCCGGGTATGTATAATTTTAATTATATACGTTTTCGGTTTTATTTTTTCTATCTCTTTCGATCGAATTTGAATCTGCTTGTCAATGCAAAAGACAAAAGACGGTGTACTAAATATTTCAAGCTCACATCGAAATTATTAATAACAGAGCAAGGGTTTTAATCAAGTTGTTCAACCAATTTAAAAAGTACTTGTAGCGTGGCTAGACAGGAAAATAACTCTGAAATTCAGTCTTGTTTAAAGATTTTCAGGTGTAAAGGTAAAGTTTGTTAACCTTAAACTGACGAGGAGAAAACCCAATAGAATACTAAGTGTCAGCTTTCAACTATGCAGTAACGATACTGAATTTCCTTGGATAGCTTCTAAAGAAGTTTTCTAAAAGACGGTACAGAATAACGACCGTAATTTTGCGTCACTAGTATATAAAACACACTGTTGCTTACCGATGGTAAATATTTTTAAGGTTATACTTTGGAAAAAGCAGATATAGTAGGTGCCAAATAACACCGCAATACAGGTCATTCACCCACCTTCAATACGATGTCGCAAAATTCAATTTATGAATGGCTAATTCTGTCGCTTTCCATACAAACCTGTTGCTAAGACGGTAATCGCTAGTAGTGTTTGTTTACCATACATAAATTGAATTTTGCGACATCGAGGTGAAGGTGGGTGAATGACCTGTATTGCCGTGTTATTTGGCACTTACTATAGCAGAATAACTCTGCCTATAGCAACGCAATGCCTCATTAAGCACGTCTATTGAACACGTGCCATATGAGGCATCTTACTGCATTCACTCTTAGACTATTAATATGTAGATAGTACAAAGATCTGGAACCAGTGATTTTAATATTTATTTAACATGCAAGACATCCCGTTTGCACATGGCGGTACGGGAAGTAAAATTCCCATTGCAACCGTGCAAAGTGGAAGTATCATTCCCATTTATACAACTCGTTAAAAGAAATATATAATACTAGCTGCCACTCGTGGTTTTGCTCGCGTGGTAGCAGAATACGTATTATTTGGTTTAAATCTTTGATCCTAAGTTTAGACCCTTTAGGGTGCAACTTTTGAAAATTCCTTTCTCTTTCTTGATGCACCCCTACACTATACAAGGTGTCTACCCTCCCACACCTCTAGGACTTATAGTTTCAGCTGTGCGTTGATTGTCAGTCAGCTTCAAAAGAGTTTTATATATTTAGATTACTTTCTCCGCCTTTTAGATAACCCAGGTTCCAACGATCCAAAATTTCCCTAGATCGCCCCTTACCGTAGGCATTTACATAAATATTGCACGGACCAAAACCTGAATGGGTATTTAAGTCTCATTCAGGTTGCAACGGCATCTTAACCATTCCAAACCTTTGCAAATAACCTCTTGAACCTTGCCTCTTCAGACATAAGACTGATTTTAGATTAGCATTCTTGATATCGACCCGCAGACTTGTATTGTCGAAGTCTAGAACCACTTTGAATTTGCGTTTGGGAACTACGTTTGGGACGAATTCGATCGTATCGTAATAGAATAGAGATGAAAATTGTTCAGCAAATTTTCAGTGTTGGGTAGTTTGGGCTGAATTATTAGAGAGACATAACTGGCAACGCTGATAGTGTGGTAAACAAGCTAGGTTGCTTTATTAAGCCTTCTTTGAACTTATAAAACAACTAGCTGATACCCGCGACTTCGTACGCGTGCGAAACTTTCCACCAAAATACCTATCTGTCAACCAACATACGATGAACCTCGTGTCAAAGGCTGCTTTTGGTTGAGAGAGGTCAAGCTGTATCTAAAAATCCACGTCTTTGATTTCAATAAAATATAGCCTATGTTTCAACCCGGAAAAAGGGCTTCTGAATGGTATAAGTTTAATTGAAATTGGTCCAGTAGTTTAGGCGTGATCCGCGAACTAACAAACAGACAAACTCGATTTTCGAATTGCTAATAGGTTAACGTAAGAGCCATTATAATATCTCGGATTCTTAGGGCTGTATGCTCATTATATACACTTAAGTCTGCACTAATGCTTGATTTGAGTCGAGCTTTCATTCCGAAATTTCGATTGACTGTCGAATATTAAACGTTCAGCCAAATTTGAAACGATACTCGAGCACTGTTTGAGCACAAATTTCATCTGTAATATTTCTATGGAAAACTCTTGACAATTCTGGTGTCTTTTGGAAATAAGAACGTCACTTGAGTCTCAATTTCTTAATCTGTACTTAGATAATTTGAGTGCAGATTAATGAGCATAGGGTCTTATGGCATAGGGGCCTTAGTAACTATTATCTGTTGTTATTCAATAAATTTTCTGGTTGGTAGACTTTCAAAGGTAAAAAGCAATCCTTTTAGTGATTAAATTCGTTCACAATAATCCTTTTTAGTAATAATGAAAAGTGACCTTTCTCTTTGAACATTCACTTTTGTGATCACACAGATATGATTTACTCCATTTATTCCTACAAGAAAGTACTACCTAGTTGGCATTCGTGAATTTTTTCCACTTTTATCTCGTAGTAGGTATCTCTCCCTCAATTTGTATCTATTCTTTATATTCCTGCATGGTTGAGTTAGGTTTATTTTTAACTTTTTCTAACTAGTAGTAAGAAACAGAAGACTTCCTAAAAATAATAAAATAGAATAGAACTGCATATTAAATTAAAAATATTTATGTACACAGCTCCCCACACACATCCTTGTTTACACACCAAGCATACCAATTCAATTTCAAGTCATCCCGGCAGCACTCACATCCCCGACTTACATCTTTACACAACGATCACAACGCTATTATGCTAAACCTAATTTTATAATCGTTAACCCTTCATAATTAATTTAAGTATTCTTGATATTGTTTAGAGATACATGAAATTATTATTGAATACTTATTACGCTGTTGTGTTTGCTATTTAATGAATTCTGTATTGTATTCTATAATGATTCTTTTTTTTTTCTTAACTTCTTTTCTTTATAATGTAAAATGATCAAGATACTTAATGGCGTAACTGTAATTCATTGGAAGATTCGCAGAACCTACAACACAAGTCTTATGACTTAGTGTAGGTATTGTATTAAAATATATAGATATCAAGCCGTTAACTTTAAGACACCCATATTGTATACATGTAATATAAGAGTGTGCTTTTAATGAAATAAATAAATTATCTTATCTTATCTTATCTAACGGTAAAAAATCTTAATTTGTCTTTCAATATAGACTTTTACCATGTTTCTAGCAAATAAACTATTTAGTTTAATTTCATGTAGGCTTATTCACAAGAGCAATGGCGGATTTAGGATTTAAGCTTACGAGGGGTAGGACCTGGATTTTAATTTAGGGAGGGCTTTTTAGCGAGCTATTTAGGATTTTCGCTAACAAATCATTTCCTTCTACTTTTAATCCTACTCTTGGGTAGCACAGAACTTTTGGGGACAGCTTTATCCCCTAGCCTCCCCTTTACCAGCGAATGTTACCGAGAATCCTAGTATAGAGCCAGGAGTATGTGACTATTAGGTGCTGTATAGAACTACGGTAGAATAGATGCTGTTTACGACCTTTTACGAGCGTGCTAAGTAAACTATGTTGGAGCAGTCAAAGTGCTGAACTGAGTAACAATGCAAGTAGAATAATGAGTTTTGTCGATGTTCATTTATTGTGGTGAATTTTGGTAGAAATGAATTCAACGGTTGTGCATGAAACGAATAGAATAGAGTATTTTTTTATAGCCAAAAGAACACAGGTTATTGGGCAGGTAAACAACAGTAACAGATATAAAAGAATTAATACATACATTTTAGCCGGCGAGCTCCAAACTAGGCTGCATTATTCATCTATACAAATATTATAAAGAGGAAAGGTTTGATTTTTTGTTTGTTTGTTTGTTTGTATGAATTGAATAGGCTCCGAAACTACTGGACCGATTAAAAAAATTCTTTTACCATTAGAATCCTACATTATCCCTGATGAACATAGGCTATATTTTATCCCGGAATTCCCACGGGAACGGGAATTACGCGGGTGAAACCGCGAGGCGCTGCTAGTACTCTATAGTCTAGTACTCTAAATGTCGAAAGCATAGGAAGTAGGTGTGTCAGGATCATAGTGTTTTTTTTTATTTTTTGTCTAATCTAACTTTATTTATTATAAGCCACACCCATTCTAGGACATACAAGTATATACAGAAAAATTCTAGTAAAAATTACATTAGAGTTTCAAAATTACCTAATTAATTAATAGATACCTAACCTGATAAACAATTTGGAAATTCTAACGTAGATAATGTCTGTTTGTTTCCTTTGTGTGTTGTTCTAACACATTTTAATTTTATTTCTAAATGTTCTGTTTTTAAATTAAATAAATATAAAAATAAAATATAAATATTCTTGGACCTTACACACAACACCCTCTAGTCCCAAACTAAGCAAAGCTTGTACTATGGGAACTAGATTGCTGATATAATACTTATATACTTTTTTTTTGTAAATACATACTTATAGTACATAGTAACACCCAGACACAGAACAAACATTTATGTAACGGTTTTACCTTTGAAATTACATTGTTTACCTAATTTACTAAATAATATACACGTTTATTGCTCACATTAAATAGTACCTACATTAACCCAATCGACATACAATATTGAATACTATTACCGAACATAATGAATGCTAACAGCTGTTCGGCAGCTAGTTAGCGATGGAAACTATTGAATTTATAATTGCAATCAGTTGCAATGAATATGCTTTAAAACCTTACACCACACTGGTTTTTTCATACAACTAAAATAATTAAACAAGCCACCTGATGTAGCCACTGCCTATAACGATTCTTATAAGAATAAGAATCGTTATAGGCGACTGCCTATAGCAACTGATGTAGCAACTGCTACATCAGGTGAAAAAAAAAAACATAAGAAACATATGAGGTCAATAAAGAAACAAAAGAATGTTTCTTTATTGGGAAGTTCTATAATGTAAAATAAATATTTTCTATTACTTACTTACTTTAGCTTCTAGAGTTATTGAAAATAGAAAAATATTATTTGGTTCTAGAGTCTAGAAAAAAAGCAAGGATTGGGTATTATTATGGTAAAAATATTTTTTTGATAGCTTTTGATTTATCTCTTTATTCAAGACTAAGAACTTAAGCACTAAAATACTGGCATAAAACCATAGTGAGTCATAGAACCAACTTCAAAACGGAGGAGGTTCTTAATTCGGTTGTATTTATTTTGAATCTATAAATTATGAAAATGTTTGTTGTTTGCCGCAAAACCGACAACCGACAACCGTTGGAGTAAACTAATACTCGAGTGGAGACCTTGTTTAGGCAAGCTTAGTGTAGGACGCCCTCCGGCTAGGTGGGGTGACGATCTAAGAAATGTAGCTGGCAGGTACTGGATGAGAAGAGCCGAAGACCGGGCACAGTGGCGCGTCGTGGGAGAGACTTACGTCCAGCAGTGGACCGATATAGGTTGATGATATTGATGATGTTGATGAAAAAACCAGCCTATCCGATAAACCAATCATAAAAACCTAACCGTACCTATTGTAAAGTAATTGAAGCAAATTTCGTATTTCATTCATCAAAATTTGGCAGGTAGCAGGTGCATAATGCCGTATATGCTTTCGATAATTTGAAACTCGTCATTCACTAATACGTCATTTTGTTTGAACGATAGCTTATTATAAATTTCGATGGAAATTATTCCCATATTTCATTTTAGAACTGTGATCCATCAAATTGTTTCAAAAATATAATTTATTTTACTTGTTGATTTTAATATCGTATGAGATAAGCCTACTAACTTAGGGGATGAGTAAAAAAAAGAAGATTTGTCAATTGCGACGCACTCGTTCTCAATGTTATCCATAAAACCAGTGCTAACCCGAAAAACTGAGTTTCAAGATTGAAGGGAACCAATTTACTTTGGCACTCGTAATTTTTCCCTAAAAAAATCAAATCTTAATGAACTAAAAATGTGTAAATATTATTCCCACAAAAAGTTGAAACTTCACAAAGAAATCCGAATCAAAGGCCGGTTAAAAGGAAGTGGGTTTAATGAACTTGAGTCGAATTAACCGCGAATTTTCTAAGATTTTGAAACACACGGGCAACTAATTGCTAGAGACAATAGACACGGGCAATTTGTTGGTAGAGCGTCGCTTGTTACATGCTGCCTGTGCATCTAGATTCACAACATTTTACGGAATCGTAGAAAAATTGAGCATCTATACTATTATATAACTGTAAAAAAGCCAAAAACTAAAATTAAAGATATGGATAAACTAAATATACAGATCTACTAAATGAACGATTCTGATTCCGAAAATCGAGTTTGTCTGTCTGTCTGTTTGTTTGTTCGCGGATCACGCCTAAACTACTGGACCAATTTCAATGAAACTTATACCATTGGGAAGCTCTTTTTCCGGATTGAAACATAGACTATATTTTATTGAAATTAAAGACGTGGATTCTAAGATACAGCTTGACCTCTCTAAACCAAAAGCAGCATTTGACACGAGGTTCATCGTATGCTGGTTGACAGATATTTTTTGGTGGAAAGTTACGCACGCGTACGAAGTTGCGGGTGTCAGCTAGTATTTCATATTATTTGAGTCAATCCAATTTTTGATTTTTAATGCCTACTTTGGTTTCAGCAAAGCGTTTGTTACAATGAATGACAGTAAATGTCAAACAATATTACAAAAATGCTCAACACTTACGAACGTATCGGTATTGTCGAGCTTTAAAGGCGCTAGTAGGATGCAAAATAAAAAAAAAAACCTTTCGACGTTGCGCTTTGAATCTTTTCGCCTTGTAACAAATATTTTAAGATCTTAAGTTTGTAGAGTTGCGCAACTTTAATTTCTCGTATGACACGCACCACAAAGCATTTTCAAAGGGATATAATTAGGCTTTGTCTGAAATTTGGAATTAACTTTCTTGCGTCGTAAATCATCTATGATAAGACTTCTGATTTGTTACAGCGCAGATTAGAAGTCAATGAGAAGTGGAAATTAGGCCAAGGAGTTTCTCTTCTTTCTTCGAACTGCTTTGTTATTTAGTATGTACAAAGTAAGTTGCTGGTTTGGACTCCATAGCTATGTAGAAGGAAAAACATTGTAAAACCACGTGAAGAGAAGTCTACTAATATAAATTAATAAGAAACAGAGTCAGACTAGAAAATGACTTAAAGCCGGTTTACATTATTCCAGTTCAGTGATCCAGTCCAGTGCTGAACTGGATTCGTTATCGTCTACATTATTCTAGTAATTTAGAAGCCGTTGAAACGTGAACACTACAGTGACAATGATTTCAAAAAGAGATCAGTTTCTCAATGGCACTGGATAGGCCGTCTACATTATTCCAGTTGCACTGGATTGATCGCACTGGATTCAAAAGTAGACCACGAATCCAGTTACTGGACTGGAATGCTTACTGGATTCAGTTCATTCCAGTGCCGGTTTACATTTTTCCAGTAAGCAATCCAGCACTGGACTGGATCGCTGGACTGGAATAATGTAAACCGGCCATTATGCAGGTCACGAAAGCAAAATACTCCTATGACAATGCAACTGCTTCTTGCAAGCAGACAAAAGTAGGTGGTCGCTGGAGTGCAGACATTGAAATCTCAGTCAGTAGCTGATGAACCAGCAGCTTCCCTTTAAGGTCTCCGTCATGACCCACTGTGACCAGGTCAACGTGACCTCGAAAACACGGAAGCCCTTAAATAAAAATACCTCGTTACTACTTAGGCCTTTACATCTATTGAAGATGATTTATACAGCGTCAGGAGGCAACCTATGCCTACACTTAACGGGACACTGTAGTGCCTGGGACAATGTTTAGATGGAGTAGGCTTGTCCAGCACGAATACCGCCTCTTAGCCTAGTCAGCCATATCCACAGGAAAGACAAGGTCAATACATGCGGAACTAAGTCAAGGCTCTAACTCTCTGGAAACAAGGCGAGCACAAGATCAGATCGCTACCATCTGTAAGGTTTTTCGTGGTACAATAGACGCACCCGATCTGCTGAATGAGTCACTTCTACTCTTTGTCCCTAATAATTATGTACGAGGCAGGATGCACAAACTCTTTGCTCCACCGTCTAGTCGAACAGTTGCGCGCGCTAACTCTCCAATACCTCGGACACTCACCGCCCTTAACAACCTTCTCAAGGCCAACCCAAACTGTGATGTGTTTGCAGACAACTGGCCACAAATTATGGCGGAATGCCTAAAATACTGCGAGGCAATAATTATTATAATTATTTTTGTATTTGACATTCTATTGACTCTTTGACATTTTATTTTTTAATAATTAATTGAATGAATTTTAGATTGTATTACTATTACTTATGACTTATGTGTACCTAATTTGACTTGTTTTAATAAAAATACCTTGTGAATTTGTATGTATATATAGTTCTATAATTTAATGTGTATGTTATAATAATTAGTGTAATTGGTTTATCACCGTGCTAGTTATTAAATTAAATAAATAAATAAGGGTTTCCTCACGATTAAAGTCCTATCTAAAAAGGCATAAGCACAAAGCTTCCTTATCTTTCCCAGACTGAAAAGCAACATTATGAATAACAATTGTTATAGCAACAACATTGTAAATTGTTGTAATAACATAATAAGTTGCTAGAGATGACAAAAGGAGAGCATAACTCGGGTTCCTGTTGCATTTGGATGTCTAATTGCGTGCTCCTAGCTGTTAAGGGTAGGTTTTACTAAAAATAAATAAACTCTCTTAAATTATCTTCTTATATCAAGCATACCTTTTTAACTCTAGCGACTGCTAGAGCCGGGACCGACAGTTTAACGTGCCCTCCGAGGCACAGATAAAGATGAATAAAGTAAAAAATATAGAATAATAAATAAAGATAAAGTTAAATCCGCAGAAGAAGGCGCCTTAACACCGCGACACACCACAAGTCCATTAATTAAGCGCTGCACCGCACCGCCTGCAACACGTAATTATTGCCATGAATACAACTCTTTCAGCTGAAACCCTTCATAATTCAGAAAAATAATTTCAAATGGATTTTTTTTTATTGGCTTTTATAATATCACGGGTAGATAGGAAAGCTACGGAAAAAAATCTACCTATTGCAACATTTATCGTACTAATTAAAATATGGAAGCTTGTTTTATAGAAGCTATGTACGCAAAATGTATAGTAATATTCTAGTAAATCCTATTTATACTACACCTGCTTGGAAAGTACCTTGATACTTTATCAAATTTACGGTAGAAAGTACGTCATTGCATATCGAACAAATATGCGGGGAGAAAACGCATCTGGGAGAGAAAAATGTATGAAAATCCATTTCTTACGTGGTTTTTCTTTTTTAATTTTGGGTAAGACTATGCGCCGGTAACCTAAATATCAAAAGCCAAAAAGTTTTTACAGTGAGTTTTTATCTCCAAGTTCGCAAAATGACACTGGCCACTAGCTGTGTGTTGGATGGTGTCGGGCTGGCAGTGCGATCCTGCGGCGGCAGGATAAACAATTTGAAAAAAGAACATGTGAAAATTGCAGACGCCATTGGCGCCATTTTCAATTTGTGTGTTGTTTGAGGATTCAGTTTTAGTTTTTTATTTTCCTCGTAGGTGTAGTATAAAGCACTATGTATCACTCGAGAGAAAGTGCGATTCCCGATCTCGGGTGTTATAAAGCCCTCGCCTACGGCTCGGGCTTCAACGACACCCTCGACGGTAATCGGTCACTTTCTCCTCTCGGTGAACAATGTACTATTTCCCATCTCTCATCCTTAGGTTTGCTGGTAGAGAACTATTTCTAAGGTGTACAATAAGGAATCCTTTCTAAATAATATAAAACTCTTTTGAAGCTGACTGACAATTAACGCACAGCCTAAACTATAAGTCCTAGAGGTATGAAATTTGGAGGATAGTATTCTTATATAGTGTAAGGGTCCGAAAGGAATTTTGGAAAGTCGCGGGCGACAGCTATAAAAAACAAATGAAATATGAGATAAATTAGACGGTCAACCTTTTTTTAACCTCTTGCATTCCACCACGTCTACATAATAATATAGCACGTCTGATGAGGCCGTGCTTTATGTAGCATTGCACTGCGTCCATCAAGATAACTACTGCCTGTACCTGCATTTCAGAAAAGATACGAAAACAGGTACCGAAATGTATTATACCATTTAGGTAGAATATAGATAAAAATAATTCAGTTGGCTATGCAGTATTTTATGCACCATCTTCAAGAGCCACCTAACCCTTTCAGTGGAAGTCTAGACGCTGTAAATATTCCTAAAGATTGAACTTTATTGAGTACCAGCTTATCTAGTGGTGAGAGTATTGAGCTAATAAAATTTGAATATTAATCTTTACTGTTATAGATATAGAGACGATTTTTTTGGTGGACCGTCTGAAGTGTAAAAGGTGTTGGTTTGAGGGCGTGAAAGTATCTGCGTCAATGCGTCTTTGGTATTCTACAGGGTGTTTTATTAAAAACAGTTATTTTATTAGTTTTTTGCTCCTATAATAATATCACAACAGCCTAGATAAACTATTGTGATCGCCAATTGTATGGTTGCGTTCATAGTTCACCACTAAACCCCTAAGCCGCAGAAGAAAATCAATCTTCAAACCACTAGAAAAATCCAAATGAACTATCGTCATCATCATCTAATGATGAAGCCATAAGGTAATCAAACTCAAGTCGGTTTTTCTAGTTTTTAAATTCATAAAATAGGGCTCATTCCAGTATTCCTCTGCGTAGAGGATTTTTGGAACTTTTTTCTTTTATTCCCCTTAGCGACCCCTGCGACTGCCGACAGAGGAAAATTGTAGATTATGTATGCAAACATTTGACACGCTAATATTTCAACCTCACTATATTTCCGCCAGTAGCAAAAACAGCTGCCTGTGCCCAGTGGAGCATGATCCTGACCTCAAACTTGATTAGGATTCGAGGCTCGCGTCGCCTGTCACGGCATCAGGGAAATGAAGTGGTATTCAAAGTGACGGGATTATCATGAGGCGGTTGTGACGAGGGTTCTATGCACCTGAGTCTTGCTTGGATGTAGAGAGAGTGGAACTGGTATCTTGGAAGGATCGCACCAGAAAATGCAATGCCCCACGGAAGTCTTTATGCAGTTATTATAGACCTCCAGAGATTTTCTTGGGCACACTTCCGATTGGTACTGATTTGGAACAGTTGAGCTATCTATAAATCGTTTGCAACAGTTTGTAGATAGCGCAACTGTTTCATGTGTATTTTGTATATATTGTTAATAATGTATTAGTTGTAATTTTCTTTGTGAATAAAGTCAATATTAAGATTCTCTGGAATTTTACAAAGAAGGAATGAGAGTTTAAAAGCTACAATATTCGCACATCTAATAGCGATCAGTTGATCCATATTTTTTTTTCGGTGTGTTGCGTTTTTTATATGCATGTGTATTTATGGGTATTTAACCCCCAGATGTTTTCAGGAGTAATTTTTTAACACCATGTATAGGCGCGTGGCAGGTAACGCCTTAGTTAAAATAGAAGATATCTCGCTTATAAAAATCTGTGAATAATTTTTATGTCTAAAGAGTCTTATCCAGTAGACCATACAGTATAGTCTGTTTCCAGGCGTAATACACTTTATTCTAGATTTAAAATAAACAATTTCTATTATATTTAATCTGTTAATTATATATGAAATTCTTTGAAGATAGCGAGCAATACCTTTATTACAAAATTAAGTAGGTTCTTACTGTTATTTACAGCAAATTAAATGACCACCATTCTTCTCACAGTCAGCCCCCCGATCGTAAGCTCTGAACCGCTTTTGCTTAATGTCCCAGCATAATGTCAAGCATCGTGGCTATACACATATTATATGAAAACAAGAAGCTTTTGACGGCAAAAAACGCGCTAATGTCACTATTTAGTCACAGAATACCTATGATTTACTAGGAAAACAGCTCAGAAAACTTGCCAGGCTTAAATCTGGCAGGTCTTTATGAGACAACCATTGCACCGCAGGAAGTGTTTTTTCCGCCATTTTTTCGTCGAGTGGAAAGAAATGGTTTCCGGTTCACGTTTGTCATTCGAGAACCGTTATTCCCCGTCGTCCGTCGTTCTTAATTCAAAAACCAATCAATTGGATCAAGACACACTGGTAAAGAGTGGAAAAATCGCTTTCGTTCGATTCGTGAACGGTCCCGACTAAACCGGATTATACCGGATAAAACCAGAACTGGAGCCGGTTGGTTCGAAATGTGCTAAATAAACACAATGAGGCTTAAGTTGTAATATTTCTACATGTAGGTTTTAGTATCTAAACATACAACCGTTTCATGAGTATATTCACATTCATTGCCTTACTTACTTATTAATACCTTAATTCTAGCATAAATGTCGATAGGTACATGCACCCTGTTGGGCACTGCAATGTCATTGGTTGTATTGAAATATCTTAGATAGAAAAACATTAATAATTTATAAGTTTAAAAAACTGGAAAAACCGACTTCAATTTGATACGCCTTCATCATTAAATGATGATGATGATGGCAGTTCGGGACCAACCTAGAAGCATACCCTTTCAGATAAAAAAAGAATTTTTCAAATCGGTTCATAAATGACGGAGTTCTGAGGTAACAAACATAAAAAAAAAATACAACTGAATTGAGAACCTCCTCCTTTTTTGAAGTCGGTTAAAAATACAGAATCATATCAAATTCGGAGGGCACGTTAAACTGTCGGTCCCGGCTCTAGCAGTCGTTAAGCTACGACGGAGGCCTTAAAGCGGCCTAAAAACTCCGTCAACAGAGTTGGCCACTAACTCATACGAGCTTGCTTGCTTTATATCAAATTACCAAATCTCGTGTCAAAGTTAAATAAAAGAAGTAGGTACCTACTATAGTTACTAACAGAGATTTTCAAAAACTACATCAATGTCTCTTTTTTAAATCTATTCTTATAGGTATATTTTTCAGTCATTTTCCAAGAGTAGTGGTTACACCTGGCATTTTTTAGTAATTTTTACGCTGTAAGCGACATGAGAACGTAAAATAATTTAATTTCTAATTAACACAGGTACTTTGCGTACAAATGAGCCGTTTTATTCGGAAAGGAGGCCAAAATTAGTATAAACTGCTGCTAAAATGACCTCATTACTCCACCATATTTATTTTATAAGGCTGGCAAAGACGGAGGCTTCGTTATGAAGAAAGCTTTGTTAAAGTGTTGGTTTCATTACTTGAAGTGGTACTCACTACACAGGTATGACTTGCAAAGTACGTATACTAAATCTCTCTAATGAGAAAAAGCGTCAAATCAGCACCTTGATTGTTTAATACTGATACCAATACCTTGGAAGACTGATAATCCAATACCTTGAGTTTTTTTGACAAAATATCAATCAAAATCATAGTTCCGCGACTGGCTGTCGGTCCCAGCTCTACAACGACGGAGGCCTTAAGGCGGCCTAAAAAATCCGTCACCAGAGTTGGCTGCTATCTCATACTAACTTGCTTGCTTAGCGACCGGCTACCAGGGGCCTTATTCACTATGACCAATACAAGCGCGTTACGCAGCACGACAAGACAGCGGCGTGAAATCGCCCTATGCCTATGCCGTATTTCCTATGCCATAAATGTCATTCCTTACGGTGACGTCATACGGTTACGGCAAGAAATCTCCTAAGTCATACAGAATAATGCCCCAGCAATAATGACAATTAAAAACTATATTTAGTTAAAAGTCACTAATATCACGTGATTTCAACAATCAAAATCAAATTTACCCTGAAGCATTGCATTTGATTTTGCATGCATAGAACAACATATTGTGGACCTTTATGGCTAAGGCATCTGTTACCTTTGACTCAAAGACGCTATCAATCGGTTCGAACGGTTTTGAATTACCCTGTGGCTCAAAATACAAGAGCTAGCGTAATATTACTTAAAATACACGTAATTTTTGCATTGAGTGGTTATAGTTTTGGTTGGTATTGGATTCCGCACAAACCATTTAGGCCATTATAAACCGATAAACCAAAAGAAAATAATATTATGTACGGATTATAAAGGCTTATTCCCATCGAGCCCACCGACGCGGCGGCTGGCCCACTAGTGGGCCGGATGGGAAAAAAAAATCCCATCGAGCCCACTATGCAAATAAGTGGGCTCGAGATAAATAACTTAACTCATAAGTAATAATTAAATAATTTATGAATTGTTTAAATAATCAAAGTTGCAAGGAAACTAAATAGGTTTTATTAAAAAACTGAAAAGAGGTATCGTTATGACGCATAATAAAAAGTAGCCAATAACACTACTATATTCCTGAAAAGACAGTGACTAGGTTCCTGAAAGAATTGTTTCATAATTTTTGTTTTCTTTCAAAACTTGCACCAGTTTATTTATGCATCCAAATGCCTAAAAAAAGTACCGCATTCTTCTAAAGCTGCTTTCAAACGGCGTGCTATGATATAAATATTTACAAGATTTTTTTTACAAATACGCAGCTATTTTTTTTTTACAGTTTTAAGGAAAAATAAATCATGTTTTTTGTTTGGAGATATCGTTAGTTCAGAGGTACAAAATTCTTTAATTCCAGCACATAATATAGATATGATGATGATGTTGTCCTTGGCGTAGCCGTCAACGGTGAATAAAGTGTTCAAGTGTCACTAGCCCATTTTGGTCCACCTTTAAATCTCTCTAATTCCATTTGATTTTTCCTGGTTTCAAAGCATGGATTCTAGAATATTCCTATAGCTGGAAAACGGCTGCTCTGATTTTACCAGCCACACAAATACATAGAACAACCTACAAATACATACCGGCTGTGAAATTTTTGTATATTTTTACAAAAATATCAAACCCGTTTGAATGCTTCACATTTCTTTGAGCACATGTGCATCCAAGCAGTCACAACTTTGGTTTGAGCGTTGCATAATGCAGCTCAGAAGGATTATCTGGCTGGAGACGGAACCAAGTTTCTTATTCGTAGGCTTTGTTGTTCATTCCGCGTCTATTCTGGGGCATTATTCTGTATGACTTAGGAGATTCCTTGCCGTAACCGTATGACGTCACCGTAAGGAATAACATTTATGGCATAGGAAATACGGCATTGGCATAGGACGATTTCACGCCGCTGTCTTGTCGTGCTGCGTTGTATTGGTCATAGTGAATAAGGCCCCTGATCTGTTGTCTGATTGCAGACCTCACGATTCGACTTTAGAGATAACTTTTTGTAAAAAGTTGAACCGAGTGAGTAGATTTACACTACCTGACCTTTTTTCACAGTCAAATAGTGATATCCGTATTGATGTGGTCCGGTTTGTGACTTCACACAACGCCTTCTAGTCCCAAACTAAGCAAAGCTTGTACTATGGAAACTAGATGGCTGATAGAAGACATACATACATTTTTTTTTGTAAATACATACTTATAATACATAGAAACACCCAGACACAGAACAATCATCTATGTTTACAACACACAAATGTTTGTTCTTGGTGGGGATCGAGCCCATGACCCACAGCACGGAAAGCAGAGCTACTACCGACTGAGCCGTGACGCCTGTCAATAGATTTGAGTAGAGGTTTTCATACAAAAATCTATGCTTGAGCCCGGATCAGTACTTGAGTAGTTAATCAGCGTACGGGCTTTAAGTGACTGACATGTTATGAAGAGTAGGTCGACAGAACAAAAACCACAAACCAAGTTGAAGTTGAGGTTTCCACCAATCATCAAATTGAGCGCCATTCGTCGCTTGTTTTATTTTACACTAGCTGTCACCCACGGCTTTGCTCGCGTGCAACCCTTATCACTAAGGGGTATGAAAAATAGATGTTGGCCGATTCTCAGACCTACTCAATATGCCCAAAAAATTTCATGAGAATCGGTCAAGCCGTTTCGGAGGAGTACGGGAACGAACATTGTGACACGAGAATTTTATATGTAAGAAGATAAAACAATCTTAGTAAAGCCTTTGGAAATTAATAGTTTCGTTATTTCAAACACTAAAACCCATCCAATTACTGAGAATTAAAACAAATTGAGAATTCCAGAGATGTATTTTTTAGTGGCAGTAAAAACACCTCATTGTCCTAATTGCGGTGCCAAGGCCACAATGAAATGCTTAATTGCTAAAAGATAAGATAGTAAAACTTTACTGCGTATTAAATTTATTTTTACTCAGCTCCTCAACTCTGTATTTCGCGGTGTAACTTGACTGAGGCGCTTCTGTCGCTTGAGAAAATTTCTGCAACTTCTATTGCAAGGGAACAAAAATACTTACCTTTGCTATAGTTTTTTGATCCAAAATTTAATTTTTGAATAGAATTTTGTTATTGTCATTCACAATAACGTTTTTCTAGCAGTTTGTGATGCAATGGAAGAAAAATAATCGATACAACTTGCATTTGACAGGCGTCACGGCTCGGTCGGTAGTAGCTCTGCCTTCCGTGCTGTGGGTCGTGGGTTCGATCCCCACCGAGAACAAACATTTGTGTGTTGTAAACATAGATGTTTGTTCTGTGTCTGGGTGTTTCTATGTATTATAAGTATGTATTTACAAAAAAAAATTTATGTATGTATGCTATCAGCCATCTAGTTTCCATAGTACAAGCTTTGCTTAGTTTGGGACTAGAAGGCGTTGTGTTAAGTGTCCGTGAATATTTATATTTATATTTATTTATTTCTAGCGTAACAATTTTTCTTACCACCCTAGGGAATATTTTAAGGGATTCAGTAGTGAGTCAATTTTTTAATTAAGATAACTGATAGAGCAAAACCCCCCCTGATACTAAGTGGTAACCTCTGCCAATAACAATGCATTGCACACTGTGTTTATCACTCTGAGATGTAAAGATGTTAAATCTCATGGCCCAGTAATTGGCTATTTTTCTAATTACTTCACAGTTCTTTGCAAAACCTATAAGCGCTCGTCATAAGGTAGTCGTGCTACATCTGTTGCGGTTGCCCCAACATCTGCTTGTAATTGCTGTTACCTCGAGAATCGCTAAGCCTGATCCACTTCCAGTCGAATAAAATAAAAGGAAAATTCACACCTTATTGAATACGATTTATTTTTCATTTCATTGTGTATGAACCTTGTCTAGGGGTTGAGTAATATTGGAAAAAAATTAGTTCAAAAACTGAACCCAGCCCGAAATATTCTTATCTGAAATTGTTATGTACAAAGCTATGTGTAGAGCAGCGGTCGGCAACCTCTTGGCAGACAAGGGCCACAAGGTGGCAAAATGAATCAAAGGCGGGCCGCAGTCATTATCCTCGTATTAACCCTATAAGCCCAATATACCTACGGATAATTGGTCATATTCCATAGAGAAAATAAAAATGTTATTGCAAATTGTTAAAAGATACGGAATTTAATTCGGATTATTAGATACTTACATTATGTTTATATGTTTGGGCTTCATAGCTAGAAAAATAAGAGAAAAATAAGGAAATGAAAATTACAAACTACCTACCTAGATAAGAAACTGATTTTACACAAATTTTAGTGTGATGTCTGAGGTTGCATTTGAGAGGCTATTTCTTGTATGTTAGCTGTCATATTTGTTTAAAAGGCGCGCTTACTTAATGCGTTGATTTTCATAATTATAATTTGTTTACAAAACATTCGTGGGATGCAAGTAAGACGTCCGCGGGCCGCATGTGGCCCGCGGGCCGCGCGTTGCCGACTGCTAGTGTAGAGGATAGACGTAGTCGTAGTCATATTCGTTTGGGACTAGTCGTGTGAAATGTTCATACAGACCGCATTGGTCAAATGACCGACCAAATATTTGGGAAATTTACTTCCTACATAGACAGATAAACTCTTGTACAGAAAAAAAAACAGGATACAAAGAGTAATTTTTGGCTTAAAATCGTATGAAGGAAATGTACCCGTCATAATAGTTTAATGTCTGTCTGTCCATCAAACCGAAAACTCTACATCATTTACTCAATGTTGAACATAAACTATGAATGCGCTTCTGGGTCAGGGGTCACCTTTCAATTATACCCGCTGTAAACCCAGCGATCAGACCTTGGTTCGTTCACAAGAAGACAGTAATCAACTGCTCATAACAAGAACAGCGCGCAAGTGAAGCGCTCGTGGCGTAGCTTGCTTAGCCAATCTTCACAGATTATCTAAGTTAAGCAACGTTCTGCGCGGTCATTATTTGGATGGGTGACCGTTAGTGGCATTTACATCTGAGCGTTTCCGTGCTTCGGAGGGCACGTTAAACTGTCGGTCCCGGCTCTAGCAGTCGTTAAGCCACGACGGAGGCCTTAAGGCGTCCTAAAAACTCCGTCACCAGAGTTGGCCACTAGCTCATACGAGCTTACTTGCCTAAGAAGTACAGTGGCAAGTCAGCTTGACCGAATACTTACGGTTGTGTCATTTTACTAACTTACCACTCGCATTGTACGTGTATCCAGTTTATTGTTTACTTGTAGTAGTAGATCTTCTTGAAGAAACTTTTATAATTATGAAGAAAAAAGTACTATAGTAGGTGCCAAATAACACTGCAATACAGGTCATTCATCCACCTTCACCACGATGTCGCAAAAATCAATTTATGAATGGCTAATTCTGTCGCTTTCCATACAAACCTGTCGCTAAGACGGTAATCGCTCGAATCTCGTAGTACTGTTGGTTTACCATACATAAATTGAATTTTGCGACATTGAGGTGAAGGTGGGTGAATTACCTGTATGGCGGTGTTATTTGGCACCTACTATACCACCAGTAAAACTACCAGTAAATGGTCTCACTGCTCACCGCTCATCATGCGAGTCCACTGTATTAAACTGTCTTCCCAACTATCCTCGTGTGAATGCTCCTGCATTGATAGCAGGGCTGTCACATTCCGGTCCTGATTACACGCAGTAATGACGGAATCCCACCGATGGGTGACCCTTATCCCGCTACCAAAATATTTTGCATGTTATTACCATACGGGTAAGGTGGATATTAAAAAATGTGTCATGTTTTTTGGTTTTAGCATGGTTTTTAATGGAACCGAAAATTAAATATAACGTGGGATTTAAGCTAATTTATTAACCGACTTCAAAAAAGAGGAGGTTTTTAATTCGGTTGTATTTTCTGAAAAATTTAGGTGAAACGGTGTAGGAAAATATCGTCACTAGCTATAGTTTAGTCAGTCCATCTTATTAGTTATTACATTTTCTGTGTCTTGCTGTGGATATTGGTAGGATGGAGGGCTTGAGATCCCGTGGTCCCTCTCCGACAAGATGATCAGACTTGATCAAATCGATCACAGACTTCACTATGACTGAATGCTCTCACAATGCTACTAACAGATACCAATGGAGATGCATTGCTAGAACTGATAATACCCCTCATAACCACGACTACTCTATTATGAGTTTCTTACTAGGAAGAAGACTGTAAATACTGTTGACTAAACAATGAGGACGAAGGTGCTGGGAAAGCTTCTTCGTATAAACTTCACGCCTGATCTTTCTAGAAAGGTCAACTTACACAAATCTACGCAGTCTTCGTTCCGAATCCGCTGAGCCCGTAGTCTGAGTTTTGCTATGTTGGTTTGCGATAAGCGAGAATCGAGAAACTAGCAGTTTTTGCAGAAAAATAGTTTGCAAATCTCCCGCTAGAGGCGCTTATCGGTTTTTCTTACAAAATATCTCGCAAGTCGCTTCTCGATTTGCGTTTCGAACAACAAAACAAAACTCAGACTACGGGCTCTGGTGACGACAGGATAGGCAGAGCTACATAGAGCATACTACACTCTGGTGGGCATACATCGCGACGCGATCGAATACGACCTAAGGTAGCAGTTACAGTCACAAGATCAGAGGTGCAATTTCCCTATTAGATAAGATAATATAAGATAAGATAAGATGAGATGAGATGAGATGAGATGAGATGAGATGAGATGAGATGAGATGAGATGAGATGAGATGAGATGAGATGAGATGAGATGAGATGAGATGAGATGAGATGAGATGAGATGAGATGAGATGAGATGAGATGAGATGAGATGAGATGAGATGAGATGAGATGAGATGAGATGAGATGAGATGAGATGAGATGAGATGAGATGAGATGAGATGAGATGAGATGAGATGAGATGAGATGAGATGAGATGAGATGAGATGAGATGAGATGAGATGAGATGAGATGAGATGAGATGAGATGAGATGAGATGAGATGAGATGAGATGAGATGAGATGAGATAAGATAAGATATGTTTATTTGCAAGAATATATGTTACAGATTAGGTCTTAAGTGTATAAAAGTGTATAAATAGTGCATTATATTCTACCTAATGGGCATTAGAGTTTACCGAAGTAAACATAGGGCCCCAGAGTGTCGTAGAGTTCATTTTAGTGAGTCAATTAGTCTTCAATGTTCTGCTTCTTCTAAATATATAAAACTCTTTTGAAGCTGACTGACAATCAACGCACAGCCTAAACTATAAGTCCTAGAGGTATGAAAGGAGGGTAGTATCCTTATAGTAGGGGTGCACTAAGAAAGGAATTTTGAGAAGTGGCACCCTAAAGGGTCTAAAATTAGGTTCAAAGGTTTTAACCAAATAATGCGTATGCTGCTTCCACGCGAGCAAAGCCGCGGGCGACAGCTAGTTTAGTATATTCTGCAAAGTCAGTGAAATGACTGCAGATAGGATTCTTTCCGCTCGCCAAAGGTCACTCAGATCTCACCCTCATATCTCAATTACAGTGCGGTTTCTAATTGCGTGACCTATACCTCAGGCAGACATAGCTATAAGTACTAATTACGCCGAGATTAGAGGTACGGGGATATTTATCGCCCGCACTCTGAAACTCAATCTAATTTATTGGTTAGTTTAATGCTGAGTGCAAATTGACCAACTGTTTGTAACTATACAAATCCCACTTCCCACCATCCCACTATTAGGTATTACTAGCTGATACCCGCGACTTCGTACACGTGCGAATCTTTCCACCAAAATATCAGAATCTAGTAAAGGTTTGGGGACCGCTCAAAGCTTTTTTAAAAACTAAACTTTATTTCATGAAAAGTTTAATTCAATGAAATTGTTTACACTAAAGTGAGACGTCCGAGACGAAGTTTAGTCTCGGAACGAACTGAAACAATCTTACCAACTAAGAGCCACAAGGCACAGATCGCGTGGGCGGTTGAGATAAGCAACTCGGCGACAGGATGCAGGTGAAATATTGCAAGCTTGCACTTAGGCATTGGGTTTTGTTATAGCGTATGCACTGGCCGGTTGCATAACTATCTGTCAACTAGCTTAAGATTAACCTCGTAGCAAATGGCTGCTTTTGGTTTAGAGAGTTCAAGCTGTATCTAAGAATCCACATCTTTGATTTCAATAAAATGTAGTCTACTTTTTAATCCGAAAAAAGGGCTTCTGATTGGTATAACGTTAATTCGAATTGTAGTTTAGGCGTGATCTTCGAACAAACAAAAAGACAAACTCGATCTTCGTAATCAGAATCGTTTATTTAGTACATCTGCATATTATATAGTTTGTAACCTGCACATTCGTATTAACACACAAGCTATTTTTTATCCCCAAAGAAAATTACAGGATGATCAGAACGCGGACAAAACCACGGGCGGATGCTTGTGTTATTGCAAGTATAATATTATCATGACCGGGGCCTTATGACCAATACAAGCGCGTTACGCAGCACGACAAAACAGCGGCGTGAAATCGCCCTATGCCTATGCCGTATTTCCTATGCCATAAATGTCATTCCTTACGGTGACGTCATACGGTTACGGCAAGGAATCTCCTAAGTCATACAGAATAATGCCCCAGACGTTTGAGTTACCTAAATTATATCAGATTACTACAAACGGTGTGTAAAGGTAAGGTAGATGCCATTTTTAGTTGATTTTTTTGTGTTTTTTGCAGTTCATAGCCGTAAGTACCAACGGAAAATATTCAACCCTTACAATTATTCAATCAACGTATAATGTTAGGGCTTCAGCTAGGTATCCTATCCCATCCTGTACCGACACCCTCACATTCAAATTTGGCGCCACGGCCCACGACGAATTAGCGGAAACGGACAACAAAGAAAAAAAAAATGAAGAAAAAGCAAGATGTCTGCGTAAACCTCGAAGAAAGACGTGTGTGATCCGTTAAAATCAAATAAAAATTGTTGAGAAAGCTTTCTAAGAACTAAAATCCAAATCAAATTCAATAAGTATATCCGTGGGTCCGTAAAAACATTGAAAACGCCAAACACAAGTGTCGAAACGAAGAAAACCCCCATCTACATGTGAGTACTGAAGTTAACGATTGCTACAGTTTCAGTATATCACACTGAAGATAGTTTCATCGTCCGCTGAAAATTGACCGAATCTAGCTAAATTAAGTTTAAATTAACTAAATAATTTGTGGTATACCCAAGGAACACGGACAGACTTTCTGGACCGTTACAGTACCTACCTATTACCTTTCATTGTCCCGCCTGCTGAGCTTATCGAAGAAAAGCGTAGTTTAGTTATAAACATATAATATATTCGTTCTTAAGTGTAGCGGCCACAAATGTATATTCAATTAACAAACTCGCAAAACTAGAAAACGACTGTAAACCTATTATAACAAATTGTCCGTCGGTTCGGCCACATAACACGGTGTTACGATGGTCAGTCGGAACTGCGGGTTCCAGCCGTTTAATAAATTTTTCTGCGGACCCCTATTACTATTACCAGCGCAGACCTAATTAATTTCAACACGGGTTCTGTATAAAATATGGCAGTATTTGTTTTCTAAATAACGCTCACCGTAATCTAACAGAAGCTTTTGATGAAAATATAAAAATTAAATACAAAGTTTCTGAAAAGAGTAGGCTAAAAATTATTAATTATGTAATATGAGTTCCTTTGCCCTAGCATTGGAATTACTGATGATGATAATGAAAATCATCAGTCATCATCATCATGTTCGTCTAAATTCTAAAAGCTGTAGTATTACTTGGTAATATGTTATTTCTATCCAAGGAACAAAATTCCTGCTACTACGGTTTGTATGCGTAAGGAAACCGGGTTTAAGTGCCTTTTGAGTGTTTTAGGAGGAACCCTAATTTGTTTGTGAATATTGCACACTTTCATTTTGTTGTGGTTAGTTCATGTTTATGTGAGTTACCACCTTTCTAACGTTTTTACTCCTAGTTATTTGCTAGTTTTTTTAAACGAATTCAATTACTGCCCCCATTTCGTAAGCTCTGAACTGCTTTTAGGCCGGTCGAGTTAGTCAAAAAAAGGGCCTGAAATTACATTAATTCCCGGCAGAACTTTTTTGCTGCAACTTTTAAGGAGGGTCACAGGTAGTCTAAATCCAAAAATGGTGACCGAATTTCGCCGGTGCGTTAGCCGCCATCTTGAATTTAAGGGGGAATGGTTTTTGCTTAATATCTCCGTCATTTTCAATTTTTCAACAAAAATGGTTAGGACTAAAGTTGCTGTAAATGTCAATCTCTACAATTTATTCCTTGCAAGCTTTTTCGTAAGATCGATATTTTTCGAGTTATACGCGAAAAAAGTAGTAAAGTATAATTATCAAATTATCAATGTACACGAACAAAACTGTAGCAATGTAAAAATTCTTATTTACAATCTAATACCTAAGTGTATAAGAGTTACAATTTAATCATTATTAAGGGTGTCTGGCAAGGGGTTGCCACGATGATAAGTGTCTGGTAATGAATGACGTGATTTTTTATAATATATTGAAGGAAATATCAAAAAATTAGCCTTTATAATTTGACGAAAGTAAGGTGGTATTTTCCACACCTTTTAGTACCACTTGCCTGCAAAGCCACGATGAGCCAAACTTCTCGATGGTCCATCGGTTCTTACCTGTGTTGGAAGCATGCACTGACAAACTTTCAGTCTTTATAAAATAACCAAGATCTGGCGTTCACTGGCTTTTGTATTATTTCATTATCGAGTATTTTATCAGCAATTTAGTTCCCATTATACAAGTTTGTCTTAGTTTGGGACTAGAGGGAGTTGTGTAAAGTGTCTATGAATATTTATTTACATTATTATTATTTATTATAAATTTTCTTAATAATTTAAGGACGAAATTACAAAGCATCAAAGCTCAAATTTCGATATCTGAACATTCACACTACAACAAACAGAGGGCGCAGTCGCTTACGCATAATTTTTTACATTATCTTGGTACTTGAAGATTATGTAGTTAGAGTCATCAAATTAAATAAATGTCACCCACCAATATTGGCTAGTTTTAATATTTATTATTATTATTATATTTATTCAAAACACAGTGTAACTACTCCATGCCTACACTGAGTTTGTTAATAACAGGGTCATAGTTTTATGAGTATTTTATTAATTTATTATTCGGAAAACATGCTGTGTTTAACCACAATATTTTGAACAAAATTAACATATTAATAGTCAACAAAGTATAATGGTTACGATACCTCGGGGCCATTTGCGTATATTAATTTGTATATTGAAAGAAAATATGCCATAACTTTGGTTGTTTTATTTATTTTAACCTAACATGTTAAATTATTAAAACTCAATTTTGTTAACCGAATTCATTCATGATTAATTTGAAATTTAGTTTTTTTATACAACTTACCTAATAATGGAACCAATTGATGGCCAACCTGATTTAACGTGGTAACCATTGCCTATGACGATGCATTGCCTCACTGAGCACATCCACTGAGAACGTGCACTGTGCCTATCACTCTGAGACATAAAGGTGTTAAGTCTCAACCAACTTTTATTTCAACTAAAACTAATGTTCACCTAAAGGAACTCTTTGATAGTCCTTAAAGTTTAACTATTGTATAATTTGTATATCGTTATAAATAACAGAAAATAAATTTATATTACTTATAGCTTTGACGAAACCCATACATTTATATTTTACACGTTTTGACTTCACGAAGATAAAAAAATAAGATGAGAAATGGGCCACAGCCTCACATTTCTTAGGATTTCCTTCTTTTCTTCCAAAAGAACAAACACAGAGATTTATACACTTCGTGTAATTCACTTAGGGAATTCACTCGACGTCTTGTTAGGGCACGCTTCCGTTGAGTTACACTTGCGTGCAATGAATCAGGCTCACCTGTACTATAACTTATAGTGAGGAGCTAAATACAAGCAGCTTAAACTAGTCATGTCATTAAAGTAGTCAACGCATACTCTTGACTGTTATAGGGCAAATTTTTAACATAATATTAGATTGCTTTAAAATCAAGTAATTAACTTAACATATTAAAAATTTGCCCTATAGCAGTCAGTGGTATAGGTTGGGTAGGGTAAGGGTGGCTTATTCCAGAAATCCCCTGCGTAGGGGATTTCTCGAACTTTTGTCTGAAAATCCCTTTAGCTACCACGTCGACTGGCGGCAGGGTAGGGTCATTATGTTAAAAACTTGCCCTTTATAAGTCTAAGAATAGAGATAAAACTTTTATGAAAAAACTTGACATAGTTATCTCCCAATATTATATAAAAAAACTGTATATCATACAGTTTTTATATATAATATAGGTTTTATAAAAAAACCTATATTATACCTATATTAAAAAACCTATATTATATAAAAAAACTGTATATCATACAGTTTTTTTTATAAAATATAGGTTCTACAACTATATTATAACTGTATATATATAGTTTTTTTAATTAATTGATTATACATTTACGTAAATAACATGGACGCTTTTCAGGTAGCTTAAGAACTTTTTGAATAGCGTTCTCGGACTCAAATATAGGTTTAATTCGTGATCTGAATTTAGTGCTCGTAAGTGTAATTTGTGCGGATTTACATTTTTGCGGTTTGCCGGTCGCTTTAATAGTGTTGACTGACGTTGCTTGAAATATATTATTTCACACATTTTTCACACAAACAATAAAAATAAATAAATTACTACATCAGGTGTAATTTCGGTCAAAGAATTGTTGTTTAAAAAATTATGACTTGAAGATGCTACAACGTAGAAGGTGCTACGCCGTAGATACTGCTACGCCGTAGACAGTGCTACGCCACAAATTTACTTCTAGCCAGCGATTATTACTTTGTTGATCAAATAGCTTGTAGTTCGTACATAAAGCTTCACGCACACTTAGCGTCCACAAACAGGGGTCAATTACCAACGTAAATACAGTTTATTTTTTTAATGTAGAGATTAATCTCTTCTTATGTTAGAGATATTGACGAAAGCTAACGACTGATACTTTGATAATTATTTTATAAAAAAATAAATATTCACGGACACTTAACACAACGCCTTCTAGTCCCAAACTAAGCAAAGCTTGTACGATGGGAACTAGATGGCTGATAGAATACATACATAAATTTTTTTTTTGTAAAGTGGCTTAACCCTGAAATAATCTATTGAGTTAATCAGCGGGCCTAAGATGCGCACCGCGAGATATTTGTCATGTCGTTTTGTCAAAATGTAAGCATTTTGTACCAGTTTAGGAACTATTGCATTATCTGTGGTACCTAATGGTGTCGACAAAACGCGCCATAATGTACACTTTTGACACTTGTGAGTCGTCGTACCTCTCTGAGGACGAGATAATAGTCATGCAGAAATGTCAAAAGTTGAAAATTCAAAGGCGCGGTTTCTCGACAACATTACCACAGATAATGCAATAGTTCTTAAACTGGTACAAAATGCTTACGTTTTGACAGAACGACATGACAAATATCTCGCGGTGCGCATCTTAGGCCCGCTTATCTGTGTCAAGCGAGGGATTAAAACGGTTAATGACTAAATCATCTCCAAAAAGGTCGCGCCATAAATTGCGAATATTAACAAAGTGTACCGAAAATACCGCGTTCTATATTTAAACGACTGTTCAATACAAAATAAATGCCATTAAAAACGCATTAGCTTCCACTGACGGCATAAAATGCTTAGAGTTACAATATTATATGGAGAAAACTATTCTAAGCGACAAAAATAATAAGCGGATATTATTATTATTTATTTCAGACTACGTTTACCTTGTCACAGATCATAAAAACTAGTAATCTTGTATAAATAAATTGAGCTATCTATAAATCGTTTGCAACGGTTTGTAGATAGCTCAACTGTTTCATGTGTATTAAACAATCTGTAAACATCCGCTCGAACACCTCGTTGTAGGCTCAAATGCTCTTGTCAAAATTTGATGCTACTATTTTGAAGTAGCTATAGTTTTTAGTTAGATTAGTTTAGATAATAAGTAAAGGTTGTCTGGAAGAAATCGTATTAAACGATAAGACCGCCGTTTGCAGGACTTTGTCTGTCCTTACGTAACTGTAAGTTGTACCTGTCCTCAATAAAGTTTTTATTTATTTTATTTTATAATTAATTGGTGATTAAAAAATATTCATCTATAGTTGATTCAAATAACTCTGCTGATAAACGGTCATTAAGTTCTCTATTGTTAGTGAAAGGGTAAACTTATCTGAGGATATAAAATAAATGACATTAGTGATACTTTTATGAGAAGAAACTAAAAGGAAATACCCCTAGGGCTTTAATAGCTTGAAAATAATTAAGAAATATGTTCATGGTTGTAGTTAGGTCATATAATTTAGTTCTTATAAATATGATTTTGAAATTCTAAAAACTTATTTAAGTTTCTGGGATGAAATAAAAATAAACATAAAAACAAAAACCAGTGCGTGGAGTCCCTCCGCGCGGAAGAAGTTATACTTCGTGTGCCACGCATTCACTCTCGCTCTGTGTTTAATGTGAAATTAATTTAGTATTTATTTTTATGTACTTAACCAATATGCAGTACTTATTAGTTAGAAAAGGTTCTATGCTCATGTTGCCTAAATCAGAACTAGATGGCGCTGCTAAGTTTGTCCGGATCGTAGAACGCGCTATCGAAGCGTTTTGGGTTTTGAGTGGGTCTCCGTATGGGGTAGCGTTAAATGCGTAACGCACCCTTGTTGAAAGTCGCATTAGAAGTATAACTTTAAAAATAAAACTATCCGCCGCCGGCCTTTCTTTTAGTACAGTGGGAAATTTAAAAAAAGTTAACTAATTGTGATGCTGGCTGTGGCTACCTTTTTTATAAAACAAATGTTTCCCCACGAGGGTTTCTTCCACTTATTTATTTTATACTATCAATTGCATCGTAGCATGCATCCACAAATTGGCTTGCGGTTCCACTCCCCTTTTGGAGAAGCAAGGGGGATACTATTTCTGAAGCATTATGCAGCGAAACTTCGGATGTTTCATTTTTGTAGAGCTGGCATATTATAAATTCTGTGCAAAGGCAATTGACCACTTAATAACTGACAGCTGTGTTTAGAACATTAAATGACACTGTTATCATTTATAGTGTTTTATAAAATAATTATTGTTTCTTTTTTAACAAACTAGAGGGCGTTGTGTTATAATGTCCATGAATATTTATTAATATTGATCTATATTCTGGTACTTGTGTTTTTGTTTGATGTCTTGTATATGAGCCGTGACTTCCAAAGCACGGTAACACCTTTGTAGCTTCATTTACCTCAACTGAGGCATTAGTTTTGTGAAAAGGAACATACACAAACGTGCTGGAAACCAAATTGACAGCTTCTTTTATGTTCCCTAAGGCTTTGGTTTTGTGGATCTTTATGTACCTACACTATCTTGTTGTTATTATTTAAGTTTTTGTATTAATAAATTATTCTTATTATTTAAAGTTACCACTTTTACTCAGCCTCAGGAAGTTTCAAGCTGATCTCAAAATAACTTGTTTGGAATTTTCAATGATAGTGTCAGAGTAGATTCTCTGACACTTTTATTGAAAATGGCAAAATAACTACTTTACCATAGACCTCTCTAGTGCATTTTGTTTGTCTGAGAATGCAATATTATACCGTTGGCTGGGAGGTGTCCGTTCTTATTTGTTGCTATAAAGTACAAAATCATGTGGGATAGCGTTATTTAATGGTAAAAATGATAGGTTTCTATTCAATTTGCATTTATTTTGTTATTTGAAGTTGTCAGTTTACAAAACTGGGACAAATATATTTTACAAGTTTACATAATTTTTATAATGTATTATGTACTGGATAGTTTTGCCCGCATAAAACTAACCCGTTTTCTATAGTAGGTGCTAAATAACACCGCAATACAGGTCAACCTTCACTACGATGTCGCAAAATTCAATTTATGAATGGCTAATTCTGTCGCCATACAAACCTGTCGCTAAGACAGTAATCGCTCGAATCTCGTAGTACTGTTTGTTTGCCATACATAAATTGAATTTTGCGACATCGAGGTGAAGGTGGTTGAATGACCTGTATTGCGGTGTTATTTGGCACCTACTATAGGTGGTATAATTATTTTTATTTTATTGTAAGCAAATATTAAAATAAGCTATTTACATTACGTACCAATGAATCTAATAGGTGTTCATTAAAACCGATGTAGGTATTAGAATATTTGCGAATAAAATATCTAAATATATTCGTCTCATTTTGTAAACATTGTCATATTTATAAACGCCTTATTATTATATTTCTGTAGACAAACATATTTTATTCTATAATTAAGTTGAAACAAAATAAATTATAAGTATAGAAAATAAAAATAAATTACTTCAGAATATAAAAATGTTGCTTTACCACCAATTTTTCAGTTGAGAGTAATTTTATTTTATCTTTATTGTGAATCTTTTTGCTAGGCTGTTATTTAGTGGACGACTAACTTGAATTATTTGTCTACGATTTTCAAGTTATGATAATAATTATTACAGTTCATTGGGTTGTGAGGATTTGGCGAAATAAAAAGCCCTAAGTGGACTGTAAAATAATTGAATTTTAAAATGTAGCTAACATTATCGACAGGCGTCATGGCTCAGTCGGTAGTAGCTCTGCCTTCCGTGCTGTGAGTCGTGGGTTCGATCCCCACCGAGAACAAACATTTGTGTGTTGTAAACATAGATGTTTGTTCTGTGTCTGGGTGTTACTATGTAATATAAGTAAGTATTTACAAAAAAAAAATTATATATGTATTCTATCAGCCATTTAGTTTCCCATAGTACAAGCTTTGCTAAGTTTGGGACTAGAAGGCGTTGTGTTAAGTGTCCGTGAATATTTATTTATTATTATAATATAGAAAGTAGTTATTTACTAACCTACTTATAAAAGGTAACACGGTAAAAGATAAAAATCTAAAAAACTATATGAACCTCGAAGAACGAAATTCAAAATTAAGTAAGGTAAGTATGTGTTTAAAGAAAAAAACGCGGTAATTGCCGAATACTCAAACCCCACTCAATTTAAGTTCCGCTTAAACCATTTTAAGCGGAACTTATTTTAAAAATTAAGTATTTCAGCCTAAGGCTGGAATACTCAAAAGTCATTCAAATTTGAGCACCACTTAAAATTGCTCTGCCTCTGTTTGACATTACTCATTTGTAAGAGATGGCAATAATTTAAGCGGAACTTAAATTGAGTGGGGTTTGAGTGGCGTTTGAATATTTGAGTATTAGTCATACAATTTTGCTGAAAATACAAAATACATACAAATAATGTAGTTTCGCTGCGTTTCCACTGTGGTCAAACGTCAGATTGATAGATGACTTTTACAAGATAGCCCAAGTTGTAGCTTATCTGACAGGTATGCAACTTACATTGCGGGTCAACGCCAGCTCGACTGCCAAGCGTTGTATCGTCACCGCGCAGTGTATATCTCGGATACGCCGACAATTGTCACATTTATTCGTGATTTATTCGTGACTATTCGCAATCACTAAGGCCGTGCTCACTTTGGACACGAATTTGTTCGTACGTAAACGTACGAGTACTGCGTGATAAATCCCAAGGCCGTGCTCACTTTGGACACGAATTAGTTCGTACGTAAACGTACGAGTAATGTTCGTACGAATTGAGTGCTCACACTGAATACGTTTTTCTCCTTCAAATAGTACGACTGCATGATAAATCCCAACAAGTTCGGATTGTATGCGGACGTCGTAAGTAAACGTACGTATACGTACGACTGATCGCATGCAGTGTGAGCGCTCCCATAGGCCTTGGAAGGTTGGTATCATTCGTGCGTAGTCGTACGAATCAAATTCGGATGAAACCGTATCCAAAGTGAGCACAGCCTAACAAGTTCGGATTGTATTCGGACGTCGTAAGTAAACGTACGTATACGTACGACTGATCGCATGCAGTGTGAGCGCTCCCATAGTCCTTGGAAGGTCGGCATCATTCTTGCGTAGTCGTACGAATCAAATTCGGATGAAATCGTATCCAAAGTGAGCACGGCCTAACACATTTACATAGCAAAATGAAGTAAACAATAGTAGTAGGAGTAACAAGGTCTTCAAACTTTTCAGACAGTTTAGGAGTTTCTGAATAATATTATGAACTAAAGTGAGATACACAACACAGACATCTGGGACCATTCAGCACTGCTGCCGCCAAATAAAATCGTAGTGGAGTTTAAAAACGGCTCCTAATTTTTATAACCTTTGCAATACCCAAATGATTTAATACTGGTATGCGAGGGTAAGCGACGTTCTGCGCAGTGTATTTGGATGGGTGACCGTTATTAGAGGGCACGTTAAACTGTCGGTCCCGGCTCAAGCAGTCGTTAAGCCATGACGGAGGCCTTAAGGCGGCCTGAAAACTGCATCACCAGAGCTGGCCAATAACTTATACGAGCTTTCTTTAATACCGGTAGAGACAATTTAAATTTTATCCCTTTTTATTATTATTTGAGTTTAACGAATAGCGAACACATTTACATGAAACTTTTACATTTTCAGTTCACTTAATTATCAAAACTAAATAACTCAAAATGCCAGGCTGAGTAGGGTTGTATAAACATTAATGTGTCCTTGTGATGTCCAAAATAAGTATATTCAAAATAAGTATCTTTTGCTTGGGAGAAGGAATTATTGCTGTATTTTGTAGGGTATTTTTCACTGATAATTAAACAATTTAAGTCTATTTTTTTCTCGTTTTAATAAGTTTATTCATAAAAAAATATACAACTAATACAGTATTTACAATATTCACAATAGTCACAATAGTTACAAAATACACATGAAACAGTTGAGCCATCTACAAACCGTTGCAAACGATTTATAGATAGCTCAACTGGTCCATATCAGTACCAATCGGAAGCGTGCCCAAGACACTGGCTGCATTGTCGCGCTGAATAGCAATGCTGATTTGCTGGCCTAGATAATCACTAGTCTAGTCTAGTTTTAGCTTTGGAGACACTGACTCGATCGAACGCCTTGTAGTTCAAGGACAACTTGAAGGCACCAACAGACCGCGCGGAAGATCACAGGTGCTACTGAAATATCGTGTAAGTTTCGGTATCCGTCAGTGTATAAACATCCTATTTCAGTAAGTAGGTACCAAAAAGTGCCTTTAAGAAAACCATTCTCTTTTACAAATCCAGCTACAAAACTGACGAATTTGTTACACAATTTCTTAATAGGTATATCCACAAATAGCGATTCAAACGTGTCTGTACTGCATACTTTCTTTTTCACCAAGGTTTCTTAAAACTACAGTTCTGATTTAGGTCAAAAATCTTTTAATATTTCAAAATAACTGTGTAATTTTTTTGGGATGTCACAGGCTGCCATCTTGTGTGACTTTAATTAGAGAAACCTAACCTTTTTGGTTAACTATTTAGTTCCAATAATGATCTTTGTTTAGCTTTAATTCTAAGTTTACTTTTTACTAAGATAATTTATTCAAGCCTGTAGAAATGCACAACTGGACATCAAAGTCTTACAGTAACACAACATACGCACTGACATATAACGCACTGACAGGTTTCTTGAACTTTTTCCATCCACGCACTCATCCGGACTCAAGTATAGATTTTTGTATGAAAATCTCTACTCAAAACCTTGAAAGTTTAGACGGCTTGTATTTTTTAAATGAATACTTGTTTACGGTTTGGGACATAGATTATGACGAGATAAGGTGATATAATCCTTAGTTTTGGTTGGTCAACGTCAAACGGTGGAGTAGTTACGCTTCCACGTTTGTATGGAAAGGTGTGCGACTTGTTCACCCTTAAGTACTGATTTCTGTATCGGCATACGTCTCTTTAGTGTTCCTTCAAAATGTCGTCGATTCACAGTGTCTTTACACTTCTCAGCACCACAATTTTTTTATCTAGTTTCAACATTGTCCGCTAAATCACGACCGTAACAACAGGACTCTTTTTTTAGAAAAACTCTGGTCGATTATTTCGAGGGGTGCCGAGTTACGAGAATACTCCATTCAAGAGCCTACGCCACAGAACACAAATTATTACCTACTACATTACTGAACACTTACTTTGTATACCTAAGTAGAATATTATATGGCTACGCTAGGGTCTGTACGTCTGCGTAGAGCGAGAAATTATTGTTTGACCTTTTTTTCACGAGCTACACTGCGCATCGTCAATGCAACTTTTCTTTCGTATGCGCACAATCACAAATCAGCCACGCAGTGTAAAGCAAAAGTCAAGCAAGCTTTCGCTGTCGTTTGCGGATAAATTAAATTCTAGATTGTTTTTTTTTTTTTTCAAATATAAAAATACTATTTTAAATGTCTCGTCGTTATGTTTAGCGAAAAATCATAAAAATATTTGTATTATTTTTATTTTCAGTGTTTGTCTAACTTATTAAAAGTCCACGCATTTATGAAAATTGAAAGAAAGAGCATTTTGGAATTCGTGTAAAAGCATTTTTGGAACTTTCCGAAACTTTGCAGACGCTGCAGTGGATCTAATTGTTCTAACCTGGGTTCAATGACATTTTATTTATTTTCTTATATAAGTAATGTTTATATGTCATGTTCGTAATACCTATTGGGCTGAACTAGAGACTTTTATAGCAAGCAAGCTCGTAGTTAGTAGCGAACTCTGGTGGCGAAGTTTTTAGGCCGCCTAAAGGCCTCCGTCATGGCTTAACGACTGCTAGAGCCGGGACCGACAGTTTAACGTGCCCTACGAAGCACAGAAGCGCTTAGATGTAAATGTCACTAGCGGTCACCCATCCAAGTAGTGACCGCGCAGAACGTCGCTAACTTAGATAATCAGTGATAATCACAAAAAAAATTACAACTAATAAAGTATTTACAATATTTACAAAATACACATAACGTTGAGCTATCCACAAACCAAACGGTCCAAATCAGTACCAATCGGAAGCGTGCCCAAGACACTGGCTGCAGGTTAGTTATAAGTACCTAGTTACATAAACCATATTATATCCAAGGTCCAAGGTTGTCTGGAAGAGATCGCTGTATAGCGATAAGACCGCCCATTGTACAATTAATTTAAGTTTTGATAATAAAGTATTTTTTATCTATCTATATCTTCCATCAAATTTTTACTATCTTTAACTCCTCTAATGTTTCCATGCTTAGCGTGTTCGTTTTACGTAAACTACAAAGTTCACGTAAACTATATTTTTGTATAGAGATTGAGCAGCGCCCCTAGCGGGAAGTTTACAAAACTGATGATTCATAAAAAATATAGTTTACGTGATGTTGCAGTAAACATCAAACGTGCACACTAAGCACTACGGAGATAAGAGCATACCGAGAATGGACGTACATACTGTTTTTTTTTTTGCATTTTGTAAACTTACGCGTAATGTTTACTTCCTATTACCTTTCGTTCTGCGTCACATGCACAAAGCTTATCTTTTTTCTGCACATCGATGACCTCGGCGAAAGATCAAAGACTTTTGTTATAGGATTAATCTTGCCGTGCAACGTTCACTAAAGTTACACTATCATTCGTGTAAAGTCCCATAAAATTGGTGGTACATGTGAAAATATCACAGCGATAAGGTACTAGCAGTTTTCTTGGACGACCATTTGAGAGCAGTGTTGTAACACTGGCAACATTTTTTATTTGATTGAATTTTACTCAATTTACCCATAATTTTTACGCGGATCGTGCGGCGTCATGGCTCAGTCGGTAGTAGCTCTGCCTTCCGTGCTGAGGGTCGTGGGTTCGATCCCCACCGAGAACAAATATTTATTGTGTGTGGCAAACATAGATGTTTGTTCTATGGCTGGGTGTTACTATGTATCATAAGTATGTATTTACAAAAAAATATGTATAAAAGTATTATATAAGCTATTCAGTTCCCATAGTACAAGCTATGCTTAGTTTGGGACTAGAGGGTGTTGTGTGTAAGGTCCAAGAATATTTATTTATTTACTTCTGTTTTAAGTTATAAAATAAAGAGTTTTTGTTGTCCACATCTTATCGTTCACACCTTGAGCCAAACCCAAGCTCTCTCTTTACCAGCACGGAGTAGAAATTAATTAGAAGAGGCTGGCAAACTTGGCCGTTCCCCGCTTATTGGGCTCCGGGCAAAAATATGGGACGGCGGTAACGACGGGACGAGAGGGTACCTTAGGTGTCAAACTTGGAATTACAAGCTCAAGTTCCACCGTTCCTGGAGAATACTGGAAATTGAATAAAGGGTGTGCTTCCGGAAGTATCCGATTTTAACATGGTTAATAGCGATCAAGTGGTGCTATCGGGAAACTATAGTTCTTAGTGTAAACTTTATTTTTTCTATTGATTCTTGAAGTTTCTGGTTTAATCGCTTATACAAGTTTTTAATTACGTAAAATAATCTATCAACTGGATTAGTTTGAACCGTCTTACTGTTAAAATACGGTTCAAGGTAATCCAGGTGGTTTTATGGGATATGTTATTAAATTTTATGGCCCTGAAACGTACTTTTGACCTTATAAGTCATCACAGTAGTTTTTTACATTTATTTTCGTTTGTCTCACTGGGTCGTTTAACTAGTGGGACGAATGGGAAGATTACAAAATATCATCCCGTTGGTCCCACCAACATTTATACGCAAAGTTTCGTTAAAATGAGTATTAATTTGAAAAGGTAGCTTAGATCAAAAAAGAAGTAGTGTGGAGAAAAAATCCCACAGTACAAACCATTATGTAACAAATGAATGCGCCATACCTTCCTCTAATCTTAGTGGCGCAAGACGCTGGCTATGATTCGTTATTGGCAACATAATGTAAGATTATGGGGGGTTAGTTTCGCCGTGATAAGGGTTAAAGACGCTCTGCAAAATTTGCCTGACATGATAAATTAAGCTGAGGCTTAAATATCTTCGAGGAACTTAGATGATACAGATAGTTGAGCCAATCTTCGGGCTGCGGGCTTTATTAAATACAGAGAAGAACGTTGTATCGGCCTAATTGGTCTACTATTTCGGAATCAAAACGAATGAAACTGGACTTGCACCTGGCTACCAGTTTAGACACTTACACTTACAATAGATCTTGAGTAAGTAAGGTATGTGAGTTACTTAAAGTACTGAAAACTTAGTACTAATATTTTTACCATGCCTGGAAATTGAAAGTAATGCAATTGCTTTAGCTAGTTTCTAGCTCAATCAAGCATTAAGACTGACCAATCAACCGATAGTATTATAATTTTAAAAAAACAATATAAACTCAATACTTAACATAATCATCATCACTACATAGTATAAAGCAAAGTCGCTACCCGCATCTGTCCTAATGTCTGTATGTATGCTTAGATCTTTAAAACTACGCTACAGATTTTGAAGCGGTTTTTTTTGATAAATAGAGTGATTCAAGATGAAGGTTTATATGTATAATACATCATCATCATCATCACTGCATTGCACCCGTGCGAAGCCGAGGCGGGTCGCTAGTGTCAAATAAAAGATGGTCTAACTCCCTACCGCAAACCTCTGAAGTTTCTCTACATTGATGCAGAGCAGAATGATTCAAAATAATCCTTACACTGTAACTAATAAATACCATTTCACTTCGATTAATTTCAACATTTCAAAACGAACAAAGGCTTTTTCTTTGAATTCGACTACTACGCTTTTGTAACACGATCTGCATGAGCTTTACCGATGACGTCAGCATTGCAAACGACATCGATTCAGCACTAATTGGGCCGCTTCAGACCCAGTGGTAACGGATCGATGCTTTTTGGGACGATCTTTCGATCCTGGTTTAATTTGAACGTGTTAGTCTCATTTGCTTGTAACTGAACCAGCACCCGTACCTTTTGAACCAGAACACAGCAATGCGAGCATCACTGCTTGGAAGCAGAAATAGGTACGGTGGTAGTACTTCCCTAGACAGACACCCCTTTATTCATATTTAACTGTATTAGCGCGGCTTTATTAAATGCTCTATCATTGACATCAGATTTAGAAATCATTTTAGTTAGTTCAGCTTTAGAAGACCAATATGATTATACCCCTAATACCCCGACACTGCTGATTCTAATATTTGAAAAAAGAACTTCCACATTCGTACTCATGCATCTAAGACGGACTATTTCACAGGCACTAGACAAAAATCCCTACATAACAGTACAGAGGAGGCTGTAAAAAACAAAATTGGCTGCCTGCCAAGTGACATCAGCTAAACCAGTGGGCTTATTATGCGCACCGCGAGATATTTGTCATGTCGTTCTGTCAAAATGTAAGCATTTTGTACCAGTTTAGGAACTATTGCATTATCTGTGGAACCTAATGGTGTCGACAAAACGCGCCATAATGTACACTTTTGACACTTGTTAGTCGTCGTACCTCTCTGAGGACGAGATAATAGTCATGCAGAAATGTCAAAAGTTGAAAATTCAAAGGCGCGGTTTCTCGACAACATTACCACAGATAATGCAATAGTTCCTAAACTGGTACAAAATGCTTACACTTTGACAGAACGACATGACAAATATCTTGCAGTGCGCATCTTAGGCCCGCTGGATAAGGTAAGATGTATAAAATAAATCAACGGCCGTTAAAAGCGGATTGCGTACAAATAGTGCCGTCATAGTGAGTGGGTGTTTTGTCCAACGTATCTCAGACGGGCAGGCCCCATTAACTGGGAATACGGTACGGTGGTAGTTCTAGGGAGGAGCGATATATACTGTTCAACCAGCTTCTTCCAGCAAGCTCAATGTCAAATGTGCTGTCAATTCACTAGGGGGCTAATTCCACCAGCGAACTTGTCAGCTAAAACGCAGCTGAGCCATAGCTTTTCATCTGTTTTGTTCAGGTTGCTTCGTATTTTTCTATTTAAACTTACATAACTTAAACGCAGCTAAACCGTAGTTATTTATGTATCTGCGGCTAGGTTATTTTGGCCCTATCTGCAGTGAACTGCATAGTGACGTTTCTGTTAAGCTGCAGATTGATCAAACCATAGCTGGAACTGAATAAAAGGTCAATCATTAAACTATTGTAAATATTGAAATTGAGTCTATAAAAAAAACCATAAATACTTTACCATTGCCGAACTATACCAGTAAACCATACATTATCAATCTTTCCAAGCGGTTTCCATGGTTTTTTGATGTTTCTGGTATGAAAAGCCAACATAGTCGTATGCTCTTTTACTAAATTAGACAGGAATCTGTAATAGTCCTCTTACTTGCTTGTATAACATAAACTATCATTCACCAGTCCTTCAATGCTCTCTCCGCGCGTATGCAAAACGCTATTGCACCTTGCAACAACCTATGCACTAATCGCTCTCACTACCGCCGCACCTCCCGCGGTTCGGGGCGTCACCGCGAGCGTAATGAACTAATGATGCTGACGCACCCATTACTGCCGCAGACTCTATTGTACCATTTTACTAAACCACCTAAGGAAAAAACACCATCAGCGGTAAACAGATATTATGATGGAGTCACAATGGTGTGCTCTTACGGGAAACAAAATTATCGTATGGAGACAAGGGGCTGTCAGAGTTTTTTTTATACAACCACATGATGGAACAAGCTGATGGTCCACCTGATGTTAAGTGATAGCCACTGCCTCATTATGTACCTAGCTGTCTAAGTACCTTACTAATTTATGTTTATGGCAACAAAAAATTTTTCTTTCTTTCTTTCTTTTCTAAGCATGACTACTTACTGACCTGATGTTAAGTGGTAGCCACTGCATTGCCTCACTGAGCACATCCATTGCGGATGTGTCCTGTGATGCATTGCACTCCCATCACTCTGAGACATAAAGGTGGTGAGTCTCATGTGTGTAATTACACATACCCTTCAAACCGGAACACAGCAACGCGAGCTGCTTTATTGGTGGCAGAAGTAGGTACAGTGGTAGTACTACTACCACTACTACCACTACTACTGTAGTAGTCGGGGGAGACGAGCTCTTTCACAAGAAGCTCTACTGCGATTTGCAGTGAAAGACTAGAAAACAATAACATTATAGCAGTTTTCATATAAAACTTGAGAACAGACGTAACTTTCTATAATTACTAAACTTTCCAACACCCGTGAGGAATATAAGTTTACCACAAAGTTTCATAACAAATTGGTATCGAAATGTGTTCATTTGGGAACACACACAATACATCATGGACTGTCATTTTTCTAATAAAACTTTATCTTATTTTCTATTTCACAGAGCAGCGAGCTAATTCTCCTAAAAACTTGTGAAAGTATCATTGAGATTTTTACTAGATTTTATTAGGAGAAGAACCTCTTAGAATGTTTCGGACCTTCTAGGTTACTGTGCATAGTGTACTCTATGATACAATAATAAGCCAGGGATTATACTATTTTCATCAGTTTTAGTTTTTAACCAACTTCAAAAAAGGAAGACGTTCTCAATTCGGTTGTATTTTTTTGCAGTAGTTTGGCAGTTAAATAAGTGTAACTGGAAAAACCACGTCATGCAAGTACACGTACATTGCGTATTTTGCTGTTCTTTGGTGTCCCAATAATCATCATCATCATCATCATTTGATGATGAAGGCGTAACAAATTGTAGTCTTTTTTTTCCAGTTTTTTAAACTTATTATCATCAGTTTTGATAGTTTAGTTTTCATATAAGACTTTTCTTTGAAAACGTATGATCTTAGTGTAGTATTTTGGTAGTTTTAGCAATATGGCTAAAAATTAGTTACACGGAAATAAGAAACTCCAAAACCAGAAAAATATGTATAACAATACTGACGCAAAAATATGACTTTATAAAGAAACTAATTTTAGTTCGCAGTTTTGCGGTAAAAATATTCACGGAAAATTGGTATTTATGGCTATGATTTGATATGAATTTCTAGAGAATTGAAATATTAGGTCGTATTTGTTTCTTTAGGAAATTAAATGTACCTAGTTTGGGAAAAAGAGTTCCAGATTTACTTATAAATTGTTTTTTTGAGCACCAACTCACGATTTTCAACATATTATTACTAAATTGATTTTGTTCCACAAAATTGTTGTTCTCAAAAGAGCCGAGAATCATTCCCCTTCAACTTCAAATTCAAATCGTTTAGTTTGAAGTTTTACAGCTGTCGTCCAAAATGTAGGTCTTGATCACACCTTTCATTTGACTTTGGAACGAGAACTCTAGGGTGAGTATGTGTTGATTATAAAGATGTTGTACAAAAGGTAGTGTAGCAAACATAAACCCTGTTAGGGCACAGCAATTTGTTGAGGTATAGATGAGCATTAGGTGGCCTTCTAATATTTATAGTATGTACCAATACCAAGCTATATAATAGAAAACATTAATATAAGTATAATACAAGCCCCTATACATAAATTAACGAGAAATTCATGTAAATCAGTCACCAAAAATTACGAGAAAAACACCCGAATCTGAATAAAACTTTTGATTCCAATTTCAATTTCGCTCCGAGCATTGAAATCTGCCTAATCTGAGTTTAAATCTATTATCCCACCTTCAAAGTACTCTTGGAGGAGACGGCTCGTCATTGGCAGGGCATGCTGGCGTCATTATGATAATTTTATCGGGAAAATTTCCTGCGCGTAGTTTTCGTGACACACTGCTGAATGTTGTGACCAACTGTGACATCCTACATTAACACAGGTTACATCCTCTAAAATCGTTTGCAACGGTTTGTAGATAACTCAACTGTTTTATGTGTGTTTTGTAAATATTGTATTAGTTGTAATTTTTTTGGGGATAAAGATCCATAGGGTGTACTTTACTAGAGCGTGATCATACTATCCCATTCGACCACAAAGCGGCTCCTTAACCAGTGGTGTGTAAACACCATAAGTGACCACAAACGAGTGGTTTTTTTTTAATTTATTTACAGGATTTGATCGCTGAGCGATTATAATTACCCTATTATATACAACGTAACTTATCAACTAAAAACAACCTATATACACTAAATAAAACACAACTTAATCCCTAACTAAACCTAATTCTGCTAACCCATATAGCATCTTGGCTTCGACACGAGTGGTTAAACAACAGAAGCTCATAAAACTAGGAGTTTCTGAAATACCACTTCATCCGCCAAGATTTAGTTGAGACCAGAATCAGCTACGCCAGTAACCAACATTAATCTAATCAGTTGACAATGGCCAGGTTCTAAGAGGTTGCGACCACTAGATCTTACTCCTTATCATATTTAATGACGACTACTCAGATTGCAAAGTGACAAAGCACACAAAATTATTTTTTGTAGTACTTATTAAGTAAGTACAACGTGATTTTGTTACAAAAAAAAAAAACTATGGTCAGTAGATAATAATATGAAGCTAACATTGCGACTCAATGAAAAACTGAACGGTTTCATAGGTTTAACAAAAAGACAGTTTACGTACATTTCATTCCGCAAAACTGCTTTACCCGGCATTTTCTTTGATCTTTAGGGCCTGAATCCGACTTTAGAGGAGCATCGTTCATAAATTTGAAGGTTAGAATTCCTTTCTGCTGTCTAGTTCATGAATAGTCACAGTTACTACCTTGCCATAACCCAGGCGTCCGAGCCGGCGCACGGCGTGAACTTGTGAACAATAGTGAAATCCTTTTACTGTAAGCCCTTTAGTCGGACTTTGGAGAAATAATTAATATCCTAACGCTCTTTGTGATGTGACCATGCATTACAATACTTTATATCATAACGTCATAAACACATGATCACTCCAAAGCTCACTCGATGTGGAATAATGTTGACAATCGGTACCAGAGCCAAACGATCTCATTCTTCACCGATCAAAATTTTTTTTTATCTTTGTTGATGTGTCATTTTTGAACGTAATTTATTTAGATAAGACACTACTTAGCGTTATGCAAAAATTTCACAAACGTGGTAAATAATTATGTACCTAGAAAAAACTAAGAAAATGTCTACCAATCTACAATTTCTGATTGAAAATATGCTAAAAATATCAAAACTATACTAAGAAATATTAAATCATGGCCACTCTACCAGAGAACCCGGAAAAGGGATGGCTAAGTCACACAACGCGCGTTAAGTTCTCACTTACACCTTCAGCGTCGTTGGTAATGCCTCATTCTACAACATACAAATTGTAAGACTATTACCAACTCCTACCGTCGTCGGTGGAAGGTAATGACAAATTCAAAAGAACTAAACTTTTGCCGTGGAAGGTAATGACAACGAAATACAAAAATTTTGTCTTACGTCACAGAATATACATTTTTTGTTTGCCTATCCTATGTTATTTCCGCCGGGCCAAGGCCTACCCCCCAAAATAAAACGATGTACCTACTGCTAAATATACTAACCTAAGACCGGCAGTCGCAGAGGTCGCTGAGGGGATTATTGAACAAAAGTTCCAGAAATCCCCTACGCAGGGGACTCACGCAGGGGAAAAGTGGAATGAGCAAAAAAATAATGCGCCGTATGTCACCAAGATATTAATGTGTTCAAATAGCTCTCAAACTATCCTGAGGGCACGTTAATAGACATCTCGGAAACCGCTGACCACATAGATTCTGTGAGCGTATGCTCAGGGTATAAAACAGGCTATGGGCCCTGTTTAGTGCCACTATGACCCGTTTATGAAAGGATATCCGTTAGTATTGTGGCCGTTGGTTTTATGACATCTTAATATTAGGTTTTCTTGGGATCAACGTTATGGTGGGCATACACGCTACGAGAAATCGTTACGATCAGACTGTACAGTTCAAACGGTACCATGTTTGTTCTAAAAACTGTACAGTTTTATAACATACATGTAGCGATTTATCTGTACCGTTCGAACTGCACAGTCTGATCGTAACGATTTCTCGTAGCGTGTATGCCCACCATAACACCTTATTATATTTAAATATCTGCTTTATTTAGAAGAATAAACTTTGTTAGTATAGCAAGATTTCAGCACAGTGCAACACATCGCCGGTGTCTTGGTAGTGTAGTGCAGTGACTTGGTGACATTTGGCAAAATAGGTGGTATGTTGGAACGTATATAGGTTTACAGAAATTTATTCACAAAAAGATAAAATAGTCACTTATAAGTATAAAGTGTATATAAGTTCGCATATATGCGCATAGTTATTTATCGTAAATATCATACTAATATTATAAATGTGATTATAAGTTTATTTGTTACGCTTTCACGCGAAAACTATTAAACCGATCATCATGAAACTTTGTACACATTATTCTTGGAGGTATTAGAAGTAACATGGGATACTTTTTATCCCGGAAAACCAACGGGATCCAACGGGACGCGAACGAAGTCGCGGGTTTCAGCTAGTTCATAGATAAGTCATACAGAAATTCATGGAGAAGTATGTCTGTTACTTTCGTAAAAGTTAGTTTGAATTCTTCTTTTTCTGATTTGGACCAGTTGAGCTATCTATAAATCGTTTGCAACGGTTTGTGGATAGCTCAACTGTTTCATGTGTATTTTGTAAATATTGTGAATATTGTAAATACTGTATTAGTTGTAATTTTCTTTTGTGAATAAATTATCCCCTTTCGTAAAATGTAGTTAATTCCTAACCTTTAAAACAATTCTAGTTAGAATATTCTTACAGAGAAAATAAAAATGATAATTAATTCAGTTAATTTCGTTTTATCAGCCATGACTCAAGAGTAAGCACTTCACAGAGGAATTCACTCATATTTCTGAACCAAGATATCTTTTATTTTTACGATCCGCTCAAGTTATAAGCTAACCAAACTTTGTTTACTAGACTACTCTTTGGGCTGGTGGAACTGGCTTAGAATGTAATTTAACTACAGTCTGTAAAATTATTCAAAGTGATTATTCTAAGCATTAAGCAAGCTCGTATGAGTCAGCGGCCAACTCTGGTGACGGAGTTTTTAGACCGCCTTAAAGCCTCCGTCGTAGAGCCGGGACCGACAGTTTAACGTGCCCTCCGAAGCACGGAAGCACTTAGATGTAAATGCCACTAACGGTCACCCAAATAGTCACCGCGCAGAACGTCACTTAACTTAGATAATCGGTGAAGATTGACTGAGCGAGCCTAGCTACGAGTGCGTCAAAAGCTTTTTTGCATCGATGTTCGATGACAGGCGTCATGGCTCAGTCGGTAGTAGCTCTGCCTTCCGTGCTGTGGGTCGTGGGTTCGATCCCCACCGAGAACAAACATTTGTGTCTGGCAAATATAGCAGATGTTTGTTTTGTGTTTGGGTATATGTATTTACCAAAAAATGTATATAAGAATTATATCAGCAATCTAGTTATCATAGTACAAGCTTGGAAACGTGGACACTGACAGTAGGGTCGGTCCACAAGCTGAAAGTCGCTCAGCGAACTATGGAGAGAGCTATGCTCAGAGTTTCTTTAAAGATAACATCCGAAATGAGGTTATCCGACAAAGAACTAAGGTGGTCGACATAGCTCAGAGGATTAGTAAGCTGAAGTGGCAGTGGGCCGGCCATGTTTGCCGTAGAACCGACAATCGTTGGAGCAAACGAATACTTGAGTGGAGACCGCGTTTAGGCAAGCGTAGTGTAGGACGTCCTCCGGCAAGATGGGGCGACGATCTGAGACATGTAGCTGGCAAACAATGGATGAGACGAGCCGAAGACCGGGCTCAGTGGCTCGTGGGAAAGACCTACGTCCAGCAGTGGACTGATATAGGTTGATGATGATGATGATGATGATGATGAGTACAAGCTTAGCTTAGTTTGGTACTAGAGGGCGTTGTGTGATATATTTATTTTTATTATGTACATTACTCGGGTAGAATAACCTAAGCTTATTCCTCAGACCGCAGTCACGTCCCAGAACTCCTTAAGGAGATAATTTTCTTCATAATTAACTCCCCGAATACCACGTTATTTAATTGGCCCATCGGGACGTGTAGGTTTAATGGAGATACGTACAAGATACCTTTTTAATTAGAATAGCTGAAATACTACCTGTAGTAGTACTTATAGTAGTAGAGCATGATCTATATGTATACTAAATATATAAACTAAATAATAATATGCAAATCTACTAAATAAACGAGTCTGATTCCGAAAATCGAGATAGCCTGTTTATCTGTTTGTTTGTTCATGGATCACGCCTAAACTACTGGACTAATTTCAATGAATCTTATACCATTCAGAAGCCCTTTTTCCAGATTGAAACATAGGCTATATTTTATTCAAATCAAAGACGGGTATTCTTAGATACAGCTTGAACTCTCTAAACCAAAAGCAGCCTTTGACACGGGGTTCATCGTATACTGGTTGACAGATATTTTGGTGGAAAGTTTCGCATGCGTACGAAGTTGCGGGTATCAGCTAGTTTTTTTTAAAAAGTTCTTCCATGGAAGTACATATGTTGGCATCTATTTCTGCAGCCAAACAGTGATGGTCGCATTGCTGTGTTTAGCCGAGGCTTGATGTGGGTGCCGGCACAATTTTGGTGCTCAAACGTGGAATGCTTCAATTACTGGCATATGAGACGTAACACTTACGTCTTAGAGTAACGGACGCAGTGTAATGCCTCACAGGACACGTCCTCAATGGACTTCTCTGTGGGGTAATGTATTGTTATAGGTAGAGGTAGCTGCTTTAAGCCAGGTGGTCCATCTGTATGTCCTTTTAAGATTTGTTTATTTTTTTGAAAGAAAGAAAGAAAATAAATTTATTTGCAAACACTTACAATAAACTATAACACAAAGGCAGGTGCAATGAAGCCTAGTGTTGCAAACCGGACCATGACTCAGCATGAAATTAGTAACTAGTAAGCTACTAACGCTGGTCTTCGTCATGGCCGTCCATTTTTGGAAAAAGCATTTATTATTTGTGTATTAAGTACAATTCCTTTATTACAAAACTCACAATAAACAAGATTGATGCTTACCTGGATAAATAAGCTTCGTTCCGATAGTAATAAACGATTTAATCTTTCCCGTTGGCTTTGATTAGGGCGACCAAACATTGTGCTTTTTATAAAATAAAATAAATATATGACGGCAGAATGGTTATTTTTCATCACCAACATCAGACATGGTTAGACTAGACTGCTTTTCTCAGTGGGCGTAATGCGGGTAGGAGTCGGTACAAATGAAAACGCATCAAAACAAATCAAATTAAATGGCTACGAGCTAAGCAAACAGAAATAGCACTTTTAATATTCTAAGACTGTATAACTAGGTAGGTATTCGCAACTACGGAACGCGGACAGTTCCGAGACGTCTTCACTTAGTGGCGATCGGGCTGAGACTGAGCAGTCCGTTCGTTGAGCAATGACACCTCGACTCTGTCAAAGCGCACGGCAGAGGGCGCTTGCGTTTCGTTTGAGCGACTATTCATGACCGGATGCGACATATATATTTTTTGCAAACACAGCGCAAGAATTAGTAGATAGACAAGTGAAGGAATCTTCTTCTTCTTCTTCTAAACATATAAAACTCTTTTGAAGCTGACTGACAATCAACGCACAGCCTTAACTATAAGTACTAGAAGTATGAAATTTGGAGGGTAGTATCCTTATATAGTGTAAGGGTGCACTATGAAAAGTTGCACCCTAAAGGGTCTGAAATTAGGATTAAAGATTTTAACCAAATAATGCGTATATGCTGCTACCACGCGAGCAAAGTCGCGGGCGACAGCTAGTAAACAGTTAAAAATGCATTAACTCAGCTATGAAGTACCTACTTATATTCTATGTCTCACAGCGCATGGCAGCTGAGGACGTGCACTGAGAAGCATTGCGACATAATGCTGTTAAATCTTATATACCTGTAGATAGATCTTTATGACGACTACTAGGACAAAAATGTTTTGAACACAATGTTTTTATTCACCGTTTGGGTGCACTTACATTTTTCGAATAGAATATTTATTGCACGACCAGCGGGCCTAAGATGCACACCGCGAGATATTTATCATATCGTTCTGTCAAAATGTAAGCATTTTGTACCAGTTTAGGAACTATTGCATTATCTGTGGTAATGTTGTCGAGAAACCGCGCCTTTGAATTTTCAACTTTTGACATTTCTGCATGACTATTATCTCGTCCTCAGAGAGGTACGACGACTAACAAGTGTCAAAAGTGTACATTATGGCGCGTTTTGTCGACACCATTAGGTACCACAGATAATGCAATAGTTCCTAAACTGGTACAAAATGCTTACATTTTGACAGAACGACATGACAAATATCTCGCGGCGCGCATCTTAGGCCGGCAGGTTTGTACCTACGACCTTACGATCACAAAGCAGGGTTACCACTAGACTACATCGGTACTCTCTGCACTAGGTAAGTACTGACTGATTTGTCTATCTGTTTGTACCTATCTGTTTGAAAGGAGTACTAAAAAATACAACCGAATTGAGAACCTTTTTTCAAGTCGGATAAGAGAGTTTTTATTCGCTAGAATAACTCCCTGTTTATAAGCTTTGATTGGCTACATTTGATGGAGGGGTTTTATAATTTAATCCGTTGAAAGATAGTAAAAAAACAAATATTTAAAAGTTCTCGGATGTGCACTATCTAGTCACTCCACTGAGTAATGGAGTGAGTAAAAGCCTAGTAGTTTTTACAAAAAAATACATACATATAGTATCGGCTATCTATATTCTGCGGCTTTAAATCTGACGGCTTTTGCGTGAAATACGTATGAACGTGATACGTTACGTTACGTAAAAAAGAACGTAGGTATATTCGATACAGGACCAATATGGTATGCTTCAGCATTTATTCTTTTGAATGTTTTTTTTTTTCTGTAAACTAGCCAGCCAGCCAGTTCGTATGAGCTAGTGGCCAACTCTGGTGACGGAGTTTTTAGGCCGCCTTAAGGCCTCCGTCGTGGCTTAACGACTGCTAGAGCCGGGACCGACAGTTTAACGTGCCCTCCGAAGCACGGAAGCAAACTGATTTCAGTGTTAGACGTACAAATCTGGGCGTCAAATGTTTTACGCTTATCATACCTATACTAGTGAAATTGGCATTCTTCGGTAGAAAATAGTAAACGTCAGAATTGTCACGTGACTTTTCATTGGAAATCACATTTTTATATATTTCGATCATTGAGCTGCACAATGGAGTCACCATTCCATTATGAAAAACGCAAAAATTTGGTAACTTAGAAATTTGACGTTTTGTACGCTTGTCAGAAGACAGTTTGTAATACATTACAGTTTTAAGCTTTAGCCCTTCAAAGTATTCGATGGCCAAATAGAAAGGTATAACAAAAAAAAGTCAACATGTCCTTGAATTTCAATAATTTCTTTATTCTCTAGCGAATGTTGGATACTGCCCCTGATTCTGTTGTTTCATTTTCCTAAACTAACCTAATATGACAGTACAAAAATTTGATCATTTTAGTCCTGTCAAATTAGCTTAGTTTAGAAAAATGAACCGACAGAACCAGGAATAATGTAACCTTGACTCTTGGATGAATTACCACAGTTGACTAGAGCCCAGACGAGTCGCAAGATACATATCAGTATACTGATATGTATCTTGCGACTCGTCTAGGCCCTTAAACTGGTGTCACCCTAGTCCAACAATACGTGACATAAATCCGCTTAGCCGGAACTAGTTTATCAAAAACGACAACTTCAAGCCGGATCCCAACAACTTCCTTTAATTGAAAATTTCCAATTCTTTTCATTTTGCTTTGCCTCTGGAATTTGGAGACCAATTTAACAGAAAAAGCGACTTTTCTGAAAAGAGGATATTATTCAATAAAACCGTTGTCTTTGACGGCCATCTGTCTCAAAAGTTTTGGTAGGATGATCTCAATGTCTTTGAAAGGAGAATAGAATATGGAAGTAGGCGTATAAACCCAGGATAGAGAAACATTGTTTTTGTGGGATCTTAGGTCAGCAGTGGGAAGATGCGCTCGTGGCTAGGCTTGCTTAGTAAATTTTCACCGATTCTGCGCTGTCACTATTTGGATGGTTGACCGTTATTGGCATTTACGTCTGAGCACGCTTCTGTGCTTTAGAAGGCACGTTATACTGTCGGACGCGGCTCTAGCAGTCGTTAAGCCACGACCACGACCAGGGTTGGCTACTAACTCATACGAGCTTGCTTGCTAGTGGGAAGAAATTTTAAAAGAATAACCAAAAACATGAGTATTCACTAATTTTCTTCGTTTCTTGTGGAAATCCCTTCAAAAGCATATAACTAAAATAATACGACTTGAAAAGTAAACTCGCTAGCAGATTTTAGGGTTGTCAAAACTTATGCTTTCATTTATAAATACTCGCCGTTTTTGGAATGAAAAATCTATTTCGGAAAATTCCTTGATATAATCTGTTTATACCGATGAATAACCTACTTCAGATGAAATAGATTTCATGAAGATATCTTTAGTCAAAGTTCAATGGTACAGTTGAATTTTGATGCCAATCGCTCACAGTTGACATTCAGTGTAGCTTCGATTCCTCAGAACAAACATTTGTTACATACATAGATGTTTGTTCTGTGACTGGGTGTTACTATGTGACTCTAATAATGAAATGTACAAACCCAGAATTATATGAATATGAAATAAACTGTGCAATTAATAAAATAGTGACATGGCTGAATGAAAATAGGCTAATGATTAATATAAATAAAACTAAATTAAATCAATTTCGAAATTATAAAATGAATCCCATAACATTGGACATAAAATATCAATTAAGTAAAGTAGAAAAAGTGGAATCGGCTCTTTTTCTAGGTATTATGATCGACCAGCATCTAAGTTGGAAACAGCACATTAATCTAGTTTGTAACAAGTTGAATAGATTTGTTTACGCTCTAAAGAGAGTCAGAAAGACGGTATCTCAAAGAGCGTCGTTAGCTGCGTACCATGGTTATGTGTCATCTGTCCTACTTTATGGCTTACCTCTATGGGGCAATTCAGTTGACTTGCTTAAAGCTTTCAAAGTTCAGAAAAAATGTATTCGAGCGGTCTGCGGAGCTTGGTTCTTAGATACCTGTAAACCTCTGTTCCTAAAAACTAAAGTACTGCCCTTGCCATGCATGTACATAAGAGAAATCTGCGTTTTTGTCAAACAATATCCCAATTATTATATTAGACACGAAGAATTGCTTGCAAGACATACTAGACATAAAAATAGAATTTATCTACCAAAACATCATTCGACATTTCATAGTAAAAACGCATTTTGTATGGCTGTTTAAACGTAGACTCTCCAAATGGTTGCTGCTAAATTGCTTTTACTCTACTGACGAATATTTTAGTTATAAGTGACATTTTACTAATGTGATACTGACATGATTGTAATTTGTAATAGGTATAGGTATTTGAATTTAATTTTGTTAAAATTTTTGCACACCAGCGGACCTAAGATGCGCACCGCGAGATATTTGTCATGTCGTTTTGTCAAAATGTAAGCATTTTGTACCAGTTCAAGAACTATTGCGTTATCTGTGGTAATGTTGTCGAGAAACCGCGCCTTTGTATTTTCAACTTTTGACATTTCTGCACGACTATTATCTCGTCCTCAGAGAAGTACGACGACTAACAAGTGTCAAAAGTGTACATTATGGCGCGTTTTGTCGACACCATTAGGTACCACAGATAATGCAATAGTTCCTAAACTGGTGCAAAATGCTTACATTTTGACAGAACGACATGACAAATATCTCGCGGTGCGCATCTTAGGCCCACAGGACAATAACTGGTAGGATGTATAGATCTCTTTTAATACATTTAACATCAATGTTACCTAAAACTTACATTCAGCGAATAAATGTTTCTGATTTCTGATTTCTGATCATAAGTATGTATTAACAAAAAAATTGTATATAAGTATTCTATCAGCAATCTAGTTCCCATAGTACAAGCTTTGCTTACTTTGGGACTAGAGAGCGTTGTGTAATATGTCCAAGAATATTTTTGTATCCTACTAATATTATAAACGCGAAAGTTTGTAAGGATGGATGGATGTATGTTTGTTACTCTTTCCCGCAAAAACTACTGATCCGATTTGGACGAAACTTGGAATATATATTGTGCGTGACCTGGATTAACACATAGGATACTTTTTATCCCGTTCCCGGGGAAAAAATGAACATCCAAAAAAATTTATCAGTAAAAACATCAGTCCAGCCGTTTATTTGTTAGAAATGGTATAGCAAAACACAACTGACATGGAACAACACTTGAATAAAACCTTTCTATGATGGTGGGTACACAACCTGGCCGTAAATAATAAAATAAAGAAAACAATATTCGTGTACAAAGATGAATTTTTTACAAGCAATCCGTGAGATTTTATTGAATAAAAGATTTTTGACTTTGACTTTGACTTTGACGAAATAATGTGAATTGGTCATTTTGCGAACGAATGTCTTTTTGATAGAAACCTTTGCTTTTAAAACCTTCTGACACAGAGGCTTAAATGATTCTAATAGAACTCTTTCATAACTTTCTTTACATAAAAGATCTTTCAAAGGTAACGTTTGAAGGGTTAAAAAGGATTCGATCACCAACAGTCGGCACCTAAAAGATCATAAACGAGCCATAAGCTATCTATAACCATTCATACTTTATGATATTGTAGAACATTTAGAGGGATCCCGTTCACCGGATTATCCGGTTAAATCCGGTTTTTATCTATATATTCATAATGGGCTACAATCTGTCTGTAAAGAGCTATCTAAGGTGTCAATTTTATTACGTAAATAGTTTCATCTTTGTTATTTTAGTTTTGTTTTAAGTACATATCGGACGGAATACGAGGACTACTGTTTAACGATAAACATAAAGGTAAGAGATTTTAGTTCGATTTATAGGTTGAATAATCTTAAGTAAAAACAATGACAGGCGTCATGGCTCAGTCGGTAGTAGCTCTGCCTTCCGTGCTGTGGGTCGTGGGTTCGATCCCCACCGAGAACCAACATTTGTGTGGCAAACATAGATGTTTGTTCTGTGTCTGGATGTTTCTATGTAATAAAAGTATGTATTTACAAAAAAAAATGTATGTATGTATTCTATCAGCCATCTAGTTCCCATCGTACAAGCTTTGCTTAGTTTGGGACTAGAAGGCGTTGTGTTAAGTGTCCGTGAATATTTATATTTGAATGAGTCGGTTTGACGTAAAAAAAACTATGTGGCATGGAAAAGAATCAAATTAAGTATACCTAGATTGTTCAACAAAGTTACTTTAAAACATATTTTTGAAACGTCTTTTAAATAGAATAAATCATTTCCGGTTGCTCTCAACTAAGCAACATAGACGGATTACCCAGGTGAAACCACAGGTCACCGCTAGTTAAGTTAAGGGTGCATGTGTCAATAATTGTCGTTCCCAATCGGAATGGGGTTCCTTTATAGTCGGAATAGCTGTTCTAAAATGTAATGACCGTTAGAATTGAGATTGTCTGTTTTATGTTTAGTTCTTCGTTAATGTGCGATTGTTTTTATAATGCACTCGGCGACTAATAGTCGCATTGTCTTGTCCGGACTTCTCTGGATCTTCGCATACATAATGAACTGTTGACAAAACAATAAACATGCAATAAGTGAGTGGAAAAAATCATTAAAATATTCATGGACATCTCACACAGCGACATCTAGTCCCAAATTAAGCACGGAATTTCATTACTCATGAAATATTTGAGTACATTTTATTGTAAATGCATAAATAAATAATTACTTTATTGGTTCCAAGACACAGATAAAACATGTTTACGTAAATTTTACGTAAATTTTTGTTCATGGCACCCACAGCCCACAGCAGTGAAGGTAGAGCCAACTGAACTGACACCTATCATAATAACAATAGGTAACAGTAAAATTCATAGTGTGACCCCTGGCTACATGTCTGGCCGCCTAGTGCGCATGTAGCCTAAGGATACGTAAGAAAACAAAAGCCATACTACAATATTCGTTTGTTTTGAGACGAGGCCTTGAATAAATTCATTGTGTAGCTAGAAATGCCTTACGTTCTAGGCTTTAGTGATAAACTAGAGCACTAACCTTGGCCTAGATTTTAATTTCAAAGGATGTATACATCAATAAACGGAAAAAAAATAAACGGTGTTGCAGCGGAATATTTGGATACTTGCTTTCGCATTTTGTTTCGGTTTAAAGAACTTTATTAATACTCATAAAAGAACTTTACAGTCCGCTTATAATGAGCTTAAATTATAATTTTAGTAAGTAGGTAAAAAAAGTAATGTTAGGTTATTAGTAGTCTTAATTATAGGTAAGTAAGTAATTGTGGGTAACATACAAAGGGTAAGCAGCTTTTACACAAAAAACATATTTGTAGATAATTTGTTAAATGATAATTTTAGGTAGCTATTTATTTAAACTTAGTTTAGTAAAGTAGGTTTCCTTAACTAATCAATTAATGACCCAAACAAGATAAGCGACTTTGTATGCATTCGCGAGGACCTATAATTGACCCTTCAGACACTTAATTAATTGTAAGTAGCTTAACTAGTATCATGTCTGTTGATCTACCATAAAAATAAATAAATAAATCAAATTAACTAGGTAATTAAATTAACCTCGATGCTATTTTTAAAACCAAAGTGTTGTAATAAAAAAATCTGAGTAGCTAAAGTAACAACTTGTTCGTGGTGTTCTCTTTAATTTAAATTAATTTATTTTTACAGCCTGTGGGGCTATCGTTGTCTTATGAAAACCTGCAAGGTTTAAGCCTGGCAGGTTTTCTGAACTGTTGTTACGGGGCCTGCCCCAGTATCGCAAGCTCTGAACTGCTTTCGTTGCCCAGCATAATGTCAAATGACGTGGCTAATATGAAAACAAGAAGCTTTTGACGGCAAAAAAAGCCTAATGTCTTTGTCTAATTTAGTCACAGAATATCTATGATTTAGTGTGTAAACCGTTCAAAAAACCAAAACTTATACCAATGCGATAAATTAAAGTGCACATTTTTTGGTTAGAAAACTTGATTTGATCAATGTGATATTTTTACTGAACCTTTGCATTGTTATTCTCTCGACCCTGAAGCTCTGCAATTTCACATAATTACAGTTAGTTATATTATATATCTTCAAAAAAGTTTAAATGTGCGAGCGAGAGGCTTGTCTGCCTTTTACATACGCCTTAATAAACCGTGGCTCTGAGTACAATCAGTCGGAAAGGATTACCGACTGAATATTTTACTACATATCCGTACCAATGGAGCAGTTTCGAAAATGTCTGGAATCGTCCGGATGTGTCCGGATTTGCGGACGAATGAATGGTATGTTTTTTATTGATAAGATCCTGATTGAAAGTGCTTTTACGTGCTACTATGCACTAGTGCACGTCTCGTCACGGTTTAATAGCGCTCGGCGAAAGTTAAAGAGAAAATCTTTGCTTGAGTATGGATCAGTGATTGAATAGTAAACGTGTACGGCCTTTAGGAGGAGACGTTGTTTAGGTAGGACGCCCCCTGGCCAGGTGGGGTGACGATCTGCGAAATGTATCTGGCAAACACTGGATGAGAAGAGTCGAAGACCGGGCTCAGTGGCGCGTTTTGAGAGAGACCTAAGTCCAGAAGTGGACTGATATAGGCTGATGATGATGATGATGATGATACGGCCTTTGAGTGGTACGTGTGGACAGGAAATTACTTAATTTACCTGCCAACATTGTATTTTTAAATATATTATATTTTTTTATTAATTTGCGTATACGCGCGCTACTCAAATACATAATTTCATTTCCAGAGATTGTTTAACTCAAAGAGATTCATTACCTAGTTAATCATATTATTAATTAATGTTAATAATCTACTGATGAGCTCAACTTTGTGTACGTAATGAAATTATTAATTATGTTATTATATTCATACTATACTTCTTTTATTGAACGTGTACAACAATTTTATTTTCAGGCTGGTGCAGGAAATAATAAATTAATTAATATCCTTGGACATACACACAACGCTCTCTAGTCCCAAACTGAGCTTGTACTATGAGAACTAGATTACTGATAATATAATACTTATATAGTACATAACTGCAGGGGCCCGCAACAGAGGCAATGAGGGAAGAACGTGTAAATGTGGGCCGAGTCGAAGACGAGGCACACATACGTGAGTCCCTCATTGCCTAGTTGTGGCCAAGGCTTGTATAGTACTTTTCTCAAATAATGCGCGGAAATTAAAACTAAGTACCTAGGCAAAACTTTTCAGTTGAAAATACATTTTTTTTTCAAAACCAATAACGAACAACGAAGTTACAGTGTTCATTTGTTTTTTTTTTTCAATAATCAGCTTTCTATTTGAAAGCCTGTCCAAAATTTGAATAAAACCTTTGATAAGTTACCTCCTTGGTTGCCATGTTGTGGAGTAAAAGATCGTTCCATTTTCTATTTTTTTTTGTAAATACATACTTAAGATACATAGTAACACCCAGACACAGAACAAACATCTATGTTTGCCACACACAAATGTTTGTTCTCGGTGGGGAGCGAACCCACGACCCACAGCACGGAAGGCAGAGCTACTACCGACTGAGCCATGACGCCTGTCAATAGTTTTAACGATATCGACTAGATACAAAGGTATGTGGACTTCTATAAGCTGATGTTGGTGATAATGATGATTGGTAATACACTGGGTATTGGTGCATTAGGCGACCATACAGAGACAGTGGTATAGTTTTTGGTGGTGGTATTATATTATCCGTGTAATTATGTGTAGTTTATAAAAAAAAAAAATCTAAACTGTAAGTAAAATAATTTGATTTCCAAACCCAAATAATGAAGTTTTAATCTATACGTGCCTATACTAGATGGCAGCACCATTTATCTGCCCTAAAACTTCAGAATAGCAAAGCGAACAAATCGCGCTGCTCGGATACATTGCCGCGTTGTGTTGTCACGTCATCGATCAAAGTTATATACGACGTGCGATGGAGCTCGCTTCACGCCTAGCGACACCTATCAGCATATCTGTGTCACTGTGCTCAAAATTCTATTTCCGAATAAACTTTGTTGCTATTGGATTAGATTGAAAATGGTTGGTTCTGCCTTAGCCTTAGATGACAAAAGTTGAAAGTATCTAGTTAAATTGAAAAAAAAAAACGTAATAATTCTGATGGTTCTATAAAAAAGTTCTTTATCAAATCAAATCAATTCTATTTCAGACACAATTAATTATGCTTTACAAATAACAATAATTATAATAGTTGTAATTTTTCTTGTGAATAAATTTGAAACTTGTTGAAAAAAAATAACAATATAATAAGTATGTTTATATAGATAGGTAATCTTATACAAAGAAAGAAAAAACATTTATTTTGGACAACATAGCACAACAGCCGGTAGGTAACAAAAATAAAGTTTCTTTCAGCTGTTAATATCGAAAAAAAACTAGAAAGCCAGAGCCTAAAGAGGAAGTTAAACGCCTAAAGTGAAATTTCTATCCGTGAATATTATTTATTCCATGCTAGCGCCACCTACCGGCGATGCTAATCCGATCGTGATAGATTACAGTGTGTTGATTTGTTTTTGAGAAATACGAAAATAGTAACAGTATTGCTATTGTCACTGATTTATTATTCAATCGCGTACAGAATTCGTAATACGATTGCGAATTTATCACTCCAAAAAGAAATTCGAAAAAAACGTGGTACCTAATGTTCTTGTAAGTGTATATAGGGTTAAAACTGTCTAGACATGCCTGTGAGAGTCTTAGTTATAATTTCAGTCGTAGGACGTTTGCACTGAACAGACTCTTATAAATTTCCAGAGTGAGATTCAAAGTTTTAAGATCTAAAAACCCAAACGCCTATTGCATAGTTCTGTTAAATATCGCAAATACAAGTTCATAGTACTTAATTTTGTCATTATGATAATCTCGCATCATCGTTATCATTAATAAATTTAATAGGATTTACGGTTTAAGACATTTATTTCCTCAAAAGATTTACAAAAATCACTTAGAGAGAAAATACAAGTTATAACTAAAAAATTATTACGTCGATTAGCGTAGACATAAGGTAGGTAGTTGAGAAGGCAAGTGTTAGGCAACGCGACAGTGCAAGCGCACGATGAGTAGGATTGTTGGTACCTACCCTCAAAAATGTATTATACTACAAGTTGTGACAGAGACTAGGGATGGGGTAAGAAGTTAAAATTTGTTAAAGTTTAGTTAAAAAACGCAGAATCCTTCAAGATATGGTACTTTAGCAGCTTTTTGAAGGTATAAAGTGATTTTGCATTTTTAATACTATGTGGAAGTTTGTTGTAGTGTTGTGCACCATCAAACATGATAGTTCTCTTTCCATAGTTAGTTCTAGGGGTTTTTAGACAGATGTTACCTGCCTGTCGAGTTATGCGTTTGTGGTATTGATTTTTTTTCGTAAAAGTTATTTGCGAATGGATTTTGTGTGTTACTTTCAAGTAAACGAACTTAATACCACAATAACTCCCGTTGGACAATGACTGACATGTGCCGAGATACATCACGCGCAAAGCCACCGACGACGCCGCGGACATCTCTGAACACACACATACCTTTAGTTTTGTGAACATTATGCTTTATAGAGATATTCAGAGATTCCTTCTTAAGGCTTTTTTCACTTTTTGTGTTTTTACATCATTTTAGCGTTTTGCGTATTAGGTAAGTACGCAATTTTCTGTATATGATGACTAAGTAGCGCTTTAAGATTATATTAATTTTCTTTGCAATTTATTTCAATATTTTTATGGTTACAGAGCTATTGAGCACTGAATTAACAACTGACACAAAAAATAGATGGCAAAATACTATTAACTATGTCGACTATTTTGTGTGTTTTTACTTAAACAACTTTTGGAGTACCACAGGGTAGAATTCTCGGTCTAATACTATTTACAATTTACATTAATGACATAAGTAACGTAACGAAGAAATCAGAAACAGAAATGGGTCCAATTGCTAGAAATACTTTTGGATTGTGTGTCAGTGGAATCTGACCTCTGCGGCTGACTGTGATAGATGCCACGGACTCATCTGCGGACAATGACTGCGGAACGCTAGCCAACGTCTCGTGTGATTTGCGATGAATTGTAACTGACGCCTGCCTTGGTTGATTTCATGGGATACATGACTAGCTAAATTAAATAAGACGAGTAAAAAGAATTTGACTATCGATTATTCAAATTTGAATAAAAAATTCTTGGTTTTCGTGGGTGAACTGTGGCGACCATATTTTGTGTGTACCAGGTTTTGTTTGCTTTCTAAGTTTAAAATTGTAATAGATAGCCAGTCAAAGCGATCGCGCTAGAGGCCTGAGGTTGGCTGCAGTGAGAGAGCTCAGAGAGCTGGGATAAGGCGTCGTAGCGACGCCTTCTCCCAGCTTCTTCCTCTCTCTGTATCCAACCAGGGCCGATAGGACCTACATGCCTAATATTTTAGAACCTAACCTAAGTTTAAGTACTTACCTGATAAAACCTGTTTAATTATTGTGAGCCTAATAAATAAGTAGGTAAATGGAATCGTATATATTTTAAAAAACAGAATTGAGATTTTGTTACTTAAGTTTAGGTTGTAACGCGCAACCTTTTATATATTACTAAAAACTAAAAATAATTGAAAATATCCAATAATTGTTTATGACTTATGACTTATATATTAGAACCATCTTGTATAGGTTCCTCATTTGACGACCTTTGTGATGTTGTAAAACTCTTTGTAAGTTGAAATCTGTTGATTTTTGTGTTCCTTGTAGTGATCTATTCAATCCTATCATGCTATTGAAATCCTTGTTTTTAAAGATAAAGATAAAGATAAAGATAAAAATAAAGATAATTTATTTGCAAAAACATGTGTAAATAATAATTTTGTGAACGTATTCGATGACTTCTTACCAAATTCATCATAATCATATTACTAGAACTCAGTTTCATAAAAATAACACATTAAGCTAAAGCGTTGAGTCGACTGCTCACGGATTAATTAATTCTTGTAATCTATTTATCTGTGGAAACTTTTAATTGGCCTTCAGAATACTTTATTGTGTGTGTCTTCCTACTGTCTTATACCTAGCTTGTAACGCTCCCCGCCCACGCTTAACCTAATTTTTTTTTTTCTCTAACTAAACTAACTGAATTACTAAATTAACTAAACTAAAAAAAAGGGAGATTAACTAAAAGACTAAAGAGAGAGATATATTAACCTAAGAGGGAGATATTAACCTAAATCAATTTAATCTAATTTTAACTACGTTGCTTTACTTTAATCTTATGACTTATAACTAACTTAATAACTAACTTATTCTAATGGCCTTGTGATCGTATAGTGGTTGTGATTAGGACGCCTACTATTATGAACCGATAGGAACTCAGATACTTTAAAGGAATTATGTTGAGACCTCTTTTAGTTAACCTATGAATCTACCTAATATGAAAGTAACGTTTTCCTATCTACACTAATCCTTATTATCTATCTAATCGTTGCTAATAAGAGTAAACCGTAGGTAGAAGTTTAGTTAATCGCGAGGGTTATTCCTAGTATTGTAGCCTAATAAATAAAATATAATAGGTTAATTAAAAGGTACATATTATGTAGATCCTAGATAATTAGAGGCAACAGAAGTTATCTTAAGCAGGTACGACTCATTATCAATGAGATTCTTTCATGAATTTTATATAGAATGGAAGACCTAAACCGCATCAAGTACTAGTTTTAGGAAGAAGTATATGTTCAGAATTATGATATATTTGGCTTTGCTGGAATACATGTAAATAGAAAAGCTATATTTCCTACAGTAGAAATCTACTTATAAAAATTAATATCAAATATATAAAATGATTCTAAAGTCTCAGAATATAAGTTTATTATAACTTTGTTACTAGAATGATGTTAAATAGTGCACTATGAAGCTAATGTATTTACAATAGTATGTAATTACATCAGAGAGACGCCCCGCCTTCCGCGCCATCTAGTGATTCTCGACACCAAACTACGAATACATATTATTCACATGTATTCGTAATAAACCCCCTCTTCACAGTACACTATACTTTAGCGGATGTATGATTAAGAATAGAGGAATGCGTAAAATCTATTTTTTTTACTATTTCACTAAACTGAATCCAACATCAGTGCTACTATGGATTACAAAGATCATGAAACTAAATTATCCTTAAATAACTTTAGTTACTCAAAGCCAAGGTAGTCCCATGCAATTATATGCTGCAGTTAAAGGGCAGCCTGTTAGAGAACCACTTCTAACAACTGAATCTAAATTTAAGTAACCTTCCTAGTTCATGGTTCACTCAAACCAATCTTTCTAGATAGCCAAAGTCAAAGCCAAGATAAAAGGCAATAGAAGTAGATAAGGTCAGTCACTTAGCTAATATAAAGTAACCCTAGCTTGAATCGGCCTAGGGTACTTCGACAACGGAAGTGTCTAGCTTGACCACATATACTTCATGTAAATTAATAGGTATCGGACTAGATAGAATAAATCATAGACTCTTTGTAGGTAGTTATCATCCCTTTTCCATAAGTTCAGAATAACCACGAGACACGCGCTCTAGAGTTAGATAAATAGTATCTGTACAGACCTTAAAACATTTGAGAATGACTTTTCCTTATAGTTTCTCCTTCAAGCACATAGTTTGAGGAAACCAATCAGACAGGTCAGTAAAAGATAAAAGGTTGAAGCTAAATGTCACTATAAAACAAATAGTCAATGCAAGACTACAAGGCAAGTAGGAATAATGGTTCTTTTAAATTTAATAAATACATTACTGAATTTGAAAGATATAAGAGAGAGAGCTACTCAAGCTGTCTCAATGGCACAATAAATATTACCACTAGGATAATAAGTGACTTCACTAGAATTAAATTCAAAGTTGAACAATAAAAGTCATTTGATAAAATTAATCTGATATGGTAGGTAAGACTACCTATTGTAGTGTATGTATCTGTTCTAATCCAGACTTAATATCCGAAAGTAAAATAAGGTAAAGTTGAGTTAAGTTGCAAAAGCTTAAGTTTCTAAAATCATAAGGTTCAAAGTCTGAAGTTCAAACTAGGGTTTAAAATCCTAAGGTCTTAAAGGTTAAAAGGTTTAAAGTCTAAAGCTTAAAAGTCGCAGATGTTTCTAAAATTCGAATTTGTCAAATATTCAAAGTCACTATCGCTTAACACATAGGAGATAAGACGTTGTTTTATAATGTAGTACGTAGTAATATGTAGGAACAGGCGTATGTATGTACTTATCTAACTATAGCTCGTCCGATAAATAGGTATGTATTATGAGGGTAAAAACGTAAAAGTAGTCGTAACTAAGTATTGATCCTACCTACTAGTGTATGTAAAGTAAGTAAAATAAGTAAAAATATGTAATTAAGGCAGTAAAATAAACTTCTAGAAAAATAGCTGTACTATCGAGGTAGTAAGTATGTAAGGACGAGTGTAGTATGTAAATATATAACTACAATAAGTCTCCTTACTTTCATTGTTGATCGCAATATTAATTGAACGCTCATACTATAAAATATAAAACAAGTAATAAGAAACACTAAATATAACACACAATATCTCAGGTAAACCAAATAAAGAGGTACACACACATTAGGGAAAAATAAAACACAATATTTCTTTTAATCAATTAGGTACACATATACACAGTTAAGACTCTGTAAAATGCAGGTATTTGAAAGTATAAAATTCTTCGAATTAATCCACGTTGAATCTTCATCTGGAACAAATGCTAGAACCTAAGGAATCCTAACTCTGTAATCCCCCCGCCTCCAGATCTCTTTCTTCTTGCTCCAGATCTTCAGGAAGTTTTATTCCCTATAAGATTCTACTTGCTGCTTGAACCTAAGGAGAAATAACATCTAACTCACTAAAATAGTGCTGTAAACGCAGGTTTCATCTTTAAGTGAAAGATTATTTATCGGATAATGTAACTTGGATCGAACAAGATTACAATTATCCTAGAATTCCTCTGCCATATTTGTACTTGCTGCTTGAACTAGATGTTTGCCCAGAACATGTATCGAGCAAGCCTGTACATTAATTTTCTATTCTAAAGATCCTGAAACAAACACACAGTTATAATTCAAAGACTTACCTTGATTCCTTCATGACGGAAACCATTCATGAATCTCGTACTATGTGGCTTTTCCTTTCTCCTTACAGCTAACGCAAACCTATCCTACTTAAATACCTAGCCTCATTTCCTATCTTCATTCAAGATGGAATCCTTTCTTGATTTACGCACAAGATGACGCATGCTACCTTCCTATAGCTAAAGCCAGTCCTATCCTATTGTGTAATAAGTAATTATGTAACTAGTAGTTCACTTTATACATAAGTATCTATGCAATGTATAAGAGTAAGTAGAAATCAAAGTAACCATCACAAAGTATCGATCATATTTAGTAGTGTGTGTAAAAGTAAGTAAGAATAAATAACCAGGGTAGTAAGATACTCTTCTTTAAAATCCGTAAAGTAATGCACTCAATATCATCAATGTAAAGAAGTAAAAGGTACTTATCTTCACATACTCGTGGTAAAAGAAGGTAGTTAAATATAAATCTCTAAAGGCGTAGATATTCAGTAAAACCAGTCAAATATAGTTCGTTTAAAAGTAAGAAGATAAAATCACACACAAAAGAGTTCAATAGAAAATGAGCAATATAAATCGAGAGGAAATAAAGTACCCTCAAAATATAATGCATGTCTTGAATCAAAACCATTTAGAAAAAGCAGCGTAGATTCTAGATCTGAATGTCAGCTTATTCCTCGGAAATCCTAAATCTGAAAACCCCAGATTCCCTATTCCTCGGAAGAACCCTGTACCTGAAAAACCCCGGCTTTCCTATCGAAACACATGATTTGAACACTCAGTTGAAATATAAAAGACTTACCCTGATCTCCCACATCTTATCCTGACCTGGACCCTGGATCTGTGTGATGGCTCCGCTGTCAGCTCCGCAGGTAGCTCAGCATGTAGCTCAGCATGTAGCTCAGCATGTAGCTCAGCATGTAGCTCAGCATGTAGCTCAGCATGTAGCTCAGCATGTAGATCGGCATGGCAGTCCAGCATGTAGCTCAGCATGGCAGTCCAGCAGTCAGCAATTCCTAGAAATAGGGACACATAATAAATATAATGAAAGCAAGAGAAGGTCTTCTTACCGAAATCTTCGTTCCATTCCCTTTCCACTATGGCATCTGCCTGACTCAGTCATGTAGGTACTCCTTCCTCCTTGGTAGATGTTTACTCTTCGCCGGCTCGAACCAAAAAAGTCCCATTTCTAGATGTACCTGTCTTTTATACCCTCTGATTACGTACGCCACAAAGCCACTGCCTACTTCATAGTTAGTATGCGATCCACGTCCGTTTTAGCTGCCTGCCAAAACTACCGCCGACCATTTTCGATGCCTACCATTTCGTCCGGCATCCGAAATTGCCCCCAGATACAACTCAATGTATACCTAAGTTGGTTCATATAGTCTATAATAGTATTGTTTTTTGGATGTTTCTTTTGGTTCTAGACCGTTTTCTGAATGAAAGATGGTGTCTAAAGACACTAATAGCTTGTATCTACTCTCCTTGAAAATATCTACATTCTACGTTACGTTTTTCATACTGTATTTATCTAAATTCCCTACTATATCGTAATGAAGAAGCAGACCTTTATGAGACTCCGAACATAGATAATTTAAAGCATTTACTAGCAATTTATTCAGTTTCCAACTCTCAAATGTACCTAGATTTATCAATCTCATAGCCTATTTTTTGAGGAAAACCGCCTGACATTTTTATGAGAGCAATTCGCAAGTGTCATTGCGATTAAAATTGTAAATGAATTATTACTAGGTAAACACAATTAGTGAATATAATTTAATTGCTACAACTATGTATACCTTCTATTATATTGAACCTTTCTAGATAAAATTGTCTAGTTAATATTATTCATTCTTAATACTATGAAGTTATCAGTTGCTACAGATTCAGTATGTCGAACTGAAGATAGTTTTATCGTCCGTTGAAAATTAACCGAATCTAGCTAAATTAAAGGTTAAATTTACTAAATAATTTGTGGGATACCCAAGGAACACGGACAGACTTTCTGGACCGTTACAAGCTGTTAGTTTTCCTAAAATTCTTAAAATAAAATAAATAAAATAAAATATCGTGGAAAATATATAAGTAATTTACTTAGAAACCCAAACTCAATCAAAAAGCAGGCTGTGAATTAAAGCGTTACCTTCTTCAACTGACGCTGAATAGTTACACGAGCAATAATATATTGAACAACAAGTTGGATTGCTACGTCATAATATAATCTAATCTCTAAACCAATGTCTATTTTTCAATGCTTGAGTGGCGTAGCTTGCTTAGTCAATCTCCACTGATTATCTAAGTTAAGCAACGTCCTGTACGGTCACTATTTGGATGGGTGACCGTTAGTGGCATTTACATCTGAGAGCTTCCGTGCTTCGGAGGGCACGTTTAATTGTCGGTCCCGGTTCTAGCAGGCGTTAAGCCACGACGGAGGCCTTAAGGCGGCCTATAAACTCCGTCACCAGAGTTGGCCACTTACTCATACGAGTTTGCTTGAGTATTGTCACGATATTTACTAATTTTATTGGTTCAGTTCAAAACAAGCTTTAGTTAAAACACAAGCCTACAATTCGTTTTCTAATGTCAAAACCATTACGTCAAAGTCATTACCTGTGTCCCACAGCCACCAAACATTACTTTCAAACATTTTTATGGGAATGTCTCAAATTGGTGTCTAAAGGCTAGCGTCCACAGGCCCGCATCGCACGCATCGGACGCATCGCACGCAACTGATTTTAGTTTGCCTTGTATTAAAACTCATACAACTGCGTCCACTGATCCGCATCGTACGGACCGCTCATCGGCAATGCCTACATGCGATGCGTACCGATGACGTCATACGGAATGCCGATCAGTGGACGTTAACTGACGCAACATTGTAACGACGTTCAGTTCTTTACTTCAGAAATGGTTTATTATGTTTAGAATGGTTTATTAGTGAAAGCAAATCGTAAAATTACTCGTATCGGTCATTATTACAATAAATATGTAATCATATTTGAAAAAAAAAAAAGCAATTGTGCAGTTCTAAGAAAACGAAAAAATATATTATTATATGCCCGCCGTTACAAGGTTACGTTGTTGAATTTTGATGAACTGTCAAATGTTACCTATTAAAATGGCCCGACTGTACAAAAATCCAAATGAAGGTGGCATTGGCAATCCGATCGCTCATACTCGCGTCGGTAATCTGATCGCTGCCGATCAGTGGACGCAGTCTAATTAATCCGTTGCGTGCGATGCGTCCGATGCGAGCGATGCGGGCCTTTGGACGCTAGCCATTAGCGTCAAACTACATCAGAAGGCATGACGTCGTCGCGTCGAGTTTTTTTTTGAAAAGTTAGTTCTTTTAAGAGCTTTTTCGTTACAGTAGGTTTTTTCTTATATGCTATTTCAGTTATAGCGAAATAAAACCAGTATAAATGTTACAAACGAAAACAGCGTATAAAAAAATAACATAAGCCCTCTTTTGACAGCATGCTTTTTAAAAGAATATTTATATTCATGTCACTACGGACACGACAACGTCTTGTCGTCAGCGGGCCTAAGATGCGCACCGCGAGATATTTGTCATGTCGTTCTGTCAAAATGTAAGCATTTTGTACCAGTTTAAGAACTATTGCATTATCTGTGGTAATGTTGTCGAGAAACCGCGCCTTTGAATTTTCAACTTTTGACATTTCTGCATGACTATTTTCTCGTCCTCAGAGAGGTACGACGACTAACAAGTGTCAAAAGTGTACATTATGGCGCGTTTTGTCGACACCATTAGGTACCACAGATAATGCAATAGTGCCTAAACTGGTACAAAATGCTTACATTTTGACAGAACGACATGACAAATATCTCGCGGTGCGCATCTTAGGCCCGCAGGTGTGAGCCAACGCTTAAACTGGTAACACGATAGAAGAAGAATAGAAGAGTATTGTGGTGAAAACTTGCTCATGTAATAACTTTTATGGAAATTAAATTGAACCCGCTTGTGTCTCAGTCGTGTTTTTTTTTTCATTTGTGGCAAACGTCAATATATTCACTACTATGCTTGTGATAGAAATTGTATCTTGGCCATGGAAATGTCTGAAGCTAGCGCAGTAATCTTCTAAATCTAAATATATAGACTCTTTTGAAGCTGACTGACAATCAACGCACAACCTAAACTATAAATCCTAGAGGTATGAAATTTGGAAGGTAGTATTCTTATATAGTGTAGGGGTGCACTAAGAAAGGAATTTTGAAAAGTCGCACCCTAAAGGGTCTAAAATTACGATCAAAGATTTTAACCAAATAATGCGTATGCTGCTACCACGCGAGCAAAGCCGCAGGCGACCGCTAGTGAAAGTAATAATTATTTTTGTTTTCAAGAACGCAACTATGTGTTGCTCAATGTTGCTCGTGTGCTCACTTTCTGTGAGTTAATTAAGTAACCTACAGAATGAATGGAGATTAAAATATTCATAGACAATTAGACCTGCGCGTTGTGGTTGAATTTATCTTTTCACAGTATAACTCGGATCTCATCAAAAACACGTCCGTTAATTGACGGCCATATTATACCCACCTAGAAAAGATTTATTCTATGCAAATGCGCTACACCGTTGACTGCAACATCAGATAACACCAGGTGAGATTGTGGTCAAACGTTAGCCAGCAATGTTTAAAAAGTAAAAAAAAAAGAATAATCATGAGGACTAATCTTAATTAGACAAAATGTTTGGCCTAACACTACAAAGGTCGTCAAAACCTTGTTAATGACGTTTCTGTAAAAAACACAAGTTCAATGTTTAATTTTAGCGGAGGGCACTAGTGGGACCTTGGATTTCTGTTTTATTTATGAGCTGCTAAGCATTAGTCTGCCAGCACACCTGCGGGCGTAAGATGCGCACCGCGAGATATTTGTCATGTCGTTCTGTCAAAATGTAAGCATTTTGTACCAGTTTAGGAACTATTGTATTATCTGTGGTACCTAATGGTGTCGACAAAACGCGCCATAATGTACACTTTTGACACTTCTTAGTCGTCGTACCTCTCTGAGGACGAGGTAATAGTCATGCAGAAATGTCAAAAGTTGAAAATTCAAAGGCGCGGTTTCTCGACAACATTACCACAGATAATGCAATAGTTCCTAAACTGGTACAAAATGCTTACATTTTGACAGAACGACATGACAAATATCTCGCGGTGCGCATCTTAGGCCCGCTGATAGTAAGTGTAGCTGCAGCCTAAAGTAGAGCTATTCACCTGTTCACTCTTTTTTTTTAATCCTAGTAATTAATAGAGCTTTATATATCTCCGTTCTATTACGGCTGTCAAATAACGGATACCGCATTTCACACAACGTTCGCTTAGTAAAATAGTTTCTGTTGCGAATGTGAAAATGCTTTTTGCTTGTACAAAAGTTATGCATTCGTGGAAATAAAAAATGCTTCACCTTGCGAAAATGTTACTAATTAAAATATACATAATAGTAGATTATGCATTAAGGGGATAAAACAGTGTATTATGTCTCGGGCGATATTTATTCAAAAACGCCCGAGACAAATACACTGCATTATCCCCAAAATGCATACTCTACTTTATATAAACACTGCGAGGCAATAAAACATAATACAATTAAAAAGAAAGTACTTACTTTATTAATTTTACAATAATGAAAGAAGACAAATATAGAAAATTAAAAGTAAAAGTTAATGTTAGAGACGTTGGACCAATTGTGAAAAGATAAAGTTATATTAATGTTGAAATCGTTGTAGGTTCTCATATACGCTTCCTTAGATCTTTCAGGAAGCAAGTTTCCAATGATATCAGTTTTTTTTTTTTTTTATGCCATAGCTGGCAGACGAGCAGGCGGGCCACCTGATGGAAAGTGGTCACCGCCGCCCATGGACACCTGCAACACCAGAGGTGAGGCTAGTGCGCTGCCGGCCTTTTAAGAGGAGACGGCCTTTTTTTTATCAGTTGCTTCAGATTGTATGCATTCCGGTATCACATCACTTTCGTCACTGTCAGTTGACATTTTTGTTAAAATACGCTATTTTGTTACAAAATAACACAAAGATTTGCAGTTTAGCGCCTTTTCGTTCTATTTTTTTTTTTGTAGTGGCAAATTCTTTTTTATGCAGGTTTCTATGAAAAGTTTTATTCTAATTTTGAATACATTCTCCTTGATTTATGGCTCTATGAAAAGTTTTCATTCTAATTTTGAATAAATTCTTCTTGGTGTAGGGCTCTATGAAAAGTTTATATTCTAATTTTGACGTTTGGTCATGGATGGCAAGGAGCTCGTATATTCAATGTTGATTGCATTCCAAATTCAAATGTCATAATTCCCTAGGGGATTATGAAATTCAGTACATTTATAATGACCCGGCTAGACCATAGGACACAAATGACTTGCTTTAAGTTGAGTTTGCATGACACATAATATGCCATTGACGAGCAGGTGTTATATAAATTATTTTATATAGCCAATGCCATGAAAATGGCCGCAGAATGGTAGCCAAGGGGAGTCAGTGGCCCTACAGAAGTAGAACACCTGAGTGATGGTCAAAGCACATGGTGCAACGAAGTGGAAATCAAGAAGAATGGCATAATAAGTAAGTTTTACTAAAATTGAAAAAAAAAAACCCGGGTATAAAAATCTCCTTAAATCCTCTTCATCATTGCTGGTTATCCTCAGACCTTGGAGTATGGACTTCAGTTGATTAAATCTCAATATTTTAATTAAACTTTTTTCGAACTGGGATTACGTATGCAGCCTGAGATTTCTCAAAATAGGTTTTCAGAGCTGATGAATTTCTTCCTAATTTGAAAACGGCTGCACCAATTTTCACCAAACATGGCTAAAAACAAATCATTTTCCTTTTTTTATAATAAAAGCATTTGAATCGAAGTCCTACTTTCAGAGCTACGAGAGCATAAATAGACACAAAACGTCTGCAAAATACCATTTCATGAACTCGCTCACTACTGGCCCATGTCACCATGTTAATATTTAAAAGCGGTATAAATCTTAGTTTTGCGACCCTCGTCTGGTTATTACAACCTCTCTTAGCTGTCCGTTTGACGGGGGTTTTTCATTTTTACCCAGTGGTTGTATGAAATGCTTAAATATGCATAGGTTTCGGGCAATGATGTGAGCAGTGCTTTCAGACAGTGAAGAGAAACACCAAGAAGCCTGCGGCGAAGTCAACTCCACACGTTTGATCTTGTATTTCCTACCTCAGACCCGTCAGAGATAAGACATTACACATTTGCGTAATCAGAAAAGTCAGCCATATTTGAAACCGGGCCTCTACTCCGAATAATGATTACCGAAGATTCGGTAGTGACGTTTGTGCTACACTGCGCAGTAACGCTGTGACTTTGAAAGAGCCTGGACCATCGCTCGAGGCGACCGCGCAGTGTAACACAAACGTCACTACCGAATATTCGTTAATCAATTTTCGGAGTAGAGACCCAGAGCTCCGAGTCTGTCACAATAAATGCACAGACTCGGGGCTCAGAAGAAAACGGATGCAGCATCCCTATTATCTCCGAGGTACTACCATTACTTGTTGAGTCTCTAGACATCAGCTGAAGGTAGGAAATTGAAGTTAAATTCAATTATGTTAGCACAGGCAGGAAAAATAGAAAAATGAATCTTATCTAGACTGTTGCTGAAAAGGGTGTGGACTTTTTACAGACTTTTCCTTTTCCTACGGTGGTAACCTTAGGAAAAGATAACTCTAAATAAATATTCGTAAAAAATATTCTTGGAGATTTCACACAGCGCCTTATAGTCACAAACTAAGCAAAGCTTGTACTATGGGAACTAGATTGCTAATAGAGTACTTGAAATGAAATGAAATGAAAATGTAGGTATTTACCTTGACATAATTTTTTTTACAAAATTGGCAGTATTTGTATTTCATCATCTTGAACCAGTATAAACTGTGTTTTGGGAGCCAGTGGCATCTTCTAATTAAAACATTCGATTGGTTTTTTATTCTTGACAGTGCCTTAGTTAAAAATAATCTGAAAATTAGTAGCTAACATGCTATTAGAATAATAATCGGACAGCGAAATTTTTTCAATCCTTATTAATTCCATTGTTTTTTCTTCATTTTTCTGCAACTTTGTGAGTACATTTTCGGTAGAAGCCTTAATACCTCCTGTATAATGACGACGGCTAAGTGCCCTCAAGCTCCGTAATTAAGAATTTCTTCTCATTACAGAACTCCTGCTGATTTATTACGAGAATTACGCCTGAAAAGCCTTTTTTAAAGAAAATACGACCGAATTATTTCTCGTATTTTAAAAGCTACGGACTCTTATCACTTAACTCTTTTGGGTGTGTTCCTATTGATACTGAATAGCCCCCCCTCCCGCCCCCCAATTATAAAGAATAAAAAAGAAACTAGACAGAGCAAGAATAGGCACTCCAACGGACGGGGCTGGGGGGGCGGAGAGCCCCACATTACAAATATTGTAAAGAAACGAGACAGAGCAGGAATAGGTACCAGCATGGACGGGGGGTTTGGGGGGCGAGACAGACTAAGAAATATTAAGTAATACATTATTTTCTAATCATCAATATAATATAAAACTCTTTTGAAGCTGACATAGAATCAACGCACTGCCTAAACCATAAGTCCTAGAGGTATGTATTTTGGAGGGTAGTATCCTTTTATAGTGTAGGGGTGCACTAAGAAAGGAATTTTGAAAAGTGACACTCTAAAGGGTCTAGAACGCGAGCAACGCCACGGGCGACGGCTAGTTTAAAATAAATAAGTTAGCAAGTAGGTCTTGGAAAGCCGTCCTTAGTGTACTCTGAACTAAAAAACTTGTGCGGAAACCAATTATTTGTTTGTACGTAAGCTTCTAGTTGGGTAAAAAAACACAAAACAAACCTTTATTTTCATCATACAAACGTTTGTTCTAAGTAGGTTTTGAACCCACAACCTTTAAGGCAGAGACCAACATTATTTAGTTGAGTTCTGACAAAAAATGTTTGTGTAGTACTTACACTAGTCATATTATGGGCTCGTATTCGCATTTACTGATCCGGACTTAAGCACTGATTATTTGACAGTTCAGTAAACGAATCTCTACTCAAATCTATGCTTGAGCTCTCTACAAAACTATGAGTTCTTCGAGGGCTTGAACCACCCTGCATAACCCATAGTTTTAGTAGCTTTAGTAGTCATAGTGCGGTTGGAAACAAACCCTTTTTCAAACGAATAAATTATTCTCAACACTTTAGCATTGCGACACTCGCCACTTTCTTTCGAATCTCTAGTTTTTTTTTAATGCTTTTAACCTCTTAAAATCCTAAGGGAGTCAAGAACATTATAGAAGTTGTATTGTGTCTAGAATTCTGGATTTTCAAGAGTTAAAAAGAACAAAAAGTCTATCAAACGACTTTTTTCAATAAAAAAATAAAAACGACGTTGAGTGAGCGAAGCGAATGAAGATTTTAGGCCCGTATGCTGATAAAACTCGTTACGCAAGCATGAGTTTGTGTAGAGATTTTCTTACAAAAATCTATGCTTGAGTCCAGATCAGTGCTTTAGTAAATCGGCATACGGGCCTTAGGTCAACTTGGGCGTTGTATATTTTGTTTGTTTGTTCAAGCATAAATTTTGAACCATCTTTACAGAATTTGGTAGGTCTACGGATAAATGACTTACACACTATCATATTTAATATTTTGTATGGTATCTTTTTGAACTAAATGAGTGTTAAGTGTGTACGTGATCAATTTTAAGTCACTAGCTGGTATTTTATGATTAATTATATATTTTTTTTCTGAATATAGCAGTTTGGTCACTTAGTGCGTAATCCAACTAACACTGTTAGATATTTCAATGAAGCAAAAAGTGAACCAATTTTTAGTGTACGCGTTAACCATCTAAACAGCCGGCTATGCGGTGTAATTACAAAAGCCTGGCCCATTTTCCGCGTAACCAGGGTCAGCCTTCACTATCTGTATTCTTGCGGCTTTTGCTAAGGACTTTGTTATCTAGGAGTTGACAAGAGCAGCTGAGCCTCATGAACTTGATTCCAGTGATTCCATGTTTAGCGTTTACGTATACTTACTAAAAAGTTCACGTAAACTATTTTTTTTAAACAGATTGAGCAGCGCCTCTATCGGGAAACTACAGAACTGGTGAAGATACAGAATAGTTTACGTGACTGTAGTTAAAATACATCATACACATTAAGGCTGGAATACTCAAAAGTCATTCAAATTTGAGCACCACTTAAAATTGCTCTACCTCTGTTTGACATTACTCATTTGTAAGAGATAGCAAAAATTTAAGCGGAACTTAAATTTAGTGGGGTTTAAGTGGCGTTTGAGTATTCGGCCATAGGCTTGTTTTTTTGACAAGTCTCATTGATAATCTGTCAAAATACTCTCAAGTCTGTATTCAAACTTGAACATTATTATGATATTTTGTCAAAATGGTGTCAGTCTGTGATGGGACCATCTTTTTATGTTATAGTTATCTAATAACTTATGAGAAATTCCACCCGCGTATGATTCTCAAAAAGTAAAGATATATTTTTTATCACTTCCTCATAGATTCTGAGGAAGTGATAAAAAATTAAACTCAGTTATTTCTTTTTTTTGTGCTACCGCAAGAGTGTGGTAAAGTGTGGTTCAGCCCCTAGCCAGTCGAGCGAACCAAATGTAATTACCCAATGCAAATGTTTATTTAGCGAGTGTTACAGACATTTCCACTTTTGAAACTATAGGTAAGAATGAAAGCGGAAGTAGGGACATTATATAAATGTATATATTATATTTATTTAAGCATGGAAACGTTACTAATTTGAAATAGCGCTACACTGAAATTTCAGCATTTAAGTATGTTTGTTTGTAAGAAAGATTATACAAAAAAGAAACGTATAATTCTTGTACCAATTAACACACAATTCAAGCAATAATTTCTAAATGCTTGTGATTTTATTAAAATTTTTTTGTACTTTGTCTTCGACAGTTTAAGCCTACTGCTAATAGAACGACATAAACTGAATGTAAATCGGCCATTAAAGATTCTTTTTTTTATTGATGGCCTCTATCCGTCATTTCAACCATTAAGGCTCCTGCACACTTGACGGAAATTCTGTCGCGGACGACGGAAATTCCGTCACGGACCTTTCCCGACGGAACGTCAATACAATGACATCTTATCACTACATAGTATAAAACAAAGTCGCTTCCCGCGTCTGTCCTAATGTCTGTATGTATGCTTAGATCTTTAAAACTACACAACGTATTTTGATGCAGTTTTTTTTTATAGATAGAGTGATTCAAGAGAAAGGTTTATATGTATAATACATCATCATCATCACAACATCGCACCCGTGCGAAGCCGGGGCGGTTCGCTAGTTTCATATAAATTACATATAGCGGGCACACTTCGCGGAAGATTGGTCGTTCTCGTATAGTATCGGATTGACTGCCGCGGTAGTTCGGCGACGGAATTTTCGTCGTCCGCGACGGAATTTCCGTCAATACATTTATAAAATGATACAATCAAATGACAGTGACTACTCTGAAACGTAAAAGTTTCTAAGGCCCGTATGCATATTTACTACTTAAACACTGATTCAGCCTCAAGCATATAATTATATTTTTGTACGAAAATCTCTGCTGAAATCTACGATTGAGTAACGATTTCTGTATTGGCATTCGGGCCTACGTGCATTTATCTTAGTTTCTCCAGTTTGCGAAGCGTCATTAGACAGATACACACTGAGCAATGTGCATGCAATTGATAGTATACGGTTATATTGAGGTTAATGTACTATGTAATTTACCCTCCAAAATTGTTGCAGGCACTGAACAGTGCTTTATTATTACTGCGTCAGCAAATGATCATGTTTGCTTTGAACACCTATTTTTGTCAAGGAAATTCACACCGAGCACCACATTAGTCGAACATTCATATCTATACTAATATTATAAAGAGAAAAGATTTGATTGTTTATTTGAATTGAATAGGCTTCGAATCGAAACTACTGGACCGATTAGAAAAATTCTTTTTAATACAGTTGCTCAAAAAGTCGCGTATTGCAGGGACGTTTAGCGTTCGGGATGTGGGCTATTACACACTCGTGCTTTTTTTTACCTTTCCCGAACTCGTGCGTTCTCTTTCCCAACTGTCAAAATAATGTCTATTAAAAATAAAAACCAACAATGAAGTTTTTACAAAAAAAATGAATAGAAGTTTTTATGATTCATGCAAATACGTATATTTCTAAAAAGAAGCTACTAATTTGTTTCAATATCAGATTTAATGATTTGATTGAATGAGTTTGGTTAGGTTTCATTTCATTTCATCTCATTGAATTTCATTTTCATTTCATATCAATAAAAAAATTCTACTGAAGACTTGGCTTTATGGGCATAGTTCCTTTTGCCTACCAGAATGGGAGAAGAAAAAAAAAATCTCCGCTTATATTCTACGGTTGGCGGCATTTTTCAGAAATTTTCTTTTTATTAAAATTGCTTCATTTTTTCGCAACTGTATTAAAAATAGTCGTTCAGTACACGTGCGGAACCGTCATTGCGACTTGTTCCGACTGTCAACCCTCGCCTTCGGTTGCGCCTCGGCTCGGGTAGACATTTGTCGGAACTCTTTGCAATGACAGCCTTTCCGCACTTGTAATGAAATATACTATTTCCGTTGGGAAGCTACACTAACCCTGGGTAATATTATGTTTAAAAAAATAAATAGGGATACGTACTAAAACTCCAATAATGTAACCCAAGGTGTAAAAAAATAACCTGAAAAGAATGAAATTTTTGTTAAATGCTCGTGCGAGGGGAAGGTCCGCTAGTATATACATAAAAAACCTTATTATGCTAAAATTATCCGCTGAAAAAACTAAATCCGTCCAAGATTTACCCGTGTTTCACGGGTCCTTAAAGTGAGCTCCCAAGGGTTGGTGACGTCATGAAATAAGTAAACTTTTCGCTTACGTCGCTTCTACAAACTTATGCAGATCTGCGGGGACCCCCCGTCAGAGCGAACGACACGCGGCCACTGCTTAATGCAGGGTCGGATCAAAGAGATCAAAGTCAAAAATTCAAAAAGTTTTTATACAATAAGAACTCACTGATCAATTTGAATCATCATCAGGTAAAATAAAAACATGTAATAAAGAAATTTATTCACAAAGAAAACATGTATGTATGATAACATTTTTTATTAAATGAGTTGGAGCTAGATCGTCCGAAGCTGGTTTGCCTTCTAAATAATCCTGTGCGATATTTTGTAAAGTTGATTATAGACAGTGGTTAAAGACAAAATGGTTCTTTTCCTAGCTAAAATAAAAGTAACACTTTAGGGCACTTTTTTTCTTTCTTTTTTTGTGATCATGGTCCTTGTTCGAGACAATAGGCTCATTATCCAAAGCAATAGGGTCATTATCAATAGTTTTTATTGACTAATCATCAGCGGGTGCTCCTAGTTAAGAAGCCTGAGGCCGTGCTCACTTTGGACACGAATTTGTTCGTACGTAAACGTACGAGTAATGTTCGAATTGAGTGCTGACACTGAATACGTTTTTCTCCGTCAAATAGTACGACTGCGTGATAAATCCCAACAAATTCGAATTGTATTCGGACGTCGTAAACGTACGTATACGTACGACTGATCGCATGCAGTGTGAGCGCTCCCATAGTCCTTGGAAGGTCGGTATCATTCGTGCGTAGTCGTACGAATCAAATTCGGATGAAATCGTATCCAAAGTGAGCACGGCCTAAGTCCTACCCTTGTAAGGCCGAACGAGCTCACTTGTGCTTACACGAAATTTACATAAACACTACCGACGCGACTCGGAGACTTATTTGAGTTACCACGCTTACATACGTGTTTGGAACTGAATAATATCGTGAGATGATGAATAAGGTATGCTAAGGCTTGACCTGAGAAAGGTTGGGTGAAAATAACCTGCGGTGAAAGATGAATTTTAAATAATTTGTCACCGCTCGTCCTTAGGGAAGAAGATTCATCAACTGACTGGCTTTGTGATATTATGTTTAGGATCGATATTTTTTTTTGTACGGGTAATCCATCGAGCAGGTGTGAAGGAATTATTTAATGGTTATAGGCGTTAAGTTTTGATTAGAAAATGGAGTGCCGCGGGTAATTAAAATGTATTTACTGTGATACCCACACTAGATTATTTTTTTTGTATTTCTCAGTTTTTTTTTTTTTATTTGAATGATCTAAATTCGGACGGTCATATGACGACTCTTACAGAGCTACCGAAAGAATAATATGCCCACCTGATTTTAAGGGGTAGTTTCTGCCTATAACAATTAATTGCCAGAACAAGCGCGCCCATTGAGGATGTATTAAATTAGGTATCACACTGCGTCCACCACTCTGAGATATAAAGATGTTAAGTGCCTGTAGTAAATAACGTATTTATAGACGCCCTAGGGACCAAAACCATTTGCCATCCTACAAAAAAAAACATTAAATGTTTTTTTGCTTTTTTGCTTCGCCGTAGTCGGATAAAAAATAAATAAATATTCACGGACACTTAACACAACGCCTTCTAGTCCCAAACTAAGCAAAGCTTGTACGATGGGAACTAGATATCTGATAGAATACATACATACATTTTTTTTTGTAAATACATACTTATAATACATAGAAACACCCAGACACAGAGCAAACATCCATGTTTGCCACACAAATGTTTGTTCTCGATGGGGATCGAACCCACGACCCACAGCACGGAAGGCAGAGCTACTACCGACTGAGCCATGACGCCTGTCAAAAATAAAAACTCTTGACATGAAAATCTCCTAAGATCTTCTTCATTATTGCTGGTCATCATCAGACCTTAGGGTATGGACTCCAGTTCATCAAATCTACATACAATTAAGTGTTTCAAACATTTTGTACAGTAAATTTGTTATAGTAGGTGCCAAATAACACGGCAATACAGGTCATTCACCCACCTTCACCACGATGTCGCAAAATTCAATTTATGTATGGCTAATTCTGTCGCTTTCCATACAAACCTGTCGCTAAGACGGTATCACTCGAATCTCGTTAGTACTGTTTATTTACCATACACAAATTGAATTTTGCAACATCGTGGTGAAGGTGGATGACTCTATTGTCGTGTTATTTGGCACCTACTATAGTAGCGTGCATGAAACCGGCACCTTTCGTATCTAACAGTTCACTCACTACGCCACAGAGGTTAAGTAATATATCACTTAATAGTCAGTAGTGTTTTTATAATCACTTGTTAAATTAAGTGGCTCAACAATAAACCGTTTTGAATTCTAGAAATTTAAATTCTAGGTATATTTACATTAAAGCAAAATACTCTAAAGGGGTCTGCTTGTAGAACTATGGAAATAAGTGTAGGTATAGATTGACCAACGAAACTATGCAGTGAAGGAATCATTATCCACATCAATCTCAGTTGCAATCCGAGATTCTGGTTTCGGGACTTACACCTTCAATTCACAGTTAGCGTGGTCGGACTCTACATGGATGTCTGACACGTAATGACCGCTAGACGTCCGATTATTTGACATTTACCTATTGTTAGGGAAAGCTTTTTACAGACGAGGTTAGTTAGTAAAATAGCGCCTTCAAGTATTTTCTTCAACTGGTCTGGTTATTGAAGTTTTACTTCTATTCTAATGCGACTTCCAACAATATTGTGCAACCTATTACAGATGAGCTACTAGTTACTATTACACTTATATTTTGCTCCACCAAAAAAGTCAAAACGCTTCGATAGCGCGTTCTAGGACCCGGAAAAACTTAGCAGCGCCATCTAGTTCTGAAATCAGAACTAGATGGGGACTAGACTAGAACCTTTTCGAACTAAATAAGTACTGCATATTGGTTAAGTATATAAAAATAAATACTAAATTAATTTCACGAGAGTGAATGCGTGGCACTCGAAGTATAATTTCTTCCGCGCATAGGGACTCCACGCACTGGTTTTTTTTTAGTCATAGGGTCGTATGCCGATTTATTGCTCAAGCATTAATCCGGACTCGAGCGTTTTTGTATGAAAATCTCTACTCAAATCTACGCTTGAGTAACAATTTCTTTGGTGGACTCGATGGGAAGAAGCCAGCATTCGGGCCATACTATTGGATGTACTACCTCTGGGCACTTTCGTCTGCAATGGTCTTTGCTAAGATACTCCACTACCCTGGTCTTTGAAGATTGGTATCCATTTTATTAACGACAATATGGTTTCCACTCTTTTTTTACATTTCAAAATAAAATAACCTAAAACTGACATGACATTCAACAGGATAAAGAAAAAATAATGGTCATTTGACTGCTCTGAGTTTGCTGATGTAACTGGTTTAGTTTCTGTAGTTACCAGTAGTTACCAGCAGTTATCGGCAGTTACCAGCAGTTACCAATAGTTACCAGTAGTTACCAGTAGTTACCAGTAGTTACCAGCAGTTACCGTCAGTTTCCAGCAGTTACCAATAGTTACTAGTAGTTACCAGTAAATACCAGTAAATACCAGTAGTAGGACAAATACATTTAAAGACAGTTCTATAAGCAAGCTAGTAAGCACAAGCATCATAGCCACTGACTTGACAGAGCCGACTCATTACACAAAGTAACTTACAACTTGACTAAAATACTGTCATAGTTTGGACTAGCCTTAGCCTTTACCTTCGTGTAAAGTGCTATAATAATATGATCTGTGCTTTCGTAGAATTTTAATAAGTGAATTAGTCTTTGGCTGACCTTTTTGAGATTTGAAGAATCTGACGACCTCTGGTAGCGCAGGAGAAAAGTTTGAATCCTGAGGCCTTATGCCGAGTATAGTATGATCTGTGGCCAAGTTTAGCAGAGATTTTACTCTAATATGGATGACGTCGACATTGGTGAATCGGCCGAGGTATGACGACATCTGCCGAACTGGGCATAATTAAGACTCCAGGGGTAACGCATATTATAATATTGTAGAAGAAAAAACCGGAGTCGGAGCCGACACGGTGTTAATGGTTCAGTACTCTTATGAGATTAGGTCTCTACCGATATCGTGTAATGTCGTGCCGTTGGCGTGTGAACAGCATCTAGTGAAACTGATTGGTGTCAACTGAGCTAATTAATTTAAATTGAGTTGCGGGTGACCGATGAAACCTCGCCATGAATACATTATTTTATTCTACCCGCAAAAAAGTTAAATGAATTTTGAAAGCGCCGAAAAGTTTTAAATTATTATTAAATTAAATATTATAATAAATAAAGGATACTTATTACGTGACTTGCGACTGGTATGCGACGGGGAGAACTAGGTAGGTTATAGGCAGCCACATGCCTAATAGAGTTCTCTTAGAATCCATCAATACGATACCAGACTGGTTTGCGACAAATTTAAATAGTACAAAAAAAGTGTGTAAGTAATCAGTAATCTAGTTCCCAGTACAAACTTTGCTTATTTTGGGACTAGAGAACATTGTGTGAAATGCCCACGAATATTTATCTATTTTAAATGGGCAATACTGTAAAATGTTTTTCTGTAAATTGCAATGTTGGCAGTCAGTGATAGTCAATTAGTATCGTAAACTTATCTTCGTACAAAATTTCTTGCTTAACGAATGCGTTTGCGTGTGCTATACTCGAGTCAAAAATCAAAACAAATGCACAGACTCAGTATATTTTTTAGTCCGAAATTCATTGTAAAATGTTACTCATTTTACTAACGTCTAAACAAAATGCAAAAGATGCTTCTTTTAAACATTCTAGAAGTGCAACTTTCCTATTTTGTATTCCGGTTTCGAGCGACATCTAAAAATAGGTAGGGATAACTACGTAAACGATAAACGGAAGTTAGAATCGTTTGATTTACAATGCGGGGTTACAAAGCAATATTTACAGAAACTGCGTTTAATGCACAAGGCAGCTACGCAAACTAACTCGAATTTTGCTACTGAATCGTATTTTTTTATTATTCGTAGTGAAGTTGCTACTACGTTGCAACTTGCCAAAGTCGTGGGATCACGTAACCTTTGTACTTCAGTTACTTGTACCAACTTGTAGGTACATTTGAATAAGTTTACTGTATTTAATATTCTTGGGTTTAAATTTAGATTTTAATGTGTTTCATCCGACTTTAAATAGGAGGAGGTTCTAAATTCAGTTGTGTGGTTTTTCTTCGGAACTCGACTATTTATAAACCGATTAAAAACATTCTTTTTTTAATCGAAAATTTACTTTCAGATTGGTCTCATAAAAATTGTATTAAAATCGGTTCAGTAGTTTGACTTTTAAAATAACATTTGCGTATTTTCCTTTCTTGTAATTCTTCGGTGGTGTTTACGATCAATAGAACAATTCCAATGAACTGCCATCATCATCATCATCACCAACATCACCATCATGTGATTATGAAACTGTAGAGTAGATATATAGATAGATAGATACATTTATTTCAGACCACCACAAATTTAACAAAGTAAAAAAAAAAGCATTAAAAGTAAACTTAAATCTAAAATAATGTGGTACCTAAAGGAAAAGAAAAGCAAACTAATTGCAAATACAGAATTAAGTTATGCTCTGTGTGGCGGTGAAACGGCCTCAGCTCAGCTTAATGCTACGGTATGTTTCCATACAGCAGCGCTGGTTCTCTGCTGAAGCCAGTGTTGTTGACATCACGTACATCCCAACCCAAGGAATGCTCTACCCATCAATACTAGAGTAGTCAAATTAAAGTCGGTTTTTCTAGTCTTTAAACTTATAAATTATGTGATTTTTAGGACATTCCAGCATTTCACTAGATTACTAGATTACTAGATTTTGCTAAGAGAATTATCCTATTTCGACTGTAGTATAACGTATAGTATTATATAATCTGTGGTATAACTAAGAAGATATCTCTTAAAAACGGGACATTTTGGTTTGCAAAAAGCAAAATAAATTCACAGTCTATCTACTACATAGAAATGTTTCACAAGCGTTGTTTGGCTTCGCTCATATAATATTAAAATTCGCAATTATTCTTCCACGTGTTTACCAAATTTTGTCCGCAAATTCTCTTGTAATTTATAGGGAGCTGAGATAGGTGAGTCCCAGAGGTAGTACCACTGCAATAATTCAAGAGTTCGGTTTGTTCCCAACCACACCCAATTACACCCAATTACACCCAATACAGCATCGGGAGAGCTAATTTTATACATCTGTCTATATACTATTACAAAACTGTAAAAAAGCCAAAAACTAAAATTAAAGATGTGGATAAACTAAATATGCAGATCTACTAAATAAACGACTTTGATTCCGAAAATAGAGTTTGTCTGTTTATATGTATGTCTGTTTGTCCGTTTGTTTGTTCGCGGATCACGCCAAAACTACTAGACCAATTTCAATGAAACTTAAACCATTCAGAAGAAACTTAAACTTAAACCCTTTTTCCGGATTGAAATACACGCTATTTTATTGAAATAATTTATTTACAATTTTTAGATATAGCTTTATCTCTCTAAACCAAAAGCGGTCATTTGCTTCGAGGTTCACCGTAAGCTAGTTGACACATATTTTCATGGAAAGTTACCCGCGTACGAAGTCGCGGGTATCAGCTAGTTTCATATATTACTACATGCTTTCACACTAACATGACAGTGTGACGCATATAAATTTTCCGAACGAAATATCCATTGCTAAAAGTAACCGTCCACAGGCCCGCATCGCACGTATAGGACGCATCGCACGTAACGGATTTTAGTTTGCCTTGTATAAAAACTCATACAACAGCGAACACTGATCCGCACCGTACGGACCGCTCATCGGCAATGCCTACATGCGATGCGTACCGATGACGCCATACGGAATGCCGATCAGTGGACGCGCCCCGCGCGCTCGTTCCGCATCGTCGGCCATTTGCATTTGACGATCGATCGTACCGCACGTACAATCACTACAAAAATCCGAATGAAGGTGGCATCGGCAATCCGATTGCTGATACTCGCGTCGGCAATCCGATCGCTGCCGATACAGTGGACGCAGTCTAATTAATCCGTTTGATGCGATGCGTCCTATACGTGCGATGCGGGCCTGTGGACGCTTACCTTTAAGATGAGTTTGACACCCACCAATAGGGATCGTTTGTTTTTATATTAAACGATTTCTACTGGTGTTTTAAAACACATCCTTAGCAACGTAGCTTAGTTTAGCTTTGATGAAAAAGCAAACAAAGCCTCTTGACAATAAGCCAGGGTTCTATGTTAGAGGTACATCTCTCACTTCGGTAAAGATTTATCTCTAACAGATGACGTCATATCTCGGTTGAGAACTTGTTTCAGTCACTGGTGAATCGAGTTTTCGACGTCATCTCTATAAGAGTTAAACCTCTGCTCAGAATTTTTTTTTATGCCATAGCTGGCAAACAAGTTGGCGGGCCACCTGGTGTAAAGTCACCACCGCCCATTAGACACCTGCAACACAGTAGCTAAGGAAGTGTCTAGTTTAATATCTTTAGAAGATTTTTTTTGTTTTTTTTTTCACTTGGTTGTCTGATAGCTGGTCGGTGTTATGCCGCACGGTCTGTTCGGGAATAAGCCACGCGTACCAACATTTATCAAAATATTTAAACTATATATAATAAGCTTTTTGCTAATGCCCGCTTGTTAATGTTATTTATTGTTGAAAATCATTTACAATTAAATTAACAGCTCACAGTACAATTTTAACCTTTGTTGCATAGCAGGTGAAAAGATTTAAAGGTGTGGGTTTAATTTCCCTGAGCCCAAAAACCAGTATTATTTTTGAAGGGTTATTTCCATCGAGCCCACCGGTTGGCCCACTGATGGGCTTGATAATACCATTATATATCAGAGTGATGGACGCAGTGCATTGCTTTACATATTACGTCCTCAACAAACTTTCTGTATGATAATATAAGCAGAGGTAACCGCTTAACATCAGGTGGGAACGAGAGCGACATTTTCACTCTCTCGAAAGCGGACCCACTCACTATGAAATGATATTCTGGTAAATTTCACTACCACGCTCGCCAATGAGGCGCCACAGGCGCTATCGAGTTTTACAAAATACTAAATTTGATTCCGAGTACGGATTCAGCTCTTCGAGTTTCGAAGTGTGTTTGAAGTATGGTTCTGCAGAATAATTAAATTCATATTGTTATAAGTTTATTCATAATTATACGACTAATACAGTAATTACAATATACACATGAAACAGTTGAGCTATCTACAAATCATTGCAAACGATTTATAGATAGCTCAACTGGTCCAAATCAGTACCAATCGGAAGCGTGCCCAAGACACTGGCTGCATTGCCGCGCTGAATAACATTCTATTCATGCTTACTTGTATTTAACATTTTGCAACATGTTGCATAAGCACTTTTATACTGACACCTCTAAGCGAAGCCGCAGGTAGAAGCTAGTGGTTTTGTAAAAGTGTTTCTCATTTAATAGAAACGTTACTTGCGTACCATTCACAAAAAGCTCAACCCTATATACCTGTATTCAGTCACTGTTTTCAGGCTTTTTTTTACTCTCCTTAACGCTATCCAGACGCCATCACAAAAGTTAAGCCATAGAAGAAAATGCTTTCGCAAACGACGCACGAGTGCATCAAACGTGGGCTGAACCTAATACCGCGCCGGTACTAAAGTATAAGAAATTTCCAATATTATCCGTGCACGTGATAGCTGGGGCGGAGGTAAGTATATCTTACACTTCAGGGCAAAATAAAAGATTAACATTTTTGCACACTTGACGGAAATTCCGTCGCGGACCTTTCCCGACGGAACGGCAATACATGTTGTTGCATATAAATTACAAATAGCCGGCACACTACGCGGACGATCGTATGGTACCGGATTGACTCCCGCGGAAGTTAGGCGACGGACTTTCCGTCAAGTGTGCAGAAGGCCTAGAATGGGTATTTATTTACCTGGTTTTCATAAACATATGAATATCAGGTACAAGTCTCTCTCACATTAAGGCCTTCTGCACACTTGACAGAAATTCCGTCGCGGACGACGGAATTTCCGTCAATGTGCAAAAGGCCTAAAGGTTCGTAATAAGATTTTGTGTAAGATAAATATATTGTAAATAATGACCTTTGTGAAGAAAAAATATATGAATGAAAATAAAAACTTATTTAAAGTTTAGTAGGTATAAAATTACTGCGTGTTAGATTAGATCTAATCAGATTTTTTTAAATAACTATAACATTGAATAGTTTATAAATACTTAAATAGGTAATTAGAATCCCTGAGATTATGTTGAAATGCTTAATATAATACAAAACCTTTTTTTTTAATAACCTATCACGTCCCACTGCTGGGAAAAAGTCTCCCCATGACACTTGCGAAATTCGGCATTAAAAATAGCGCTATTTTCACCATGTTTATTTTCTCGCAATATTGTTCACAGGGGAACACCTAAATAGCAAAAAGACTATTTAGTAGAATTAACTAAGATGCGAAAATGACCTAGTAGCAAAACGTCTGGAAATGTAAGTAGTCTGAATGTCTAAAACGACAGGTAACAGTCAGTCACCGTTTTTTTTTGTCCTCGAGTGTAAGAACCCGATTTCCGAGCCCAGTATCAAACGATTTTCCTAACGGGCATTATGCGGTCTTTCTTTGAAATTAGTACCCTTTCGGCACCCGTGTTATACCTGTAGGTACCTTACTTTACTTGAGTATCTTGGATAAGCTTCGGCATTGAACGGTTTTCACTTTGTACTTTTATTATATTGAGGTACAAAAATAACCAGTTGTTATGAGTTTGATAAAAATAAAACTCTGTGTATATAAAGGTTAAAATTATGCTATTGATTTTTCTATACACAGTTATGAGCTACTAATAAAATTACCAGCTAAAATGGATATTCAATAATCATGGTGGTCCCGAAGCCATGATGATTTATGGGGTTTTTTAGGTTCTTCATAGTTTAGAACGGAGGTAGTTCTAATTCATTAAAAAAACTTATTATTTGTAGGAATAATCATAAGAAAAAGCTATCTCGTTTTTCTAGTCCTTGTTGCGAAGAACATAGAATCTAGTTTTCTGATATCATTCTTATATTTTTATTGAAAAGGTTTTATTTTTGCACTCGCTTCAAAGACTTCACGCAAGGTATGGGTGTCGGACTGTCGGTGCAATTAAAGTCAAAGTGATGGGCGCGTGCATAACAGTGCACGTCCTCAGTCAACAACGTTGTATAAAAAAATATAAAATTTCGGGAAAAAACTTACTAAAATGTTACCACATTTGAAACTATCCCAAAACTAATGTAAAACCGTGTGTAAAACTGACTAAATAGTATTGCATTACAAATCAAAACAAGTACATATTTAGATACTATTACTTAGAAAGGTTGCCTGGAAGAGATCCCTCATAGCGATAAGGCCGCCCCTTGTACTTCACATAAGAAAAACTCTTTATTTTATAATTTATGTAAAAGTGGTGTACAATAAAGAGTTTTTTATCTATCTATCTAAGAGCGGTGCCAGACGGGCGCTGCCGCTGCGCTGCGACGTCGCGACGCAGTGACTTCAACGCAATGAGTGCCACATGAGCGCTGCGACGATGCAACGCAACGCAGCTTTCTCCGACGTCGTCAGCTTCGATATTCTAAACAATACTGCGCTGTCGTGCGTCGTCACATCGCAGCACCCCTTCCCGCCTCGTCTCCCTCACTCCTTGTGCGCTGCACGTGCGTTGTTTCGACGCACGTTGTTTCAGTGCACCGTGTGGCATGCCGGGCAGATTTGTATGTAGAACTACGGAGCGTCAACGCTGCGACGTCGCAGCGACGACGCAACGCAGCGGCAGCACTTGTGTGGCACCGCTCTAAGACAAAAAGAAAGTACCCAAGGTGGAAAATTGTGAAAAAACTAAAGACTGTCGGTTAAAGAATCACTGAAACGTATTCGCATTTCGAAGTAGATTATAATAATACAAAAACAGTTTCTCCGTCGGTTGAGTTGTGGTATAAATAATTCAGAACACAAGTATGATGGATCAGTTTTGGCCAAGGGTTGGATTGATGTGGGTTATTCAACTTATTTATGAGAATCTGTGTGTTCGTGAATTTCACAAGAAAATTATACGATAACTTAATATTTGGTTGAAACTACAAAACCATAGTTTTGGTAAACTGTATCATTATAAATATGTATTTACATAAAAGTATATATAATATGAATAATAATAGGCTTTTACATCTATGCAAGATAATTTATACAGCGTCAGGGGACAACCTATGCCTACACTTAACGGGACACTGTAGTGCCTGGGACAATATTTAGATGGAGTAGGCTTGCCCAGCACCTATACCATCCTCTTAGCCTAGTCGACTTTATCCACAGGAAAGACATCGTCAAACCATTTATAAAAGTATTAATTTAGGACTAGAAGGCGCTGTGTCCATTACTATTTATTTATTTTTATTAGATAAAACAAGCATTTGTAGAATTTTTCTGAAAACACATTTTTTTTCATTCAACAAAAAAAATATTATAGTGTATTTGAACGTTGTAAATCTTTTTTTTAATACCTAACTAGGCAAAATTTGTTTGTTTAAATCTTCAGTTCCATTCTCTTTGTACCCTCCACAGTGCATTTACGCCCGAGTACAAATAAACAACTTAAGGGCCTATTTATTAGGTTAAATTGGAAGGAAAAATGAAGGGCTCTGGGCGACTCGTTAAGGTCCATGTTTGCGCCTTGGGAGTTAGGGCTCGTATACATTAACATTACATTACTGGCTCCATTACTCGGTTTGTAGTAACTCCACTTTGTGCGCTAGCTCGTATGCTCAAAAACTCCCAATTTTTTTAACCTTTAGCTGAAACTATAACTGTAGTAAGGCTAGATAGGCTGGCTAAGGCTGGATAGAATACTTATGCACTTTTTAAAAATTAAATGCTTATAATATAAAAAAAATATTGCATAACACAATAGTAACGCCCAGACACAGAATGAACATCTTATACAACGTTTGTCAACGCAAATGTTATTTTTTGTGAAGAAAACACGACCCACAGCACAGAAGGTAGAACTAATACACTCTTTTATTTCTTCTTTGACTAATAATATACTAATAGGTATCTTCTTCTTCTTCTTTTACATATACGGCCTCTGTCCGTCTTTTCGATAGACAATTTTGCCAATGTCAAGTGAAATTATTTGAAATATTATCAATCAAGTCATGTCTTTCGTCAAGTTGGCTGTCGTTTGTTTTGAAGGGAAAATGGTGGAATTTTCCTTTGAAAACTTCGAAAAAAAAACGAAATCTATTTTTTCAAGGAAATAACCTTAAACACTTTTATTTCACTTTATGCAATGACCACCATTCTAATTCTAATTCTAAATCGTCGTGGGGGAATAAGATCTGCACCATACCTATCTAACCTAGTTGCTATACCTACCTAATGGCTATCGACGCTAAGACTCATGTAGCATTATTCCTATAAACCTTGTGGTTTCCTTAGTGCTATAGTACAAAATAAGTTATTATGTATTTTTAAAACAATAAATGAAAAAAAAAAAAAAAAAAAAAACTGACGTCCCGCGTTGGGGTGTATTGTGCATTGTCCCCCTGCTGACCTCACCCCAGCCAGCCCAACTCTTGAAAGTAACGGAGAAGGACTTTGGGTTGATGACAGCAATGTTCCAGCATCCCCGATGACCACCATTATTATTGGTTAAAATTCCACTAAAATTAAACAACAATACTCACTATAACACAAGAAAATCCATTAGAATAATAAGAGACGATGTTTTCCCTAAAAATGACAGAACTCACAGCCCACCATAAACGCTTGTCAATACAATGTTACTATAGTCAAATTGTTCACGTGCTTATAGTAGGACTAAGCCCCCATACGGCTTATAGGGTTTTTATTCCACACGTATTAAGTAATCAGTAGGGTTTTTTAGTGTTTAGTTAAAGATGACCCCTAATGTCGTATAAATTTAGATTAAAATTAAATGCCCTATAATTATGTCTGTTGTGAAACTAGGCCCAATAGGCCTGTGTTTTAATTTCCAAGTTTTAGGTTATGGGCCCAGGTTTAATTACATTTTCATAAATTAGCGTTGAACGTGATCTAGGCCATCGTAAATAGCCAGAGCTGTGTATTTTTAAGAAAATGGCACCGTAAAATAGCATTGTACATTTGATAGCTGTCCTGCTACATCGTCACCAGGTGAGATTGTGGCCAAAGGAAAATCTATATACAAAAAGGAAAAAAAAATTTAACTGCTATCACCTGTTGATCTGTAGTAATAATTTAATTAAAAAAAGATGGCTGTGTGTCTTAGTTTTAAACCACACTGTATAATCACCGTTTGAAGAGATCAGTAAGTAGTTACAAAAGAACAAACCTCATTAAAACTGAAAACAAACCAAATCATGATTTAGAAAACAAAGTAAATTTTGTCGTAAATAATAAAAAGGAAAAACTTCGCCTCCCCACAAAAATACGTTAAATCTTAATTTTAATTTTGCAACTTTTCAACGAATATCCAACTCGTCCTTTCTGATGTAAATTACTTTAACTGAGTTTTGAATTTTTGGTGTTTTCATTAAAAAACGCGAACTCTTGTTGCTACATGGCATGGAGTTGGCCACTTTTGACAGCCGCTTTTCTTCTTCTTCTTGCCCTTAACCTATATTTTATTGAAATCAAAGACGTGAATTCAGCTTAGTAGATAGTTGTAGATACAGCTTGAACCAAAAGTAGCCATTTGCTACGAGGTTCATCGTATGCTGGTTGACAGATATTTTGGTGGAATTTTTCGCACGCGTACAAAGTCACGGGTACCAGCTAGTACCTAATAAAATTATATAAATCAATCTATACTAATATTATAAAGAGGAAAGATTTGATTGTTTTTGTGTTTGCATTGAATATGCTCCGAAACAACTGGACCGATTTGAAAAATTCTTTTACCGTTGGGAAGCTACACTATCCCTGAGTGACATAGGCTATATTAAATTATCAAAAAAATTAGGAATCCTTACTAAAACTCCAATAAGGTAACTGAAAATGTAAAAAAATACTTAAAAATGGAAATTTTGTTTTTAACCCCTATTTCAATTTTATTTTTACTGTTTTTATACCTATAATTTTATTATCGCATTAATCTAATATCTGCTCGCTCTCACTCTAGTCTTAATACCTTGTTGTCTGTCTCCTATAATTATTGTAACACTTGGCATGCCTTTATTTTGTTATTGTAATATTTCTGTGATTCGGTGTATATGATGTTGGGGACTCAAATAAATAAATAAATAAATAAACCCGTGCGAAGCCGGGACGGTCCGCTAGTTTACTATAGTTTGTTAGACTTTCGAAAGTGCCTTCTTACATCGCCACAAGAATTTTAGCTTAAACTCAAACGTTATTAAAGTTATCGTGATAGGTTGTTAATTGGAAAAAGTTTAAGTAAATTTTGCGATAAAAATTTTAAAAAATTAATAAAACTGTCCGAATAGCCTAAAGCTTAACGATAAGTATTGAAAATTATTTTTACTTGAGATTTCAAACATTGATAGCTGAAATAAAATATCTTTTTAACCGACTTCAAAAAAGGAGGAGGTTCTCAATTCGGTTGTATTTTTTTTATTTTTTTATGTTTTTTACCTCAGAACTCCGTCATTTATGAACCGATTTGGATTTTTTTTTATCTGAACGGGTTTGCTTCCAGATTGGTCCCATAAATTTTTTATCAAAATCAGTTCAGTAGTTTTGCAGTTAAATAAGAATAACTCGTAAAAACACGTCATTCACGCATTGCGTATTTGCTTTCCTGTGACGTTTCTGTGGTGCTTACGATCAATAGAACAGTCCCAATGAACTGCTATCATCATCATCATCATCATTTGATGATGAATGCGTATAAAATTGAAGTCAGTTTTTCCAGTTTTTTAAACTTATAAATCATATTAATTGAGTTTTTACGGTTAACAGGCAAAAAACTTCAAAAGAACAAAAAAAAAATACAACCGAATTGAAACCTCCTCTTTTTTAAAACCGGTTAAAAATGAAATGAACTACTAGGTGATGGACCCCTAAGAGGATTTTTAGATTTTTTTCCAGTTTTCCCCTGCCGGCAGTCACTGGGGTCACTAAGGAGATTATTGGACAACTAGCCGTCGCCCGCGGCGTTGCTCACGTTCTAGACCCTTTAGAGTGTGACTTTTCAAAATTATTTTCTTAGTGCACCCCTACATCACTTAAGGATACTTACCCTCCAAAGTTCATACCTTTAGGACTTATAGTTTTGACTGTGCGTTGATTATCAGTCAGCTTCAAAAGAGTTTTATATATTTAGAAGATAGATAGTTCCAGAAATCCCCCTCGCAGGGGACTGACGCAAGGGAAAACTGGAATGGGCCCTATACTAGGTGTCAGTTTCTCGCGACCACAAAATATACTCATAAATAGAATAATTTCAAATTTAACCCGAGATTAATATCACAGTGGTCTGCGAAGCCCACCTTGCAAATGAATCCCAAAATCGCTTATGCCTTTAAAGTGAATTCGTTCAAAACGTACAGCTGAGCTTGCAGACCACAAACTGTACTGGCTGGTGTGCAGCTGGCGTTGTTCTGGTTATCCAGAGTTCGCTATTATATTTTTGCATCGCTTGAGATTTATTTCGTTGATTTCCAACTAGTGAGAATTAAGAAACTTGATGTTTTTGTGTGGCGAAAAATTGCTTACTAAAATCCCGCTAGGGGCGCCTGTTGGTTTCATACAAAATATTTAACAAGTTGCTTTTTTATATTCTTAGTAGTAGTCAAAGTGTAAATGGATAGGAATGTTTTTTTTGGTCGATTTTTTTTTATATCTCAAAACTCTTTTGAAGCTGACTGGCAATCAACGCACAGCCTAAACTATAAGTCCTAGAGGTATGAAGTTTGGAATGTAGTATCTTTATATAGTGTAGGGGTGCACTAAGAAAGAAATTTTGAAAAGTAACACTCTGAAGGGTCTGGTGACGGCTAGTAAAAAAAATAATAATAATAATAATAATAAATATTCTTGGACATTACACACAACGCTCTCTAGTCCCAAACTAAGCAAAGCTTGTAGTACTATGGAAACTAGATTGCTGATATAATACTTATATACTTTTTTTTTGTAAATACATACTTATAATACATAGTAACACCCAGACACAGAACAAACATCAATGTTTGCCACACACAAATGTTTGTTCTCGGTGGGGATCGAACCCACGACCCACAATAATAATAAAAAAAAATACACTTCTCAGATCAAATTCTTGTATCAGTCCTTGAGTATCAATAATTGTATACAGTAAAATGAGGTATAAACCTCTTTGCATGTACTCTTTGTGGAAAACAAACTTGCAGACTACCTACGTAATAAAACCGGGGATGCTACGCCGTAACCTCTACGGCGTAGACCAGCTACGGCGTAGACACCGTACATTTGTCACAAGCAAAATGTACAGTCAAATAAATTACGTTTCTGTTTTGTATTTTTTAATTAAATTTAGTTTTTATTACTTTTTGAACTTTAAGGACTTTTTTATCTGTTAATTCTGAACAAGATGAAAAAAACGTGTTTTTTTTTCGAATTTTTGATTAAAATAATTTATATTCTAGAATGTTTAGTAGAAACCATTATATCAGTGCTCAATTCTTGTCAGCGTCTAAAAACTCTGTCACTAGATTTGACTTCATATGAACTTACAGCGTTACAGAGCTCCGTGTCTGTGCATTTGTTTTGACTTTCGACTCGAGTATAGCACACGCAAACGCAGTCGCAGAGCGAGACATTTTGTTGGGAATCGCACAATTCCCAAATCTCCCGCTAGAGTCGCTTATCCAGTTTTCATACAAAATTTCTCGCTTTGCGAATGCGTTTGCGTGTGCTATACTCGAGTCGAAAGTCACAACAAATACACAGAGTCGGGGCTCAGAACAACTCTTGCTGTGTAGCGGGTCCTAGTAAAAACCAAGTAGGTCACTGGCTATAGTAGGTGCCAAATAACACCACAATACAGGCCATTCACCCACCTTCACCACGATGTCGCAAAATTCAATTTATGTATGGTAAACAAACAGTACTATGAGATTCGAGCGATACCGTCTCAGCGACGGGTTTGTATGGAAAGCGACATAATTAGACCTTCATAAATTTAATTTTGTGACATCGTGGTGAAGGTGGGTGAATGGCCTGTATTGCGGTGGTATTTGGCACCTACTATAGTATTTTCATATAGGGGCCCAGTGAGTACATGCTTTTTCGCGCAAAATAATTCAGTGCAAATGGCGTTGAAGCCCGCATGCGTTAATTATTCAACCGTTCTTCGTACCGGACCGTGTTAAATAAAATAAATCTATATTTGCTGAGTGTAACCTGATATGTAATTCTCTTAGTAAAAACTATGTTTTTCACAATGACAAATTATTGAAGTTATACTTCTAATGCGACTTCCAACAAAGTTGCGTTATTCGAGAGGACATAGTCTCTTTCTCTATTCGGGGGTATAGAAAGAGACAGAGACTAATACGCTACAATCAAATATAGATGGCAGTGTTCAGCAATTCAACATTTGACCGCCCGTGTTTTTGAAATTTACGACTTCCAACTGACAGCGGGGGGAATAGGAAGAGACTAATACGCTACAGTATAATAGATGGCAGTGTTCATGCAACTTTTTACTTTTTATTTTGAAGTGAAAATTTAGTACTGCATATTGGTTAAGTACATAAAAATAAATACTAAATTAATTTCACATTAAACACAGAGCGAGAGTGAATGCGTGCCACTCGAAGTATAAATTCTTCCGCGCGTAGGGACTGCACGCACAGGTTTTTTTTTTATTTATCTCTTAAGCTATTAGTACAGAAAAATTATAGATCCAGGCCTCTTCTCTCAGAAGAATTAAACAAGTATGTTCTAATTATACCCATTTTTTGTGTAATTTCATTATTTAACCAGCTTCCGCGCGCGATTTCTTTCGCGTCGCGTGAAATCTCCTTGATTTTTCGATATAAAAAGTAACTTATGTGTTAATTTAGGTCACGGACAATGTATATTCTAAGTTTCATCTAAATCGGATCAGTAGTTTTTGCGTGAAAGCGGAACGAACATACATTCATACACACATCCAAACCTACATCCTTACAAACTTTCGCGCTTAAAATATTAGTAGGATAGGAGAGTAGAATTATTATATTTTTTATGAATTACCTCTCTAGCACGTAGGCAATTATAAAACATCTACGTGATTTTGGAAAGTAGGGCACGAATGTTTCACTATTTAATTCATTAAATAGTGATATTTTAGAGTTTTAGGTAAGGTATTTTCACATTGTTCCTTGGGGTTCATCTTGAAGCTTTTGACGTTTAAACACTTATTTTTAGCTGAGATTTTGTATTGGAATTTTTGCAACCCTTAATTTCTTCCTTGAAAGTTAATATAAACTTAAAAAATTAACGTGATTTAATATTTAGACAAAAAAAAAGAAAGAAAGAACATTGTATACAACTAAATATTATTCACAAAAAAAATTGCAACGAATACAGTTTTTATACGTAATATTCATAATATTATTTACAAAATACACATGAAACAGTTGAGCTATCTACAAAAAAAAGTCAGTTTACTGTTAGTAAACATATTAGTAACCAAACAACTATTCAATTTATTCGAATGAAAAACAAATTGGTATTCTAATATGAATAAACCATTGGAATCTTTTTTGTATTTTGTCTACCCCTATTCGTCGTAGAACCATATCTCAAAACTTACTAACTAGAATGGAAGGACAGAATGACCATCGTGGAAAGACGTATAAAGACGCACAAACGGAGTGATAAAGGTTTCTCCATTACCATGGGTTCTCGAAAGATTGGTCATGACTACAGAAATCCGGTCTCTGCCAAAATCACTTACAGTAGCGAAAAGCTATCATTTTGCTTATTAAAGAGTTGGTCATAATTATCTAAACGGAGTCAAACGGTATAAAATTCACTGTCGCGTACGAAGTCGCCTAGTGCGTGTAAAGGGTTCACAGTCGACTTCTGTCGCGTACAAAGTCCCCTAGTGCTTAGTCGACTTCTATCGAGTACGAAGTCGCCTAGTGCGTGTAAAGGGTTCCCAGTCGACTTCTGTCGCGTACAAAGTCCCCTAGTGCTTAGTCGACTTCTATCGAGTACGAAGTCGCCTAGTGCGTGTAAAGGGTTCCCAGTCGACTTCTGTCGCGTACAAAGTCCCCTAGTGCTTAGTCGACTTTCATCGAGTACGAAGTCGCCTAGTGCGTGTAAAGGGTTCCCAGTCGACTTCTGTCGCGTACAAAATCTCCTAGTGCTTGTAAAGTGTTTACAGTCGACTTCTATCGCGTACGAAGTCGCCTAGTGCGTGTAAAGGGTTCCCAGTCGACTTCTGTCGCGTACAAAATCTCCTAGTGCTTGTAAAGTGTTTACAGTCGACTTCTATCGCGTACGAAGTCGCCTAGTGCGTGTAAAGGATTCACAGTCGACTTCCGTCGCGTACAAAGTCTCCTAGTGCGTGTAAAGTGTTTACAGTCGACTTCTATCGCGTACAAAGTCTCCTAGTGCGTGTAAAGTGTTTACAGTCGACTTCTATCGCGTACGAAGTCGCCTAGTGCGTGTAAAGGATTCACAGTCGACTTCCGTCGCGTACAAAGTCTCCTAGTGCGTGTAAAGTGTTTACAGTCGACTTCTATCGCGTACAAAGTCTCCTAGTGCGTGTAAAGTGTTTACAGTCGACTTCTATCGCGTACAAAGTCTCCTAGTGCTTGTAAAGTGTTTACAGTCGACTTCTATCGCGTACAAAATCTCCTAGTGCTTGTAAAGTGTTTACAGTCGACTTCTATCGCGTACAAAATCTCCTAGTGCGTGTAAAGTGTTTACAGTCAACTTCTATCGCGTACAAAATCTCCTAGTGCTTGTAAAGTGTTTACAGTCGACTTCTATCGCGTACAAAATCTCCTAGTGCTTGTAAAGTGTTTACAGTCGACTTCTATCGCGTACAAAATCTCCTAGTGCTTGTAAAGTGTTTACAGTCGACTTCTATCGCGTACAAAATCTCCTAGTGCGTGTAAAGTGTTTACAGTCGACTTCTATTGCGTACAAAGTTATCTAGTATGTCTAAAGTCATCTCTATTGTTTTAATCTGAATACAATATTATGATTTTTGAAACTTTGCTCCCTGAGATTCTTCTTCTTCAAAAGGTTGTCTGGAAGAAATCACTATTTAAGCGATAAGACCGCCCATTGTACTTATTATTATGTTTAGCTATATTTCTTGTGTAGTTTTTTATTCTTGTTTTTAGTTTTAAGGTGTACAATAAAGTGTTTTTATTCATTCATTCATTCATTCATTCTTGTCTTATGAAGTTCCATAGTAGGGGCGAAAACTTCGAAACATCTTCACCCGCAGATAAGCAGTACCAACTTTTCTCATGAAGTGAACCCTTTCCCGAAGGATTGACGGATTTATTTCAATAGACAACGATATGTTATTTTTTGGTTTATTATATCAACTTTAACGCAATAAACAGCATAGAATTACCAAAATCTCATTGTTTTTTTTATGAGAAGAATTAGCCAACCTATGTATTAACTCTTAGTAGGATCTAGTAAAAGTACCATTGGGATGTTATAAAATTAACAAACAGTTATTTCTATATTTTTTTAATACGTAATTCAGTCTACATGCACACTCAACCCCCGATTGAGTTGAAAGCGTTTAAGTGGAACTAAATCAATGCTAAATTATTTTCCGATGAATGAACGGGTGAATGAAATCAACTGCGAACATAAACGGGTTTCATTTCTATGGATTCAGTTAAAAGGGGCATGATAGGTATAAAAAGGCATGATATTTGAAAACTAGAAAACCCGATCAACCCCCTCTTTTAGAAGCCGGTTAACAACGAAAACTTACTGTTTTTTTTAGTTAGGTTCCTTTTTTATGTAGTAGTATTGGGTTCAAAATGTTGGACGGCCCCCCACCCGAAGGCCCGACGTTTTTACCACGCGGGAAGTCAGTGAATTTCCTTCCAAAAATACCAGCAGCTAATCTAAGTTAGCAGCAGTTTATGACTTTATCACTATGATGCCAACCCGAGATCTTATCCGAAAGCCAATTTCCTTTGCAAACTAAACAACTAATTCGCCATCAAAACGCTATCAGGCCCGGAACAAACCACAACACAAATAAAACATTGCAGGCCAATCCTGGCATTATAAACGATACACAGCTGATAAAAGATATGGCTGGTGTACTTAAAAATACTAAGGGAGCGTCCCCATCAGACACGGCGCGGCGCCGCCGTCGCCGTCGCCGTCGCACGACACGGCGGCGCGCCGGAGCACGGTGCCGTAAACGGTGCGCCGTCCATGGCCTACGCTCCATGACGTTCGAGCGTATTAGAATATGAAATTACAATAATATTAGACCTTAATATAAAGGTAGATTTTAGTAAAATAATATTATTTAAAATGATTCTGTAGATTTATAGGAAATAGGTACTTGGTGGAAAACAGTTTACAATAGTACCTACGAATTACGCTACGATTGAGTCGAGTGCGCGAAGGGATTCACAAGAAAGCGATTGCATTGGCATGTGGCCTAGGACCGACTGTTGTAGCTTTCTCTAGTTGTCATGCACCCGATGCCGTCCAGTACTCTAAAGTAAATTAATATCGTTCTGAGCTTATTAGGTTAAACTTTATTCTAAAAGTACCAAATAGTCTTTAATATTCTAACAAGCGCATCAACAGCGAAATATCGACTGGAAGGGGCAATGGACGGCGAACCGTTTGCGGCACCGTGCTCCGGCGCGCCGCCGTGCCGTGTCTAATGGGGACGCTCCCTAAGCAGAAACGCTATTGACTCTAAAAAGTAGTATGACTGGAAGAAATTGCTTTCATATAAAGCCACCCGTTGTATTGTAATAAATTAGTTTTAAGATTTGTATGTTCCCATTCCTTCTGTACAATAAATAATTATCTATCTACCAATCTATATATGATTGAGTTTGAAGTCCGTATACTCACACAACGCCCTCTAGTCCCAAACTAAGCAAAGCTTGTGCTATGGGAACTAGACATAATACTGATATATATATACATATATATATTTTTTTTCTGAATACATACTTTTAATACGTACTAACACCCAGACATAGAACAAACATGTTTGCTACATACAAACGTTTACGTCGAACCGATGACCCACAGCAAGGAAGGCCGAGCTTTATTCCTGTTCGTCCCACTAAACATGTTGGTGGAACAACGGGAAATTATTTTGTAATCTTTCCATTCGTTCCATGAGTAAGACGACTCAGTAGGACGACCCAGTAGGACGACCCAGTAGGACGACCCAGTGGGACGAACGGGAATGAACGCTGTTACCGACTGAGCTGTGACACCTGTCATTATTATATACTTCACATTTATATTTACATCGCATTTGGAAGTACCTAACTTGTTTTGTACAGTGAATTCACTGTTGCCTATAAGCTGAGGCAGCTATAACAAGGATATTGGGATTCGTCGTTAATCCGCGCAGTCAATTACTGGCCGCTGGTAATCCTTAGCAGAGTGCCAGAGGCAGAACCACGAGAGGATTTTTTTTTAATTTCTCTTTCGGTGCATTGAAAATTAGGGATTGAGGCTTATCGAAAAAGGTGGAGGTTAACTAAACAAAATCAGATTCGTATTCGTATCAGAGGTAACCGCTCAAAAATAGGTGGAAGTTTAAAAAAAAAAAATGTCCTTAATGTCCTTCAGGGTAGGCTTCAACGTGATAGTACTCCTAGTGTTGTCGGTGTTCCTGGGCAACATCATCATCATCATCATCAACCTATATCAGTCCACTGCTGGACGTAGGTTTCTCCCAAGACGCGCCACTGAGTCCGGTCTTCGGCTCTTCTCATCCATTGTTTGACAGCTACATGTCTCAGATCGTTGCCCCATCTTGCCGGAGGGCGTCCTACACTACGCTTGCCTGGCAACGGTGACCGCTAACCATCAGGTAAGCGGTATGCCAATTTGTCTACCACTTACATAAGAAAGGTGGGCCATCAGACTGTTCCAATACATTCTCACATATTTTTATGTGTGATAAATAAGACAATGTTTAAATAAGGGGCTTTAAATAAGACAATGATTACACACTAAATTATCTTCTAAAACGAATTATAATAAAAATATGTTTATTAATAGAGTTTGCGAGACATACAATTCCAGATTCACAGATATTGATATCTTCCACTTGACTGCTACTGAGTTCCGCAAGAGCATTGTAGGTAGTTTGGCCAATATTTAGTCGTTGTTTAGTTTAGTTTACTTAGCCAGGTTGTTTTCTAGTTTACATTTTTAATTCTTCGTATTTTTCTTTTTTAGCTCATTTCAGAACTTAGGGTAATGCTTTTTTTTGTAGTTATAAAGTCTGTTCACATGCTTTGTATGTATGATTTAGTTTCTGTGCTATTTTAAGTTTTATATCTTTAATTATTATTGTACTGTTTGTTTCCCTAATAAAATAAAATAAAAAAATAAAATAAAATAAAACACTAATAAGTACTAATGGTAGTTGCTGAACAATAACAATCTCATATCAATGTAATTAGGACCAAAGATTCCCACTAGTTCGATCAATAGAACTAGCAATGTAACTAGTGGGAATAGGCCTGTTTTGACTGCAGCAGAGCACTGCCGCATAGCTAACACAGTGTAACTTTTGTCATCACGCGTATTTAGTAACTGAAAAAACAAAGACCGCTATACACTAAAGCTTTCTAAAAAATATATTATTAGTGGGATTTGACGATAACCACGGTAACCACTGCGTATAACGATGCATTGCCTCACTGAGCCCATCCACTGAGGTCGTGTCCTGTTATGCATTGTACTCACCACTCTAGAGAACCAAATAAAATAGAAATACAAAAAAAAAATTCATCAATGTTGAAAAATGCATGTATCAAAAGTGATTCTCAGTGACGTTATTGAGTTCAAAAAAAGGACAAGTAGGTGTAAAGGTAAACAACAGACTCATTGGTAAATCAAATTCTAGCAAAGCGAGGCGGGAAGTCGTTTCGGGCGCCTACACGAACTCGCCTAATGGAAACTTGGCAGTAAAGAGCACGGTTATTTTATGATGGTATTACACGTAAGGCCTCTACAAACTAGGCGTTGTTGACGAACAGTTGGTCTACGCAGGCGTTAGAAAGAAAGAAAGAAAGAAAGAAAGAAAAACTTTTTATTGCCCACACTTACAAATAGGAGGGTACAGGTACATTTAGGTAGGTAGGTACTACGTAGATTACGTGTAATCATCATCATGATAAAGAAAATTACGGTCTTTTGTATTTGTAAGGTCTGAACAGACTAGACGTTGTTGACGCGCGGACAAAAATATGGCCGAAAACCACGCACAGAATTTTGATCCGTCAAAATATGAGTTTTTCACCCACATAAACGTATTTGAGAACATTTCTACCAAGACCTCATGATGACCTCAAGATCTCATAGTGTAAGTGCGATCATACATACGCACAAACGGTTTTTGTCCAATATTTGGCAACTCGTATTTTTTACAAAATCAACACACGTTAGTGAGTGTCAGAGAATACGAGATTAACTTAACGCAGGGTACTAGGTATGATAGTGTTTTTTGCGTCAAATAAAAAAAATTACTAGCAACGTGTGCTAATACCCTTAGCAATATTAATACTGTACAGCAATACGTCTCTTTTAGAGTGGCCCCTAAAAGTCACTCTCAACTGTAGGCAATTAAGTTAATTGTCTTTATTAAACGATGAGCGCTTCCTATCAAAACGGGAAGGGAAGTTATGAGATCTTAAGGGTTGAGTAAATCATAGGCTGATTTAGTTACGCAGCGGAATTCAGCTTGCAGCCCGTCACGTTAAAAGTATGTCAAGATAAACAAAAATATTAGAACTAATGACATAATATATATCTGTGTTTTACTACAAGAATATTTTATATAAGAAAATGTGTTTTACCACAAGAATAATCTTTTATATAAGAAAAAAATTAATGACCCACATAATGATAATAATCAGAGTCATATAACATAAGAAATAAATACGTAGGCCGCTGGCCGAGGTAGCTTTTAAAAAAGATTATTTTATTTGCTAAAAGAATTTAATTAAAAAAAGGTTACAAGATAATTATTCTAAGGTCGACACACGTTCGATGTCAGAACGAATATGAAAACTTAAATCTATGTAAAAACGCAGTTAGCTACAAAGTGCATCACGCGCTGACGCTGCATCCACCGACGCTTGTACTGGACGAACCTCGTCAGCGCTTTCATGGCATAGATAGGTATTTTGAAACGTTGCGGTTTACGTGGAACAGCCTTGCGTAACACCTCCCCCCGAAGAACAGCGAGTGTTGAAGTTTGTCGTAAACTGAGCTGGAACTGGATTGGGATCAACTCCTCTTATAGTTGGTATTGGTAGGGCATAAACTCTTTGTAAGTCAGCTTGGCTTTCCTCAAAAACTTGATGAGAATTCTTTCTCAAAGTTGGTCTGTATTTTCTGTATAGAAGGCCACAAGCGAGTGCACATGCACCGGATAGTAACAGGTACATCGGTATCGTAGTGTGATACAGGGTGTAGTCATTGTTCGTGTCTAAGTGCAATGGCGACTGTAATGATATTTTCTTATTAGTGGCGTGAAGTTGGTTCAGGTTGATAGAGTTCAATTTAAATACTGGGGCTGAAGATGGGGTAACGTAGTTGCTTTTAGGTAGGTCCATTATCTTCAACGCTTGTCCTTGTAAACGGTCGTGAATGTTGGAGATCGTGAATTCAGGTGTGTCCATATAACACTGTTGGGGAATTATAGCGAGATAGCTGCCTTGGAGCGTCTGGTAGAGATCTTGACCACAGGAGAGATGTACTTTCGTAGGGACAGGGAAACTGATGGAGTAATGTTTCTCGTCGAGTTCTTCGTATGCTGATTTTGATAGACTGATGGTGGTAGGGCTACACATGTTGTTCCGCTGCTGCGTAGAGATGAGATGCTGGATGCAATCATCTGGTGATCGATTCGGCTGATTCCTCTTCTCCTCACAAAGGTACCATTTACTGGTCTTCGGGCATTCAGCCTCAATGTACTTGAAATCTTTCTCATGGATAGCTAGGTATGGGAAAGGAGGAGTAAGGATCTCATGATTTTTGTTAGGTATAATGGATAATTTATACATATCATAAGAGGATGGGAGTACGATCGGAATTTTATAAACTATTACTATACTATTTCCTACATAATACGAACCTAGTTTAATTATATCGAAATATTCTCTAATATCTAAATCTACTACTCTTTCACTGCCATATAGTACTTTCAATTTACGAATAATATCGCGAATTGCGTACAAATTCAAGACCGAATGATGCGTCGTCGAAGCCCTGATAAAAGCAAGGATGTTCTGTAACTTTAATAGTTCTTGAGAGATGGAATCTACGTTATCTGTTAAAATCATAAGAGTTTGAGCTAAGTGCGCATACTTCACTAAGTCATTATCTCTGGAAGCTTCAGCTTCGTTAATCTTCTTGAGCAAAATCTCGATCTTATTCTGATTATCTGTGATAGTGTCTAGAATTTTTGTGTATTGCAAAGTCCAATTTTTAGATAAGCTAACATGACTATTCAGTTCTGTTACTAGTTTATTTTCATTATTTTCTAAGGATTTAATAGCCTGATTATAACGCAATGCATCTGAGTAGTCAAGATTACCCGTGATACTTTTAACTACAGATCCGAGACCATCTACAAGTCCTCTCTTTACACGATTTATCTGAAACGTTTCTAATTGCTCCAATACGCTTACAAGCTTATTTTTCAAATAATCTAAGTGAGGCTCAAATAACGCGTTCGTTTTATTGTGTAGCTGAGGGCTGAAATTATCAATTTGATCATTTACTGAAATTACTTTATTTTGTAGCTCTTGAAGATCGATATCTTGTAAAAAGGAATGGTAGTGAGAGATAAGTCTAGCTGAACCTAGCTTAAAAGGTAAAATACCGGGCCCGTCATCGAGAGATTCAAGTTTTATCTCCTGCATTAGAATTGGTGCCAGGAGCAGATGAATTATCAGGAGGCTCCTGTAACAATTGGGCACTTTTAGGAAGACGTTTAAGCCTAGACTTGGCAATAGGACCTCGCTTTTTCTTAGTGTAAATATGAATAGGGAGGTCGGCCATTACGACGTCATGAGTATATCGTGCAGCTAACTTTTGTCTGGAAGCAAACGGATTTTTCACGAAAATCTGTTGTTCTGGAGAGTACTCAGCCTCCGGCTCTCGGTTCTTATTCCGGTTGTCCGTGAGGTCTTTACGAGTCGCGCTACACATGTCGTGAATAGTGTTGTAGGCTTTAGTCATCTTGTCTTTATGGTTGGTCATGTACTGTTGTAGTAAATGAGTCGAGAGGTCTATGTCGAAGGGATCGCGCGGATCGTAGTGTCCTGTGACTACTTCTAGTGGTTTACATTTAGTAAAACTATGAATGCTACTGTTATAAGCCAGAAGAGCGTACGGCATTAAGTTAATTACTGACTCAGATTTCTGACCCAACTTAAGAATGCGAAGATGTTCTAATACTGTTGAGTGGAATCTCTCAACAATACCGTTCTCATTCGGAGTATGAGGGGCAACCCTATGATGCTGAATCTTATGCATTTTTACAAATTCAGCAACCAGCTGATTTGTGAACTCGGTCCCGTTATCAGTTACTATTGTAATAGGAATCCCATGATGAGTGCAAAAACTCAATAAAGCTTGAACCACACTAACAGCGGTGCCGTCTCTTAAATGATAGGCTTGTGCGTACTTTGAGAATGCATCTACAATAGTTAAAAACTTTTCACTTTGAATAGTTAAGAGATCTAAATGTACTAATTCAAAGGGCTTGCTAGCGGGCGGCACTACTTTAAACTGCTGTTTTATCGGGCTGCGATCATATTTCGCTTGTCCGCAAATATGTAGTACATTCATTTATAAACTTAGTGATGTGCTCTCTCATTTTAGGCCAGTAATATTTATTAGATAACGCTAAGTAACATTCATTGATGCCACGATGATTGGTCTTTCCGTCATGGTATTTATTAATTATTTCCTGCTGCTTTAAATATTCCCTAACGTTCTCTAACTCCGTCTTAGTTAGTGTCAGATTCATTGCCGAATTTTTAAAGGTTTTTTGTATGATAGGTATAATAGTATACAAGGCCAAGTAGGGATTTATTAGCAAACCGGTTTTAATCTTAGGGTGGACATACTCTTTAATTGCGGCGATAACGTCTTCTTCTATGTTGGATTCGGATATTTGCACAGATGTTCGTGTGTGCGTCTCAAAAGGTTTAGTGACTACAGGTCTGCTTTTGATGTCGCCTACGACATTGAAAATTAATTGTTTCGTGAATCTATTTAAGGGGTCATCCGAAATTGGAACCTCTAAAATGGGGTTTTCGTTATCCGTATGAACAGTGGCGGTTCTTGAACCAGCCCCGGTTTCTGTAGCTGTCAAGGTTCTAGATTCATCTAACGCGGGATCAGTTTCAGATGGATTAACTGCAATTGACATGAGCTCTTCATTATTTACTTCAATACGCGACAGTGCATCGGCGTTAGTATTGCACTTTCCTTGCAAATAATCGACTGTATAGTCATACTCACTTAGCTTCAAGCGCCATCTTGTAAGCCGTGAACTGGGATCTTTTAGATTTACTACCCATTGCAAGGGCCTATGGTCGGTGAGAATTAAGAACTTACGGCCATAGAGATATGGTCTAAAGTATTTAGTTGCCCACACAATAGCTAAGAGCTCTTTTTCAATTGTACTGTAATTCAATTCACTACTATTAAGAGTCCGCGATGCGTATGCGATGGGTTTATTCGAAGCCTTAGTACCTTGAGATAAGATAGCACCTATAGCTACGTTCGATGCATCGGTGGTTAGGATAAAATCGCGTGTAAAGTCTGGGTATTGCAAAATCGGATCATTTGTTAATAATGTCTTACAGTGCTCAAAACAGTTGATGTAATTTGAGTCTAGCTTAATCTTAGAACCCTTTTTTAAGCATTGGGTCATTGGCTTGGTGATACGAGCGAAATCTGGAATAAATTTTCTATAGTAGCCTAGCAATCCGAGAAAACGTTTGATTTCCGTAGTAGTCTTTGGAACGGGATAATTCTTGATGGCTTTTATTTTGTCCGGGTTTGGTTTTACACCCTCTTTACAAATAACATGGCCTAAAAACTCAGTTTCTAATTTCAAAAATTCAGATTTATCCATTTGAATTTTGAAATTGGATTCTCTCAAACGGTTTAATACTTTATCCAAGTTGACTATGTGTTCCTGAAGGGAAGTGCTGAAAATAATAATGTCATCAAGATAAACTAGACAGATTTCATTCTGTAGGCCCCTCAGGACGTTGTCCATCACTCGTTGAAAGGTTGATGGTGAGTTCTTAAGACCCATTGGCATTCTTAAAAATTCATAATGACCATTTTCTACATTGAATCCAGTTTTATGAACATCGGAAGGGTCCATCTCAACCTGGTAAAATCCACTAGCTAAATCAAGGGTCGTAAAATATTGGCATTTACCTAGCTTGTCTAGCACATCTGTAATATTCGGGATAGGGTATTTGTCATCAATCGTTTTCTCGTTAACTTTCCTGAAATCCACGACAAGACGCCATTTGACCTTCCCTGAAGCATCTACCTTTTTAGGTACAATCCAAATGGGAGAGCTCCATGCGGATTCTGATGGTCTTATAATATTTTGGTCAAGCATCTTATTAATTTGATCTCTGACCTCTTGTCGGTGAACGTAAGGATAGCGGTAGCTCTTAGTATGTACTGGAATTTCATCATTAGTCCTAATTTTATGTTTGATCTTGTTGGTGAATGAAAGTGGTTCGCCCTCAAGATAAAACACGTCCGCGTATTTAGAACATAAACGCCGTAGATTTGCGAGTTCTTCAGGGTTAAGATGATCGGTCCGAAGACGAGATAAAACGTCTTTAGCGCGGTCTGATAAAATTTCAGTACTGTCACATTCAATGTTAAATAATTCAGCTTCAATCGGACGATCCATAGAAAATATGACGTCATTGGACGTCGGGTTAGTAAGTTCTACCCAGCCTCGGTTATTCTGGACCGTCGTTATACAATCTGAAATAAGGCAGTTGCAAATCGTTTGGTAGTCTACGAAAACTTCGCCATCTCGAGTGTTAACTGGCAACCTAACTACCTTGCTAGAATTAGCCGGAATAATTTCCTCATACAAATTAACGTTTCTCGAATCGTACATCTTAATAGGGATCTGAGTGTAACAAGTTCTTAATAGCTTAGCTTTTAAATCGATGTTGGAGTCCCATTTATCCAATAAGTCAAAGCCTATGAGTCCGTCAAAATAGTCGTGGAATTTATAGATGTATAAAGTCATGTCATTCGGGTCATTAAATTCCTGGAAGGAAGGCATCGTCACTGAATAATTATTCTTACTTGTCGCGTGGACGTTCGTCACTTCGAATGGATCGTATTTCAAAGGGATGTGACGGTAATATTTTTCTACGGCATCCGGACTTATAAAAGATTGATTAGCACCAGTGTCGATTAGGAATTTTAAAGGTGGGTGTGCTATCTGGATGTACCCTAGTTGCCTTTGCATGTGGAAATTTAATTCTATTTTGGTTTTTCTGATGTAACTTCCTTGTGAAAATTTTCATCAGAAGAAGCCTGCTCTACGACTTCTTCTACGACAGGGAGCTCAGAGTGTGAATATTGATCCTCATAGCTGTAGTAGTCAAGGTCGCAAGGATAATAATCCTGATAGTCGGGGAAGCCGCTGTATTCGTCACCGTAATATTGTTCGTACCCGTCAAAGTCATTGAAGTTAATTTCGCGAGTCTTAAAGTACTTAGTCGGAGGAGGATTTCCGTGTTTCCTCCAATCGTGTCCGGTCATTCCTGTCATCGGTAGACGTCTCTCAACATAGTTACTAACGCCACTCATTGGAGTAGGACGCGGAGCACTTCCAAAATTAGTATGTTGCTGAGGCTGTGGTCTATAAGGCATCCTAAAAGCGTTATTCTGAGGGTTATAATTTTGTGGAGGTGCGCGGAACATCTGTTGCGTACGAGTAGGACCACGGAATGGTTGCGGTTGAAACGTTGGATTAGGCCTCCAGCCCTGATTAGGTGAAGCCTGCATGGGGTTTGGTCTAGATAAACCAGGCATGCTATAAATCGGTTGTTTCGTTAGTCCAAGTCCAAATCCGTTAGTCAGTCTGGGGACATAGCTGTTAATAGGGAGATTGAACTTAGCCGCGTTTGAGATAGGTTGCTGCCAATCCTTTCTACTAGATGAACCACTACTGCGTTCCTGCATGTAAAGCGTATTGAGTTCCTCCTGAACAAATTCTAGGGCTTTCTCCATCGACTCAGGTCGCATACAGCGTACCCTGGATCCAAGTGGGTCCTTAAGACCTCGTAAAAAGGCCTGAAGGGTTAACTTCTGGTACAAATCGCGTTTCGCCTGTACGGTACTATTCAGGGTCTCATGAAGTGAAACGTAAGTCATTATGGTGCTGAATAAATTTTGGCACCGTTCATAAAACTCCTGTGGGGTACTTGACCCTTGGGTTTCAAGCGATAAATCACTGTAAAGCGCGGTCTCATCGCGATGGTCTGCGAAATTATTAATCAAGGCATTTCTAATACCTATAGCCAGTTTTCTGGTATACCATTCGAGTTTATTAATCTAGCCGCGGAACCCGACACCTTATTTAATATCCCATTGACAAGAGCTAAATTGATTAGTTCGTGACCCGGCTCATTTGAAAAGTGAGTCAAAACTAGTTGGTCACAAAGATTTATAAATCTTGTTAAAATATGCGGGTTTCCGTCAAAATCGGGAACAAGTCTTAGGGACTTATAGATCGTGTCAATCGGGTTAGTCTGGTGGTGAGACTGATGAGGACTAGCCTGGTGGTGAGACTGGTGAGGGTTAGCTGGCGGGATATTTTCCTGCGAGTTATTGGGTTGAGCCATATTCTCGTCTAAGGCTCTATGCTCGTCGATTGCACTGAGTCTACTTTCTAATCTAAGTCTACCTAACCTAGCACTTCGCGATTCTCTCGGATGGAAAATGTTGAAAAATTAATTTAAAATCTAACACAAAAAATACTATAAAATATAATAAGGATAGGACTAAGTATAGTTAGGAATAAGCAAGGACTTGAAAGTTTCAAGGACTTACAGCATTTTCTCCAGGTCGCGATGTCTGGAACTCAGCACGAATCGATTTCTTGATTCACCCCCGCACAACGGCACTAGTAGGTTCTTTTTACTAATTGTCAATTTTTAAGTATCCGTTAGCCTGCGCCAAATACGTAGGCCGCTGGCCGAGGTAGCTTTTAAAAAAGATTATTTTATTTGCTAAAAGAATTTAATTAAAAAAAGGTTACAAGATAATTATTCTAAGGTCGACACACGTTCGATGTCAGAACGAATATGAAAACTTAAATCTATGTAAAAACGCAGTTAGCTACAAAGTGCATCACGCGCTGACGCTGCATCCACCGACGCTTGTACTGGACGAACCTCGTCAGCGCTTTCATGGCATAGATAGGTATTTTGAAACGTTGCGGTTTACGTGGAACAGCCTTGCGTAACAAAATAGTAAACAAACAGATAAACAAAAGCTGAATTTATGTTAAAAAAAACACAGAACTTACTTTTTAATGTGAAAAAAAAAAACTAAAAAAAAAATTTTAAAGTTTGTTTCAAAGAAAATTTTTTGAATTATACATTTTTTGGCACTTCGACTCGTGATTTTGCTTTTAAAAACTTTGATCTTGTGATCTACTTTTGATGTTGACTGTACTAAACGCAGATTTTTCACAAAAACAAATGCTTGGAACTCCGTCATTTGATCCCATAACCTTCGTGACAAAGACCCTAAGGGGAGAACCCGGAATGTCGTTGGAGTATGTTTCAGGGAATTTCTCATTATGTTAAAACAATATTTTAAAACATCTGTACCTACTTAAAATTTAATTTTTCAGTTTTTTTTTTAATAATTCACTGCGGGCCTAAGATGCGCACCGCGAGATATTTGTCATGTCGTTCTGTCAAAATGTAAGCATTTTGTACCAGTTTAGGAACTATTGCATTATCTGTGGTACCTAATGGTGTCGACAAAACGCGCCATCACTTTTTACACTTCTTAGTCGTCGTACCTCTCTGAGGACGAGATATTAGTCATGCAGAAATGTCAAAAGTTGAAAATTCTAAGGCGCGGTTTCTCGACAACATTACCACAGATAATGCAATAGTTCCTAAACTGGTACAAAATGCTTACATTTTGACAGAACGACATGACAAATATCTCGCGGTGCGCATCTTAGGCACGCTGGTCATTAGCAGTATACATACTATAAGTACCTTTATTTATGTTGCACACTTACCCCTTTATTGACATTAAACTGTTATTTTAGCGCGGCTTTAAAAAATGCTCTATCATTGTCATTTGCATGACACTGAAAAGAGATGACAACAGATTTAGCAATCATTTTAGTTAGCTCAGCTTTAGACCAATATGTATATACCCCCTTACATTGACATTTTACACAGTGGACATTGCATTGACACTTTGAAAATGGAACGATACAAATTTGTGCTCAGACGAGTCATGATAAAATTTTATAGTTGTACATTAACGGCTTTATCAATGGCCACTTTGTAGGGTTAGAGCGCCAATCTGCAATGCACGACAAACATACTGCTAACAAGCGTAAAACATGACATTTCCAAAGTGTCTAAATGACGCTTTTCATAAGGAAATGATAGTTTCTTCGTATTTTAGTAGTAATTAGACATTAGAGTGCTAACGTTATTTCGATTAGTGTATGATATTGCTAAGTTGTAGATTAATGATTCTATTGTAAGCTATAACAGGGCTGACATAGTCACAAAGCGACTCAAAATCGTTATAAAACTTAAGAATTATAAAAAAAAACCGACTACTTCGGCCTTAGTAGTCTTTGGCTGCCACAGCCACGCACCTCGTGAAGGAAGACAAAAAAACACGTGACAATCGCTGACACGTCATCATGTATACTTAAGGTACAAGTTGGTAGCGGGCGACATGAGGCAGCGTGTCGTCACTTCATGTCGCCACGACACGTCGTTACGTCCTGTCGCTGCAGTCATGATTTCGAACCCGACTGCAGACGGTTCACTCAGTTGGCTCCGAGTGTTCCGGTTTGGGGTGTATACAGACATAGAAGACATGGTTGCACCAGATTGGTGTCGTTGCTCCGGCGTCAGCGGCACTACTGATCCGCGGTCGGGCGACACTGACGTCTGCCGCTCGACGACGTGTCGCTAGCTTCGTGTTGCTAACTACGGAGGGAATTTCATAGAAATACATAGAAACCAGTAGTGTCGCTGCGACATGTCGTCCGTCCGCTGCTGCCTCATGTCGCCCGCTACCAACTTGTACCTTTACACTCACATACACCATCCTCACAAACACAGTCTTACAATTTTCCCGCATTGGAGAAGCTGACGCTGCAACTTTGTCATTTGCTGTAATTTCCTTTGAAATGTTTGCAACTGGGATTTTCTCTACACAAATATTTACGTTTTTGATTGTCTGACAGTAAAATATTCTAAGAAATGGTTGTATATACTTTCACCCTAACCTATAAAAACTTCTTGAGACTAAAATCTGAAATTACATTTATGTATTTTACTCAAATTTAAGCACCACCTTAAAATTGCTCTGCCTCTGTTTGACATTACTCATTTCTAAGAGATGGCAATAATTTAAGTGGCGTTTGAGTATTTGGCCGTCAGAGGGTTATAGTAATATTATGCACTACTATTTTAATCCTTAAGACCTCACCATGTAACATAATAATTGCAATAAATGATATGAATATGAATATGAATATTCAAGTGAACCGAGTCAGGGGTGTTTCCTAAGTTTCTTAAAATGGTTCGTTACAGAAGTTAAACTCATCCTCAAGTTTTGGAGCGCTGTTTGATTTAATTTTGCATCTCTCACGCAGGTGGCAAACGGGTGATGAAACTCAGAATAGTTAGAATACTGTGATACTTTCATCATTTTATCTAATGTAATTAGGTGTATGTAATAAAAATGACATGTTATTATATTTTGTAAGTAACCATCATAGGTCGAATAGATCTTAACATTTAGTTTTTTCTTTTTGTGACATGACAATGTGATGATTCCTACTAATTATAAATTGAATGAATGAGGTGATATTTCTTATAAACTTGTGCATGTACCTATAAATCTACCTTCTTCTGCTTATGCTTAAATATTTTAGCGCTATTAAGAAATTTGTTGCATTAGATTTCAATTATTTTATCTCTCACCCTAGTTTATTGTAGCTTTTTCAACCATTGTATATATTTGTTTCCAAAATATTTTCTACTTTCCATAATGTTTTACCTGCGTTAGCTGTGGTTGCCTTTAGTAGATAAGCACCAGCCATGATATGTTCTGTTTGAGTTTAGTTTTAAGTTATGTGTATTATTCTTTGGCAATCCTAATAAATAAATAAATAAATAAGATTATTATTTATGTTCTAAGAAATTATTTGTAGTTGTAGGAGCGACCTTTATTTCAATATCGCATCAGTCGTCAGTCTAGTGGGCGGAACATTCACCTGGCATTGTCGTTCCAGCTGCGCTCACAGAGTATAAATTACTAAAGAGTATAACTAGATTATGAGCTAAATTCGACCATAGACGACTAATTATCCTACATAGTTTATTTTTTACTTTTCTTTTATAACTTTTGCAGTTACATCGTTTTCTACTTGTAACTTAGTAATTTTACTTAGTTCTAATACATAGGTACATAATAAACCCGTTTTCTCGGGTACAAATCTCAAGAAAGCCCGCGTAATCGAACCCAATTACTAAAACCCTTTCGTAATGCAATGATTCAAATGGTATTCCTCCCACGTGCCAAGTTTTCACATTTGAATTTCAAATGGAAAAGATCTCTGTTTTTATTAGCATAGGATTATTGTAGCAGGAGGGAAACTGTATTCTGATATCAATACGATAGAGTTTCGATATAGTTACTGTGCAATTTAGTTCTCGATAAGATATCGATTGTTACTTGAGCTGGACGATACTCTGAATATAAATCACAGCTTCTAGACATTGACCAATTTCACAGAATATTGAACCTGTTTTGCTAATCCGAGACCAAAATATAATTTTCAAGTTGCCCATAATTCAAATGACGGGTATAATACTATTAGGCAACTCCCACATTTATGACGCAACATGGCCATAAATAGCGCGGCGCGGGCGGCGCGCGTCCACTCATTTTCGAGACTTTGTACCACAGAACATTACTACTCACTTTGTACCGTGCGGACGTATTTTTGCTACTCCGTGTGTTATAACGATTATTTGCTGTCGACAACTTTAATTTGTAGTTTCGCAATTAAAATTAATCTCTAGGTGCTAAGAGAATTTCTTTTTAAAAATTAGTTTCATCCCTGTTTCCCAAATATACAATACTTACTATACATACAATTATTTTTTTGGGGTGGTATGGTGTGAATTTTGTTTTGTTGATTTGCGAAAAGTGATTCCCTAGTTTTATAACAGAAAAGTAGTTTTCGTTTCATCAAATGATATTTTTGTCTATAAAAAAATTGCGGTTTATTTATTGCTGTAAATTTCTAGCAAACGAATGCTGTTGAGTATACATAACATTGTATTACATTTCAGTACTTTTATTCAGAATAAGTACAAAAACTTATTCTGAATAAAAATTTTTTTTTTAATAATAATGTGTTTACGTACGTTCTTGCCAATGTTTTTCTATGAAATAAAGTAGCAGCACCCCTTAAAGATTGTTACAAAACACCCTACACCTTTTAAAACCGCTTACCATTCATTGAATTGAGTTTTTCCGCCCCCGTCATGGTGTTATCTCTAAAGGGTTACGGGTAATTTACTCCAAATAGTAGATAGCTTTAGTGCTGCGGTGAAAGTGGCTAAGTCTTCTTTGATACTTTCAAACTTCGTAGAAAAAAGGTTATTTTTTTATTATCCATCTTTACAGTTATATTATATTAGAGATCATAATTCGAATGGTAAGTCATAAAAAAATAGAATTAATAATAATAATGAATATAAGTATTTTTTTATTAACCTGCAAGTAACAATAAATAATACTAACATCACTAGCATCTACGGAATTGAAAAATCAAGTTAAAACTGCCCTAAAATTTGCATATCCTGCCCTATTTTTCAGGCAACAAGCAAATCTCATTTCGTCACGCAATAAAGAAGCCTCAGTTTATCCGAACAATGGTCGGATCAGGGTACAAGGCGAGTAATGCCGCGGGACGGCGCAAATCCGTTATGACGAGTAGACTTGGCCTTAAAAATGAGTCATTCATATCTTTTGTATCATTATATCACTCCTTCAGTATATCTACAGTATGATAAGATCAGACTATGAGGCGAGTAAAGCCGCGGGGCGGTGCAAATCTACTGCGGTTTGCGTTTAGGAAATAATGAATCATAAATTTTGCATCATCACTGATCATCATATCACATAAATCATCTTATATTGAAGCTTGCATCTAGCACTGATTCAGATATGCATCATTTTGTTACTCGAACATGAAAAAAGATATGGTATCTCTCACTCACAAAAGCCCTCGACTCTAAGTTCTAATACAGTTATAGAGTGGAAAGCCACGTGCATGATGTCGTGTCTCGTATCATCTCACCATAGCTTCTGATACGTAGTCAAGTGATATTTCATGTAGATATGTATCCAGTGATAATATCAAAAATATCTTGTAACATGCTGGCACTGTGGTTTCCAATTTCAGTTTCCTGTTTGACTTTCTTTCACGTAAACTTTTTAGTTGAATATTGTTTTGTGAGTGGGTATACAAATTAACAAGGCAAATATTTTTTCAGGGAGAATAAAATAAGAAGATTTAAATAAACAGCAACACTGGTGGGTCTATTAGAATCCTGATTCTACTAATTTACAAACCAGTAATGGTTTAACCGATCTGCAATTAAGCTGGAAACGTCCCTGTTCAGCTGCATCAAAAAGCCAAAAACAGACAGAAAATGTTGGTTCAGTTGCGTTTCAGCTGTCAAAAGTGTCTGTCAAAATGACGGACAGTGCATAAAACAAAGAAGAAAATAAACATAAAGATATGGATAAACTAAATATGGACCAATTTCAATGAAACTAATACCATTCAGAAGCCCTTTTTCCGGATATAGGCTATATTTTATTAAAATCAAAGACTTAGATTCTTAGATACAGCTTGAACTCTCTCAACCAAAAGCAGCCATTTGCTTATACGCGGTTCATCGTAAGCTGGTTGACAGATATTTTGGTGAAAAGTTTTGCACGCGTACAAAGTCACGGGTATCACCTAGTTAAAAGTATGTCCGTCAGAATTAAAGGATCTATGCTCAGATCGTCATGATAACTTTGTGGAATAAAGAATTTGTATTTGTACCGAGCTCATAAAAACTGCGGATGTCAACATTCAAGTTTATTAGTGGAATTAGCGCCTGTTAGGCTCGATGGGAATACCTAAGCCAGAATGTTGTGAATAAATCCTGACAAATACGGGTATTAATACCAATTTGATATGATACCGCTTTTAACTATTAATGGTAAGTACCGGTATTACACGGGTACAACGAGTGAGGTATTTCAAAGGAAAACGAATACTATAGTAGGTGCCAAATAACACCGCAATACAGGTCATTCACCCACCTTCAAAACGATGTCACAAAATTCAATTTATGAATGGCTAATTCTGTCGCTTTCCATACAAACCTGTCGCTAAGACGGTAATCGCTCGAATTGCGCAATACAGGTCACCGCAATACGAATGACCTGTATTGCGGTGTTATTTGGCACCTACTATAGCAAGAACGCCTGACTTCATTTATGGCGTATTAATTTTAACAGGTACATACTACACAAAAATAAATCCAGGATATGAATAATCATCATTACTACTATGTTTCAAATCTTTCGCTTTTATTGCCAAATTAAAAACCCTTCTTCTAAAAATTTTTTTTTTATTATGCAGAATTGCTAAAATACCTACCTATTCTCTATAAGATTTTTCTAGTAAATAAATATTCTTGGACATATCACACAAAGCTCTCTAGTCCCAAACTAAGCAAAACTTGTACTATGGGAACTAGATTGCTGATAGAATACTTGTCTTATACATTTTTTTTGTAAATACATAGGTACTTATGATACATAGTAACACCCAGACACAAAACAAACATCTATGTTTGCCATCAATGTTTATTCTCGGTGGGGATCGAACCCACGACCCACAGCACTCAAAGTCAAAGTCAAAGACAAAAATCTTTTATTCAATAAAATCTCACTGATCACTTTGAATCGTCATTACGTTTTGTATGATTAGGTATGATTACATTTTTTTTATTGGATTAGTTGGAGCTAGTTCGTCCCAAGCTTGTTTGTCTTCTAAATAATCAGATATTTTATAGTATGCTTTTAAAAGAAGTCTCTGTTTTATTACGTTTTTGAACTTGCCAATCGACAACTGAGACACTTGGGATTTTGTTAAAGAAGCGTACACATTGCCCTTTGAAAGATTTACTAATTTTTGTGAGCCTAGTGGTGGGAACAGCGAGTTTGTCTTTATTTCTAGTGTTAACATTATTATTATCACTTTTATTGTGGAATAGATTGATATTTTTTTGAACATACAATAAGTTTTCATAGATGTACTGGCAAGGTACTGTCATTATATTTATTTCCTTAAACTTATTTCTTAGTGATTCTCTGGGACCCATGTTATAAATTGCACGAATAGCCCTCTTCTGCAACACAAATATGGTGTTTATGTCTGCAGCACTCCCCCACAACAAAATGCCGTACTACATAATGCTATGAAAGTAGCTGAAATAGACTAGTCTGAAATAGACTAGACTGAAGGCAGTACTACCGACTGACCCGTTCTAGACCTGATTTCAGTTAAGCAAAATTCTTTAAAATAATGATATTCAATTTGAACCATAATAACAAAACCATCGATTTTAATTTAATGCAAAATTCTTACGAATTGGTAACAAGCTGTAATATTGGGTTCGGACCCTCGTCATCGTTTCAAACGTTAAAATGTAAATAAGGAAACTAGGTAGCGGCTGTTCAAACATTCAAGAAGGTTTAGATGTATGAAAACATGATTTACCTACTATGTAAGATAAATTAATTATCAACAACAAATTATGTTTCGTATTAAATTTAAATATTTCGGATGTGGTCGAGTGTCTAATGACAGCCATATACACTTTCAAATAAATGATGTGAATGTTTTATTTAACCACACAGCAAATATACCCAAAAAATCTGTTAAAAAGAGATATTATTCGTAGCTTATTTACATTCCTTGTCAAGGTTTTTCAAGTAAATTGAAACCCACACAACAAATAAGGTTATGTTAATAAAATGGAACAAATACTTATATTTACTTAAGTTGTGTTAAGTGTCCGTGAATATTTATTTATTTACTTAGGTACTCTTTATAATACTACTGATTAGTAAGTCTAGAGTAAGTTAGAAAGACAGGTGCAGCAACCTATGTTCTCTAAGCACGTGTTGTTTTTTCAAAATGGCGTCCATCCTTTTTGGTAGAGAATAGTTCAATATGGCGTCCATCGCTACTGGTAGAGAATATTTCAAAATGGCGTCCATCGCCATAGCGTCCATTGGTAGACAATATTTTCTTTACTAATTTTAGCCGCAAAAGTCGATAATCATTTTACCTGATAGCTTCTGAAGATTACATTACATCCTGATAACAACCTCGGATCAGTTTCCACGACTTTGTGGTGTTTTACGAAATGGGGGTTTTAAAAGGAAAATTAAATCGGCTTGTCAATTTAATTGCCAAAATACATAAGGCTTGATAATTACTTTGAACTTAAAATAATTTTTTAAACGTTTATTAATTTTCTGAAAGAAGTTGAAGGCGATTAAGTAAAGACATTTTTTTTCAATGAAATGAAGTACATCTCTATTTTAATTAAAAAAATATTAAGTACTTTTATAATTACCTAAGTTCCATTAATCGCATTTAATTAATGGAAAGTCTGTGTGGAAAATTTTTAATACCCTGTGCTCATAAATGGTAAAGAAAACCCAAGAACTTTATTGCTATAAAAAATCTTATAGGTTATAACTTTTTTAGAGGTCTAAAAATATAAAACGCGCATTGTAAGTTAATTTTCTGTCTGAACTTTACAGTTCACTTAAAACTTCGCTGGTATTCTGAGCTTTATAAATTACTATATTATACGCATTATTTGGTTAAAATTTTTGATTCTTAATTTCGACCCTCGGGTGCGACTATTCTAAATTTCTTTCTTAGTGCACCTCTACACTATATAAGGATACTACACTTCAACTTTCATAACTAAGCCATAGCCTAAACTATAGGCTGTGCGTTGATTGTCAGTCAGCTTCAAAATCAGTCAGCTGAGTCGAGATCACGTCTAAAAATACGAGGGGCTGTCTGCAATCACCTTAAATGAAACCTCATAAAAGTAGGCTCTTAGCTCGCAAACTGACTTCCTGTGGTCTTCTGGCAACATTTTTATATCTATAAATAAAGATATCGTCTTGGACGTAAAATGGGATTATGTCCCTCACTTGGTGTTAAATGAACCAATGTACCTACATATTTATGGTGTTTTGTTTACTATAAGGCCTGTATGTGTACCTACATGGTGTTGTGATACTACGGGCGTGTAGCGTTTTTAACAAATTTCACTTGTAAATTTCAGGTAAGCTCTGAACTGCTCGCTGCCCAGCATGATGTCAAGTGACGTGGCTACAGATATACGACAATAAGAAGCTTTTGACGGCAAAAAAACGCGCTAATGTCACTATTTAGTCACAGAATACCTATGGTTTAGTAGGATAACAGTTCAGAAAACCTGCCAGGCTTAGACCTGGCATGTTTTTATGAGACAACGATTGCACCGTCATCATCCGACCTTGGAGCATGGACACATCATCAAATCACAAAAATATAAAACTCTATGGTATTTTCTCTATGAAAATGCTGGAATATTCTGGCTTTGCACTCTCTAGATGCTGTATGTCAGGCCACACGGTCCCGAACGCAACAAATGTACCGCGACATTGGGGCGGTAAGATGACGTCGTGGGGCATTGAGGCCCGTCTTGATTGGCTGCTACTGTAAATAATGATACCGATTAAGTAACGCAGTAAGGCTGCGTTTACACCACGTGCTATTAGTATTATCAATAATCCTTAGCATGTTGACACTGAATTAGAGTAGAGAGTAGAATGTTCAAAAGAGTTTTATGCACGTGAGTCGTCACGTGACTTTTTGCTCGGAAGTGTCACTTTCACAAATTTTGATCAATCCATTCGTTTTATGGTATATGCAGGTAAGTAAGTAAATTATTATAAATTCAAAGTGAAAATAAAATAATCACATTGATAGGTATTCCTAAATCTAACGTACTAAATAAAAAACACACAAATGTGGGCACAATCTGATGCATTTCAAGATTGTGCCCTAATAAATGATGAGTTGAGTTGACGAGTTGATACACTACAAATCGTAATATTGATAAAAATAAATATGATAATAAATAAATCAAGCTGAATACAATGTAGCTACAGAAGTAAACAACATAATATTATACTTAAAACCAACAAGTAATCAAACTGTTTTAAACTTTTTCTATCTAATAACAGAATGATATTGCATTTAAAATTACAGAAAAAGTTTGATTTTGTGTCATAGTCAGCCGAATACTCAAACGCAACTCAAACCCCACTCAATTTAAGTCCCGCTTAAATTATTGCCATCTCTTACAAATGAGTAATGTCAAACAGAGGCAGAGCAATTTTAAGTGGTGCTCAAGTTTGAATGACGTTTGAGTATTCGGCTGAGTGAGTTATACATAAAACGTATCGCATACCATGTGATGGTAGCTTTATATCATAACAGTCAAAGAGGATGGCTTGACACCGTACGACAGTTAAAGCACACTTTCCAGTTTTATGACGAGCCTTTAGTTATGGCTTGTCAGTTTTCTGTTGAATGTGAATGGGTTGTTCAACGATGTGAGTATTATTTAGAGCATTTAACATCACCTACTTGTCTTTCTATAGTAGGTGCCAAATAACACCGCAATACAGGTCATTCACTCACCTTCACCACGATGTCGCAAAATTCAATTTGAGCTAGTTACCAATTCGTAACAATGTATGGCTAATTCTGTCGCTTTCCATACAAACCTGTCGCTAAGACGGTATCGCTCGAATCTCGTTAGTACTGTTTGTTTACCATAAGGTGCATTGGGGTAATTGCGAAAATGGGTATATTCCGAAAATCCATAAAATCTAGTAACATAATGCGATATTTTCCTGTTGGCACGAGGATATATAGGACTGTCACGGCGATGCCAATCAAGATGGCGTCTAGACCAATGTTGCCAACAGGAAAATATCGCATTCTGTTACTAGATTTTATGGATTTTTGGAAAATACCCATTTTCGCAATTACCCCAATGCACCTTACATAAATTAAATTTTGCGACATCGTGGTGAAGGTGGGTGAATGACCTGTATTGCGGTGTTATTTGGCACCTACTACAGCCAAGTTGCCATTCTGATTCATTAAATTAACTTTAAAGGTGTGTTTTTTTAGCTTTTGTCTGTAACTTCGTCTCCATCTCGTTTGATCCTATTGATTTTCTAGAATATAAAGTAGCCCATGTGCTTATCTAGGTTACAAACTATAAACATTCTAAGTTTCATCCAAATCGGACCAGCAGTTGCAGCATGATTGAAACACAAACTTCCAAACACCTAAACTTTGACATTTATCTATAAGTACTAACATTATAGAAAGAAAATATTTGTTTGTTTGCATTGAATAGGCTCCGAAACTACTGGATCGATTTCATACTTACTATAAGTGGGATTATTATTATTATTAAGCCTTTATTAACAGAAGTTAAAATTAAATCTTAAATTACATTACTTAGTGCACATCAGTTTCCCTTTTCATTCAGTACGTCTGTTTGACGTAAAGGCCTCCTCCAGTTTTTCTATTCGGGTCTGTCTTGCGCTAGTCTTGTCCATAGTGGACCTGCAGTATTTTTGATGTCATCTACCCATCTTTTTGTTGGTCTTCCTCTCTTCCTCTTTTGGTCTGGTGTTATTGTCCATTCTGATACTGCTTTAGTCCACTTATCTTTCTTGCTCCTAATCATATGGACTGTCCTTCTCCATTTTACCTGTTTTATTTTGACAATAACGTCTATTACTTTTGTCTTTTTCCTTATGTCGGTAGCTCGTATTTTTTCCAGTAACCTGATTCCTAGAATACTTCTTTCCATAAGTGGGATACCTATCTAAAAAGTGCAGAGTATACATCCTATTCAATTATTGGAAAAATGCTTTTGCACGTTAAAATATCGAGAAAACATTTTCCTGTTTTTATCAAAAACCTATTGGCTCTGAATTAGCTGAGAAAGCAAAGCCCGAGGTCAAACACCCCGCGCGCCATTACCCGAGTCAAGAAACCATTCCGTCTACCCGCAAATCGTCAAATTCCGCCATAACGCGTTCGCGCCATTTAATATTCGTGATTTCGTTTCGGGCCGTGTTTTGGATCGCTCACTGTGAATGGTATTTGGATATTATTTGAGGATTATCAATGTTGATTCTGGTTTTTCTTTCTTGTTGATTGCATTTGGGAAGGATTGATACAAAATTGTGCTTGTTGTACATGACACTTATCTGTGTAAATTAGGAACAAACTTTTTTTTCCGCTAATGTTTGAAACTATGAAAATATACTTTTATTTTTACGTCATATTTATAATAAAAGGCGTTGGGGCATTTCAGGTCCCGATTTGCATACATTTAATTTTTAAATTAGTTTTGTTATTTATAATTTTTGTTGGTTTGATCTTAATCTATTATACAGTAGCAGTCTTGAAAACGCAAAATAAAGTAATTATTTTTACGTAAACACCTGTAACTACGATAAACGACATTGAAAGAGGCGCATTTTTCGAAGTAAAATATCTAATAACTACCTACCTTTAGCATTTGCTGAGTGAGTACCCTTTTTACGCATCTTTCTTTATAATTTAATGTTTATTTCATTGTATCTTTGTATGTGTTTTTGCGTAAAATAAATAATTTCTATTTCTATTTCTATTTCTACTGATTCCCGCTGCTTTATAATGACATTTTTCAAAACTGCCTTGTAAGTGTATTGTAACAAACAAAGGACTTGGGACCTGGGCTCCTTCCAATTTGCCCCAGTCCCTATATAAACTCGTTAGTGTAAACTGTCTTTAGTGACTTTGATACTAATCAACGTGCTATCATTTGGTACGTGCTATTGGGGCTATTACCCTTTCCACCCTTTGACAGATAGATAAATTGTAATCAGGAAGGTAAACTTTGACGGCTTCACAAACGTTTGTTTAATGTGTGAAGGCTAATCAGCGCGAGAGAAGATTTGAGTGGCTAACTGCTTAATCGATGGCCCATTTAGGGTGTGGTGTGACTGCGAGCGTTATGCGGTCATTTTATTTTAATTAATTCCTGTGTACCTCGTGGCTATTTATAGAGTGGTTTTAGTTACTCTAGAACTAACAGATTTACGTCCAAAGCATGCAAGTACTCGGATGTCTGCAGTTAGCTATACATGTCCCTCAAAACAAAAACAACAAGAGTGGTTTATCAAATCCCTCGTATAAAACAATAAGACTAACTTTGGTTTGACATGCAAGTACCTAATTACTACAACTAATACACATGGAACAGTTGAGCTATCTACAAACCGTTGCAAACTATTTATAGATAGCTCAACTGGTTCAAATTAGTCAAACATGCAAACCACAGAATATAAAGCGTCTATAATTTAGTTTGAAGGGTGCCGGACGTGCCGATGCAATTACAAGCACAAGAGTGATGGACGCAGTGCAATGTTTTACATGGTACGTTCTCAGTGAGTCAATGCATGCGTGTTCCATCATTTAGTTACTAATAAAATTACTGGATATTATTGTTATTACCAAAGATTTGCGTAACAAGAGTAAAATTAGCACCTCCTATGGTTTAAGCCCCAAACTATGAAAGCCATGGTAATGTATACACGTGAGCTTGGCATTTCTTGATAAATTGCTTAACTTTTGTTGCCATGCGGTAACGACGACGTGAGGGTAGTCAGGGTAGTGTGAGATTTCATATTAATTACCTATATATTAAATCTGTTATTACTAAACTATGACATAAACATTTGGGTAACCTTAACTCTGACAGTATAACAGAATAAGGTTTTTGAAACATTATTAAAGGATAAAATTATACTAACAATAGTGTAAACTTTCTTAACTTGTCCGTAAAAGACATCTATCTTCTTCTTCTTTCTAGGTATATAAAACTCTTTTGAAGCTGACTGACAATCAACGCACAGCCTAAACTATAAGTCCTAGAGGTATGAAATTTGGAGGGTAGTATCTTTATAATAGTGTAGGGGTGCACTAAGAATGGAATTTTGAAAAGTCGCACCCTGATGGGTCTAAAATTAGGATCAAATATTTGTATACTGCGACCACGCTAGCAAAGCCGCGGGCGACAGCTGGTATAATAATACTTTGCGTTCGATTCAGCCTACAGTTATAAAATTTTCTTAGACATCAATGAAAATCGCTTTTTTCTTTAAAGTACTTTAAATTTCAGTCTTAAAAGTACAAGCTTTGCTTAGTTTGGCACTAAATGGACAAGCATTAGTTTCACCCAATCAATACAAGCAACATAACTCAATTTTTAAGCTATTGCATAGCTTCTATCGCGGGCCTTGAGCGTGGAGACCGAATCCAGAAATTCCGTAACGAAAATAACCTAACACCCCCCACTCCGACCGGCACAGCAGTGATACGATAAAAAATGCTATGCAATAGCTTTACCGCGGCAGTCTCCGAGTGCCACACGTTTTTTTATTTATTTATTCAAATTCTCTCCATACAAAAGTTGCCTGGAATAGATCGATATTGAGCGATAAAGCCGCCCACTGTACATTTAATGCAACCTGTTTTGTTTTTATATCATAAGAATATTATGTTTCGGTGTTATTTATGTAGGTACAATAAAGCGTTTTCATTTTTTCATTCATAACTCCATTTTAAATTATTTATCATTTTATGCGACAATATCTCGTAAGTCGCACGACCATTTTCGTTCGTCCCACGGAGTCGTCCCACTGGTGGGACGAATGGGAAGATTTCCTAATAACTTCCCGTTTGCCGTTGCCAGCATTATTGCCGCGGACTTATTGCCACAGCAACATCGCCTTTATTCTCTAGGACATGAATTTGGGCCGGGAGCCGGGACAGAGGCATGATCGTGTTCACACTATGCTCGTGCCCCTGCCCTAGTCCCTGCTGACTGCGGTATAGTGTGAAAATTTTTTCGAACAAAAAAAGCAAACTAAGACTGCTCAGTCAGAGTGTCAAAGAAACAACTAGTATGAAGCAGAACTGTAGGTATACGAATATACGACCTATGTATCTTATGCTTTCAATCCATAGCATACATTGAGATACGCCGAGCTCTAGAGTTCCACACCCTACGCGTTCCCTAATACCATGGAAACTGCCAAAGAAAAGGTTGAACAAAACCGAAAAATACAAAAAGCTGATGTGACTTTTTTTCTTCACTTTACATTCAAATGAAACGTTTGTTTTAATTTATTTTTAATAAATGTATTAGTCGTTACTAGTATAAGTATTTTTTTTACTATGGCTTTGTTTTGACTACGTTTATTATTATTAACTATTGCATTGTACTCTAGACAAAGTTGTTTATTCTTTTCAAGAGAAATTTATATTAAATTCCTATACTTTTTGTTAAAAGGAAAAGAAAAACTGTTTTAGTCTATTTTTCTGTATAAAAACTATTGTCACCATAGACAATAGTTCTCATGCTTAGCCTGCTGGAGATAAATATTTGGTAAGCCTACCGACTCTTAGTCAAATCTTAAAAGAAAATATTTAACAGCACACAAAAAAGAAGGCCTACCTAATTGTTTGGTACCTATGCGTTTGGTGCCCCTATGCTCAGTTTGCCAGAGATATTAATATAATAGGGATGACGTCATAAATCGGCCGAAAACTCGTCTTAAGCTTTCCATGTCCTTTATTGCATGACGTAATAACACAAGTATTGTTTTGTAAAAGAAACATTTCTGATGTGCGGTTAAATACAATTTAAAGGATCGACCCATCTGCGCAAAATAAATAAAACTCTTTGGCGTGCCCACGCCGCGTAGCAAAACCATTTTCCAAGACGCGAATGAAGTGGAGAAAATGTAGTCGTTCCGATATCGTGTGATATTGGAAACAAATGAGTTTGGTTAGTGGTATCGCAACTCAAGGCTATGGTCTCTATATAGAAAAGAGTCGTTTGTCTGGAAATCTTGATATAGAAGTCCAATCATGCAAAACATCACTTGTATGTGTGAAAAATTCATTACAAAAAAATTTTGGTTTTTGTAAGAAGATTCATAAAATGAGTAGATAATTTATTTACCTTTTTGAGGATATAAACCATGGGGACATTACAAAAATATCAGTTTCACTTTTTACATCACTAGCTTCCACCCGCGACTTCATCCGCGCCTTTTTATTGATTGTATTTTCTGGTACAAAAAGTAACATATATTTTTATCCAAGTTACTGCCATGTATATTCCAAATTTCATCCAAATCGAACCAATAGTTTCAGCGTGATTAAAACACAAACATTTAAAACTTTGACATTTATAATATTAGCAGGGTTAGTGGGATGAGATGGAATGGGGTTTTCGAGGCCAAGCTCAAAATATTTGAAATACAAAAAAATTACACCTAAGACGCAAAAAAATGTTAAAAGATTATTCAACCAAAGCAAGATAAAGTCACTAGTGGCTACACATTGTGCGTAAATTGAGCCGTGCTTATTCAACTCGAGAAAATCATTGGATATATTTTGAGGTTCATTTTGCTGATATTCTTGGAAAGTTAAGCTTGGATCATGAATCTGATACTGGTAAATCCTGAACCAATGTTGCAGAGTAACGTTGCCTGGAAGAGATTGCTACTGAGCTATAAATAATAATAAATAAATAAATTTTCTTGGACATTACACACAACACCCTCTAGTCCCAAACTAAGCAGAGCTTGTACTATGGGAACTAGATTGCTGATATAATACTTATATAAATTTTTTTTTGTAAGTACATACTTATAATACATAGTAACACCCAGAAATAGAACAAACATCTATGTTTGCCACACACAAATGTTTGTTCTCGGTGGGGACCGAACCCACGACCCACAGCACAGAAGGCAGAGCTACTACCGACTGAGCCATGACGCCTGTCCTCACAGAGCAGAGCAAAACACAGGTTAAGCTTGAAATGCACTATGGTCTTACACCATGGTCTTATACCATGGTCTTATACCATAGTGCATTTCAAGCTTAACCTGTGTTTTGCTCTGGTATTTATTAATGTACATACAATAAAGAGTTTATCATTCTTTCATAGATTCATTCGTGCAAAACCCGTTTCCAAAAAAACAATTTGTATAATAATAAAGGGTTAGTCTCATAATCCCCTTTTAGCCGTCCCCTTCAAGGGGATTATGAGAACTCTTGTCTCATAATCCCCTTTTAGGGCAATTTACACCGTAATAGCTATAATTAGCTATACAGAGTTTATGGGAAAAATTGTGACGGAATCATTAAAAACTACATCGTCCTACAAAACATCACCGGTAACTAATTTTTCACTCGAGTTAAAACAGGTTTGCATAATTCTTGCATAGCAAAAACCATTCCTGAAGCAACAGGTTGTAAAATAAATATAATTTCAGCTTTTAGCTTAATTTATGGAGTTGAAATAAGCGACTTTTTTTTTTTTCAACGGGAGTAAGCGCGAATAAATCTAAGGAACGCGATGGCATCGTAACGATAGTATACAGAATATACTGCGCGTACAAAGCTACAACGTTCGGTAATCGACTATACTTGACGCGCAATGTGACTGGACTTCTCTATATTCACGTAACGCAAAGGTTGTCAGTTATATTCGTGCTGATGCTCAGCGGGATTTTTGACTGACGCGCAGTAAATAAATTGGAAAGCGCGACGCGTCAGTGTTTTTGCATATTTGTGAGCTAACGCGTTTTTGATCGCTGTGTCGCAAAAATGTTTTTGCAATCGGTTTACTTTGAGCGGCAACGAACACAAAAGTTTATTTTAATCTACTTACGCTATATAATATGAAACCAATGTAATTACTAATAACAAAAAAACAATCCCCACTGCAACACCGTAGCATGCTACATCGTAACCAGTCGCGATTTCTGGAGAATCAGATCCCTACCAGTTAGGATTTCTGGAATTACTCTATTTATATACTAAAGGGTGTTATGACTGATCTTTAGTTTATGTAGCAACTTATTTTTATTTATTAACCGCTACTGTCGTTGACAAAAGTCGTAAAACTTGCTGTTCTCGTAGGTGTCAAGAATGACCCACTCTCTCGATACTAGTTCTTGCATTTCGACACCAATACTATTCTAGAAAAAACAATGTTACGATCATTGAAATAAGAAACTTGGTTTTATACCTACCTAATGTTCTAGGAATAAAACTGTTTACTCGCTTTTTGCGTAGCAAGCAACTCGAAAGCATCCATTTAGGCTATCAAGGCCCAAACTCCGTAAGTAGGCCCAAGTGGGTCTCAGACAAATTAATACCCGATCTGTGTCCCAAGCTAAGCTTCGGCCAAAATGACGCGGACAAGCGCGTCAATACGTAATTCTAAGGACACGAAAACCATCAACAAACAAAATACCGCGATTTTATACGCATAGGAAGAACATGTAATGGAAAAAATATTTTATCCAGTAGTGTTGTTTAAGACTTATTTTTTTAGGTACCTCAAGGAATGATGATGTTGACGCTATGATGTTCGGATTATCATAATCAATGTGATCATAACTACGATAAGAACCGTTCAGTGGGCTTAAGCGTTACGCTACTTAAACTATTACAGATCAAATTATGCTTCTTCTTCTTCTTCTTCCTGCCCTTATCCCACTAGGTGGGGTCGGCACAACATGTTCTTTTCTTCCATTCTCCTCTATCATTCGTCATCTCAGTGTTCACTCCTCTCCTATGCATATCATCTTTTACACAATCCATCCATCTTTTCTTGGGCCTACCTCTACCTCTATATCCATCCACATTCATATTTAGCACTCTCCTCGTTACATGACTCTCTTCCCTCTGCATGACATGCCCATACCACGCTAACCTGTTGCTCCTCATTTTCTCTATCACTGGTGCTACTTTCAGACTTTCTCTAATGTACTCATTCCTAATTTTAGCCATCCTTGTCACTCCGCACATCCATCTCAACATTCTCATCTCTGTCGCATGCACTCTTTTTTTATCCGTTACCTTGGTTGCGTAGTTTGATAAAAAGTTATTTTTCGAGACCTTTAGATTACGTGCTTAATACTTGGTGCTAAAAGAGCGTGCCCTCGCGTCTGTTTCAATGTAGCTTACTTAAGTTACAAATCAGGTTTTCTTAGGCTCGCCTACTGTCGTTTACCAGGATTCCTTTGAAACTTTGCCCGTTTAGTCGTGTCGCTGGTTAGGTTACGCACTGTGTGACTATGCGGGTCGTTTTTGCCTCTAGTCGGTCACAACATGGACACGAAGTACACAGATAGCGCGGAGTTGCCAAACTTCCTATAGCTTTCTCTTTTACTCAACGTGATTATCATAATAATAAATAAGGAAACAAGGCAATGCGTTGACATGACGGGCGGGCTGGCAACGTCTCTTTATGGCTCCGTCCATTCATCCTTCGTCTGTGATTGTGATACTTCGTCGGTTATAATACATCCGAAGGAGGATCCTACTAATAAGTAGGATCCTAAAGTTTTTTTATTTTTTTAAAAGGATTTTTTTAAATAATTTATGCTCATTTACATTGGTTAAAACTTATTATTCTGCTTGTCAATTTTTTATTGCATACTGCGAGTATTCAGATAAACGCTGTGTGTTCATTAATGAAATCTTACTGTCAGTATTGACCTGTAAACTTTCGAGTACCTATATAAACGAATTTCTGATTTTGTATTTAATATTTTGGTAACCTGTTATTGTACATGAACAAATAACTTATATATTTTTAAATTTTCTATTATAAAATAATAGAAAATTTAAAATTTGATGGTTGATTGGTTGAATGAAAAGAAAAAGGAAGATTTATAAAAAGCAGCGACTTTCACACCCAGTGCGTACACAACAGAACTTTTTGATGAATATGCTAAACTTGAAATAATAAGGAGCGTTGTCTTATGTTCAAGTTCCTTTACTTTGCAGTATATTTGTTCCTAATCTGTTAATAAGTTTCTTAATCGGATTGTGATTTTATCCTAATAACTAGCTGTCGCCCGCGCTTTGCTTGCGTGGTAGCAGCATACGCATTATTTTTAGACTCATTAGGATGCGACTTTATAAAATTCCTTTCTTAGTCTTTGATAATTTTAGACTCTTTAGGATGCGACTTTTTAAAATTTATTTCTTAGTGCACCCCTACAATATAGGATACTAACCTCCAAATTTCATACCTCTAGGACTTATAGTTCGGGCTGTGCGTTGATTGTCAGTCAGCTTCAAAAGAGTTTTATATATATATTGATGATGATGATTGATGATAAGATCGGATAAGATGATCTGTGGTAGTAGTAATTCTAATCCCACGGTAGCCGCTCTAATTGTTTCTTAAACTTGTTCCCGGCAGACAGCGCAGACGAAGTTGGACTCATGTTTGATTGAATTACAACTAGTCTTACTACCAAAATGATAGACAAGGGTTCGTTTTGCTATTTTGGTTTACACTGCGTGGTGTAGTAGACATTGCTCTAACGTTTTTTTAACCAAGTTTACATTCTAGGGAAAAAATATATGTTGGGGAAATATAAATAAGTCGATGTCCTTTCTATTCTATAGTCACTAAGAGTTTAAAAAAAAACAGAAATGTGAATTATTACCAGAGTCGAGTTTATTTTATTTTTATTCTATTTTTTGAAGTATTTTAGGTCAAGAATTTATTTGATGTTTTTGTACCTACATTATATTATGGAAAAATGGTTACCACTAGAGGCTCTTCAAGTGCTAATATATTCTTTATTTTAAAGACTGAAATCAAAATTAAATGAAACTCAGCACATAGAGCGTAATTTTTTTTAAAATCTAGGAACAATAATTATCTTTGTGGTTCCCACGTATAATGGACCAACTTTGAGTCTAAATGCGGAAACGGGAGTCCATAATAATAATAATAATATCTTTGTGGTTTTGTTGGAATGGCATAAAAGTCATACGTAAAGAGCTGCCATTTTATGATTTTTAACATTGCCTTTAATTTTCTTTTTAAATTAAAAATAATTAGTCCTCTTGACTGTCGTGACTAAAGCTTTTGACAAATCCTACCAATTTTAGACATTTTCTATAGCGAAGAATGTCAAGGTGGCTATCAACAAGCGACCGCGCAGTGTGCCTCAAATGTTACAAATATGTTGTATTTATTGTTTTTGGTAGTAGACTGCTTTGTGGAAGTTTAGTAATTGAGTTGATGTGGGTAACATCTAGCTAGAATATGCTAAAGGTGGTTAAGATCTTAAATCCCTGTTGGATTTGAGTATAGCAGTGTATAAAGAGCATTTTAAACGTGTGCGTATTTAATTGAGAGAATATTTGTTAAAATAAACTAAACAAAAAACACTTAAAAGTACAAACAATTTTATTTCATTTGCAAGAAATATTTTAATAGAACCAAACGATTGTAAAAAGGATTGAAAATTGGGAATTCAAAATTTTTCAAAAAATTTCATAATAACCTAATAGAATATTTTTATTTCACAAGGTTTGTTATTATAGTCTTTCATGTGTCTTTGTCCACGGCTCGTTTGTCCTTTAGTTTCTAAGATGAAAGTATCCCATGTGTTATATAATAAAGTTAGTGGGCTGGTGATTATCTAGGCCAGCGTATCAGCATTGCTATTCAGCGCGGCAATGCAGCCAGTGTCTTGGGCACGCTTCCGATTGCTACTGATTTGGACCAGTTGAGCTATCTATAAATCGTTTGCAACGGTTTGTGGATAGCTCAACGGTTACATGTGTATTTTGTAAATATTGTGAATATTGTAAATACTGTATTAGTTGTAATTTTCTTTTAATAAAGTTAATAAACCATCTATACTAATATTATAAAGAGAAAAGATTTGTATGTAAGTATGTTTGTAACGAATTGTCTCAAAAACTACTGATCCGATTTGGATGAAACTTGGAATATATATTGTCCGTGACCTGGATTAACACATAGGTTACTTTTTATCCCGGAAAATCAACGGGATCCAACAGGACGCAAACGAAGTCGAGAGCGGAAGCTGCTAGTAAGAAATATTTTTCAAGTTTCAAACAACTCAGATCTGGTAGTTGCAGCATGATTGAAACACAAACATCTCAACTTTGACATTTATAATATTAAGAGGATAATTATAATACCGTTTGACTTTTATTCATGTTCATCTTCACTAGATTTTTTAACGTTTGTTTACTCTGTGGTCAACTCTATTAATAGATCAAACATTGGTCGATCGCATCTGGTTAATATTGCTTCAACTTCACACGTCTGTGGCGTGTCTATAAAACATTATGTTCATTGCTGTCGGTTTTAGGGTTCCACAATCTAATATTTAAATGGATATGGAATCTCCATCTAAAACATTGTCCCAGGCACTACAGTGTCCCGTTAAGTGTAGGCATAGGTTGCCTCCTGATGCTGTATAAATTATCTTCAATAGATGTAAAGACCTATTATGGAATCCTTTATACTCCCTATCTTTTTTCAAAGCAAAACTTACATTTTTTTTTTTTTCATAGGGCCAAAATCGATTAGTCAATAGATACTAAAGAAACGAAACCGGACAATCAAGACGTTTATATGATATCTGATTTGTCAAATTATGTGTTAAGTTTTAAGTTTTGTTAAGTGTTTTAGAAATTATGAGGGACACTCATAAAATTATGAGGGATTATGAGGAATCGCTAGAACAAAAAATTCATTTAAAAAGTTGTCTTATTGATTTGTAGGTAATTTTCCCAAGTTTTCGGAAGTAGATGTTTTGTCTTTAACGCACCTTTATTCACAACTAGCTGATACCCGCGACTTCGCACGCGCGAAACTTTCCACCAAAATATCTGTCAGCTTAAGATGAACCTCGTAGCAAATGGCTGCTTTTGGTTTAGAGATTTCAAGCTGTATCTAAGAATACACGTCATTGAGTTCGATAAATTATAGCCTATGTTTCAAGCCGGAAAAAGGGCTTCCGAATGGTATAAGTTTCGTTGAAATTGGTCCAGGAGCTTAGGCGTGATCCGCGAACAAACAAACAGACAAAAAGATAAACAGACAAACTCGATTTTCGGAATCAGAATCGTTTATTTAGTAGATCTGCATATTTAGTTTATCCATATCTTTAATTTTAGTTTTTGGCTTTATTATATTTTCGTATAGAAGAAATTTACAACTAAAACAATATTTACAATATTCACAATATCAGGAAACCAAACTTTATTTACAAAGAAAATTACAACTAATATAGTATTTACAAAATTTACAAAATACACATATCAAAAAACTAATTATGAAATGTAAACAAAATAAAACATCACACTGAAACGTAGAGCCGGACGTCAAAGCGACAAATAGGAGATATCCACTGTAGTTCAGGAATTACGTAAATTGGATCGCAGCCAATTTATTGAAGCTATTGTTAGGCAATTAAATCTATTTTTGTCAGTTCTGTGTTCCGGGTTGACTGACTAATTTATCCTAGATAATTACTGGCATTGGTCACTGTAGGATAGACGTCTTTGATAGCAATTTTGAACAGTCAAATTGAACTGCGAAGAATACGTAATACGTAGTTTCTACGTAAGAAGAAGCGGGACTCCCATTCTACCAAACGAAAATATTGTTAGTCCACAAACTGATTAACTAGCGAACTTTTGATTAATTAACTGACATTGAGAGTGCTATGTGACAATTTCTCATAACCTATCAGAGAATTTCTGGACTTTTTGTCCAAAATGCCGCCATCCTGCCGGTCGTCGCAGGGAACGCTACAGAGTTTTTGGACCAAAACTCCAGAAATTCCTTGCCAGCCGTCGCAGAGGACGCTAAGGGGATCTCCTATGCAAGAGCAACTCGCAGGGAATGTATGGAGTAAATCCAAACGAAAAGACAACCAGAGGACAGATTTCCCAAATAACGTTAATTTGTTTCCTCTACTAACCGCAGAAAGAGGCTCAAAATTCTTGATAGTAACGCTTTTTCAAACTCTATCATTAGCTAAGCTCACCCAAGGGTTTGATTTGAAGCAATTTTCTGATATACTCACATGATTTCAGTCTAGACGTTGCGAGATATTGCCACAGACTTGCATCAGCAGATTGGTCTAAAGGTCAACCAACTTCTATCAAATTATTTTGGTACAATAACTGGGGAAAGTCTCAAAAGAATTTTCTTCCCTAAACATTCTTATGTGCAAGACTTGCACCCTAATTGCGTATTTGAATAGCTCTAGAAATGATAATCTAACCATTTCAAATTATAGAATAAGAATAAGAATCATTTATTGTACAACTGTGTAAAAAAAAGTTCTTAAAAATTGTTTACTCATGCCAGGCGTACCATACTTATAGTAGGTAAATATTTTATAATTTTATTATAGGTACCTATTGCTAATTTTTATAGTGAGGTAGGTATTATACAATCAACGAATATTGCAGCCTAATTCAACTAAGCAAGATTTAATTTATTTTGATCTATTATGCTGACGTCTTATAGGTATTTAGGTATCATAAGCCCGTATACTGATTTACTGGGCCAGTGTAGAATGTGTGTGCACTATGAGTTGGGGCACTATGGTAACCTTTATCACAGTTTACACAGTCAGTCTTACACAAAACAGATTTTACGGATTTCTTTCAAAATAGTCTAGGTACGTACACGTACGTACAATTACTTATCTTAGGTAGGTACACTAAGTACTACTAACGTATTAAAAAAATATGTGGACGGAAAACAATGTAAACGGGTATGGCAAATTAATTATTATTTTGAGGGTATTTCCAAAGCCATTAAAATAGTGCAATTGAGCAATAGATTAGAACCAACAGTTTTACAACAAATTGTATGCACTAAATAATGTACATTTACATCTCTCATATTCGGTAAGTAGGTCCTTATTACCCCCAAATGGGGCTTGTAGGTGACCAATTAGCGCTTTAGGGTAATAATGTAGCTAGAAAAGCCTTAGGGCAGTAAGTAATTAAAAAAAAAACATTTCACTCTTTCAAAAAGTTCGCGTACATCCTAACCATCATACTGGCAATAGACATCATGCATTCAGCCCAATGACAAAAGAGGTCGCTTCGCTATTCAGCTTTGTCTTCGTATGAGTATAATAGTCATCAATTTTAAATATCGAACGGCGAAGCTCGATTTCGTTCTTGGAAAAAAAATAAAAAAAAAAGATGAAAAAAGGCGGGAATAGAAAACTTTTACTTTAAATATTGTTTATTTTTGGGATTTTTTTATAATTACGTGCTAATTAGGAAAAATACATGAGCTCTGCAAGTGATGAAGATATAAGCTGCACTCCCAATTCAAGGAAAATGGAAGCTGAAGCAGAAATTAACAATATTTTATTCTTGTAATGCTGGTTTTTTTCTACTTACCTCACAATCGAGATGTAAAACAGAGTAGTTAGCTCGGGTGTAAGCATCAATTGCAACCCGAGATATTTAAGCCCTTGGCTACTAATCTACTATTATTCACAAAGAAAATTACAACTAATACAGTATTTACAAAATACACATGAAACAGTTGAGCTATCTATCCGTTGCAAACGATTTATAGATAGCTCAACTGGTCCAAATCAGTAGCAATCGGAAGCGTGCCCAAGACACTGGCTGCATTGCCGCGCTGAATAACAATACTGATACGATTAGAAACGAAGCTAGCTACGAAAACCTTGATTATTTCAGTTGAATAATCCTTAGTAAAAGATAATCCCGATAAAGAAATACGGAAGCCCTAAACAGTATCGACAAAATTAAAAGCATGGATGGTATTAAGAGGGGAAAAATGGGGCAAAAAGATGTGCTTATTTTGTAAAAGGATAATTGTGAAACCTTACAGATCGATAAATCAGAGGTTTTATTAGGCTCAACTGAATACTCTTACAAATAATTCAAAAGGTGTAATTTTTTTTTAAATGGTTAGAATAGGAATAAGTTATTTATATGCAAATATAATACAAAGAAAATGAATTAATGTAATGTAATTTCATGTAACAAGAAAGGCGTTGTAATGTAAATAATAATAAATGTAACAAAAAATGGACGGAAACAAGAAAAGGTCCAAGAAAGATGGTTGAACTGTTTGAAGGATGATTTGGTAAGAAATGGTCGAGAGCAGAAATAAGTTAAATATATTGACGGTCATTCTCCGACCAGTGGCGCTCTCGCCAAAAAATAAATAATAGGTAAAATAAAGGTTTTAATAAAATACACGGTACATTAATAACAACTACTGTAAGATTTAACAGAATATAGTTTGTTTCATAGTGTAAATAGATGTGGTTTAGCGTACATATCACGTCACGGTTTAATAGCGCTCGGCAAAAGAGGAGAGGAAGTGGAGTGCTGCTTTGCGCTGCCAAATCAATCGATAGTTTGACTTCTGGAATTCAAAGTCAGCGCTAATAAACCGTGTCGGTACATGTACTTGAGTTGTAGCATTTTGTGAAAAAAGTAGCCATAGCCAATTACGGATAATGGACCCTTAACCTGAATCTTTCTCGAGTTTACAGGTTATTTCTTTCTTACTATTAGAATAATTGAATAAATAAATCGTTTGTGAGAGGAAATTTCGCGGAAAAACAATAAAATACGAGTGAAGACAGAAATAATAGGAAATTGTACAATTTTATTGAATAACGCTTCGAACAAGACAAGTACCTAATTTATAATCAAAATTAGGCTAACTATCGATATTAGTTAATAGCAATTTGTGGAATATAACATACAATATTGTTAGTAACTAAGTTATATTAATATCTACAATAATTATTCGATGATCAAAGCTTTATTCATAGAATTTGGAATCTAGACAATAGTAGCAACTAACTTTGAGACTTTGTGTAGGTGTCGGTATCGGATAGTGTGAAAACGCCCTTAGTGGGTATCTCAGACCTCTCTTAGCGTTGGCGCACACTTGACGACAAGACGTCGCGTCGTGTAGTTAGGGAGAGAAAAGATTTTTTTTTTGAAAATCCAGCTCTTTTTAGAGCCGGATTACGTCACAATATAAAGCATATTGTGACGTAATCCGGCTAAAATATAAAATATAAAATTGGGCGGCATAAATAAAGCTTTGTTTAGCCATTCTAAAACAATTTTTATTTTTATTCCAGCTTAAATAGTTGAGTTAGTGAGTTGCAGTAATAATTCCACCAAAATTAAACAACAATACTCACAATAACACAAGAAAAACTATTAAAATAAATATGCTGTGTTGTTTTAAAAAATGACAAAATTCGAATCCCTATTGGAAGAAGCATGAACCACACTGAAATGACAGGAGATTGGCTGACAAGCGTCAAACCGCTTCTCGCTTGCGCATCACGATATTTCTGAAAATATAAATACACTGAAATTATTTATGTAAAATTGCAAATAACAATGTTATGTGCAATAACATTGCACAAGGTTCAACATAAATAAGATTTTGATCCAAAGGATTTTTCCGATCAAAAATTTTTTGTTCTGTTTTCATCTTTTTTTCCACTCTTCGTTTGGTCTGTTTTGTATTTATTGCGGTTATAATATTAAAAAGTTATTTAGGTATATTTAGTTGCTCCAAAAAAATGTTTTTTATTCCAAATGCCTTTGATTACAATCCTGTATAATGAAACGTTAATCTTTAAAAACGTCGTGACACACTTTTTTACCTAGAACAAATAAAATCACTGGTTCATTCAATAGAAATTATATCCACATGAATATGTAAGTTCGTATGAGTTAGTGGCCAACTCTGATAACGGAGTTTTTAGGGGCCTGTGTCGTTCAACGACTTCTAGAGCCGGGACCGAATAGCACCTATAGTCCACGACAAGAGCTTTATGCTACTTCTTGGCTATCATCATCATCAACAGCCCGTCTTCACCCACTGCTGGGTATAGGCCTCTTTTTGTCTGTGCCACTCCTCATGGACCTTTTGGCTAGTTTCGCTCTAATTGTCCCAGCTGTTGTATATTAGCTGTATTCCAGATTAGAATTCCCTTCACGTCCCACTAAAGCCCTTTACGTGGCAATCTTTTTAATTAATCCGCATTCTTCGCTATGTAATTTAGAAATTCTGAGTGATTTTCAACTTTGCCTAAATTGTTTTCATTACTCGGGATTATTTATTGCGCCCGGTGGGATAAATGGGGAATTATGACTTTGGATAAATACATACTTTGTTCGCGATTGTAATCAAAGGTAATGTGCCTTGGGTGAAGTCTCCACGATTCCGGGACTGGGTAGTCTAGGTGTCACATAGGGCGCATACCAGAAACAGCTATAGGACACAGTAACGCCGTATCCTAGACTGGTTAATTCTATCAAGAAAATGTTTCCATCAACCACGACATCTACTAAGTTGAAGGAGTTTTTGACTCAAAAAAGACCAGCCCCTGTTCTAAAATCGCTAGAAAATGATAATCATCATCATTATCAACATCATTAGCATTTGTCTCTAAAACCGATCCAAATGTGCCATTACATTGGAAAAATAAATTCTGCTCCCTGATTGTCTTGTTTATTTTTTGATACCATAAAAATTTGACAAATTTCATAATAATATCTTTAGACACGAGATCCATTAGGTACACAAAAACAAAAACAATACACATATTAAACTAAAAAATAATAATAATAATAATAATAATAATAATATAGGTAATTTCAATCAAAATGATATTAAAGATGACGTTACGATAGGTAGATAAACACTTTTGTTTATTGTACACAAAGAGAAATTACATAAATACATGAAATAACATAAAACTAACAGTACAATGGGCGGCCTTTTCGCTAAAAGCGATCTCTTTCAACCTTTGGATGAACAGGAATTACGAAATCATAAGACAGTGGTGAACCAAATTATAACCCAATAAAATTAAAGTTATGAGAAACACAAACCCTACTATTTAGTAAGTACCTATACACAGATCATATAATTTATTATATACTACACTACCTACTAGATTAAATAATCAACAATATATAAAATACATTCAACATACAATACGTTTTGATTGTAAATTGTCGAAATCGACTATCAGGGGATAGATAGATAGATAGGTAGATAGTTTATTTGACATACACACAGAAAAATACAGAACGGACGTAGAAAATATAGCAAACATAAGTAACAGCTATAGGTAACCTAACGTAACTAGTGGGTACTAGCTAGTCTCTAGGATAGACTATCACGTGACCATTTTCACTTTCAACGTTCTCTATTCTCTAGTAATTGCTAGAGAACTGCTGTTCTACTGTTGTTATGTACACCTATCAAAACCGCCGCTATTTGAATAAGGTGCATTGGGGTAATTGCGAAAATGGGTATATTCCGAAAATCCATATAATCTAGTAACATAATGCAATATTTTCCTGTTGGCACGAGGATATATAGGACTGTCACGGCGATGCCAATCAAGATTGCGTCTAGACCAATGTTGCCAACAGGAAAATATCGCATTATGTTACTAGATTTTATGGATTTTCGGAATATACCCATTTTCGCAATTACCCCAATGCACCTTACTTTAAGATAAGTACCTAGTAGGTAGGTACCTATTTAATCAAGTCCTTATAAACAATTCAGGTAGAAATAGTGGATTCTAATTCCGTGCGTGGTTACACTGGTAACCGCAGCAACAGAGTACGATAAAGTATTATTCCAATGTATTTGCCACTATTGTGAACGATTTCATCCAATGAAGCCGGCTGATACACACTGGATTGCAATGGAAATATGCTTTTTTGAAGAAAAATAAACATTTAAGAAAAATCTACTTTAACCTCTGTTATAACAATCTACCATTACAATCAAACATTATTTTGTTCAGATATTATTATATTATAGTACCATTTTATGTAGTTTTTGCGTTAAAACCAAATAGAGAAGTTTTTATTTATATCCAAAGCTGGGATATTGGGTTTCAATAAGCTATATTTAGTGATTACTAGCTTCCACACGCGGCTTCATCCGCGTCACGTTTGACTCTGTTGATTTTCAAGGATAAAAAGTAGCCTATCTATGTGTTTATCCAGGTTATGAGCGATATATATTCCAAGTTTCTTCGAAATCTCACTAGCATGTTGCAGCGTGATTAAAACACAAACATCTAAACATCTAAATTCCGACATTTATAATATTATACCTATATGAAGAGGGATGGGATGGATTCCAAATCTGTAGCTTAGCACGACGACAGACGGACAGATGACCATAAGCGTTGGCGCACACTTGACGACAAGACGTCGCGTCGTGTAGCTAGGGAGAGAATTGAAATATTTTATTTGAAAATCCGGCTTTTTTTAGAGCCGGATTACGTCACAATATAAAGCATATTGTGACGTAATCCGACTAAAATATAAAATTGGACGGCATAAATAGGGCTTTGTTTAGCCATTCTAAAACCGTTTTTATTTTAATTCCAGCTTAAATAAATTTTGATTGTAAATCATAAAATTATCTATAAAAAATGTTTCAATACTTTTTTTCTTACGAGCCACCGTTTCTGAGATATTACGAGATATATACGATTCGAAAAGTTTTATAATTATTACTACAATTCAAAAAATATTTAAACTAGAATAAAAAGAAAAACGGTTTTAGAATGGCTAAATAAAGCCTTATTTATGCCGTCCAATTTTATATTTTAGTCGGATTACGTCACAATATGCTTTATATTGTGACGTAATCCGGCTCTAAAAAAAGCCGGATTTTCAAATAAAATATTTCAATTCTCTCCTTAGCTACACGACGCGACGTCTTGCCTTCTAGTGTAGTTTGACGCTCAATGTTTCCGGTAAATAAAACTGGACTAAAACTAAACTGTCAGCTGTCAATAAAGTTTATATTCAGCTGTCATAGTAAACCGACACACATACCGACACAAATGAGCTGGACCTCTACTGTGAATAATGACTTACGAAGATTCGGTAGCGTCGTTTCTGTTACACTGCGCGGTCATCTCGAACGATGACGTGGGCTCTTGCGAAGTGACAGCGTCATTGCGCAGTGTAACAGAAACGACGCTACCGAACCTTAGTAAGTCATTTTTCACAGTAGAGGCCCAGACCCAAACGGTGGAAATATCTACCAAAATAGTAATTTTGCAATTTACTAACGAAATTCGACTACCAGCGTAGGAACTTTTAGAAGTTTAAGCCTTAAATCAATGATTTACAGCATATTTTACTTTGCAGTTAGTTATAGAGTGACTTGGTTTTCTAAATAATTGAAATGGTAAAGTAGAAATACTTACACCAACTCAGCGAGAATGTATTTAGTGAAGAAAAATTAATTATGCAAGGAAACGTATCAGATGAATAAAACTGGTATTTTTAAGTAAGTTATGAAAAAAGGTTATTTTACGGCACGGGGTAGAAATATACCACTGAATAATAAAAAAAATACTTTTTTTATACCAAATCATTCACGTAATAAAACCTAGTAAATATAAATTCGCGATTTTATTGTAAAATCTTCATAATATTTTTTTCCCTAATTTTATAATAAAGATAAACAAATAAAACTGTTAAATTCACTATTTTTATTTCTTTATTTAATTAATTAACGAATAGTTTATTGTTCGTTAAAATCTGTTGTTTCTTCCATTTGCGTTGAATCAGCGAAAACCAAATAACTTCGCTACTTAAATAAAGCAATTAGCAAGACAAGCCAAGCGCGTGCAAATTGTACACATTCAATCTAAACAAAACTTTCACAAATCCCTTCCTAGGGGTAATTGTAATCCCAAGACCTTCCCTACCATAAATCCATTTTCTCACTCTCTCATTATGTCTTAATAACGTTAGGACATTAACGTGCATGTCCGAAATTTATGCATTGCGCAATACGGGGCAGAAAAATAAATATTTTTATGGTGGTAGACTGACTAAAATTATGGTATCAGGGGAGGGGGAAGCGATGTACGCAACCGCGCTGCCAAAAGCTCACTGGCTGTCGCGAGGAGCGGACGTGCCGGACGCTCCCGGAATCGCAGCGCGATCGAAATTCAGAAATTATTTTTAAACGCGCGTGTGACACGTGTTGTGTATGATGTGAGTTAATTAATGGGATTGCGCTGGTGTTGTGTGAAGGAATCCTGAGTTCCGTATTTGGTGAGTTCAATAAAAAAAATCTTTTAGTTAAAAACAAAACTGATGAATCGTCAAGCGATTCCAATGCTATTTGAATGTTGAGTAAACGGTGTTATTGGGTCTGTTTTCAACGGTTTTCTGTTAGGTTTTCTTCGGAATTGTGGTAAATAATTTGTGCCGTTTGCTGTATCCTGTTACGATTTGTACGCGTCGTCGGCTCATTACAGAAACCTCTCTTATTTTACATTTAAATTAAATAAATAAAAACTTTATTGAGGACAGGTACAACTTACAGTTACGTAAGGACAGACAAAGTCCTGCAAACGGCGGTCTTATCGTTTAATACGATTTCTTCCAGACAACCTTTACTTATTATCTAAGCTAATCTAACTAAAAACTAAAGCTACTTCAAAATATATTATTTATTTTATAAATATATTATTTATTTTATTTATTTTATTTATTTTATTTATTTTATTTATTTTATTTATTTTATTTATTTTATTTATTTTATTTATTTTATTTATTTTATTTATTTTATTTATTTTATTTATTTTATTTATTTTATTTATTTTATTTATTTTATTTATTTTATTTATTTTATTTATTTTATTTATTTTATTTATTTTATTTATTTTATTTATTTTTAATATTAGCATCAAATTTTGACTAGAAATGAAAAGATCCCGTACAGAAAGTAGAATATACTTATTTTAAATATCGTTTGAAAAAGCACTTATTTTTACACCTTTGCTAGAAAGGTTGTAAAAAGCCAAGGATTGAAGAGTACACGTTTCACTGAATAATTATTTATTTTGGACTTACAAGGGAAAAATCTATGTCCTCCACCAGACTTCTTCAGGCTGCTGATAACAATGTATGTCCAAGGTAGACATTGGTGTCGATTCTGTTGTTACATTTTTCTAAACTTAATTTGACAGTATTCAAAGTGTTGCCATCTTTTCCTCAGCGCTTGAATACGCTGTCAAGGTTAGTTAGGTTACTTTACATTAATACAACAGAATTACTGTGCTGTGGGTCGTGGGTTCGATCCCCACCGAGAACCTACATTTGTGTGTGGCAAACATAGATGTTTGTTCTGTGTCTAGGTGCCTATGTATTTATAAGTATGCATTTACAAAAAAAAATATATAATGTATTCTATCAGCCATATAGTTCCCATCGTACAAGCTTTGCTTAGTTTGGGACTAGAAGGCGTTGTGTCAAATGTCCGTGAATATTTATTATTACTATTAACACTATTGCCCAAATTGCCTTAGACAGTACATACCTACCTAAAATTAACAACAACCTACCTAATTAAGTTCGTTAAAAAAAAAACCTTAAAAAAATTTAAGCAGGATTAACTCAAATGAACAACGTTTCTTTATTTTGTTCAATTATTTCCATTGAGATAATATGTACTCTAGTAACCTCTGTTTAAGTTTGTATTCCTTTGGGAGTAACAAGAGCCCCAAGGTATACAAGATACATAGCTATAATCTTTATTCTAGTGGATTGTTACATTACTAGTACAACGCCCACGTCTTTATTCGCAGTGAGTTTTATAAAACAAAATGTAATAAAAATAATAATAATATAATTCATTTATTTTCTCATCACAAAAAAGATTCTTATTTACACCATGTTTAACTTACACGAAAACTAATAGAGAACCTGTACTGTGAGAGACTGGTGCCTGAAATAGGTTTATGAAAAACCTGTGCTACAGGTCACCAGGACTTCACAATTACAGCCAAAGTTATGTAAGGAGGAGAACACGCAAGTAGTAAAACAAGAAAAAAATACATGAACTACAAAAATTGTGGGAGTTAATGTTTTACGTACGTACGGGTTTTATAAATATGTATTACATAATATTGCCTGACTGACTTCTTATACTAATTGACTGATTAACAGCTGGTGCTAGAAGCTATAAATGAGGAAAGCCATCTGTCAAAAACTATACTGAAATATGTACTTCAATATATATAATAATAATATGTATTACGTATGGCAGGTAAAAATACAGGCACATGACACTAAAAAAAATGAAATCTCACGCCCGAACACTGAAACGTAACTCAAAAAACGCATTCATTAGATCCGAAATAGCCCCTGTTTATATTTATCACACTGACCTTTTTTATTAATAAACGGACCAATGTGATGGGTACATCTATTTTTTGAAGTTATACTTCTGAGGGCCGTAAGATCAAAAGCAGTTTAAACTATGGGTTTCGTGAACTACGATTAAATTTGATCGATGGATTAATCTACTGTCATCTCTGTCAGTTTAAGCTACCGATGGTCGATTAACTACCATTGATCTTATGAAATAATCGGAGACTGGAGGTTAAACTCTATTTCGTGGTTTAAACCACTATTACGGCTATCTTACGGCTGACAGCGTTAAACGTTAAAATTGAACGTTAAACGTTTAACAAGGGGGAATAGAAAGAGACAGAGCGAGAGTGATTACATACGGAGACCCCCACAAAACGCAAATGGCACTCGAAGTATAACTTCTTCCACTCGGAGGGACTCCACGCACTATTTTTTTACTATGTTATCTAACGAACTCCATGTTTTGTAAGACACATTTTGGGTATATATAATTAGGACCAGTAATTGGTGGATGTGGTCCAATTTAACTAAATGGCCAAGAAGGATTAAGTTGTCTCAGATTAGTAGCCAAGAGGAACGAGGAGATTACAGACAGGGACCAATTAGGACTATTTACAGGGTGTATGAAAATGACTATATGTGTAAACTTCAACAAGATTTTATACAGGGCGTCCCACGGCCATGCCACATGGAGTACAATTTGGTGGGTTCGATTACCGGTTCAGACAGGTGATTGTGAAAAAACTTCGAATGCGGTGTAAATTGTTTTTAAAATCAATATAAATTATAATTTATAAGTTTAAAAAACTGGAAAAACCGACTTCAATTTGATACGCCTTCATCATCAAATGATGATGATGATGGCAGTTCGGGACCAACCTGGAAGCATATCCTTTCAGATAAAAAAAGAATTTTTCAAATCGGTTCATAAATGACGGAGTTTTGAGGTAGAGTCCTTTCCATGAAAGAAGTCCCGCAGACGCGGCGCTGTAGTCGACCTTAAGTATTATTTCTCGGGCAGCACTTTTAACAACTTTAGGCATTGAAAACAAGACTTTGATCACAGAAACCAAAAAAAACGCACTAGCATCCGAACACATTAACAGCACCTGACAACTAATTTAAAATTTAGTTTTAAAGTTTAGTTCCGGAAATTTCCGCGGGACTTCTGTCATGAAAAGGACTCTAAGAAACATTAATTAAAAAAAAATGGGATCAATCTGGAAGCATACCCTTTCAGATAAAAAAAGAATTTTTCAAATCGGTTCATAAATGACGGAGTTCTGAGGTAACAAACATAAAAAAATACAACCGAATTGAGAACCTCCTCCTTTTTTGAAGTTGGTTAATAAAGTCTTCTTTCCGTAAAATGTTCTATCTACATTGTTTAAGACTTAGAATATTAACACGGAGAAGGAGAGTTGTCATTTAAACGTCATTCCAAAAGTGAGTTCAAAAACAAATTCATCTGTCACGCACACATGCATTGCGGGCATGTAATTACGCTCGCCGCCACGCACACATGCGCGCGTATAATGCTGCAAGCGGAAAACAATTTCCCAAAAATTAGGGAAATTGATACAGTTCCTCTTTTTCAACCTTGACTGATTAATAGGTGCACAGCTATTATTATTTGTTGTTAATAAAGCCAATTTCATATTAAACAAGTGGTTTGATAATGCTAGTAAAGGAAGTAGCCAAAATAAGATGAGATGCCGGATTGGATGTGATGGAAATACGCCTGAATGGTTAAGGTAGGAAACACATTAAAATAAAGCATTAGAGCATTAAAATACTTTTTATTAGCCTCCTAACTAACATCCTTGAAACTGCAGTTGCTTTCTAAACAACTGTCGCTTTGATGAAACTGTTTGCAAAATATTATCTTTTTTCGACTCATGAAACCACCGAATTCTTAGATAGCGTTCTACAATAAGCCGTGCGAAATTCGTGTCGTGATGTTGTGAATTGACATGGTCGTCTACAGTGGAAAAGAGAGAACTGCCAATGAGTTTAGCCATGACTTTAAGTGCTAGTTCCTTCTCTGAGTTGCATTTTACTAAATTAAGTTTAATGTAACTTCGCAGATAATTTTCAGCTACATTGCAAATTGCGTAAACTTCTTTAGAAGCGTACATTAGTCCACCTTTATCTCTCAAACACACCAATTTATGAAACCACTGTGTTATCGCTTATCGCTAAATTTATTTAATCTTATAATTGTATTTCTGTTTTCTTTCTTATACTTCATTAAAATCATTCTTCCGCAAACAAATAAACTAATCATTTCTTTCAAATCAATAGCTACAAATACATACCTAATACTTAGATTGTAATAAAATATTTTGATAAACAAAATAATAATTGGGCGAAAAAAAAACACTCGCTGGCAACATTTGATTCTAATGGCGTCTCTCAAACAATCAATAAAATTTAAGTTTTGAAAAATGTTTATCGTAAAAATACAAGTTGGCAGTTAATACTTACTGGTGAAATGTGATCTTGCTAGCCTTATTGTGTTTTTCTGAACGGTTGTGACATCCTTCGACAACACAATTTGTCATTTTGAAATAAAAATGCAAGTGATGTTCGCACAACAAATTGACCTTGATCACTGGCGGGCCGCTCGGCCAATCGTGCGTGTCTGGGCACCTTATGAATGGTTGAACTTTGCGCGACAGAGTTACTATCTAAGTGTTAATAATCTAAGGTTTAAGATACTTTCCCTCCGTGTGGCATGGCCGTGGAACGCCCTGTATTGTATTGTATATAGGATTTTTTATATCCTATCGGAAAGTGGATAGTAATGACAATAAAAAAAATTGAAAAAATGTATACATTAAATGATTAATATTATTATGTAAATGTAACTGTTGCTATTTATATCCGTGGCTTAAACTCTTATTATTGATCAGTTTCTAATGAATTCTGATCGTATCTGCACTAAATAGAGTATTAGATGAGGGAAGACCAATTGCGGTAAATACAAAAAAAAATAAGTAATACTAGTATTAGGATTTGTGGTAGTTATAGTATTATGATCAGCGTGCCTAAGATGCGCACCGCGAGATATTTTTCATGTCGTTCTGTCAAAATGTAAGCATTTTGCACCAGTTTAGGAACTATTGCATTATCTGTGGTACCTAATGGTGTCGACAAAACGCGCCATAATGTACACTTTTGACACTTGTTAGTCGTCGTACCTCTCTGAGGACGAGATAATAGTCATGCAGAAATGTCAAAAGTTGATACGGGATTTATACTCAAGCATAGCAACAGTGAATCAGCATACGGGACATAGAACGTCATTTGATTGGTTCTTGCTCACGCTTAATTAAAATTATATACAAAAAAAATGTGTCCCGGTTACATTAAACCAAATTAATTCTAAATATTTTTTCGGGTATAAAGTAGGTAGGTACATTACGTATGCAAATCATTTTAACTTTCAGATTTATTCCTAAATGTATTTTAGCATTTTTTAACAGCCATTGTAAAAAGGTTGTTGAACTCGTCAACGTTTTTGAGTTCAGCTCACGAAACGAAATACTTCAGAATTCGTCGCTAAATACTTCAAAAACTGGGCTTACTTAAGAGCATTTCATGTTAAATTATTCGTTTTAACCTAATTCATTACAGAAAAGCCTATTCAGGATTCTTGGAGAGAAATTTTACTGTCGTACGAAATATGTCGTTTTTCAACAGTTGAACTAGGTTTTGAGAGTTCCAAGATTTTTACTTTTTATTAGCTACTTACATAAAATGGGTAGATCCCTCAGTTCTGACGCAGATGTAATTTTTGGGCCAAACTGTACTGCCGGTAGCAAAAATGCTACAAGTTACGTAGTATTACTAGCTTGAAACTAGAAGGCGTTGTGTGAAATTTTTCCAATATTAATAACATTTATTTTTTATTAGATCAGTAAATATAAATAAATGAATAATAATATCAATCATTCACTTTGTTTATATTATAAGTTTATAGTTTAAAACATCATTATGCTTGATAAAGTCGCAAAATATCAAAAACTATTTCAGCGTTTGAACTTTTAATTCTTAGTATACGATACGATTTTTGTACATACTTAGTACTTGAATTTCTGGCCGAACTTAATAGGCAAATTTTTAGTAATATAAAGTCGAATGAGTCTCTCAGCGAAACAACATGATCCAAATACCTTTTACCTGAAAATTTTCAAATTACCATAACAATTAGGAAAAAAAGCCAGAACTCATAAAATGTCCGCTATACACATTACTAAATTTCATGATCTCTGGACGACCAGAGCATAAATTAATTTTATTTTGTTCTGTCCTCGACTGTACTGTTACTCTTCATAATTACCACCGCGCCGCCCGAATAAAGTAACGACATAAAATAAACATTTCGGTTAACGTGCCCTGGAGCTTTAACACTAGTTTATTACCCCATCGAACTATTACTCAGGGCAAATAAACTCAGGCATATTAAAAATATCTTAGGTCATGCCAGCTATGCTGATAAAGAAATCTTTACTCGAGCATAGATTTGAGTAAAGATTTTCATACAAAAATCTATGCTCGAGTCCGGATCAGTACATGAGCAGTAAGTCAGGATACTTGGACTTTATGATACTGAGGAGAACATTGTAGGGATAGGTGTCCTCCTACGAAAAGGGAAGATCTTCCACGCCGAGCGACCTTTGGCTCGGGGTCCGAGGACCAATGGATGGTATTCGGTAGTATTACTTATGTTCAAACTCCGTGATAACTTCGTTTGCGCGATCTAGGATTTTTCTCATGTTAGTTCTTATGTAGCGAGATAGATGGCGCTACAATACTTTTCAATGATAAAATCTGTGTAGAACCTATGCTTGAGGTTTTCCTAAGACTTGAGTTTTGCTATTCTAGATAAGTAATTTCTTATGACATTGAGTTTTTATTTTCATTCTGTTCCCCCGATAATGGCATTGATGACGTTACGAGTTTTTTTTTACTTTTATATATTTACTATTTTTATTATATTACTATTTTTATCGTTTAAAATTAATTTAATAATAATATGACTGCGTTAAATACAATATTTTGTATGTTTTTTATTCATCAGAACCGAATTAATTAAATTAATTTATGAATTCTATCAAAAATTTAATGTTTTATGTAAACAATTTACTAATATTTAATTTAATGAATAAAAAGGCACGATAATCCTGAAAAAAGACAATCAATATTAATTCTTACTGTCCTACTGATCATTCGTTTTTATTTCGTGGTCGCTTTGCATTTAAATTTCCTGTAAAGAGCTTCCCATAATGTAAATTAAGTATTAAAAATTACTGAACCTTTTTTGAGTTTACTTTTTTCTAAAATCTTTACTTTCCCATTCAAGTGTTAAAAAGTTGAAATTCTATAAAAGGATGTAAAAGCGTCTTAATGAATTCCTTAATTTATTTAAATATTTTAGACATTTTATTGAACGACTTTATATCAGAGATACAAAATATACTTACAATATTTTTCTAATACTCTAGGCGTTACATACACTGAAAAAAAAAGTGGTTGCTGCAATCAAGATTTGGTTTAGATTGACTAGGTAACTTGTTTGGATCTGAGCCTATCAACTAGAATGATCACAGCAACTATTTTTATGATCATCTTAACTAAGATTTTGATTAATCTAACTAAGATTTTGATTAATCTAACTAAGATTTTGATTAATCTAAATAAGATATCGTCAATCAGCTAATCAAGTCACTTGATTGGCGTCCATTTTTTTCAGTGATAGACCACGCCAAGTATACTTGGCGTGGTCGAACTATAGCTAAACTGAATCGAATCGTAACTTGTGTATCCGAAGCCAAGTCCAATAAATAAGATTTATTAATTAAGCTAAAAGTCCACTAGACAGAAAAAGCGCGTGGTACCCTGGAGAAGATGGATATTCCACTTTCCGCTCCAAAGAGTTGGACACCAAGAAATTCCGCACCTACTCTACTCCACGCATCAATCGATTTTAAGCTTGGTAGACACCGGAGAATATGACGGGACAATCTTGATAGCCATAAAGTGACTGGCCCACTGTGGCTAAAGATAGAGAAGTGCGTATAAAGGGAGGAGGCCTTTGACCTGCAGTAGGATGATATACAGGCTAAAATAAATAATAAAATACCATGAACACTATAAACAGCCTTATCGCTCAGCAGCGATCTTTTCCAGTCTTAAAGAAAGTTACAATATAATTTGGTTAGCGATAAAACGCACGGAAGTGGCTATTAGCTATGCAAAACAGCGGGCCTAAGATGCGCACCGCGACATATTTGTCATGTCGTTCTGTCAAAATGTAAGCATCTGTACCAGTTTAGGCATTATCTGTGGTAATGTTGTCGAGAAACCGCGCCTTTGAATTTTCAACTTTAGACATTTCTGCATGACTATTATCTCGTCCTCAGAGAGGTACGACGACTAAGAAGTGTCAAAAGTGTACATTACGGCGCGTTTTGTCGACACCATTAGGTACCACAGATAATGCAATAGTTCCTGAACTGGTACAAAATGCTTACATTTTGACAGAACGACATGAAAAATATCTCGCGGTGCGCATCTTAGGCCTGCAGGTGGACTGTACGTTTTTACCTCATTATTTTCGCATCAAACGTACCAGGGGTACAATGATTCCATTATTTTATTTTTAAACCATTCCATTTTTTCAAGTATTACCTCGTTAAATAAACTGTTTTAAAGGTAACTTTTTCCGTACTGCCACTTAGAAATGTCACTAACAATTAAGGGCCTTACCTATGACAGACGAATAGTTATACAGTTGAATCAAGGTCTAGCTCTGTCACTGTTTGACATTACCTGTTAGTAGGTGACAGCAATAATTTAAACAGATGAATAAAGTAAGGGGGTTTATACAAAAAAAAATATGTTTGCGTTCTGATTTTTTGCTAGAGACTTTTAACCTCGAGCGTGTGTCCTGAGTCGATTTTTTTGCTCACGAGTGTATATAACGTAGATAAACTGGAGTCCGTACTTGAAGGTCGATGATGACCAGCAATTATGAAAAGGATGTAAGAAGACGCATGATTGGGTATTATTTATCGGATACATGACGAGATCTCAGTTCGGGACGAGATCTCAGTTCGGGACGAGATCTCAGTTCGGGACGAGATCTCAGTTTATTTATGAGATGCTTTCGCACAGCCGAAACATTTTTTATTCAAGCGGCTGCTAACATATCGTGTCGGAGCCAGTATCGGTCAGTGTACAAGCCTTATCACTGACTATAATAAACACTAGCTGATTGATACCCGCGACTTTGTATGCGTGTGAAACTTTCCACCAAAGTAACTGACAACCAGCATACGATGAAACTTGTAACAAATGGCAGCTTTTGGTTTAGAGAGTTCAAGCTATATCTAAGAATTCACGTCTTTGATTTCAATAAAATATAGCCTATGTTTGAATCCGAAAAAGAGGCTTCTGAATGGTATAAGTTTCGTTGAAATTGGTTCAGTAGTTAAGGCGTGATCCGCGAACAAACAAACAAACTCGATTTTCAGAATCACAATCATTTATTTAGCAGATCTGCATATTTTGTTTATCCATATTTTTAAACTTCTGCGGATGTTATCGTTTTCTACTAATTTATGCCTTGTTTCTGTTTCAAAAATAAACTTATTCTTATTCTTATATCTTAAAAAAAAAAGCTAAAATGTAAAAAAGCTAAAATCTTTAATTTTAGTTTTTAGCTTTTTTACAGTTTTATAATAGTATAGATAGACTATGATAGTAACTTCGAAATCAAACGTTCACCTACGTCGGTTAGCGTCACTCAAACCATTTATTTACGTTACACGTAACACACAACAAACCTACGTGTATACGTCAGAAATGCCTGATTGCCGATTCACGTTTTGATAAGGGAGTTGAGCCACTTCCAAACATTTTGCTACATGATTTATGTTATGTTCGGAAGAAGATGGTTTTGAGGGAGTCACGACCCTCAGTCATGAGTACGACACTAGGAGAATGTTATAGTTGACGCAGTAAGCAATTGAAATATATTACAAAAATTTCACTTACCACTCGCGAGATTGTCTGCCAAAATGACGGACAGAGGAAGAAGAAGTTCAAATCCGTTGTGGGTAAAAAACTGTTGCTTGTGTATGTCTAGTATAAAACACTATTTTTTTAATATTAACGCAACCAGAAATCTTCCAAGAGGGATTTTATATGTTGAATGTATGTCACACTAAAATAAGTTTTCATTTTTACTAAACTTTCATGCACAGCCGTGTTAAACCACGATATGAAGGCATGCAACGTTTCCGATGACAGTATAGTATTATATAATCTGTGACGACGTCATGGATAGGGCGAAGTGGAGGAAGAATGTGAGGAAGGCTGACCCCACCACCATGTGGGACCAATAGTCGGGAAGAGAGAGAGAGAGACTAAATCATGTCTAGGTACATGTAGTTTAAAATGCACGCGTTTCATGCGGTTTAAAAAAAAACTTTGTCTACGCCAAATGCATTGAATGTTTATGGAGAAAAATAAACGAATAAAAAAATTGAACTTTAAAAAACTCAAGGATACGTTGCGGTACTGATTATAAGCTCTATTATCGTCTCCCATAAATAGTGTTTATTTATAGAGATAACTCGTATACGCTAATGCGTGCGAGTAAACATCGCGTCGGCTACAATAAATCCGTTTTTATAGAGCTATAATTTAATTCTGGATCGTTACAGTAAAGCTTTGACCCAATAGATATACAACATTTTTTTTAAGAAAAGGGGGATTTTGTAACGAAAAGGATAATCTTTTTTTTTACAAAATCTCTCTTTACGTAACACCTATATTCTTTAAAAAATGAAAAGATGAGTTTTGTAAGACTCATCCTAGGTTTGTCCAACATTTCAACAGTAGAATTTATTTAGATCGTTTGGTCTGATTCTAGAACTATTGATAGTGAGGCATATATAAGCTATCAAAAAAAATGTATTTTTTTAAAATTACAGCTGAATAAACCCAAACCTGTTTGTCCGTTGCATATGGGGTCGAAGCTTCAGCGATTGTTGTGTCATAATGGGTTTATTTTTAACTGACATAATAAATTAAATAAGTGTTCGCAATTTAGCATATTTTGGGTTATTTTAATTGACAACTGTAAAACTGTAGTCGTAATAAGTCAGACGAAGATTTTCAATGAGAAAATATTTGTCTCTAAGTCAAATATATTCACAGTCGCTATCTTGTTACGTTTCATCATCATCATTAAATGATGCAAAATTGACTTCAAAGCCGGCTTCGACTTTATACGCTTTCATCATCGAATTTTGATGATTAAAGCGTATAAAGTCGAAGCCGGTTTTGAAGTCAATTTTGTTTTTAACTTATAAATTATTGTCAGTTCACTCTAGCAATCTGAGAATGATAGTTTGCTTGCAGACTGGTCACGTAGCTTCATGTACTTAATCCTAGAATTTGCTCCTTAGTTTCCATCATATTCCCACATAAACCCTCACAAAATGAGTCACGACATCTCGTAATAATTCCAAACTAATCCGAAGCATTAAAACCTGGGCTATCGGAGTCAGTTGCAGAGCCAGATTTATGGGCTATAAAAGATTTGGCAGTTTGGCTATACGGGTCGTCTAATCGAGTTTGGAACGTGTTGGTACCGCACACTCGCCTCTGTGGTGGTATCGAACAGTCAGGGGTAAGCACGAACAAAAGACAGTCGCCGCGTTACGTAAGCCTATTCGAATCATATTGCACGTCAGTCAACTCCAAATGTTTGTAGCATCATCGCGCTGTGTATTAAATGGGACAGTCGCAAACGTAACGTAAACGTAACGTGTTCTCATACGTTACGTTTACGTTACGTTTGCGACTGTCCCATTTAATTTTATTCGTGATCGGGGCACTGAGTATGAATTTCATCGGATCAAAAATATAAAACCTAAACTCGTAGTTTTTGTATCGACAAATAGTGATTTGTCGAGGTTAGGTTAGGTTTTATATTTTTGATCCGATGAAATTAAGTCTGAGTTCCACTAAACTCAGACTTAGCACTTAATTATGACGGGATTAAGGACTCAATTTTGTAGAGATATTTTATTTCCAAGACAAAAAATCATATACCATTCTGGTAATTTTTAGCTTTCAGAGTTTAGCATGTTTTTCATGTAAGTAATCTTCATTCTGGGCGTTAGTTTTCCATATTTGCTAAATAAATTTTTTATCAAAAATACGTAGAGCTACCTACAGAAATACAACCCACATAGAAATGTAGGTACAACGTTTGGCGCCTGGCAAGACGCGCCTTTTCTGTTGGCACCCTTCCACGCGACCTAAGCCAGGTCACAGAACACGCAATACTACTTGCTAACGTGCAAAAATGTCACTTTATAAAGGAAAAATAATAAGGAATCGGACCGGTAAACGTAAACGATACCACAGATTATATAATACTATACACTATGCCTTGATCACGAATAAATGTGACAATCGCTAACGTATCGTAGCGTATCCGAGATACACTGCGCGGTGACACTACAACGGTTGGCAGTCGAGCTGGCACTGACGCGCAATATTACTAGAATAAGTTAACGCGGCGACTGTCAGATTTGTTCGTAATAGAAGTACTGGATACTAACTAGCACGAAAAATTGGACAATCGCCCCGATACGAATAAAAAATTTATTCACAAAGAAAATTACAACTAATACAGTATTTACAATATTTACAAAATACACATGAAACAGTTGAGCTATCCACAAACCGTTGCAAAAGATTTATATAGATAGCTCAACTGGTCCAAATCAGTACCAGTCGGAAGCGTGCCCAAGACACTGGCTGCATTGCCGCGCTGAATAGCAATGCTGATACGCTGGCCTAAGCGACGCGTGACCCGAGGGCTGGTGATTATCTAGGCCAGCGTATCAGCATTGCTATTCACCCCGATACGTATTCGAGTCATATTGCAAGTCAACGTCATCTCGACTACTGAACGTTGCAGCTTCACCGCGTAATGTATCTCGGATACGCTAGCGTTACGATACGTTTCCGATTGTTACATTTATTTGACAGGCGTGGCTCAGTCGGTAGTAGCTCTGCCTTCCGTGCTGTGGGTCGTGGGTTCGATCCCCACCGAGAACAAACATTTGTGTGGCAAACGTAGATGTTTGTTCTGTGTCTGGGTGTTTCTATGTATTTACAAAAAAATAATAATGTCTGTATGTATTATATCAGCCATCTAGTTCCCATAGTACAAGCTTTGCTTAGTTTGGGACTAGAAGGCGTTGTGGTAAGTGTCCGTGAATTAATTTAAAAAAAAAAAAATTATGCTAAGTCCTCTATTCTCATAGGTTCAATTGTAGTCCCAAAACAAACAAAGCTTGTACTATGGGAACTTTTTTTTTTAAATATATTACTTATAATACACAGTAACAGCCAAACATTTATTTATTTAAAAACTAGCACGGTGACAAACCAACACGGAAATCCATTAGACATAGAACAAACATCTATGTTTGCCACACACAAACTGTTTGTTCTCTGTGGGAACCGAACCCACGAACACCGCACAGAAGACAAAGCCTATTACCAACTGAACTAGGACGCCTGTTAGATCAAAATATTCAATTAGATCCAAACCAAGGTTTTACCTGATTTTGGCTCAAACTTTTTTTCAACTTTTTTACCCATCTCCCAATGAAAGGAATACTTGTAATTTCTGCTCTAAAGTGTGTGCAGTAAGGTTCTTTTTAAACTAACAGCAGTTTACAGTGCCACAGCCAAAGCTAGACTTACATCGTTTTACAAGCCTCAGGGTAAACTCTGAACTTAATTAGTACAACGTTTTCGTATTTACTTTATCTTGGTTGTTCTTGAAATTTTAACAGCCATTTTCTTTTATTTACTCGTTTGGTTTAAATACGTGATACGTGTTCCTAGAACATTATTTAAGTTTGTTTTTGTGTTTAAATAAACTAAATTAACTGAAAAAGGATGGTGTGAACAAAAATCGCTTAAATCCCGTAAGTCCCGTATGTTACATAAAGCCACAGTTACGCGCGGGAGAAGTTATACTTCGAGTGGCACGCATTCACTCTCGCTCTGTGTTTAATGTTAAATTAATTTAGTATTTATTTTTATGTACTTAACCAATAAGCAGTAGAAAGTTGCATGAACACTGCCATCTATTATATTTTGATTGTAGCGTATTATAGTCTCTTTCTATTTCCCCCGCTGTCAGTTGGAACTCGTATATAATTTCAAAAACACGGGCGGTCAAATGCTTAATTGCTGAACACTGCCATCTATATTTGATTGTAGCATTTGTAGCGTATTAGCGTATTAGACTATGTCAACCGCGTAACGCAACGTTGTTGGAAGTCGCATTAGAAGTCAATAAAACGTTTTCAAAATATACTTACGTAAAATCAAACTATACAATGCTTCCTTAGATTGATTGAAAGATTTCCGACTTCCGAGATAGTCATCAACTTGCGAAGCTGACTGTACGTGCTACGTGATCCAATTAGCCAGTTAATTTGGCCAAGCCAGAGTATCGACGAATTTTGGCTGGATGAGGTCGGCTAACTTAATTACCGATGGGGCATCCCCGACATGTTTGGATGTGGCTAACCATGGAGACCTAATTTACGAAATTATTTTAGAACTAATTGTATCATAAACTAGCAGTTCGCCCCGATCTGCGATTTCGTGAAAAAATATATCATCAGCTCAAAAACTATCTAACCTAGAATAACAATAAAACCGGGTTTGGAATGTCTAAACAAAGCCCTATCATGTGACACCTCACTTAATATTTATGTACTTTATTTTTTTTTACTCCCTTTGGACCCTTATATACTCGTACTTTACAACGCCTTGACCAATTTACCTCATTTTTCAAGTACTTTCCGTATACCTACCAAATTCTGTGAAGATCGGACGAGCGGTTCAAAACATCTCAAGCTTTGCCCAAGTTGTCACTAAAATCTTCGTTGGCTGCGCTCACTCGCTCGATCAAATATTTCCACTAGCACCTCTCATCGACAGAAGCTAAAAAAGTAAGAAAAAAAATGACAAGACTTCTCAGACATCTCTGCAGATTATATGCTATAGTAGGTGCCAAAAAACACCGCAATACAGGTCATTCACCCACCTTCGCCACGATGTCGCAAAATTCAATTTATGAATAGCTAATTCTGTCGCTTTCCATACAAACCTGTCGCTAAGACGGTATCGCTCGAATCTCGTTAGTACTGTTTGTTTACCATACATAAATTGAATTTTGCGACGTCGTGGTGAAGGTAAGTGAATGGCCTGTATTGCGGTGTTATTTGGCACCTACAATAGACGTTTGCTTACTCATAATGTTTTTCTTCTATGTTCAAAAGGGCGTCAGCTACCGACGCCAGCGCCCCTAGCGTTGTTTTGTTTTTTGTAGTATACGTAAAAGTCCACAAACATGCTGAATAAGGTGTGGGAGATGATGACGTCGTTCGCCTACGGTATTGGTGGACGCGCCACCTCTGACGTCAAGAAACCACCATAAGTAGAGCACCTTCAGAGTAGCGCTCGTGGCTAGGATTGCTTAGTCAATCTTCACCGTTTATCTAAGTTAAGTAACGTTCATACGACAACATTACCACAGATAATGCAGATAATGGTTTTTCGACAACATTACCACAGATAATGCAATAGTTCCTAAACTGGTACAAAATGCTTACATTTTGACAGAACGACATGACAAATATCTCGCGGTGCGCATCTTAGGCCCGCAGAGTTGGCCACTCACTCATACGAGCTGGCTGGCTGACCTTTAGAGTATCCTAGTGTGGGAGAGCCCTAAGGGTAGATAAACAGATATTTGTAAGCTCTAGGTAAGCGATGATAATAAAATTAGCTTGTAAAAAAAAACCCGTAATATGATGTAAGCCTGGTCGTGCCAAGGTTACACAAACAGGTTTATACGTTTTTAAGTAGCACCGTAAAATACGTGTACGTTTTTTACGTGGGCCTACGAGTTCAAGGGTAGAAAAACACCACTAATAGAAGATTTAATGCTGAACTTTCCGCAAAAAATAATATCAATCCAAAAATATTGGTAATGTAAAAATAATGCCATCTTTTCTGAAGACAGAATGAAATCTTATCTACTTAAGGTATTTTCTAAGACACTTTTTGGTTTGTTATGAATAAAAAGGTTCTTGTTATCATTTATTTTTTTATTTCCTTGAAAGTTTGAAAGTTAACGCCCTATTATCGAATATTCTGAATAAAGTCTCTAATAAAATTGAATCGTCCAATTGTCAGAGGTATTACGTCCAAGATCTTCTTTTCTTTTTTTGCCATTCCATTACATTTTTTATTTTCTCCATCTAAATTAGCTGCCAAATACTTCAGGGTTTTATCGTCGAGGTGCCAATTTCTCGTCTAAAAGCTGAAGCACGCTGAAGTAAGCGAAGCGAAACGGTAAAGGTCGAGAAAAAAATGGCTACTTACTTATCGTTTCTCTGTCCACTCAAAAACCTTTTCACAAGTGCCAGGAAATTGTAATATGACCACAAAAAGCACTACAGAGGCCAAACCGCAGTCATCTTATCAGCTACGAACTGTTACCAAAGATACTTTTGTCGGAGCTTACGTACCAGTAACGCTTGGACGATCGTATCTTTCATCTGGCTTTCTTTGAAAGGGGTAAAGTATTTACCTACTGAAGAGTTGTTTTGAAGATTTATGCTAAAGGTTCCTTTAAACTATCAAGCATGTTGAATTGTGAGCAAACTGCTCAGCAAATATGTTTGACCAACCATATGCACTTGTCTCGATCGAAAGTAAATCGAAGGTATCGTTTGCCTTTTACTGACTATTGGGCGAACACTCAAACGCCACTCAATTTAAGTCCCGCTTAAATTATTGCCATCTCTTACAAATGAGTAATGTCAAACAGAGGAAGAGCAACTTTAAGTGGTGCTCAAATTTAAATGACTTTTGAGTATTTCAGCCTAAAGCTGTGAAAGTTTTAACTAAAATTACTTTACTTGTCAAACTCCTTGACATTTCAAATATTGTATCAATCCACATCAAATAAAACAACCCTGTGCTATAAAGATATGAAACTTTCATTGTTCATACTCATTTAGCCATTATTTCTATCAAGCCAAACTCACCGGAAAGGTACTGAAACTATCAAACACGAAATAATCAGATAATCATCAATTTATTGGTAAAAAAGGAATACACGTCAATTATTTTCGTCAAAAAAAATTTGTAATTTCTACAAGCTCCAGATCTTCAAGCGGTTTGAATCAGTTTGATGTTGATCGTGTGAATATGGCTTTAGATTCTGTTGTTTTCGCCAAGTTGGAACCTGACGAACCGAATACGTATTGTTCAAAATATATGTTGTTTGCTCTGTTTTTACCTAACTCCTGGAGGACGGTAATGTTTATGGAGCTGCCCGATTGGATAGAGCAAAATGTGACTTCAATTTTGTGGAAATAAAATGCTTTGAGTTGAAATAAATTGTGAACTGAGTTGGTAAAGCGTTTTATTTGTTGTTTCCTTTTTGATCAATTTTATTGAACACGTTTAAAGATTTTATGAGTTTTGATGTTAAAATGTGATTTTTTGATCAAAAGTTGTTTGACCAATAACACCGCAATTTTGATCAGTAAAATAAATAAAGTAAGTAAAGTGAGTAAAGTACAGTAAATAAGTACCTACTTAAGCTTTGGTCTCGCGATCATAACGCACAACGCTGCGGTATGCGACATGCGGCGCCGGACACATAATCGTATTGAAAACGTCTAGTATGGTCTCTTGTTCCGTGGCAATCTGCGTCAGCGGCGATAAGCAAACGCGGTTCGTTGCATTGAGCCGCATGCCGCAGCGTTGTGCGTTACGATCGCGACACCAAAGCTTTAGTTGGTGTAGTGCGGTTTCGCACCACAAGCTAAAAGTGATAATTGCTTTATTTCTCACCGGCTGTTTTAAAAAATTTTGTTTCAACCCATAAATTTATAACTAAATTGAGTTTATTGGTTTTACTGTATAAAGTTATCTTATCTTCTATCTAGAAAGGCAACTCGCAGAAGTACTATTATAATTATTAGAGGTCTGTTATAGCGTTAGGTACTGAACAGTTTATCTCAAATTACGAAATTCTGAGCAATTCAGTTAGTTTTTCCACAGAGAAAATTAACCCGTCAAAACTGAATAATTGAGAAAATTAAATAATTTCGTTTCTAAGCTCTTTTATAACACAAATATTATGTTTAACTTCTTAGATATTCAAATTAGTCTACATAGACAGTACTGTTGTATGTCTATTTGCACAGGCTAAAGAAAATCTACTAAATTATTCGGAGAGATTAGCAATTTAGTATTTTTCTTAATATGTTGGGAAAGATTGGATTCTTACTCTGTGATTTCTTAAAAAATATTGGTTACGAACGTTGGCCAAGTAGCGGGTAGACAAAGCCCTTACGTACATTGCGACTCCACCGTAGCCAAACTTCAGGCAGCCATCAACAACCGTGACTGCTTTGGTTATCTGACGTTGACCACCGACGTTTTGAAGAGAAAACGCAGGACTATGACCACCGCTACTTGGCCGCTGTAGTGCCTTTTCAGCCTTTGCTGTTTGTATTGGGAACCTACAAACCTTGATCACGAATAATAAATGTGACAATCTTAAGCTTTGGTCTCGCGATCGTAACGCACAACGCTTAGGTATGCGACATGCGGCGCCGCGCCGGACACATAATCGTATGGAAAACGTCTAGGGCCTCTTGTTCCATTGCAGTCTGCGTTAGCGGCGAAGAGGGTAATCTGCGTTGAGCCACAATGGCTGACAGTCGAACCGGCGTCGACGCGCAGTATATGTTCTAAATACGTTAGGTTTACGTCACGCGACTGTCAGATTTATCCGTGATCCCTCAGAAGGGTTTTAGGGTTTTGCAATAATTACCCTGGTTGTCTTATCTTTGGATCTTCAATCAACCAGCGACGGCAATCATAAAGCCAACCATACTTATCTAGAACTAAGGACAATGGATCTCATTGTCCTAGCAAGGAATAACAGGACCCTAATCTTAGAGGACTGGGTTTCTAAAAACGCGGCTGTCATATTACGGCAGTTGTTTCTTCATTCATAATCAGTTCTTCGATTTTGAGGAATGTGAGTTCTTTGAGAAAATATTATGTGGTTATTTATAAGGTTTTATTAAAAATGGAGACGCAGTATCCATAGTATTGCGATTGCGACCGTTACTTAACGTATTTCGTTTTATAACTAACAACTTTGGGTATTTCTAATTAAAGTTGAGACAAAGGGCGATGTTCAAGAAGTTTTGAACAGTTCCTGCTGAACTGCTTACACAAGTGTAAGTGGAACTTTGGGCAAAAAAATGTTTTAAGTAGTTTTTTTACTGTGTAGAAAACAACACTGTGTATTTTCTATTGTGAAATCATTTAAGTACTTAGTTTTAACTCCTAGCGCTTGATTTAGACTTCTTTTTGACGGATGTATCATTAACTTTTTATAATAACTATTCTAGGTATCATTGTTTTCAATTTCTGCTATTGTTTTTAATTAATAAACTAGTATTTTGATTTTGACTTAGAGATTCTCATACAAAACTTTACAAAAATAAAGTACATGCAAATACGAACTTTATGTCTAAGATCATGATCGAAAATAAACCTCAAGCGTAACAAGAACTGGCTAAACTTTTCTTTTCATACAAAATTCAGTCGCACCAAACCCTAATCCTATTTATATTCAAGAAATAGTTTTACGAATGCTGAATTATTTACGTAAACATTTACACGCAATTGTTGAAGTGGAACGACATTAGAATTGGTATTAGGTTGGCCTCTCTGTACACGACAAAGAGAATCCTAATGTAGAGTCAGAATAAACTATGAAGGTGTAAATTATGTAGATAGACAACTAAAGTAGCTGTGACAGATATTATGAGCATGAGCTCTTACTTGGTAACACACGATGGCAGATGGATACACGCCTCCGTAGGGGCATAAGAAATGGCCGCCATTTTGGGTCCTATGGGTCTCCCGCGAATACCGATACATCCCAACAGTGTTTTGCTAGTCAAGCAATATCAATTGATCTAGCTACGAGGAAACTTTACTATGTACTGTGGTAAATTGTAATAATAATATTACGTTCGGTAACTTGGATATTCGTATTAACAGAACTCTATATAAATATCGTCATCTCCATCGGTATCGTGTAGGTGTCGTAGCGATGTCGTGAAACAACAGTTGAGTTCACAAATCTTGAGACAGCGAGTCACACAATGCGAACCGGCTTGAAAGCTGAACGATAGATTATTCTCTTAATAAAGTCTATTAAAAATATTTTCAGATATTGTTGTAAAAGTCACTAAATGCCAGGCGTGACTATGATATCCCAACTAAAACAAAAAAGGTAGGTAATATATTTTTACAACATTTTACTTTGAGAATTATTATTATTCTTGACTCTTTAGTAAACTTTTAATTACGGTTAAGCCGTGACGGGGGCCTTAAGGCGGCCTAAAAACATCGTCAACAGAGTTGGCTTTAACTCATACGAGCTTGCCTCCTTAGTTACGGTTGCTTTTAAAACCGGGCAGAAACATGTAAACAAAGATATGTATCAATCTCCATGGTTCAAACATGAACTAAAATATAACAAGGAATTGACCTAGTTCGGAATTCTCCGACACGCGAAATAGTACATTTCAACGCACACCTTTTGTTCCGTCGGTATTTGTTACAATCTTCTTTAAATTGAGCTCTATGCCCTTCCGATTGGGAACGTTCCCTAAGGGTTGTCAGTGTTTACCCTGGATACTAGTATAGTATTATATAATCTGTGCCCTGGAAAACAAAACTGTGATACCTACCTACTTGTTGACAATTTGAAGTGAAAACTTCTTTAGCATCGTTGGTATTTGAAAGTCGATGAAACGAAAAAGCGACAATTCGACCCCCTCAAAACGCAAGACACTTCGATAGCGCGTTCTAGGATCCGACCAAACTTAGCAGCGCCATCTAGTTTTGATTTAAGCCAAATGAGCATAGAACCTTTTCTAACTAAATAAGTACTGCATATTGGTTAAGTACATAAAAATAAATACAAAACTAATTTCACATTAAACACAGAGCGAGAGTGAATGCGTGGCACTCGAAGTATAACTTCTTTCGCGTGGAGGGACTCCAGTCATGTTTTTTTTATTTTGGTGTCACCTTATTGAACAATCATCATCATCATCATCATCCTATATCGGTCCACTGCTGTATGTAGGCCTCTCCCATGACGCGCCACTGAGCCCGGTCTTCAGCATCATTGAATTCTTCTAATAAGGTTCTTCAACGAATAATAAATAAAGATTAATCTAAAACAAATACCTATTAAATGAAGGCTAAAAAGTGATGAGCCCAGCAGGCCTAGAATGGGCACGCGAGATATTTGTCATGTCGTTCTGTCAAAATGTAAGCATTTTGCACCAGTTTTTGAACTTTTGCATTATCTGTGGTAATGATGTCGACAAAACGCGCCTTGTTGTTGTTCACTTATGACACTTCTTAGTCGTCGCACCTCTCTGAGGACGAGATAATAGTCATGCAGAAATGTCAAAAGTTGAAGATTCAAAGGCGCGGTTTCTCGACAACATTACCACAGGTAATGCAATAGTTCAAAAACTGATGCAAAATGCTTACATTTTGACAGAGCGACATGACAAATATCTCGCGTGCGCATCCTAGGCCCGCAGAGTGCTATGCCTCTCAGGCACGTCTTCAGTGGAAGTACTCGGTAAGGCAATACGTTGTTATAGAAAGAGGTTAACACTTGTCATGATGGGCTAACTGCTGGTTCCATCACGGAATCACATAAGAAAATATATCGTTCGATAGATTCCGAAGAGGAAACCGCTTTAAGATTTTCTGGTAAAAAACTCTGTTGAATATGATTTCGTGACAAAATTGCTTTACAAATCTCAGAAAAAACAAAACCGTCGATTCAGAAAAAGCGGTTACAAAAGTCCATGCTCAAACAGTTCATATTTTTTACAAAAATCAACCCTTTGCAGCTAAAAATAAAGATTCATACAGCAAAGAATAGCATTAAAATGATAGCTTTGTAAAACTCCAAAGAAAACTCTCATATCCTCATTATGATACACAAAATATAGCATTTTATTAATAAAGGTACAAAATGTTTATCTTACCGGCGCCGAACTTTTCACTTAGCCCTATTCAACTTACTACCTATTATGAGAGGAACAAACAATGAAGCAAAGAAATGTGAGGTTGTAAAAGGCTTTTTACTAAATAGGATGATGTGTAGCTTTGTCCGTAGGTTGTGAGTTGGAAAGGTGGGCGAGCAACATTCTCGAAACATCAAAAGATTTCCGTGTATTTACAATCGAAAAATTCGTCTGGGTCATATAAAAACTTGAATATCTTTGAAACCATAAATGTTACCTTAGGACCGTAAGATCAAAAGCAGTTTAAACTATGGGTTTCATTAACTACGATTACATTTGATCGGAGACTGGGGGTTAAACTCTATTTCGTGGTTTTAACTACTATTGATCTTACGGCCCTTAGTGAAATAAATTGTGTTTTAGATAGTTTTTTAGTCTAATCATAATTAAATAAAAGTAATTATTACTAGAGTTTTTTTTTGTATTAAACGAGTTACAAGATGACGTAGTTTCGAAAAGGGGTCCTTCAAAAGGCGGGTTTATCTCCTCTTAAAAGGCCGGCAGCGCACTAGCATCACCTCTGGTGTTGCAGGTGTCTATGAGTGGCGGTTATTATGTGGCCCGCCTGATCGTCAGCGAGCTATGGCATAAAAAAAACTTTAAGGGAAAGAATAAATAACAGAGAAAGAATAAATAACACTGTATCGGTAATTTTTTTTAAATCATTTTGCATTTTGCACTGTTTCTGCATTCTATGCTAGCGATGTACTCCTCTCTTTTCAAAGAGTTTTGTTTTATTCGAAACGTAAACTTACTTCGGGGTTTCAAAAGCTCTCTTTAAAAAAGTGTAGTAAATCTCAGGTCAAGATAAATTGTTCGTCGGAATTTCCTTGCTTTTTGTTTAAGTCTTTACTGCTTCTTTACTTTTTCTTTCCCAGTTTTACTATTATGTAGACGTACTTTTTCTTCTTTCTAAATATAAAAAACTCTTTCAAGCTGGATGACAATCCACGCACAGCCTAAACTATAAGCCCTGCGGATATGAAATTTGGAGGGTGGTATCCTTATATAGTGTAGGGGTGCACTAAAAAAGAAATTTTGAAAAGTCGTTCCCTAAAGGGTCTAAAATTAGGATCAAAGATTTTAATCAAATAATGCGTATATTGCTACATCGCGAGCAAAGCCGCAGGCGATAGCTAGTATTTATATAAAGGGGCTGAGTGTTGAAGTATCAGACAGTAAATCTGGCCAGGGTCGCTTGGATCGTCTAAATACATCCCTATGAGTTCGTCAACTGGAATTAGGAGTCAGTAGCGTATTTGAGATCACAAAAATCACTTTGATAATTCAGTAGAAAAAATTATAGATCGTAATAATGGAAGAATTTATATCTGCCAGATAATGAAAAACATAGTTTTATGTGTAATCTAAAGGAATAAGATGTCTACCAAGCATGGATATGGATATTAGGAATATAGTCGTGTATTAGACAGGCGTAAACAGCTCAGTCGGTAGTAGCTCTGCCTTCCGTGCTGTGGGTCGTGGATTCGATCCCCACTGAGGACCAATATTTATGTGTGGCAAATATGGATGTTTGTTCCTTCTGGGCGTTACTATATTATGTATATAAGTATTCTATCACCAATATAAATCCCATAGTACAAGCTTTGCTTAGTTTGGGACTAGAAGACGTTGTGTGAAATTGTCCATGAATATTTATTTATTACTACCTGCTTATTATTCCAGTGCTTTCTGCCAGATTTGACAGAAAAACCTAATTTGTAATCCTCGACGTTGTAACTGTCTTTTACTTTTTTCATCTTTTACTCCCAGCAACAATGTTATTTTAACTTCGTTACCTTGATTTACAATCCGAGACTTGATTTTTAACATTGTTACTAAATAATGTAGAACAATGTAGATGATATTATTCGGTTCTTCGTTAGCTTTAGATTTATTTTATTCATGTAACAAGCTCAAGAAAAATCTAGTAAAACTAATTAGAATTGAAAATTAAAATTCTTACTTAGATATATCCAATATTCATTGGGTGGTCTTATCGAGGGATCTCTTCAAGACTATCTCTTAAATCACAGAAAAGAAAAGTACAAAATGGTTGCTGATAATGCTCCATAGAATCACAATGATAATTATTTTTGTATCCAGCTTTTTATAGCTTTGTATCTATAAACATTAAAACAAGTAGAAATTCTTTAGAAATAGCAAGTTCCAGTGGCATCAGTGTGCAGGATAGTTGAGTTTTCATTTGATTGTGTTGTGCGGGGTAGAAAATAACATCTTTTCTTTCTTTCATTCTCAAATAAACACAGAAAGTCCTTGGCAAACCTTGAACCCGTTTGTAAAATTTACCTTCCACATCTACCCGGCCATATTTCTAAGTTATAGTCGACGGGGGACAACCATAGCGATCACTACTTTATTTGATTACGATCTCTCTGGGCCGAGTTTGGGGCATCTACCCAAAGCTGCCCCAAATTATCTGAAACTACCCTAAATGACCCAAAAGAGTTATAATTTCTTTGACCTCACAACACTGGCTTAGATTTTTATTGAGGCAGAAAAAATCTTTTTGTTTGTTTATATAATCTGTAATGTAAAAAAGTATTGTTCTCTCTGACTGATTGGAATAAGGTCGATGCCCGGAATAACCCGAGATATGGCCCCGTGCCAACCCTGGAGTCGTAACGCTATAATATTAGGTATAGAAGCCATGTTTGTGTAACATAACAGACGGCATCTATAGCCATTATTGGCTATTTACAAAGAGTGTCATAGACCTACAAGGATTTCATGTTCATGCTAAGGATTTGGTACAATCGCGCTGTTGAATCGATACAAATGTGATACAAACTGCAAAATGTTGCAATGGGAGATGGGACTTAAGGATTCAATTTATATCATAAAAAAAGATTCACTTTTACATTAATTCGCGTTTGTATCATAATTTTATTTCTGTATCATACTTAAAGTTTAGTAAGTAATTTATGTATTGAACTCAAGCTGTAATTTTTTTAAATTTATTATTTTGAACTTATTTAGTAAAATATACATGTATTTAGTAAATAGGCAAAAGAAAAAAAAACTGTGTAGCTTTAGTTAGTCCGTATATTCTACCAGGCAACCTTGCTACCATTTGTTATGTGTGTATGACTGAAACTCGGTCAGTATGTAACAGTTTCATATATTTAGATTCGTGAAGTATTTTGCAACAGCAAGCATGCGGAACTCAAATGCTGGAGTTAAACGGATACACTCGAGTGTTTTATTTGTCAAAGCATTTATGAATATTTCAAGCATTTTTGAGTTTTTTATTGTCTGTATCGTACTTTTGAATGTAAAAGAAATGTGGAGTAAAATGTGACAAAATACTCTACGTGTTTTATTAGATAATTCTTTTGTATGCTTTTTATTAGCTATTACAATTACTTACAATTGGTTATTGTTGTGATGTTGTCCAAAATAAATGTATTTTTTTATTTTTATTACTTTGTTTGTTCAGTAGCTTGTAAATATTTTTTGGTAAGAGGTTAAAAAAAATTATGAATTTTCTAACCCATTGTGTAATGTTATGAAAAAAGAAACATAGTAAAAAATAATGAGGGGTTTTGTAACTCATTTATCAAACAACCATTTTTAAATACTCCATCGCGTGTCAGAATGCCAACAAGTATTTTTTATATTCTCTGTGTTTAAAAAAACAAAGATGTCAATTTCGTCCAAAAAAATTCGAGCACGCTAGTTTTATCCATCGTTCAATCTTCGCGTGCTATTTCAGTTTTTACTTTTAAATTACTATTTTTGCTGCGACAGTACTTTGGAAAATGTTGCTTTATTTACGTGAAATGACTGTGGCTTCAGTTTTTTTATGGGATTGTACTCCTTAAACGTAAACTTTGACCATAATCTCGCTTGATGATAAATAAATATTAATGAATATTTTACGCAACGATTTTACCTTGAGAACTAGATTACTGATCATCAGACTTTGGAGTATGAACTCTAGTTCATAAAACTTGATACCTGAACCTGATTGAGATAAACTGTTTCGAACTGATATGCCTGACATTCCTCAAAACACATTTTCAGATCTAATGAACATCCTCATAACTTGGAAACAGTCACACCAATTTTTACCAACTTTTACCACTTCATGGCTAAGAACCATCTTAAATCAACCAGTTTTCTTACAAAAAACTACATTTAAGTATTAACCCTACTTTCGAAGCAGGAGAGCACAAATAAAGAGACACAAAACGCCTGCCAATTTTTAAAATAATCCCACTTGTTTTTCGGACAGGGGTTAATAAAAATAAACTTCTAAACCACCACCACTATTATTGTGTTTTAAAAATTACATACACAGTATATATTCCTACGCAGTATTAGGTAAGTACATTATTTCAAAAACATTCTTTGCCAGTACCCAAAAGTACCTAACCAAGGTTTTCACACGGTAATAAATTAACCACCAATGCCCTGCTACGTGAAAATACCCAGCGATCAAACCCCAATGGCTTTGTGGTTCAACTAAATTATGCTAGAATTTACCACCTATGGCTATTTTTCATACTTCGGGCAGGCGGTTCAAGGTTTATAAGTATCTGATGAGACTGCTACACTTGTTTCAGCTAGGTTACGAAAAATAAGGTTTATAGTGTTGGTTTTTAGTATCTGAAGAAAGTTGACACATTTAAGTTTTGTTTATCTATAAATCTTCCAGCATCTGATACAGAATAAATGAGTGATGGCTGTCAGAGTTGGGGAGCAATCGTTGTCTCATAAAAACCTGCCAGGAAAGCCTGGCAGGAACTATAATCTAGGTATTGGCTATAGCACAGATTATATAATACTATACGCTATAGTGAAATTAGCGCATTTCAGGGGCATTATTCTGTATGACTTAAGAGATTCCTTGCCGTAACCGTATGACGTCACCGTAAGGAATGACATTTATGGCATAGGAAATACGGCATAGGCATAGGGCGATTTCACGCCGCTGTCTTGTCGTGCTGCGTAACGCGCTTGTATTGGTCATAGTGAATAAGGTCCCAGCGCGTTTTTTGCGGTCAAAAGCTTCTTGTTTTCGTATATCTGCGGCCACATTGTTTGATACTATGCTGGGCAGTAAAACCAGTTTAGAGCTAACGATACGGGGGCAGGCTGTAGTAGAAGCCCGATAATAAAGTGCGTGCAATTTTCTCTACTAATATAAAATGCAAAAGAAAAATATTTCACACAAAATATACCAGCTTAAAAATTCAGGACCTAAAATTACGCCCGCCGCCGCGCCGCCGCCGCAGACTTTCGCACAGCCTGATAAAATGTGATAAAACAAATCTGAAGTATTTTTTTTACTACTATCTTATTTGTGGTAGGACTCTTTACACACGTCCCGGTTGCCGGTTAGCCGGTACCCAGCAGTTATAATGAGCACGAATTACGTATGGACTTGCCGGTCAAATTACGTCGGTACGTTTGAAAGATGTATGCTCAGCAGCACCGGCTATACTCGGCCACCCGGGACATGTAAAAAAGTACGCTGTTGGATCTTTTTGTGGAATCGAGTATAAATTTTTGATTGTTGCCTATGGACAAAGCAATTCACATTATTAGTGTACCTATTCACAGTTCTTTGGATGAAATAAAATTTTATCTCTTATCTTGTAAGTACTGCTATTTTATTAAGTAAGTTTTATTTATCAAAATATATATATCTATAGTAGGTGCCAAATAACACCGCAATACAGGTCATTCACCCACCCTCAGCTCGATGTCGCAAAATTCAATTTATGTATGGTAAACAAACAGTACACGAGATTCGAGCGATTACCGTCTTAGCGACAGGTTTGTATGGAAAGCGACAGAATTAGCCATTCATAAATTGAATTTTGCGTCATCGTGGTGAAGGTGGGTGAATGACCTGTATTACGGTGTTATTTGGCACCTACTATATCTATCCAATCAGCCTATGCTCACCCACTGTTGGGTATATGCCTCCTCTTTGTCACGCCATTCTTTCCCAGAAGAATAAATAGTTAAAAAAATATCACTTCTTTAAAAAAACATTATTTGAATGTGAGTTTAAAATCTAGTGACAATTCTAAAAATAACTTAATCTTGCCAATGGACCATTTAAGAGGCCGACTAAGTAAATAATAATATAATTTTGTACAGTTCCAACAGGTAAACTGAAGGCTTCCCGAAAACTCGGCTAAATTGAAATGTACAATAATGTACATTGTGTTTTTCCCCAGCTCAAGTGACTTTTGGTGAAAATGTTTAGGAATATTCTATTCAATTTGTCCTCGCTTTTACGACAAAAGGCGTTTACACACTGGCCGTCACCGACATGTCTGTTGCTCGAACAAAAATAGCATCGGATCGGACACAGTGTAATGTATCTAGTACAAAATGGTAGAGTTTGGTAATAAATGAATTTGTATTTGTAGTATTAAATGTATGAGATTATTCTTCGCTGTTGTCGTGTATGTGTTGTGTCGGTGCTAGTGTGAAAACAGCCAAAATAACTAGAAAGAAGAGTACTATTGAAAAGATTACATACAATGGATAAAAAGGTTTAACGATAATAATAGGGACTTTTACGGTACTGGCAGGTATTTTCCAAAGGGTATTCAGACAACACTGAAAATAATGTAACAATAGTTTTTTTTTTTGCAAAAATTTCACAATTTCATCCACTCCGTATAAAAATACACGGTGGTTTTTTCGGTTTAGTCATTTATTTTATCAGCTTTAAAAATAACATAGTACAGCTGTTGAAATTAGATGTTTTTCATTCAAGAATCGACCAGGGGCATTATTCTGTATGGCTTAGGAGATTCCTTGCCGTTACCGTATGACGTCACCGTAAGGAATGACATTTATGGCATAGGAAATACGGCATAAGCATTGGGCGATTTCACGCCGCTGTCTTGTCGTGCTGCGTAACGCGCTTGTATTGGTCATAGTGAATAAGGCCCCAGCAAAGTTTCCATAGCACAAGTTTTGACAACCCTATAACTTGCTTCTATGCCTGAACTAAAGTGCATTGTTCACAGAGGTAGGGTTCACAGGACTTTTGGAAACATACAAAAAAAACAAAAATGTTCTCATAAGAACAGCTCAATAGTATACACAAAATTTATATCCAGTAAGAATCAATCAATGCTTCTGTTCTTAGTGGCAAAGAACTGACACTTAGAGGCACCTAGTATAAAACTATTATAAATAATCCTTTTAACAAGCAAGCAAGTTCGTGTAAGTAAGTGGCCATCACTGGTGACGGAGTTTTAGGACGCCTTAAGGCCTCCGTCATGGCTTAACGACTGCTGGAGCTGGGACCGACAGTTTAACGTGCCCTCCGAAGCACGGAAGCGCTCAGATGTATATGCTATTAACGGTCACCCATCCAAATAGTGACCGCGCAGAACGTCGCTTAACTTAGATAATCGGTGAAGATTGACTAAGCAAGCCTACCCACGAGTGCTTCCTCCGTAATCCTTGTGATTTCACTGAATAAAACATAATTGAATTTGATTTTATCATAATGCTATTGAAAATATTTGCCTTGTCGTGGGAGCCTAAGATACTCTGACCCACAGAAACCTTGAAATATCTAAGCACCTCGATTTACCTCCCCCATTGTATCACGAGTAGACACCCCTATTTTCCCCGAGGAGTACTTGCACAACAACAGTTAACAAATAAACGGTCGCGGAGAGCGTAGCGATCTACGGTTTTGCTGAAGCTGATGCTGTATTATTACAGCCGTATTATTGTTTTTTTATGTGCTATAGCTAAGAATTTGGTTGCCAGAACAACTGATGGTAAGTGTAGCTTCAGCCTAAGGTGGAGTACGCTTAGCTATCATTCACCTATACAGTCTTTTCTTGAAATTCCTACGATACATCTTCCAGAAAATACTGATTGTAAAAAATTTGTAAAAATTATAATAGGTTCGTGACTGTTATATACATGGATATTTCACACAGCGCCCTCTAGTCTCAATTCTCAACGAGCCTACTATGCAAATGAGTAGGCTCGATGGGTTTTTTTTCCATCTGGCCCACCAGTAGGCCAGCCGGTAGCCTCGATGGGAATAACCCAAACTAAACAATGCTTGTGCTATGGTAACTAGATTGCTGATAGAAATACTTATACCTAGTATAGTATTATCTGTGCTACTTTTAAATTTTTAATTTCGTAAGTACATAGATAAACATAGTAAAACCTACAACGAACATTATAAAAAAATTTTTTTTGTTATCAGTGGGGATCAAACCCACGACCCACAGCACGATATAGCTTAACCGACTGAGCAATGACAGCACGCCATTTAAATGTTTATTGCTAAAAATATGGCTCAAATCCTGAAAATTCAAAAGTTTTATTAGACTTAATTCCGTTTCTGGGAACGTTTCACTCCCCACAATAATTTGAGCGATAAATAACTAACTTAACCGATTCTGTAACCACGCGCGAATAACCATGTGAGTATGTTATGGTTACTTTGGAGACGGTGAGAAGATTCGCTTTGAAATGTAAGCATAAGATTGTATTTTTGGTTACATTTCACCATTCTTACTGCCTACAAAAACCTTTTTTTCTTAAAATCTTTTTTTAAGGTTTTAAGGTTATATGTATTTAAAAAAATATGGCGTCGTTGCAACTGGATTTAAAATTTGTGGTTTTTATTGGTCAAATAAGTAACACGCATGACGTTAATCGTTTTAGGTAGAAAAAAGGCTTATCTACATAAACTACGAAAACGTTTCAATTCAATTCAAACCAAATAAATGGAAATGAGTACAAGGCCCAAAAAAAATTACATAAAAAAACATTAAAATTAAAAAAAAAAACATATTTTTTTTGTCAAATATTCTGCCAAGTATAAATGAGCTTTATTGTATGCTAAGTTACTGTGCCGTGAGCTTAGTAGGTCAAGGAAATTCGGGCCGTGAGTCAAAATGCATAAAACGGAATATTTTTAATAAGTGTCAGAACAATGGGGGTTAACAACCTTTATTGTGAGAGACAGTGAAATAATCAGAGGGTGAAATTGAGAACGTGATGAGATGTTAACTGGACGAAAAATTAATTGGTTAATTGCTGAAATAATGTCAAAAAGGGTTGTATGGTTACTTTTCGCTTTTTTTAAATCATCCATACTATACCAAACCCAAAAATGATTAATGGGTTAATTGCAGGAATTATTTTAGCAATTTCAGGGTAAGTATTTTCGTGTATTTTTTATTATATTGAAATCTCGGCTCAAAATAAACACTTTTCAGTTGAAGTAGGCATATGAGGCATAAGACCACGATGAGGCCTTATGGTGACCCAAAAATTCCGTCAACAAGCTCGTAAGATCTTATTTTTATACGCAATAGACCTTTATGGTCCGTTTACACTTTAATAACTACACGAGTTGAGTTACGATGTTATGTCGTGTCGAGTTGTAGATAAGTTCAAAGTACGACTCGATTCAAGTATCTTTATTCAAATGTTCCTTGAGGTTTTACTGAATAAAAGATTTTTGAAGTAAACCACTACATTTTCTTCTTGAAAAAGCTGCGGTAAAAGAATCTGTAACGTTTCAAAAATAAAGCTTAAATTGGTCTGTAGTTTTGTTCCGGCAGCGGGATGAATTTACCCCAAGATCGACAGGTCTCACTACTTTTTTGTCTACTATACTCACTGTTCTGTAAATCGGGCTTTTTCCGAAGTAAGAACAGGCACAATACTTTCTTCCACTCCATTTTTACAAAGCTCCAGTTTGTTTTTACAAAGGGAAGGCCAACTAATGCGTATTTCCACAAGTTTTGTCCAAATTCAACCTAATTAATGACCACTGACCAGCACTGACCTAATGATACCCCGAAACCTAAAACTATTCCTATCCTTAACCTGTCGGAATAAAGGTCAATATCGGGCGAATGATCTTGAAGGAACAATATATTAGGCGATAATGCACATCTATTCTGAACTTTATTGCCTTGGGATAAGGAGATAAGTGGTCAGCTTATCTTGGTATTAAAAGGTAATTAGTGGGTCTGAGGAGGTGCGTGCTTTTGACAGCTTTATATGTTTGTGTCCTACCACTTTTTTCAGAAAAGTTTCAGTTGGCACCTATTAGAGCCAGCTAAAGTCTTAGATCTTACCTAAAATAAAGAGCTATAACAATATCATAGTAACTAAAATATTGGTACATAGACCTCCTATATGTAGAGAAAATAAATATATATCCTTGGATATTTCACACAACGCCTTCTAGTATTTTTTATCTACTTACCCACATTGGAACTCAAAAATACATTCCTGTTTTGATTGACAAAGTTCTTACAAAGCTTTGGTCTCGCGATCGTAACACACAACGCTGCTATTCGCCGTTGACGCAGACTGCGACGGAACAAGAGACCATACTAGACGTTTTCCATACGATTATGTGTCCGGCACCGCATGTCGCATACCGCAGCGTTGTGCGTTACGATCGCGAGACCAAAAAATTACCGCGCATGTGATTTTTCTCCTCAAACGTATAAGATTCAATCGAGTGATTTAAATTCATTGTACGCGCGAAATCGCTGAGATTATTGCATTCCCCTCGGCAGTGAAAGAATCTGCTACCTATTTCTGATTTGAGGTCGCTTATCGTTGAGAATATTTATTGCACTGGGTGTTATCATAAGAAAAACACATTAAATAGTGTTGCAATTGTATCTTTTAACTATGCTAATTAATTAAATTAACACTTTTGGTACTGATTTGGACCAGTTGAGCTATCTTTAAATCGTTTGCAACGGTTTGTAGATAGTTCAACTGTTTCATGTGTATTTTGTAAATATTTTGAATATTGTAAATACTGTATTAGTTGTAATTTCTTTGTGAATAAAAGTAAAGTCAAACAAAAAATAATTAATTAAATGAAATAAAGTAAAAAAATCGGTAGAGCCTAATTTTCTAGACTAGTAGATAATTATTTCTATAAAAAATACAAACTTGTATTTTTAAAATGAATACTTTTTTTACGGTTTGGGGGTGTATACAGACATAGATTATGACGAGATAAATTGATATAATCCTTAGTTTTGGTTGGTCAACGTCAAACAGTGGAGTAGTTACCCTTCCACGTTTGTATGGAAAGGTGGGCGACTTGTTCACCCTTAAATGAAATACTTTACTCAAACATTTCCCTACCGTCATGAATATTCCGAAACATTCGTGAGGTTTTGAAATATTATTGTGTTATGAAGTTAAAAGCATTTTTGTTTAAAAGTGTTTTTTTTTTCACACAATTGGACTTAAAAGTTTTCACATAACATAATTTTTTGACAGGCGTCATTACTCAGTCGGTAGTAGCTCTGCCTTCTGTGCTGTGGGTCGTGGGTTTGATCCCCACCGAGAACAAACATTTGTGTGTGGCAAACATAGATGTTGGTTCTGTGTCTGGGTGTTTCTACGTATTATTAGTTATGTATTTACAAAAAAAAATGTATTCTATCAGCCATCTAGTTCAGATAGTAAAAGTTTTGCTTAGTTTGGGACTAGAAGGCGTTGTGTTAAAATGTCCGCGAATATTTAAAAAATAAAAATTGAAGCTCCTTTTCAACTGAATCACGCACTATTAAATTCAAATAATAATTCCAATGTTTGTAAATGCAGATGTATTCTAATTAAGTTTCTCGGAAATGGAACTAAATTAGGATTCAGTGAGTGAAACATGCACGCCACCTTGTGTACGGAACACGTGTTGAAACGGAGATTAAGTTTCGTCACGGAAAGTGTGGCACTTGGCAAGTTCTAGAGCAATCTACAAGCTTTGATTTAAGATGTTTACCTATTTAACTCCCTGCTTGTTCGGTTTTTTATTTAAGTGAAATTTACTTTTGTGTTTAGTTTATTTACCATGGACTTACTTTGAATGATCTGTAACTGTTCTATAAAAAAGCTATTGCTATAGTAGGTGCCAAATAACACGGCAATACAGGTCATTCACCCACCTTCACCACGATGTCGCAAAATTCAATTTATGTATGGTAAACAAACAGTACTAACGAGATTCGAGCGATACCGTCTTAGCGACAGGTTTGTATGGAAAGCGACAGATTTAGCCATTCATAAATTGAAATTTGCGACATCGTGGTGAAGGTGGGTGAATGACCTATTTGCGGTGTTATTTGGTACCTACTATAGCATAAATACTTTTTCTTAGTGGAAAAGACTATCGGTTCCCAAAAAGTCATGAAGTCTAGGTTCCAATATATTTGGCATTTTTACTATAAAAGGAAACCAAAGCCACAGATCATATAATACTCCACAGCGCAGTCGAAAACTTTTTTTTTTTTATTTAACCTATACTGTCCCACTGCTGGGCAAAGGTCTCCCCCATATCCCTCCAGCTTTTACGATCACCGGCTGCATCCCACCAGGTTCTGTGGAATGTGTCGAGGTCGTCACGCCAGCGCTTCTTCGGTCTTCCCCGGTTTCGTCGCCCATCTGCAGGCACCCATTGTGTGACGACTGTTGCCCACCTGTCCTCATGCATTCGGCTGATGTGTCCGAAAACTATTATTTTTATCCAAATCTAACGAACCTTATTAGTTCCAGTCAAAGCTTTTCAGAAACACTCATAAAATCAAACAAAAGACGCATTCGGTTCCAAGCAATAAAAACTACACAGCAGTTTCAATAATCAAAGCTTAAAAACAAAAGGTCTCCGAAGTTTGGTTTCAAAAAACATAAAAGTCTTCTAACTTCACAATAGTGCACTAATAAATTTTAAAAATGAAATATGGAACTAAAGCACCAAGTTCCAATCGATATTTGGAACGCTCTCATTCACATAAAGCTGGGGCCACACTGTGCCAAGTTTTAACGTCAAAGTAACTTAAATGTCACTGTGTTCACGTGAGCATGAGTATTGCAGTGTTTTGTGAGCACTGGCGGTTACATAAGAATTTACATGAAATAATTTCAGGATGAGTTTTTACCACCATATTTTTAAGTCTAGTGTCACTATGAATGATAAGTAAAGAATAAGACTGAATGGAGTAAAATGCAAAAATTCTAAAACACGCACCATTGAAACCATATCCTCTACAAGTCTACAGTTAGCCCTTTGTACTACGGACTATCGCTCGAATGCTAAACGTCACTCAAAAAATAAATCTCACTTAAAATTGCCCTGCCTCTGACATTTACTCATTAGTAATTTATTTTGCATGCATTTAAGATACAAAATAAGTCTAAGCGAATGTAATTCGCATTAAAAGTGCTAATCCCCACCACCCTGTAGAAAAGGCAACAGAAAAGTGGTGACACGAACTTTTAATTTGTTAGTGCAAAGTTTGAAGTGTGAAACCAACTATTTTATAAATAACCCTCCTTTTGTTTTTCCCGTAGTCGGGTAAAAAGGACTTTGCACTGACACTCTTAAAGTGGAATTTTTACATACATTAATTGCTTGATCATGAAACACTTTGAACGGAATGAGTGGCAACGAACGCGGCCATAACTTTGACATCGCTCGTAATTATAATGTCCTGTGTCTAATAACTCAATGTCAAAGTCAAGTCAAAAAGCTTTTATTCAACTGTCAAAATGACGGGCAGAGGCCATATAGGTAGAAAAGAAGAAGAAGAAGAACAAAATATCACTGATCACTTTGAATCGCTTATTACGTTTTATAGTACATTTTTTTTATTGGCTGAGTTATCTAGTCCCTCCCAAGCTGGTTTGTCTTCTAAATAATCAGATATTTTATGGTATGCTTTTAAAAGAAGTCTTCGTTTTATTACGTTTTTGAACTTGCCAATCGACAATTGAGACACATCACTTGGGATTTTGTTAAAAAAGCGTACACATTGCCCTTTGAAAGATTTACTAATTTTTGTGGTGGTCTCCTTTGTGTAATAACTTAATGCTCGGATTGTCCAGTGTGTCCACAGCTTAACCCGGAACAACGACAATGAATAAAACAATATCTGCACGACGCCATTGCATGCAAGTAAATGGCGTAAAAATATCTCCACCACATTACAATATCCGTTACACGAGTTTGCTGGAAACATCGAAGTGACTTTTTAAATTGGTTAGTTAGCGTGCATTTAAGGCGTATGGTAAAGTCAGACAACCTTCTCGCTCGCACATTTCAACATTTTTGAAGATATAATATAACTAAATGTAATTATGTGAAATTGCAGAGCTTCAGGGTCGAGAGAATAACAATGTAAACGTTCAATAAAAATATCACATTGATCTAAACAATTTTTCTAACCAAAAATGTGCATTTTAATTTATCGCATTGGTACAAGTTTTTTGGTCGGAAAACTTGTTTGTTTGCTATGGCACATGCGATAGCGCTATAGATACTAGTGCTCTTATCATTGCACAATACCGTCTCCAAACACCGTCGCATACAAATCGACGACTATTCGTGAAGGAATTTGGTTGTACAAAATAAAAATAAATCTTGCGATTGCAAAAATGGAATTTATTCTGTACGAGATTGAGTTCGATTTGTTGAAAGTTGAGAATTTGTAAGGTGTTATAGTGCCTCACCGACCGTCAGTATGACCGCAGTAACTCGTAGTGGCATAAGTAGACACGCACACCTGTCACACGGTCGTAGTAGGTCGTAGACTACAAAATGTAGACATTTTCTCTACCACATTTTATAGTCTACGACAATCGTTCGGTGTGAATGTAAAGATATAGTTTCATATATTTTTACGCTGTTTAAATGAAACGCTAAAGAATGGAACACATTACCGGCGTCTGTCTTTCGATCACTATAATCAGAATGTATTCAAGTCAACAGTGAATAAGTGTCTTCTAGACCGTCTGGCTCCATCGTCGGCTTCATCGTCGCTTACCATCAGGTGATATTCAAGCCGGAAGATGATCTATTAAATGTAAAAAAGCAGGTCTTTAGTAGGTCTTTGAAATTAATCCTTTGTAGTCTATGCATTGACTTCTCGCTTTAAGTAAAACTTGTACGTTGTAGACGCGAAAGTATGGTAACTTGTTATTACTTACCAAGGGACATAATTTCATAGATGTTTGATATTAATATACGTCTTATTCTAGAGTAAGTAATGTTAATCGATTTGCATGTCATGCATGTTTCTAGTTGTAAATAATTTTTTACATATAAAATAACAGAGATTGCACTCTGAAAAAGTTATTCAGTATTCTCTGTTCCAAGAAACTCATGTTTTTCCTAGTTGATTGTAAAAAAAGAACTTTTGGACAGTTGTGACCATAAATTCTGTTTTCGCTGAAAATGTGGGAAAGCAATGTTTTGTTTAAGATAGCCTTTTGTAGATTCTTTTACTTTCTTGAACAAAGAATACAGAATCTAGAATCTAAGAAATTTCCCTTGGGAGTTTTATCTGAACTAAAACATGCTTACAACTAAAAAAGTTTGGTATCAGATCCAACTTTGTTACAAATAGGAAAAAGACCAAAAATACGTAAACACCAAATTGTTATGACAACCTCGCCCCATGTGATACCTATCACTACATAGTATAAAGCAAAGTCACTTCCCACGTCTGTCCTATCTGTATGTATGCTTAAATCTTTAAAACTAAGCAACGGATTTTGAAGCGATTTTTTTAATAGATAGAGTGATTCAAGAGGAAGGTTTATATGCATAATAAATCATCATCATAATCACTGCATTGCACCCGTGCGAAGCCGGGGCGGGTCGCTAGTGTTTTATAAAAAACTACAAGTGCTTAGAGTCTGAACACGCTAAGTCTGCAGAACTTGGTTAAACTTGCAACTTGAGCTCGAAACATGTTCTGAAGTATGATTACGATTTGATAATCCATTTACCATAACAAGGACTACTGTAAGAAGAGTGGCCCGTCTTACTGCAGACTTACAGCCGAATACTCAAACGCAACTCAAACCCCACTCAATTTAAGTCCCGCTTAAATTATTGCCATCTCTTACAAATGAGTAGTGTCAAACAGAGGCGGAGCAATCTTAAGTGGTGCTCAAATTTGAAAGACGTTTGAGTATTCGGCTGTTAGTGTGGTTAAACTTCACTACCAAAATTAAAACTGCTAGTTTTTCATAAAATAAAAACTCTCGTACGTAATTTACTTACCTAGGCCCGTATACTGATTTACTACTCAAGCATAGATTTTTGTATGAAAATTTGTACTCTAATTTATGCTTGACGGAAGTTGGCTAGACAGAGCTAATGACAGGGAAGGATGGCAGTTCTTAGGGGAGGCTTTTACTCGAACGGGGTCCATGCATTAATAATTAGGTAGTTGATACGCAAAAAATATTTAAACTAATCACAAAATAGAATTTACAATTGTCAAATTTATTAACTATATATTTTTAATTACAGAAATCAAATTTATCTTAGTGTATCGAACGAAATTGAATATTTTAGGTTATTAAGTTAGAAACGCTTTCGTGTAATATGCATGGAATTAAACAAAGCTTTATTATTATTATTATTTAACGATTTCTATATCGTCATACGTGCCTTAGCTAGATAATGTTTATCAAAAAGTCATTTAATTTTGTCAAACAATACGTATAACTTATTTTTTCTATTCACTAGTATAATATTATATAATCTGTGACTATAGTAATTGTGCTAATATTACTTCTATGGTAGACAAGATTGCCCCTACTACGTGTGAGTGGATTCCCCAATTTTGTTTCATTAATTTTCCGAGAGGCATCTGTTAATTTCCTAATGCCACTCAAACGTGCCAGAAGACAGCCGGTCAACTGCGTACATTTCGCGTCATAAAGCCTAGTGTGAAGCTACGTTCAAACCGACGCGAACTAACGCATCAACTCACTGAAAGCTGAAGATATCAAGGCAAAAAAATTCAAGAATCCTTACATCTGAATATTGAAATGCTACTTAAATTAATTAAGCTCATGCTAAACTATTGCCATCTCTCACTTAGGTATAGGTAAGGTCAAGAGGCAGGGCAACTTGAAGTGATGTTTTTGAGTGACGTTTCAGTATTCGGGCCGTAAGCTCCATAAAATATTATTGTTCATTCGAGATTTATCTATAACTTTTTAGCAACATAATAAGACTTTAAGAAAAATTTAAATTGATTCTGCTGCATACGTGACGTCTTTTCTGCAAAACGATGGACGATGAGACGCGTCAGTTTAAGTGTAGCTTAAAACCACGTTCAAGTAACTGACCTTTACCGCTTCGGTTTGTCGAAGCTTAACACGGGTTAGTACAGTCACTAGCATAAGTAAACCTTAGTGGTCATACGCCTTTATACATATCCATTAGGAACTTTACAACCAACGTCACAAGCACCTTAACATATTAGTGTCGTAAAATAAGAAAGTGCTATTTCCAAGTACCTCTTTAGTATACCTGTTCAGTTTTAGCTTAACATCATCATCATCATCATCTTCATATTACCGTGCAGAAGTCCATAGCTCAAAGTCAAAGTCAAAAATCTTTTATTCAATAAAATCTCACTGATCACTTTGAATCGTCATTACGTTTTGTATGATTAGGTATGATTACATTTTTTTTGTATTGGATGAGTTGGAGCTAGTTCGTCCCAAGCTTGTTTGTCTTCTAAATAATCAGATATTTTATAGTATGCTTTTAAAAGAAGTCTCTGTTTTAATACGTTTTTGAACTTGCCAATCGACAACTGAGACACATCACTTGGGAATCGTACACATTGCATTTAAAGAATCGTACACATTGCCCTTTGAAAGATGGGTTGGACACAAGGACTGACTACATCATCGAGAACGTCTGTTAGGCGTACGCTTCGTCTTCGCTTTGTGGTCGCTATTCGAAAATATGAAACAAACAAACAAAACATGCGCTACATGTAATGTTACCTATTTCCTCAATCTCTTATTTCTAGAATAGATGTTTTAAGGTAAAAAGAGATGGCAAATTCTTCTTCTTCTTTTGTTTATGGTGTCTGTCCATCATTTTGACAGTGTCAAGTGAATTATTTGCAATAATATTAGTCAAGTCGTTCGTTAAGCTGGCTGTCATTTGTTTCGAAGGCAGAATGGTATTTAAATTTTTTGCGACAGTTCAATATGATAAACTAAATTTATTCACAAAGAAAACTACAACTAATACAGTATTTACTATTTTTACAATATTTACAAAATGCTCATGAAACAGTTGAGCTATCTGCAAACCGTTACAAACGATTTATAGATAGCTCAGCTGGACTAAATCAGTACCAATAGGAAGCGTGTCCAAGACACTGGGTGCATTGCTGCGCTGAATAGCAATGCTGATACGCTGGCCCAGATCAATAGGGTTATTTACGGACATAATGTAATAAAATTCAATAATAGTCATAATAGTTATAATAGTCATAATAGTCATAATAGTCATAATAGTCATAATAGTCATAATAGTCATAATAGTCATAATAGTCATAATAGTCATATTAGTCATAATAGTCATAATAGTCATAATAGTCATAATAGTCATAATAGTATTTATTTGTAATATACATTACAATATTTTGTTGATGTTTTCACTTGTGTCATCGACTGTCCAATGCTTAGGTTATTTCATTATGCGGACCCGAATTCGTGTGCCAAGAAGGCCATCCTTTGTCTTAAGGCGAGATGGCGAATGTTTAAGTCGAAGTTGGCGAACCCACTTAATAGCTCCTTTGCATTGCAGATAATACAATTATTATTGATATAATCATTGGACACAATAGTGGTATTATGCTTTTTGTTTGAAGGCTAAAGAGTAAAGTCCTGTCTTTTTCTTAACTTGCGAATACCTATCGGCGCAAGCGGGCGGTGAAACATCCGACTGATAACGTCACAATCACAACGTCGTAAACAAGCCACACCTGCGAGGCACACCTGTGTCTGACTCAGCGCTCGCCCCACTGCGCGCTGCCTATAAAACCGGGTGACGTGCTCAACGGATTCATTTGCTCGCCGGCGCTCGGAGCGAACACATCGACTAAGAAAGAGTTTAATTATTTTGATTCGGTTAAATTCAATGACGTGTTAGTTTGGTGTGTTTCAAAGTTAAGTGATCTTGTACTCGGTTACTGTAGGTTGAACTGTTTATGAATTAGTTTCAGAGATAGATTAATTTGGTTTGCTGTGGGTTTTGACTGATTAAAGAGTTTGTCAGTATTAATTTAATATGTTTTTATTAGACCCAGTACCCCTTCTCTTACATACCTACATAGTTAATACTTTGAACCGACTTCGAAAATGGGAGAGGTTTTCAATCCGGTTGTATTTTTAACCAACTTCGAAAAAAGGGGGAGGTTCTAATTAATTTGTATTTTTAACCAACTTCAAAAAAGGGGAGGTTCTCAATTCATCTGCATTTTTAAAATGTTTGTTACCTCATAACTCCGTCATTTCTGAACCGGTTTGAAAATATAAATTTTTCGGCTGAAAATTTCGCATAAAAATTTTATGTCTAAACTTCCAGATTGGTCCCATAATTTTTTTATCAAAATCGGTTTATCACTTTGTAATATTTTTGACTTTCTAATAAAAATAATTGGGCGTTGGTTCTGAGAATATTCGTCAAAACTTCTTTTTTTATGATAAAAGTAATGGATCAAGCTGATAGCTCACCTGATGTTAAGTGGTAACTTCTGCCTATAACAATGCATTACCTCACAGAGCAAGTCCAATGAGGACGTGCCCTGTAAGGCAATGCACTGCGTCCATCACTCTGAGACGTAAAGACCTTAAAGTCTCATGGTGCGTGTAATTACACCGGCGCCCTTACCCTTCAAACTGGAACACAGCAATGTGAACATCGCTGCTTGGCGGCAGAAATAGGTACGGTGGTAGTACTTCCCCGGACGAGCTCTCACAAAGAGCTCTACTATCTACTACTGATTCTTAGATAGATATTACTAACCAATCTAATACTGAAATCAAGATAAACTCAAAGCAAGTTCCAACGGTTCTCAACATAGCTCATTACTTTGATACGCTACTTACAACTTGTTACAATCTTCAATAACTTTGTTACGAATGACTTTAAACAATTGTATACATTTCATTTCCTGCTTACAAATACTTAGAAAAGCTTAAGAATGGACGTTTTCACACTCGCAGCGACACGACACCTACACGATATCGTAAGGCCCTTCGCGCACTAGGCAGCCTGGCTGCCGCAGCCTGGCTGCGGCAGCCAGGCTGCGGCAGCCAGAGCGTGTGTATGCGAATGTATGTGGCTGCCGTCAGTCTCCGCGCACTAGGCAGCCACGAATTCCCATATGTTTTACTGGCTGACGCAGCCTGGCTGCGCAACCAGGCTGCCTAGTGCGCGAAGGGCCTAAGAGAGCTAAACTCATACGATTAAGATGCCCCGCGCACTAGGCAGCCTGGCTGCGGTAAAACATGGGAATTCGAGGCTGCCTACGGGCCTAAGATGCGCACCGCGAGATATTTCTCATGTCGTTCTGTCAAAATGTAAGCATTTTGTACCAGTTTAGGAAATATTGCATTATCTGTGGTAATGTTGTCGAGAAACCGCGCCTTTGAATTTTCAACTTTTGACATTTCTGCATGACTATTATCTCGTCCTCAGAGAGGTACGACGACTAAGAAGTGTCAAAAGTGTACATTATGGCGCGTTTTGTCGACACCACAGATAATGCAATAGTTCCTAAACTGGTGCAAAATGCTTACATTTTGACAGAACGACATGACAAATATCTCGCGGTGCGCATGATAGGCCCGCTAGTGCGCGGGCTCCCATACAACGTCATATGTTTGACTGACTGCCTAGTGCGCGGGTGGGGCTAAAACTCTTTCACATCGTTTCGGTGACGATAACGATATTACGTTCAAGCCATTAACATCGTTATCGTGTGGTGTCGCAAGTGTCGTCGGCCAGTGTGCAAAATCTTAATGTCCTATTGTCACGACGCAATTTAGATCCGGGTTAACGTTATCTAACGTCTATTTCAGTAACTTTGATCCCATTACCATATTCACAAATGCCCGGTTCTAATAAATAACGGACATTTATAAGATTACCAATAGTAACGTCAATTATTAATTATCGTAAATTTTTTAATGAATTTTGTGACCAGAATTTGACTTTGAATTTTTTTTAATACCTAATTTGGTGTTATTAACTCGTTCCCTGCCATACGAATATATTCGTTGTAAAAAAAATCTATACCTATTGCCATCCATACAAGATCATCATCTCGAGTATATACGTAATTTTTTTGTTGCCATGAAAAAAGAAATATATGGTAGAGTTCTCATTTTATTTTGAAAGTTTTATTTCCAATGCCGACTAATCGATTCACGTCCTGTTTAGACTGAAACCGCTTTTAATTTTGTAGGTAGCCTCAACTAAACATCTACGAATAAACTCGTAGCTGGCGCTGGATCCTAGATACGCTATACTACGTATTATTTTCGTAGTTGGCAGGGAACGTGTTAAAAAAAACACCTTCACCCCTTTTCGTTTATACCAAAATGGCTTATAATTTGCATTAAATAAAATATAAAGTATATTTCAGCATTATAGTTTGTGTTATTATTTTCTCTTCAAATAAAGGCAGGATTTGAAATCATTGCTTTTCAGAGGGTCAACCATTACATGTTAAATTTTCAACACTTCAAGAAAAAAAAACCGTGCGTGCAGTCCCTACGCGCGGGAGAAGTTATACTTCGAGTGCCACGCATTCACTCTCGCTCTGTGTTTAATGTGAAATTCATTTAGTATTTATTTTTATGTACTTACTTAATAATATGCAGTACTAAACTTTCACTTCAAAATAATAAGTAAAAAGTTGCATGAATACTGCTATCTATTATATTTTGATTGTAGCGTATTATTTCTCCCGCTGTTAGTTGGAACTCGTATAACTTCAAAAACACGGGCGGTTAAATGCTGAATTGCTGAACACTGCCATCTATATTTGATTGTAGCATTTGTAGCGTATTAGCGTATTAGACTATGTCAATCGCGTAACGCAACGTTGTTGGAAGTCGCATTAGAAGTATAACTTCAAAACTAATCTTTTTACGTTTTGTAGACCACTAAATGATATAATATACCTACAGACAGATACGACATTATAAAGTTTATTTTCAGAAGTCCTTTAGTATCATACATTATTGTTAATCTCTCCAGTTTTCGTGAATAAGGTGTTGGGACATGCAGGAACCATTCAATTCATATATATTAGTTGTATACGTAAACATGGCCTCCGATTAATCATTTGCTCTTGGGATTTGACCTAATAATCCTCTTATGGCGAGCTTTGTTTGAGCAGAGATTTCTTGTAAACAATGGCTGGGATTATCTTCGTAGCCACCTTAGACAAGTTGCTCAAGCGAATATATTTTTGCTTGAGAATAAAATATTGCATCTGACTAACTTTAACACTGCTCTGTCACACTGGTGCGAAGGTTAGGAATTTAAGACGTAATAATTTATTATAAATAAATATTCGTAAACCTTTATTGTGAACGTGGGTGAATAAGGGATGTCAGTGTTTTTACAGTTAATTTCTGCCATATTCTACTTAAATAACATGTAAACTTAAATAATCACTTATAAGCGGAGCTTATAAGAAAGTTTCTGTGACTATGAAATAAAAACTACTTTTGCGATCAAAACCTTCTTTGCGAAGTCTCTTTTTGAACTTTTTTTTTAATGTAATGTTTCAGTTTTTTACGCAGTTTTTTTAAAAACGTGGAAAGTGAGTGAATGTGTGTTTCTGAAATTAGAATGGGGAAATCATTCAAAAAGTCGTTCGGGAAGTTATGGAACTTTGCGTGGCTTGTGGCGACGAAAGTGTTTCTGGTAAACTTCTTTTAAATATAAAATCTTTTGAAGCTGACTGACAATCAACGCACAGCCTAAACTATAAGTCCTAGAGGTATGAAATTTGGAGGGTAATATCCTTATATATGGTGTAGGGGTTCACTTAGAAAGGAATTTTGAAAAGTCGCACCCTAAATGGTCTAAAAGTAGGATCAAAGATTCGTATGCTGCTACAACACGAGCAAAGCCACGCGTGACAGCTAGTTTCCATACATTCATTTTCTATTCTTACATCTTGTAACAGCAAAGTAATAAATTCTGATATTTTTTTACCTTAAAACCACATTCAATCATCAACTTTAATAAGTTATCGTGTAAAATATAGACAAGAAAGAACCTTGGCCGGTATACGAAAAAGCGTAAACCATCTGTTCTAAACATTATGATTTAAAACTTTGTTGAAAACAGAACCGATCACTAAGCCTATAACTCAGCCATTGTTTGATCAAAATGTGTTTATTGTTTTAGTGTAAAAGATTAACTCAACCACAGATCATATATTACTAGTAACTCAACCCAGTTGGAAAAAACCTTGGCACATTTTGGTGAACTACATTTTTCAATCAGGAGAGACGTCAAAAACTCGTTGATCTTTCGTTATGACGTCATCCTTGTTAGAATTTTTCTTGTGATCTAAAGCTTGCTGACTAGAGGACCATTGTCCTCTAGTCCTGTGGCATTCCCCAGGAAAACTGCAAAAATAAGTCTCGGAACGAAAATTTTAAACAAATTATCCGTCTGGTCCATCCATGATACATCAGTTGCTCTAGCAGTCGTTAAACTATGACAAAAGCCCTTGGGTGGCTTTAAAACTCCGACAGAATAACCCCCTACTGGCAAACTGTGGCAATTTTGGCTGATCTATAATTTCTAAGCCGTAATCTGCTCTGTCGAGCGGAGCTCGCTTCTGTACTGAAGGTATTTTTCATCAGATTGAATAATGCAGCTGTTTGTTTTGTTCCAGGTAGTACCAATGTAAGCACGGAGCCGAAATGAGATGAGTATGCGCGTGGCGTGGGCCAGATGGTACTGGATTGTGATACTGACCACGTGTGCCGCGAGAACCGCCAGCGACTGGCTCGACTGCGCCCACATCGCCACCTGCCGCTGCAAGTGGTCTTCAGGAAAAAAGACCGCTACGTGTGCATCCAGTGACCTGCGCCGCCCGCCCTCACTCTCATCAGACGTCCAGGTCCTTGACCTACACGATAACCCCCTAAGAAATCTCCCCAAAGAAGTCTTCTCAAATATCGGACTGCTAAACTTACAACGACTGAACCTCCGAGCGACGAATCTACGATCTATACACGCTGATGCGTTTTTAGAGTTGAGAATTTTAATAGAAGTCGATCTAGGAGACAACGACCTCTCACATTTACCACGAGACATATTTAGAGGCAACGAAAGACTGCGGCTGGTAGTGCTGACGAATAACCCACTGACCACGCTCATCGCGGACCAGTTCCCACCGCTTCCGCATTTGCGAATGCTTTTATTGGACGGTTGCAGACTAAGGTCGATACACACAAATGCTTTGCGAAATCTCAAGTCTTTAGAAACGATAGATTTACGCAGAAACCAGTTGACATTTCTACGTTTGATTACATTTTCTTTACCAGCTTTGAAAACTGTGTCTCTATCAGGGAATCCGTGGAGATGTGACTGCAGGTTACGAGAATTTAAGGACTGGTTCCTAGAGAGTAAGCTTGGTACCGAGGATTTGCTCTGCGTTGAGCCAACAACGCAAGCTGGAAACAAGTGGCGGAACGTCCCAAGTGATAGAATGGCCTGCCCCCCAGAAGTCAGGTCCAGTACTTTAGTGGTCAGAGCTGAAGTTGGTTTAGCAACTTCTTTCGGTTGTTGGGTCCATGGAGTACCAAAGCCGAACGTCACGTGGTTGTTTGACGGCGTGGATGTACATAATAGTACCATTGATTGTGATATGGAAGAGAATGACACCACGGTGGATGATGATTCTGAAGACAGAGTGCCTGGTAGTGTCAGATGGGTAAACATTACACTCCTGAATGTAACATCGAGCGCAGCTGGAGAGTGGTCATGTATGGCAAGAAGTGTGGCTGGTGAAGCTCGAGCTATCATAAGCCTCGTCTTGCCAAGGTCGCAGACGGCCACAGCGAGAACTGCTCCAGGAATCCCTCAGTTACTAGGTGTAGTTTTTGGTGCTCTTGGGATTCTAGCAAGTCTTGGCTTCATAGCTGCTGTGGCCTGCTGGCATTTGAGGAGAAGAACTGTTCCACCGAGTCGAAGTTTTACAGATCAAGAGAAGAGACTCATCGATGCGTCAGTCGTCGTCAGCTGTGACAGGTCGATCGGTAACATGGCATCACCGTGCGACTTTGAGCTGACTGAACGGTCCAATGATGACCAGCCCAGAGGCTGTGGAGGGTTCGACCCCGTGCACATAACCATAGAAGGTACGCCTGGGGCGTTTCCTCCCCCACCAGCGGAGTTCGCTGTCCCGGTTCCATATGGAAACATTTTCATATCTGTCCAGGTAGCAGGAAGGGGAGAGCCGGGGAAGTATCCCGATCTGCTGAGTGGGGGAGCTACCCTACCAAGGCGGAACAGAACGTGTTGTACTGTGCCAGCGTACGACAATATGGGACCTAGAGTGACAGCCACAGGAAGTTCGACCTGGTCGCTTCCAGGAGCCAGTTCTGAGCATGTGGATCAGCTGGAGACTCCAGTGCTAACGCTGCCACCGCCACCGCCTGAGTTTGTTTCCCTCTAGCCCAGGCCGCTGGTACTAGACGCCTCGAATCTCAGGTGACCTGGTACCACAACTCAGTCAATTAAGACTACCCCCAATTTTATTGATAGTTTGACGTGATTAATAATTTTAATGTAAATAGTAAAGCGCTAAGTGTGGACGATGTGTGACATCTTTATAAATACGTAAAGGGTCTTGTACACTGTGTCACACTGACACAAATGATAATGGAATCTTCATGTGAAATATTGAGAAAATTATTAAAGAACAATTGAGATCTTTTACGTATATTTTCAAGTTATTATTTTATGTCATGTTAAAAGAATGTCCTGTCAATTTGGTAATGTAAGGCATAGTGTACAAGACCCGTAAGGTTGTTATCAAATTAATTTTAGTATAAGGTGACCTTGTTGCAATGTTTGGAACCGAGTGCGAGAGTTAGTTACCCGTTTTTTTCTAGATTTTTCTTTTAACTTTTCCTATGTCTTCCTAACTTTTGTAAATATCGTTTATTATACATTTTCCCAAACATAAGACTGACCCTTTTGTCTTGTTTTCTCTCTTGTTACTTACTATGTATTAAGCTGTATTTCTTAGTGTCAACAATAGCTTCTAAACGTGCCAACAGACTGGGGCTCCTTTGTAATACCGGTAAATTGTAAGTTGTTAAAAATACCAGTAAGGTAAATACGAGAACCGTCTAGTAATAAAACTGGTATTTTTCTCGCAAGCTGATGAGTGGTAGAATTATTATGATTCACATCTAATAATACCAGGGGCATATTCCCCTGGTATTATTAGAAAATTATGAAAATAAAAATAAAAAACCAAACGTGATAGCAGTAAGTAATTGCAGTATTTATGATAACGCGTCTGCCTGTCAAACTATTCCATGTATTTTTCATTATTTTTAAGGAAACGGCAAAGAAAACTTTAATCACATATTGATTCATAAACTGTATATATCGATGCCAAATACTCATTCACTTAATTGCAACACCCTCTAGTCTTTTGGCACAAAAATTTCTTTCAAAGCGAAAATATCTAATGTAAAGAAAATAAAACAGATCACGTAAAATACCGTCGTTTTATTGGTTCAATTTATTGGTATAGTTTCTTTTATGATGTCTTACCCTTCCCTCGGTTTAAGTGCTGGTGCAGTGGAGAATGAATCTCTGCAGTGAATCTAGGTCACTTAAAGAATGTGACACTGCTAAGTTAATAGATCGATATAACACCATTTATAAAAAAAATACAATAAAACACCCAAATTGGTAATAAAAAGTTGTAGACAAGATGATTACTACCGAATTATAGAAAATCTAACGCCTATGTATTTTAAGAAAAAATACAATTTAGCTTTAATTTTATGCAAAGTGAACACGCTGTTTTCCTGAGCTGTGTATGACTTGAACCTTTATAGCGTCAAAATTTATTGTACTTAGCGTAATGGAAGCGTACCATGAAATTATTCAAGTGCGTAATTAACTTAGATGCTCCTATTACTGAAACTTGGAAACTTAAATTAGTGAACTAGCTTCAGCAAGTTTTGGCTATTATGACGCTTTGATATTTAGGAGAAGTTCTGAGGTTCACAGTTAAATTTAAATTTAGCGTAGGTATTTATTTGTATGCATGATTTTGACTGCAAGCAGAGGGAACGTCATTCATGAAGTTCTCCAACCGGTATCAATAGCGGTAAGATTGGATTTTTTATTACCTTACCCCGGGGTATCAGGTAATATTATACTAATTTATTTATATTTTTTCAAAAGTCTAGAAAAAAATGTATCTAGCTTGCAACCAATAAACTTACACCTTGTAACAAAATGATTTCTTAAACGAATAATCATTTCAAAGATAATATAAACATACAAAGCGTTTTTTTTTATTTATTTATTTATTTTATGGAAAACCAACAGCTTAAATTAACTAGATAAACATTTTTATAGCAGTAGAAAGCCAATTACAGGTTTTCACGAATACGTTGACATAATAGTTACACATACAACTGTGAACGTCTGGTCGACGACAAAGTGACTACAAATTTAACTACGTACACTATGATCTTAAAGAGGGATTTAAATCCCCAAAGAATTCTCTATTCAACCGCTGTCTAGCCGAACCAACACTCGTGCAGAATAAGTCAAAACCAAAACGTTTGCCGCGTATTAAAGTTATCGCCTGCGCGCCACAGAAAAGAGTTCTGCCTATAGTTGGTATTGAAGGTATATTTTGGTACAAAAATTAGAGATTTAACGATTGCACACACTTTAAAATATATAATAACACGTTTAAACAAGCAAGATAATAATAAGAAAGAAATACAAGTAATAAAAGTCAGTTTTTACACGTTTGCGCGCGCGTCAATGTACTACTCTCTGTAGCGCGCGGGTCGTCTTATTGCTCGCGCCTGGCGGCAGATGGCGCTAGGCGCTTCGGCGTTTTCGAAACACTTTTTCAAAATAGTAGGTACGTCATTTCCGTCGCATGGTACAACCACATCTCCAGGATCCGGTTGGGTCGTTGACTGTCTAGGCGTATGGCGCGCTACAGAGATTAATAATTTTTACTACAAGTTCCGTAGAAAATACGCGTGCAAGAAAACAACATTATAACAAATCAGCCGCATACAAACTCGTTAAAAATAATATAGAGCTTTTTTGCAAATGGCCTGCGTCTGAAAAAAACATTGTTACCAAAGTCTTCCTAATAACCCGTACGATAAGCCAAACAAAAACATAAAACAAAAGAGTTGTGTTTTATAAAGCCATTTTTCATTTATTATTACTCCGCGAAAACACGCAATGCAGGATTTAGACGCAGTTTTATTGAACAGATGGATCACTCTACATGTCCACAAATAATCTGTTTTAGAACCTGTGTTCATTTTGAATTTTGTAATTGTTTTTATAATTAAAACGTAATCATTGTTTTATCCAGAACTTTTTAAACTGAAGATTTTGATTTAAAATGCTTGTCACTAACTTGGAAACATTGTTTGTTAAAATTATGGACAGATGCCCATAAAAATGACATTATTTTGGCTGTGAAAAAAAGTAGAGCAAGCGATAGCTCATTAAATGATAAGCATTTAGTAATCAACTTGAAGTTTTTTTATCAAATAAAAAATAATATTCGAAGCCTTTGGAATGTAAGTATGCACCAGCGGCTATGCTATTGAGCTAGGAGGTATGCCACCTCCTTGGCCGCGGAACGACTAGAGGTGTCCGTGTATCCGGCACCGGAAATTGTCCGGGAAACGCGGCCAGATTACGCACAAAAAGGGTTAAACACTGTGTGGCGTCGGCCGGTGAATTTTTTGTTCTCATGTAAAATGTTTCTATGCTACAAAGCACTTGTGTCGTAGCTGGTTTAGTTAATCTTCATTGATTATCAAATAGGGACGTTCCGCATGGTCACTTTGGGTACTAGTATACTATTATATAATCTGTGCTTTGGGTAAGTGACCGTTTATGACATTTATATCTGAGCGCTTCCGTGCTTTGGAGTGCTTTGAACTATTGTTCCCAGCTCTAGTAGTAAATAAACCATGACGGAGGCCTTAAGGCGGCCTAAAAACTCCGTTACTAGAGTTACTCATACGAACTTACTTCCTCCTAAAGTCAAAGTCAAAGTCAAAAATCTTTTATTCAATAAAATCTCACTGATCACTTTGAATCGTCATTACGTTTTGTATGATTAGGTATGATTACAATTTTTTTTTATTGGATGATTTGGAGCTAGTTCGTCCCAAGCTTGTTTGTCTTCTAAATAATCAGATATTTTATAGTATGCTTTTAAAAGAAGTATCTGTTTTATTACATTTTTGAACTTGCCAATCGACAACTGAGACACATCACTTGGGATTTTGTTAAAGAAGCGTACACATTGCCCTTTGAAAGATTTACTAATTTTTGTGAGCCTAGTGGTGGGAACAGCGAGTTTGTCTTTATTTCTAGTGTTAACATTATGATTATCACTTTTTTTGTTGAATAGATTAATATTTTTTTGAACATACAATAAGTTTTCATAGATGTACTGGCAAGGTATTGTCATTATATTTATTTATTTAAACTTATTTCTTAGTGATTCTCTAATTGGTAGTTAAATTAAAAATATTATGTATTTTGGATAGGTATTTTTTGTTATCAACGTTTAAAACTGCTGTTTCTCTATGAATAACGAAAACTTTAATAATCTTCAACCTCAACACTTTATAATGAAAACCACAAAGTTGAGAGGATGACGGAATGAAAATATGTCTAAGAATATTGCTATTGCCTTTTCACATGCAGCGAGTATACTGCTTAAATAAAAATTAAGTGAGATAAACATCGTAGTTTCAAACAATTGATAAAATATAACTAAATATTCTCTAGAAATCTTGGTTATTACATTATGTAATATTAAACTCGTATGCTAAGTAAGTGGTCGAACACAACGCCTTCTAGTCCCAAACTAAGCAAAGCTTGTACGATGGAAACTAGATGGCTGATAGAATATATGCATACATTTTTTTTTTTGTAAATACATACTTATAATACATAGAAACACCCAGATACAGAACAAACATCCATGTTTGCCACACAAATGTTTGTTCTCGGTGGGGATCGAACCCACGACCCACAGCACGGAAGGCAGAGCTACTACCGACTGAGGCATGACGCCTGTCAATCATTCGAGACTTAAGCTTTTTTATCTTTAGCTCCATAAAATCCTAGAAATACACTGAATGCATACCTTAATTTCTAATTTGATGGTGGTGTAGCGCCATCTATCTCGCTACATAAGAACTAACATGAGAAATATCCTAGATCGCGCAAAACGAAGTTATCACGGAGTTTGAACATAAGTAATACTACCGAATACCATCCATCGGTCCTCGGACCCCGAGCCAAAGGTCGCTCGGCGTGGAAGATCTTCCCTTTTCGTAGGAGGACACTTATCCTACCATGTTCTCCTCAGTGGCATTACCAATAATCGAACGCATGTGAAAAGGTCGTGTTGCAGCTAAACGTGAAGTTATTGTGTACTTTGCTCTCGGCTTATTTTAATCCTTCGTTATAATATTATTTATAGCCGCGGGATAAGCAAACGCATAAAGAGGAGTTTTCCTTAGAAGAATAGGTGTATTAACGGAACCCCTTGTTAATATTTAACGAGTATTTATTGCGTATTTACCGTTTCAATTGCTTAAACAATTTTCCCATTATTATAATAATATGCTAAGTGTAAGAATGAATTTATTAAAAAAGAAAACTATTACGGTATTTACAATATTCACAATATAAATACTTAATGGGTAAGAAAGGAGTGACAACTGAGATGACGGCTGATAGAAGAGCATGGAAAAAAAACACATTGTTGTGCCGACCCCACATAAAGTGGGAAAAGGGCAAGGAGATGATGACAATATTTAAATACTTAAGGTGCATTGGGGTAATTGTGAAAATGGGTATATTCCGAAAATCCATAAAATCTAGTAACATAATGCGATATTTTCCTGTTGGCAACATTGGTCTAGACGCCATCTTGATTGGCATCGCCGTGACAGTCCTATATATCCTCGTGCCAATAGGAAAATATCGCATTATGTTACTAGATTTTATGGATTTTCGGAATATACCCATTTTCGCAATTACCCCAATGCACCTTAATAAATATTCATGGACATTTCACACAACGCCTAAACCACAGATTATATAATACCCTAAACTAATTTGATAAATAAATAAATGTTTTTTTAATATTGTATGTATGTTAGTCTCTAAGGTATATATTGATATGGGTCCTAGAATAAGCTATTACATCTCGTACCTTTCTTAAGTTGCCCGAAATAAAGTTTTATTATTATTATTATTATTATTAAACTAAGCATAGTTTGTAACTATGGAAACTAGATCGCTGATAGAATACTTAAATACATTTTTTGCGCTAAATACCGTTGTTTATTTAGATGTCAAACCGCCACATTGTATTTCAAAGTATTTTCTTAAAAGGTAAATACTCGTACTTTGACTGTAGTTACTTCAATTTTGAATTACAAAAATATCCAAAAAGATATCTACATACCTTTCTATCGCATATCGTAGTAAAACATTTTTTCTACCTTTGGAAATAAATATTGGGATATAGACATAGACATATACATAGACAGGCATTTATTTGCTTATAAAGTAACACACAAAATACACCTACAGAACTAAACTAACAACACTACGAAGAAACAAAAATTACACAGAAAAAAAACGAGATGAGTGGATTGAGTATAGGTAGGTAGCTAGGTAAGCTGGCAAGTGCTTGTGTGCTACAGCAGCAAAAGGGTTTCGACTCAGCGTATGCCTCACCACCCAAAGGTAGTTAGGAGATATCAATAAAATAGACCACAACACGACTTCGACACGGAACCCATCTAAAACACTTCCCGTCCATCTTTCAAGTCTTATCCCGAGGAAGCACTCTTCATCACGCCAAAACACCAATATCCACCCACAGATCAGTTAACAGGAGATAGCGTAAAGGGGCGTGGCACAGTGGCGGTTATTATCCCTCTTCACACACTGTTGTGCACGATTTATACGCGAATGAAAAAAGACGCGTGTTATCAGATAACTCCAAATAGTGCACGCTCGCCGCTCGTGGCACATGCTTGACCAAGCATGTGCCACGAGCGGCATCTTCACCGATTTTAGTTAAGCGACGTTCTGCCCGATCACTATTTGGATGGGTGACCGTTAGTCGCATTTACATCCGAGCGTTTCCGTGCTTCGGAGAGGTACCTTAAACTGTCGGTCTTTGCTCTAGCAGTCATTAAGCCATGACGGAGGCCTTAAGGCGGCCTAAAAACTCCGTCACCAGAGTTGAACACTAACTCATACGAGCTTGCCTGCTTGCTTACTCCAAATATTAAGATAAATTCTTTTTTAGTTACTAGTATAATATTTTATTATATAGATCTGTGATAGTATTATGATCTGTGATAAAGGGAAACATAAGAATGCAAAAAATGCAAATATTAGGTAAAATCCGTGGTTTTATTGAAAAAATCGAGATAGATAGATAGATATATTCTTTATTGCACACCAAGAAAAGAAGAAAAACAAAAAAAAGAGAAAAAAGTTTTAAGTATGAGGTACAATGGGCGGTCTTATCGCTATAAGCGATCTCTTCCAGACAACCTTTGGATGGACAGAAGCAGTTGAACGGGGCGCACATAAAAATAACCTGGAATATACATAATACATAAATATAATTTAACCTATACACATACAAAACTAATATGGATAAATACATATACCTACACATTTACACACACATATATATATATATATATATATATATATATACAATTATCATATACCTACAATAATATAAATGGATTTTTTTTTGATAATATTAAAAATACCTACAAGAGATTTACGATGACGTTGAATGTAAGGAAGAAAGATAGTGCTGGAGAACCATACTTTTAAAAATAGGAAGGGATTTAGCATGTCGGATGGAAGTGGGTAATGCATTCCAAAGTTTAGTGGCTTCGAGAGTAAATGAGCTACTGTAGAATTTACGATTGTCGAGCCTACGATTATGGTCAAAGTTGCCATCCAAATAGAATTACTGTCGATTATGCAGCGTTAGTACAATTTGACCAACGAAATTGGATGTCGAGCACGCAAAAATGACCACGTGCGTCGAATGGTTTATCTTCTTTACTTAGTTGATCGATGACTTCATTTCACATTTCACTCAATAGACGGTTTTGGGGACCTCTCGATTAGAAAGGGTACGACAAAAACACTTATCCCATAACTAGAGAATGCACTTGATATTGGACTCTATATCGATACAAATAAGGACGATAGTGGGTCAGTAAAAGGTAGAGGTAAGTTTGGTTGGAGTTCAGTGGATTTTCATCAGGGAATTCATTGATAAAATTCAAAGTACTTAAATTTAGTGATTAATGTATTGAGAATAAAGTTTAGATTTATCTGAGCCAATGAAAATAATATAAATTAAAATTAATTATGAGTTGATTTTTGACCTTGTCTTTCCTGTGGATATGGCTGACTAGGCTGAGAGGATGGTATAAGTGCTGGGCCTACTCCATCTAAACATTGTCCCAGGCACTACAGTGTGTCGTTAAGTGTAGGCATAGGTTGCCTCCTGACGCTGTATAAATCATCTTCAGTATAAAGGCCTATTATACACGGTGTAACCTAAGTACCCTATAAGTCAGAAGGTGAGGTATTCTACAGGTCATGGCGAACAGTGTTTGTTCTACGACTTTTGAGATTTCAAAGTTTTTCATTCATGAAATGAACTCATAACTTTTACTTAAAAGGTACCTACACACAGTTACCGTGTGCGTGCTACGCGGTAGGATGGTACCTACGTGTACATGCATGTGTATGTGTTTACGCAAATAGTAAAAAAAACACTTAGGGTTGTTGCAAATTTATAAAATAATAAAAGTTGTAATTTTGTGTGAAAATTTCAATTACGAGTTATTGACCCTTTGCACATGTCCAAGCACTCAGGAGGTCGGTATGATTACGCTACCTTCGGGCTTATAGGGTAATTATGTTACACCTTGTATATTTCTTACCTATGTAAGGAAGAATGCTAAAAAAAACTATAATGTGGTAAGCAATACCTATATCCAAGTAAAAATATCACAATTGCTTAAAAACATCAAATTTAATGTAATGTGTAATAAAAAAATTATTACTAAAATAATTTTTGACCCAGGTTTGACAGGCGTCATGGCTCAGTCGGTAGTTGCTCTGCCTTCTGTGCTGTGGGTCGTGGGTTCGATCCCCACCGAGAACAAACATTTGTGTGTAGCAAACATAGATGTTTGTTCTGTGTCTGGGTGTTACTATGTATGTAAGTATGTATTTACAAAAAAAAAGTATATATGTATTCTATCAGCCATCTAGTTCCCATAGTACAAGCTTTGCTTAGTTTGGGACTAGAAGGCGTGGTGTTAAAAAAAAAAAATATTCTTGGACATTACACACAACGCCCTCTAGTCCCAAACTAAGCAGAGCTTGTACTATGGAAACCAAATTGCTGATATAGTACTTATATAGGTACGTTTTTTTTTTTTGTAAATACATACTTATAATACATAGTAACACCCAGACACAGAACAAACATCTATGTTTGCCACAGACAAATGTTTGTTCTTGGTGGGGATCGAACCCACGACCCACAGCACAGAAGGCAGAGCTACTACCGACTGAGCCATGACGCCTGTCAATGTCCGTGAATATTTATTTATTTATTTATTAGGTTGTAATAAAATATACCAAAAAAAATATCTGCAGTTACCTACTTACTGTTGGTAAGCAAATAAGTGGAAACCGTAATATCTGTTGTCCCCCAACAGCTTTCCTACCCGCCATGGACCCTGAATACCAACTACGTAACCAATACAAAGCAAAAAAATAATAGTTAAGATAAATACTTTGTAGAACTGAAACTCACTTTGTTAAAATCATAATGTGTTCTCATGAAAACTTCAAACTTTTCCAGGTGCGTAAGTAATTTAATCAAAGCAATTTTTTGACTCAAGTCTAAAGTAATACAAGGCTCAAGCATTAAATTGACAGATTCTCATTGAAAAATGTAAAAAAAAATATTTTGCGAGTTTTTTTAATGAAGCTTTAGTAAAAACAGTGACATTCACTTCTACGATCAGAGTGTTCACCTAGACTATAGTAGGTGCCAAATAACACCGCAATACAGGTCATTCACCCACCTTCAAAACGATGTCGCAAAATTCAATTTATGAATGGCTAATTCTGTCGCTTTCCATACACACCTGTCGCTAAGACGGTAATCGCTCGAATTTCGTAGTACTGTTTTTTTACCATTCATAAATTGAATTTTGCGACATCGTTTTGAAGGTGGGTGAATGACCGGTATTGCGGTGTTATTTGGCACCTACTATAGTCTAGGTGAACACTCTGATCGTAGAAGTGAATGTCACTGTTTTTTCTAAAGCTTTACTAAAAAAACTCGCAAAATACATTTTTTTTATTTTTCAATGAGAATCTGTCAATTTAATGCTTGAGCCTTGTATTACTTTAGACTTGAGTCAAAAAATTGACACAGCATAAACAACAAAAGAAAAAAAAAATCTACGCACAAACATTTCTAGTGAATCGATTATTATCATAGCAAAAATAATAGATTAAAAAGAAAAAACATGTAAATATCGATTTTTTCCTGAAATCTATGCAGGTTAGTTATTTATAAATGAGATCCGTTTCTATCACACAAACAAAAAATGAATTAGTTTATAGTTTATACCAGAGGAAAGTTGGCACAGAATTGTGTCATTTTTTTTTTACTATTTATTTTACGTCTAGACTGGACGAGAAAATAATAATATTGGGTGTTATGATTTTATAATACGAAATAGTAAAATAATCGTTTGTATTGTTTTTTTTTTTATATAGAGCCATTTATTTTATCAAATAGAATATAGTTGGGTTGGTAGTAGGAAGGCTTCTACACGTTCACACCATGGATATCACAAATTGATGGTAAAAAAAGAAATACCGATATTATAACCCCCCTTTTTTTATACAACTCAATGATTTACGTCATGGCTCAGTCGAACCCACGACTGACGACGACGAAGGGTCGTGGGTTCGATTCCCACCAAGAAGAAACATTTGTGTGTTGCAAACATAGATGTTTGTTCTGTGTCTGGGTGTTACTATGTATTATAAGTATATATTTACAAAAAAAATTATATAAGGCCCAGAACAAACGGTGAAACGCAAAAATGACGAAACTGCAACTACTAGTTACTTTTGAGTTGCATTTAAGTTTCTGCCATAGATTCCGTTGAGAGACCACACATGACGCGACCAGTTTGAAACCGGTTTGAAACGCGTTGCAAATCAGTCGCATTGAAACCGGCGTGCAGGAAACTCGCGTTGCGTTTCATTCATTTACATAACCACAATTTCTTCGTCACTTGAAGAACTCATTATGCAGACGTCTTTTCTCAACGAAAACCGAAATGATTGTGGTTGCAGCGTGTGTGGAAAATGGTTGAAACTGGTTTCAAATCAATAATTTCAAAAGGATTTAGTTGCAGTTTCGTTTCACCGTGTGTTCTGGGCCTAAGTATTATATCAGCAATCTAGTTTCATAATACATCAGTCATAGTAAATAAATAAATAAATGAATGAATGAATGAATGAATGAATGAATGAATGAATGAATAAATAAACAGTACAAGCTCTACTTAGTTTGGGACTAGAGAGCGTTGTGTGTAATGTCCAAGGATATTTATTTATATAATGATTGAAGAAGCCGATATCAGTAGTAGTGCTTCCCCGGACGAGATCTTTCACAAGAAGTTCTACTATACTAGGTGCCAAATAACACGGCAATACAGGTCATTCGCCCACCTTTACCACGATGTTGCAAAATTCAATTTATGAATGGCTAATTCTGTCGCTTTCCATACAAACCTGTCGCTAAGACGGTATCGCTCGAATCTCGTTAATACTGTTTGTTTACCATACATAACTTGAATTTTGCGACATCGTGGTGAAGGTGGGTGAATGACCTGAATTGCGGTGTTATAGTTCTACTACACAACGCTCTATTAAAATCTCTATTTAAAAATACCGAAATAATAAAACACTATCAGCGGTATCTATAAAAAGCCGCACCAGCCTAAAATATGACAGCGCTCAAGTATTTTTTCCCGTAAATCTTCCCAATTTCCCGGGATAACCCGCCGATATATTACGATAAACCCGAGGAAGCAGGTAAAGTTTCAAACTAGGTACTGGCAACACAACAGAGAGGTTATTCTATTAATAAAATCTAGAAATATCTTTAGGTTTTGTATATTGGTGCTGATTCCATTGCTGCAGTGGTCTATACTTCACTGGCCTGCAACTAAAGCACAGTTTCACCAAAGTCTTGCTAACAGAGTGCTACGTAATTGGGCGTCAAAATGTCAAGCGACTAAATTAAAACGACGTTCAACGCTGTTTAAATAAAACGCAAGCAGATGTATTTTTGTTTAGCTGGTTTATATGGTGGTCGTCAGATCAGCGATTAGATTTAACAGTCTGTTATTTAACAAGCTGTTAGTTTAACTTTTTTTTTTTTTTTAATTATTTAGCGTACTTGTACTACCATAATACTTATACTCTCATTATATTACGATCTAGCCAAAAGGCAGGCTAATTAGTAATTTTACATTGACATAAATTTTTAACATAAATTATTCTAAGAATGTGTCCATTGGCACTTTTCTTATTGTCTCTAATTACTTAAGGCGAAGACACTTTGTTGTTGTGTTCTTTATTTATTAGTTTAACTAACAGAGCATGGTGAAACCGGCCCTAAGTATCACACTTTTAAAATTATATTTTTTCTAAACTATAGAAGTTAGAGTTTTAAAATAAAAAACGATTTATAGAAGGTTTTATCAGCTTTCAGTAAAACTATAGTAAATTATACATTAATCACATTTTTAACGTAAAAAGAAGATAAAACAATAAAATATGCATTTTTAGCGTGTTGACTTGGTGATCAAGAACGCTAGTGTAGTTTTGACAGCATTCAAAATTTTGCCGTCTCTCTCTCTAATAAATCGAAACCAAAAAGACGGGTCTGTCAAAAGCTAATAAAGAAAAGTACAACAACAGAGTCTGCACCATTATCATATGCAGGCGTCATGGCTCAGTCGGTAGTAGCTCTGCCTTCCGTGCTGTGGGTCGTGGGTTCGATCCCCACCAAGAGCAAACATTTGTGTGGCAAACATAGATGTTTGTTCTGTGTCTGGGTGTTTCTAAGTATTATAAGTATGTATTTACAAAAAAAAAATATGTATGTATTCTATTAGCCATCTAGTTCCCATCGTACAAGCTTTGCTTAGTTTGGGACTAGAAGGCGTTGTGTTAAAAGTGTCCGTGAAATGATTTATTTAAATTATTTATTTATATACGTCTCAAAGACTGTGCCCGCTCTGTACATTTATGAGGTCGCCAAATTTATAAAAAACAATGACTCTCTTTTTGAGAAAAATCGTAACATAAATAAAAGACTAGCAACTATTATTCGTCTGAAGATGCCAGTGCCTAAGCTGGAAACTTACAGAAAAAACTGTGTATATATGGCCCCTAATTTACAACTCCCTACCAAAAAATATTGTTGATCTTCCTTATAAAAAGTTTTGTACTGAGTTGGAAAAATGGTTGATATTGGAGAGCTTTTATTCAGTTTCTGACTTTTTGAAGAAGGGTTCGTGTCGCTTCTACAACTATTAATAGGTAGGTACTTTTGTTGTTACAGTGACTTATAGTGTGTTGTTTTATCGAACCTAGTAGTTAAATACTTAGCTGATGACCTAAAAACTTTTGCACGCCAATCACTTTGGTAAAAATATGCGGCACTTATTTATACTTTTACATCTTTGTACTTATATTACCATATTTTTATGCAAATATATGAATTGAATTGAAATTGAATTGAATTGAAAAGTCGAATGTCTTTTGTAATTTTTATGACATGTCAATTTAACAATTTTAGTGCGAATTCACTAGACGGACATGCCCGTCGGACCTCGCTACTATAGGTCTGTGCATGTTCGCTGTTCGCGGGCATGTCCGCGAGCATGTCCGTCTTGTGAATTCCCCGCTTTAAAAGAGAAATTACATAGGTACAGGAAAGAACATGAAAGTACAATGGACAGCCTTATTGTCAAAAACAATCTCTTCCAGGCAACCTTTGGATGGAAGCATGTTATGAAACTTAATGTGTTACCAGCCTAATGTGGAACTAAGCCTGTTGCCCATATATCGTAAGAGTTACGGCCGTGTGCACACTTGGAAGTATGCCACGGAAATATTGATGGCCACTTTGGATATTTTTGCATTGTAATAACGAAAATGCACCGACTTATCTTTTAATGTACTTTACAAAAACGTACCCACAGTTTTTCCCAAAAAAAAAACTTGTAAATCTGTAGAGCAAAACCGGTTTTTACAGTTTTGCAGAAGATGTTTTGCTCACGGCTTGTTCAGGCACGGTAGATACTCTTTTTTTTTTTGGAAAAAAGTTCCAGATATCACTGCTATACCGTATCATGCTGCGAAGTAGCTAGTGGAAATATAAAAAAAAATGAAATCTCCATTGTAAGGAGTTCTTAGTGAGGACATCTGAAATATACCTTCCTAATATTTAATTAATAATAATAAAAATTATAATAATAATAAGTCAACTAAAATTACCTAACTATAATAAATAACTCGATTATTATTAGATTAGTAACAGTAAAAGGAGGCTAATAATAAATAATAATAATAAAATATTTAATTAATATCTAGGTTTGCTTTATGAAGGTAAAAAAAAAACTATACAAACGAATATAACATAGTACAGATTATTCACACTGTATTATTTCCATTACGTTATTTGTTCAAGATCTATTACGTCTTAGGGGGTGGTAATAAAGTTCAATCTTTGTCACTTAAGCTGCTGAGAGGTAATATTAAAACTGGCAGTACTTACAACATTTTATCTACGTTGTTCCAAATCGGCATGTCCTAGTTAAAGATGCATTGCTATAATATAAAAAATAGCTATAAGATAAAATATAGCTCAAAGCAGTTTTCATTTAAAGCCTTTAAAACAAAACATAGGTTATAAGTAACAAATCTGATTAATTATACAAAAAAGAAAAATAGTTTTTAAATAATAGGAAATAAAAAAGTACATTATTGTAGTAGATACACGTACCCATCCAGAGGTAAGTATGGTCACACACATTCTCGCTTCGTGTCGGATGCAGGCAAACAGAGCCCGTAGTCTGAGTTTTGTTTTGTTCATCGAAACGCATATCGAGAAGCGACTTGCGAGATATTTTGTATGAAACCCGATAAACGCCTCTATAGTAATTGCCAAATAACACCGCAATACAGGTCATTCACCCACCTTCAAAACGATGTCGCAAAATTCAATTTATGAATGGCTAATTCTGTCTCTTTCCATACAAACCTGCCGCTAAGACGGTAATAGCTCGAATCTCGTAGTACTGTTGGTTTTACCAATCATAAATTGAATTTTGCGACATCGTTTTGAAGGTGGGTGAATGACCTGTATTGCGGTGTTATTTGGCACCTACTATAGCTAGATTTGATACATTTGCAAACAATTTTATCTATATACAACAACTGCAAGTTTCTAGATTTTCACTTGTCACAAATCAACATCCGTAGCACTAGTATTATGATAGTCATTTGTTCCTATAACATTTTATAGGTACTCTATTTAAATTTTTAGTAGAAGATCTCAATAGATGTTCGTGCCATAGACCTTGTAACATAGCTTTTAAAGATTTTTTATTGTTTTATCCTTTTGTAATATTGTTTTATGTAAATATTTTATAATGTTTTTGCTAGAATAACGCCTTGGAGTACTCTGTAATGTTATTTTATTATGAATAAACTAGCCGTCTCCCGCGGCGTTGCTCGCGTTAGGGTGTGACTTTTCAAAATTCCATTTCCTCGCTTTTCTGTTGAAATTTGTCCTGAATTTTCTTTGCTTTAAACCTCACGGAGCCCGAGACCTTTCCAACGAATGCAAAACCGTGGAAATCGGTTCGTGCGTTCTGGAGTTATAGCGTCAGGAAGGAAAACTCGACTTATTTTTATATAGTAGATTGAATTACATGACAGGCGTCATGGCTCAGTCGGTAGTAGCTCTGCCTTCCGTGCTGTGTGTCGTGGGTTCGATCCCCACCGAGAACAAACATTTGTGTGTGGCAAACATAGATATTTGTTCTGTGTCTGGGTGTTACTATGTATTATAAGTATGTTTTTACAAAAAAAAATGTATATATGTATTCTATCAGCCATATAGTTCCCATCGTACAAGCTTTGCTTAGTTTGGGACTAGAAGGCGTTGTGTTAAATGTCCGTGAATATTTATTTATTATTATTATTATTATTAATTAAATAAAAAAAAAACATAACAAAACTCGGACTACGGGATCTGACTCAGCTTAATGCTTCTAAGCGTAGCACCAAAGTAGCACTTTGCAGCTCGGGTACACTTATTAGCTTTCTAATACTATTAGGCCGCTTTTACACACACGTTTTTTTGGCCGTAAAAATCTACGGTTAATTCGCTGTGTGTAGGCGCGGTTGTCAGTGTTGTATAGATCACTATGGGAGCTTGTACACAGTCACGGCGGCGCGACGGCACGGTGCCGCCATCGTATGCACCACACCTGTCTACAAGCTCCCATAGTGATCCATACAACACTGACAACCGCGCCTACACACGGCGAATTAACCGTAAATTTTTACGGCCAAAACAACGTGTGTGTACAAGCGGCCTTACAGCACATGACCATCGCATAGCATATCATAGCACATCCATGGGACATTGACGCAATATTTACGCTCCACGTCCCACGTCCTCTAATTTCCTGCGTCGAGTCGAGTATTGTGCGTTTATTACAGGGAATCTCTTTTTCTTTCATCATTCTCTTCATTCCATTGTGCTTTTGATGATGTAATGGCGCTTGAGCCGTGTGGTTTAGGCTTAAATTGTGTGGACTTCCTTTTCAATGTAAGCATAATAAAAATATATATTTTGATTCATTACGTAAGGTGTTTAATTTAAGGATGTACGCACACATAACTTGAAGGTTTTTTTTTTTTGAATTTTTAAATAAAAGGAATCAAATAAATAGATTGCCTTATTTCGAAGCTTGACATAATTTCCATGTTCAAAATATTTTTAATAAACAATAATTATTACTCAGAAATAAATTCCAAAAACAGAACTGTAAAAACAAACAAAAATAATCGGAACTAAACGCACAAGTGCCAACATTCAAAATGAAAATGTTCGAATTACGAAACGCACCATGTAGCCATTGAGGAGTGATATCAATTTCCTGAATGTTGGCAGCACTGTAAATGTTAGACTTCTGATTTGCATAATTTCTTTAGTATTAAATAAAAAAAAAATGTATGTATGTATGTATTCTATCAGTCATCTAGTTTCCATCGTACAAGCTTTGCTTAGTTTGGGACTAGAAGGCGTTGTGTTAAGTGTCCGTGAATATTTGTTATTATTATTTATTATTATTATTATTTATTCTTTTTGCCTTATTTACTTAGGTTTATGTACTTGATGATTACGTTTTAACATTTTTAAATTGCTTCAACATTTATATTTTCACACTAGCTGATACCCGCGACTTCGTACGTCTGCGTAGCTTTAAACCAAAATATCTGTCAACCAGCTATTTAATGATATAGGTTTCGTTGAAATTGGTCCAGTAATTAAGGCGTGTTTCGCGAATAAACCAACAGACAAACTTGATTTTCGGAATCAGAATCGTTTATTTAGTAGATCTGCATATTTAGTTTATCAATATCTTTAATTTTAGTTTGTGGCTTTTTTACGGTTTTATAATAGTAGAGATAAGCTAAAATTTATACATATATGAAATGAATGAATTATATTAAAAGAAATTGTAAATTTGAATTTCATAATATTATAATATGAACTATGAATATGTAAATAGGCAAGGCAAATTATCTAAAATGTACCTACCATTTAATTGAAATTAATTTAATGCATGATTTTTTTAGTTAGTAGGTATACTTAAATTTATTTATTTTTGTCATTCAATGGGTTAATAAAGAGGCTTTAATGATAATAATAATAATAATAATAATAATAGTAGAGATAGATAGATTATTACGTCTAAACTGAGATCTAAACTCTATAAACCAAATCGTTTCTCATTTCCTTGCTACATTCGAAACGTTTGACAACACATTTGTGGTTCACATTGCAATTGTATCTGTAAATTGAAATTGCATTCAGTTATCTAAACTACGCCAAACATGTTTTGGATTCACTGAGTTTGGTTTCTAAAGCTGGTTGTTCAGTTTAGTTAGTGAAGTATAGCTATATATTAAGTGTGGCTTTTTCAGTCGTTTCAGCCATACTGCGTGCGAAAAGTGCGCGCGTGCACACTATATAGTGTGAATAAAGGCGATGTTGCTGTGGCAATAAGTCCGCGGTATTAATGCCACAGCAACATCGCCTTTATTCACATTAAGCGGCATACATGCCAGCAGCGGCATGGGCATAGTGTGCACGCGATAAAATAAGTATGCGGCCAATTCATGCCTACGCTTAAAAAAAAAATTTGGAACTAGCTACTCAATTTACATAGTAGTTCTTAGGTATTCTGTGGCTATGACTCAATAAGGTCCTGAAAACTGAAATCGTTTCAAGTTTAGAACCGTGTGTAGTGTAGGCAGTATGGGTGTCATACTGTCATGCAAACTTGAACAAACCAGGCTTGTTGCAAAATTAGAATGTGTATGGCTACCATGGTGAAAAAAATACATAACACGGAAGTTATCTCGCTAAAATACTCATCAGACCATCGAATGGTTCGAGCCACATACAATATTAATGAAAACCTAAAAAAGAAAAGGTCAAAGTTCGGACAAAAAAGTAGAAATTATGATTCTCTTGAGACAAAATTATTACAAACGCGCATGGAACAACATCTCCAAACGCTACCAATTGAAGACATCAACGAAAGCTACAAAAATACTGTGGCGGCCATTAAGAAATATGTTGATAGCATGCCGATAAAGAAAAATAAAGAATCTCATATAGTAACGGAAGAAATTGAAAAACTTATAAATGAAAGAGAAGCTTTGAAGAATACCTATCTACGACTACCCACACAGAAAAAAACGATTAACAGTATTGCACAAGAAAATAAAAACAAAAATAATAGCAAATAAGAAAAAATATAAAATGCAATTACTGGAAATTGAATTAGACACAAAAAGCTCTACCAAACGGACAAGAAAACAATTAAATAACCGAAAAGAATGGGTTCATTCCTTCACGACCGACTCAGGAATAAAAACAACAATTAGAAATGAAATAATGACGGAAGCCACAAAATTCTATGAAACTCTCTACTCAAAGGACCCAAGCAACAAACTTCGGATATCACCACACTCCCCCGGTACGTACCAACCCGCCCCGCAGTTTCTAATAACCGAAATACAGCGCGCTATTAATAATTTAAAGAAAAATAAATCCCCAGGAGAAGACGGTGTATCGACAGATACTGTGTTAGCGATGATAGAGCCCCTGACACCACATCTAACCAGTTTATTTAACAAAATCTTGGCTAAAAATACGATTCCGGAGGACTGGAACAACTCGCTTATAACTCTACTATATAAAAAAGGAGACCCTAACTTAATTGACAATTATAGACCAATCAGCTTACTACCGACGTTGTACAAGCTGTTTTCATCGACCCTGCTATATAGAATGACCAAGAACTTAGACGAGCAACAGCCGCGGGATCAAGCGGGATTTAGAAAAGGTTACTCAACAACAGACCATATATTTACACTCACACAGTGCATCGAGAAGTGTATTGAGTACCATAAAGTTATATACATAGCTTTTGTGGACTATACGAAAGCGTTTGATTCTATCAGTCATGACCATTTGTGGGCAAGCCTTCAAGAACAGGGAATAGAGTCCAAATATATAAATCTCCTAAAAGCAATATACAAGCATTCTTCTGCCAAAATAAAATTGGAAAATATTGGAAAACCATTCGCAATTAAAAGAGGTGTGAAACAAGGCGACCCTATATCCCCGAAGCTTTTTACGTCAATATTAGAAACCATGTTCAGAAAATTGGATTGGTCTAAACGTGGCATCAACATAAACGGTGAACAACTTACTCACCTCAGGTTTGCGGACGATATTGTCATTATATCGGACAAGCCCGAAGACCTCCAATACATGCTCAGAACACTAGATATAGAAAGCCGTAAAATAGGACCACACATGAACCTAAACAAAACTAAAGCAATGTCAAACGGAGATCCCGAGCCAATTATGTTGGAAACCGGTGTGGTAGAGTACGTAAAAGAGTACATATATCTCGGTCAAACAATTTCTTTTGAAGATGCCATCGCAAAAGGGGTGAACAGAAGAGTCGCCATGTCCTGGAAAAAGTATTGGTCACACAAGGATATATTCAAAAGTAAACTCCCGGTTCACCTCAAGAAAAAGCTTATGGACAATACAATACTCCCTACCTTACTCTATGGCTGCCAGAGCTGGCCTTTGACGAAAAGCATAGTAAGAAAAATAGCCATATTTCAAAGAGCAACTGAGAGGTCCATGCTCGGCCTTAAACTCAATGATAGAGTAAGAGCAGACGACATCAGACAAATCACCAAAGTCACCGACGCGGTAAGGATGCTCTGCAAACTGAAGTGGAAATGGGCAGGCCACGTCTCTAGAGCGCGTGATGGGCGTTGGAGCGAACGTATCCTACATTGGTACCCACGAGACGCAGGACGTACAAGAGGTCGACCGAGAAAAAGATGGAGCGACGACGTGGTGGAGATCGCGGGACATGCATGGACCCGAACGGCACAGGATCGGAATATATGGAAGCGCATGGAGGAGGCCTACACCCATCGTTGGGTGCCCAACAGTGATAGTAAATAAGTGTGTATAGTTTTTTTAATTCTTTGTAATGTATTGTAACTGTGGGAAATAAATGGCTTATTATTATTATTATTATGGCCACCATTACTTACTTTGATTTCTGATCTTAACACACTTTTATTGACCTGTAAGGTTGGCAGGTAGAAAATGCTTATAGCATTAAGCCCACCTACTTGTACATTTGTTCTTTTGTGCAATAAAGAGTTAAATATAGAGTTTTATTCAGGTAGAATTAAGGTACTGTATTTATTAATAGAGTCTAGTTTGCAACGTTCAAAATATGGCAAAATTTGAAAACAATCTCGTTGAAAACTCCATTGTATCGAAAATAGAATCTAACAACCTTAATCTACGAAACCATGTACAAATCTTTTAGAGTATCCCATTTATCTTATTGCAGACTTAACTTAATCAGACTCTATTACTTATGTATATAAATGATCTTTGTGATTTTACTGAATAAAATATACCACCAAAAAAATACCACCTTGAAGAATAATATTAAAAGTTTTACAGTAGTAGTAAAAAAACACTTTCTAATTCCAAAAAACGTACTCGTAGATACAAAAAAAGGATAAGTACAAAAGCTAGCCTAGTTCATCAAATTTTAAAAATGCTCTTTACAAAGAGTGGAATTTTTTTCCTTTTTTCATTTCAGCTGAATCCGAAATAAAGAAACCTACTTGAATGAGAAATTACCCTTTCACCATTTGAATGTAAAAAGTATAAAAAGTTGCGCTCAAACAAAATAGTTATGTATTCGCAAAAGAACGTTTCAAAGTCAAATAAGCTTGCGTTGTGTAGAGGCAAGACACCCTTGTTTGTACTGCGGGGTATTGCAAACGAGCAACTGTAGTTGGCTATTTTTTTGCTAGAGTCGGCAACAGTATCGGTTAACTGTAGCTCTTTGTACTCAGTCAAAGTTAGAAGAATAAGAAATTTAAAAATAATTTGCCCAGTTTCTGTTTTATTGCTTAATCCGTGGCTAAAAAAGTCGATGCTCTTTTTTCTGCTACATTTATAAAATTTCCTACGCACTATGTTCACTAGGGGCCTGTAAAAAGGGTTATTCCCACCAAGCCCACCGGCCGGCCCACCGCACCGGTGGGCTAGATGGGAAAAAAATCCAAAAGAAGTTTGTCATTTGTCAGTTTGGGACATAGTAGGCTCGTTGGGATTTTTTTTCCCATCTGGCCCACCAGTGGTCCCGTACAATCATCATAGAGTTATCTCCATAAAGTTCACAGGGTAAACATACTGATGAAACGAGAAAGTTTATGTGTAAACTGACGCTGTAAAATATCTAAATTAGATGCAAACACCAATCATAAAGTTATCTCATTAGTAACAGTAGCACCTAAAATAAATAAATATCCTTATATAACATTCCACACAAGGCCTTCTAGTCCCAAACTAAGAAAGCTTGTACTATGGGTAAAGGTTGTAAAAGTTGCCCGTCCACATCACTCGCAGTCTCAATCTTCTCGGCGCGCCAGCTTTTTGTTCCAAAGACAATACGAAGACTTGACATCCATGCTTCGAGCGAAGTTGTTCTGTTTTGAGGCTTGCTTTGTGCCGATTTCAATGTTCATAGTGAACTATTACTTCAGCTGACAGTACTTTCAAACGGTTCGTATGAGTTAGTGGCCACCTCTGGTGACTTTAAGGCCACTTTAAGGCCTTATTACTTCAGCTGACAGTACTTTCAAACGGTTCGTATGAGTTAGTGGCCACCTCTGGTGACTTTAAGGCCACTTTAAGGCCTTATTACTTTAGCTGACAGTACTTTCAAACGGTTCGTATGAGTTAGTGGCCACCTCTGGTGACTTTAAGGCCACTTTAAGGCCTTCTTACTTTAGCTGACAGTACTTTCAAACGGTTCGTATGAGTTAGTGGCCACCTCTGGTGACTTTAAGGCCACTTTAAGGCCTTATTACTTTAGCTGACAGTACTTTCAAGCAGTTCGTATGAGTTAGTGGCCACCTCTGGTGACTTTAAGGCCACTTTAAGGCCTTATTACTTTAGCTGACAGTACTTTCAAACGGTTCGTATGAGTTAGTGGCCACCTCTGGTGACTTTAAGGCCTCAATCATGCTGTAACTACTGGTCCGATTTGGAATTAAACAACATATATATTTCCTAATCTGGATTAATTTAGGCTACTTCTTATCCCGGAAAATTTGCAGGACGAGCGGGTCGGCCAAGGTTTCGGGCGGAAGCTAGTCTGTTACATTCCCAAAACTTCCTAGCAGTGGAATCTTTACATGATCAAACAGTACATACTTTTATGAGTTTTATGAGAAAATTAGTGTTTATTTCTACAAACTCACCCATGATTTTAATCAGTGCTATATTGATTATAATAGGGTAGGAGGATAAACCAGTTAAAGTGGAGATGGGCAGGTCACTTGGCTAGGCGGAACGACGGAAGGTGGACAAGGGCAGTGACCGAGTGGTGTCCTCGCGAGGGTCATAGGTCACGAGGCAGACCACCAGCCAGGTGGGCGGATGACATATTGAAAGTGGCAGGAGCACACTGGATTAGATTGGCGCAGGACCGGAAAAAATGGCGTGACAAAGAGGAGGCCTATACCCAGCAGTAGGTGAGCATAGGCTGATTAGATAGATAGATAGTGATTATACATAACAGTAGGTATTGCACGTCTTGTTATTACTATGTTTATTATATTCTAACAAAAGCACAAGGCACTCCATTATACTAACAAATTCTGTTGACCAACCTCAAGCAATAGTTATTTAATATGTAGCAGTATTGCATACTAGTTGGTACTTGCAACATATTGAACAAACTTTGGAAACTAAACGTTCAGAATAGAGACTCAATACATCATCATCATTCTGAAGATTGACAACTAGACGAAACTTAAAGATTTGGAGACATTTGAAGATTTTCACAATTTCATCAATCCAACGGATAACCTACGCTTGGTAATTTGCTTTTTTTTTTAAATAAAGCTGAATTTTTCTGGCCATGGGAAAGTCAAGACATGTCACTATCGTGTCGTTGTCGTTATCGGCCAGTGTACAAACGCCCATCGCGAAATGGTTTCGTTTACCGCTCGTAGCTATAAAAGATAACAAAAATAGGTAATTTATTTTTAGGTTTAATTCGCGCTTTTGATAACCAGGTAATTAGGTAATCTTCATTAACATAAGATGGTTCTTAGACTAATTTAATCTTATAATAACAACGTCTTTAGTTTAATTTAGAAATGATGTTCTTGTTTATATTTTTTAAGATAAATTGCTAACGAGATCAAAATATGACGAGATAGTGTTATCATGATTTATACGACGTCAGATCAAGGGTTAATTATTATTACCTAACTAGGTAACTATGATATTTCACTAGAAACTGGACGCCGAAAAATTTTCCTATAAAAATCTTTATAAGACTTCAAAGTTATGAATAGAACGGGAAGGTCGCGGGTTCGAATCTGCTCGATTCATAACTTCGCTACATAGTATAAAGCAAAGTTGCTTCCCGCGTCTTTCCTAATGTCTGTATGTATGCTTATATCTTTAAAACTACACAGCGGCATTTTGATGCAGTTTTTTTAATAGATAGAGTGATTCAAGAGTAAGGTTTATATGTATAATACATCATCACCATCATCATCACTGCATTGCACCCGTGCGAAGCCGAGGTGGGTCGATAGTTTGAAATATTATAGAAATCTTCGCATAAGAAATGTTTTAAATGGAATGTGGAAAAAAGCTTCAAAATAATTTACTTAAATATGCATTTGTGGTTATGTATTTATTTTGCTTTAAGGTGCAATTCTGGAGCGTATTTGAAAATACACGTTGTCACTTCATTACCAAGCTGGCAGACTTCGATATTATGGTGATTAATCTGAAACAAAAAAAGTTTTATTTAAAAAAATTATTTTTACAAGCAAGCAACAATTCTGATGACGGAGTTTTTAGGCCTCCTTAAGGCCGCTGTCATTTTAAATACAAGCTTTTATTTTTTTTGTCTCGTAATTAAAGGGTTTTTATAATATGGCCACCTTCCAGACACATTTTCAGACGTTGAATATTATTTAGGACCATAATCCTGGTCACGAAAAATCAAACGAGCTCAAACTCAAACTCAATGAGGTTGCGTCGTCTTACTACAGAGCTCCCATGGTTACCTGCCGGCTCCATCACCCGACCGGTGACCGTTAGTGGCATTTACATCTGAGCGCTTCCGTGTTTCGGAGGGCACGTTAAACTGACGATCCTGGCTCTAGCAGTCGTTAAGCCACGACGAAGGCCTTAAGGCGGCCTAGAAACTCCGTCACCAGAGTTGGCCACTAACTCATACGAGCTTGCTTGCTTGGCTCTATCATCTGATCAGCTCACTATCACCATGTTATTGTATTACCACCAAAGATTAATACCTATGCCGCGTTTCTGCTAAATCGGAAGCGTGCCCAAGACACTGGCTGCATTGCCGCGTTGAATAGCAAAGCTGATACCCTGGCCCAGATAATTAACATATTATTATAGACTAGCTTTCGCCCGCGACTTCGTTCGCTTCCCGTTGGATCCCGGTAATTTTTCGGGATAAAAAGTAGCCTATGTGTTAATCCAAGTCACGGACAATATATATTTCAAGTTTCATCCAAATCGGGTCAGTAGTTTTTGCGTGAAAGAGTAACAAACATCCGTACATACAAACTTTCGCGTTTATAATATTAGTAGGATTTGACTAACCTCATTTTCACAGTTTTCAGAGACTGTCTTCATGTGCTCCAGCTTCTTCTTGTTCCTGAAGACCAGTGGGGTGATGGCCATGAGGAAACCAGTTTTGGAGTATTTCTGGTCTTTTACGATGCCAATCTAAGGAAACTTTCAGGTTATAGGCGTCTATACATAATATGATCAAGATGATTTATACAGTGTCAAAACCCCATTTTAGCCATGCCCAGATGAACGAGACGCTGTAGTACCTAGGACAATTTTTTAGATGGACTAGGCTTTGTAGCACCTATACTATCCTCTCAGCCTAGTCTGCCTTATCCATAGGGAAAGACAAGGGCAATACGCGTGGATCTGACTAAGCCGCAAGTTTCCTCACGATGTTTTCCTTCATCAAACGGTGAAGAAAAACATCGTGAGGAAACCCGCAAGTTTATAGGTTACAGACCCATCATAAACCTCCAAGATATAATCCCGCGAGCTTTTTAAAATCTAACACTGTTCCTTACTAACAAACAAGTAATATCAAACAGTGGCAAAGCTTTATCAATAAATAAAATAAATAAATCGTTTATTTTCTCTCTACAAAACAAGGTAGAACAAACAGAGGCAGATAGGTAAACTTAAGTAGGTACGTATTAGGAGACAGTAGGTAAGGACATGCTATTGATTTTAAGTAAACCTGTTCACTTAAATTTAAATCAATTGTTTCACTATTCAGCCTTTATAAGTATACCTGGTGCGTGTAAACCAGATATAGATTGGCTTCCACTAAGCCATGCAGGCACACTCTAAGCCATTACGACTAATGTAATTCCATTACGTCATCATAAAAGCGCGTTAATGGATAATAATACTTAGCTGACGTTATCAGTGTTCCCATTAAATAATTAACATGGTTATTTTAAGTCTTTGCTGAAATTACTAGCTGTAATTTTTTTAATATATTTTGTGTTAACATCTTTACGAGATCATACAAGACTTTTTTCTTAGCAACGGCTTTTTCATATAAAATCTTTTTCTAGTTAGTGGGCGAATTTTGGCGGAATTTTTAGGCCGTTTTAAGGCCTCCGACTTAGCTTAACGACTGCTAAAGCCGGGACCGACAGTTTTAACCTTTCGAAGCACGGAAGCGCTCAGATATAAATGTGACTGGTGATCTACCTAAACTCTTGCAAAACTTTCAAAACTTTTATGCAATGATCTTTAAAATCATTGCTTTTATGTTATTATCCGTAGTAGAGCAGCATCTCGGATGTGTCGGGTGTAGCGTTAACAGCTACCAAAAGCAGAAGACTGACTGGATGCGGACTCAGTGTTTATGAATCACTGGAATAAGGCATACACTGTTGCTACATTATAGCTCATGTGTTACATATGCAAAGGGGTCCACACACAGCAGATATAATGTACATCAATGTACATTTTCTCAAACATGCTTGGAAATTAAAGCATTATTTTGACAACCTTCTTCGAGATAAATCGAAAATGCAGTACTGGCCAAATACATGCGAGCAGCGGCCGGCAATAAATGTATGAAAATCAATTGCCGGCGTGTTTAGCGGCCATATAAATTACATACAAAACTCATTACTGTTGTGTTATTTAAAAATAGAACAAAAAAATACTGTTTGTTGTTGGTTTTGAAAAGTAATTGTATTTTCAACTAAAAAGGGTACTAGATACTTAGTTTTAATTTCCGCGCATTATTTGAGAAAAGTACTATACAAGCCTTGGCCACAACTAGGCAATGAGGGACTCACGTATGTGTGCCTCGTCTTTGACTCGGCCCACATTTACACATTCTTCCCTCATTGCCTCTGTTGCGGGCCGCTGCAGTAATGTACTATTACATTCCTTCCTTCCCAAAACATTTAAAAATATACATTATTGCTGCTCCTGACAATTTCTATGGAAAGATGTAATGATCATGCTATTATGTACATCTTTATATTATAGCTGCTTCACGGACATTTAACACAACGCCTTCTAGTCCCAAACTAAGCAAAGCTTGTACTATGAGAACTAGATGGCTGATAGAATACATAATCCTTTAAGTGTTCGCCTTATTCTACATCTACCTTCTCCAGCAAGCATTCGATGATGCAAGCCGCCTTCTCCGGGAACGGAGGGTCTTCTCTCAGATGTTCTAAATCAGCTTCGGACGCGTTTACGTGCTTCATGCAGGAACGTGCTGTGGTTATCAGTGTGTGGCGAACTACTGAGGTGAACGGGTTCTCTAGTGAAAAAAAACAAAAATAGGAGTAGTAAAAATGAGTTAGTAGAGCTGGGGAGGTCTTTTCTCATCAAAGAGACGAGGTAGACTGGTAAAAAGACAGTGGTTTCCCAATCCTACTTATATTATATTATAAACGCGAAAGTTTGTAAGTATGGATGGATGGATGGATGTTTGTTACTCTTTCACGTAAAAACTACTGATCCGACTTGGACGAAACTTGGAATATATATTGTACGCGACCTGGATTAACACGTAGGCTACTTTCTATCCCGAAAAATCAACGGGATGCGAACGAAGTCTCGGGCGGCACCTAGTAATAAGTTTAAAAATTTGTTAGATTAAATATACAATCAAAAAAAGAATCTCTTAAAGTTGGTAAAAAGGACCAATTGACCAAACTCACCCCGTTCTTCCGCCTTAACATAATAAACCAGGCAAAATAAAACCAATCGGAAAGCGGACATTTTGAACGAGACCCGCAACTAGTAGCCCGTGGAGTAATGATGGAATAATTCTACGCTGTTTAACCACATCGACGAGATAGCTATCTCCCCGCCAGTGAGATTTTATGAAGCGATAGAATATAGTGTAGGCGTTGGTCTCTAAAAACTACTCTGATAATCAGATAATCAATTAATTGGTAAAAAAGACACGTCAATTATCTACTTACATTGTTTTAAGGGTTAAAGCAGATAAGTTCTTAGTTAAAAAAATAAATAGTCATTGTTAAATAATTAAATTAAAATATCATCAAATTAGCAATTCAAATATGAATAAAAAATAACAGTTAATAATAATAGTTGTAAAAGTTCAATTAAAAAATTCTTCGGTATTATAGAACACCGGCCCCCGCATCGCAAGCTGGCAGGTTTTCATAAGACAACAATAGCCATAATTTTAATCTAGTCTGACATTAGGAAACCACTTAGGGCCGTAAGATCAAAAGCAGTGTTTCGTTAACTACGATTACATTTGATCGATGGATTAATCTACTGTCATCTCTGTCAGTTTAAGCTACCAATGGTCAATTAACTACCATTTCCAGTCTCCGATTATTTCTACCTTGAAATAATCGAAGACTGGAGGTTAAACTCTATTTCGTGGTTTAAACCACTATAGATCTTACGGCCCTTAGTAAAGTTTCTTAGAAACTGTTGGATTCGTATATTATGATCGACAGTGGACTGGACGTGAAATGATGATGATATTTTTATAAACTTCTTGTAACATCTCTTGATTTCTGACACATCTGTGAAAATAAAAATGTTCCTTCAAGCCTCAGCAGAAGGAGCTCTTCATAGAAATCTGAGAAAATGTCCAATCTCTATGCAAAACATATAAGAATTACGCAGGCAAAAAGTTATAAAAAATCTCATTTGAAAAAAAAACATTAAGTTTGCACAACAATTTTCAATTTAGAATCGAATGTTTTTAATAGAGTATTTTTCACAGCCAGGCCTCGGACTAACTCAAACGTTTATGTAGAGAAATCTAGTAATTTCCTCAGGATATACGAATGTTTGTTTTGTCAATCGCAAATTTTCCGCTACCATCGACCCGACCTAATGTTGATTTTATCATAATTATATCTACTGGCTATTGGTATAGTTTTTTGACAAAGATTTGTTGTGCCATGGTCAATGCGGTCAACTCATGGTAATTTAGTACAATTCAATGTATTTCTAATGACGTACAGAGATAAATAAATGTAGCCTGGTTTAAAGCTGCAAACGCATTTGCTGGACTTGCCGCGGCTAACTTGCTAATTAGAGATCTTTATGTCGGCCGCCGCGCCTACCTGTTTATCTTATTCTCATCAATTTAATTCAGGGCCCAGTTTTAGATCTATTAATTGGTGTCCTCATCACGAGTATAGGAAGCTATCATTTTGTGTCACAAGGCTATCAACAAGAGCGGCTACGACGCGCCTACCCAAGTTTGCCAGTCTGACAATAATAACGCACTATTGTTCTCGTTTATATTATATTATGTCCACAAACATACGACACTAGTAAAGTACCCGTGGCCTAATTTGTGTAATATTATTTTCTTATCTATCTTGCACAAATATCAATCTGGATTTTATAGACCTATTTTTAGTTTAGGGGAAAACTGTGCAAGACGCGAAGACTTGAGGATGATGGTGGGTATAATCACGGGCCACTGTGATCTGAACTACCATCTCCTCAAGATCGGAGCGACAGACAGCGACCTCTGTCGTGGCTGTCTTCAGGAAAAAGAAACAGTAGAGCATGTCTTGCTACATTGCTCTGCCACAGCCGAAGCCAGATCCAAAACGGGACTGCAGGAGCTGATCGGGTCTCACTCCTTGGCATCCACAACACCATCGGGGATGCTGGAACATTGCTGTCATCAACCCAAAGTCCTTCTCCGTTACTTCAAGGAGTTGTGCTGGTTGGGGTGAGGTCAGCAGGGGGACAATGCACAATACACCCCAACGCGGGACGTCAGTGCAGATCTTATTCCCCCACGACGAATTAGAATTAGACTGTGCAACTGTCCATTATTCACTGCACTGGACTTTCAGGCCCGTATGCTGATAAAAAAATAGTTTTTCAAGCATAGATTTGAGTAGAGATTTTCGTACAAAAATCTCTGCTTGAGTCCGGATCAATGCTTGAATAGTGGACCAGCATACGCACCTCAGGCTGAAGATAACGATGATGATGAGACATAGTAAAGTTTCTTGGCAAATAACAAGTAGATATTTCCGGTTTTTACTAAACGAGGGATGAGTAATCCCGGTTCTCCGGGTGCTATCGTTAAAACTTTCCTCAGAAAAATCTTTCCCGGGATTAATAAAAGTTTTTATTATTCTTTTATAGAGCGTCTGTGTTCTCAAACTGTTTTCCTATTAGGAACTCGCTGAAACTATTTAGAGTTCTTTCTGTTACAAATTATTAGCAATGTTCTTTAACACTAAAAATTAGATGACAATGTAAAATGTATCATAAATATGTATAGATAAAAGAATAATTTCTTACCCGGATATCGAGAGTAAAACTAGTTGTCATAGAAACCTTTCTATGAGGGTGTTTGAATAAAATTAGACCCACATGCGGTTGTAACAAATCACAAGTTCCGACGCGTGGCGCGCGCCGATATGTCACCGCCGACGGGCGGAGGTTATAAATTAGACAATTAATATTAGTCCGGTTCGAACGTCAAGTTGCCCGGCCTTACCCTTTAGCACTGGTTTCGTTGCTTATTACAAACAAACCTACTGAAGTCTTCATTCAATATAGGTACTAAAACTTTGCTATGTGCTTGAAGTAGCTACACCGTGTTTTGTCTTTTTCGATCGAATTTGAATATACTTGTCAATGCAAAAACAAAACACGGTGTAACTACTATAAGCTTACATTGAGTCTAAAGAGTTTGATTAAAATAAAGAAGTTTTTATATTAAAACTACTTGTATTCTAAGCAAAAGTTTAAGAAACATAATATTAATCTTTCAGGTGCGTGGTTCTTTTTAACCTTTTTAAATGTAAACCTTGTATTACTACCAAATAGTCAAGTAATTTTACACAGTTCAAGCGAAATTATGCTCAAAATAATATCCACAATATTTTTTTTACAGTAACTAGCAATAAATAATATTACGACTTGACTTCTATTTTTTTCTAATTCTCTTGATAGCATATCGATGCAACTCTCACTAGATATTTCTTTTCAGAATTTTATTTTCCAAGTAACAACAGCATTTTTAGATGTAAAAAAGAAACTGTGTAACTATGTATTTTTGGTTTGGCTTTTTCGATTTTAAAATCCTTAAAAACCATATTCACGCGATTGTCCATTATTTTTTTAACCTGGTATTTTTTATCGCAAAATTCATTTTAATGGTGTACGTAAAAATACAGGCAACGGTCTTAATGACCGAATAAAAATTGTAGGGCGCACGAGACACTAAAGGTTTTATGTACAAAATACACAAAATAATGTAGGTAGGGCTGTTTTTCACTGCCGACACGACACCTGCACGATATTCGTGGAAAGATAATCATTTAGTACTAGATTAAATGCATTATACTAAATAAATAATTAATTAATAAATATTCACGGACATTTAACACAACGCCTTCTAGTCCCAAACTAAAGCAAAGCTTGTACTATGGGTACTAGACGCTTTCACCATGTTAGCCGTCGACACTGATATTTTTTACCCAACTTCAAAATAAGGAGGTTTTTTTTGTTTGTTACCTCAGAACTCCGTCATTTAGGAACCTATTAAAAAAAATATTTTCCTTAAAAAGGATATACCTACTTCCAGTTTAGTAACATAAAAAAATTAAGTCATCCACGTACACGATATTGCGTAATTTTCTTTCCTGTGACTTTCAGTAGTGTTTACAATCAATGTACAGTTTACAATCAATAGAACAATCTCAATAAACTTCATCATCATCTGATGATGAAGCCGTGTCAGTTTAAAGTCAGTTTTTTTTTTAGTTTTGTAACTTATTTAAGGTTCGATCCATTGTCGTGTCGTATCGTGTCACTATCGGCCAGTATGCAAACGACCTGTCATTGTAGGTAGGTATTCATAACGCTCCGTGATTAATTATGTAAGGGTGACATGCGCTTGTAGACAAAGTTAACATTCTAAGCGAGGATCGTAGAAAAATATGAAAAGATGGTGGAAACCACAAACTTTCGGCCTTCAGACTCCATAGGCTCCATTAATTGGGCTGTAGGGTTGATACCGTCATCTGAGGTTGAAGTAAACATTGTAAACAATAGTCCTACTAATATAATAACCGCGAAAGTTTGTAAGAATGTATGGATGTTTGTTACGCAAAAACTACTAATCCGATTTGAATGAAACTTGGAATATATATTGTCCGTGACTTGGATTAACAAATAGGCTACTATTTATCCCGGAAAATCAACGGGATACAACAGGATGCGAACTCTTCAGGAACGCCAAGTTGATTTTGCATAGCAAATTGTACTTCTAATCCTGCGCAGATGAAGTCGCGGGCACCAGCTAGTTTATTATATACCAAATACTAAATGCTATGGAATTTATAGCTAGCCAATGGTCTTTTCCAAATGATGTAAGACTTTATCAGGCCGTAGCTAGAGTATGAAAAGCTATGAAATCGATTTTTATATCGATACTCAAGAGATGTTTATGAAACAAAGCACTAGTACCAATCGAAATGTTTCAATATTTTTAGTATTGACACTGAGTTATTTAACAAAAAACTTACTTGTGTTAAGCTAGTAGGGATTTCTTAGTGGGGATTTCTGGAATATAACATGACAATAATGTTAGCGGTTAAACTTAGAAATTCATGAATTCCTACACAGTAAAAATCTAGACAAAGACACCGATTATGATAATGATCATCTTTTATAAAAAATAATTAAAGAGAAAATAATATTCATTAAGGTGACTGAGTAAGCCATCAATCGGTATTAAAAACGAGGAAACTGACATAATGGCCAATTAAGTTAAACTTTTAAATGAAATGGCTAAAAATTTCAAAGTTGTTACGTCGCCGTATACTTGAAGTACCTTGAATAAATAAAACAAATGGACCATCTTATACGTCTCAGGTGTTCGTGTGCTGCTGTACTAACTTATATAATAATAATAATAATAAATATTCACGGACATTCAACACAACGCCTTCTAGTCCCAAACTAAGCAAAGCTTGTACTATGGGAACTGGATGGCTGATAGAATACATACATACATTTTTTTTTGTAAATACATACTTATAATACATAGAACACCCAGACACAGAACAAACATCTATGTTTACAACACACAAATGTTTGTTCTCGGTGGGGATCGAACCCACGACCCACAGCACGGAAGGCAGAGCTACTACCGACTGAGCCATGACGCCTGTCTATTATTATAGAATACTTTACTTCTGGTGGTTTTAGAGCATCGTGAAGCCTCTTCGAAAGAAGATCTGGTGAAAAGGTGAAAAGGTAGCGGCCTGCCAGTTTCATACATGCATTTGTTTGGGCTATTGATTCGATTATAGCACACGCAAACGCATTGGCAAAGCGAGAATTTTTGTATGAAACCCGGAGCCCCGAGTCTGTGCATTTGTTTTGACTTTCGACTTGAGTATATATAGCACACGCAAACGTATTCGCAAAGCGAGAAATTTTGTTAGGAATTGCACAATAACCAGTTTTCCGACCAAAAAACTTGTACCAATGCGATAAATTAAAGTGCACATTTTTTGGTTAGAAAACTTGTTTGGATCAATGTGATATTTTTACTGAACCTTTGCATTGTTATTCTTTCGACCCTGAAGCTCTGCAATTTCACATAATTACATTTAGTTAAAATGATATCTTCAAAAATGTTGAAATGTGCGAGCGAGAAGGTTGTCTGGCTTTACACTTCGCCTTAAAGCACTTAAACATTTTTATTCAAACTAGAAGTAACTACCATTTCTATCCACCTCAAAACTAAGATCTCTATAAACTCTCTAAACTTGGCTCGAATAGCTTAAGGTTTGTTCAGACGGGGATAGTGTTTTAGTCGAGTAGCGAGTATGATGATTTACTGCACACTGTTAAAAGTTATAGTTGAAGTGCATTACGTGACTACTTTTTCTCTGCACAAATCCTGTAAACAAAGAAAAAAATAGGTTTTCGCTTTCCTGACTAAAATACTAACACAGTGTGAGCAAGCCATATAGTTTAGTGCACAACTAAACTCGGTGAACTAAACCGCTAAACGAGGGCAGTTTACTAGTGATTGCACTAGATGGCTAAGTTTAGAACCAATAAGTAGATCTAAAATTATCTGGCTGTTTAGAACAGCTTTCTGAGATACATAGTAACATTTACATGTATACAATGATGAGACAGACGGTTTGACTGAAGACTTTGGGTATGTGTAAATCTAAATATCAAAAAGTTGTCACTTTATTACCGCAAAGGGTAGGTTATTAAGTCCCAGATGCATTTTTTGGGGGCCTGTCCCGAAAGGAGAAAAAGAAGTAGAAATGAAATCGTTTACTTTGCTAGAAGTATGGTTCTTACAGATGCTGTACCTGTACCTCTATCACGAACAAATCTGACAGTTGCCGCGTTAGCGTATTCGAGTTATACTGCTCGTCAATGCCAGCTCGACTGCCAACCGTTGTAGTGTCACCGCGCAGTGTATCTCAGATACGCTAGCGTTACGATACGTTTGCGACTGTCACATTTATTCGTAATCAAGGCACTGATTTATTTAAGTTTCACACACTTCGCCAATGAAGTAGGCAGACCAATCGGTACACCAGACGACAAAGTAATAAAGTTTTGATATTTATAAGACTACAAGAAAAAAAATCGCGTGCAAATATATCGTCGTAGTTGGGATAAATCAACATTTTCCGTGACACAGCTACAAGTCTAGTTGTGCCAAAAAAAATAAAATCAACCGTGGCACTACTGGTTTTTAAAATTAAATACCGCATGCATGCTAAGTACCATACAATTATTGGGCACTCCACTAGTAATAAAAAAGAATTCAATATATTTATAACCAATCAATTTGACGTCGTGCATATGAAAACTTAATCTATCCCGAAATTCTACAAATTCCAAAAATACGCGTCGAAATAACATGTAAATAGGGCACCAACCAGCAAAACTTTTGAGTTTTAATCAATTTGTAGGCAAAACGAAATAGGGTTCATGTTACAAACCGAATTTAATACATCCCGGGAAAATAGTTTATCCCAATTAATATAAATTCAATTTGATAAATTAGTTTTCGACACGATATTATTAATATTTTAGATGTGGATCTTTCAGTTGAAAGTGACCCCTGTTGAGTGTTGATGACGAATGAAAATGAGATATACGTACGGGTTTGATTCCCGTTGCGACTTAGTATAATATAACTTAATGAATTTACCACTCTATTAAATGCAAAGAAGTTCACATAGAACAAGCTCTGATATACCATAACTGTAATTAACCGCGGCTTTAAAAAATACTTTATCATTGTCACTTGCATGACAACAAAAAGAGATGACAACAGATTTAGCAATCATTTTAGTTAGATCAGCTTTAGACGACCATTATGAATACCAAAAGTCTAGATATTTCGATACTAATTTTATCATCTTTACACAAATAATAATAGGCAGAGCCGACCCAAACAAAGGTTTCTGTTTTGAACTACTGCCCCATATGCTACATTTAATTTAGCACGAAAACAATGATCTGAACTCGAAACTCGCGGTAAACACATACGCCTGTGCCGCTTGGCGTCGCGCCAAAACATATTGATTTTACTATGAGAGGGCTCCTTACGGAATGTCATCTTATGTAGATGGGAGGTTGCCACTCACTATATTATGTCACCTCACAACTACAGGCTTGATAGATCCGGTAAAAAATTGAAACGTAGGTACGTTTAAATTTTTCACCTTGGGAGTTTTATGTTTAGGCTGATGATATGGATAGCTCAAAATATATTATTGTTTATTGAAATTGACAAAATTCACTTTCAAATTGCAGGCTGTTCTGAAAGTTCTGTAAATGGCAGAATGGATTTGTGAGTTAGAATAATTAGATCGACGATATGATAGCCCACGTTTAATTTTTTATTCAATTTCAAACTGTAGATTATTTTGATAACTTTGTAAAAATGGTCAAACGGACTTGTGAAGTTTTATCTATCTATATCTATACTTCTATACTTCTATACATCTATACATCTATACAAATATTATAAAGAGGAAAGGTTTGATTTTTTGTTTGTTTGTTTGTTTGTATGAATTGAATAGGCTCCGAAACTACTGGACCGATTAAAAAAATTCTTTTACCATTAGAATCCTACATTATCCCTGATGAACATAGGCTATATTTTATCCCGGAATTCCCACGGGAACGGGAATTACGCGGGTGAAACCGCGAGGCGCTGCTAGTATCGATATAAAAGCTCACATTGATATTTGATATTTTTGCATATTCGGTTTGCCACGATCTTTATTTTTGGTGTAAATATTTACTTCAAACTTTTACGATCATTTTATATTTTAATTGACGGTAAATAAAATTACGATTTACGCCAAATCAATTTCAAAATGCTGAAATACCGCGAATAATTGAAAGCGACACACTCTGTGCAAAAAAGAGTATTATATACTAGCTCCACCGACACTTTTCGTATAAAATGTATAAGATTATCATTCCCCGATATCGTGTAAGTGTCGTGTTGGTGTGAAAAGGCATACCAATATTTGCAGAGCGATCTCAAAGTGGTTGTGTGATGTGAATGAAAGTAGGAGTTCCGTTGCAAAAAGGTTTCGTCAAGAGAATTGGACAAATCACTCTTGTGTACCATGGATTATTGGAAACAAATGGCTGTCAGAATCTCCGTTTATGATGATGTATCATTTGTATCAGATATTTTGTGTTTCGTGTAGGTTTTAGTTAATAAGGAACTTAACGATATATAAATAAACAGTCATGATTATAGTTCATGTCTATGACACAACGCCTTTTAGTCCCAAACTAAGCATTTCTTGTATTACGGGAACTAGATGGCTAGTAATATTTTTTTTATAAATGCATAATGTACTTATAATACATAGTAACACCAAGCTAGATAGATTAGTTAACTTCTTATTGATTACTTACTAAACTTGTTTTTATAACTGGTATTTTGATATTTTTATAAACAAAATAGTTTTCTAACAATATTTTACGCCACCGTTTAGGAATACAAAGTATGTGGGCGTTGAGGCGTGAAGATGTCGAGTGAAATAATAATGATGGCGTGCGAAGAAGATAGGGATCTGGAGACATTTTCTGGTTAAATTTATCATTTCCTGAATGACAGTGGCCAAAACGGAATGCACCACTGCAGTCAAAGAGAAATCAGTTATGAGAAAACTTATAAAAAATTGAAATCTGGCTGAATTAGTCTTCATAGGCATGGTAGACATTTCTTAATACCTTTTAAGAGTGCTTAGTAGATTAACTTGGAAGTATGTATATAGATTACTACGAGTACTTACCTTTGATAATAACTGTCCAATAAAGTAGTCAAATGCACGTCCAAACATTGCATTTTCACATACATTTTAACCTAAACTTTTTATTATATCTATATCTAAGTATCTTTTTATTTTTTATTTTTTGAGACGCACAAGTCAGTGGAGGCTGACATAACATAAAGGAGGCCTATACCCAGCAGTGGGTGATACCGGGCTGAGATGATGATGATGATAATGTTGTTTTTTATTTTACTAATTTGTGTGATATGGGTAAAAATTGTTTTTTGAACAACTAAACTAGAACCAGCCGGTGGCCCGCCTAATATTAAGTGGTACAAAATGCCCGTATGTATGCCCACAGTATATGCATTTTGTAAAACTAAACACTACTTTTTCTATAGTTGGGGCCAAATAACACCGCAATACAGGTCATTTACCCACCTTCACCACGATGTCGCAAAATTCAATTTATGTATGGTAAACAAACAGTACTACGAGTTTCGAGCGATTACCGTCTTAGCGACAGGTTTGTATGGAAAGCGACAGAATTAGCCATTCATAAATTGAATTTTGCGACATCGTGGTGAAGGTGGGTGAATGACCTGTATTGCGGTGTTATTTGGCACCTACTTATAACAACTCGCTGCAGCTAACGTTTACGTCCAGCAACATGTTATTTCAAGCTACCTAATCAGACTTATGGTTAATTCACGTTCGCTCTTGAATACAAGAGTATTTATTTAGTTTTTACAACGTGATTCGGAAACCTAGCGAATCCATCAATGTTGTTCTGCCTCTGATTAGCGAAATGGACACACAAAAGCTCTCAAACTAACAAAGGAATCCATCTTTTCTGACGAATCTCTATAAAACTGTATTTGCAAGGAAAAGTTAGAAGCCATCAGAGTCCCTAGGGTTGTAATCAGGTGCAGAGAGAAAAAAAAGTCATTAGTTTTCAGAAAATTGACGTAAAAAATACATATTGCAGTCGAGTGTTAAAATAGATGTGTGGTTTTTGAAAAAAACTACATAAAAATCAAACAAAACAGTCGAGTGGAAAAATGTGGGTCATTTATAAAACCTTGAATATTATGAATTAGCATTCATGGTTTCTATAATATTAGCTTTATGAAATAAACTGTGTTTGATAGACAGTTTAATTACAAAAACCGCCTGGATCGTACCTATATCTATCTAAGACGTAATTCACTATTTTCCACCCTGGTCTACAGAAAACGAAAGAGAACTAATTTAAAAAGTGAATAATTATTAAAAGTCTCACAATACTTAAAGAAAACTAAAACTAATACAGTATTTACAATATTCATAATATTTACAAAATACACATGAAACAGTTGAGCCATCTACAAACGGTTGCAAACGATTTATAGATAGCTCAACTGGTCCAAATCAGTACCAGCCGGAAGCGTGCCCAAGACACTGGCTGCATTGCCGCGCTGAATAGCAATGCTGATACGCTGGCCTAGATAATCACCAGCCCTCGGGTCACGCGTCACTTCAAGTGAATAGTACAAAATATTACTTCGTATGATATGAAGATATTTTGATGTTTTTTTTTATTTATTGCCTCCTTGGTTCACCCTGAATACCACCCTGGACTAATAAATCCGAAGCAACAGCCACTTCGACAAACATTGGCTAGTTTTATGAGGTTCTCCGTGGATGGTGAGTTATTGCAAACATCGAAGAAGTTTTATCAACTTCTCAGTTAGCTAATAGTAGAAATAAAGGGGTGAGGAACCCTAATTTCAGGGTCTTATATCGATACAAGGGTATTTTTAGACCAAACAGAGAGGTTATTCTCTTAACGTCAGGTTTGTTCTATATATTTTGTTGTATAAAAAGTTCACTCTGAAAAAAAAACTAAAATTTTCCTACAATTTTTTTTTTGATAAAAGTAATGGAACAAGCTGATAGCTCACTTGATGTTAAGTGGTAACTTCTGCCTATAACAATGCATTACCTCACAGAGCAAGTCCAATGAGGACGTGCTCTGTAAGGCAATGCACTGCGTCCATCACTCTGAGACGTAGAGCTTGAAGTCTCATGTGCGTGTAATTACACCGGCGCCCTTACCCTTCAAACCGGAACACAGCAATGCGAGCATCGCTGCTTGGCGGCAGAAATAGGTACGGTGGTAGTACTTCCGGACGAGCTCTCACAACGAGCTCTACTACTACTAAAAGTAAGTTATTTTATCTTTTGCTAATATAGTACGTAGAACTAAATTTTTTACCTATGATAAGTATAAAAAATTTAATTTTTTCATTCACTGCTCTAATCAGAGTAATAAGCTTTCAATCTAGCCAACCGCTTCTTAATTTTTGAGATTTCAGCATCAGCAACATAATATTACAGATCATAATACACAATAAATACCAACCATTTAAAAAAATAACCAAGTACCTATTTCACTATGGCTTTGATTGCAATTTCTCTTTCCATATTTCTCAGTAGAACAGATTGCAGGTTTAATAGCAGGTAGCGGGATATTACAAGGCTGATTAATTCCGATACGGTGCGATTAATACAAATGGTGCTTTCCATCGCCCTGGGTTACGCTGTTCTGCAATATTTTAATTAGAACGTTTATATTTTTTACTAGCTTCAGCCAGTGACTTGACGCATGATATTCGGTAAAAAAATAACCTAAACTGTTAAATTATATTTTACTTAGACCCTTTTCTTGTAACCAGCCCCCATATCGTAAGCTCTGAACTGCTTTCGCTGCCCAGCATAATGTCAAGTGACGTGGCTGCACATAATAATATACGAAAACAAGAAGCTTTTGACGGCAAAAACGCGCTGAAACGCGCTAATGTCACTATTTAGTCACAGAATACCTACAACTTAGTATGAAAACAGTTTAGAAAACCAGGCTTATAGCTGGCAGGTTTTTGTGAGACATCGATTTCCCCCCAATAAGTTTCCTTACAGAATCCAATACACGTCAAGAAAATTTCAAAATCGGTTACTATTTACAGTACTCTTCATTGCACTATAAACAAAATGGCCGGCTTACCGTAAAATATGGCCTATAATCCGAAACTACCTGCAAACTAATTGTTAATAAGGGCTCAGTTACACCACGTAATTAATTTATGCCGTCGTTAAACGGATCGCTGCCACAAATCAGAGTATAGTACGCGGAAAGTGACGTCGCACGGAAGGATAAAGAGATTTATAGTTGGTTGGTACTTTATAACAGCGGTATTTTGGATTAACATTCTTGTTGAGATGCTGCGGAGTCATACGTAACTTAAGATCGCAGAAATTCGAGTAGTTTTTCTTTATTCTTTATTGTACACAAAAGTAGTGACATAAAAGGGAACTTAAAGATAGGTCATGTACAAAGGTGAGCTTAACCCTAAAAAGAGTTCTCTACCAGCAAACCTTCCACGATAGAGAGGAGAAATAAATTATGATGGTGGGTGCGTGTACTCAAAGGTTACTTAAAAACATATAGATATACCAGAGTAAGCTAAAAACACGTTTTAAAAAAAATTCATCAAAGATAAACTTTAAAGTTAAATCTTATCTTATGTTATCTTATACCTATTAAAATGTTACTTTGATAAAAAATATGGAAATGCCTCAAGACAGTTTATGTATCTTGGTAACCTCCAGGTAATGAGTTTTGAAAAGTTTTGAAAATCGATTTAGATTTTTCGAAAGGTTGGTCAAGTCAGAGCAACACGTCATGGACATAACCAAGCGTATTATTGTATTTTACACAATAGGTAGATTCGAGGTCCTTTTGATACTCATGCTAAATATTTAGCATGTGTATGAAGGCATGCACCTTTTCAAAAAATATGTATGTTCCTAATGTTTACCCTTCTTTTACTCATGTGCCATATTGTTTGCCGGGCACTGCACGGTAGATATTTGTAAAATGCAGATAAGTTCACAAAAGCGACCGGTTTGATGACGTAATTTGGGCATATCGGATACAATGCGGAGTATGGACAGATCTATACTGTAGTGTAACATTTCAATGAAATATGCTTACGACTGTAATGGTAGGCAAAAGTAAGGAATTACCATATTACAAGATTTGCTTACTAAAATAAAAATAAAAATGGGGTCGCGTTTTAGCGGAAGGACTGGGAGTTAGGAGAAAACGTACACTGACCTTTGAGTTCAGGATATCTTCTTCTGCTGCCCAGGGCGGCTGCACTGGGTTCCACGAACACGAGAAACTTCACAGCACAGTTTTTGTCCTTCACGACACCATATATTTGCGGTTAAAGCGGAGAAAATTACAGCGGTTTTTAAAAGCGATGCGTGCGCGGCGAGAGTTGCGTGGACTGTTTTTTTTCTGCGATGACAGATGTCAAGCATTCGCTTGTCATGCGGTTCTTCCTTCCTTCGTCGATGGCGCTAGTGTGTACGTCTTAGGAAAGGAGGCGGAGAGGGGAGGGTAGGTATTTGATGTGAGTAGTAATCTCACTATGCTAAAGATGGCGTTACCAAAAAATATATTCACGGACACTTAACACAACGCCTTCTAGTCCCAAACTAAGCAAAGCTTGTACGATGGGAACTAGATAACTGATAGAATACATACATCATTTGTAAATACATACTTATGATACATAGAAACACCCAGACATAGAACAAACATCTATGGTTGCCACACACAAATGTTTGTTCTCGGCGGGGATCGAACCCACGACCCACAGCACGAAAGGCAGAGCTACTACCGACCATGACGCCTGTCACTAGAAGGTATTACCCATGAATATTTATTTATTAACTAGCTTCCGCCCGCGACTTTGTTCGCGTCCCATTGGATCCCGTTAATTTTCCGGGATAAAAAGTATCCTATGTTACTTCTAATACCTCCAAGAATATGTATTTCGCGTGAGAGCGTAACAAATAAACTTACATTCACATTTATAATAACTATACTATTATAAAACTGTAAAAAAGCCAAAAACTAAAATTAAAGATATGGATAAACTAAATATTATGCAGATCTACTAAATAAACGATTCTGGTTCCGAAAATCGAGTTTGTCTGTTTGTTTGTTTGTTTGTTTGTTAGCGATTCACGCCTAAACTACTGGACCAATTTCAATGAAACTTATACCATTCAGAAGCCCTTTTTCCGGATTGAAACATAAGCTATATTTTATTGAGATTAAAGACGTGGATTCTTAGATACAGCTTGACCTCCCTAAACCAAAAGCAGCCTTTGACACGAGGTTCATCGTATACTGGTTGACAGATATTTTGGTGGTTTCGCACGCGTACGAAGTCGAGGGCATCAGCTAGTTTATAATATTAGTAAAATAAAATAAACAATGCTTGCTTCATAATATTGTACACATATCCAAAGTACCAGTTTAAAAATAACATTCAACCATGAAATAAATCATTATGCGATATTATTATCTCGGATAAGATTTTTCAAGATATTTCCTACGCATCAAAAACCATCAAAAACCGACACGTTACTGTGTAACCAGCGGCCGGATATGGTGACTCTCAAAAGTATCCCCTACGATTACCTGGGACCCGTGATGACGTCATAACGACCGCTCCAAAGCACCGACGACCAATTTACCTTTTGTACACGCCAAGATTACAAATAGGTGGACTGTTCAACCGAACAAAAGTAAGGGTTTGTGGTTACAGTGATTTTGTTTGAGAATTTTAAGTTGCTTTGAATGTTGACCGCAGACTCATTCCTGAGACGTCAGCACGAATCACGTCTAAATACGGGGTAAATTGACCCCGAAGAGTATTTCTGGAATTTTATTCCAGTATTCCTCGGCCGGCAGTCGCTGTGGTCGCTAAGGGGATTATTGGACAAAAGTTCCAGAAATTCCCCATGCAGGGGAAAACTGGAATAAGCCCTAGGAAACGACGATGTCAACTGTGTTCTTTTCAACGAAAAGTTCGAAATTTTTTATTGAAGTAAGTAAAGTACTTAAGAAAAACAACATTTATAAGTAGAGCTATTTCTGTGTGTTACAATCGCTTAGCCAATATATTTTTACAAAGTAAGAGGTAGTATTTGACCCTTCTTTTGATCCCAAAACCGCTGCGCTCCATTGCTCTGGCAAATAAATAAATAAGAGCTATAAAAAACATATTACGGTAATTTATTAGGCATTCAAAATATCCCACAAAGGGGTTAATAAGGGTAGTTTTCATATACCCCATTGTGATGACAATAAAAACGAAAATATATGCAAAAAAGAATTATCGCGCTATAAAGAAAAGAATGATGGTTTAACCTCAGATTGGTATAAATAGTCTGTGTCAAGAGGCGTTTTTACACTGTGGAATAACTAGTTTTGTCTATAGGAGTTAACACAGTATAACTAGTTTTCATAGAAAACTTTTTCTCCCGCGAACACTCAGGTTGTGGAACGATCTTCCTGTCGAGGCTTTCCCTAGTGACTACAATATGGGACACTTAAAAAGGGTGTTTTAAAATTCTTCAAGGGTCGGCAACGCGCATGTGATACCTCTGGTGTTGAAGGCGTCCATAGGCTTACGGTAACCGCTTCCCATCATGCGGGCCGTATTCTTGTTTGCCCACTTATTAGTATTAAAAAAAAAAAAAAAACTATATTGATGTACACCCAGATTTCAAACCCACGGTTTTAATTCCAGGATTACTCCCACTAGTCCACCGGTGTTCTTTCAAATAAACTTCGCACAAAAGTTATATGCTTCGATAAAATATTGCTTGAATTAATTTTACCTAGAAAGTCATTAAAATAGCCCCTCTTAGCGCCTTGAGTCCCGTTAACACTCAGCTGCGGGCATTATTCAGGACGACAGATATGTATTCTAGGACGCGAGAAGGGCACAATACGCCAGTGACAATAGAGTTTGTATTTGTGTTTCTATGTATTATAAGAATGTATTTACAACAAAAAAATGTATGTATGTATTCTATCAGCCATCTAGTTCCCATCGTACAAGCTTTGCTTAGTTTGGGACTAGAAGGCGTTTTGTTAAGTGTCCGTGAATATTTATTTATTTTATTTATTTATTTGTACCGTTAGTGGCCACGCACCACACTATAGTAGGTGCCAAATAACACCGCAATACAGGTCACCTTCACCACGATGTCGGAAAATTCAATTTATGAATGGCTAATTCTGTCATTTTCCATACAAACCTTTCGCTAAAACGGTAATCGCTCGAATCTCGTAGTACGGTTTGTTTACCATACATAAATTGAATTTTGCGACATCGTGGTGAAGGTGGGTGAATGACCTGTATTGCCGTGTTATTTGGCACCTACTATAGCAAGTATACTCATATTGGTTTTCTGAACTGAGCTAACTAAAATAATTGCTAAATATGCTGTCATCTCTTTTCGTTTTCGTGCAAGTGACAATCATCATCATTAGCATTATCATCATCCTATATTAGTCCACTGCTGGATGTAGATCTCTCCCAAGACGCGCCACTTAGCCCGGTTTTCGGCTCTTCTCATCCAGTGTTTGCCAGCCACAATTCTCAGATCGTCGCCCCATCTTGCTGGACAATGATAGAGCATTTAAAGCCGCACTCAAATGACAGTTGACGATGAATAAAGGGACAGGTCAGCGGCCCTAAGATGCGCACCGCGAGATATTTGTCATGTCGTTCTGTCAAAATGTAAGCATTTTGTACCAGTTTAGGAACTATTGCATTATCTGTGGTACCTAATGGTGTCGACAAAACGCGCCATAATGTACACTTTTGACACTTCTTGGTCGTCGTACCTCTCTGACGACGAGATAATAGTCATGCAGAAATGTCAAAAGTTGAAAATTCAAAGGCGCGGTTTCTCGACAACATTACCACAGATAATGCAATAGTTCCTAAACTGGTACAAAACCCCTAATCATATTCATCAAAAATCAACCCAAGTCCACTGCTGGGCATGAGCATTGAGCATGCTTAAAGACGTCCAGAAAGAACGATGTTAAATCTTCTTTATCTGCTAACTTACTAAAGTTAACAGCCCATTCTGTAAGGATGGCGTCTTTTTCGTAGTCGCTATTCAAAATTATTTATGACCCAGCAAGCAGTTGACAGTTCTACGAACTATAAAATAGTAGATTGTATCATAAGGGAGCAAAATTATATTTTTAGCGAAGTGAAGGATTCTAGAGTAGAATCCCGAGCGTAGCGAGGGATTCTTTAGTAGAATCCTGAACGTAGCGAGGGATTCAAAGTACTTCGCCCGTGCCAAAAATATATTTTGTGCCCGAGTGGTACACTCTACTTTTCATCACCAACTATGAGAAAAGAAAAGGCGCCTCATATTTTATTGTAATATTATTATTTAATAAAACATATATAGTAACAACTAAAATGAAAATAAATAGTATCTATAATGAAAACCACTTATTTCTTATGTTTTCTATTCGTTCGATTTCTTTGGCGCTGAACACTAAGATGTTCCAAATTCTTGTGTTTTCTATTCGTTCGATTTCTTTGGCGCTGAACACTAAGATGTTCCATTCCGGCGCACTTATTTAAATAAGTGCGCTGGAATGAACTTTGCCGCGCACTTATTGTTTCTTATAGAAAACACCTTTGGGTGCACATAAAGGCGAACCAAGTCGTTCTTTTGGAATAGGTGTGATGAAAATGTTATAGATATCACACATCGCCCTTCAAAAAGTAACTAACAGGATTCCTTAATCCCACTCTGTATTAAGCGGTGAAAACTTCTTAATTTGAATAATAACGTCAGTAGTTTCTACTTAGGTGTCTTTAGTAGATATAGTTATATGTCAAACAACCTTTGCACAGGTGCTGGTTTGGTGCCCGCAGGCATGTTGCATTACATTGATAAAGCACTTTCATATGGACGTGCCCTGTGTAGCATTGCACTACGTCCATCACTAAGAAACGATAAGGTACTGTAATAATATAATATACATGTACTAGCGTTTTTATACGACGGGTAACGTCAAACAGCTTGCCCGCAAGTTTCAACATTTTTGAAGATATAAAACCACTGAATGTAGTTAAATTATGCAAAATCGCAAAACTTGACGCGCTAGAAAATAACAATCCTTGCATTATTATTTTCTAGCACGTCAAGCAGCAGCATAAATATGAATTTGACCCAAACATGTTTTCCAAACTGAAAGTATAAAATTCGACAGGCGTCATGGCTCAGTCGGTAGTAGCTCTGCCTTCCGTGCTGTGGGTCGTGGGTTTGATCCCCACCGAGAACAAACATTCGTGTGGCAAACATAGATGTTTGTTCTGTGTCTGGGTGTTTCTATGTATTATATGTATGTATTTACAAAAAAAAATGTATGTATGTATTCTATCAGCCATCTAGTTTCCATCGTACAAGCTTTGCTTAGTTTGGGACTAGAAGGCGTTGTGTTAAGTGTCCGTGAATATAAAAAAAAAAAAAAAGAATTTTTTTTTTTTTTTTTTTTAAAATACTAGTTGGTCGACTTCGTTCGCGTCCCGTTCGATCCCGTTGATTTTTCGGGATAAAAAGTATCTACCTAGTCTATGTGTTAATCCAGGTCATGGACAATTATATATTCCAAGTTTCATCCAAATCGGATCGCTTGTAAAAATTTCATCTTTGTACACGTAGCTTAAGAATGAAAATATTGTTTTGTTAATTTGATTATTTACGGCCAGGTTGTGTAGCCACCAACATAAATAGTAGATTGTATCTTATGGGAGCAAAATTATATTTTTACGGCGAGGGCGATTTTTTGAATCCAGAGCGAAGTGAAGGATTCTAGAGTAGAATCCTGAACGTAGCGAGGGATTCAAAGTACTTCGCCCGAGCCAAAAATATATTTTGCGCCCGAGTGGTACACTCTACTTTTCATCACCAACTATGAGAAAATAAAAGGCGCTTCATATTTTATTGTAATATTATTATTTAATAAAACATATATAGTAACAACTAAAATGAAAATAAATAGTATCTATAATGAAAACCACTTATTTCTTATGTTTTCTATTCGTTCGATTTCTTTGGCGCTGAACACTAAGATGTTCCAAATTCAAAAAGTGCGCGGCAAAGTAAATTGCCGGAATGAAGCCGGAATGAACTTTGCCGCGCACTTATTGTTTCTTAAAGAAAACACCACCTTTGGGTGCACATAAAGGCGAACCAAGTCGTTCTTTTCGAATAGGTGTGATGAAAAAGGTTTTATTCAAGCTGTCAGTTGGTCTATGTCAGTTGTGTTTTGCTATAGGTACCATTTCTAACAATTGAACGGCTGGACTGATGTTTTTACTGATAAATTTTTTTGGATGTTCATCTTTTCCCCGGGAACGGAATAAAAAGTATCCTATGTGATAATCCAGGTCACGGACAATATATATTCCAAGTTTCATCTAAATCGGATCAGTTGTTTTTGCGTGAAAGAGTAACAAACATTCATACATACAAACATCGCTACAAACTTTCGCGTTTATAATATTAGTAAGAAGTTAAAACACAAATTATTATTTTTTTGGCCAGAACGATGTTTATGATGAATCTTGTCCAATGTTATTGCACACTACATTGTTGTCCGCGATTTTGCATAAATAATTTCAGTAATTTTATATCTTGAAAAATGTTGAAGCGAGCGAGAAGTTGTTTGATGCCTGTCAGCAACAAAACAGTTAGAAATGTGAGTGTAGTGTTTGCATCTATTCAGTAGATGCGTTACCCTGTCTCGCTTGCACGAGTGGTTAGGTAACTGTCATGTGTCAAACTCCCGACCTGTCAATGTCTCCCGACGTGAGGGCGGGAGACGAAGGGGTCGGGGAGTTAGCCGAGATATACGGTGATGAGCAGAGGACAGTGGAAGACCAGCTCGGTGTACCAGTGAGCCAGGGATACAAAGTACAGTATTTTACAATGGCGACGAAGATAAAGGTCTGTAGAAACTATAATTTTCAAAAAGGAGGAAAGGAGTTCAGGTATGTCTGTTTTTCTTTGTTGAAATTAGTGTTTTGGCCGTGGGTGGCGTGCGAGCTCCATTGATACGGCACGATGTTTCACTGCCAATAAATTAGTATCTACTGGTTCATTTGTTTATGTAATATAACGTACATTACCTGTGTTGTCTAATTGTACCTATGCCTTATTCAACTCGATGACAACAGAGAAAAGTTGAGATCAGCGGTTCAATTCCACACAATGTTTTTTCGTTCTAAGTATGGTTCGATTGATCTGCTGCTGGCTGAAGCGTTACTGTATGATTGGATCAATCAAGATAGTCTAAAGACAGATAGGGAAACTATATTTCGGCTGCGTTTCAGCTGTCAAAGCTTATCTAATAAGTATTAGAGGGTGAAATGGCCTGGGATAGAAGAGGGGCTTCGGTTCGGCTGCGTTTCGGATAAAAAGTTCGTTTGTAGAATTGGCCCCGTTAATCCGGCAGCAGGAATACGTAGAAAATAAAACAAATTAGTAATATGCAAGGTTTACACAATGCCAGTGACTGGACCTAGTTGCTTTGGTTTCGGATCCGGTCACTGCCGGCACGGCGCAGAACTATTGTTTGCATGGACCCAGTGACAAGTCAGCGCCGGACTGGGTTACTGTACTGCCATGTTACTGACCCCGTATAAACATACCGTAAAGCGGGACTTCGGTTCTACCAATAAACCATATTAGGTACGTGTGGTTTACTCAATATTGATTTGTCACACAAAATACACTTTTCACTTTGCATTGTTTACCACAACCTAACTAGATGGCGCCATAGGTAAAATTAGCACACGCTATCGTTGCGTTTTGGGTTTTTATCCAGCCAGCGCAGTGCATAAAATAAATTGAGTTTTACTGTACAATAGAGCTATTTACTAGTTATATTAGAAAAGCTCATAAAAGGTATTTATTTATATAAAATAAAAATTAAAGTGTTGGTCACCCGTCACGTCTTGATCGTGTAGGTAGTAGGTATCATACCTACCTATTATACTGTTAGACGTGATTTGAAACGAGATGTGGGAAAAGTGGTGTAATAGCGATTTGCCTGTTACAAGACTTACAAGTTAGGTTCATAGTATTATATTGTATAAAAAAAAATATATTATACCTGTTTAACTCACAATACAAAAAAAGAAGAAGTTCTTCGATGATTTTCTGTAAGTACATAATGACCTAAATTCAAGGTCGGACAGTTCGATAATATCAGGCAGGACCATCGTAGGACTCGCAATAATGTTGCCACATTCTGTCTGCCAGTGATGTTCAGTGGCGGATTTGTAATGGGATTAGATTGATTTTGTTTTAGGTCATGTAAAAGTTGTTGCTTGTATTGTATACGAATCTACACAAAGATACCTACCGTACCTACCTATCTAGGTGTATTTATTTTACCGAGATTTTACTAATATAGGTACATACCTACTTACTTAAGTAGGTATATGGAAGTTTTAGAATAAAGTTTTGAGGCAAATGTGTTCGATGTACGATTCTTATAGCTCTAATAGGTATAAAGTGTTTTCTGGTACATTTAGAAACATAACAATTGCATCGGCGCGTATACGCAGCGCAGCCGCCCGCCGCGCCGATGAATGAGCCTTGCTGGTTAACTTTTGTTGACAACCGAGAGTTTGTAGGTATGTCACGGGAATGCGCGCGCTTATGAGACGCGTTCCGAGCACAACTCGTAGCATTAAGCCTGCGGTAAATATACTAAGCTGTTAGTGACATCACTACAAGTGTAGTATAAAGCAAAGTCGATTTCCGCGTCTGTCCTAATGTATGTATGTATGTATGTATGCTTAGATCTTTAAAACTGCGCAACGGATTTTGATGCAGTTTTTTTTAATGGATAGAGTGATTCAAGAGGAGGGTTTGTAGATATGGTAAATCAGCATCATCACTGCATTGCACCCGTGCGAGGCCGGGGATGGTTGCTAGTTTCATATACATAATTTCAAATTGGGTTTATCTAAGTACCTACTATTTAAAAAAACAAATCAATCTACCTACTTAATTACCTAACTAACTAGCAAGTTAATAAATTTGTAACTAAAACTAGCTACCTACCTAAGAAATTGGAATGCACTTTGCTAGATCCTACTTACAGCTACCTACCCATACCTATCTAACCTAGTTGCTATACCTACCTAATGGACGCTATATCGACGCTAAGACTCATGTAGCATTATTCCTATAAACCTTGTGGTTTCCTTAGTGCTATAGTACAAAATAAGTTATTATGTATTTTTAAAACAATAAATGAAAAAAAAAAAGTATGAATGTATTCACTTCTGGTTTAGTCCTAGTATCGATGGCCTACTACTAGTAAACTGTTACTAATGAATTCAGTAAGTAAATTAAATATTTAAATTTTACCTAGGTACCTACCTGCTATTATTTGAACAGGCGCTAGGCGATGGGAGTGTACACCCAATTTATAATAGTATTATTAAGCAACTATTTGGTTACTAGTTAAGCTTTACTTAGGTACCATTGAACTGGATACGGGGTTGTTGATCAAGGGTTACCATTAAATTGGTTGCACAGACAGCGGTCCAGGCTTACCATTAAATTGGTTGCACAGAGGTCCAGGCTTACCATTAAATTGGTTGCACAAAGGACCAGGCTTACCATTAAATTGGTTGCACAGGCTTACCATTAAATTGGTTGCACAAAGGACCAGGCTTACCATTAAATTGGTTGCACAAAGGACATTGCTTGCCCAGGCTTACCATTGAATTGGTTCCTGATGATTGATCAACCCTTTGTTCAAGTTCAATGGTGCTATGTTGTGATAGTGCTGACTTAAAAAAAAAAAAAAAAAAATTAAGCATAACTAGTGAAAATAATAAGTAGCTAAATAAATAAGTAGGTAACAAGTTATCAATAGGGTTACTAATATTGGAAAATATGTTACATATTATGTAAAAAAGTAAAAGCATAAGTATTCAGACATTTTCAAATGTTTTTTATACCTAAACAGCAGCTTGAACAGAAAGTAATAGGGGAAGGCAAGAAGACAATGTAAACCCTCTAGATGACACTGCGGTTTACAGTTTAATGTAGCTTCAGATGGAACCGGTTTATTAACTTTGACTACACGTTTAATTTAAAATGAAAAGTCTGTAAAAATAAGCCAAGCTGTGTGCTACACGTAAATAACCGAATAAAATTAGTTGAGATGGCCGTAAAGTACTTTGAAATAAGAAAATGACAGGTTAGATTAGACGAACTAAATCAGACCAAATAACAAGGAAATAAGAGGGTTTTGAACTATGGTGACGGTTTTGAGGAGTTGTATGTGCATTCAATGGATTTCATCGACTTTCGATCTATCTATTCCTTAATAAAATGGTGATGTGAAATTTTATGAGTGGGTAGACGTAAAAAATGGTTTGGTGTAAAAGATTCAGACTATCAGTGGGAACAACAAGAAATATCATTGCCAGTCTGGTTGTCAGACTGAAACGGTGTAGTCTTTCATGCTCTTGAACTACCAGATAAAGCGAAGCTCTTGTGATATATATATTAAAAAAAACAGTTTAATATGGACACGCCAGGGTATCCAATGTTGATGAATCAACGACGTGTAGGACAAGCGATGTGTGCATAGGTACGGGAAGAGAAGATCTTACACTGTGCGACCTTTTAGAGTTTTCGGAGATATTCTAAAATATCACTTGTCTTATGCTTGAACTCTATCCTTGCGAAATGGAGAACCTCTAAGAGGTCGGGCGATCTGGTTGTATAAATGTCGTTGATAGGTATCGACGAGCGACAGTATGCTCTATCTTGCGTGGAACTGAACAGTGCTTTGTAGAATATACTATACAGTTATAGTGGTCGATAACACGTGAAGGAAGAGTTCAGTGTTTGTTCGGATTATTGTGCAATAGTTTCAGCATTATATATCTTGGTTCTATATTGACCACTGATAAATGGGTTAGTCAAACACTAAAACAGAAAATTTAAAAATAAACTATATTAAAATACTTTATGTAAATACTTGATAGGTATAGTAAGTATATGCCTGTAAGTATATAGCTGTTCGGCTTGTGACGTAAACCGCGATTTCAAACTATTCGTTGCAAGTAAGGCAGATAAACGTAAGATTTCTGTGCTTAGAGCCCTATATAGACATAGATGTCCGATAATAAGATTTCAAAGAGATCGCCATAAGTGACAGATGAAAAAGGGGAAGGAGTATGGAGGATATAAAGAGCTGAAGTGCTGGCGTAATAGAAAAAGATAGTTAATAAGGCTACGGAGAAGAGATAGACAAATGAGTGTTCTCTATAAGATCCTATGCTTTAAATAAATGGATTGAATTAAGCTCGTCCCGAAATTGCTATCCAGTGCCGTATATACTACTTGTGAATGTTTAGGCAGAAAGACGATAGCACGTAATGAGGAAACTGGCTAGAAGATACTTAAGGAGAAACACAGCTATTTGTCTTTAAGTATAAAGTAGAAGGCCAACAGGAGCCAGTCACGCTCAAGCCAAAAGTTATCCACATTCGATTCAATGGTATTGTAGGTAATGTATGTATACCTACATGATGAAGCTGTCTTTATGGGTCCGTGTTTTGATCAGTACTAAATTGCATAAGACTAGTGACAACTATATTGTAATCTAGGGCGTTGTGCGGAGGTGTGCGTTTACACCACAGTATGATTATATACAGGACAGCTTAAAGGCTTTGTTGATAAAATAATATTTAAATAAGAAAGGGGTTGTAGTGTTTGCATCTATTCAGTAGATGCGTTACCCTGTCTCGCTTGCACGAGTGGTTAGGTAACTGTCATGTGTCAAACTCCCGACCTGTCAATGTCTCCCGACGTGAGGGCGGGAGACGAAGGGGTCGGGGAGTTAGCCGAGATATACGGTGATGAGCAGAGGACAGTGGAAGACCAGCTCGGTGTACCAGTGAGCCAGGGATACAAAGTACAGTATTTTACAGTGAGCATTATTGGAAAGCAATCGTTGTCCCATAAAAACCTGCCAGGTTTAAGCCTGGCAGGTTTTCTGAACTGTTTTCATAATAAATCATAGGTATTCTGTGATTAAATAGTGACATTAGCGCGTTTCAGCACGTTTTTTTGCCGTCGAAAGCTTCTTGTTTTCGTATATCTGTAGCCACGTCGCTTGACATTATGCTGGGCAGCGAAAGCAGTTCAGAGCTTACGATACGAGGGCTGTTTGGCGGCAGAGTACGAATTCCCCGAACAAACTCTTTCACAAACAGCTCTCTTTACTATGAGCTCTAATATTTATTACGTTTCCCCATAACATCCCTTTCTTTCCCCATAACTGCCATCTCCTAAAACAAGGAATGCAACCTTGGCAATGTAGGATCGTTTTGCCGTACCCTTTGTTCCTTTTTCTTATTGAATCATTCAATCATAAAAACAAATCCAAGATTTTGTTTATAACATTTTCTACGGGATTCGTCACAATTCTAAGCTATGACATGAGTTCAATAGATTGCAGAAGTGAAACTACTTTGAATAGGTGAAAGAGTATTAAGTTACTTAAAAATTTGCCTTTTTAAAATATCAGCTGGATTATAATAAGAATTTTTTATTGAAAAGGTTATTTTTTCACATTTGAAAAAATTAGTTAGGTACTTCAATCGGTTTAGAGATCGTGCCGCGTCATTTATAGCCGAATACTCAAACGTCATTCAAATTTGAGCACCACTTAAGATTGCTCTGCCTCTGTTTGACATTAGTCATTTGTAAGAGATGGCAATAATTTAAGCGGGACTTAAATTGAGTGGGGTTTGAGTTGCGTTTGAGTATTTGGCTGTTAAAGTGATGTCTACGTTGGTAGCATTTTGTGCACTATTAGTAGTGGTATTATTCAGTATTATGTGGCCATAGTGAAAAAGAAACGGAACTTCTTCAAATCAATCGACTTTCTTGAGTTTTTGACAGATCCATTATAGCAGTAATAAAAGTCACTAGTGTCGTTTGGCTTTATTTAATTGGTTAGTCAACGATTGGCATTTATAGGGAAGTATTCCTATATTCCGCACCAAAATTTTGTGACCAAGATTTTTCACTCCTACGCTATTCCATTTTCGACTTTTCCACAATCGATTTTAAGCTTGGTGCGCAAAAGTGGAATAGATTTAAAATTATTTTCACTTTCCGCACCGATGCGGTAGGAAGTGTTTTTAATATTTGACAATTAAGTAAGTACCTATTCCCGTAAAAAGTTATTTAAAGTCAATAATTATGTTTCAGGACATAAAGTAATTCCTGACAGAATCAACAACTTTTTGCCGGAGTTTCGCTTCTACGAACTAACATTGATAAATTTATTTCACGGCGATCTAAGCCAACCATGTTTACTCTATTGTCACGTGCTCTGGTATTCCCAACTCCATGCAGTGGTACATAGAGTCGAGTTTTCAGTGCTAGTGTAAGACAATACAGGGTGGCACGTAAACAATATTGCGTCTAAGATGCTTTTATAAATAGATGCGTTGCCCGCTATCTTTTAATGGCAAGTGAAAAGTAAGGTAATTGCCCAATCGCTCCAAAAAGCGTTGCGGCTGTACGTTACTACAAATTGCCGCTGCTTTTTTTCTCTTTCTAGAAACAGTACGTCACGTTTATGACTGCTTGCTTAAACACGTAGGTAGTTAGTTTTCTCTTAACATATTGCCCATTTTTTACAATGTTTTTTTATGAGCTGTATTAAGCATTACAAGCTATTATAATAATATAGTGTTGGAAACCCCTCGAAGAAGCCTGGATTATGTGACGTCACTTGTTTACGCACTCCTTTATAAGGCGATGCGCGCGGAGCGACCGGGCAGTCTTGATCGGACTTTCGTCCGATACACATGTCTTTATAGCGCTCTAGGGTTGCTAATTATTGGGCGAGACTAACTGATTGGTCGGTAACAATGATCAGTTACGAAGTTAGTTAGATTGTTTAACTAGTCAACGCTGTTTTGTTGGTTAAATATAAACTGTGAGGTTATTTGTGTAAACTGATGATTTCTCGTCATTTTTTAGTGCCTTATCCTGATTTCTATGAGCATTAATGCGATTAATGGAAGTTAGCTGTTTGTCAGCTGTTAAAGTTGTGTGTTTTTACCACAAATACTACTTCTTATGTTTTTTTTTATTTGGAACCGCTTCTGATTCCTAACAACAGTATCATGGTATCAAAAGAATAAAAAAAAAATATGTTAAATATTTGCATGCGCAATATAGATATTATTTGTTCCATGTCCGAATGTGATGAGGCATTAACATCAATGGTGTTTACTTGTCACATCTCAGGTTTGCGGATGACCTTGTTTTGGCATAACATGAAGAATACCTATACCCAGCAGTGTGTGATACCGGGCTGAGATGATGATGATGATGATGTCTGAATGTTACTTGATATTATAAGTATCTATTAAAAAAAATATAAGTTTCATCAGCAATTTAGTTCCTCTAGTAGGTACAGTTGCTTAGCTTGAGACTAGATGGCGTTGTGTAAAACACACAATTATTTTTTTTGTAACGCGTCTATTAATGTTATATCAGTGTATTGCGTATGGAGTTATAGACAGTAGGTTAGATCGGAGCGCGTACCGACCGCGGAATCTCTTATTGCATGCATGGCGGATTCTGTTTGTTTATATAATTTTGCTTTTGGTATTCCTGTTATATCTGGGGGACGGGGTTGTTACCCGTCAGATAATAGAATGAACCGTTCGTGGCTTGCTTAGTCAATCTTCACTGATCGAGCCCATTCATTAGCATAGTGGGCGCGTTGGGGTTTTTTTTCCCATCGGCCCCACCACTTAGATAATCAGGGTTATTCCCATCGAGCCCACCGGCTGGCCGACAGGTGGGCCAGATGGGAAGAAAAATTCTCACCGAGCCTACTCATTTGCATAGTGGGCTCGTTGGGATTTTTTCTCGATGGGAAAAAAAAAGTCTAAATTGGTTCGCTTGCTTTGGGAAGTTAATAAAATGAGCAAGATAAAATCATTTTAACTAAATACCAATTCATTTAGAAGATATTATTCTAGTAATTAAAATAAATTGGTATATAAAAAAAAACATCACTACTTGTGATGTAAAGACATCATGACTTCACTGCGTTGTAAAATTGATATATTCTAGAAATCCCCACAAAAAAATCAGCTCAATGTCAAGATTGGGATCAATGTCAGCCTAGGTAGACACGCTCTTAGCCGATCATTTACAGCTTAGAGCGTGTCTACATAAGCTGATATCTTTTTCAGTTTCAGCTTAGATAGACACGCTCTTTGCCAATCATTTTCAGCTTAGAGCGTGTCTACATAAGCTGAAACTGAAATAAGATTGGCAAAAAGCGTGTCCGCTTAGGTTAACACGCTCTTTGCCAATCTTATTTCAGTTTCAGCTTAGATAGAAACGCTCTTTGCCAATCATTTTCAGCTTAGAGCGTGTCTACATTAGCTGAAATTGAAAAAAGATTGGCAAAGAGCGTGTCAACTCAAGCTGACACGCTCTTACGCTACCTGGAAATATTTCCTGAATGATGCCTCTAGGCCATACGCACCTGGGGGAATCGGTATCAGCGACAAAGACAAGGTCTCCAACACGAAGTGGTTGTTGATCATTATCTTTTTTTTTTTTTTTTTTTTTTACTTTTTTAGCATAATGGATCCTAACTCAGCATTTCTACTCCATATCTGTCGAGGTATCATATCTGGCAATACCTCACGCACCCACCTCCTCCAAAACATATCGGCTAGCGCCTGCGACTTACGCCACTGCTTTCTTAAGTGGAGGTCCGAGTCACCGAGGGGATTTCAGGTTTTTATTCTAGAAATCTTCTACGTTCTCTTATTGCAGCAAAACTAGGAAAGATAGAATCCGCATCGCTTATTAAAGAAAAACTTAGTTTGTAACTTGCACAGCAATTTCTTTGTAGTTTTATGCGAACCAATTTATTTCTTCGTAACGAACAAGACGTCCATTAAGACTCTTTTGTCCAAAGTACAAATGGGGTATTGTGTACTTTTTATGAATTGGTAGGTTTTCTTTGCCTAGCAGAGTTATTAATTATAAGTAACTTCGATAGAAAATGTTTTCGTCTGGATTATATCACAATAGAGCTTAATATTATGGCTTTTACCAATATGTGTCAACTTTCATTTAATTGCTTGACACTGGCAAAATCCTACTTAATATTTTTTTTCCCTAAGTGTCCTTCAGACATGGTGGTCCGAGACTTTGTTATTACAATTTTAATTATAATTTAACCAATTTCGTTTAAAAAAAATGCCTGTATTTTTAATTTTTACTCATTTTGAATAAAGCTAAATGTTGCACTTATTATTTTATCTATTTTAATGTTTTATCTACTTTTCCTAATATTCCACAATACTTCCTACTTAATATTATAAAAGAGAAATTTTGTAAGTATGGATGGATGGATGGATGTTTGTTACTCTTTCACGTAAAAACTACTGATCCGATTGGGATGAAACTCGGAATATATATTGTCCGTGACCTGGATTAACACATAGGCTACTTTTTATCCCGAAAAATTTACGGGATCCTACGGGACGCGAACGAAGTCGCGGGCGGCACCTAGTATCAAATAAAAGAAAAAAATGAAAACTATAATCTACTCCTTCTAGATTTATTCTAGAAATCAGCTACCAGTGGGTTACCATCTACGATCGCCTACGCGCGTAGTAGTGTTGCTACGAGCGTAGGTGTTCGTAGCGCCCTATGCAAATGATCTAACATTATTATGTAGAGACCATTCTTACAAAGGTTTTCTGAAAGATATCACTTTTAACGATAAAGTTAATTTTTCTTAATTTTTGTGTATATGTCTTTATTTTGTGACAATATCTATCTATATATTTGTTCTCTTTTCTGTTTATTCAATTTGGTTTTTTTTGAACATGTAGGTTCTGTTTATCTTATGTTTGCACGCCAACCATTCTCCTGAACTGTAAGGTTGGCAGGTAGAAAATGCTTATAGCATCAAGCCCACCTAGTTGTACATTTGTTCTTTTGTGCAATAAAGAGTTAAATAAATAAATAAATAAATCTATCTAATATAAAAAAAAAAACTGAACGCCCCTGCATTTATTTCCTTCACACAACCAGATATTGCAAAATGATTATTATAAGTGACATTTATTTTGAATTATTATATTTGTGAGCATTTTACTTAAGTATAGTAAAAAACAATATTTCTCAAATTGATCCATATTCACGTGTTTTATAAATGTTTAACTAAAAAAGTTTACACGACCCAAAGTTCGTAAAAACAAATTCTTGAAAAATACCAAATTTTTCGCAAAAAATAACAAAATACCTAATGAAGTTTCGCCTCTAGTATCGGTCACATGTGTCTACTTTACATGTTCCGTTCAACGTTTCAGTTGAAATTACTATACTACCTTCGTTGTGAAACGGTCATGTACATAAAAACAGAATGGGGCACTTCAAAAAGGGTATTTTAAAATTCTTCATGGGTTGGCAACGCGTGTGGCACCTCTGGTGTTGTAGGTGTCCATAGGCTACGGCTAACCGCTTCCCATCAGGCGGGCCGTACACTGGTTTGCCTACTCTGTTGTATAAAAATAGTTATTTGTTATACAAGAGTGCAAAGTTGCTTTTTAACCGCGTGTTCAATTTTGATGACCGAGCAAGCGAAGGATGCGAGTGATTCAAAATTAGAATCCTGAGCGTTAGCGAGGGAATCAAAAGAGCACGAGGTAAAAAATCTTTGCACTCGAGTGCAACACGTAACTTTTCATTCCACCTCAGCGAGGAAATGACTAAATGCAAAAAAAAAAAAGTTGTATGTTATATTCTGCACCATAGAGGTAGCAGTAAATAGGTTTAATGTTTTTTTTAATTCACAAACTTAGTGCACACGATGTTCTAAATTCAATTTACTTTATCCTCTAGAGAATAAAAACGGCTTTTGCACTCAGATATTGAAGAGTAAAAATACTCTTTCCGAGATGGTGGGATGAAAAAAATATTTACGGTCTTACTTAGAACTGCGTCTCAACTTAACACTGCCTAAGATGGAAAATCTTAAGCAGCGTTCAAGTAGGTACTTGAAATTGAAAACTAGCTAGAACCATGGTATGAGAAGATCGTTATAGTACAACGCCTCCCACATTTCACCAAACATTCGCATGCATTGTGGTTACCACTTCTTCTTCGGCCTTCCTCTACTTGCAAACCCGGCCACACTCAGAACACAGATTATATAATACTATAATATTACTCATAATCATAGCTCTTTTCGACAGGCGTCATGGCTCAGTCGGCAGTAGCTCTGCCTTCTGTGCTGTGGGTCGTGGGTTCGATCCCCACCGAGAACAAACATTTGTGTGTGGCAAACATAGATGTTTGTTCTGTGTCTGGGTGTTACTATGTATTATAAGTATGTATTTACAAAAAAAAAGTATATAAGTATTATATCAGCCATCTAGTTTCCATAGTACAAGCTTTGCTTAGTTTGGGACTAGAGGGTGTTGTGTGTAATGTCCAAGAATATTTATTTATTTATTATTATAATATGACTTTGATCCCCCTAAACAAGACCAAGACAGGACAAACAAGACCAATTCTCAATAAAGTACGCCAAACATACAGAATTGGTTGTTGGTAAACACTGCTAACACAAATGCGCGTGTTCCGTTGTATCGGCTATTGCTTAACTCACAATGTCCATGACTGTGTCTAATAAACAATCTCGTATGAGTTAGTGGCCAACTCTGGTGACGGAGTTTTTAGGCCGCCTTTAACACCTCCGTCCCGGCTTAACGACTGCTAGAGCCGGGACCGACAGTTTAACGTGCCCTCCGAAGCACGGAAGCGCTCAAATGTAAATGCCACTAACGGTCACCCATCCAAATAGTGACCGCGCAGAACGTCACTTAGATAATCGGTGATTGACTAATGAGTTCGAGGTTTCCAATCTAATCTTCCTACTAATATTATAAACGCGAGTTTTAACATAGGCTACTTTTTGTCCCGGAAAATTAACGGGATCCAACGAGACACGAACGGTTCAGAAATGCCTAGAAGATTTCGCATAGCAAAATGCACTTGCCAGCGACGAAACAAGAGACCATACTACACGTTTTCCATGGAAAACGTGTAGTATGGTCTCTTGTTTCGTCGCTTGTTCATATGATTATGTATCCGGCGCCGCATGCCGCATACCGCAGCGTTGTGCGTTACGATCTCGAAATATACCACAGCAATGGTATTTATTTATTTATTTATTTAATACTCAAAATTATAAATTTGTCACAAAGGGTGGACTGAATGCTGAAAGCATTGTCGGCCAGCCAACCCAATGGCTGGTATATTGGCACATTCCAGTTTTCCCCTGCGTGAGTCCCCTGCGAAGTCAGTCCCTTTTCTATATCTTTTCTTAGCTTATTAAAGTGCTTAAATAATCTCTTTAATTCTGTTTTGGAAAGGCATTTAGAGACAACTTCATACTTGAACCAATACTCAGACACGTTTGATAGGTATCGTCTAGATAGTTATTTTACTTTGAGCACAGTAAGCATCAGTTTCTCCAACTTCATAACTAGGGGCTGCATCGTTTAAGTACAGTGCAAAGAGAATGAAAAAAGCGTAATGTTCCTATAGTCACCTTCCAGCTCCGTTTTCGTTTGGATTTCGTCAAGCGTATGAAAAAACATGATATTCTTTGAAATGGCGCACTATGATTCTGAAGTCAGCCTTTTTTTCTTTTATTTGTGGCCTGCCCGTCATTTTGACAGACAAGTCAGCAATAGAGAAGCCAAGCTCGCACTCAACCGGTGGCTGAGTAACCTCACACTCACATACACTCACATACACTCCGACACCTACCCTCGCACATACTCGGTGCTACTAAGATAACCAGACTCTTAAGAGACTGGGACTATCAGTAGCACCTAACCACCCACCCTTACACACCCTCTCACACTCAAACACCTACCCTCGCACATACTCGGTGCTACTGAGATAACCAGACTCTTAAGAGACTGGGACTATCAGTAGCACCTAACCACCCACCCTTACACACCCTCTCACACTCAAACACACACCCTGACACCCAATTGCATGCTGTCACACATATGTTTATATCATCTTCAAATAAATTTTTATATTACTATACATTTATATTATATTATGTTAACACTCACCTTAAACCCAGTGGATTCTGCTCGACTTTACTTCTGAAAAAAAAACAAACGGGATTGCAGAACCTACGGCACAAGATTTATATCTTAGTGTAGGTTCTACATACCACTAATCTATGTACATTATCAAGCATTTGTTATAATAAGGACTTTTTCATTTCGTGTTTTGTACTAAGTCCCTTTTCTGAAATAAAGATTTATTATTATTATTAAGTTTGCCAGTGTCAAGTGAGATATTTGAAATAATATAAGTCAAGTCAAGTATTCGTCAAGTAATCGTCAAGTCGGCTGTTGTTTGTTTTGAAGAGAAAATGGTGAATTTTTCCTTCAAAACTTGAAAACGAGATAGATCTATCATTTAGGGGAACCACTTTACACACATTAATCCCAATGGCTCACACTTTATGTTACGACCTCAAGTATTATTGGTTAAAATTCCACCGAAATTAAACAACACTACTTACAATAACAGAAGAAGAACAAAATAAAAGTGCTGAGTTGCTACAAAAAAATGACAGAACTCGAATCCAAGTCACGCTTTCTTGAACTACCGATATCCACGACGGTCCATGACAACATTGACAAGAACTTCAGTGTAGGTAAACAGACAGACGGCTAAAGCGATCGTAACGCACAACGCTGTGGTATGCGACATGCGGCGCCGGACACATAATTGTATGGAGAACGTCTATAAGGTGGTCTCTACTTCCGTCGCTGTCTGCGTCAGCGGCGAAGAGCAAACGTGGTACGCTGCGTTGAACCGCATACTGCAGCGTTGTACGTCATACCGCGTTCACATGCCTATGCATTATTGCCGTGGACTTATTGCCACAGCAACATCGCCTTTATTCTCACTAGGGCACACATAGCTAGGGCATGAATTCGGGCCGGAAGACGGGGCAGAGGCATGTTCGTGTTCACCCTATGCTCGTGCCCACTTCCCAGTCCAAGTCCCTGCCAATTGCGGCATAGTGTGAACGCAACATTACGATCGCGAGACCAAAGCTTGAAGCGTCATATGCCGCTGACTTCAGCGTCGCGTGGAGCTTCCATAAACGAATGCTAAAGGTACCGATCTTCTCATAGTTTGATAGTTGTTGTGCTGTCACTTCTCTAAGCACTTATTTTATCAGCTCCTTAGTTTTATCAACTTGTTAGGAGTTTTGTAGAAGATAGGTAACTGTTTTGTATCTTGGAGAAAGTTTTATCTATGTTACTTGATCGTATTTTGTTGAGTCAAACATTGGCCAAGACCTGAACCCGCGCCCAACAGCCGGGCCTAGGATGCGCACCGTGAGATATTTGTCATGTCGTCCTGTCAAAGTGTAAGCATTTTGTACCAGTTTAGGAACTAGTATTGCATTATTTGTGGTAATGTTGTCGAGAATCCGCGCCTTTGAATCTTCAACTTTTAACATTTCTGCATGACTATTATCTCGTCCTTAGAGAGAGGTACGACGACTAAAAAGTGTCAAAAGTGTACAATAAGAAGGCGCGTTTTGTCGACAGCATTACCACACATAGTGCAATAGTACAGAAACTGGTACAAAATGCTTACATTTTGACAGAACGACATGACAAATATCTCGCGGTGCGCATCGTAAGCCCGCACGACCCACTCACCCTCAGTGTAATTTTGCCTGTTTGGACTGTTTTGAACTATTTGGATGGTTGACTACTAAGTGGAATTTTTGGCTTATTCCAGTTTTCCCCTGCGTGGGGGATTTCTGGAACTTTTGTCCAATAATCCCCTTAGCGACCCCAGCAACTGCCAAAAAGTGGAATAAAATTCCAGTAATCCCATTAGGTCCATTTTCACCGTTTTCTTTTGTGAGGACACGTGCTTCAAAGAAGCCTAGTAGATTTTAATAGGTACTCATTACACTTGAGTTGAATTTGTAGAAATACATAGAGAACATTTAGTACCTACGCCACAGAATAGATAGGTTTACACCCGCTAGATGGCGTTAACTTAATTTTAGAAAAAGCCATTATCTGGACACGAATAAATGAGGCCGTTTAAATGGATGATCATTTTTGGATTCGATTTACGTTCAATAGTAAATCACACGGAATGTGATGTAAGTTATAGCAGGAATCATTTCCGTGGATATTTCAGTCCATTTCTGTTTTAAATGTCGAATGCAGTTTATTTATAAAAACCCAAAGTTTATTTATAAAAGCCAGTACCAGTCTGACCTGAACTACAAAGTCGTCGAGACTCTAAGAAATGGTAGCTCACTTTATAATGGTAAACTTTACAGTTTTTACTATAAGTATACTTAGAACTTTCTTCACTTAGAACAATACTGAAAATAGTTTTTGAATGTCCAAACATAGACCTATCATATTGAAACACCACATTGTTTTATTTTTATTTTTGTAAAAAAAAACTTCGTTCTAACAACAGAGAAATGATCGAAAATAATAATTATTGATAAATTAAAACCGTACCCGGCTCATAAACTTATTTTACGAACAAAATTAACAGCCCGACTTATTCTCTAATTGAAACATGACCTTTTACGTGGCGTTTTGTAATTGGATTTAATCAACTTTGATGACGAGGGATCACAATAAATCTGACAGTTGCCGCGTCACGTAAACCTAACGAATTCGAATCATATTGCGTGTCAACGCCTGCACAACTGCCGAACGCTGCAGCGTGACCGCGCAGTGTATCTCAGATACGCTAGTATTACAATACCTTTACACCTTTACGATTGTCACATTTATTCGTGATCGAAGCACCGAAGTGAAGCTATAACGTTGAAGACGAAACTTCATTTTGATTGCTAAATTCAATACCTAGAATAATTGATTGGGAGAGTCAGTATAAAAATACTTTTGCCAACGTGAATCAGTCTTAAGTACTTTAGTATATTAACCTGTTGAAATCTGCTGCTGAAAAATAGGCTTTCTACATTCACAGTGTCATAGGAGCCCTTTAGCTTCGGGGTGTTAAAAATAGGTTTTTGTAGTTCTGAGAAATTCACGTCTACTCTAAGGTATACATTATATTTATATTGGTCTTCTAAAACTGAGCTAACTAAAATGATTGCTAAATTTTTTGTCATCTCTTTTCGTTGTTATGCAAATGACAATGACAGAGCATTAAAGCGACGCTAAAATAACAGTTGAATCAAACTCTTTAAACGAGCAATTCTTGTATATAATCTGAATCAAACGGCTGTAACGATTTTCATGAAATTTAGTATACAAGAGATTTTGGGGACGATAAATTGATCTAGCTAGGACTCATTTTCAGAAAATGTCGTTTTATTCGTGTTTTCAACACTTAAACAGAAAAATGTGACTCTTCCCGACATCTATTTGCGAATAATAATACTATTTTTTTAAGTTTAAGTTTATACTTCTAATCGTTAATAGATGGCAGTGTTCAGCATTTGATAGATGTCACTGCTGAAATTACTTGAAATAAAATGAGCATAGAACCTTTTCTAACTAAATAAGTACTGTATATTGGTTATGTACATAAAAATAAATGCTAAAAAAATAGCGAGCAAAGCTCGGTCAACCAGCTGGTTTAAATAAAGAGGTAAAAACCGATTCGTATATCATTTTAAGTTCCACTAAGCGGTAGCACTCAGCAGCTGGATTACCACGTAATCTCTGCCACGCAGTGTAACACGAAATATCAATACAAACCTTTGTTTCAGAAACCATTGAGTATTTGATCTACTAACAGTATCTTCGATCTATAAAGGGCTGTCTCCTTTGTCAGAGTTTCAATTAGGTGAGGACCGAGTGCGTTCGATGCAGCCCTCGGCACGTTCGTCCCTCGCCTCACGTTCTGCTTACAAGGTGAATTGAAGAGGCACCCCTAGCACTGGTAAAAAATTCTTCGTGCATGCTACAGGTTTTTTCTTTGTCATTAAGAGAGCTTTCATTTCGCTGCTTAAATAGTCCCTTGCCATGACTTGCTTACAAATCAAATCAAATAAAATATAGGTACATAAACTTTCCGGAGAGAAAAATAATATTCATATGGTCTACACTATAGTCTACAGTATGTTGTTTATAAGTTAAATTTGAAAAGGCGACAGTGGCCTTAAGGCGGCCTAAAAACTTCGTCATCAGAGTTGGCTACTACCTCATAGGTACGTAGGTACGTACGTAATTATTTACTTTATACTTACGTGCTAAAAAAATTTCGTTCATGCATGGTACAAGGTGTTTCAAAACAGCGAAGGTAAGAAAGGTCAAAGTAGGTGTGGTATAGGTACTAGACAAGTCTGCTCCTAAAAAATGACCAAGGCACTACTAGCGTCCCTTATAGGAAATGAGTATAAAGTGGCCTCTGCCGTTTATACTTCAGAGGCCACTTTTAACTTCACTTTTTATTTATATGCAAAGGGCCGTTTATTCTAGTAAAACCGGTTACAACCGGAAATAACTATTCGGATATTGTCACCATTTTGACACTAGACATGCCAGTGGTTATTCACAGTGTGCTCAAAAAACATCCGATTCCAATTTGAAAAACAAAAAAATATTTTTACAACTCAAACATAACCGGTAACACTCAAAAATGGATAAAAATATTGTAGACCTGAAGCTAGTGGCTTTAAAATTCACATCAAGTTCATCAGTTTAAAAAACCTACCTAAGGACGACGTGAAAATTGAATACTATTTATACTTTTAGATCGAGTTTAGAGTAATTTTGTATTAAAATGAACCAAGTTTTCATTAAACTTAAGTAAATAAGAAAGTTGATCTACAAAAGGTATATAAATGAAATTATTTTATTCATATTCACCTATTAGCGTGGCTTTAAAAATGCTTTGTCTTTGTCACTTAGATGACAACGAAAAGATTACTATATTATTCAGTAGCCGTTTTAGCTAACGGAGCTTTAGAAGACCAATATGAATCCACCCCTAAAACCATACCAAAAGTTAAAAGTTTTTTTTTTTTACCTATCTTTATCCCACTGCTGGGCAAAGGTTTCCCCCAACATCTTCCACTTTTCTCTCTCCCGGCCCTGCTCCCATCATGTTTCTTCATGTTTGTGTGTGAATGATGTAGTTTTCAAGCCAACTAGCTCTTACACTCAGCCAATCCATCGACCCACGTGCACGTAAAACTGACAGAAATTTCAATTAAAACGAAACAATCAATCGTGAAACTTCGAGCGTGTCGAATGCATCGAGATTGTATCGATTGATATCGATGGTTGGGACTCTTTTTATTTTGCAGCGGCCTTGTTTGACACGGTATGATATTTTTCGAGTTTTTCAACGAGTTTTGAAGGTATCGCTCGATTTTAGTTAAAACTATTTTTTGCAAAAAGAAAATCAAAGTTTTCCATCACACGAAACTGCATTTTTCAAATTGAAACAGGATATACTCTGTAAACTTTTAAGCGGTGTATTCACTAAGGGTCTATTTTTGGTAATGTCAGTTGCACTGCGCGTCAGCGACTGCTCGACTGCCAAACATTGTACCTTCAACGCGTAATGTAACTCGAACACGCTGGTTTTAAAACATGAATTTTGATAACACAAGGCAAGTGTAAAGTCGCACAATATTCGGAGACATTTTTCCCTGGTGAGAACGGGACTTTATATTTTTATTAAGTTACTTTTGTATGACTCGGGCGATATAAAGTGACATTTTGATACAATACGGTTCACTATGTAAAATGTTACCAACTTCTGACCGCGGCTTCATTCGTGGGCAATATCACCTTACCTCTTTATTCATAGCTTTGGCCCGCGACTTCGGCCGAGTCCCGTTTCATCCTGTTGGTATTCCCGAATAAAAGTAGCCTATATTATGTTAATGCAGTTTACGAACTATGTATATTTCAAGTTTTAGCCAAATCAGACCAGTACTTGCAGCGTGATTGAAGAACAAACATCTAAGCTTTGCCATTTATAATTAGTGGGAGGATCACGCAAGGTAAACAAACATTTAGGGTTGTCGCAAGTCTATAAAACAATAATAATTTTACTTTTGTAGGATAAGGTGCATTGGGGTAATTGCGAAAATGGGTATATTCCGAAAATCCATAAAATCTAGTAACATAATGCGATATTTTCTTGTTGGCAACATTGGTCTAGACGCCATCTTGATTGGCATCGCCGTGACAGTCTTATATATCCTCGTGCCAACAGGAAAATGGTATCGATTCGGTTGTTGCCTTTTTCTAAACTAACCTAATTTGACAGCTCTAAAATTATAGCCGTCCTTATCGTTTCAGTTTATGAGAAAGGGACGGCAACATTTTTAGTGCTGTCAAATTAGGTTAGTTTAGAAAAATGCAACAAGCGAATCGATACCAATATCGCATTATGTTACTTGATTTTATGGATTTTCGGAATATACCCATTTTCGCAATTACCCCAATGCACCTTAATTTATTTCAAATACGATATATTCAACTTTTGCATACGTCAAACTACTCACGTGCTTTCTCTGCACAATGCCTTTTTCGATTCTAGGGCTAATATTTTCACGTTGTATATTATTTTTATAGTGATCTAAAATAAAACAGAAATAGAGTAAACATTCCTATCACATTTGTTTAGGAGTAGACATTTTGAAAGGTCTCGTGCCTGTCAAATGCAATATCAAATCGAAAATAGTGACTTCAAAATGTCCAATCGCCTCAGCACGAATAAATGTGACAATCGTAATGAGTGCTTGAGATACACTGCGCAGTGGCGCTACAACGTTCGGCAATCGAGGTTTCAGCGACGTGCAATATGAATCAAATACGTAACGCAGCGACGACTGTCAGATTTGTTCGTACTTACTCTATCTCATCTGTCAGTTCAAGATACACAATCTCGAAGGGTCTCGAGACGCCTACACACAGCCGGACGTACGGCGATTGACCTTTTGGTAAGAATACCAGATAAAGCATGACCACGCTAAGTTTGCAGCATTAGTAACTTGCCATGTTATTTGGAATTGAAAAGTTTTAGTTGCAAGCATCGTTTGTGCTGCAAAAATTATAAGACAACGAAAATTACTCAAATTTAAATAAGATACTATGTAGGAGGTTGCTCATTTGTTACATTGTAGACTCAGTGTGGTCAGACTAGTCAGTCTTTACATATCTGAACATTTAAACTAGTAACAGGATTTTTTTTTTCAGAATAATACGGTTTTTGGTACCATTCCAAAAAATAGTATTACATATGTTATTATGAAAATAAAAATTGTACCTAATTTTTTTTATAAAAATTGCAATGAAAATCTCCGTGAGGCTCAAAAATTAGAATAAAATCAGTATTAAATACATAAATAAAACAAAGTATTTATTTTCTTGTAATTATTCTAATTCTTTATTGTACATTAAAATAACACTTAAACAGAAGACAGAAATAGATAGCATGTACAAAGGTGAGCCTAAAAAGAGTTTATTATTTGATATTTATTTTCATTCACAAAAGGTTTTTCTTAGCTTAAAATCTTAGTACTGTATGATCTGTGGTTAAACTATTGAATAGGTACTTGATATAACCTATGGTAAAGTTATGAAAAAAGTCATCATCATCATCAGCATCTCCTTGCCCTTTTCCCACTTTATGTGGGGTCGGCACAACATGTGTTTTTCTTCCATGCTCTTCTATCAGCCGTCATCTCAGTTGTCACTCCTTTCTTACCCATATCATTCTTCACGCAGTCCATCCATCTTTTCTTTGGCCTACCTCTACTCTTATACCCATCTACATTCATATCTAATACTCTTCTTGTTACATGACATTCATCTCTCCGCATAACATGACCCTAACAGCTAACCTGCTGCTCATCATCTTTTCATTCACAGGCGCCACTTTCAAACTTCCTCTGATATACTCATTCCTGATCTTATCCATTCTAGTCACTCCACACATCCATCTCAACATTCGCATCTCTGCCGCATGTACTCTTCTTTCAACACTCAGACCCATACAAAACGACAGGTCTTATGACCGCTTTGTAGATCTTCCCCTTTAAAAGTTATGAAAAAAGTATTGAACCAAATTTACAAGTTATTATAACAGGGTAAAAAATACCTTCGTAAAAGCGAATTAATTAACGTTATCAAATTAGCATAAAGTAATTAATCGAACCGTATTAATAAACATTGCTAGATCGCACGTGTGATTGGCTCTATAAATCGTTCGATTGTCCCATTCAACGTGTCGGACGGAATTTAATCAGATATAACAGTTTTATTGTGCTGTGAGACTAGTTAATGCAATTGGCTTTGTTTAATATACGCCCAGTAGGATAATTTAATAAGTTACGTAAAAAGATACGCTGATTTCAGGATAATAAATAAAATCAAAGAAATAGCCTCTATTTATTTACCTATTTCACAAAATTCTGAAATAAAATAATATTAGCATGCCAATTGAATAATATAATGAATAATTAAATAATAAAAAAAAAAAACACAATTGAGTAACGTAAAATTATTGTAAATAATAAATTTTAATTTTTATTATATTAGTATTAACTAACTCTGTTATTGTTTATTCAATTTTATTCATTTTTTTCTGTGTTTTTTCACTGATTTCAGGATATTTATCTAATAAAGACCTATCAAGTAATCCACAAAAGTAAAGTCAATGATCATTTTGTTCAGTAAAATCACAAAAATCATACGAATAGTATTTGAATATCATTATTTGCAATACGGGTTACCTATGGCGTGTTTGCTTAAACAGATACAAACAGAAGCTGCCTTTGAATCAGTTTTTGTGTTGTCTTATTCGGTCTACGTACTGGGTTTGTATACTTAGTCTAGTTTTTACAAACAGACAATGAAACTCGTCTAACATGTGCATTTATATTGGACAGGCGTCATGGCTCAGTCGGTAGTAGCTCTGCCTTCCGTGCTGAGGGTGTAGGGTTCGATCCCCACCGAGAACAAACATTTGTGTGTGGCAAACATAGATGTTTGTTCTGTGTCTGGGTGTTACCATGTATTATAAGTATGTATTTACAAAAAAAAGAGGTATATATGTATTCTATCAGCCATCTAGTACCCATAGTACAAGCTTTGCTTAGTTTGGGACTAAAAGGCGTTGTGTTAAATGTCCGTGAATATTTATTTATTTATTATTTATATGCATAAAAACTAATATTTCTTCTGCTAGCTGTTTATCGTTTTGGCATTTTATTTATATGCAATGTATATTCTTTTAAAGAGCTAATTAGGCCGTCGAGAACTAATATTTGAGTTTAAAATTGGTTTGCCAAATTTCAATCAGTTATTTGTTTTGACAGCGGTTTTCATCATCATCATCGACCTAGTTGGAGGTCCTGTAGAACCTTTTCAAATTCATTTTTTTAAATATGCTAACGATTGTGTATTTCTTTCAAAGTACATACAAACTTGCACAAGGTCATAATGATTGAATTTGATCCAAAAGACAGTGTTAATTGGAGTTCCATTGTATTTTATCCGAGTATCGGATCCAATATAAAGTTTACAGTAAAACTAACAAGAAACGCTCCCTTATTCTCAAAGATTTCGCTGTGACAACGCTACGAAAAATGCAAACTAATCTCAAAATCGAATGAAAATACTGTTCAATGCCAACTTTTTTATCAGTATATGCATGACTGAATCACTACATAGTATAAAGCAAAGTCGCTTCCCGCGTCTGTCCTAATGTATGTATGTATGCTTAGATCTATAAAACTACACAACGGATTTTGATGCAGTTTTTTTAATAGATAGAGTGATTCAAGAGGATGGTTTATATGTATAATACATCATCATCATCACTGCATTGCATCCGTGCGAAGCCGGGGCGGGTCGCTAGTACCTTATGTACCTTATGTATGTTCAACAGCTTTTTTTCCATAAATCTGTAGAAGACATAATACTATGAGTAAATACAGTCCATCCAAAGGTTGCCTGGAAGAGATCGCTCATAGCAATAAGGCCGCCCTTTGTACTTCACATAAAGAATAATGAACTCTGAGTTTATTTTATAAATTCCGTAAAAGTGGTTTACAATAAAGAGGATTCTATCTTTCTATCTAAATACTTCTTTTTTTAGATAATTAATGTTTTTTTGATGACTAATTATTTTTTACAAAATTTAGTTAGGTTTGTACAATTTGATTTGATTTATTTCTAAGGACAGGTGTAATTGTTGATATTGTGTACTTTTGATAAATAACAATAAAATTTCTGTTTACAAGCGGTATTTGAGAATAAGGCACAAAACTAACAAGAATAACCCGGTACAATCGCACTGAACTAATAAAGTTATGGTAAGTAGGTTCTGGTATCCCTGAATTTTAAGATCACTGTATTCACTAAGAAAGTTAGATTTCTTATGCATACTTACGTAACTCAGAAATTAAAAAAAAAAACTCCCAACGAACCCAAAGAGTTAAAAAAAAGAAACAATTAATTAGAAGAAGAATCCTTAAATAAATGTAGTGTGGAAGCCGATGGAATTTTTTTTCCATCGGTCCCACGAGGGGGCCAGCTTATATAAAAATAACCCTAAAATACCATTAATATTTTGTTGGAATGTCACAAAAGTCAAACAGGCCCTTTAACGTGTTTGTTTATGACTCTTTGTGGCCCCTAACAAAATCCCAATGATATATTTTACCAAAAAAATACAACTGAATTGAGAACCTCCTCCTTTTTTTAAGTCGGTTAATAAGATAATTACTCCTCTGTTGTACAGAATTGACGTAAGATTTAATAGATAGGGCTAAAGGTTTAACCCGATATCAAATTCGGTTAACGGCCAGGATTCCGCACCAATCAATTTGTAGAAGGGACCATTGGACTGTACCGAATTAAATTAAATTAAATTCGAGGTTTTAATTAAAATTGAAGCTAAAGGGGTCAGTCGTTTCGTTGAAAAATGGCGGATTCGATGATAGAGGTTAGATCCTGCTTACGATTGAAAGTTTTATTTATTTATTTTATTGTTAAAAGATAATTACAACTAATACAGTATTTACAATATTCACAGTATTTACAAAATACACATGAAACAGTTGAGCTATCTACAAACCGTTGCAAACGATTTATAGATACCCCCCAACTGGTCCAAATCAGAATTATTATTGAAAGTTGTTTAACCTTTAGTATGCCCGAACGCGTATCCACGCGAGACATAATAGATTTTCAATTGTGTCTGGAATCCCGGCATACTGGAGTTTAAAGGAGATCAATTCGTTTACCTACAGGTCTTTATTTAATTTGATTAATTTAAAAAATGTATTGCAATGTACCTAAATGTTGCTCGTCTGGTCATGTATGTCATATGCCAGGTGAGATGTGGACAAGGACTGGCACTGAGTGGCATCCTGACCCAGCAAGAAGGCGACACGGCAGACCTAAAAGAAGATGGCGGGACGAACTTGAAAATTTTTGACTGGCAAAGCGTAGCCCAATATCGGAGTATGTGGAAAAAATGGGGGGAGGCCTTTGCTCAGCAGTTAATTATTATATTATTATTATAACAAAGGGCTGAATATAATAATGTACCTACAGGTTTTTACATCATTTCATTCATAATTACTAACCTAGGAGCAAGTGGTTCGAATGACCTTGTGAAGATAATTTAAACATCAATTAAGTAATCAATAAACAGAGGCTATGCTAAAAAAAAAAAAAAAAAAAACCGCCGATACAAAATTTTCAGAAATTTTCCTTTTTTTCTAAATTTTATAAGTATATTTTGAACACAAACTTCGTCACCCAGTTTTAGGGTTAAAATGAGGGCAAATACTATCAATGTAATTTATTATCTGTGATGATAATTTGATGACAGCAGACTTACCAGCCCTTTTAGCTAGCGCAGGTTTAGAAGACCAATAGTCAGACTCCATGTTAAACAAGTCTTTGAAAGATTACGGTAGCCATTTCTCCAGCTTGATCCGGGCCAAAATCATTTTTCCAATTTTTATTTTGTGTTCAATCAGATTGAGTTATCGGTTACGCGCTCGACTACACGTCCAGTGAAGTCTACTTGATCTCGAGCAGTAAGTTTAAGATCTCTCAATTTTACTTTTAAAATATTATTTTAGAAAACTTAGCCAGAGTCACCAGAACTTAAATTCCTTGAGTTTATTTTCTCATAAATTTACCCGATTTTTTGAAGAGATAGTATTTTTTTATATTGGGACATTTCACAAAGTAAGTAAAGTTATACTCTTTGGTAAATTAGGGTTGTTCATCTTATTATTCGAAAAAAAGTTTCTCTAACAAAGTCTCCAAATTATACTTCTAAAAACTGTTATATCTGATGTTTAAAATCATCTCGTATTTTTTTGTTCATAATTAGTTTGCGATGATTTGAAGCTGATTATTTGCATTACCATCTCAAAGCGACAAATCTCAAAGCACAACAAAGACAATGCGTTGTACTTCTATCCCCCTTTTCCATCTTTCCCCCCTTTTCTCCCATCCCTTCGATAAGCTCTTATCGCCCGCAAAGCACTTCCGGCTAATTTCATTTCTATCTATAGAGCAGAAAATTTTATTTTACAACGCTCTGAAAATTTTTTCTTACTCCTTTGACCATTGTTCAATTGCTTTTGACCTTAGCAATAATAATAGTGACTATCTACAGCTAAAATTAGTTTAAATTTTAAGAATAATTATTATTTTTAATAACGAAGAGGGATTTTCAGAGGTTAGAGAGGGTTTTAATAGTTTTTAAAGGGTGTTAGGGTCGATGGGGATTGGTAAGAGTTTGTATAGAAGTCAGAACGGCGTTCGCAAGGTTGTATGTCCTGATCTAGGTAGATACAATCATACCTATTTATATCTGCGCATAATGGTCAAATAATTTAAATCCCAATATTGTTTTTTGTATACCGGGTAGGTATATATTTTATACCTGGCCACTCGAAAACTTTGGTCAATTTGATGGACGAAAAAGGTCTAAAATAGCTCTTTCTGGAAGTCTATGGCGAAGGGCTACGTCAATGGACTTCTGCAGACTGATATGAAGTATTGACTGCCAGTGCTACCGCATCACAGAGTCTCGTTATGTTCCTTTCTTACAAATAAGGTTTTATTCGGGTTTTCAATAGTAATATTTGCGTATTGGTACATTGAGTAAAAACTTATGATATCCTCCTAAATCCTATGCGAAACAATGTGATTACGCCTTTATACGCAATGGGTTTACCTTTATCTTACGTTTGTAGAGGGTTTGCACACTGGCCGACTTAAAAATTATATTAATTTTTTTATTTTTTTTTTGTAAATACATACTTATAATACTTAGAAACACCCAGACACAGAACAAACATTTATGTTTGCCACACAAATATTTGTTCTCGGTGGGGATCGAACCCACGACCCACAGCACGGAAGGCAGAGCTACTACCGACTGAGCCATGACGCCTATCATATCTACACGACAACAATAGAAGCCCAGTACTTTTATGACAGTGGTATCATTCTCTTGCTACATTTTTTAATCTAACCTAAGACAGAACATCTTCTTGGTACCCGATACCGGCTACCGAGCAACCGGAACACGTGTAGCACTTAGACTATCTTTAAAACGCGTGGTCTATTAATAATCGCTTAACTTAATTGGTGTGGTAATCAAAGAAACGGATAATAAGTTGATAGCTTTTTTATCAACAAACGGAGAAAGAGAGTGTTTTTGAGTCATGTTTTAAAATACGAGTGGGCCTACGATGCGCCCCGCGAGATATTTGTCATGTCGTTCTATCAAAATGTAAGCATTTTGTACAAGTTAAGGAACTATTGCATTATCTGTGGTAATGTTGTCGAGAAACCGCGCCTTTGAATTTTCAACTTTTGACATTTCTGCATGACTATTATCTCGTACTCAGAGAGGTACGACGACTAACAAGTGCCAAAAGTGTACATTATGGCGCGTTTTGTCGACACCATTAGGTACCACAGATAAAGCAATACGTTAAGTTCCTAAACTAGTACAAAATGCTTACATTTTAACAGAACGACAGGACAAATATCTCGCGGTGCGCATCTTAGGCCCGCAGGTTAGCTAAAATGTAAAACTTAAAGTATCGTAAAAACTTACGTAATGTTGCGTTCACACAATGCCGCAGTCGGCAGGGACTTGGGCAGGGAAGTAGGCACGAGCATAGTGTAAACACGATAATGTCTCTGTCCCGGCTCCCGGCCCAAGATCCTGCCCTTGCTCGCAATGAGAATAAAGGCGACGTTGCTGTGGCTATGAGTGCGCGGCGGTAATGTCGGCAGCGGCATGGGCCATAGTGTGAACGGGGTATTAAACAGAGAAAAGTAGAAGAGAGAAACAGAGAAAGATACCAGTGTCCTTGAGTCATGTCTAAAAGTACCAGCGTTCGTTCAAACGTGAACAAACTTCGATATTCACATAATTCGGGTTTTCGATGTTTCGTGGTGTAATATTGAAAAAGTTTAATCAAATTTGACGCAGCTCATTCATAAACATTGAATACCAATAACGCGCGAAGTTTTTTGGATTTTTTTTTGTTATTTTAGGAGAGACTTAGGTTTTAAGTTCATTTTCTTTGCATCTTAGTAAAGCTAGCATGATCTTTTTATATTTTATACAACTTTAATCGATTTTATGGTACTTATTCTTGAGAAATTATAAATATATCGCAAGTATTTGACATTCTTCCTTACCGAAATTCAATTTCCACCGACAAATTTTGAAATCACCCGAACTGTTAAGTCAACATGCGCTAGCTGCCACAATCAGAGACGTACGTTAAAACTTAGTCTGTAGACATACCAATTTGTAATGACGAAAAGGTGGACGCAGAAAACCGTCAAACAACTTCTCACTCATACATTTCAACATTTCTTAATATATAAAATCACTGAAATTATTTATGAAAAATTGCAAACAATAATATCGTCTGCAATAACATTGCACCAGGTTCAGCATAAATATCATTCCGATCCATATAACCTCTGTCCTGAAAACTACAATCCGGGTCTTTTCAAGGCAAGAGTGAATAAAATAAAACATATTCACGGGCATTTTACACAACGTCTTCTAGTCCCAAACTAAGCAAAGCTGTGGGAACTAGATGGCTGTTTTTTTTTTAATTACTTATAATACATAGTAACACCCAAACGCATAGAATAGGTGTCTTCTAGACTGTCCTGCTTCATCCTTGACTTCATCGTCACTCCATCGCTCGGTGAGATTGTGGTCAAAGGAAATTTTGATATAAAAAAACAGTTGTTTTAAAAATATTTCTGAGTGTGGTTTTCCTTGAGACTCTTTGAACAACGAAAATGTTCACAAAAATTATGTCCCAGAAAATAACCAAAAGAAAAAGCCGGGTCATTCCTCACAGCCGTGAATAAATTTAATAAGAAATCCCAAACGTGCCCTAATTTTAGCCTTTTGGACCTTTTGGGTGGAAAGAGGAATATCTCGTTTAATCCCAAAACAGTAATTAAGAACTGCGGCCAGGTCTTTCGTAGGTTTATGTCAGCTTCTGACTATCGTCTTGTATTGCAATTGCTTTATACTAAGACAGCCCCCGTATCGCAAGCACTGAACTGCTTTCGCTGTCCAGCATCAGGCAACGTGACAAGCTTTTGACGGCAAAATACGCGCTGGAACGCGCTAATGTCACTATTTAGGGCCGTAAGATCAAAAGCAGTTTAAACTATGGGTTTCGTTAACTACGATTATATTTGATCGATGGATTAATCTACTGTCATCTTTGTCAGTTTAAGCTACCGATGATCTTATGAAATAATCGGAGACTGAAGGTTAAACTCTATTTCGTGGTTTAAACCTCTATTGATCTTACGGCCCTTAGTCACAGAATACCAATGATTTAGTATGAAAACAGTTTAGAGTTCATGAGACAACAATACCCCCACAATTCTTTCGGGGGGGGTCGGGGTGCTAATTTCTCTTATTAGCACCCCGACCCCCTTCTCTAAATTTATTCAAATCCTCTCCATCCAAAGGTTGCCTGGAAGAGATCGCTATTGAGCGATAAGGCCGCCCATTGTACATTTAATGTAACCTGTTTTGTTTATATCATAGGAATATGTTTCGGTGTTATTTATGTACAATAAAGCGTTTTCATTCATTCATTCATTAATTCATTCATTCATTAATTCATTCTTTCAAAGGTTTATGTGAGTTTCTGACTATCGTCTTGTATGGCATTACTTTATACTGAGACAGGCGTCACAGCTCAGTCGGTAATAGCTCGGCCTTCCATGCTGTGGGTCGTGGATTCGATGTTCGATCCCCATTATGAACAAACATTAGTGTGTGATAAACGTGTTGGATGTTTTTTCTATATCTAAATGTTACTATAAGTAAGTAGGTATGTATTTTAATGTAGAGTATTAAGTAAAGTTTTCTATCAGCAAAATGGATGAAATAAACTGGATGGAATAAATTCATAGTTCGGTTTATTCTGGATGGAATAAACCGAACTATGGGTTTATTCCATCCAGTCCTACCAATAGTTCGATTATCTGTTAGACTGACTAATCGAATATTTTGGATACACAGATCTAAAAATTTTGAATATTTTTGTCTAAACAGTTAGATAATCGAACTACTGGTAGGACTGGATGGAATAAACCCATAGTTCCCATAGTACAAGCTTTGTTTGAGACTAGAGGGCGTTGCGTGAAATGTCCAAGGATATTTAAAAAAAAAGTAATAGTGTACGGTCTTAAATGAGAGCTGTCTTTATTTTTTCAAAGGGATAGCAAAAATTTTAGTGGTATTAAATTTGGTTAGGAAAATGAAACAACAGAATCGGGGGTTCAGTTATAATTTTTCAGTTATTATTTTTAATAGCTACATAATCTGAATTTCATAAGAATGCGTACCTATTTACTTAGAAGTATAAAGATAATACTTACTTAACTAAGAAATTGTGTACTTAAACAATTAATTTCAACTCAAAGTAAAGTCCATTAAGTATCGCGGTGTCTTGCTTCAATTTAAATCGTTATAAGTAATCATAATAAAGATAGTCTGAGAGAGATTTTCACTACACTGTAGATAAAACTAATGAACTGATAAAGTAACTTTCAGAATTAAACACTCGTAAGTTTTTTGTTTCTATTGCTTACCGCGCTCATGCCGTTTTGACGCGATTCTGCTACTTTGAAATGAAACACAGCCATTATATATTGGAATCTAATCAAAATGTCAGAGGCCTCTTTATATTATGTCTCTATGATCCATCTAAAACAGTGACCCGTTAAGTGTAGGCATAGGTAAATCATCTTCAATAGATGTAAAGGCCTATAAATAGATAGAAGATCGTGTGTCCAACATCTGTGATCATAAACGGACATCTAGAAGACAAACTAGCTCCAACTCATCCAATATAAAAATGTACTCATACCTAATCATACAAAGCGTAATGACGATTCAAAGTGATCAGTGAGATTTTATTGAGTAAAATGTTGCGTTCACACTACCTATGCCGCAGTCGGCAGGGACTTGGGTAGAGAAGTGGGCACGAGCATAGTGTGAACACGGTAATGCCTCTCTATCTACCGGCTCCCGGCTCAAGTACATGCCCTTGCTTTCCAGTGAGAATAAAGGCAATGTTGCTGTGACAATATGTCCGTGGCAATAATTTATTTATTTATTTTGTTTTAGGAAGACTATCGGTACTAATTTTACAATTTAACACTTAAATAAATTAACTAAGATACCATTTATAAGACTCCACAACTAGTTACATACTAACAATACATAATGAAGTGGCATGGGCATAGTGTAAACGCGGTAAAAGCTATTTGACTTTGACTGACTTTGACGACCATTGTTATCGTAGTTCTATATCTAACTGTATATTATTATTCTAAGATTTCTATATACTTGGCAATGGCCAATTTCCGGCAACTTTTCGATAAAGCTCCTTTTGTTAATTAACTTTGTTAATGACATAAGTTCGGTCCCGCTTGTACATTTATTTCCTGTTTTACTGCTCTCTTTCTGATTGAAATTGATCGATCTCTTATTAGCACGTATTTCGAGTTGAAGCAAGACATAACGGTTAGATTTCTCGACTGTCTTTTACTAACAAAATAATAATGTCAGAAAATTCATTTTTTTATTTACATAAGATTTACAAGTTTACATGCTCAATTATTATTATTATTATTTTTTTAATCTTTTATTTTGTAAGGACTTTGAGTCGCTTAGCGACTATGTCAGCCCTGTTATAACTTACAATGGAATTTATATCTACGAGTTAACAATATCATATGCTAGTGTAATGTTATCCATGATGACAGGCGTCATGGCTCAGTCGGTAGTAGCTCTGCCTTCTTGCTGCGGGTCGTGGGCTCGATCCCCACCGAGAACAAACATTTGTGTGTTGTAAACATAGATGTTTGTTCTGTGTCTGGGTGTTTCTATGTATTATAAGTATGTATTTAAAAAAAAAATGTATGTATGTAATCTATCAGCTATCTATGTAGTTTCCATCGTACAAGCTTTGCTTAGTTTGGGACTAGAAAGCGTTGTGTTAAGTGTCCGTAAACATTTATTCAAACATTTATTTATTTATGATGAAACAGACCTAACAGTTTAGTAAATACATCTCCACTGCTCACCATCTGTACTATGAATTTTGAGTACTAACCTGTTGACTTAGTTGGTTTGGTGGTGACTGTGCTTTATGCGCTGTACGACGTATGTAGTAGGTTCAATGCTTCTGGTTCTGCCTTGGTCCTGATTTAAGTATAGGTGTTTGTAATCCGCAAGAGTAGCAAATTGTTTAATGGTATTCCTTTTAACAAAAAAAAATTATTGGCCAAAATGTTTCATTAATGTCGATCTCTTTTTGTTATCGTGTAAATGACAATGACGGACATTTTATTGAGTCTGTAAAATGGCAAAAGAATGACAAAGACTCGTTTTTTGCTAAATAGTAAATTTGAAAGAAAAAAAATTATTTTATACATACTGTTTAGATCTGTACGATAAATTCAAGAAATCGCCACTAAAAAATTCCTAACAGGGGGTTCCAGTTTTTTTTCCACAAATCCCCACTGCTACGACGTAGCATATCTACAACGTAGCATTAGGGATTTGTGGATATTTTTTTTCCAGAAATCCCCACTAAGTATGTGAATAATAGCTTTTCTTTAATCTAAACGTAATTTGCAAAACCTACACCATCGATACAAAAACTAAAATAAGTACATATTGATACAGAGAGATTAAAAGGCTAATTGTCTTTATTCCCACAGTCAACCGAGGTTAAAAGGTATCAGTGGCTAAGACAGGACAAGTGCGTGACTGAGAAGCCGTATAAGTTGTGGCTAAACATCGCAAATCCTCCATAAATCGGTCACGAAGATACAAAAAAACACAATAGGTAGTTAAATAGGCTCTTAAATCTAACTTCAATGCATCATTGACGAAACCACAGAGAATAAAAATAAAAACGGGTTTAGAATGGCTAAACAAAACCCTATTTATGCCGTCCAATTTTACATTTTAGTCGGATTACGTCACAATATGCTTTATATTGTGACGTAATCCGGCTCTAAAAAAAACCGGATTTTAAAAGAAAAAATCTTTTCTTTCCCTAGCTACACGACGCGACGACGTCTTGCCTTCTAGTGTAGTTTGACGCATACTTCTATTGCGACTTCCAAGCGTTTAACGCGTTAAACGTTTAACGCTCCTGAGGAGGGGGAATAGAAAGAGATAGAGCGAGAGTGATCACATACGGAGACCCCCACAAAATGCAAAACATTTCGATAGCGTTCTAGGATCCGACCAAACTTAGCAGCGCCATCTAGTTCTGATTTAAGCAACATGAGCATAGAACCTTTTCTAACTAAATAAGTACTGCATATTGGTTAAGTACATAAAAATAAATACTAAATTAATTTCATATCAAATACTGAGCGAGAGTGAATGCGTGGCACTCAAAGTATAACTTCTTCCGCGCGGAGGGACTCTATGCACTGGTTTTTTCTACCATAAAATGCTACGAATATCACGTAAACGTCAAAAACTAAAAAACGAAAACCAAGTAATGGTTTCAAATTTCATATTTAATGCGTTGCAAAGTCAGCGTGGTTAGGCTTTTATATCTTTACAAGAGCCAAAGTTGCTGTTCTAAGAATACAATAACTACGTCATTGTTAACTTCAAACGCAAGATATTTTATGATTCTTGTTACTGCTCACGTAATTACGTTTTCCGAGAAGTGTTCTAAAGCATCCTAATAAAGGGTTCTTCTAAGAAAGTGAGATATAGGCGTAGCAATGTGGGTCGTATGTTCTAAAGCAGGGGGCAATCGCTATCTCATACAAACCTGCCTTAAAGCCTGGCAGGTTTTCTGAACTGTTTTCATACTAAATCATAGGTATTCTGTGACTAAATAGTGACATTAACGCGTTTCAGCGCGTTTTTTTGCCGTCAAAAGCTTCTTGTTTTCGTATATCTGTAGCCATGTCGCTTGACATTATCCTGGGTAGTGAAAGCAGTACAGAGCTTACGATACGGGGACAAATCGAGCCTAAAATTGTTTTTTTTTTGTAATTTTTCTATTAAAGGTCCCCCAGGCCCAGTGGACAGTCCAATCTCTTACGCTTCCGAGGTACCTCCACATAAAATCTTACTACTAACTACTTCTTTCGCTGACTGTACGTACAAGAGACAATAAGTACAAGTGTAACAAGTAGGTATAGGAAACATTAACCAATTACTGTTCCTTGTTTGAATTCCTCAACGCAAACTTGCCAAGCGTAAGTATGTGCAAACCAATTTGTTGGAGATTTGAGTTTGAGCACACAATTTATATTAATAAGGAACCGAGATATTTTTAGGTTTTGAGGTTAAAAAAGAAAAAAAATTCAATATAATAAATATTCTCGGTCAAATCACGCAACGCTCTCTAGCAGACTGGCGAAGCTCTCGAACTAGACTCGTGCTTTCGAAAAACGAACAATGTATGAAACGGGGGTCAAAATTTGAATCAAGTTTCATAATAAACGAGATTTTCAGTGTGTAATTTTGATAGAATGGGAGTTTCTTCTTACGTAGGAACTACGTATTACATATTCTTTGCTCTCTAGTCCCAAACTAAACAAAGCTTGTACTATGGGAATTAGATTGAATAATTAATTATGTTAATTAGATAAAATAATTATATTTTATTGTAAAAGGAAATAAAATTAGGTATAGTTAGCTTTCACTCGCGAATTTGCCAGCGTCATGTTTGACCCAGTTGATTTACCGAGATAAAAAATAGCCTATGTGTTAATCTACGAACTATAATATTTTCCAAGTTTCGTCCAAATCGGACCAGTATTTTCAGCGTGATTGAAACACCAACATCCGAATATATTATAAGCTGTGACATTCATAGTGGGATGGGATGAGGCCATCTACTTGTTCCATCACTTAATCTTATAAAAAAACATTTCAAAACTAACCAACCACTGCTTCTTTTTCATCTAAAAAAAACTCTATTTTCTGTCCTAAAGCCTCTACGTGAAAATCGGCTCCCTTATAAATTAGCCCTGCAAGATTAGAGACGCGCGTCAGATGGGCTCGAGAAGCGCGCCGTACGAACGTGTGCCGCGATCGGACGATCGAGCGATCAGTCGAGCGACTGTGTTTAGTGTGTGGATTTTAGGGGTGTACATTATTACAAAGTGCGATTTTGGTATCCAATGACTTTTTAGCTATGCTGATACATGGATAAACGTGTTGGTGGTCGTGTTCTGCTCTTTGTGAGGTCAATGACCGTTGAGGTATGTGATTATGTGATAATTGTTTTTTTTTTAATCCGTTTATAAAGCGTTGCTTGGTGTAGAAATAAAATAAAAATGCTTAATGATATAAGTGAATGACGATTTTTGCAAATAGCTTTTTTACCTATACCCGGTAGATATTTATATAAATAATTATGATTTTTTTTACTTTACTTATATTATGTTATGTTGTTTCTTACTTTCCTTTTTAACCGACTTCAAAATAGGTGGAGGTTTTCAATTCGGTTGTATTTTTTTTAATGTTTGTTACGTCAGAACTCCGTCATTTATGAACCAGTTTGAAAAAATATTTTTATATTTTCAAAATGAGCCATAATTTTTTATTTTATATCAAAATCGGTTCAGCAGTTTGGCAGTTCAATAAGAATAACTGAAAGAAACACGTACACGACACTGCTTATTTGTCTGTCCTATGGTAGATAAGTCAAATACGCCAAAAATATGAGAAATCTGAAAACCGACCAAAAATAAACGTCACAAATATTATAGAGCCGGTCACGTGACTTTTGATATTTTGATTTATTTTCTATAAGTTATCGATTGTAGAAAGAAACTTGACCAAAGTTATCGAATAAATACATTTCTTACCTAAGGGCCATTAGATCAATGGTGGTTTAAACCACGAAATAGAGTTTAACCTCCAGTCTCCGATTATTTCATAAGATCAATGGTAGTTAATCGACCATCGGTAGCTTAAACTGACAGAGATGACAGTAGATTAATCCATCGATCAAATGTAATCGTAGTTAACGAAACCCATAGTTTAAACTGCTTTGGATCTTACGGCCCTAAGCGTCGTCATTGGCATCTTGGTTTCTTGGCTTTAGGCGTAAGGGTGATACCTACTGGTCCATACAACTCAAACAAAACTTTCATCTCTGTTCTCAGAAACAGTTATAAGCAACAAAGTGGTCATAATCTGGATCAACCCTTACCTAAAGGTGAAACTACACCTCAAGATGTGTTTTAGGATCGATTTTGAAAAGTTGATAGAATTCTGCACTTTATTTTATGATCTTTTATGTACAAAGAATACCCACTTGTGCTAATAAAAAGTTTTTTTAACCAACTTCAAAAAAAAAAGGGAGGTTCTCAATTCGATTGTTTTTTTTTTATGTTTGTTACCTCAGAACTCCGTCATTTCTGAACAGATTTGAAAAATTCTTTTTTTATCTGATAGTGTATACTTCCAGATTGGTCCCATAAATTTTTTATCAAAATCAGTTTAGTAGTTTGGCAGTTAAATAAGAATAACTCAAAAAAACACGTCATTTACTTACACGACACTGCGTATTTGCTTTCCTGTGACGTTTCTGTGGTGCTTACGATCAATAAAATAGTCCCAATGAACTTCCATCATCATCATCATTATTATTTAATGATGAAGGTTCAACGTTTCAAATTGAAGTCAGTTCCCATGAATTTCATGACAATTCCCAATGCATCTTATGATCATCAACATCATCATCATCTGATCGTGAAACCGGAAGGTAGGTCATGAAATAGATTCTCGATAAGTATAAGTTACCGACTTCAAAAAAGGAAAAGGTATCAATTCGTCTGTATATTTTTCAGTAGTTTGTCAGTTGATTAAGAGTAACTGGAGAAAAAACACGTCATCCACGTACACGACATTGCGTATTTTGCTTTTCTGTGGTGTTAACGATCAATAGAACAGTCCCAATGAACTGCTATCATCAATATCATCATCATCATTTGATGATAAATGCGTATCAAATTCGAAGTCGGTTTTTCCAGTTTTTTAAACTTATAAATTATTTTTAAATAAGTATATTGAAAGAGCTTCGCACAAGTTCAACTTTTGCAGGTCGATTAGTTGAAGGCCACTTTCCACGACAATTAAATGTACCACACTTCTCGAGACTTGCCACGTTTTTTAACATAATTTTTTTTTTTTCATAAAATGTGCTCATTTTAACAACTATTTCGTTTGTATTTCTAAATTGCTAACAAATGGACAATACTAGAAATGTGTAGAATTTAGGACCTACGCACTGTTTAATAGATCGATGCCTATACTATATACAAATTTTTAATTTTTATACTCTAGCAATTCTAGAATGTCATCTTTGAGTTTCTCATATATTTCAGTTACAAAAATATAGTGACTGCGCAACTGAAGACGTGTCACGATATCTAGTCTATCCCAAAGTATCCATCTATCAAAATTGTTGGGTAACATTGTACACTTTTCCACGAAATCACGTTGCGTTAATGTCCTAAACAAACGCTTACAAGATTACAAATTCTGGACAAATGTTTACGTAGCACCAATATTTATCTAGTTCAATCTAAACTTTTGCCCTTTATAAGGCGAGTTCTGTTTGTCTTATCTCGTATTTTTAGACGTGAGTCGCAACTTCAAGCTTGGTCAAGTCAAAGTCAAAGTCAAAAATCTTTTATTCAATAAAATCTCACTGATCACTTTGAATCGTCATTACGTTTTGTATGATTAGTTATGATTACATTTTTTTTTATTGGATGAGTTGGAGCTAGTTCGTCCCAAGCTTGTTTGTCTTCTAAATAATTAGATATTTTATAGTATGCTTTTAAAAGTCTCTGTTTTATTACGTTTTTGAACTTGCCAATCGACAACTGAGACACATCACTTGGGATTTTGTTAAAGAAGCGTACACATTGCCCTTTGAAAGATTTACTAATTTTTGTGAGCCTAGTGGTGGGAACAGCGAGTTTGTCTTTATTTCTAGTGTTAACATTATGATTATCATTTTATTGTGGAATAGATTGATATTTTTTTGAACATACAATAAGTTTTCATAGATGTACTGGCAAGGTACTGTCATTATATTTATTTCCTTAAACTTATTTCTTAGTGATTCTCTGGACCCATGTTATAAATTGCACGAATAGCCTTCTTCTGCAACACAAATATGGTGTTTATGTCTGCAGCACTCCCCCACAACAAAATGCCGTACGACATAATGCTATGAAAGTAGCTGAAATAGACTAGTCTTGTGGTTTCCACATCTGTAAGGAAGCGGATCTTCTTGACTGCATATGCTGCAGAACTAAGTCTCTTCGACAATTTATCTCAAAGACTGATTTATCTTATCGTTAGTGATTACTTCATAATTGGTTCCACTTCATATATGAAGCGCTCGTGGCGTAGCTTACTTAGCCAATCTTAACCGATAATCTAAGTTAAGAAACGTTCTGTGCGGTCACTATTTGGATGGGTGACCGTTAGTGGCATTTACATCTGAGCGTTTTCGTGCTTCAGAGGGCACGTTAAACTGTCGGTCCCGGCACTAGCAGTCGTTAAGCCACGACGGAGGCCTTAAGGCGGCCTAAAAACTCCGTCACTTGAGTTGGCCACTAGCTCATACGAGCTTGCTTTGCTTTAATTAGTTCCACTGAGTCTCAATACTTCAGCAAATTCCAATGGATAAAGAAAGGCTTTTAATATGGAACACATAGGTACTTAGTTAGGATTTCTGGAAAAAAAACATAAATCCCCACTGCTACGCCGTAGACATGCTACATCGTAGCAGTAGGCATTTCTGGAAAAAACTTAAATCCCCCCTTATAGGGATTTTGTAGTGGGGATTTCTGGAAAATATCAACGATGCGCTTGCAGTCACCTCAGTGTCATATCAGTGACAAGCCTCACAGCTCAGTCGGTATAGTTCTGCCTTCCACGTCGTGGGTTCGATCTCCACTGAGAACAAACAATTCATAATAAATGCTACATTCTTGGAAATTAGATTAGACTAGATTGCTGGTAAAATACTTTATCCTTTTTTTTTTGTAAATACATGCGTATAATACATAGTAACACCCAGACATATTATGGTGTGTGGCAAACATAGATGTTTGTTCTGTGCTTGTGTGTACTATGTATTATAAGTATAAGAAATTAATTGTCAAAACCAAGTCCAGAAGTGTATAGAATAAAAAAATTATGGAAATAAATCATTATTTATTTTTCTTTCTCTCTACCATATTTTAACGTGCCCAGCGTGAGGCCTTTCCAGTCCGATCAAACATTTTAGCATGAAAATGTGCCTTTAGGTCAAAATTATTCTTTCCCTCTTGATAGTAAGTGGTCAACCATTTCTGACGCCACCCTAAAAGCTATCGAGTAATGTAGTGTCTTGACTTATGAGATCAATATTTTCTTACACTTAGTTAAATGTATTTTGGCTGTATATTTTTTTAAACGTGGTGCCCAAAAATTATGCTTAGTTTGTTAGTGGGTTCAAATAAATATAGGCTCTTTCTTTCAAAAATGTCTGAGCTCATAAAGGGAATTAGTTATTCCATACACCGTCTGTTATCCCTCTGATTCCAAAAAAATGTATAGAACAGCACATTTTGTTTTTTAACTTCATATCTACTGTTGATTCCATAGAAAATAATAATAGTAAATTTATATGTATAATAATAGCCCAAAACCAAAATTTTTTCGATACCCGAAAACGTTCAAATTGTAACACTTATGTGTAAACTACCTTCCGCTCGCGATTTTGTTTGCGTCCCGTTGATTTTCGGTGACAAAAAGTAGCCTATGTGTTAATCCAGGTCACGGACAATAATATTCCAAGTTTCATCCAATCGGATCAGTACTTTTTGAGCCTTACATACAAATCTTTCCTCTTTATAATTTTAGTATTAGTGTGTAAAAAAACGTCTTGTATCTTAAGGTGTCGACAATCAAATGCATCTCTAATCCATAGTTTGTATGACGGGGGCGGCACTGGTCTCAGATTGCAGCATTCAGTTAATTGACACAATCTACGATAATTATTATGATATCGGCAAATTGCCGGCTAACTGTCCTGCCAGTTTAATTAAACTCTACTTTGTGAGTTAATGCTACATTAGGGTCGACCCGCACTGTAGTGTATACATCCGCCTTTAAGGACTGTCACCCTGCCTTGTTTTGTCAAATCATTATGTCTGTCAGTTTATTTTTTCGATCGAAAATTGTCTTCAAACGAGAGCAAAAATTCTAGCTATTTTAATTGCTTGACACTTTCAATGTCGATATTAACGATTTAATATTTTTTTAAAATGTAAGTTCTACTGGGGTAGAATACCAATAATAAAACATACTAGTTAGAAAAGTTACATCGTGTTGTGTCGTTTGCACGAAACAGACGAATTCAAGTTATTTATTTCGAAAAATGTTCCAAGTGTATATAATTTATTGAAACCAATAATGCTCTTACGTCGGGCATATACGAGACATTTGTATCAAAGACTATGCTAGATTTTATGTGGCAAAAAATTCTGTTGAATGACAACCATTAAAGGTGATTGCATGCAGATGTATAGAGGCAAACTAGTAGAGGCCAGATGCGCCCTTTGGGTACAAATTGAAATTGTATCGAAGCAACCCTCCCATGGGTTGTGAAGAGGAGTTTGATTATAATGGTCAAATGGGTAAAACACTTTGATAAGTAATTATGACCTAATGGTCAATATCTTGCTTGAGGAAGTGACCAACTGGAGTTCTGGAAAGTTTTCGACTTAGTTTGACGACTGGTTCTCAGAATGTACGGAATACCGCAGTCTCCAGAGAAAAAGTTTTGCAGCTCACTCTGCCTTGTGTGCTGTGGATAGTGGGTTCGATCCCCATTGAGAACAAACAAGGTCATAAACAAGGCCAAACTAAGTACTGAATGATCATTATTATTATTATTATTACTGAATTATATAGTAGGTATAGCTCTTAGTTTGTAAGATAAATATTATTCTCTGAAATGTCGCACGCCAACCTCCTCACTACACCACCACGTTTGGTTTGGCTGGCAGACAATGTTTTCAGCATTAAGTCCACCCTTTGTAACATATTTATAATTTTGTGCAATAAAGTATTAAATAAATAAATAAATAAATGATTTCTATCCATTTCTAAAAATGTATGAAAAAGATTCTTTAACTGAAAATATTATACCTACCGATTCACTGATAAATCAGTCATCTATAAAGTTAGTAGTAAACAAAAAGAATTTAGGACGAAACAGTAATAAAATATTAATAAAATTAAAAGGTGCTATTTCGTCCCAGTGGAACGAGAAACTGGTAGTCCGACGCTGGAATAACTCAAAAAGTGATTTAAAACTCGCCCTTTAGAAGAACTCACCATGAATGTATTAGAATATGAAATTACAATAAAATTAGACCTAGATTTTAGTAAAATAATATTGTTTAAAATGATTGTGTAGATTTATAGGAAATAGGTACTTGGTTAACTAAAATATCACAGTTAATAGATAGAACCTTAGTGGATTATATAATACAGTTTATCTAAATGTATAAATTCATTTCATAAATTATTATAATGTTATGCTTTGTTTCGTTTGACAACTATGGGCAATTAATGAAAATATTGTTTTTAAGAAGTATGTCTTGACTTCCGGATTTTTGTAGAGCGACAACTTCATGCTAGAGTTGCAACTTCGTACCATTAAACTTTTGTAGAACGACAACTTCATGTTAGAGTTGCAACTTCATACCATTGAACTTATGATGTTGAACAGACCGGCCAACCAACTACGACACGGTTGGATTGGTTGGACTCGAACCAAAATCTATGATGTTGGTGTTGTGTCAAACGGTCGGATAGGGTTTTAGTGGTTTGATCCGACAAAAGGAGGTCGGGACGGACTGACAGCAGACAAGCTGCCGGTCGGCCTCACCATTCCTTGGGGAACTACCAACAGATATACAGGTATGGTGTCCTTCTTGTTTTGTTAAAATACTTTTCTGGTTTTTGTCTTGCAATTGTAGATACATTTAAGTATTTTTATAGTATCTTAGTTATGACGAGGTAAAATGATTAAAAGCTAAGTAATGTCTAGATTTATGTCCAAATGTTAAATAGTTTCTAAGAGTTGTGATTATCCAGTAAACAAAACATATTTGTATGACTATGTTTCATTTCATTCAAGAAAGTACCTATTTAAGTAGTTCTTTAACTTCAATGTTGATAATAGTTTTCAGGCTTAGTAGGTACTCTAAAGTAAATTAATATCTTTCTGAGCTTATTAGGTTAAACTTTATTCTTAAAGTACCAAATAGTCTTTAATATTCTAAGAAATGCATACAAAGCCCTTCGAACTCGATGCTCGTTTGTTGAGAATGAAGCTGGGACTCAACGTACAAGAACGAATTTGTCTTACATTGGCAACACTGAGTTACTGTCAAAGTTTGGCGCTTTGCCGAATTCCTTAAAGTAGCCTGACCTGTATTTATGGAGTATTTTGACTCTAGTTTTGATATTTATTACGAAGTTAATGGATGTTCAACCATGTTTTGTGCCTTTAGCCATACATTGTTGAAAACTTTAGTATAATTCATACAAACACTATAAATAGGTAGAGAATAGATAAAGTAAAAAATTTAGGTTAGTTTCATAATCCTATTGAATAGGACACTTTTATACTGATTAGTTTTATATCGTCTAGTGATTGTAGAAACTAAGCTTAAGTTAGAACTTAAAAAATATTTATATATACAACAGAATTGAAAACTTCCACCTATTTTGAAATCGGTTAAAACTTTATCAAAAAATCATGTCCAAAAACTAAAACGTTCACTTTTGAAAATGAAAATTTTTATGAGTTCTTTGTCCATGAAGTTCTAAATTCAAAAGTATATAACATACGTCGTCGTACTTACGTAAAACTCATTTCCTGACATAGAAAATTCCATTTGGCACGTAAAGTACGTAAACGGGTAAATTAGGTCGCAATGTTACGGCGAAGTGCATGTACTGTCAGCTTTAGGAAGTTGATGAGTTTTGATAATAATAACTTGTACCAATTGAGCTATCTACAAATCGTTTGCAATGGTTTGTAGATAGCTCAACTGTTTCATGTGTATTTTGTAAATATTGTAAATACTGTATTAGTTGTAACTTTCTTTGTGAATAAATATTAATAGGTACTTGTTTATACCTGTTTTTATGCATATAATAGTTCTTTGCAATGCTGGGTGTCTCTAGTGAAGTATGAGAATCAATAATATATTTAAGTTCTTATTTTATACTACTCTAAAACAAATAAATCATTCATTCATTCATTCTATCTTCTTCTTCTTCCTGCCCTGTGCTAGTTATGAAAAAAATAATAAAAAAAATTTGCAATATATATATTTTTGAATTTTTCTAGGCACATTTTTGCGCTAATTAATGGCACAAAAACCATCAATTAAGATTTGGATGATGATGATGAGTCTTGCATTATTTTTATTTTTTTAAGCCATGACGAACACATCACTTTCAAACTAAAAACTTAAATACCTAGTATGATATTTTATTTTTACTATTAGCCTCCTATAGCTGTGTGTATCTAATATAGTAATAATCGAATTAGTTATTAAAGTTAGGTAATTTTAGTTTACTTATAATTTTTTTTTTTATTATTATTATCCTTCAATTTTTTTTATACATTAGAAAATATTTCATTTTAATTTTTAATTTTTTGGTTTCATTGTTATCATTATTATTATTTTATATTTTTTTTTTTTTTTTTATTTGTTGTTATAGGTCATCCCATTGTTGGGCAAAGGCCTCCCCCCTACTTGTCCACGTTCTTTTGTCGCTGGTGAGTCTATAGTTGTGACTGTGATATAGTTGACTTTTATCCCATACTTGCTTATTACAAACCTAGATAACATACTCCACGTAAAATCTTATTACCTTGCATACTAAGCGCCCCTGATGACGAGCAAAGCGAAAGGGGACTCAAGTTAGACGACAAATTATTTTACGTGCTGCTGAGGTGCAGATGAGACTTACTGACTACACACAGACTGCTTCTCTAACCAATTTACTTTATAGATAGATAGATAGATAGAAAATTCTTTATTGCACTTAAAAGTAGTGTATATAGGCGAACTTAATGCTAAAATAGCATTCTCTACCAGCTAACCTTTGGGTAGTGAGGATAACAGTTTATTAGGGTAGTGCGCACAGGAATATATTACTAGAAAACAATTTAGCCAAAACTTACACATGAACCTATCTTAAATAAACATAAATACGAAGGTAATACTATATGTATAACTTAAACTCGCTTTTTTGTGCCAGGGAATGTTTATTTGTATGATTCTTATACAAACGCGGAACTAACCAACAAGTTTTTTTTTATACATTTCGTTTTCTATTCCATAAAATTATCGCTAATCCATTTAGTGACAAAGCATTTTTGGTTTTCAATTATTTCTAAAACTCTTTTGTAAAAAGTACTATTGAAACCTTTTTAGTTTAGCAAAGTCACGGCATTGTAAAGTTAGCCAAGCCATAAAAATATTATGTTTGAAGAACATTTTTAAGTTATTGTTCTTCAAGCTATAGGTACTTTAGACCGTAGGTTGTATTGCCATACTGACTACGTACACTGAGGACGTGTTTTGTAACCCATCGTACTGCGTCCATCCATCTGAGACGTCTCATGGCCTGTAATTTCACCGGCGCCTTCCAACCGGAACACAACATCACTGGCTAAGCGTTGACGCTTGGTTCTCGAAACGCTCCGGTCGTGTGTCTCGGGATCTGAGGGCCTAGTACGAGTTTTGGTGTGTAAATCTGGTGTGAAACGTCTGACACCCAGAACACCAGTGGGCGCTGATTTTTATGGAGACACTGAGCGGATTTTTTTAGGAAGGTTGGTCTACACCAAGCCCGTAGAGCTTCTCAACCCTTTTGCTGCTGTAGCACACAAAAACTTGCCAGCTTACCTAGCTACCTACTCAATCCACTCATCTCATTTTTCTTTCTGTCTGATTTTTGTTTCTTTGTAGTGTTGTTAGTTTAGTTCTGTAGGTGTATTTTGTGTGTTACCTTATAAGCAAATAAATGCCTGTCTATGTCTATGTCTCAAAGAATCCGCTCAGTGTCTCCATACAAATTGGTGCACACTGGTGTTATGGGCGTCAGACGTTTCACACCAGATTTACACACCAAAACTCGTACTAGACCCTGTGCATGAGGGCGACGGATATTACTTTGAGTTTTAAGCCGGCATTGGTTACCCAAAGTGCATTTAAAGTTCGTGAAGCTTCATTAGTCAGCTCTAAAATGCTTTGAGCAAACCACGGATTTTCTACGCCTTAGATGTAATTTTCGTGCTAAAAATATAGACAAACAAGAGTACCTAGATCTATACTAATAATAAAAAGAGGCAAGATTTGTATGTAAGTATGTTTGTAACGAATTGGCTCAAAAAGTACTGATCCGATTTGGATGAAACTCGGAATATATATTGTCCGTGGCCTGTATTAACACATAGGCTACTTTTTATCCCGGAAAATCAACGGCATCCAACAGGACGCGAACAAAGTCTCGAGCGGAAGCTAGTGTTTTATAATGATATCTTATAAGAACATACTTTTATTTAAAATCCAATTGTTATTTGCATAATATAATTCTTGCAAATAAACATTATCATATCTTATTTTTATTTAGATAAATGTTTGAGTTAAAGATGCTTTTAAAGATGAACGTATAACTGAAGTCATCTCAAAAGTAAGCACGATGAAGTCCAAACATAATAAAGGCAAACGGTAGATAACGTTAGGCACGGTACACATGGGGTGTTTGTATACCGTAACGAAATCAACACAATACCACAGATTATATAATACTATACTAGTAACAATACCAACATTGACATGGCAGTTATCCTTGAAGAAAAATATCGATGTCTTCGACGACGCGATGTAAAAGCGTCTTGTACTAAATGTATGGAAGAGCCCACGATATCATGTAGGTGTTGTGCCGGTGACAATGTCAAAACGTCTACCCTCATGGTATCAATCTGGAAGTCTCTTGACACTGTCTAAAATGTGTAAGGGACTTCCCTTAGCCAGTCATCCTTAGATTGTACAATGTATGGACGTTCCACAGCGCTATAACACGTTCATACATTGCCATGTAATACGCTCGCACATACACTTTGCCTCCAATTACTGGTCCATCCTGATGACGCAATTTACTGGGGGATTGCTCATTACAATGGAAGTCCGCAGCGCGTAAAAGCCTGTCTTTCCGATTCCTCGCGGTGTCCGTTCAGCCCTGCCACTGCAATATTTGGAGGTAAAGGTCTTCCATCCCAATACAGTACCTATTAATCCATCTCCAACAGAGTACCTACTGCCAAACTACTAGGCGCACTGATAAATGCCATCCCTACATGGTAGATATTCCATATCTTCGCACAAAGCGCTTTGCCTCCACCTTCATAATGCGAACTGCCAAGGAGTGGAACTCTCTGCCATCATCAGTATTTCCTGAAAGATATAACCTAGGAATTTTCAAGAAAAGAGTGAATAGGTGGATTATAGCTAAGCGTGCTCCACCTTAGTAGGCTGCAGCTACACTTACCACCAGGTGTGCTGGCAGCCAAATGTTTAGCTATTGCTCATTAAAAAAAAAAAAAAAAAAAAAAAACGTTGCAAACTGCAATCAATTACTTCTTACAGAGTACTGACCACTAGTACATTCTTATCACGCGCGCAGTCGCAACGAGCCATGGTGGCACCGTCTAAAACAATATTAATGTGAACAGTGCACCACACAGTCTAGGGATAAACACCTGATTCACTTGGAACGCCTAAAAAGACGCGAGAAAGCGCTGTAATGGCAATACTCAGTTCTTTTTTCAAAATATCTCTTTTGCAATGTATGAATTTTCGAATGAGTCGGAGTAGAATCATACGGATTTACTTTTTAGAAAAAATGTGGCTCTTTTCAAGAGTTGCATTATGAAAAAATACTTTCTAGTGTCTGTAGAGTTTAACTTAGTTAAAAAAGCTGCATTGCATACAACAAATTAAAACTATATTCACATCTATCTTCTTTATATAATTTGGGTTTTCAAGAGATTTACGTAATTATTAAATCAAACCAGCTGTATCCCAAAACCTGTGACCGAGTCCTGGCAAAAAGCCAGGCAGTAGCTGCATCGGCAAACGTGATTTAATTTGAACCAAATTTGGCTGCTTAGAACTACCCGTCGGTTAATTTGAACTGCTGAGTTTACTCTGCTCATATTTACATGACATAATGTGGGGTTTAACGAGCTTTCATTTTTTTATGTTCACAGTCTTGGGAGCAACATGATATTAGATGTAGACTTGCCCAAAACTCTGCCATCAGATCTTAAGTGCTTAAGTGCAGAATTCACTTAAGTAGACTTTTGATCTAGAATTTCGGCTTGAGAGAGAGGGGGCTTAAACCTCCTCCATTTAGAGTTTTTCCTTACAATTCCTAGTCTACTCATGGATAGACTCAAAGGTTTCGGAAGAAAGAGGGGATTGAGCCCCATTGCCCCCTGGTTCCAGTAGTGCTTGTCTGTTTTCCCACTGGCAAGAGATGGCAATGGTTTACTCTTTGTACAATTTTCAATTAACAAATTCATAAATAAATCTCAACGCAATAACAATTTACATAAATACAGCCGAATAAAAACTCGTTCTTTTTACACACTCACTTTTTGGCTGAAAAGTAAAAAGCTGTTAAAAACGAAAATAAAGTTCGCTTTGATAGAAGTTCTGTTTGTGTAACTTTAGATAAACCCGCGCAAAAACTCTACAGGCAAAGTTAGTCAGTGCAGATGACGCGGATGCTGAAGAAGTGAAGATGTTTGAGAGAGTGCTTACTCTTGATGAGCTCGAATTGTAGACTTTAGGTTATTTGAGATGGATCCTCGACTTTGTAAGGGTGAATAGAGAAATCTAAATGCTGATGAGATATTACAAGATAGGGAAATATAGTCCTAACTGGAGCGGAATAAACTGTAAGCAAAAGGTTCATCCACCAAATTAGTTACCATGTGAAGTCATATTGCAATTTTTTTGCACACATATCGTTCATTTGGTGTTTTTCTGGTGGACGCAATTCGAAACGTTCAGCTTATTCACATGTGCTGTAATTTTTAAGCACTTTTCCGTAAAAGCTTCCCCATACTAGGCTGCTCCTTAGGTCAGCGCTGCAGGTTGAAGAGCAGAAATGTTGGGGATCCTTAAGAAGCACCTGTCAGCTTTTTGCATACAACCTCACAGTTCCAACTATAAAAGGTATATTTTAGAAAAAATTATAAATAAATAAATATTCATGGACATTTAACACAACGCCTTCTAGTCCCAAACTAAGCAAAGCTTGTACGATGGAAACTAGATGGCTGATAGAATACATACATATTTTTTTTTTTTTGTAAATACATACTTATAATACATAGTACCACCTAGACACAGAACAAACATCTATGTTTACAACACACAAATGTTTGTTCTCGGTGGGGATCGAACCCACGACCCACAGCACGGAAGGCAGAGCTACTACCGCCTGAGCCATGACGCCTGCCAATTATAGCTTCCGACTATGTTAATCTCCTTAGATCATCATTTGAGATGAATTTAATATTTCAGAGCCTTACTTTCAGAGCTACGAGGGCATAGACGTCACTACGCTGTCAATCTTATAACACCCTGCATTTTTCAGTCGGGGTTTAAACACTAAACCAGCTTTGCCAGACTTCACTACATCCAGGGCACAGATAATATAATACTATACTAGTCTAGGGTCTGCATAACTAGATTAGTTTTAGACGGTATTGGTTTTAATAAGACCGCAAGGGAGCTAACGCTGGGGTTAGTAGTTCCAGAAAATTGAGTACCCACTAAATTAGTGGGCGGTAAGCAAAATTATAGGGTCAGTAAACTTAGGGCGTGGAATTTAGTTTAAAATTTACTAAAATTTCTGATGTTTTTGAACACAATGGTTATTTAAATTCTTTTAAGAATAGTCTAGTCTAGAATTTGAAGGAGCAACCGTGTTTTTATTTTCTAAGTAAAATGTTTTGTAATTAGACTTGTATATCTCAGGGGTTTTTTTTCCAGAAAAATCTTGTAAAAATAGGTACCATTGGAGTTATATTGGTTTGTTATAAAAGTCACAAAATTGCAGCCAAAGTGGCTCTTACAACATCCCAAATTTATTATTCTTAATTATATTATGTAGAGGTACTAGGTTGTATGGTCTCCAGTTACAGTTTATGCCTTTAGATATTTTTTATATCAAATGAACTAGCAGACTGCTTTGATCTCTAGTTACCCCAAACCTTTGCTAGCCTTATCTTCAGAAGTTTCCATATTTTGTAATTATCACACTTTTATAAATATATTTTTTTTGTTTCTATAATCCCTATTATAATTGGTATTCAAACGGGCCAAAGCCCTACAGGGTATTTCGAAGTGCCTTATTTCATCAAATATTCGTATTGTGCGTACCAGGCTCGAGACTATCCACGATATCCTAGACAATTGGTAGAATACTCTAGTGCGTATTAGTACTAGCCAACTAGGCCTGAAAGCTAAATGAAGATGCATGTTGGCTATTTTCCAATCTGTTCATTATGATAATGTAGACAATGTTTTATCTTATTTTCTGATGAGTTACTATTGTTTTCGATTCCCAAAACTCTGTTTTAGGGTATTCGATATGACTTACGATTACTTAGGAACTTCCACTAATATGGACATCATAGTTTGCAGGTACTTTTATTATTTTGTACTTCACTAAGAATGTAAGATTGTTTTTTGTGTAGGCTTATGATAAAAAAATCTTCTTTTTTTTTGAGAGATTTTATTCTCGCTGATGTAGAAATATTTACTTCAATTTGGGATAAGATAATAAAAACTTTTCTCTTGTTTCAGGTAAAGCAAGAAGAACCTATTATGAAATGGGCATTCGAGCTTGGAGCGGATCCATCACCTTTCTCCTGATCATCACCCACAGCGGCAGCCACTGGCTGAACTGTGGCAAGATAGCAGAATGCAGCTGCAAGTGGTCTTCTGGAAAGAAAACCGCCTCCTGCGTTCAGGCGGGCATGAGACAACTTCCTCAACTTGCTTCAGATATCCAGGTCCTAGATTTTCACGGAAACCTATTGAGAACTCTAGAGGAAGATGCATTTGTGAACGCAGATCTGCTGAATTTGCAGCGACTGAATCTCAGCTCTACAGGGCTGATGTCTCTGCATCAGAACGCGTTCAGAGAGCTACGAATCCTTATCGAGCTAGATTTGTCCCAAAACCAGCTGCTTCAACTATCGCCAGACACCTTCAAAGGTGCAGAACGTTTGAGGCTCTTGATACTCAACGATAATCCTTTGGGCGTGTTAGTCCCTAAGCAGTTCCCACCACTCAAATACCTCAAGAAACTTGAAATCTCTCGCTGTAGACTCCGAGCGGTTCATCCCCATGCCTTCGTCAACTTACAAGCTTTAGAAACCGTGAACATTCACCAAAATCTTCTGTCTTATCTCCACCAGGATACGTTTAACTTGCCTGTACTCAAAACCTTGACTTTATCCGACAATTCCTGGTACTGTGACTGTAGGTTAAGAGAATTCCACGAATGGTTCCTTGACAGCAACCTTGGGAATGAGGAAGTAGTGTGTACAGGACCAGAAAATAAAAAAGACATGTCCTGGAGAGTGTTGAGACGAGAAGACATGTTCTGCCCCCCTTCAGCCTATTCCAGTCCTACAGTGATAAGAACAGAAGCTGGTGCTGATGTTTCCTTTGGTTGTTTAGTACGAGGTGATCCGAAGCCCAAAGTTAATTGGTTATTTCATTATGCAGAGCAAAAGAACGTTACAGATAAAACCAGTGATGTGATCATCAACGAATATCCTATAGAGCACTACGATGAATATACTGACGATTTTTTAAACAGAAGTGCTCAGTGGGTAAATATAACCATATTAAATGTGACGAATGACTTTTCTGGTGAGTGGAAGTGTAGTGCTAAGAGTCAGATAGGAGAAGCGTCTGCTTACGTCACAATTTTCCTCCCCAAAGCTAGAACAGCGACTGCTAGAGTCGCGCCTGAATACTCCACTTTTATCTTCGTGGCAGCATCTTTACTAGCCATGACTTGTTCTGGCTTTGTAGCCTCGTGCGTTTGTTGGAAAACTCGACGCCGAAGAGTACCACCCAGCAGAAGCTTCACAGACCAAGAGAAAAAGCTTCTAGATACGTCTTTAGCTGTTAGTTGTGACAGGACCAGTGCCGATTTGAATTCTTCTTACGGTTTCGAAATGTTAGATAGATCTATGAGTTTAGAAAGTGAAGATATACAGCGGTTGGAGCCGGTTCAGATCACGTTCGAAGGTCCTCCAGGGTCGTTTCCACCTCCTCCAGCTGAGTTTGCCTTACCAGTTCCGTATGGAAGCATTTTCATATCAGTTCAAGTGGCTGCGAATGAGGAGCTGTACCCTGATCTGCTGGGGGGTGGGGCGACGTTGCCCAGGCGAAGTAGAACCTGCTTCCTGAAGTCTGCGTATGACAACATGGGTCCTAGAATAACAGCTGCGGGAAGCTCGACTTGGTCTCTACCCGGTGCCAATGTAGATAATAAGATGGATAAAGATCCAATGACCATGCCACTGTCTACCTTTTCTACGGAGTTTACAGCATTGTAAATAGATTTAAGAGTTTTGAGTGTAACTACTTTAGTACTTAAACTCTTTGTTAATGCCTAGTGGGGATTTCTGGAATATATCATTTTTACAAGTGCTATTTAGTGATAGGAATTTTGTTGTAAGTTTTCTACACGTGTGCTGTTTTTTTATTAAATTAATCTACTCTACTTATCCTGTAATTGTAATTTATTATGTATTTTAACTTCTAAATAACATCTATGCTCTTAACATATTAATTGAACTTCCCCACGTGACGTCAACAAAGCATACAGTTGGAAAAAATATACAACCATCAAATCCAAAACTGTGAAAACATTTATTATGTGACACAATACTGCTAGCATTAGAAGTACATTGAAAAATAATTAATATTTACGACGCCCCGTCACCTGTATTGAAAGCAAAATATCAAGAATGAAAACCATTGTATTTCATTTTTTAAATGAATGTCAACAGAATCAATTTTCTAAAGTAATTTTATTCACCCCATGACGTGACCAAAAGAGAACCGGAAGCTTTGGCGTAGAGATTTATTTAAACGTTTTAAAAGTTTGTTCAATGCCTCCGCAAGTTCAAAAGTAATTTAAACTCTGTTATGCTCTGATAAATCATATTTTTCCTTGATATTTCCGTGAAATAATGCTTGCTATAATAGAGTGCCGTAAATTCTAAGACATATCAAAATAGTGTACGATGTATGAAGTTTTTATATTTTATGTTTGTTCAAAATAAGGTTTAAATGTTTTATTGTAATTTAGATCTAATTAAAGTGAACTTGAACATCATTTATCAATATTTTCACATTATCATAATTACATTACATTATGATAATGTAATGTATAATTATTAGTTAGTTATTATTGATTAGATGATTAGCTATAAGACCGCTCATTGTACACTACGGCCGGCGGATCTAGACCGGTCTGAAGTTGCGCTTTCGGAAATTGTGCGCAGGTACAGGCGAGACAAACCACCTATTCGACCCTAAAAGTGACTACTGCGCAGCGTTCCGAACGAACTTAACGCCGGTCTAGATCCGCCGGCCGTACTGTACTATACTATTAATTTAAGTTTTGATTTTCATCCTAGGTTAAGGTGTGCAATAAAGTATTTTATATCTTCTATCTATCTACCCTAAGGTACATAGTGCCATGATAGTACGGCTCATGAGTTTTACAAAGAAGGGTACAACCATAGAATTCCCACTGGTGGTGATTTCTCAGTGGGGATATCTGGAATATACAAAAAAATCGAACCTTAAATAATATCTTCACGTCACAAGAGCTGATTCTGTCGTTGCATTTTTCTAAACGATCCCAAGATATCAAGCTATAGCCATCTTCGGTCTTACCACGTTATCAGATTTATCTTGGATTTTTTGAGGGTTTCGACCCGGCCTAGCTAGGCTCGGCCTAAAGTTAGGCTCGCGTTAAAACTGAGACGTGATTATGTAAGACTTTCCACGAAGTTTTAGAAAAACCTGTTCTTGTGTAACATTAGTCATTCATTCACTCAAAACTGATTAGTAAATGAAGTCAAAAAAGAATTTAGCGGCAAAACAAGGGGTAGGTGGGTAATTACGGTTAATTATTTTATCAATGTAAATGTCAATGTCAAATATAATTTCTAAAAAACAGTACGTAGTAAATAATATAACATAATATAATTGAGAAAAAACCGTCACCAAATTGATTTTCATGACAAATGTGAAGTTAGACCCGAGTTAAACCTGGGGTGGGGTCGGTTTAGCGAAAGTCTATAGTTAGACCTAGGTGAAGGTCATTTATCATCATTTATATCATTTATTGCAATTATTATGTTACATGGTGAGGTCTTAAGATTAAAATAGTAGTGCATAATAGCCCTTAAGCTTAGGGCATAGCAATATTTGGAGTGGAAGCGGCCCGTAATTTGAGTGAAGTTAAAATTAAAAGCTAATTGTTTGTGTTCATTTCAATTAGGTGCTAAATATGTAACGTAATATGAAAAAAACCTAGTTAACCCTTAACTACCTACCCGCGGTCTCACGGACACCAGTGATAGTATTTTTGTGATTTACGAAGCGTGTGCGCTTTGTTACATATCGTGCGTCCATGTACCTTTTCCCCGCTACCCGCAGTACCGGGCCTGCGCTCGTCGAGGTCACACGTGCGCGCGTTTGCTTTTGGTGAGTAAAAAACTTTTGTCACCGGTCTGAGCGACCGCAGGTAGGTAGTTACGTGACTTTTTTCATCAAATATTTTTAATTGTTTTAGTGCAAAATGGCTAATAACGACCGAATTATTGAGCGCTGGTTGGAGGAAGACTCTTCCCAGGATGAGGAACTACCCAATGGAGACTGTAGTGATGTAGAAATTGACATAGGAGATGATTTTGTGATGGAAGAGTTTCGCGGTTCAGATTCTGAAATTGATGGTGAAGATGAAGCAGTTTTAGCAGAAGAAAGTACCTATTTTCGGCCCCAAAGTACGCCTCCGGTCTTGTCGACGCAATCCTCATCAGATGATGATGACAATATCCCATTGGAAGAAACCAATTTGCCTAGGGTGCGCAAACATGCTGTGTATTTACTGCCGCGAAAAACTATAAAGTTGATGCCTTGCAATTTTGTAAAAATAACTACTTTTTTATAAAAATATGTTTATAGTTGTATAAGTTGATGACTGAATTTATAGAAATTAGTAAGGAGAAGTTCCTAATTTATGTTTTTATTGTTATGGATGTCATTTTCTAAGTAAGTTGATTTTTTTATGTTTTCTCAGGTCTAAGAAGAGATTTTTATTTAGTAAAGATACTATGTTGATTTTTTATGTTTTTAATACTTTAAAATATATATAAAACTAATTAAAATTTAAGTTTTATTTCATAATATCTCCCACTGCTATAGATTTTTTCTGCTAGCGCGATTTAACGCAGACGTCGCACAGACCGCGGGTAGGTAGTTACGTGACTAAAATAGAGGGTAGGTAGTTAAGAGTTAAGTCTAAAACACGAGTTAGAGACGCGGTTTTTTGTTAGATCCAAGATAAATCTGGAAACATAATAACAGCGCTTGTGTTTCAGTTTATGGGAAAGAGACGGCAACATTTTTAATACTGTCAAAGGAAAATTTAGCCAAATTCAACAACAAAATCTAGTACTAGGGGCTAGTATTATATAATCTGTGTCGGGGGCAATGTTATATAGTAAACAGCTTCACACCATCCGATGTTTAAACACTACCGATGTTTCCCACCACTAGGCTCACAAAAATTATTAAATCTTTCAAAGGGCAATGTGTACGCTTCTTTAACAAAATCCCAAGTGATGTGTCTCAGTTGTCGATTGGCAAGTTCAAAAACGTAATAAAACAGAGACTTCTTTTAAAAGCATACTATAAAATATCTGATTATTTAGAAGACAAACAAGCTTGGGACGAAATAGCTCCAACTCATCCAATAAAAAAAAATGTAATCATACCTAATCATACAAAACGTAATGACGATTCAAAGTGATCAGTGAGATTTTATTGAAGAAAAGATTTTTGACTTTGACTTTGACTTTGACTGACTCATCAAAATCGTGTGTCGATATCGTGCGATGTGATAACACTCATACCTTATGTCCTTACTTCAAGCACCTCAAAGTTGCAACTCCGTAGAGAACAAATAAATCCAACCACAAATAATCGTATCAGTAAATTCAGTCGACAAACTTAGTTAGAAACCTATTCATCTGGAAAATGATGCGTCTAACGTTCAAACTAATCAGCAAATCGGCAGCTTAGTTATAGGGTTGCCACACTGCACATTGCAGCTGGCCAGTGTTGCTAACTAGACCGAGTTACAAATATTTTATACTTTATGTTTAGAACACTTACCTCTAGTAGGTGCCAAATAACACGGCAATACAGGTCATTCACCCACCTTCACCTCGATGTCGCAAAATTCAATTTATGTATGGTAAACAAACAGTACTACGAGATTCGAGCGATTACCGTCTTAGCGACAGGTTTGTATGGAAAGCGACAGAATTAACTATTCATAAATTGAATTTTGCGACATCGTAGTGAAGATGGGTGAATGACCTGTATTGCGGGGTTATTTGGCACCTACTATAGATACCTACATAGAAGATAGAAAACCACTTTATTGCACGCCACATAAAAATTTTACAACTGAAAGAAACATAAAAACGACAGTGGGATACAATGGGTGGCCATATCACTAAAAGCGATCTCTTTTGGGCCTAGCTACTCTATGATCAGTATTTTTACTTAGATATTTTATGGCTTGTTAGAGAATGTTCATGGGGGTAGTCAACATCAGTATTTGGCACATATCAAAGTTATAGAACTAGCTGACACCCGCGACTTCGTACGCGTGCGGAGCTTTCCACCAAAATGTCTGTCAACCAGCATACGTTGAACCTCGTAGCATATGGCTGCTTTTGATTTAGAGGTCAAGCTGTATCTAAGAATCCACGTCTTTGATTCCACGTCTTTTCTTAGCTCGTTTAATTTGTATAAAAAAAAAATAAGCTCAATTTTATATTTACAGAAGACGCCATATAAAATGTGGGGCCTAAAAAAATCTGTCATAAATAGAATGAAACAAACGCTAATCAAAATTATTAAACCATGACAAAATACCATAGGCAAAACCCCATAAAAGAAGGGTTCAAACGTTTCTCACTAAGCCCAAAAGCCATACACCATGAGGTTATGGTGTGTGTGCACTCCCGTGGAAACCAACGCTGACGCAAATGCTTCACAATCTGCACGGTATAGTGAACAAACAGTATAGATAGTTACATGAACTCGACAAGAAGTTCTGTAAAATGGCGTAGAATCAGTACGTCTTTACTGATTCTAATAAAACTTGAGTGCATTCTGTAGGTACAATAAAACTTGAGTGCATTAACTACTGTAGCAAATGTAACAAATGTACATTTCCTTATTTTGGCGAAGGGCTTTAGTACGCCATATCACTGATTGGCACTATAAGTAGAAGAGTTTCTCGAAATATCGAACCTATTCGACATGATTTCAACTTTATGTGCTCGTATTGCTGTGTTCCAATTTTAAACAAGAGGCTAATTAGTACAATATCGAGCATAAATGAGACTCGACAATTTTACAAGTCTCAGATACTTAGGCATCGTCCTAATAGAACGCGAATGCGCGATCATCGCACGAGTAAGCGATGCGACCATCGTGAATAGTTTACAAACATTTAAGTCGCGCGACCGAGTCGTGCGATGGTCTGTTAGGACAGCTATTCGAGTTTAATATATTTAATCGCGCGTTCGTACGAGTAAAATTCGCGTGAACCTACGATGATCGCGCATTCGATTTCTATTAGGACGATGCCTTATGAAGGCTAGCGTCCACAGGCCCGCATCGCACGCATCGGACGCATCGCACGCAACGGATTTTAATTTACCTTGTATAAAAACTCATACAACCGCGTCCACTGATCCGCATCGTACGGACCGCTCATCGGCAATGCCTACGTGCGATGCGTACCGATGACGTCATACGGAATGCCGATCAGTGGACGCGCCCCGCGCGCTCGCTCCGCATCGTCGGCCATTTGCATTTGACGATCACTACAAAAATCCGAATGAAGGTGGCATTGGTAATCCGATTGCGCATACTTGCGTCGGTAATCCGATCGCTGCCGATCAGTGGACGCAGTCTAAAAATCCGTAGCGTGCGATGCGTCCGATGCGTGCGATGCGGGCCTGTGGACGCTAGCCTTTAAAGTTATTTCTGCGACTAATCTTTCGTTTCGTTTTCAGTTTGACATTTCATTAAATGGAAAACAAAATGTCATTACTGCTTGTAAAATCGACTGTGCTCACTGCAACCGGGAGCGAGCAGGGTTGACGCGCTCGTTCCATTCCATAACATAACATTTACTCAACGTGACAACCCTATTTGTAAGCGCAGGTTTGCACGCTTCCTGTTAAATTTTCACGATATATTTTCAGTATATTTTGACATAACTGGTGTGAAGTTTCCACCAACTGATAAATATATAAAGATCGCAACCGAGTAGATAAAATATTTATAGGAAAATGAATGTTTTGCTTACTGGATTAGGATACATTTTTGTTTTTTACAGTAAATGAGGTACCGTGGATGCAAGTTTTTTTTGTCGATTGGTGCAATAATATTAAATGATAATGATGATGTTCATGTTCACTTTATGTTTCAGATAGATTATGACTGAGTGCATTTTAATGATTCAGCTACAAGAAATGTAAAACCAATTGCCGGCGTCTGTGTTTCCAAATACCTATAATTTGAATATTTTCAAGAGGATAGTGAATAGGTATATTCTAGACAAATGTGGTACACCGTCGACCGCATCATCGCTTAACATCAGGATGAGATTGTGGTCAAACGTTTGCCTACAATACGTAAAAAAAAAAACAAAAAAAAATTAAGAAAGTTTCACCAAAATGCTCTAAGTCATAAATCACATCTAAGTAAATGAATTGTAAATATTTGTAAGATTACAGTAAACTTAGTTTACGTTTGTAAAACTTTTGGAACAAAACTAATTGCTTTAAAACGAGAGATAAGGAATTAAATGGAGTGCCAACTGAAAGGTTTGTTTATTTAACCCCTTTTGCGAATAACTTATGGACCAGGCTCGTTTTACGTCGTATAAAACGGTAGCGCTTTTTAAGAAATAGATTGAAGCTTTAAATTAAAGTACACAACTTCAGTGCAAAGAAATTTTATTCCCGTTGACGAGGATAGTCAACGGGGATTAGTGGAATAAGCCAAAACTTCGATCTATATTTACCTTATTTTTTCGTGAAAATATTAAATTCAATGTTTTTTCCATCTATTAAGAAACAAATATCATAAAAGTAGGTAATAATTATATAAAAAATATTATCAGTAAGAATTTTTAAAATTCTGTGATCTTCTTCCGATGCTGATACACACTTATTTCATAAATCCGTACTGCGTTTTTTTAAATAAAATTTAATTTGTTTAGTTAAAGCTCTCCGAGTATGGAATCTTCCTTCTTATTTGTTTAGTTAGAGTGGTTTTACCCAACCTTGTATTGGGTACAAACTTCTACCTAGCCAACATCGTATCTTACTAGAAACTCAAACAGTTTCGACGTACAATCTATAGTGGACAGGAACAGAAGTAGCTGATCGAGGGAAATGAAAGATTTCAGATTTGCTAGAGTTATTTCAGGACTATTTTTCTGATATTTGGAGTTTAAAAGAGATTTAGGTAAACCTGAACTGAAATTGGGGGTTATTCCCATCGAGCCCACCAGTACGACTGGTGGGCCAGATGGGAAAAAAAACCCCAACGAGCCTACTATGCAAATGAGTGCGCTGGTTGTAAGTAGTGCTTCCCCGGGCGAGCTCTTACACAAGAAGATCTACTACTGCTGAATGAAAATCTTTTTAGAATTTTCTAAAACGCCTCTCTATCTCTCTAAATATAATTAATTCAATATCTTCCGTTTGGTGAAGACAAGAATCCGATAACTTCCAATAAAACTGATAAAGTATTCATGGAAAAGCATCTTATTACGTGTTGATATTTTACGACTCAGAAAATATAGGAATACTATGGTCGTGTAAGTTATAGCTGTAAAAATTTCAAACAAAACTGAACCGTAACACAACAGAATAAAGGTCATGGCGTTTGAACAAAGTACGCGTATTCTTAATTACTCAATTTGATAAGTAGGTCCTAGTTTTTGTTTGGAAACTTATTTGTAAATTATTTTATTACCGCGTAGAGGCTTACAGTATTTTTTTGTTATTTTTGCCAAAAAACTTTCTTTTTCTATTGATTTTGGGTAATTCCCATCGAACCCGACGGCCGGCCCATGGATGGGCCGGATGGGAAAATAATTACCAACAAACCCACTATGTAGAAAAATAGATAGACAACTACCTACAGTTTTTCACATTGTCAACTCTATTCATGTTGTATTATTAAAATTTAGTCTCAATAATTTCCTGTCAGCTAAATCTGTCAAAAATTATAGTGCCCCGAACGAAATTACTTGATGACGCAATACCTCACAGAGCGCGTCCTCAGTGCTTGGAATAATCAGAGTAATCAATTTATTGGTATATTTGGTTGACAGGTCATATGTAAACCAAAGCCAATGAATTGATTATTCTATTTACTGTCTTGGTGAAGTAATGCACGATGCATTACCTGCTGCAGCTTAACATAATCAGTTTGACCCATTACTTTATCTCTTTATTAAAAAAATATAGCTATCGATAGAAAGGCTAGCTTCGGCTAGGCGGGGTGACGATCTGCGAAATGTTCTGGCAAACGATGGATGAGAAGAGCCGAAGACCGAGCAGTGGACCGATATAGTTTGATGGTGATGATAATGATGATGTTGAATGATAGAAAATGGGCAAAAATTGTTGAGAGCAGCAGACATGTAATTAGACAGGGACCTAAAACATAATACTAGGTGTTAAAAAAAATATCTAGAAAATAACAGCATAAAATCGCTGCATAGCATAGAGTGACCCTTACACGAGAGTCGTAAAGTTTTTCGAAAAATACATTTCGAGGTCGCCAAAGTTATTGTAAAATGCCAGAAAATTAAGATTATTTTTCTTGCGTCGTTCACAAGTTTCACAACTTCTCACTTATAACTGGTACTTTCCCAAGTTTCACATTCGTAGCACGAGTCACACGACTTACGGCGGGTTTACACGATAGTGACTAATTTCGTTTGCACAAAGGCGTTGGGGCATTTCAGGTCTCGATTTGCATACACTTAGTTAATTTTCATATATTTTTTTTTATTTATAACTTTTATTTATTTATTTTAACACACAAAAAAATTTTACAATGTTCTTATAGTAGTCATAGCACAGTAAATAGGTATACATTTCAATAAAAAGGTACATATACACCAAACAAACAAGCTCAAAGTCAAGAAGTAAAAGCAATAAATGTTGCCAACAAAAGATATAAAATTCAGTCAGCAAAAGCGTCTGGGTTTCTGGGTTTCTGGTTGTAATGTGTTTTGTGACAAAACACATTACAACCAGAAACCCAGACGATGCTTTTGCTGACCATTTATTTCTTTATTTGTACTCTTGGCGACGCTTTTGCTGACTGAATTTTATATCTTTTGTTGGCAACATTTATTGCTTTTACTTCTTGACTTTGAGCTTGTTTGTTTTGTGTTGGTGTACCTTTTTATTGAAATGTATACCTATGTATTTACTGTGCTATGACTACTCTAAGAACATTGTAAAATGTCGAAAGAAGAATAAATGAATTGAATTGAATTCAAACAAAATTAATTAATAAAAGTACTAACAGTTTTGAGCTTGGTTGCAACGTAAAAACATGTGCTTACAACTAGTTAGGTATGTATTTTTGTTAGGTTTATCTGCAGTTATTATTAGCAGTCACGAAAACTCAAAATAAGGTGATTATTTCGACGTAAACACCTGTGTTTTCTAATGACATTGTTAAATTTTTAAAAACTGCATTGTAAGTATGTAAGAGAAGGGGTACTGGGTCTAATAAAAACATGTTAAATTAATACTGACAAACTCTTTAATCAGTCAGAACCACAACAAACCAAATTAATCCATCTCTGAAACTAATTCACAAACAGTTCAACCTACAGTAACCGAGTACAAATCACTTAACTTTGAAACAAACCAAACTAACACGTTATTGAATTTAACCGAATCAAAATAATTAAACTCTATCTTTGTCGTTGTGTTCGCTCCGAGCGCCGGCGAGCGAATGAATCCGTTGAGCACGTCACCCGGTTTTATAGGCAGCGCGCAGTGGGGCGAGCGCTGAGTCAGACACAGGTGTGCCTCGCAGGTGTGGCTTGTTTACGCCGTTGTGATTGTGACGTTATCAGCCGGATGTTTCTTGCGCCGATACGGCCATACTGACGCAGGCGCGTCCCTGCGACTCGTTTAAGATGAATCTGCATAAAAACACATGAGCACATTATAACAGCAAAGAGAACAGTGAACGCATTTGATCTCATAGCCTCGGGCGCTAATTTTAATCAAACTTGTTCACTCGTACCAAAATGCGACCTCATAGCCTCAGCGCTAGTTTTGGTCAAGCCTCAGAGCCTCAGCGCCCATTTAGCTTCGTATTTCATAACACGTTTATGTTTTTCACGTCACCCACATAAACTCGTTAAATTTCACAACAGACACGTTAGCACAGTTTAAGTTTCACGTTAACACCCGTTTGCACATTGATAATCAATCGACACGTAAAAATTCATTTGTCATCACGTTGTAATCGGGTCTCAAACCTCACAGAAATCTCATTAATTATCAGTAAATACTTTTACCTTCATTACTGTTACTCATCCCGATACGGTCACGTCACACTCAGATGCGTTTCTCAAAGGCAAGCTATGCGGCATCTGGCTCAAAGAAATACACAATGAATAAATATCATAGGGCAACACTAAATTTTACTCAATATGGGGCCCAAATGTAGTTGTCCACATGTTATCCCCATGTTCACGTTTGGAAAAGAGAGAAAAGGAATAATCACTACATTACAGTCTCATGATGAATCCAAAATAGTAAGGACCATACAACATAACCATATAGATTTTGCATCATCGTTATTTCATCATAGTAAACCTCACCAAAATACGGGTTGACTAAACGGCTCGATTCAGCAAGCAGTCGTTCTCGTGACAGTTCTGCGTTTAACCTTACTCGTCTTTCACACAGGAAGCCGCTAGTTTGATCATTCATTCAGGAATTCCATTACGATAATACTGGCTTATTTTGATTCAAAGCACGATCAAACGTCAATCTTTGAAACAAATTCGTAAACAGTTCAACCTACAGTAACCGAGTACAAATCACTTAACTTTGAAACAAACCAAACTAACACGTTATTGAATTTAACCGAATCAAAATAATTAAACTCTATCTTTGTCGTTGTGTTCGCTCCGAGCGCCGGCGAGCGAATGAATCCGTTGAGCACGTCACCCGGTTTTATAGGCAGCGCGCAGTGGGGCGAGCGCTGAGTCAGACACAGGTGTGCCTCGCAGGTGTGGCTTGTTTACGCCGTTGTGATTGTGACGTTATCAGCCGGATGTTTCTTGCGCCGATAAGTATATTGTAACAAACAAAGTATCATCATTTCAAGTTTTAAAAAAATGTGGGACCTGGGCAAATTGGATGCACAATTTGCCCCAGACCCTTTTTGTAGAAGATATTTGTATGAAAATTTCTACTCAAATCTATGCTTGAGTGACGATTTCTGTATCGGCATACGTGCCATAATCTATTGAACGGTATTTGCTGCAAACACCTGTTTCCATTAATATATGAGTAATATCTCAGTTATTAGCAAACATACATAAAGTGTGAACCGAGCTTTACAACTCGCCTATTATTTTATACAAATTGAAATGTCATCGATGCGATTTGACTATGATGTCGATATTTCCAGAAGGTTCTCTGATAATATCGAGAGGGTGTGAGAATTCACGAGGGTTGGAACGACGTAGTATTTTGTAGGTATTGAACTAGTTTGTAGATAACTTTGGTTTGGCTTCAACAGAATCAAGTGTAACTAAGAATTTGATCAAAAGTGACGATAATTATTTTTTCTTATCTATCTTACTTTAATGTAATCTGATATTATATTAGATACCTACTTATATTATTTATTAAATAAATTACAATGTTGCCACTGTTGCCAGTAAACAAATAAAACAAACAATAAAATAATTATAATAGTTATTAAAATTATCTCCCACTAGATTTGTTGTGCCCTAAAAAATAATGTAACTAATTTACCAGTAAACAAATAATTTACCAATAAATAAATTTTATACCCTTGAAAATTAATGTAACCATTAATTTAGGCACACATTATACAAAATTCTTAGGCATTATTTCAGAAACACTTACGCAACCAGCCAAATGGTTACATGGGAAGTTCCAAAGTTTCACCACAGCGAATCCTTTTTACCTCCAGGCACTTAAGCAACGTTAAGTACGCCTAAGTAGTTAAGTAACTTATGTAGTGGACCAAGATATGCCAGGCCCTTTGTAAATACTTGAGGCTTGGAACTTAGATATTTTTAAAATGCAAGATGCGTTACTCATGTTCTATAAATGGCAAAGAAAATGTAAGGTAATTGCCTGATGCACCAACCTGTGTCTCAGCTGCATGTCTGAGTTTATATTTATCTCTTTCTAGCAACAGGTAACGTATATTATGACGGCTTTACGTATCATTTTCTTCTTTTTTTTGCATACTGGTTGTTTGCACACTGGCTGATGGCTGATATCAAACAGAAATACTGACGTGGTGTGAAAGCATCATCACGTCTAGTATTAAATGTATGATATTTTATTATATTCTCTGCCGATGTTATTTAGGTACCATGTTGGTGATGTGTTCAAACAACTATTGTAGTATAGATTGGTAAGTATTACCTAGCAAAGTAATAAATAATCATACAAAAATTTTTGACGATACAAAATCATTTTGACTCTGACGTGACATTGTATGCAATGATACAAATAGTGCAACTATTTGAATCATTTGAATCAATGATACAAATAGTTGCACTATTTGTATCATGGTGGTCTGTAACGAGTCTTAGTATAAAATGTCACTGGATTGGGCAGTTTTTGCGGGAAAACGTTGTGTAACGTGGTTTAAGGGTCTTGTAAACAATGGTCCACAATCGCCATTGAGGTCAATTGACGTTTAGAGAGGGTAGACCGTTTTTAATGCCCCGAATTTAAAGGCAGGAAAAAAATCTGGTGTGCGTATAATTTGGTGAAATAAAATGTACCAAGTATTTGATCAGTTTCAACATTAATTCCTTTAAAAGGAAACTTGTAGAACACCGAAGTCGTCTCTACACTGTACAAAACCAGAAAGTTTCTGTGTCGTTGGCTTCCGCCCTAGTTGTAGCGTATGAAGCGCTCGCGGCGTAGCTTGCTTAATCAATCTTCATCGGTTATCTTCTACGCTATTGGGATGGGTGACCGCTAGTGGAATTTAAGTACATCTGAGCTCTTCCGTACTTATTACGGCATGAAAACTATCAGTCACGACGGACGCCAAAAAGTCCGTCACCAGAGTTGGCCACTAACTCATCCTCTTCTAAATATATAAAACTCTTTTGAAGCTGACTGACAATCAACGCACAGCCTAAACTATAAGTCCTAGAGGTATGAAATTTGGAAGGTAGTATCCTTATTAGTGTAGGGGTGCACTAAAAAAGGAATTTTGAAAAGTCGCACCCTAAAGGGTCTAAAATTAGGATCAATGCGTATGCGCGAGCAAAGCCGCGGGCGACAGCTAGTACCGTATGTTTCTGGATATAAAGTCACCACCAAATAATCTGAGTTACTAATGTCTCATGAGCCTGTAATTGCATTGGCACTCATACTTTTCAACGGAGCAATGTGACCAAATCATTTATTTCTTTCTCTCTACCGTGCATTTCAATTGCCTTTCATTACGATCGCTCATTACAATTTTGTCTAAAATTCATGGTAACATATCATCTTGACGCACCTCCTAAAGCCCCAAAGTACCCAACGTTGAAAAATCAACTCAATTAGCATCTCCCAAGGAGCAATATCATTTAAACCTTAACGCCAAAACACCGCACTTAATTGGTTCAAATGGGCGCAATATATATTCTAAGTTAATAAAACGGCCTGATTTCCCTGGACGCGAGGTTCATTAGCCTTCAAGTATCTCTTGGTTAAGCCCCAGTCATCAAAATGACGGTCACCGTATAAAAATGGAGCTGTAAGTACTCTGGGTCCTAGACAGGCGTCGGTCTCGCGGTCGCCCTAAAAAGCGTTGGCGGGGCGACCTGAACGCCTTTGATAGAAGTTAGTTGGAGCAGGCCCGGGAGAGAGAAAAGTGGAAGATGTTGGGGAGACCTTTGCTCAGCAGTGGTATGAAATAGGTTTAATAAAAGGTACTCTATCACCGGCCGTACATAGATACATCTATGTAGGACCGATATCAGAAGCGAGAGCTTTAAAAAATATTCATTGTAGAATCAACCCTAACTATTGAGTATTAAGGTCTACAAATGCAGTGCTTTAAAAGTTCAATGATAATAAATGCAAAGCAAGTAACAAAAAGCGTTTCACCGCTTTTTAGCAGACCCATGCTTATAGAACTCGCTGCTTCGTTAAATGACAGTTTACGGCGGTCGTTTTATTAGAAACTGGACTTTCATGGGTGATACTAGGTTTCAATTTGGACATGAAACTTACGATTCGAAGTTTGGCTATGCAATGAATTCGTAATCATAACCATAACCCTTTAGCGTCGCAGTCGGGTAAGTTACGTTAAGGCGAAGGGTAAAGCCAGACAACCTTCTCGCTCGCCCATTTCAACATTTTTGAAGATATAATATAACTAAATGTAGTTATGTGAAATTGCAGAGCTTCAGGGTCGAGAGAATAACAATGCAAAGGTTCAATAAAATTATAACGTGGATCCAAACAAGTTTTCTAACAAAAAAATGTGCACTTTAATTTATCGCATTGGTATAAGTTTTTTGGTCGGAAAACTTGTTTGGATCAATGTGATATTTTACTGAACCTTGGCATTGTTATTCTCTCGACCCTGAAGCTCTGCAATTTTACATAATTACATTGAAATGTGCGAGCGAGGTTGTCTGGCTTTATCCTTCGCCTTAAGCGATGTTTACATTATATCTTGCTAGAAACTATACTAGCTAGTAACTGTAGAACTAGGTAACTGTGCGTTCGATTCCCGCAGCATAACACAACGCTCTATCATGTGCTCCTACCAAAAATAAGTACTCTTTTAGTAGAAGCACAGAGCCTCGAGTCTGTGCATTTGTTTTGACTTTCGACTCGAGTGTAGCACCCGCAAACGCATTCGCAAAGCAAGAAACTTTGTATGATAACCGGATAAGCCCCTCTAGCGGGAGATTTGGGAATTGTGCAATTCCCAACAGAATTTCTCGCTTTGTTAATGCGTTTGCGTGTGCTACACTCGAGTCGAAAGTCAAAACAAATGCACAGACTCGGCGCTCAGTTCTTTGTGATTGTGTTCGTCTGTGGAAGTAGGTACGTACTACCACCTATTTCTGCTGCCAAGCAGCATTTGCGTTGCTGTGTTCCGGTTTGAAGGGGTGCCGGTGCAATACAGGCACATGTCTCAGGCTTAGTGTGTTGTCTCACACGGGACGTCCTCAATAGACATGCTCAATGAGCATTATTACTAAATACTCAAGTATAAAATGTGACTGTGGTGCTTGACTTCAGTTTTTACTTTTGGCCACAAAATCGTACAAACTTAGACTCTATAACAATCTATAAAATAAATTAATGATTGATATCTGCAAAAATAAACCAAGGTGAATGTCGAGAGTCATTCATCATTAGACCAACACCCTTATTCACAAAGAAACCATCAGAAACCAAATGAAACGAAGCAATTGCGCGGTGAAACTGATGCGCTCTGTGCCTTGATCACGAATAACTAGAATACGTTAATGCGGCAACTGTCAGATTTGTTCATGATAGAGACTGCTCATTTCTGTTACTGTGACAGTATCGACAGGAGGGCCAGTTTCACAATGCTCTGTTAGTTAAACTAACAGCTTGTTAATTAACAGACTGTTAAATCTAATCGCAGATCTAACGGCCACCATATAATCCAGCTAAACAAAAATACATCTGCTAGCGTTATTTAAACAGCGTTGAACGTCGTTTTAATTTAGTCGCTTGACATTTTGACGCCCGATTACGTAACACTCTGTTAGCAAGACTTTGGTGAAACTGGGCCTAAATATCCGTTTAAGATTGTGATAAGTTCATAGCTAGCTTAGTTAACTTTACCTCTACATTGGCTCTATACGCGCTTGGCGGCCAAGACAACGGCCAACTCAGCGACCAAAGATCATTGCTTTCCTTTCAAAATGCTAGTTGGAAAGACGGCCAAACGATAATCGAACAGAGCAGTGGTCACAGTGCCTGATATTAGGAAAATAAAACTCATTTAATCTAAATATATAAAACTCTTTTGATAAGTCCTGTGGAGGTATCCTTATAAAGGCTAGAGGTGCACTAAGAAAGGAATTTTGAAAAGTACCACTCGAAGACCCTTCAAAATTGGTACATACACGCGAGAGCAATGATTCCGGGTCACTTAAAGAATGTTAAAAATCTCGGAAACTAAAAATGATAGGTTAATGCAATAAATTGTATTTAATAGACAATGTAATACTCCTTAAATGAAGGTATTAAAACTTCTTAGTTATTGTAAAGTTATATCTTAAAAAAATCAAATTTGAAAAAGGGCCACTTTCGAAGATGGAACTACGAAATTACAGCATTTGGTTTTGCTTTTGTTTGTAATCTGTCATTTATGTGGGTATATAAACCATGTTGATAGTGCTCTATATTCATTATTCAAGCTGAAATTATGTCGCTTACGCCTGAAGAATGCACCAGAATACTTACAATGCTGGAAACCGGCCGGAGTCAGCGCGATACAGCCAGGACTGTCGGTGTGTCGCTGTCAACAGTACAAAGAGTTCTCCGACGTTACGAAGAAACTGGTTCTAACCTACGCAGACCAGGAACGGGCAGAACCAGGTGTACCACAGCACGAGAAGACCGATACTTGGTGAACACCATGCTTCGAAATCGCTTTCTCACAGGAACTGAACTCACAAATCAGTTTCGACGCCTCGGAGGAAGTAACCCAAGTGCATGGACAGTAAGACGTCGGCTTGCTGAATCTAACTTAAAACCCCTTAGACCTGCAAACGGCCCTAAACTGGAGCGTGGGCATCGTATTTCAAGACTAAGATATGCCCAGAGCCACGTAAATTGGAGTATTGAAGATTGGTCAAAAGTTATGTTCTCCGACGAACCAAAATTTATGCTCTACAAGCACGATGGAAGACACAGAGTGTATCGAAGACCAGGGGAAAGATTCAAGCAAGCATGCATCGAAGAAAAAGTAGCCTACGGTGGTGGGTCTGTACTTGTGTGGGCCGGAATTTCTTCTGAAAGTCGCACAGAGCTGGTGATCATAGAAAACGGCTCTTTAACTAGCGTAAGATATGTGGAAGAAATCCTCAATGATCATGTTGGTCCATTTATGGTCAATTTAGGTGAGGATGCTATATTTATGCATGACAATGCCCGACCTCATACAGGTAGGATTGTGAATGACTACCTTCAAGAGATGAACATTACTCGTATGGAGTGGCCAGCGCGCAGCCCGGATATCAACCCGATCGAGCATGCTTGGGACGAGCTAGGCAGATGCGTAAAACAACGAAACCCTCCCCCAATCACGCTTCGTGAGCTCAAAATTGCTCTCACAGAGGAATGGGAGAATATTCCCCAAAATCGTATAAGGAACTTGGTGTACAGCATGCCAAACCGCGTAAACGCAGTAATGGAAGCACGAGGAGGCAATACGAAGTATTAAAATTCAAGTCAAATCGTAATAAAGTTCAAAAATTTCATGTTTCCTATTTTTGTTTTAAGGAGAGATCAGCAGTTTTTTTCTTTATGTAATTTTGTGTTAATAAAATGTATGGTGACTCATATTTTTTTACTTTCATTTAAGGAGTATTACATTGTCTATTAAATACAATTTATTGCATTAACCTATCATTTTTAGTTTCCGAGATTTTTAACATTCTTTAAGTGACCCGGAATCATTGCTCTCGAGTGTAGATTACTCAAACAAATTGACTCGACACGTGATTCAGGGCCTCTACTGTGAAAAATGACTTACGAAGATTCGGTAGCGTCGTTTCTGTTACACTGCGCGGTCATCTCGAACGATGACGTGGGCTCTTGCGAAGTGACAGCGTCATTGCGCAGTGTAACAGAAACGACGCTACCGAACCTTCGTAAATCATTTTTCACAGTAGAGGTCCAGGATTTTTAAATCAAAACTGTTTGTATGCTGATACCACGCTAGCAAAGCCGCGGGCGACGGCTAGTAATTCCAAAAAAACATGAGTGGTAGTATATTCTTTAAGCACGCCATAACATAGTAGAACCTAGATACAGAAAAAACATTTTTTGTTTACCATCACTTATTAGTTTGTTCTCAATTGTAAACATTGGTTGGTATAGTGTTATAGGGATTTAGTTACCAATACACAAAACTCTACTCTGGCTGCCGACTCGGCCGCGCTGCGCCAAGCCATAAAGAAGGTACATTCTTTAACTAACTGTTGTGACGCAGTGGACCCAGTTGTCCAAAAAAGATTTATTTATTTATTTATTTTATGAGAAGAGAAAAGATGAGAAAAGGAGAGTATTTTGTATCGGCTTCTTTTTCAATACGGAGAGTTAAAACTGCAATGTATTCTATAACCAATAGATCATTAATCTTAGTGCTAAAGTCGGTACGATGCCTAAGGTTCCAACCGCACTTACCCGCATTCAACTGCATCGTTTTTGTATGGAATAGTTTAGAATAAGGTAAAGGCGCATGCCTCTGAGAAGCATGGGGGTGTCTTTGGTGTGCAGTTTTTACGCTATCGTAAATTCTCTTCTAAAGCATGAGCTGTTAAAAGCGAATGATTGCATGGTAGTGAGAACTGATCCTATAAAAACTCACTCGTGGCTACGATTTTTCATGAATCAAGAGGCAAAGTTTTGTGACAAATAAAAAAAAAACAATTAGTTTGGAACCAAATAACTCAAGCTGACCAATTTATAAACAAATCCTTATTATGACCCTACATTATTGTTTTAGAAAGATTCAAGTTTGAACTCGATTTGAAGTTTCTGAATGAATTTGAATTCTTTCACAAGTGGAACTCGTTGCCGGCGTCTGTGTTCCCGAGTGACTGTAATTTGGAAGTTTTCAAGAGTACAGTAAATAGGTATCTTCTAGGTAACCGTGCTACATCGTTGACCACATCATCACTTAACCGCTGGTCAAACGGTTGCCTAAATTGTATATAAAAAAAAAACTATTGAATGTACGATTTAAATTCAAATTGAAATCGTTCATTGCGCTTATGTTGTTAAAAAGATGTTGTACAAAAGATAGTGTAGGTACCAAACATAAACCCTGTTAGGGCACAGATATTTGTTCAGGTGTAGATAGGCACTAGGTGGCATATTTATGTATCTAGTTTTAAATATTTTAATAACTTTCATCTAGAAACTCGTGCAATGAATAAAAACAGTTTTTTATTAAATACTTTTTTAACATATTTTTGAATTTTATTTGTACATTCTCGTTTTTGATGTCATTCGGGATTTTATTATAGATTTTTACACACATTGCATAGGGCCCGGAATGTATCATTTGTAATGAAGAGTCAGGCCGGGCTAGTCTATTTCTAGGTCTTAGGTTTTATGTTGATGATTGTACATGCTTTAAAGTTGGTAATACACTTAAACTTATTTAATGTGTCTGGGTGTTACTATAAATAAATAAATAAATAAATATTCTCGTACACTTAACACAACGCCTTCTAGTCCCAAACTAAGCAAAGCTTGTACGATGGGAACTAGATGGCTGATAGAATACATACATACATTTTTTTTTTGTAAATATATACTTATAATACATAGAAACACCCAGACACAGAACAAACATCTATGTATTATATTATGTAAGTATTTACAAAAAAAAAAGTATTATATCAGCAATCTAGTACAAGCTCTGCTTAGTTTGAGACTAGAGAGCGTTGTATGTAATGTCCAAGAATATTTATTTTATGTATTTCATGTTCAATTTACTTTCTACTGGAGCAAAAATAAACTCTGGATTAATACTTTATTTGAGTCCTGTAAAAATACTGGAAAATTGTGACATCATTTTGCCATAACATGAAAGAGAGAACTTAGAGGGTTGATACCTGAAATGTGTACAGGGTGAAATAACACTACTACAATAACATAATTATACAAATGATATATTATTATTCAGTACTTGGAATATTGCCAAAGTTAAAAACGAATAACAAAATAAGACTAGCAGGTGGAAAAAGAGTTAAAAAAAAACACAGATTTGGCATTACATAATTTACCCTAGCTATTTATAATATGTTGATGATGATGATTAATATTCAGCGTTAGACCTAAAATCGAAAACGACAGGCGTCATGGCTCAGTCGGTAGTAGCTCTGCCTTCAGTGATGTGGGTCGTGGGTTCGATCCCCACCGAGAACAAACATTTGTGTGGCAAACATAGATGTTTGTTCTGTGTCTGGGTGTTTCTATGTATTATGGTTTACGGATTAAGACATTATAAGTATGTATTTACAAAAAAAAATGTATATATGTATTCTATCAGTCATCTAGTTTCCATCGTACAAGCTTTGCTTAGTTTGGGACTAGAAGGCGTTGTGTTAAGTGTCCGTGAATATTTATTATTTATTATTATTTATTTATTTAAACATCAGCTTGGCTTCATCATCATCATCATAGGCAGCTTCTAGTAACCCACTGCTGGGCATAAGCCTCCTCCCTCAAACACCACTCGTGTCTATTTTGGGCTTTTTGCATCCAGCGGGCCTAAGATGCGCACCGCGAGATATTTGTCATGTCGTTCTGTCAAAATGTAAGCATTGCGTACCAGTTTAGGAACTATTGCATTATCTGTGGTACCTAATGGTGTCGACAAAACGCGCCATAATATACACTTTTGACACTTGTTAGTCGTCGTACCTCTCTGAGGACGAGATAATAGTCATGCAGAAATGTCAAAAGTTGAAAATTCAAAGGCGCGGTTTCTCGACAACATTACCACAGATAATGCAATGGTTCCTAAACTGGTACAAAATGCTTACATTTTGACAGAACGACATGACAAATATCTCGCGGTGCGGGATAACGTTATTCAGCGGGCAGGTGAAAGGGAATAATAATGAACCCTGTGTGTACTTAGCGACGGAAAAAATAATGACTTTCGTATTTTGTACAGAATTGTAGTACCTTATAAAAAGGTAGGTGGTACCCCACGCATGGAGTGGGAAGTTTATTGAAGGGAACGTGTAGGAAAACGGTTTTTGTGCTTACATCAAATATTTCAGAGTTTCCACGAAGGAATTTCATATGAAAGGTTGAAAGAATATTTTTAATACAGTTGCTCAAAAAGTGGCGTATTGCAGGGACGTATAGCGTTCGGGATGTGGGCTATTACATACTCGTGCTTTTTTTTTACCTTTCCCGAACTCGCGCGTTCTCTTTCCCAACTGTCAAAATAATGTCTATTAAAAAGAAAAACCAATCATAAAGTTTTTACTAAAAAAATTCATAGAAGTTTTTATGATTCATGCAAATACGTATATTTCTAATAAGAAGCTACTAGGTAATTTGTTTCAATATCAGATTTAATGATTTGATTGAATGAGTTAGGTTAGGTTTCATTTCATTTCATCTCATTAAATTTCATTTTCATTACATAATCAATAAAAAAATTCTACTGAAGACTTGGCTGTATGGGCATAGTTCCAATTGACTACCAGAACGGGTGGAGAAAAAAAAATCTCTGCTTATATTCTACGGTTGGCGCCATTTTTCAGAAATTTTATTTGCGATTTTAGTTGTTTGTTGCACAAAATGAGTAATTTCGACCGTAGTTTTTTTGAATGAACACCACCGGAACTCAGTATAATTGCACAAAATGCTTCGGAGAACATTTTACCGGAAAAGTCGCTACATATCTACATATGACGAATTTATTCCGTGGAGAGAAGAGAAAAAAGCAAATAGTTTTTTATTATCTTATTAAATTACTTCATTTACGTCACCAGAGTTGGCCACTAAACTCATACGAGCTTGCTTGCTTTACTTCATTTTCGCAACTGTATTAAAAATAGTCGTTCAGTACACGTGCGGAACCGTCATTGCAACTTGTTCCGACTGTCAACCCTCGCCTTCGGCTGCGCCTAAGCTCGGGTAGACATTTGTCGGAACTCTTTGCAATGACAGCCTTTCCGCAATTGTAATGAAATATACCTACTATTTATTTTGGACTAACACGTGTTACATTTAAAAAGCACAAATAAAGAGTACTACCTACAATATTATAGGTAAGTACCTACACGGTTCAAACCGTAGAGATCTCGTCACGGATTAGTAGCGCTCGGCGAAAGTGGAAGGGAAGTGGAGGGATGCTTTGCACCGCCAAACAGATCTTACATTCGACTTCTGCGCATTGAAGGTCAGCGCTATTAAACCATGGCGGTAGCTAAGGTTACAAAAATGTATCGATGATGGCACACAAAGATACGCAATTGTATTTGGCTGCCATTTTTTGACATTTCTTACAACCCAACCAAATTACTTTACTTCGGTGAATTTCTTCCAGTTCTTACGTTTAAGTTTATAGGTTTGAATTCAGAAGAACGCTAAATCATAATTAATATCATATCAGTTTGTGGTTTATTTTGTAGTTTTCTGTCGGACAGTTGGTACCTTAAAAATAGTTATCTAAAATCGTACAACTAACCTAACACCTTACTATAATAATTGAATTTTGCGACATCGTGGGGAAGGTGGGTGAATGACCTGTATTGCCGTGTTATTTGGCACCTACTATATAATAACGTACTAACGAAAGACTGACGTACTAAAGAAGAGGCCTATGCCCAGCAGTGGGCGCGTACAGACTAAATAGATAGAAAGATCCTAGACAATCAATTCTGAATCAAAAAACACCATTTGATAGAAACATTCCTACAAATAGGTATCTTGGAAGTTTCTCGATCGCTGCCAAAGACAAAGCGAGCAGAGGGGCCAATCCATTAATCCAATTTACACTGTCAGCGGTATCGCCCTTTATTGGATTCCAAGTAGTGATGTCATGGTTTTTTTTTGCCGGATAACGTCGGACAATACTATCGAAAGTGACGTAGAATTGAATAAAGGTCGACTACCAAACGGTGGCAGGAATATCAGTTTTCATCTCTCTCGCCATGGTTTTTTGACCGGATAACGCCGGACATTACTATCGAATCTACGGGGAATCGAATAAAGGTCAACTACCAAAACGATAGCAGGTATATTTGCTTTCATCTCACTGTACTCCATAGCACAATCGTCCTTAAGTATAATTCAGCCAATAATCATCATTTAAAACCGAACAATTCAAAAGTAATTTTAATTAGCGTAAATACCTTCAAGTCTCAAATTAATAAATTATAGACATGCTATTATAAAGACGGATTAAAGAATGACCCGGCCAATATAGCACATCACTACTAACAAACGTTTTGATCCAAAATTTGTCTGATCTAAAACTTGCAATCTTCAGGTCTCTGACACCGACGCGAATATAAAGTGATAGTTGAATCCTTTTGCGTAGATTGGATTTTTGATAGCTTTATGTGTATTCTGCTCCTGGTATTTTCTATGTTCTATGTTGTCAGCCAAGAAAACTTTAGCTCATTTGCGATAATAAAATGAAAACCTCGTTGGCAACTATTGTCTTTATCTAACAGAAGGATAATTCTATCAGATTTTTGCAGGGAGTCATAAAAGTCATACATTTGTCTTTTTTTATTTTACTAAATTTTAGAAACTATCATGGATAAGAGTTTGGATAACATTTAAACTAAAATAGTATTTATTTTGTTATCACAAATCATTTTCAATATCTCGTTTTTAGTAAAAGTGATACCCTATGCTTGGAGTTTTCAGTTTCTTCTCGAAATGCGATGTTTTATTTCACTGCCACATTGAATTCAAATCAAAATCTAAGAGAATTCAAGTAAAAATCTAAGAGAAATGCACAAGTAGGTATACAATTTTGAACATTATCGTAACTTCTCGTAATTGTTCCGGTCGGGTTCAAACAGATTCGTATTGGAATAGAAATATAACCCCTTGAGGAATACCCCCGGCCCTCTTCGAAAAACAACTGCGCTTGTGATATTTATTTTCTATTTTACTAGGTAGTTTTAGTAGTAGAGCTACTTGTACAAAAACTCGTTGAAGTAGTACCACCGTATCTTTGCCGCCAAGCAGTGATTACTGTGTGCCCGTTTGAAATCTCAGAGTGATGGACGAAGATTCCTGTCTCACAGAGTACCTCCACAGTTGACGTGCGTTGCTTACAACGCATTGATATTGATATTTTTCAAAATGGTTATATTTTTAACTTTCATACTTATCAAAATTACAAAAATATAATTTTTCCACGAAACGCTTATCAGTTTACAGAGCCCATAGACTGAGTTCAGTTTTGTTGATCGAAACGCATATCGACAAGCGATTTGCGAGATATTTCGTATGAAAATCCGAGCCTCGCCTCGAATAAGCGCCTCTAGCGGGATATTTGCAAACTATTTTTTTCCATACAAAAACTGCGAGTTTTTCAACATAACAAAACTCTGATTACAGGCTAAGCAATCCGGCTGACGCGGACCACACGAAGGACTTTCTCCGAAGAGGCCCCTGAAGTCAAATAAGTATGCCCCGAGGAGAGGCGAGCGCTTTATCATACTTATAAATTGTTACAGGTACCTGCTGATGTATGAGCTCGATTTGCATGGCCACTTCTAGGCGTCTTGAAGAAAATAGAGTAAGCACCATTCCTGTAAAGCGTGCTACGTATTGTTACTGCTATCTGCCATTGTATGAGGTTTACGTACTTCTTTGACTTTGTCTTACCTGTGGTTATTCCAGCACCTGTCTCTCTGTCTAGTCCACAGGCAGAGCTGATACACTCGAGAGCAATGATTCCGGGTCACTTAAAGAATGTTAAAAATCTCGGAAACTAAAAATGATAGATTAATGCAATAAATTGTATTTAATAGACAATGTAATACTCCTTAAATGAAAGTAAAAAAATATGAGTCACCATACATTTTATTAACACAAAATTACATAAAGAAAAAAACTGCTGATCTCTCCTTAAAACAAAAATAGGAAACATGAAATTTTTGAACTTTATTACGATTTGACTTGAATTTTAATACTTCGTATTGCCTCCTCGTGCTTCCATTACTGCGTTTACGCGGTTTGGCATGCTGTACACCAAGTTCCTTATACGATTTTGGGGAATATTCTCCCATTCCTCTGTGAGAGCAATTTTGAGCTCACGAAGCGTGATTGGGGGAGGGTTTCGTTGTTTTACGCATCTGCCTAGCTCGTCCCAAGCATGCTCGATCGGGTTGATATCCGGGCTGCGCGCTGGCCACTCCATACGAGTAATGTTCATCTCTTGAAGGTAGTCATTCACAATCCTACCTGTATGAGGTCGGGCATTGTCATGCATAAATATAGCATCCTCACCTAAATTGACCATAAATGGACCAACATGATCATTGAGGATTTCTTCCACATATCTTACGCTAGTTAAAGAGCCGTTTTCTATGATCACCAGCTCTGTGCGACTTTCAGAAGAAATTCCGGCCCACACAAGTACAGACCCACCACCGTAGGCTACTTTTTCTTCGATGCATGCTTGCTTGAATCTTTCCCCTGGTCTTCGATACACTCTGTGTCTTCCATCGTGCTTGTAGAGCATAAATTTTGATTCGTCGGAGAACATAACTTTTGACCAATCTTCAATACTCCAATTTACGTGGCTCTGGGCATATCTTAGTCTTGAAATACGATGCCCACGCTCCAGTTTAGGGCCGTTTGCAGGTCTAAGGGGTTTTAAGTTAGATTCAGCAAGCCGACGTCTTACTGTCCATGCACTTGGGTTACTTCCTCCGAGGCGTCGAAACTGATTTGTGAGTTCAGTTCCTGTGAGAAAGCGATTTCGAAGCATGGTGTTCACCAAGTATCGGTCTTCTCGTGCTGTGGTACACCTGGTTCTGCCCGTTCCTGGTCTGCGTAGGTTAGAACCAGTTTCTTCGTAACGTCGGAGAACTCTTTGTACTGTTGACAGCGACACACCGACAGTCCTGGCTGTATCGCGCTGACTCCGGCCGGTTTCCAGCATTGTAAGTATTCTGGTGCATTCTTCAGGCGTAAGCGACATAATTTCAGCTTGAATAATGAATATAGAGCACTATCAACATGGTTTATATACCCACATAAATGACAGATTACAAACAAAAGCAAAACCAAATGCTGTAATTTCGTAGTTCCATCTTCGAAAGTGGCCCTTTTTCAAATTTGATTTTTTTAAGATATAACTTTACAATAACTAAGAAGTTTTAATACCTTCATTTAAGGAGTATTACATTGTCTATTAAATACAATTTATTGCATTAACCTATCATTTTTAGTTTCCGAGATTTTTAACATTCTTTAAGTGACCCGGAATCATTGCTCTCGCGTGTATATTAAAATGGCTTAGGCAAAAGTAAACAGACGTACAAACTGATTGTACAAAAAGTCACAAAAAAAAGCAATATTAGCTTCATTTTGTGGCGTGTATTGTTTTTACGCTCTTCTAAATCTTCATATACTTACATGGACTACAGCGCAATGTAAACTGCATTTATGAAAATGCTGAATGTGCTTTGGAAATCATTTTTACACTGGTATCACAAAACTACGCCAAACAACACTGAAAAGCAATCTACTTGAAAACTTCGAACTCGCTCGCTAAGAAGATTGAAATCGCGACCTCAAAAGACCACTAAAACTGCCACAAGTTTAAAGGCCACGAAGCCTGCCACAAGTCAAAGGCTACTCTGCCACAGCCTGTCATATTAAATTGCAGATGCATCGTTCTGATTTACGATGGAAACAGTATTGCCTACTCAATTAATGATAAATTATGCCAGAAAATAATAAATATTCGTACTAAAAAGTAACAAATATGAACAGATTACAGATTTGGTAGTAACTCTGGCTTCCGTGCTGTGGGTCGTGAATTCGATCCCCACCGAGAACAAACATTTCTGTGGCAAACAAATGTTTGTTCTGTGTCTGGGTGTTACTATGTATTATAAGTATGTATTTACAAAAAAATATGTTTATAAGTATTATATCAGCAATCTAGTTCCCATAGTACAAGCTCTGCTTAGTTTGGGACTAGAGGGTGTTGTGTGTAATGTCCAAAGATATTTATTTATTTATTTAGATTGATAGGTTGCCTAGATATTGACTGTGCCGCTGAATTCAGTAGAGTTTTTTCAGACTTCTTTATGAAAAAAAATCTGACTTTTTCTTGACTTCTAATACTAAGTATACCTAACATCTAAGCAAAAAAATCACCACGCGGATATTACTAGACTTTTTCAGATTAATCAAAGCTAGATCTAGCAGTACCTTGCCAGTACATCATATGAAAACTTATTGTATGTTCGAAAAAATATCAATTTATCCAACAAAAAAAGTGACAATCATAATGTTAACACTAGAAACAAAGACAAACTCGCTGTTCCCACCACTAGGCTCACAAAAATTATTAAATCTTTCAAAGGGCAATGTTGCTTCTTTAACAAAATCCCAAGTGATGTGTCTCAGTTGTCGATTGGCAAGTTCAAAAACGTAATAAAACGGAGACTTCATTTAAAAGCATACTATAAAATATCTGATTATTTAGAAGACAAACAAGCTTGGGACGAACTAGCTCCAACTCATTAAATAAAAAAAATTGTAATCATACCTAATCATACAAAACGTAATGACGATTCAAAGTGATCAGTGAGATTTTATTGAATAAAAGACTTTTGACTTTGACTTTGACTTAAGTGTATAATAAAATGAATAAGTTGGAAACACCAGTTGAAATGCTTTCTGCTTGTTGACTCCGGATAAAAATTGAATGGATTTTTGTAAATGGAATATATTTTTAAATAAACTAAGTTTTTATTGAGTTTTATTGAGAAAACTTTTACTAAGTGTTCAATGAACCATAAACAGTTATACTCCAGTATAACTGTTGTCTTCCAGACAAACTCTCAACTGACAAGCGTGAGAACGTCATTACTTCAAAGTTGCCAAATGGCTTTTTCATAGTGGAATGGCGATTCCATTGTGTAGCTCAATAGTTTCAATGTACAAATAACAGGGAGGTAAAGCCTAACTTTTGCTGCAAATTACTAAATGCAGAACCGCTTGTCCCCACTTGCGCAGCATCGATCAACGTCACTTAGACAGATTAAGTTTCGAAAGTCAGAAGTTGCAATCTTTGTTGCTAATATTCCGGAGAGAATGCACAGTGTTTATCCCGAGGAACGAAATGAAAACGATATTAAAAAGGAATAAGAGTCAAATGATACTGAACGAGATGAGAATTAAGCGATAGTTATTGAGAGACGAGATAGACAATATTGAAACGAGATGAAAATGAAAAGGTTGGACGAGAATGTAACAATATAAAAAGTGATAAGAATGCCCAAGTGTGTCTGTGACCAAGAAAACATGTTACAGAACAATGATAACTCTACCTGTTATGTTCAGAAACATAATGTTTTTTTTTCTATTTAGCATTTCATAATCTACTGGGCTTTTGAGCCATCTCATCACCATTTACCAACTTCCCACAATTTTTACAATAACGGTTAGATTATTGGCTTTATCGTTTTATTCTCGAACCTCAGTCATCCCCCCGTGGCGACCTGGACCTGCCGCAGAAACTATTACTGCAAAAGTTAAATCAGTTTTGTTGCCTTGCACCCAGTTCCTGCTTCGGAGTCAACTAGCAATCCCTATGTGATTTCTGCAACAAACAAGCTAGAAACTACTGGAAGAACTGTTTTGAGTTCACCTACTTAGCACCGTAGTTTGGAGGTACCAGAAACCGCTTCTCGATGGATTCGACCGTACACCAATGGATTTTTGTATTTTATGGTGTTTTCCTTGACCGTTTGGTAACACTGGCGACCATTTGAATCAGTTTGCAATAAAGGGAAATATCGTGAGAACACAAAATCAAATCAATTCTTCAATTCAATTATCATTTATTTAATTATTCAATTATCCAATTCTTCAAAATGTAGCTGGCCAACACTGGATGAGAAGAGCTGAAGGCGCGTCTTGAGAGAGATCTACGTCCAGCAGTGGACTGATATAGGTTCAACAGCTAAAGCGAATCTCCTCAAAGCATTTTAAAGTACCTATACCTACCTCAGGTAAGTACCTAGAGGGGACGTCAATTGAAAAGCCTACTTACGTTGTTTGAAAATACATTTATTCAACCTATTGGGTGAAAACACACAGATACAAAAGAGAAAAAAAAAGTAAGTCAGACAGGAAGGAGCAAAACAAAGTAGTAAGAAAGTAGGTACAAAGGTATAGAAAATATTTAGTATCAGAAAACTAAACAATAAAAAATGATGCTTAGTTAGTCCTGTTCTGTTCTGTAGGTACCCTGTGCGGTTGAAATGGTAAAGCATTCCACTATTGTATCTCAGTACCTATGTTGCCCCACATGCATGAACCATGACATGAAACAACGCACTGATTATATAAGTTAAGCATCGTTCCGTGCGGTCACTACTTGGATGGGTGACCGTTAGTCGCATTTACATCTGAGCGTTCCCGTGCTTCCGAGGGCACGTTAAACTGTCGGTCTCGGCTCTAGTAGTCGTTAAGCCACGACGGAGGCCTTAAGACGGCCTAAAAACTCAGATGGTTAAAGTAAAATTATTTTTTATTTCCCAATTCCACTGCACTAAGGTACCAAGACTGATTTTTCCAATCACAATGCAAGCAAACCCGGTAACGGATGCCAGTAACCCATAAATACCAAAACAAACCTCTTTTGAAGATAAATAATCCGGGTAACATGACGGGGGCTGACGGCGGGATATCCGGGACATACGAGCCTAAACCCGCGTATAGACGAATATGAGCCATGTTTTTGCTTTGTGTGTTTATGATTAACGCGGTCGTTTGCATTGAAAAAAATTGACTCTGATATCATACGTAGGCATACTTAGTATACAACTATTATAGTTTTTCTGAACTGTTTTCATACTAAATCATAGGTGGACTAAATAGTGACATTATCGCGTTTCAGCGCGTTTTTTGTCGTCAAAAGCTTCTTTTTTTCGTACATCTATGGCCACGTCGCTTGACATTATGCTGGGCAGCGAAAGCAGTTCAACGCTTGCGATATAAGGCTGATAAATTAATCTTAGCTAGAGTAGACCAGATTCTCATACAAAACTGTCAAAAAATCTATTCTTTGTATGTAAATAAAATGCTTGAGCAGTAACTGCAAATACACAGGACCGTATGCCAGAAATCATAATTCATAACTCAAGCATAGTTTTGGGTAGAGATCTTCATACAAAAATCTAGGTATGCTTATGTCCGGATTGAGCAGTAAATACTAATGTGGATTTATCTTATAGGATGGTTTGATTCGTATTCGATTCTTTAGCTCTTTAGTGGTTCTAGCAGTAAATGCTAACTTGACTAAAATTAGAAAAACATTGACTTATTTAGAACAATGTCAACCGTGCTTGCTTAGTTATGATCTCATTTTATTTTTCGGATCATTAATTTATCTTATTTTCCCTATATTCATATTCAAACAACGTTAGGTACCTACCTAGGTCCCTTTTCTCTTCTTTGGCCTTTAAGTTTTCACATTCTCGGGATGGTATTGGTCCTAAAAATATGATTTTACATAAAAACCAATCAGAACTTCAAGGATCGCATTTTGACCAAACCCTGTCTACAATGTCTTCATAATCAAATTATTTGCCGTCCAATTTTGCTGCTTTTGAATCAAAATATAAAAAGGTTTTATTCATGTTGACATTTAATTTAGCTGAGATCGAGAAAACTGGCGAGGACGTGACTGTCTTATTTAAGTTCAGTGCCTAAAGCACTATATAAATTTTGATGTTACAAAAATTTAGACGCACTAGAGTGTCAGCCAAGTTCGACAAAGTAATGAGCGATGTAAATATTACTTACTAGCTGATAACCGCAACTTCGTACGCGTGCGAAACTTTCCACCAAAATATCTCTCAACCAGCATACGATGAACGATGAACGTTTAGGCGTGAATGAATGAATGAATGAATGAAAATACTTTATTGTACGTAGGTACACCTTACAAACTAATATGCGAGATAGATTATTTTATAAATATTACATTACGTACAATGTGCGGTCTTATCGCTAGGGAGCGATTTCTTCCAGACAACCTTGATCCAGGCGTGATCCGGGAACAAACAAACAGACAAACTCGATTTCGGAATCAGAATCGTTTATTTAGTAGATCTGCATATTTAGTTTATCCATATCTTTAATTTTAGTTTTTGGCTTTTTTAGTTTTATAATAATATGGAATAGATGCATTCCCTTCTCATGCTAGCAATAGGTGTCGGTTTCAGTACCTATTTTTGAGTAATGTTTGAGCGGCTGCCATTGTTGAAGTGATGTGGGAGTTGAGTTATTATAACTCGAATAATGTTGGATTGAAAATTCAACTCGAGTACAATTTTTTATTACTTGAGTTGGCTTTATCGGTAAACTAATGTTATTAAATTAATGTTGATGTTGTTAATGATGCTGTTAACTAAATGATGTTGACTTGATGTTTTTGCAAAAAGTTTAATGAAATTACTTGTGCTACAGGCACTGGTTGCGCTAAATTTTTAAAGGAAATATGATAAGATGGGGTTCTACGCAGCATTTTAAATAATACCTTAACTCACCTTCAACCTTAACTCACCTAAAAACTGACCTTCTTTACCTCATCATCATCACCATCATTATCGTCTCAGCCCGGTATCACCCACTGCTGAGTATAGGCCTCCTTCATGTTATGCCAGCCTCCTTCTGTGCTTGCCGCAACCAGGTGTTTCCTGCGACCTTTACGATGTCATCGACCCATCGCGCTTTCGGACGGCCCAGATTCCTTCGGCCTGATTTCGGCCACCATTCCGTCAAGGCTTTACTCCGCCGGCCATCACCACGTCTAACAAGGTGTCCTGCCCAACTCCACTACATAACTTTATCTAACATAAGGAATCATCTTCCCTTCTAAATATACATAAAACTCTTTTAAAGCTGTCTGACAATCAACGCACAGCCTAAACTATAAGTCGTAGAGGTATGAAATTTGGAGAGTAGTATCCTTATAGTGTAGGGGTGCACTAAGAAAGGAATTGTGAAAAGTCGAACCCTAAAGAATCTTATATTAGGATCAAAGATTTTAACCAAATAATGCGTATGCTGCTACCATGCGAGCAAAACCGCGGGCAACAGCTAGTCTAACATAACTTTTCGATGTATTTTCTCTTTGCCTATAAAAAATATGGTGAATACTCCTTCTCGCGTCGTAATCCACACTGACGGCTACGACTTCCTCCATGACCACCTTTTCCGTGACCATGTTTTTCTTGACGAAGTAACCGATGTGTTATGATAAAATGTCGTGGGAAATGAAGAGACACATGAAAACAGTGGTTTTATATATTTTGTTTTAATTTTATTACGTTTACATAATTATAAAAAAATACAGAAATTATTTAAATGAAAATAAACAGTATATTATTAAAATTATTCGCAAACCATCAACCAAAATAATATTTCCAAATGAGATTAAATAATATTTGCTCTTAGTTTCGAAAAACACATTTATTTATTCAGTTCGTTCGTGTTTATTTAAATAATTTGGAATAATTGTTAAGGAGTTGTTTTTAAAATAAGCATTAAATATAGGTACATAATAGTATAGCTGAAAAATGCGAGCGGTTACACACGGCGACTTTTTGTAGCAAATCAAACGCGCGTAGAGCGTATTATGTCCACGTTGACAGATAAGATCGCGGCTGCATCGCGACTGTATGGTGATTGTGGTTGAATCACTGCAAAAGTTGGTTGTTATTATGACAGTGGTATCGATTCTTTTTTTGCATTTTAACCTAATACCGCACTAAAAATGTCGACAAAGCCGTCTTCGTCAACATTTCGGTCTTTGTCGTTTCAGTTTATGAAAGAGACAGCAACATTAGTGCTGTCAAACTAGGTTAGTTCAGAAATATTCATGCGTTTGCATCCCTACAAAAAGTCGCGTTGTGTATCTCAAACTAATTCTACTAAGATCTATAATAATATCGATACCATTATCAAAATAGGCATTTTTGAGAAGCTTAGACAACGAGGTGTTCCTTGTCGAGCTTGGTGGGGTAAATGTAGGCGATATCGTTGATTGCTGGCTGAACTTGTGGTACTTCCAGAGCCTCCTTCTCCAATCGCATGGCGTAGATGTAGTATACCAGGATGAAGTACGCAGTCAATCCTGGAATAAAAATACCCTATTGAAAAACATTGAATATAACTAAGTTATACATAATTCATGTAGGTACGTACTGCTTAATTAAAATAACCTTTACGTATATATTTTTTATGTACACCTCATTGTTACCTAATCGATTTCGATTAGGTAGGTGTCTGGAAGAGGTTGCTTACAGCGATAAGACCGCCCATTATAAAAATAAACGTAATTCTGTTGTATTATTTAGCTTTTTTTTTTCTTAGTGTGCAATAAAGTTATATCTAAGTAGCAGATACTTGGAAATAATAAGTTCGGATCTAAAAGAACAGTATCTGATAACAGAATATCAGCGCCAGCGACGTAATGTTAATCTGAGTGGACGTCCGTCTCAAGATGTAAGAAAACAAGGCGTAGCTGGCAATTAACACCCAATATAAATATAGTAGTAAACTGACTACTTTTGATCTCAAACATATCCGTATCGTATTATGGTCACGAACTTGTCGCAAGATACGCTATACTTATGGGCTTCTAATCCGAATGAGTAACGAAGATTCTGTAATGATGACGTTTGAGTTACACTACGCGACCGCCTCGTGTGTAGACGCGTGCTCTTGTGAAAATGTTACATAATATTTATTAGATCACCTCAGGCCATTGAACGCGTTCTTGGCTTTCGTACGTGTGTTTGTTTAACCCAGATTCTATTGTTTGGTATTTATACCAACTACGTTACAAACAAGCTTTGTTATAAAAAATAAATATTCATGGACACACAACGTCCCAAAGTAGGTATACATAACAACACCCAGATGTAGAAGAAACAGCCATCTATTTTATCACACTTTTATTCGTTTGAGCCACTACTTACTAAGCTGTGACGCCTGTCCATTGCTGGTCATATCTATCTGCCTCCTACTCCTGCTCCTCTTCCTTTAATCCCCATTGCTTAATTTAAATAAATAAATATTCTTGGACATTACACACAACGCTTTCTAGTCCCAAACTAAGCAGAGCTTGTACCTACTATGGAAACTAGATGGCTGATATAATACTTATATACTTTTTTTTTGTAAATACATACTTATAATACATAGTAACACCCAGACACAGAACAAACATGTTTGCCACACACAAATGTTTGTTCTCGGTGGGGATCGAACCCACGACCCACAGCCCAGAAGGCAGAGCTACTACTGAATGAGCCATGACGCTTGTCATTATGCCTGTCATTTAGTTTAAACAATGCCTCATCCAATCTTGCTTCGTCGATGTTCCGTGAATAAACTGATCCAATGACAGACTGACAATAGCTGGTGACCAGTGAAGGTCATATTACAATAGTCCGTAGCAAAGCCTCATTTTCACTAGGGGACATTTGTTTTGCGACTCTGTCGCTCGACATGAAACTCACGTGTCTCTATGTCGCCCGACGTCGCCCGACGTCGCTTGGGACATTTACGAGTCGCGCGGCTTGTCGCTAGTCGCGCGACCTTCGTATCCCTCGATAGTCGCCGGACAGACTTTGACTAGTGAGAACGTGTGTCGCTTTGTGTTCCTCCTCGGGAACACAAAGCGACACACGTTCTCACCTATGTACCTCATCGGCCGACATACTGATCACGACTGGCTAGTGTGAACAAGTCATATGTCGCGGGACGACTGGCTAGTATGAACAAGTCATATGTCGCGGGACATTGTCCCACAACTTTTGCAGAGACAACTACGTGATGTCAGGCGATTTGTTCCCGCGACATGTTCCCTAGTGAAAACGAGGCTTTACTGTCATGCGATCCTAAATGAACGATAACAACATATATACATACATAGTTACAAGGTATGCATCGTTTTGTAAACATAGACTTTTACGTATGACCGTAGTCTGTGTTTACAAAAGTATGTTTTATGACAGGCGTCATGGCTCAGTTGGTAGTAGCTCTGCCTTCCGTGCTGTGGGTCGTGGGTTCGATCCCCACCGAGAAAAAATCATTTGTGTGTGGCAAACATAGATGTTTGTTTCTGTGTCAGGGTGTTACTATGTATTATTAGTATATATTCATTAAAAAAATGTATAATGTATTCTATCATCCCATAGTAAAATTTTTGCTTAGTTTGGGACTAGAAGGCGTTTTGTTAAATGCCCGTAAATATTTATTATTATTATGTTTAGGATCCATCTACTTCCCCTCTACTTTTACCGAGCGCTATGAAACCGAGATGAGACTTGAAGGGTATTATCGTAGAGTACTAAGTACTTACCAAGGTCAATGCAATGCACGATGATGTGAGAACTTCCACCATCAACAGCGCTCAGCTGGTACATGTAGGCAGCCATGGTGAGGATCAGCCGGAAGGTCGCGAAGCCAACGTAGACTCTGATGGGGCCAGGGCGTTTCTGGAATTTCAAAACATTTTAAACATTTTAAGCCCGTATGTTGATTCACTGCTCAAGCACTGATCTGGATTCAAACATCGATTTTTTTATGAAAATTTCTACTGAAATCTATGCTTGATTAACGATTTATTTATCAGCGTAAGTACGGGCCTAAAGCTTGTATTCAGATAAATAAATTAGGTAGTAGTTAGCCCAAAAATGTTTACAGGATTGTAGGTAAAAAGAAAACAATTGAGCCTTATTCTGTCAAAACACTGTAAAAGCAAAGTAGACCAGTTGACATAAAAAATTACAATCATCCGTCATGTTCTTCTTCTTCTTCTATACCTATATGGCCTCAGTCCGTCATTTCGACAGACAATTTTGCCAGTGTCAAGTGATAAATTTGAAATAATATAAGTCAAGTCTTCGTCAAGTCGACTGTCGTTAGTTTGGAAGAGAAAACAGTAGATTTTCTATTCAAAACCTGAAACGAATTTTCACATTCAGCAAAACCACTTTACACACATTTATTCCAATGGCTCACACTTTATGTTACGACCTTAGTATTATTGGTTAAAATTCCACCAAATTTAAACAACAATACTCACAATAACACAAGAAAAACTATTAAAAAAAAATAGCTATATAATGTTGTTTAAAAAAATTACAAAACTCTAATCATCCGCCATATTGATTACAATCAAATATGACATGACTTTTTCTGTCTAAATGACGGACAGACGCCATGAAAATAAAAAGAATACGAATAGTTTTTGACTGGCAGTAAGTTGACTTGATTGACGTCGAAGAACTTATCATTCCATTTAGTAAGTTACCTACAGTTACTACCCAAGTGACATCAATAAAACCAGCCAGAGTCTGATCTGATTCTTGCTATAAATTTAGCGGATGTGACTCGTAAAGATCATTGCGATTGTTCATTTGTTTTTGTGCATTGCAGGTCTTTGAACCGCATGTCTGGACTTGCCAATTGCCATCTAAATAAAGCGTCATCTATACTAGTAGATCGCCCGGAACTGAGATTTCGTGATGTTTTACAGAGATCTGATTTGATGTGGGGCTCTTCAAAACTGGCGTTTTATAATTCTCCAAAGGTCGGCTACGCGCGGCTGACACCTCTGGTGTTGCAGGCGACCGTATACATAATAGGATACCTCTTACCATTAGATGGGCCGTACGCTTGTTTGTCTACATAGTTTTATAAAAAAATGTTCCCAAAAACCAAACTATTTTACTATTAATTTTTCTATCAATGTGTTTTCTTGTTTAAACCAGTAAGAAAATTTTAAAAATAATGCAAGGTCTATTTCGAATTAGACCAAAGTACAATTTTATAAACAAAATTGTTTTCTATGTGTTAAGTAAATACTCACTCATACTCATAAGTTATGAGTTGGGAGCAGGTTGCGTCGCGTAGGCTAGGCACTTTCAGGCATAATAATTAATATAGTTATGTTATATAGTTATGCTATGTATGAGTCATCATAACAACTTGCCTAGCAAATGTGTCGCAACCTGCATTTATAATAGTTCTGACATAGTGTAAATAATAGATACAGAATAATTTTTAACTACTTACAGCAAAACAGATGTCTACTCGACAGAACGAGTTTTTAATGACAACCATGACACAGTGACACTACACCAAGACAAATTGGTAGTACGACTTTTCTAACCTTGTTTATTGATTCTGTGACTTTTACGACTATTGTGTTTAACTTATCATTGAAAAAATTATACCATCACATCTTAGACATGATACCTAGTTACGTAGGTACATCGACTTTCCTAAAGTCAGTTTTATAGAGGTTTTAGTTTGATTTCAAGAATTTGATTGTGCTGGTATTTTATGTTACGAGTTTCCGTTTCTTAGGCCAGACCACTAAAGGTCAAGAACTATTTAAATAATTTATAGTGCCAAAGATAAAAATCTAGGTACTTTTCAACAAAAACCAGCATAGACCGTTTATGATTATAAAAAAAGCAAAAACGTGATGAAAAATTATTGCGCAAAAATACGTAGGTCTGTCAACGCAACAAAAGAAAAATCGACAAAAACAAGGAAAATCTTCCAGAATTCCTCTTTTAAAATCAGCATTAAAATTCCCAAAAGTCGACAAAGGGAGATAAATAACAATGACACGACGGCTATTATTTTTTATGCATGAGCTCTTCGCCTGTAACTCGCCATAATAAATGTCGTGCATTTTGACTCTTTAAGCTGGCCGAAGTCCAGTGCACTGGAGCTTTTATTAAGAAAACCGGCTGCCAGTATTGACTATAAAGTTTCATAATTATAAATCTTAACCAAACACTTCAAATTATAAAGCTAAAATTATCACAATACATAAGTAAAAAAATCTTTTTGTTAATAACAAACAAAACATCCAGCAGTCGCATTATGTATTTATGTGGGTTTTCCCACAGTCATATGTTGAAACCAAACAAATAGGCTCTTTTCATCTTGCCTCACTTGCAATTGTAAGCAAGACATAGGGGGTTTCTAGACATCGACACAGTATTTATAATGCGTTAGGTATCTCTGTACCAAAAAACCCGGCTTTTAACATTAAATACACAATCCTGACAATAAAGCCTTGCGCTTTAATACCGACCACAGGCCATGAATTTCTAAATGTCCCGAAAATTTCGGACCAATACAACAGGCATAAATGATGGTACCAATTTCAAGCATAGATTGAATTTATTTTTAATATCTAGATAAGATTTGGGCGCTTCGGCTTTACTTCGTTCTTAATGATGACAGCCCTAATTATGCCAGGTGTTATGGATTTTCAACCATCGCATTGGTTTCATAAACACAACCTTCAAAAGACAAGTTATAACAAAGTATTGCGAACAATGCCCCCATACACAGGGTGACCCATTCGCGATTCGCGACCACCGGGCCTAAGATGCGCACCGCGAGATATTTGTCATGTCGTTCTGTCAAAATGTAAGCATTTTGTATCAGTTTAGGAACTATTGCATTATCTGTGGTACCTAATGGTGTCGACAAAACGCGCCATAATGTACATTTTTGACACTTCTTAGTCGTCGTACCTCTCTGAGGACGAGATAATAGTCATGCAGAAATGTCTAAAGTTGAAAATTCAAAGGCGCGGTTTAGAAATAGAAATAGAAATTATTTATTTTACGCAAAAACACACCCAAAGATACAATGAAATAAACATTAAATTATAAAGAAAGATGCGTAAAAAGGGTACTCGCTCAGCAAATGCTAAAGGTGCACGGTGGCTCCTTTAGCGCTGGTTTTCAGGAGTGCCTGGAGTGAAGTGGCGTACAGCCTCTGCGACACGCGCTCTGTTTTACAAGAAACTTAATCTAATAGCTATTATGTGCCTAATCTAATATATAATTCATAATACTGGCATTAACTAAAATCATAACTTCTCTTTTTAAAAACATAAATTAAACAAAAACAAAACAGAAAACATAATCAGATACAACTAGAGAAAACACAAATAACACATTCCAAATACAAAATCTATAAAATAACAAGATAAAACTAACATTAGGTGAAGAACGACCACTTATTGAGCAGATATATTTTGTTTCTCGACAGCATTACCACAGATAATGCAATAGTTCCTAAACTGGTACAAAATGCTTACATTTTGACAGAACCACATGACAAATATCTCGCGGTGCGCATCTTAGGCCCGCACATTTTGTTTATTGCGACCCAGACTAGACAACCGTTATTTTTATAGCCTTGTAAACAAGTGCAGGAAGTATTTTTGGGAAAATTATTTGGTGCTGAAATAAGGAAGTGGAGTACTCTGTGTACGTTTTATGGCGCAGAGTACTTTTAACCGTTGTTTGTCGTTGGTTTTTATATAACTGAACGTGTTGGTAAATGAACCAATAAGTAAGTAGTTATTTTTGTTTTCATACTATAGTAATAAAACCTAGATTTGTTTTTTGTTTGGTTTAGTAGTCATTGGTATAATGACTACTGTAACTGGCGTTAGTTTCCTCAAGCACTCAGGGCACAAATTAAAAAAATGCTGCACCGTCATTACAAGGAGGTCAACTTCTCTAGTATAGATGAAGAACATCTAGATAATCATCATCATCAGTATGTGAGAAAGAAATACACTGCTGGACACATCAGAACCTATAGATTTCCAGACAACTATATTGGTTCTCCATTAACCGCAGCTTCACGAAATCTTTTTACACTATCAATACAATAAATGAAACACCAACCTTATGAATTCCAACCAAGCAAGCGATATTGACTGCGAGCCAGATCAGATTGCAGATTGACGCGATGATCAGAACCCATCCAACAATATGCATGGTTTCGCTGTCCAAAGTCCGAAGACTGTTATCCACTTCCTCATCATCAATAGGAGTGGCAGGGTCGATGTGGTCGAAGCCATGGGTCATCAGGCCGCAGTACAGTGTCGTTTCAACGAATAGGAGAGTTCGGACGGAGTTGATCAACTGTATAAAAATAGAATTATTAGTTACTTTTCTTTAGAAAACCCTGCTGTGAAATCTACCTAAGACAGCATGTAGAAAGCTATTATGTAAATTATTAAGGAAAATTAAATCAAAGAAGCTTTGATTATGATTAAGTAGGTACAAATAGGATTTATATGAAAGTTTTCCTGTTCGACGCGTTAAGTAAATCTTTTAGCAAAAAAAATCAGAAAAAGAAACCACAATATAGTACAATAACTCGTTCCTGCAATTAAACGATGAAGAAAGGTATGATAATGTCAATGAGTTATCTAAATATATTTATTTTGGAAATGTTACATATCAAAAATGATAAAATTAAAGCTTTCTAATTATGTGCAAGTTCAAACAATTTTTGAAGCTAAAATAACAAAAATTAATAAAAAAAACTGATAATTATTTCTTCGAGACAGTAAGGGAAATAGAGGTTCTTAAGGCAATGTCTTGACCTATTTGTTTCTGTGAGAGTAGTTAGAATAAAAATGGATGAAGTATCTCTTGCGTAGAAAAATATTCTTTCGGACGGCCATGATAATCATGCTGGAATATAAGTTACTTACCAAGCTGATGTATCCTAGGATGAAGCATCCCACCCTGAGGGGAATGCAGCAGCAGCATCGGCTAAACATCGTCTCTCGGTTGACCGAATTCACCGACATACTATAAACAAAAAAGGCTATAAATAGGAGCTGCCAAGAGAGGGTACAATCCATACTAATCACAACATAGTAAAAAGCAAAATCGCTTCCCGCGTCTGTCCTAATGTCTGTATGTATGTATGTATGCTTAGATTTTTAAAACTACACAACGGATTTTGATGCAGTTTTTTTTTAATAGATAGAGTGATTCAAGAGGAAGGTTTATATGTATAATACATCATCAACATCGTCACTGAATTGCAGCCGTGCGAAGCCGGGCGGGTCGCTAGTCCTTACTTAATATTATAAATGCGAAAGTAACTCTGTCTGTCTATCTTTATCTGCTTTCACGCCAAAACTACTGAACCGATTTGAATGAAATTTAGTACACAGATAGTCTAGAGCCTGAGAAAAGTCATAGGCTACTTTTTAATCCGAATAAAAAGTTGTAAAGGGTTGAAAGGGGGGAGTGGGTGCTAGTTACAAATAAAATTGCACTCCAAAGTATTAAACTGAGAAAGATCCAAAAGAGCATGCGTCTGGTGTCAAAGAGTACTTAGTTATATCCAGTCTAATAACTGGTTCCTGGAAGGTAAAGTAAAACACTGAATATTAGATTGTAGCTGGCAAACATTGGATGAGAAGAGCCGAAGACCGGGCTCACTGGCGTATCTTGGGAGGGACCTACGACGCAGTGGATATAGGTTGATTATGGTGATGATGATGATGATGAGGATGATAATGAACATTAGATTTGGTAAAACTCAGCATCATTTAAAACACCTGGACGTTCTAAGATAATATAAGCCAGTATACAATGTTACAAACCATAGGTACAATAATTAAAATATCACTAATGTAATCAAGGCACACGTCAAAATATATTTAATTTATTGAGAGAATAAAATAAACTTCAAACCACAAAACGTATTCGAGATAGTACCTGTAGTGTTTGCATCTATTCAGTAGATGCGTAACCCTGTCTCACATGCACGAGTGGTTAGGTAACTGTCAGTGTCAAGCTCCCGACCTGTCAATGTCATCCGTACGTGAAGGCGGGGGACGAGGGGGTCGGGGAGTTAGCCGATGGATACGGTCACGGACGAAAGGACAGTGGGAGACCAGCTCGGTGTACCAGTGAGCCAGGGATATAAAGTACAGTATTTTACAGTACCGATAAAACTATTGTAGGTATTTCATGTAATAGCATAGGTTGTACAAGAGCTTGCTTATCAAATGCCACAGATTACTATATAACATTTTCTTGCTCAATTCTCGGAGCAATTTCGTTTTTGCTTGGCCATTGGTTTGGTTACTATACAATTTCAAACCAATTTCCAACCGAATTTATATAGTTTTTATACAGCTCTTGCTTACTCGTGTTATTATTAGGTTTAAGCTGTTATTGTTGTACAAAATTGTTGGATGTACAAAATTGTTGGAGACGTTTGAAATGTAACCAAATCGTTACATTTCAAACGTGACGATAAAATAGTTTAAACTTGATAAAAGTTTTCCATGACTCAACTGTTGCTATCAAACCGACAGCACGTTTTGAAATAACTCGTAATTTTGCTGGGAATAACCGGATCAAAACTTTATTTAATTTTCAATGAAAAATACAACAGAACTGTTAATAATATCCGCCTATAATTTCAATTCAATTTATTTATTTCACTCGTAAAGAAAAAATATAGATCCAGGTCCCTTCTCTCGTAAGAGAAGAGAACGAGTAGGTAAATCGTAATCATAATACAAGGTAACCTAAATCTAACTAAACTATATGTTATGATTTGAGAGCTAATAATTTATAGTGTATCTATGGTAACAATCGTAAAATACCAATAATTTAAACAAATAGTATCATACATGTCGTATTTGTCCAATCAGATAGCTTAATACGCAAAACAAAGATTAGTTTAATTAATAAACTAACGAACCGGCTGCCTCGGAGTAGGTATATGGGGAAACCCAGTGCATATCCTCATAGTACTGGTTCGATAACTGGTTTTGGCTCTAGACGGTCCACCGTAGACGGTAGAACATAAAGGTCACCCTTAGGGTTGTGGAAGTTAAAATTATCAATGTGAATGTAACTACAAAGTAAGGTAAGTAAAAATGTTTGGCTGTCATACTTTCTATCAAGATTTTTTAATTGTCACGTTTCCATTTAGACCATGGTCTAGCTCATCTATAATTTATTTGTTCAGAAGAATTTTCTTATAGCACTTATAGCATTGCTTAATTATCATTGTTGGGTTTACCTAGACCACGGTAGGTACTTAGCAAAACTGCTACATATATAAAGGTTGGGTTTTCTTAGACTACGATACCTAAAAAAAGTTTGGGGTTTTTTAGACCACGGTTTTAACAAATGTGCTATATTATAAAGCTTGTAGTTTTTTTAAACCATGGAATGTAACAATAGTATTATATTTTTGGGGTTTTTTATGGTTTCTTTAGACCTAACAAAAGAGTAGTTTTTTTATTCCAGAGGCTATGATGGAATTTACAAGCGTTCGGTACTAACTTCAGTCTACTTTGTTTAAAAAAAATTACTATCTCAGATAACTATCATTATTCCGGTTTTGAACCATAACAAACGTGACTCATTTCGACTAATTGTCGATGAGTTATTTGCTGATAAAACAATCAATGTTTTGTAAATATTTCACGGAAAAAACACAATAGTTTGAGCAAACGAATACTTACATGGAGACCGTAAGTAAGCGACTTGCTGACGTTTCGGACAAAATATTTTGGGACAAACTGTCCCAATTGACACTTTAAGCGACTGCTAGCAGAATGTCTTCTGAGAAAGATCGTTTTGATGCTAGTACGACAACAGCACGATACCTTCATGACAGCTGTTCGACAAAAATACTGTTATCGTCGACGACACAGAGCGATGACATCGTGTAACTTAGCGTAGTGTCATTGTCAGTAGTAAATATAAATACATAGGTACATCCATATTGAGTTGACCTGTAAACTATTGCGCAATCACTGGATGAGAGGACCGGGCTCAGTAGCGCGTCTAGAAATACCCACTTGGACCAATGATCATAACTTACATAATATTTTCTCATCAATACCTAAGATTTTTATAACATAACTTCGATAATCGACTAAGTATCGAGCGGTATTCGATCTCGCTACCTTACCTTTATGGCTAAGAATAAGAGTTATTTGTCGAGTAGAATTTACGATACGACTCAACGCATCCTTGTATCAAAGGAAAGGTTGCGTGTTCAAATCCCGCTCGATTCATTACTTTTGAGATGTTATATCATCATCATCCACAGCTTGACTTCACCCACTGCTGGATATAGGCCTCTCTTTTGATGTACCACTCCTTACGATCCCGTGCCAGTCTCATCCAATTTTTGCCCGCTATGACTGCGATATCGTCTGCCCATCTTGCTGCAGGACGACCAACATTTCTATAACCGGTTCTTGGACGCCATTCAGTTAGCACCTTACTCCACCTGTCATCACCTCGCCTTGCCAAGTGTCCCGCCCAACTCCATTTTAGTTCAGTTATGCGATTCCCAACGTCTTTGACCTTTGTTCGACTTCGAATCGTAACGTTGGGAACACGGTCTATAAGCTTGATATGTTATATAAATCTTTGTAATTTTTATTAATTCAATTCAATAATTTTTATTTCACACAATAAATATTACACATGTTAATACAGAGTCCATAATTATAGATGTAAACTACCATCATTACAACGAAAAACTAAAACATACACCCTGCTGCTTTATTTAGCCAAGAAATAGTTTGAAATTCAATGATGGCATTGTCAATATTATCTTTTGGAGCCAACAAAACCATTTCTATTGAATATGAACAAAAAAAACATTGTAGCAAGATGACTCATTTGCACCCGAGGTCTGGTTCACAATGGCACCCGTACGGGTGCCATTGTGAACCAGACCTCCAGATTGAACCAGATTTCTTTTCATACGAAAAGAAATCTACTCAAATTTAAATTTGCCATTTTCTAATCCTATTCATATTCATCGCCAGTGAACTTGTCTGTTTTTGTCAGTTAGAAGTCTTGTATTTTGAAATGAGGTAGATTTATTATTAGTTTAGTCTGACAGTGGAAGACTGGAAGACTCGCGCAAGACCGGAGAGACTGGCGTACTAAAGAGGAGGCCTATACCCAGCAGTGGGTGCATACAAGCTAAATAGATAGATAAATTCGTTATATCAGTTTCTATTATATAGTAGCTATATCAGCCGAATGCATGAGGACAGGTGGGCAACAGTCGTCACACTATGGGTGCCTGCGGGGCAGACCGAAGAAGCTCCGACGTGACGACCTCGACACGCCTGGTGGGAGGCAGCCGGTGATCGTAAAAACTGGAGGGATATGGGGGGACTTTTGCCCAGCAGTGGGACATTATAATTTAACAAAAAAAGAAATTGTATACTATTAGAGAAATTTTTTGTGACATCGTCTCACGTCTCACAGTGGTGGAAGCAGTGCATACAACGCAGCGCACATCCCTAATAGTCTTGCACTGTGTGTGTTGGATGGAGCACTGTTATAGGCAGAGATATCCACTTGACATCAAGTGTGCCATCTGCAGATTTTTTCTAATAAAAACTTTTTTGAGAAATTAGTTTCTTTTCTACTGATAAATACAATATTTTTTTATCTGCTAATGATACTGATAACCCGAAACTTAAAAGGGTCATCTTACATGGTACCTACCTACTTGCAATTATATAATCATTGTTTTTCAACTCTGGGAATACCGTATTTACCAAGAAATGGCGTAGGTCAAATGAGGTTGTAATGTTCTATAGATACCTACCTACAAACTTATGGAAAAAATACGTGCCTGGTACTCAATTTAGATAAAATATTTAAACTAATAGTAGGTAGGTAAGTACGTATATTACACAAATATTTTCAATATGAACGTTTTTTACATACCTACCTACATAAATTCTTCAAAATGGGCAACAAACTTTGCTGCATTTAAACTGGCATTGACTGGAACCAACCCATATTTTTTGGCTCATTCCAGTGAACCCCTGCGTGTTCCTCCTGCGAAGCGGATTTGTGGAGTTTTTGTCTAAAAATACCCTTAGCGTACCCTGCGGCTAAGTTCAAAGTCGTCAAACATTATATTCCCATGGGTTTGGAGGGTCGCGTCCCTTCGAGATAACATCTACCTACTAGTTGTGGGCCACGTATGGCCTATTGTCTACCACCTAGTATAGTACTAACTATAATTATGTTTTTCCTGAATCAAAACACGTGCTCAAAAAAGGAACATCAAGAAACATGAAAAAACTAATGTGGCGAAAAAAAACTCTGTTTACCTTACCTACCTATTTTATACCACGCGTACTGGACCATATTTGGACCTATACCCGCACGCAGTTAGTACCTACTGTACCTATTTAGGGTTAGGTAAGTACATTAATATGAATAAAACACGCCATCATCTATTTCCAAATCTAAAAATAACCACAAACTGCAGCGTAGAGAACATAACCGACATTTTAAAACGAAAACAAAACGACGCCACTTACAAAAAAATATCGAAACGTTATTTTAATAACATGCCAGTATTATTTAGAAAAAAAAAAACAAAAAGCTTACGTGTCATACGGCACACTCGTCTTTTCCATCATATTGCTGGCAAAAAAAATGAAAAAATATAAAATTCAAATTAAGAACGCTGTGGGACGACGCGACGCACGCGCAACGCTGTCACGAGTGAACTGAAGCAGGACCTGCAGGACCGATGGAAGCGAATGAATGTATACGATTTTGATGGTCCGATTTGGACTTAGATTACGTAATGCAATGTGTACTGTCTGTCGAGAGCATCAGACAACATAATATCAGCGGGTCATTCGACCATGTTTGTATAGTAGCTAAGATTACGAGTTAAATATTCTGAGAATATTAGGTAGTAAATGAAATGTTGCTAGATAATTAGCTCATTTGGTTTTTGACTACAAACTGTTGTTACCATTTTTATCGTACATTTTATAAGAAAAATAGACGCAACATTTCGTAATATTTTCGTAATATTTTTAGAAGAAAAACAAGTGGTTGTATTATTGACTATAGTATTATTGATGTACAACTGCGTGACATTTTGCAAGCCTAACACCACTTCTGTAATAGGTGAGAGCACCGGTGGTCTAGCGATAGCAACCTCGCCTTCCGATCCAGTCGTAGGTTCACAGTGAATACCTACTACTGAATAAGCAAAACATCACTAATAAATTGCAAATTTTCTTCGCTTGATTTTTCAATGTTTATAAGCCTCACTGTGTACTATAGATAAATAGGTAATACTTCCCCAAAGACTATTTATTTTCGTATAATAAAATAAATACTCCTATAGGAAGCCTTCAAAAATACCCACCTACAAGTATCTTAAGATAAGGAAAAAGCCACAGATTATCCATTCGTCGGGAAACAAAAATGAGGAAAAAACAATACAAAAGCATCTTGATAAAATAAATTATGAGACGACTGGCTTATGCCGACATTCCCCTTTATCGAGCAGATGATGCCGCTAAATGCCAAGGGTGAACTGCCAAGACTTCCAATGTTTTATGATAATTTGTAACTTCCTGTAACTTTGGGAGATCTCCTACGAGCTGGTGACTACATGATGTTCTACCAGCGTTGCTCTATGTCATGGTTCATGCATGTGGGGCAGCATGCTGAGAATAACCTTTTCAACCGCACAAGGGTACCTACAGAACGACAGGACTAACTAGCATCATTTTTTATTTATTTTTGTATTCTGACACTAAATATTTGCTATACTTTTGTACCTACTTTCTTACCACTTACTCTGTTTTGCTCCTTCCTGTTTGACATACTTTTTTTCTCTCTGTTGTATCTGTGTGTTTGTACCCAATGGGTTGAATAAATTTATTTCATTTTAATTTTTTCATTTTACTAAATATTCTGTGATTTTTGGCACGAAGCATTCCACTTTTGCGCACCAAGAACTTCCACACCTACGCTATTCCACTTTTGAGCACCAATCGATCTTAAGCTTAAAGTGGTTATAAATATTTAAAAAAGCATTGATCTGGACTCAAGCATAGATATTTTGTTGTATGCAAATCGCTACTCAAATCTATGCTTGAGTAATTTCTGTATCGGCATACGGGCCCTATTGTACCTATAAAAGCTTCGTAATAGTTTTCGTGTAAATATTTATATTTGTATTTTTTTATAAAAATTGTATCATATTATATACAATTTTTATAAAAAAAAAGAAAAATTATTAAAATTTGAAAATCAGTAAAATCACACAGAATCGTCTTTAAACTAAGATGATTCTAGGTAACAAGTTCCCAGGGACCAGAACTTAAGAGAATTTTTTTAAGCCTATTTTCATGGTGTGAAATGTCTAAATCATCCTGTTTATGCTTAATATACAAGTTCCGGGACACCCTGTATAAGTTTATAGGTACGCCTTACAACAGCCCACGAAAACGTGACAGTCACAGCATTGAACTTATCTCGGTGATAACAATAACACTTCAACCTGCTACCAAAACTTCCGCCATTTTCCAAAACTATTTAATTTAACCCACAAATAACGAAACAATATCAAAGACCCATTATCAACTGCGACATTGTAAATATAAAACCAGTTGGTAAATTTTATTTTAAAATATTTATTTATTATTTCATTCAAATACTAAACTAAAACGCCCGTGCTAAAACGTTTTATGACATAAGTAATGAAAAAAACAGCTTATTTCTAAATGCAGTGTCTTTTAAAACTTTAAGGTTGAGCGCAAACGGGCTACAGATAACCACTTCTTATAGTTTTAGCTCATGTATCGAGTGGCCAGTGGTCACCACCGGCCAACACGTGTGCGGCGGCGCGGCGAGTGTCGACAAAATGCATGAACAAAGTGTCTATCGCAGGTACCCGGTGGCTGTCGGTAACCCATTTGAAACGAATGTCAGAGGACAAGGCATGGTGGCGGTAGCAGTGGTGCGTCAAAATACAAAATAGTTGAAATGGCATAGAGCAAGCAGACTGGAACTCGAACTCGCGACTGAGGCGATGCAAACATGATTGCTTTGATTTAAACTGCATAGCTTTTGTTTATTTGATATATTCCAGAAATCCCCACTAAGAAATCCCTACCAGAATCCCTACCAGTGGGGTTTTTTTTATTGTTGCGCTACTAGACTGCGTGTACTATGTCTAAGGTCCTCCCGATGACCAATACAGGGTGATCACAAACGAGCAAAGTTGAAACGACCGAGCAGCGTCACCTGTATGGACCGAACTTTAGATTGAGAGTTAAGAATTTAAACTTTGCGAGATTATGTGGGAGGGCCATTAGAACAAGTTTGAGTTGCAGTTAAGACAGGCTACTGTGTAAAAGGGCTTATTATAGCTCACAGTTTCCAATTTACGGTGTTACTCATTCATTTATTTATCTTGTTTTGATTGTTCGAGCACAGAATTAGAAGTAGTGGGACTAATTACCTACCTACATTACGTATGAGTATGACTTATTGTCTTTAAACTAACTTGACTAATTATTTAGTTTTTACCATGTACCACTCTTCACGCAAATAAATCATTCATTCAGTCATTCAAAGATATGAAACACTATGTAGAGTCCTTTTCATGACAGAAGTCCCGCGGAAATTTCCGGAACTAAACTTTAAAACTAAATTTTATATTAATTGTCAGGTGCTGTTAATGTGTTCGGATGCTAGTGCGTTTTTATTTGGTTTCTGTGATCAAAGTCTTGTTTTCAATGCCTAAAGTTATTAAAAGTGCTGCCCGAGAAATAATACTTAAGGTCGACTACAGCGCCGCGTCTGCGGGACTTCTTTCATGGAAAGGACTCTACGCTCGATGGCTCTTAAGTACTTCTTTCATTCGTTCACTGCGTATGAATCCGTAGTTTGAGTTTTTATATGTTGACTTGCGACAAGCGAGAATCGAGAAACTCGCAGTTTTTGTATGCCGAAAAATAGTTAGCAAATCTCCCGCTAGAGGCGCTTTTCAGATTTTCATACAAAATATCTCGCAAGTTACTACGCGTCGAAACGCATATTGAGATGCGTTTCGACCAACAAAACAAAACTCAGACTATGGGCTCAGAAAACGCGATAAGTCAACGACATACCCTCGGTTCGGGTCGTTGACTTATAAGTTGTCTTTCTTTCAGGCTAATAATAATTTAAAGACTTTTTCGAGTTCATTTGGTCATAAAGGAGGAAGTCACAAAAAAGGTTCATTTATTAAATTAGAAAAAAGGTTTTTGATTCATTTTGCAAAGAAAATATTATTGTTGACGTTGAGTTGATGGGTCAATTATTGTTTATAACTCAATTTGTCTCCTATGTTATTATTAATTCAAGATTAACCTTTGTCACAAAACGTCCGACTTCTCTAAAGCTTCGACCATATTTACATAGATATTAACTTTGTTGATTATCAAAAAGTGAGTAGCAGTTTTGTATGGATAACAAAACACAACCGAATTGAGAACCTCCTCCATGTTTAAAGTTGGCTAAAAAAGTACATACCTCTGATAATACATAGTAAACACCCAGACATTGAACAAAAATCTATGTTTGTCACATACAAATGTTTGTTCTTCGTGGGGATCGAACCCACGATCACAGAAAGCTGTTATACCAAACGCCTGTTTATAAATTCTAGGGTCTTATCAATAAATCTTGTCGGGAAAAGTTAAATCGACGCTAACTAGCGCCAGTGCAAAGTTTCGCTGTAAATGACATTTCATTTCGAGCTGTGACAGTTGCCAAGTGTCCACGTAATTAGCAGGGATTAGGCCCTTTTCCAGCACTAGTCTTTGTCCCATTTATCTTACAACATTTTGTCTTTTTTCAATTTATTTTATGGTTCAGACGAAGAGGTTTCAAACATTTACAGATATTCTTTTCAATGCTTTAATTAGAAAAGTGGTAAAGCATTGCTTGCCTGATGTTTGCAGTTACCTCTACGTATAACAATGCACAACGTTACATAGCAAATCTACTAAGGTAATTTACTGCGTTCAGCATTTTGAGAACTAGGTAGGTAATTTTTTTATCATTGTAACATTATCGTGAGAAAAATATTTAGCAGAAAAAAATATAATTATTCAGTTATGTAGCTTCATGGACTAGGTACCTTTTTAATTATTTTTACAAGATTCTATTAATACCACACAGATTTTGCAATTTTCTTATCTAAACATTACCTTATTTTGTGTGTGCCGTAAAATTTAACGATGTTTTCCTTCGTGATAAAAATTAAGTCGTCATATTTATAAACGACTTCATTTTCTTTAGACTGGTTCTTTTTTAGTCATCAAATCCTCTGTTAGCAGTCGCAGGGCCGGTAAGAAGATTTTTGGAGGGAAAGTCCAGAAATCCCTTTCGTAAGTGCAAGCCCTTGTTGCAAACCTGTCGCAAAAAAGATATAAGATACGTTTATTTGCATAATTAAGTGTTAAAATAGTAGGAGGCACTTTGAAACTTATCCACCCTTTTCAGGTATCGCAAATTAAATGTTTTGGGCGCTTAAACTTAGTTATTCAAGTTAATAAGTAGTAGTAGATATAGTATACCAATTGTCCCGCCGTAGGAATCGAACCCCGCACGTCACCATCATCCACCACGTCACAAAGGTGGACAGTAACATTGTGCACGTCCCAATAGTCACGATTTTACGGTCGTCCTATAAAGTGAGGTTAGTGTCCATTACTTGGCTCGCTGAGCCAATACTGATTGAAATTGCTGCGATTGTAAAAGCAACAATGCTGTCACTGATGGAAAAACACTAAAGGTTGTAGTAAGCTACATGCGCACTAGGTACCTACTGGACAAGGGTTACGCTGGCCTTACCCCATACTGGGGCCTTATTCACTATGACCAATACAAGTGCGTTACGCAGCACGACAAGACAGCGGCGTGAAATCGCCCTATGCCTATGCCGTATTTCCTATGCCATAAATGTCATTCCTTACGGTGACGTCATACGGTTACGGCAAGGAATCTCCTAAGTCATACAGAATAATGCCCCAGGCCTGTCCCCGATGTAGATTACCAAATAGTATGTATGCGTTAAATAAATGCCGATACTGTTGCGAAAAAAAGTGTAAAGAACGTTATTGTAAGGTGCTTGTATTTTAGCGTAGTACTTGTAATTAAAACTAACTAATGTAGGTAAAACTAACTAACTTATGTACCTATATTTCAAATACTTATATACTCTGAGAAATTAGCTAAAATGTAAAGAAAGATGCAGATTAAATGCAAATTTATACAAGAAGTATGGTTATCACGATTTAATATCAACTCTAATTTTTATGCATAAGAAAAAGTTACTTCAGTGAGTACTGAGGTGACGGATAATGGAGAAGATTTAGAATGGAAGAAAGAGTCATATTGTGGGTTAAGGGTAGATCTTCTTCTTCTTCCTGCCCTTATCCCACTAGGTGGGGTCGGCACAACATGTTCTTTTCTTCCATTCTCCTCTATCATTCGTCATCTCAGTGTTCACTCCTCTCCTATTCATATCATCTTTTACACAAGATATCATCTTTTTTTTTTATCTTTATGTGGGTTAAGGGTAGATAGTAGAAGAAAAAAATATTGAAAAATAAAATGGATAATGTCGAAGTGACAGTAATAATGAATCAAATGTTACACATTGTTATCGCAACAAAACTGATCAGATTCAATACTCCCTATAACGTCCAGTCCGTATAATACACCACAAATCATGGTCACTCCATAATAAGAGGCCTATTTATCTGGAAAAACTCGGTAGCTCAAATAAAAGTGGTCATAATATAAATTTATAGGCAATTTGCGGAAAGATATACAGCCTACTTTCGTCTTTTGTGTTTTGCTAATGAAATTTATTTTTGTACCTTCCCTTTTTACCCGATTGCTAGAGATGGTAATGTTTTTCGGGTGTTGATATGTTGACGAGTTTCAGGACTGCGTAACTTTATTACAACATACGCATCGCAACTTTTATTATCCAATAAGTAAATGAGAAAAAAATGGGAAATCGATAGATAGAAAGGGTACAAAATAGAAATTTTAGAAAGAATCTAAAATTCATTTTAACATTATTGGGAGGCCTATGTCTAGCAGTGGACTTACGCTCCCTCAATGAGTCCCGTGGTTTCATTTTATAAATGGCATGAAAAATAAATAATGTACTTATTCCATTCCCCACACTAATAGGATGACCACGAGTCTTATGTTTTAATAGCTTACTATTGATCACACCACATAGTGTGACCACAAGTAAAATGAATTCCTGTTAGTCACACCAGTGTGTCAATCTGGTGTGACCACGAGTCTGTAGTCTTCTCTAGGTTGTTATTATAATGATGATAATGAAGTGTGAAAACGAAAACATCAAAATAAAAAATGCATTGATTCAATAAATCCCAAACATGCCTATTATTATAGTTAAGTAAATTCCTCCGACCTAGACATTTCGGTCTAGGAAAAAAGCAAAAAACATAAAATTTACCGCTTTGGAAGTCTGTTTACTATTTCTTTAACTTTTTTATCGCAAGTCTATCACAAGCCTGATATAAAAATACAAACGTATGATTTTTCCATTTTGTATCATCCAATTTTGGACAAACAGCAGAAATATTAACAACTACAAACAATAGTTTTTTTAGACCTTCATCAGATCAGGGTTCAGGGTCATCAGACGCGAACAGTTAAAAAAAGAGATAGTAATTATGGTCTTTATTCTCTCATGTCAAAAGTATCATTTTGCATTGTCTTCGATATGATACAGTCAGCAAGCTCCCTATGGCTTGATTTATATTCTTGCTTTTACCGTACCGAAGTCAACTTAGTAAAACGGATTTATATTATTAAAAAAAATGCTACTTCATACATTTTTCCCCAGAGATATCATTTTGTTTTTGTATGGAACAGCACTTTTCCGCGCTTATCCGCGATAGTTACATAAAAAAGAACCATTCGCAATGCTAAGAAATATTACAAAAAACAGGAAAAACTAAAAAAATAGTAAAGTAAGTATTTAGAGTAGGTAGGTTTACCTTATCAAAGATAGTCACATACACTGGCTTGTTTACTCGAAACAGTAATTAAATAAATAAATATTCTTGGAAATATAACACACTGGCTTGTTTTCTCGAAACAGTAATTAAATAAATAAATATTCTTGGAAATATCACACAACGCTCTCTAGTCCAAAACTAAGCAAAGCTTGTACTATGTAGGTAAACTAGATTGCTGATTATAATACTTATTATACACATTTTTATTTGTAAATACTTTGTAACTAATTCTTATGATACATAGTAACACCTTAGTACTGGCATGAGTATTACCCGTATCTTGGCGAACCCATAATTATTCTTGCACCTTGAAAAGACAACAGAGGTCAGACGATTCATCTTGCAACAAAAAACAAAAAAAAACTAGTATTTTTAAACTTTTGCAGACAGGGTATCCTGGGGGCAATCGTTATCTCATAAAAACCTGCCAGGTATAAGCCTGGCCAGTTTTTGTGAACTATTTTCATACTAAATCGTAGGTGTTCTGTGACTAAATAGTGACATTAGCTCGTTTCAGCGCGTTTTTTGCCGTCAAAAGCTTCTTGTTTTCGTATATCTGTAGCCACGTCACTTGACATTATGCTGGGCAGCGAAAGCAGTTCAGAGCTTGCGATATGGGGGCTGTACAATGGGTTATAGCCAATTTGTACCTTATCTATTGTTATGCTAATTTCAAATTTTCTTCCGAATTCGTGCCCTAAGTAGTACTGTTGTGTTATTCTGTGGCACAACGCACGTCAGTACAGTCGAAATAAAAGGTTTAAAGGAACAGACAGATTAGTAGGTAAATATTTGTCTAGTATCTACCTACATCGTTTTATCATTTTAAATTATTAGTATTAAAGCTATTTTGTTTTAAACTACTTACTCATAGTATTTAGTCTAAGCACTGCTCGCCAAGGATTCTGATGATGATGATGATGATGATGGTGATGATGATCGGGTTGGTTTATTCCAACACATATCCTTACAAAACAATCAACAAATTTCTTTAAGTTTTTCTGTTTAAATTTGAACACAACGATAAACATAGGTTCGTAACGTTGGAGTGAGTGATATGCAGTTGAAACTGATACCTACACAATATTGTTGTTTGCGATTTTTCATAAGGTGCATTGGGGTAATTGCGAAAATGGGTATATTCCGAAAATCCATAAAATCTAGAAACCTATTGCGATATTTTCTTGTTGGCAACATTGGTCTAGACGCCATCTTGATTGGCATCGCCGTGACAGTCATATATATCCTAGTGCCAACAGGAAAATATCGCATTATGTTACTAGATTTTATGGATTTTCGGAATATACCCATTTTCGCAATTACCCCAATGCACCTTAAATAATTTCAGTAATCTGATAGTTTCAGAAAAAATACTCATAGACAATACATGTATCGATTAAGTAAATAGGTATTAATTAGGTACTCTTAGGTGTACCTCGGTCGATCATCTAAATATTTTATTTTTAATAAATATTCACGGACACTTAACACAACGCCTTCTAGTCCCAAACTAAGCAAAGCTTGTACGATGGAAACTAGATTGCTGATAGAATACACACATACATTTTTTTTTTGTAAATACATACTTATAATACATAGAAACACCCAGACACAGAACAAACATCTATGTTTGCCACACACAAATGTTTGTTCTCGGTGGGGATCGAACCCAAGACCCACAGCACGGAAGGCAGAGCTACTACCGACTGAGCCATGACGCCTGTCTAAATCTGTTATTTAAGTTCTTCTCTATCCAAAGGTTGTCGGGAAGAAATCGCGTTTTAAGCGATATTAAGACGGCTCATTGTACGTACATGACGTATCTTTATGATACTATATTTCTTTTGTATTTTTTTATTCTTGTTTATTAGTTATAAAGTGTTTTTATTCATTAATTCATTTATAATTTATTACCTTAAAAACTTTAAAAAAAAAACTTCTGAAAACATCATTCAGAACCTCCTCCTTTTTCGAAGTCGGTTAAATATAATGATCATAAGTTTTACATAGACTCAGTTTTCAATGTGGCACTAACCTATAAGACAATTTAAAAAGAAAAACAAATTGAGTACCTCCTCCTTTTTTGAAGTCGGTTAAATTAAATTATCACAAGCTTTACATAGTCAGTTTTCAATGTGCCACTATCCTATAAGAAAAAACTTCTAAAAAAAGCAAATTGAGAACCTCCTCCTTTTTGGAAGTTGGTTAAATTAAATTATCACAAGCTTTACATAGTCAGTTTTCAATGTGCCACTATCTTATAAGAAAAATCCCGTTAACAGGTACTTATAATGCCCTGGAGACGCTCAGTGACTCAGCATTTCCCCATCCGTGACTCGAGGCTCAGGACTCAAGGGTTTGTAGTGAGAGAGCTCACGTGTTTGTATACACCTCAATATATAATAAACACTTCAAATTCAAATTCAAATTCTTTATTACAGAAATAACTGAGATGAGACCACTTACAACTAGGTAGGTACAAATACGTAGATTAGAGGGACCTAAAATCAACGTAAACAACATTATGTAGGTAATAAATAGGTAGGTAAGTAGGTACTTATTCCTATTCCTATTCCCGTAATTCTATAAGCATTTTTGTACGTAGTTGGTACCTGTACGGTTAGGTAGATTTTAATTTTTGTCTAAAGTAAAATGTAGCAAATTAGTTAGTGGCACTTCGTAATGAGATAGACAAGAATATTAATGAAGGTTCTTTAATGTTTTAAAATCCTACTTAATATTATACACGCGGAACAGCGTTTATAACAGTGTAAATATTTTATTTATTTATTGATCACCAACATAGTGTACATCGTAACAATTAAAAAGATAAAGTTAAAAGTATCACATCAAATGCCACACAATTACACGCGAAGACAGCTTGGTATAAAAAGATAATTTGAGCGAGTAACAAAGAGAATATCCTAATAACTTAATCAAATTAATAAAACTAGACAAATAGTTAAGAGGCATATCACAATACATCAGCGCTCGAATTTCGATATCTGAGCCTACACACTACAACAAAGAGCACACGCACACATTGAACGTCGCTTTACGCTTGATTTTTTACATTACCTAACTAATCTTGGTACTTGAAGATTAGGTAGTTACAGTCATCAAATTAAATAAATGTCACCAATATTGGCATTTGGTATATTTATCTTCTATGTATTTTATCTAAGTATACAAATATAATACTGTAGAAGGTCGAAACCGGCTGTTAAAGTTGAACAAGTCGTACACCTTTCCATACAAACGTGGAAGGGTAACCACTATTTGACGTTGACCAACCAAAACTAAGGATTGTATCAATTTATCTCGTCATAATCTATGTCTGTATACAGCCCAAACCGTAAAAAAAGTATTCATATAAAAAATACAAGCTAAAAGCGAAAAATACTTTCCATACGAAAGTTTAGAAGCTTGTATTTTTTAAATGAGGCTGTATACAGACACATATTATGACGAGATAAATTGATACAATCCTTAGTTTTGGTTGGTCAACGTCAAACAGTGGAGTGGTTACCCTTCCACGTTTGTATGGAAAGGTGTGCGACTTGTTCAGCCTTAAGAGGCTTTGTCAACAGCTAGGCTGTAAACAGTGTTCGACCGACAGTCAGCGCTGACCGTACGTCGGCGTAGCTATATCCATGCAAGTCTATGAATGCGTACACGGCTACGCTGACGGTACGCGCGTGAATTTCCATACAAATGACAAGCGCGACCGACGTACGCATCGACGACGGTCGGTCGAACGAAACCGGGCGACGAAACCGGCCTTAAACTATACTAGGCCCAACTCCTTACCCCATCTCCCAGTCTATGTTAGTTGGCTCGCCAGCGCGTCTGCAAAACGTGCTCTTACAGCAGTTTTCAATAGCACTATGCTCCGCTTAACTTGGAAATGGGGTTAATGTGCTTAGTGTGGACACCGCTTTATATTACGACACTAGTTGTAGCTACTTATGTTAAGCAGGGTTGTACAACGCTTTAGGAGTACACGGTGTGAAAAAAGTGCTTCTTAAAACTTTCTAACTTATTTGAACTAATAATTTGAAATTCGAAGGTCTGATAAAAATATTTTTTTCTCATTTTTTGTGGTGTTTCTATCGACATTCTAATTAAATGTTGTGCTTCTTTATGGTTGCCAAGATAATTGGTAACACTGGGTTTAAATAAAATTCACAAAAAGACAAGTTACTTATAATGCGAATAGTAAATCATAGTAAATTTCATATACTAAAGTAAAACAAATCTTAGTTGGTAGGTTAGGTAGTTCATCGTTCCATTTGGTAGGTAGGTTTTATATTGTAGGACAGGTAGGTAAACGGTTGGTAGATAGCAAGGTGAGTTGTCTCTGACAACTCACTGGTAAGTTAAAGCTGTACATTTTAGACAGTTAAGTAGATGCCAGTGTTTTTTTTGCACCCTGTACTTATGTTAAGTAAGACTAAGGGTTTATACAATGTGTTAGAACACAGAAGAGATAAAAGTTAGAATTATGTACTGTAAGCAGCAGAATAGAATTCGTGTATATGCACACGAATTAACAGTGTTGTTAGATTTCTACTCAAACTGAGAGATATACGTTAAAAAACATCAACGCTACTGTCATCTTTTACTAAGAAGTGAAGAATAAAAACATCGCTATAGTAAGTGCCAAATAACACGGCAATACAGGTCATTCACTCACCTTCACCTCGAAGTCGCAAAATTCAATTTATGTATGGTAAACAAACAGTATACGAGATTCGAGCGATTACCGTCTTAGCGAAAGGGTTTGTATGGAAAGCGACAGAATTAGCCATTCATAAATTGAATTTTGCGACATCGTGGTGAAGGTGGGTGAATGACCTGTATTGCGGTGTTATTTGGCACCTACTATAGTAGCTATCCTTATTTTTAAATGACGTCTCCGAGTGTGGTGGAGATCTTGGAAAGAGCACAAAGTTCCTCTGTAGCCAAGGCGGTCATAAAAGAAATGATATTCAATTATCATATGCCCTTATAAATATATTCAAGTAATCTAAACTACAAGTTGCAAGCTTATCGCCGTTACTCGAAAACGATTGAAAATTACAGTTAATTCATACAAAATCTTATTGAAATAAATAAAGCTTGAACACGTAAGCCAACGAGAAACGAAAACTGGAAAACTCGCTACTATTGTTCTCACAATTGTTTAACCAAGCAGGGGTAGTCAACTTACTTTTTTGCGGCCCGCAATAAGTAGCCTGCAGAAAAAAATCTCTTCACAATACGGACTGGGAAAACAATTGCTCCATAGGTTTATATTTTAAGACTAAATTGAAATCGAATACTGAAAAATGACTGTTAAACTTTTTTCAGATAGGTACAAAAACAAACGAAAAGTTTAGACGAAAACATTTATAATAAGAACAAATAAAACAAGAAGTTTGGTAACTGTAGTCGATTGACACTCTTCGTGCGGACACTCTTCATAAAATACTAACTCAAATGGCCTACCTGGTTACCTGCGGGCCTAAGATGCGCACCGCGAGATATTTGTCATGTCGTTCTGTCAAAATGTAAGCATTTTGTACCAGTTTAGGAACTATTGCATTATCTGTGGTACCTAATGGTGTCGACAAAACGCGCCATAATGTACACTTTTGACACTTCTTAGTCGTCGTACCTCTCTGAGGACGAGATAATAGTCATGCAGAAATGTCAAAAGTTGAAAATTCAAAGGCGCGGTTTCTCGACAACGTTACCACAGATAATGCAATAGTTCCTAAACTGGTACAAAATGCTTACATTTTGACAGAACGACATAATATCTCGCGGTGCGCATCTTAGGCCCGGTGGTTACCTGGTTAGGTACTTCTGCGTAAAACAATGCCAGCCTGGCGAAACTCTTGAACTAGACTCGGGCTTTCAAAAACCAAGCAATGTATGAAACGGGGGTCAAAATTTGAATCACGTTTCATACAAAACGAGATTTTCAGTGTGTAATTTTGGTAGAATGGGAGTCCCGCTTCTTCTTACGTAGGAACTACGTATTACATATTCTTTGACAATGCATTAGATACCTCGAGCACAAAGCACTTATGAAATTGCAATCAACTTTTATAAATTACCTTATATTACTTTACCTAAACATTTCCGAACATCTATGGGGAGACCGAGAGCAGTGGATCTACAGGCCAAGATGATGATGATGATTGACACAAATCAGTCAGCGGTCCGCAGGTTTCACACAGCTGCAGTATTTATAAGCTATGAGAAAGCTCATTTTCGGCTTCCATTGTCCGCGAGCTCGCACAGATTGTTGTGTCCATTGTGCGAATACTTTGCGATAAATGAGTCGCGCTCCAGCCTACCTACTAACCGACTTCAAAAAAAAGAGGTTCTCAATTCTACGTGTGGAACTGTGTATGCCATTTCATCTCACAGTTATGAACCAATATCTTACAGGACACAGAACACGTAGAAAATAGAATTTGTAGGTATTTACGTTACATAAAACATTTGTAACGATTATCTTTTAAAAATTTTGTATCTGTATCTGAGGTCTTGCAAAGGTAGCCGCTTAGCATCAGGGGAGCCTTCTTTTTCTCATAAAAAACTTGTACCGTTAGTATTGTAGCGCTATAGCACGCTTCATGAGAACTCTCCTTGATCGCACAAACAAAATTTTATGAAAATCGGTAGTTTGGGAGTTAAATAGGAATAACTGGAAAATTGACGTCATCAACGTAAACGACATTGCGTATTTTGCTTTCCTGTGAACTTTTAATGGTGTTTATGATCAATAGAACAAACCCAATACGAAGTAACTTGTTTAGAACAATAATATTTCTAAACATATAAGTTAATATATATCTAACGCCATGCCAAACATGGTAATATTTTAGTATAAGTTATTGCAACATTTTCACAGCCGATTTGTATTTTTATGTTATGGCAATAATTTTTTCTTCTTCCTGTTTGAAATCCCTACCAGCGGTTGTGTCTCTTGAACAATTTTCAATAAAACCCATTTTTATTAAGTTCCCACGCATTTTATTTTATTGTTCTAATACGTCATACATTTTTCGTGGTGCCTTCCTACACCCGCAATTCAATACACATGTTGGTCCTAGGACAAAAAGCCATTGGAAACAACCTCGTACATTTCTATCACACTGCCCTATGGTAAATCAATGCTTTCCTATAAAAAAACACCATTTCAATGACGTTTTTCCCAAGCACCCTGAAAGGTCCATGTGTTAATGGTTGACCCGTTAGAAATAAACTAGTCACTTGCCAAATGGTCGGACCATAGTACCGGCGGTTTAAGAAGTATACCTTTTTACCCGACTGCGGCAAAGAAAAAGGAGGGTTATGATTTTGACCAGTATGTTCATCTGTTCCCTCATAACTCCTAAACTACTCATCATAATTTAACAATAAATGAGGCATCGTTAGAAGCAACTTGATCATCGCCTGGTTTGACCACGGCTATCCTCTATATAACTATCTATATAAAATTTCAGATGAGAATATTTACTTTTTTCATACGTTTGTAAAGAGTAATTTTTGGATTCTAAACTTTCTTTATATGATAGATGCACTTCAAGTCACTTCACTTCGAAATCTCAAAAGTCGTAGAACAAACATCGTTCGCCATGACCTATAGAATACCCCCCTTTCGGACTTATAGGGTAATTATGTTATACCTTGTTTATTTTAGATATCGCTACTGATATATCCCAACTAGTGGGAATACAGTTGAAGACTACCCCTAACGTTTCATTTTATTTTCAACAAGTACGTTAGTGACGTCATAGTCTGTCGCGAATTTTCTAAGTGAAAACTTTTCTAGGCGTGATTATCATGAACAGTGAGTGAGTGAACCATCACGCTCAGGTCGGTGACGCTGAATCGGATTTACTCGACTTCCCTCGAGTTTTCACTTTTATATTAAGCACACATAATTTTTTATTATTTAGTCAAAATGTACATGTCAAATGTAGATTAGAAAACGCAAGGTGGATAAAACGTGTGACAGAGTGGTTGCCACGGGAAGGGAAACGGAAACAAGGAAGACCAAGAAGGAGATGGAAGGACGCAACGACATGGACCAGATTGGATGAGAAGGCGAGGGGACGAATGGAGGAACTTAGGGGAGGCCTACGCCGCTGAGGCGACTACTGCTGAAGAAGAAATAGTTTAAGGTAGTAATAAGAGAAGAAATAAGGTGAAACCTAGTTAATTTACCTATACCTATGTTATGTTAGGATAAAGGAAATAAAGGCATTTTTATTTTTATTTTACCTGTCGAAAGTATCTTCTGAACACGCCATAGCAGAGAAACTTGAGTACAAAGGGTCTATTATTCCGTGACTGGTCAGGATTCGAACCCCAATTGATTGTTCACGCAACATTAGGCGCGGGTATTGAAACATAGTCTATACAATGACTTCTTTAAAAATGTGGTAAAAGATTAGATTGTGGGTTCTCTTGAGGGCATAATCGGCTTTAGGTTGAAGTTGTTTGGTTTCTAAGAAATTTTTTGAGTTTCTTTCAAAGGAAATTAACGCGATTGTTACGATATTTTCTTCAAAAGAATATTTGTGTGTTTGTATAATGTCGGGAATAATATAATACCTCTATTGCACGTAATTTGCTGCACCACAACGATAAAAACGTTCTGCCTCCGTATCGCAAGATCTGAACTACGTTCGCTGCCCAGCATATGTCAAGTGAAGTGGCTACAGATATACAAAAACAGGAAGCTTTTGACAGCAAAAAACGCGCTGAAACGCGCTAATGTCACTAGCCTTGGATTCTACTGAGCGGCGTGCCAAGAGACTCGTTGGTGACGAGAAACTATTTGACTCCAAGCTCTACAGCCTCGAGCATCGCCGGCGAGTCGCATGCCTATCGGTGTTCTACCGAATTCACTTCGGAGAGTGTGCACAGGAGCTACATGACCTGATTCCTCCATCGCCCTTTCACCTCCGAACTACTAGGCGCACTGATAAATGCCATCCCTACATGGTAGATATTCCATATCTTCGCACAAAGCGCTTTACCTCCACCTTCATAATGCGAACTGCCAAGGAGTGGAACTCTCTGCCATCATCAGTATTTCCTGAAAGATATAACCTAGGAATTTTCAAGAAAAGAGTGAATAGGTGGATTATAGCTAAGCGTGCTCCACCTTAGGCTGCAGCTACACTTACCACCAGGTGTGCTGGCAGCCAAATGCTTAGCTATTGCTCATAAAAAAAAAATTTAGTCACAGAATGTCAATGATTTAGTATGAAAACAGTTCAGAAAAACTGCCAAGCTTAAACCTGGCAAGTTTTCATAAGACAACGATACCCCCACTGTATTAACCTTTATGTTACCTTTATATCTCCATACGGCTCTAAAACAACTTTATAACCATTTCAACCTTTCAACAACATTGTCAAACCGTTAAAATAGATGCATCGTGTAATATTCACAATTTAATTTAATTTTATCGCGACGCTAGGTTCATAAAAACTATATTTTCTAAGCATCGCACTCCGTGGGTCACGGACCTTATAATAAAATTTGCATTTTGCTGTGTACTTACATAAAAGAAAATAGTTTTTGTCTGTTGAGTTTTTACTCGGATTTTTTTTAAATACCTACCAAAAGACGAGTATCCCCTTGAAACCAACTTTACAGCGTATCAGCATTGCTATTTAGTGCGGCAATGCAGCCAGTGTCTTGGGCACGCTTCCGATTGCTATTGGTTTGGACCAGTTGAGCTATCTATATATCATTTGCAACGGTTTATAGATAGCTCAACTGTTTCATGATGTGTATTTCTTAAATATTGTAAATACTGTATTAGTTGTAATGTAGTTTACAAGCTTTTATTTAACTTGCAATGTGTGTTTTCTCAATGCCGTCAGTCTATCGGATAATAGATCATTCTACTATTTGAGAAATGAATTAGAAGTGAAGCAAGGATCCACAACTAGTGTAGATAAAAACACTAGAAACTTTATACTGCATCGTTGCAGATAGCTTGAGTGTGGACTGTAGATACTCAAATTGCAAATTAGGTAGTGCTATGCTAAGGAATTCGTTCTATGTTTCTATTTAACTGCTTACTGTGTTCTTAGCACTAGTATGTTTTGTAAAAAACTCAAATATTTGAGAATTTCATTTCTCTGAGTAGTATGTAGTATGTACAATATCAGTGTTGGTGATGATGGGGGCAATCTTTGTCTCGTAAAAATCTGCCAGGGGCCTTATTCACTGTGACCAATACAAGCGCGTTACGCAGCACGACAAGACAGCGGCGTGAAATCGCCCTATGCCTATGCCGTATTTCCTATGCCATAAATGTCATTCCTTACGGTGACGTCATACGGTTACGGCAAGGAATCTCCTAAGTCATACTATAATGCCCCAGTACCTCTATCATAAAAAAATCTGACAGTCGTCGCGTTAACGCGTTCGAGTTATATTGCGCGTCAATGCCAGCTCGACTGCTTACCGTTGCAACGTCACCGCGCAGTGTATATCGGATACGCTAGCGTTACGATACGTTTGCGACAATCACATTTATTCGTGGTCAAGACACTGGTTTAAGCCTGGCAGGTTTTCTGAACTGTTTTCATAATAAATCATATGTATTTTGTGCCTAAATAGTGACATTAGCGCATTTCAGCGCGTTTTTTGCCGTCAAAAGCGTCTTGTTTTCGTATATCTGTAGCCACGTCGCTTGACATTATGCTGGGCAGCGAAAGCAGTTCACAGCTTACGATATGGAGGCAGAAGAGTAGGTTATTATTGGGGATAAGGCCAACTAGATCGGTTAAAAAGTATACATAAAGTAAACACATGTACAAAAAATGATGATGAAATGAGAAGTGCACTCAAAAAGCTAAACTCAAATATTTGTATTTGTTAGAAATCAAACTACTTTCTGGTTTTCAAAGTGATAACTCTGACTATAAACAAAAAAAAAGTGCGATCCTGTATATCCAAAGCCCGGAAGGCTTTTTAACATCAGAAGGATAATATCATATAGAGCCTTACCTGGGTACTATCATATGGTACTATAAACATAATGAACTATGAACATGGGTACTATGTTTGACGAAGGAGTTTACAGGAGATAATAATGCAAGAGGATGTTGAAGGGACGGACAGCGATAGGACATGCCATTTTACTATAACAAGTTTTTTTTTCTAATCTATTGATTCGGTTAAACTCTGTAATCCTCTCTCTCTCTCTCTCTTCCCGACCATTGGTCTCACATAGTGGTGAGGTCAGCCTTCCTCATATTCTTCATCTACTTCGCCCTATCCATGACGGAAACGTTGCATGCCTTCATATCGTGGCGACTGTCAAGGTGTTTTTTTGGTTTCCCTCTAGGTCTTTTGCCGGAGAGAGACAGTTCTAGTACTCGATTTCCAACGTAATTGGGTAATCTCTTCTTGACATGTCCATACCATTTCATTCCGTTCTCCTAAACCAAATATTTCTCGTTCCAAATTTTATTGGTCTAAATATTAGACATATACCTAAACGTGCTCTGCTTAGTTTTTCACCTCTTGTAAAACTTTTTATATTTTTTCTGGCGTGTTGAGGCATTTTTTATATGGGTATTTTTTCTTCTTTTTACTGCGCGTAAAATAAAACTCGTAGTGTAAAAAGCGACTAGATTTTGCCTACCTACTCGTAGCTATTTGTATACATCACAATCTACCGATTAGTTTGTTTGGTAAAAAATTGGCACGTCATAAATCCGTTTATTCCCACCTGTTCTGTTGAGTAGTTCTGTTGACAGAACTACTGGGATTTTTTTTCCCATTAGTTCGGTGACTTAAAAGACTATGCTTTACCCATCTGCTCAATTACCAGAGATGATTGAATACTAATGAAATAGTTACCTGTCAAGGGGTTAAATACCTGTCAAGGGGTAACCTGTTAAGAGGACACGTAGACGTACCTACATTATTCTTCCAAGTAGGCGTAAAAATTTTTTGACTACGTCCACATAGACATAGGTCTCATAAAATAACAGTAAGTATAGGTTCCTACGACCATACGTCACTATGGGAAGCACATAATCACACAAAATATGTTTCCGTAAGAATCGGTAGGAAACAATAATCCACATACACAAAAGGACTACCAACAATAGTTGTTATTACTTACCGTGAGATAAATATAAAAATGGCTGTGGATTTTCATTTGCGAATTTTTATTCATTTTCTCACAGTATAAATGTATTACCATTCATTCTAAGCACCTACCTACGATAGGTACTCAAATGTGTTTTCTATTCAAACCCTAATCGTATAATTCAAATCTCATTTTATATTCTACTGAAATCTTTGAAATATCTCCCCTTTATTATATTATTCAAACAAACAGTCGATGGATTCAGAGAACCGAAAAAAACCCTTAAAATAATCTCGTACGATCGCCGCGGAATAAATCAAGTTAGGACTAGCCCGCACTCTACAGCACTTATACGGTTTTAGTGGTAGAAGACGATTAGGACGCATAAACTGTTTTTGCACATCTCACCGTTGCAAAAACCTAAGTCGATTTTACTTGTAGCAGTGACAAGGAACCATTTACATTCCGGTGCTGTCCAATAAATTAATTAGTACCTAGATCAATAGTTAGTTAATAAAGTCTTCGCTATAGCGTTGATACTTAATCTCTTTGTTATTCGTTCACACAAACTAAAAAAGTCTGACGCCCAGCACACCAGTGTGCGCTGATTTGTATGAAAACACTGAGCGGATTTTTTGAGAAGCTTGGTCTACAACAAGCCCTCGCATTTTCAGCTAAAAAATCCGTTCAGTGTCTCATGGTCGTATTTTTCGACGTAGTACTCGACTCGTATACGGTGACGGTTGGATGCGACCGCGGGCGATTGCTTGTGAAGGTTATAGATACGGCATATTATGACAGTTACAATAATTGGCGATTGCGTTCGGGCACATGGAGGTTTGAAATATAGGCATTGTGAATTTGTGAAGTCGCTTAAAATAATGATAGAAAAATACTTTCATATTTTTTAAACTTTAATAAAATAAATTGTCTTGATTTTTACTTTTCTTACAAATCCATTCCTTCACTACTGTATAATCTTAGACAAAGTTGTATTTTAACTTGAAAATCGTAGAGTTCAACTTTGAACTCAAGTTCAGCTTGCATCATCGTTTAATCTAACGAAATAATATAATTACCCCCAATTGCTTTAAGTAGGGGACTTTGAAATTAACTTTAAGTGTTTAATTTTTTACTTTAGCAAATGGGTAGCTTAGAGACAATTCCAACTCTAATTATAAAAGGAATAACTAGCTAAAATGCAGCAGCAGGTTCGGTTCTCGAGGCAGGCCAGCATTTTTTTTTACCTTTAAACTATTGTTGGAAGCCCCTCGAAGAAGCCTGGATTATGTGACGTCACTTGTTTACGCACTCCTTTATAAGGCGATGCGCGCGGAGCGACCGGGCAGTCTTGATCGGACTTTCGGCCGATGCACATGTCTTTATAGCGCTCTAAGGTTGCTAATTATTGTGCGAGACTAACTGATTGGTCGGTAACGATGATCAGTTACGAAGTTAGTTAGATTGTTTAACTAGTCAACGCTGTTTTGTTGGTTAAATGTAAACTGTGAGGTTATTTGTGTAAACTGATGATTTCTCGTCATTTTTAGTGCCATATCCTGATTTCTATGAGCATTAATGCGATTTATGGAAGTTAGCTGTTTGTCAGCTGTTAAAGTTATGTGTTTTTACCTCCAATACTACTTCTTATGTTTTTTTTATTTGGAACCGCTTCTGATTCCTAACATCAGAAGTGGGATTGCTCTCAAGCCCATATGGTCAAATGAATTTTATTTTTATGTACCCGCATTAAAAATGTTGGGAGAAATCATCAATTTTATAGTTGTCATAGCGTTTTATGGATGTAACACGTGCTGGCTGTTCACTAATATTGTTTACAAATGGTTTACTCGATCCATTTCTCCCGAATGGATTCCGAGTTAGTGAAAACAGGTCGCGAGGAGTGTCCGGAGGTGATGGCAACAGATGTGCGTGGCATTGTGACTGCCAGCTCGATCATCATGTCTACATGCCGCAGTCACGCCTGCGAGCACTGCCCCCAGCAGTGCCAGTGCCAGTTGCAGAGTTCGTGACTCCAGAGTTTCAGTGCCAGCTTGCGATGCTAACACAACGTGTGAGCCTCTTTTGAGAGTGCTATGTCGTCTTTGGACATCACTGAACGCCTCATTTGGAACGTTGAGAGCGTTAAACAAGGTTAGATCCAACCATTATTATGTTCTGATCTTTGATCAGGTGGTGTGATATCGATTCTTAGTGCAAAAAGGTTAAACAGGCTTGTAGAATTGGACGCTGGAAGTACAGCGCGTGCTTATCCCGAATAGCTAGTTGCCTGAAGGGCTTATAGTTGGTTTAACATTTTAAAAGAGTTGAAACCACTGTGTTCACGCAGAATCGATATCGCAACAGTTTTAAAAGGCTATGTATGCCGACGGTTGTTTCACGTGTGTAGATAATGCCAGGCTCTTATTTTGCGCCCTATCATTGTCAAAAGATCATAGCGAAGAATGATGGTTGTTACTTTAATGCGTGGAATAACTGATGCATAGTTATATACGTGCATACATTTTATGTGGTGGCATTGGTTATCTCCAGCGCTTATGCAATAGACAGATGGTTTTTATAGTGATAAAACCTAGATCTAGTACCTATGTGTGCAGGTAGATAGAAAAACATCAAGAGGTATACCTTTGTTTGTTCTGCAAAATACCAGGTCATGGTTACTGTCTTTTCTGCGAAATAACAATCTACAAAACAAGTTTTATTTCTTATCAAGAAATGTGGGATGCCTCGACAGATAGTGGCATCAGAACTGTGGTTATTCAGTGCCTTTTTCAGGCCTACCTACCTGCATATACCTATAGCTCGTTAGTTCTGAATCAGTGCTGAATATTTTTAGACACTTTCAAGTACCCTCACCATACTCTGCGAGGTAAAAGGTAACCGAAGGATTGTGTGTATGCCTGGGTTACCCTTGACATTGAGAACTTCTTTGAAGTGCTTATTTGGTTTTGTATTTTTCAAGTGTATCGATTTCTTTTTAGTGTGTGTACCCTACGTCTTCCTTCTGCAAACAGTTACGGGATTGGCTGCGTATATGCCATCAGATTACATATCTCGTTTGAAAAAATGAAGGAGGTCACATGCTTACGAATAAGCATGCTTATGAGTGGGTATGATCAGCATTGGTCAGGTAAGCCGAACGTGTCCAAATTCTTAGACGAGGCACTGATGGTTTTTATACGTGCTTTTGTTGTTGACAGGATACAAGTTCACGCTACAAGCGTACGCGCTTGGGTGAGTAGCGTGGTTATGCAGCATTTCTGGGTCACGCGCTCTTAGTGGTGTCTGGCCTGCACGCTGCTGCTGGGTGCTTGTGCTGTGCCCTGGCGCCTGTGTCGAGCGCTTCTGTCTCCGTGTCCTGGCGCTGGTGCAACGCGGCTCCTGCTGGGCGCCTGTGCAGCGCAGCTCTGGCTGTGCGCTGCTGTCGCGCGCTCCTGCCGAGGGCCTGCGTCGCGCGCTCCTGCTGGGCGCCTGTGCAGCGCAGCTCTGGCTGTGCGCTGCTGTCGCGCGCTCCTGCCGAGGGCCTGCGTCGCGCGCTCCTGCTGGGCGCCTGTGCAGCGCAGCTCTGGCTGTGCGCTGCTGTCGCGCGCTCCTGCTGGGCGCCTGTGCAGCGCAGCTCTGGCTGTGCGCTGCTGTAGTGCGGCTCCGCCGTGCTCCTGGTGTCGCGCGCTCCTGATGCGTGCTGGTGCAACGCGGCTCCTTCCGAGGGCCTGCTGTCGCGCGCTCTTGCTGGGCGCTTATGCAGCGCAGCTCTGGCTGTGCGCTGCTGTAGCGCAGCTCCTGCTGTGCGCTGCTGTCGAGACGTGGTTCTGACGGTTTTTATACACGCTGTTTCTTTGACAGGGTGCAAGTTCTGTAGCACTCCTGGTGTCGCGCGCTCCTGATGCGTGCTGGTGCAGCGCGGCTCTTGCTGTGCGTTGCTGTGGCGCGGCTACGGCCGTGCGTTGCTGTCATGCGCTCCTGTTTGGCGCCTTTGCTGCACCCTGACGTGCGTGTGCTGCGCGTCCTGATACGTCGCGCACTTTTGGTGGAAGGCCGAGTGGACTGAAGAGTCGTACTCCGCTTTCTTTGAGGGTTGTTATACCCGAGTGGCCCTTGAGGTATTGGTTTGGCCCTTGAGGCATTGGCACCAAGTCCATTGGAATGGTGTATGGCCATGGAAGCTGGTCGACTTTGCAAACCGACCAGTCGCTGTGTAAGTGCGTACACAGTGTTTATTATTTTTGGCATGTAATGTTTTGACTTTACATAATGTTGTAGCTGAATATATTTGAGTATTCGGTTACAGTTTTTGTGGTGCTGGAGTTGTTAGTTATAGTTTTGTGGTGTTGGAGTTGTTTACTAACTAACTTTTACTGAATGCTTGCAAAGATGGTACCCCTGAAGGTATTGACTTTGTTTTCTCATAAAACCATGTGTCTGTTTATTAGAAGCAAGCGATGAAGTGGACCAGCCTTCTTCTTTTCTCGTGGATGGACCAGTCTGGAACCTGCTAATCTGTCGGGACGCCAGAGTGTCAGGAGAGGCCGTGTTGGAAGCCCCTCGAAGAAGCCTGGATTATGTGACGTCACTTGTTTACGCACTCCTTTATAAGGCGATGCGCGCGGAGCGACCGGGCAGTCTTGATCGGACTTTCGGCCGATGCACATGTCTTTATAGCGCTCTAAGGTTGCTAATTATTGTGCGAGACTAACTGATTGGTCGGTAACGATGATCAGTTACGAAGTTAGTTAGATTGTTTAACTAGTCAACGCTGTTTTGTTGGTTAAATGTAAACTGTGAGGTTATTTGTGTAAACTGATGATTTCTCGTCATTTTTAGTGCCATATCCTGATTTCTATGAGCATTAATGCGATTTATGGAAGTTAGCTGTTTGTCAGCTGTTAAAGTTATGTGTTTTTACCTCCAATACTACTTCTTATGTTTTTTTTATTTGGAACCGCTTCTGATTCCTAACACTATTATAAAATGGCGTTGATTTTCACAAAATTTCCGTTCAATTACATCACCGAAAATGGATCTTTTTAACATCCTTGATGGACGTGTTCTTCAAGGTAATGTAATTGCTATAAAGATTATTATTAAAAATCAGCTGGAGTTTGCTTTTTCGGAACAGTGTCATTGATTTAGCACATACATACTATTTCGTAATCTACATCGGGGCCAGGCCTGAATGGGGCCAGGTAATTCCAGGCTCGCACTGCGACTATTTTCCCAAATCAAGTGCCTAGTTTTGCGCGCGTTTTCTCAATTCATGGCTGGGATTAGAACCTACTATACGTCTTTATTACCCAGGCACTAAATCAATAGATTAGTTCGGTCTGGTCCGCAGTATCAATCATTCTGTTTGCTGTGTAAACTCCAACACGTATCGGACGTGATCGCTAAGACGTGGCCCAGATTACCCCTTCTTGGCTCTTTGATTAATAACTTGTTATTTGTTTTAGGAAACTCACGGATAGATACGGTTGTTTTTTAGAGATAGAAATACATTTATTTTACACACACGCAACACAAGTACAGTCCCCGTATCGCAAGCTCTGAACTGCTTTCGCTGCCCAGCTTAATGTCAAGTGACGTGGTCGTACACGGGTTAGGCTCATAATCCCCTTTGAGTCGTCCCCTTCAAGGGGATTATGAGATTTTCTGGCTCATAATCACCTTGATTTGAAAATTTTAAAATCAATGGGATTATGAGAGTTTTCAGTCTCCAAATCCCCTTTGGTCAAAATTACACCGTAATAGCACAAGACAAAGTCATAATGCTTTTATTGAATAAAATGCCACTGATCGTATACATATACGAAAACAAGAAGCTTTTGACGTAATCAAAAAACGCGCTGCAACGAGCTAATGTCACTATTTAGTCTCAGAATACCTACGATTTAGTATCAGAACAGTTCAGAAAAGATTTTTTTGAGATAACGACTGCTCCCTAGCACAGACATGAGAAAACAATGAGTACGTTTACAATAAAGTTCCTAGCAAATAGATAAGTAAGACGGTATAGGTATTGAGCTCAGACGAAGAGCCTATGCATAATATATTTTTTGTACAGTTATACTACTGTTTTATTATTGGACATTTTGAAAGGCTATCGTAAAAAACTGCAATGTATGTCAAAATGTATTACCTCGTGGTGGGACGAACTTCATTTTCCGATTAGAAAAACTCATTGGTTCATGACCGGAAACCACAACCTAATGTTGCGTGCACACTATGCCCATGCCGCTGCCGGCATTATTGCCGCGGACTTATTGCCACAGCAACATCGCCTTTATTCTCACTAGGGAGTAAGGGCATGAACATGGGCCGGAAGCCGGGTCTGAGGCATTATCCTGTTCACACTATGCTCATGTCCAGTTTCTTGCCCAAGTCCCTGCCGACTGCGGCATCGTGTAAATGCATCATAAGGATAGGAAGGAGTCGCTACCACTAGACTACCAGAGTTCTGAATGCACCCCACTAAGCGCCCCCGTAATCAAGAATGCGTTAAAAGTAAAACACATTAACAGGCAATCCTCGAGAGTAAGATCCAACGGGTTAAGCTTTAATTTAAGTTGGTGTTCGTTGCGAAAACAGATTCCAATGCTGGGAGTTCAGCGTGTCGAAGTCCTGTCTCTGAGTTATAAGATGAAGCGATTTAACATCTCACAATATTATGACTTAGTAAAGAAAGCTTTTATTATTACTATCATAATATTATAGCGCCTTTTTGCAGACTGTCCCACAGCTGGATTTAAAATATGTCCTCTATTAAACGTTTTGGGCCATCTTCAACTTTTCATTTTCAAATGGAAATTATCGATCGGTAATTTTGATTGATATTTAAAATCGATGCGAGGTAAAGTTGGTTTGTTTTACTATTAATAAAGCTCAAACTAACCTAAGTTGCACAACCACTACGCGGTGTAGATACCTCTTCGTTTTAGCAAAATTTACTTAAATTTCTAGAAAATATAAAAAATGAATGACGTATAGAAATCGTACAAAAAACTATAAAAACTCCTGTCATGATTGGCTTAAAAAAGTCAGTGCAACTCATAAAACGCTATTCGCTTATAAATAAGCCCATCACATGAGGCTGCGCGTTCTTGCCAACTTAAAACTCACTTATTTAAACTTAACTTCGACTTTGGGCTCCAGAATCCTTGACTTTTGAGCAAGTTCTAATCAAGAACTGAGATTTCAAAGGATAGTTAGCACAAGAGTGATTATCGTAGATAAGCGGAAGTTAAAAATATATCTAGCTTCATGGTCACCATTGCAGGCCATGGGAATAAAGAATAGAGGTCGGTTTTTGGTGATTAGTAAAAACCTGAGTAGGTCAGGAAGAAAGATTGAATACGTGGATTATGGCTAAGCGTGCTCCACCTTAGGCTGCACTTAACATCAAGTGTGTTGGCAGCAAAACGCTCAGCTATACATCATTAAAAAAAAAAGGTACCTCTAGAAGCAGAGGGGAGAACAAGTGCTATAAGAAGGCACTTCTAGAAGCGGGAAAAAAATATTCTATGTCAAAAACACACCGTCTGAAGCCTTGGTCTCGCGATCGTAACGCACAACGCAGAGTACCGCGTTTGCTCCACGCCGCTGACGCAGACGCTATTGACGCGACTGATCACTAATGAGGTAGCCTCGTTGTTTACGGGATTTTTAGTGAATTTACTTCTGATCCAAATCATATCATAAATCACAGTGAAAGAAAAAACTAGATTAGGATAATCCGTAGGACAATTTAAATTCTCTTCATACTGTAGATAGTTACGTATAGTAGGTACAATAGTCTCTCGCCTCAAAATCGACTTCGAAATTGTCTTAGTTATTTGCTAAAATTACTACTGAAGCATGATTTCAAGGTCGAGTCGAGACGAGGATTATTTGAACTACCAACTAAGAATAGACATGAGTGTCGGTTGAGCAACCTTGTAGAATGCTCAGAGCCCGTATTCTGAGTTTTGTTATGTTGAGTTGCTACAAGCGAGAATCGAGAAACTCGCTGTTTGTATGGAGAAAAATAGTTTGCGAATCTCCTGCCAGAGGCGCTTATCGGGTTTTCATACAAAATATCTTGCAAGTCGCTTCTCGATATGCGTTTCGACCAAAAAAACAAAACTCAGACTACGGGCTGAGAAGGTAAATTATATACAGAAGGTACACGAAGAGAAAAGAAAACGAAGTCTACAGTTTCCGCTTGTCTGATTGTAGAGATTTCCGGCTCCTCGAAGTCGTCGCCATTTTATTGCTCCAGGTAGCAATAAAGTCTAAAATATATGTTCCTATAAAAATACTCGTAAACTCGAAAATTTCATAATACAAATAGGCGCAAACTGACTATAGCTGCCTTTACACTGCCTCTGTTACGACATCTAGTATACGATAGGGGGCATTTTCACATTGGCACCAGCGCGAAACCGACACGATATCGGCGGTAAGCTGATGTATACGATGTCGTACACTAGATGTTTTCACACTGTGTCGATGCCGACACCAATATTTTTATTCGTAATTTAAGTAATAAGGAGACAGAAAGTAGACTTTTTATTTCCTTTTTACAAAGAAAATTACAAATAATACAGTATCACTACATAGTATAAAACAAAGTCGCTTCCCGCGTCTGTCTATGTATGTATGCTTAGATCTTTAAAACTACGCAACGGATTTTGAAGCGGTTTTTTTAAATAGGTAGAGTGATTCAAGAGGAACGTTTATATTTATATAATACATGCATAATATTGTAGAGAAACACTGATAAATTTACAATAATGTAACCCAAGGTGTAAAAAATAGAAATGGTATAGCAAACAAAACACAACTGACACAACTGACAGCTAAACGGAATGTTTGAAAATTTGACATTTGGAAATTGATAAGAGTAACAGACTTCCTGTTGGCCAAAGGGTAATACGATTGGACTGCGGTCAGACCGACGCAAGTTCAAATCCAAGGCGATAAGCTTTTTGCTACTTTTTATTTTGAATTTTTCTTTTTATTTAGGGGTTTGTAGGGGTTTGTAATTTTCCGTGCGAAGCCGGGGCGGGTCGCTCGTTTACAATATAACAAAATACACATGAAACAATTGAGCTATCTACAAACCGTTGCTATTAGACTAGTCTAAATTTTTTCTAGCTCTAGCGTCTAGTTCTAGATTTTTTTTGTTCTAAGTCGTATACACCTACTGTTACATTGACCAGTGTCATGTTGTTGCTGAATAAATATTTTCTTATTCTTATTCGAGCCAATGATCATATTATGTCGTTATCGTGTAGGTGTCGGTATCAGTGAAAATGCCTAATGTTGAATTATGTGAGAGCCAATTCTTTGGCTGCTTTTTCGGCAATTAAAACTATTATTTCAGTTCCTTTTATAATTTGTATTGTGCGAAAAGCTAACAATATTTAAATGGTCAAGCTCTTACGTTTTAAAAAGTTTTACTATACGTAGCATGACAAATACCTCTTGAAGACGTGCCCTGTGAGGCATCGCATTCTGAGACGTCAAGATGCACTGACCAACACCCTTCAAACCGGAACACAGTAGCACAACACTACTTATCTACTACTAAACCTACAAAATTCATCTCATCTCGAATCACAGTCAGCTTCATTTTCATTCAAATTTTCATACAAATATGCCAGGAAAACTTATGAAACAGCTACAGTAAAGATAACACGAACAGAATGAATCATTAATATTCTTTTCACGTTCAGCCCGACCTAAATATTTACAAATTAACATACGCCCCACGTCGAAATAATAAGTAGGGATGTACCTTTGAAATTCCGATATTGTGTACCGTTTGTGGTACGGGTTGTGATGCACTGAGGGACGCGCACTTTATTTTTAAACAGTTTTAATACTCTTTAGTTAAATAAAGGTAATTGTTTAATTACAACATAAGATTGAGACGCGGAGAACGAATATGCGTTCATCTTAAAATAACTTAGAAATACGAAACATTTATTGTAGAACTGTGTACAGGAGATCTTAGAATAGTTTCAACAGTCTACTCATTTCGGGCGTACCATTTCTTAATCACAGATCACATCTTAACCATCTAATAACAGCCAAAAACTTGTTACATGGTATTATAACACTCTTCCAGAGTATAGTGTGCTTTACTAATAAGCCATCTTCTTAGCCTAAGTCTAAGCCTAAGCCTTAGCCTAACTTAAATTTACCAAAAGGTTCACAACGATCTGACTCAGCACCCTTGAGTATTTCGGACGCATTGCTAGGCAACCCAGACAGCTTGAAATAACTAACCATCACGGGGAAAGTCGATGGACGAAGATCCAGAGGACGCAGCCCTATGCGCGGGACATAGCAAGTGCGTACCTTTCTCAACTCCTTTGGGTATGTCGAGAAATAGTCGAGAAGGCATTATTGCCGCGGACCTATTGCCACAGCAACATCGCCTTTATTCTCACTAGCGAGCAAGGGCATGAATTTGGGTCGGGAGCCGAGACATAGGCATGATCGTGTTCACACTATGCTCGTGCCCACTTCCCTATGTAAGTCCCTGCTGTCTGCGGCATAGTGTGAACGCAACAACAAGGCAATCCATGTCGCAGGGGACCGCAAGCGATGGAAGAACCTTATAGAAGAAAAAGTCATGAAGAGAGGTCGCGACCCTTACAATAAGTGACATTGTAATAACTTTACTCCCCTTTACATACGTTATCGATGGGGCTTGTCATACATAACTCAGTATCATTTCTAACCAAATAACAAATAGTTTCGGGCGCGTGCTGTGGTTTTTTTTCAATTATTTTTGTACCGCAACAATAGTTTTACGTAAAGCCTTGGCTGTTTGAAAAGCGATGACCGTTATATTACGGCTTTATCAGAATATGAACTCGGTAGCCTCAATTTGCAGAGTCGTTTGTAATCCTGCTGGTTTGAAAAATTGCCCAGACTTTTTTTTTATATTTGATACAGAAGACATCATATTATACGGTGGTGGTCTAGTGGTAGCGAGCGACCCTGCCTTCCAATCTTAAGGTCGTGTGTTCAAACCCACTCGTGCACCAATGAGTAAAAAACTCCCCTCTGACGCTGTATAAATCAACTGGATTAGATGCAAAGGCCTACTTATAGATAAGTGAAATATCTCGTTTGTATAAAGTTAATTTTTGATACAGATTATAGACACACGCCTTAGTCAGCTCCGCTTTCATAAATATGGAGACACTACTGGGTGTTAGCCATTCATGCCATTTATGCACTGAATGCGAACTGACCAAACTCTAGCTCAATGCCCGTACGGGCAGATTGCAAGAAAGAAAGGAGATATTAAAAAAAAACGTGTGGCACTCGGAGACTGCCGCGGTAAATCTATTGCATAGCATTATTTATCGTATCACCGCTGTGCCGGTCGGAGTGGGTGGTGTTAGGTTATTTTCGTTACGGAATTTCTGGATTCGGTCTCCACGCTCAAGGCCCGCGATAGAACGTATTGACGATGTCTTTCCTGTGGATATGGCTGACTAGGCTGAGAGGATGGTATAGGTGCTGGGCAAACTTACTCCATCCAAAACACTGTCCCAGGCACTACAATATCCCGTTAAGAGTAGGCATAGGTTGCCTCCTGACGCTGTATAAATCATCTTCAATAATGTAAAGGCCTATTATTCTATCCTACTAAATTATAAACGCGAAACGCGTAAGTATGGGTGGATGTTTGTTACTCTTTCACGTAAAAACTACTGATCCGATTTTAATGAAACTTGGAATATATATTGCCCGTGACCTGGATTTACACATAGGCTACTTTTTATCCCGAAAAATCAACGGCATCCAACCGGACGCGAACGAAGTCGCGGGCGGAAGCTAGTCTTCAATAAACACGCCTTTTTGCATACCGTCATACCACTGACCGATTTGTAGAAATCATGCTAGTGAAGTGCGGATTCGATTCAGGTTGAACGTATAAATTTTGCATGGGATTGAAAACGAGAATGCATTGCTCGATTTTGCCTCTCGCCGATTCCGGATCCAATATCTCAGGCCCAGCAGATTTCGACGATAGATTTGTTCTATAAAACACTTTATAAAACCTGCAAGCAATAACGGAGACCTTGGAGTCAATTGCGTTTTCAACATAAGTAACTACTAGTGCCTGATAATAAAACCACACCCACAATAAATGCAACGACATGAAAGATATAGTTGTACTTAAGGGTGAAAATTGCTGCCTATTTCTAGCTGTTTATCCACATATACAAAAAAAATAAAAAAAATATGCAAAGCGTTTTATTTCCAAGATTTGCTCTAATAGAGAAGCACGACAGAGAAACATTATCTCGATGAAAAAACATCCCAAAGTTACCTCTTTTCTAGGATTACAACTTACGACGTTAGTTTTTTGAATTCCGCAGACCTATGTTTTTTTTTATATAATCTCTACCCACTACACAGAGGGGGAAACCCTATGTCCATTTCATAAACCCCTGAAGGCTCGTAATCCTCTTAATGAGGGAACAGGTTAGCGGTCACAACAGCTCTATCAATCTGCTGTCACCACCAGCAGATTGTGAACTCTTCGGATGGAAACTTTTCGTCATTTCTCAAATCACAGTTTTCTTTTAGTAAGCGACGGTGTTTAAAAGTTTATCTCACTACAACGTCATAGATAATAGAAAACAAAGAACTACTTTTGTAGCACGAAAAATATAAACCGTCCAACTAGGTAGACAGTGTGGTTCGTCGGTTGGTAGACGAAAATATCGTGTTTTTTCATGCCTCATCGTCGCGCGTCGTCGGGTTTCCTCAAAACCTGGTTTGAACTCGTTAATGACATAAACTTCAAACCAAACTGAGGATTACTGAGCGAATGTTGTGCCATCGAGTTTCGAGATCCATTTTCAAACAACATTATCGTATCTTGACAAACATCTTCAGAATCACGTCCACTAAGAACTCCTGAAAACCAGCGCTAAAGGAGCCATTTTAGCATTTGCTGATTTAATGTTTATTTCATTGTCTTTGTATGTGTTTTTGCGTAAATGAAATAATTTATATTTCTATAACTTACTCTTTGCTGAGCAAATGCTAGAAGAGGTTTGACTCTATCAATTGTGTAGTTAGCAAACTCGACGAAGTTTTTAGATGCACCGAAAGACCATGGCCTATTTCCAATGAGGTAACAAACACCGCGCAGGTGCCCCATCTACTTTCCCACATAAATAAATCCTTGTCGCAAGCAGCACAAATCTCTGATTTATATTTTGCCTGAGGTTTTTTTCCTATTTATATTTCGCGTGATATGAATAACGTTATTGATGGCTTAGTTCACTCAGTTATTTGACGCGAATGATTTATAGCTAGTTCTGTTTTGGGTGCAGGTTATTGGTACACGCTGAATACTTCCGTGGTAGGAATATTATCTTCCTAATGCGCTATTTCATCAACGCATTTTACTCCAGATTAAAACTATCTGAGTTTTCATGAGAGTATATTTGCAAACTGTTCTTATATAAATGCTAGGTGCCGCCCGCGACTTTGTTCGCGTCCCGTTGAATCCCGTTGATTTTTCGAGATAAAAAGTAGCCTATGTGTTAATCCAGGTCACGGGCAATATATATTTCAAGTTTCATCCAAATCAGATCAGTAGTTTTTACGTGAAAGAGTAACAAACATCCATCCATCCATCCATCCATACCTACTTACAAACTTTCGCGTTTATAATATTAGTAGGATAGGATAGGATTCATAGTCATTTCACACAACGCTTTCTAGTCCCAAAGTAAGCAAAGTTTTCACTATGGGAAAGTAGGTTGCTGATAGAATACATTAATCCTTTTTTTTGTAAATACAGGATGTTTCTATGTTACATAATAACATAGAAACATCCAGATAAAAATGTATGTTGTATTTTAAATGATAATAATTAAAATTGTTCCGAAAATACTAACATAGTATCTACTGACATGACATAATGATATATTATCTTTTATTATTATAATAATCTTAATTTAATAAAATATAACCGGTATTGAAAATATTTATATTAAAAAATAACTTTGCAACATTTGTTTGACCTACGTATTTCATTGATAACATGCACCGCCCCGAGCTATAAGTTGAATTTTCAAAACCATTTATTTCAACATTTACTTTACACTCCACAGCCATTATTTTAATACTAACGGATAAAATTTCGATCTGTTATTCAAGTTTGCGTAGAAGTTTGAACTGTTCAAATAACTTTAAAACTAAATCGGTTGAGAAACTGTTTTTAAATCGTGCCATTTGTCTCGACACTGCGTGCTGAAATACCTAACTTCAGATGAAACTCACACCTTGTTTTGAGGCTTGGAATATTTACACCTTGTTTTGTCTTTTTCGATTGAATTTGAATCTGCTTGTCCATGCAAAAAACAAAACACGGCGTAACTATTGCTGCATCGAGTTTATTGAAAACTAGGTACAACAAAACCAGTTTCACAAACTTAGAGGGTTAAAGTATCTAAGAAAAACTTGTAATACTGATTACAAGTTGGAAAACTTGTAATACTGATTACAAGTTGGAAAACTTGTAATACTGATTACAAGTTGGAAAACTTGTAATACTGATTACAAGTTGGAAAACTTGTAATACTGATTACAAGTTGGAAAACTTGTAATACTGATTACAAGTTTTTATAAGAAAATTTAGCTCGTAATAAAATGTGCGCGATTCCATCATATTCGTTACGAAAAACACTAGATGGCATTAAAATCAATAGCTGGCGCCACTGAAAACCAGCGCCTGGGCAGGGTCCTCACATATCTGACATAGCATGGTCTCTGGCACCATGCGGAGTGGTGGCCACTTTTGTTATTTTAATTTTAAATTTTAAGATTGAATACTCTAATACTGTACCTACCTGGCATTAAGCTGAGCTGTGACCCGTTTTGGCTCACGCATGCACCAGCACGTCGGGTTTGCACCTAGACAGGTAGGTATATAATATATATACCTACCTTTATTATGTTCTAATTTATGTTTTTTTTTTTTTTTTTTTTTATTCACGGACACTTAACACAACGCCTTCTAGTCCCAAACTAAGCAAAGCTTGTACGATGGAAACTAGATGGCTGATAGAATACATACATACATTTTTTTTTGTAAATACATACATACTTATAATACATAGAAACACCCAGACACAGAACAAACATCTATGTTTGTATTTCTTAGGTTTCTACCTATGTTACTTTCTTTTTGTTGTGCTGTTATGTATGTATAGTGTGTCCAAAATAAATGTATTTTCTTTCTTTCTTTTTTCTTTCTTTACCTATTTTGTAAAAATAAGAAAATAAAAAAATTATATTCTATTTTATTTGAAAATTCTGGTGATACAAACTTTACGTGACCATGATCGAATGCGAAACTGGTACACTCCATTGGGCATAGCTTTATTTTCACCACAAACAGGAATGTATCTTATTTCCGTAACCCAACACTTGTACTATTACCCAAGGAGCTGTTAAGCCGAAAGTAATAATGGGCTGATGAAACCATAAAGTGGGCCATTTGCAACCGCAGCCTTTTAATTAGTGAACCGCGAATCTAGACGCAGACGAAGGGTAAATAGATGAAGATCATGAGTTAAAAGGAATGTTTGCAGTTAGCTTTTAAGTAAAGTCATATCTAAAAGCTTCATCATCATCATCATCATCAACCTATATCGGTCCACTGCTGGACGTAGGTCTCTCCCAAGACGCGCCACTGAGCCGGGTCTTCGGCTCTTCTCATCCAGTGTTTGCCAGCTACATGTCTCAGATCGTCACCCCACCTAGCCGGAGGGCGTCTTACACTACGCTTGCCTAAACGCGGTCTCCACTCGAGTATTACTTTGCTCCAACGATTGTCAGTTCTGCGGCAAACATGGCCGGCCCACTGCCACTTCAGCTTACTTATCCTCTTAAAGCTTTCTATTAGCCTATTAGTATATTTTAGGCATGCTCCACCTTAGGCTGCAGCTACACTTACCATCACGAGTGCTAATTAAAAAAACCGTCGATTTTAAACATGTAATAAATAAACTCGATGTAAGTTTCGAATAATAGTTACACCGTGTTTTGTGTTTTTGTCTGTTGCATTGACAAGAAAATTAAAATTAGACAAAGGCAAAGAACGATGCAACAATTGCAATGAATGAATGAATGAGTGAATGATTTACTTGCGTGAAGAATGGTACGTGGCCTAGATACATCGAGATTATTAATAATGGGGTTAGAGTTAATTTAAATGACTTTGTAAACAATCACAAATTATTATTTTTTACGTTTAAATTGAGGTAAATTGAGTGATAAAACAAAATAGTAAATTTAAAAAAAACTCTTTAGTGATTTTCTGAAATATTCCAGAAATCGCCACTAAAAAATCTCTACCAGTGGGGATTTCAGTTCTTTTTTTCCAGAAATCCCCACTGCTATGACGTAGCATATCGTACAATTAAACAATAGATGCGGTCCTATGCGGTCGTTTTAAAGTTTAACGTCCACTGTGAAGTCTTTATAACGTCCAAGTGTTTTAATTGAAGTTTGCAATGTTGTTTTATTGGTGTTTTTATTGGATGAAATAAAAACACTCAGTACCATCGTACACTGTAACTGGAGCAGGACGTGATTTCTTGAAAGGTTATAATAACTAAATACAAATACAAATCTTTTATTTTTATACCATATAGGCAACCGTGTGACCACAATCTCACCTGATGTTAAGCAATGATGTGGTCGACGATGTAGCACGGTTACCTAGAAAATACCTGTTCACTCTACTCTAGAAAACTTCCAAATTATAGTCATTCGGGAACACAGACACGAGTTCCACTTTTTGGCTGTCCGGCGTCCGCATAATAAATGTAGACGCAAATCTAAATATGTATATAAAACTCTTTTGAAGCTGACAGACAATCAACGCACAGCCTAAACTATAGAATAGAATAGAATAGAAAATAATTTATTTGCAACACAAGTAAAAAGTGACATAAGTAGGTAGACTAAACCACAGATTATATAATACACTAAACTAAAAAATAAGATATAAAAATAAACAAATAAAAGAAACCATAACGTAGCTAAAATAACAAAACTAATCATCGTGCTGCAAAATGGATCCTAACTTTGCATAATGCGGGTTGAGAACAACCCACGCTGGTCTTCCGTTAGGACCAATTTCGATGAGCGGACGTAAACTATGGAACTAAGTGTAAAAACAAGAACAATAAATAAACAATAAACAAAAATGTGCAAAAAAAGAATAGCTAAAAAAAAACAGTCAAAACAAACTCAAAACCTATAACTAAACCTATAAGTCCTATAGTAAATTAAATTTTGCGACATCGTGGTGAAGGTGGGTGAATGACCTGCATTGCGGTGTTGTTTGGCACCTACTATAGAGGTAAGAAATTTGGAGGGTAGTATCATTGTATAATGTTGGGGTGCACTAAGAAAGGAATTTTGAAAAGTCGCAATAGGTAAAATTTTAACCAAAAAATGCGTATGCTGCTACCACGCAAGCAAAGACGCGGGCGACAGCTAGTACGTGCAAATATGAAATCTAACTGTTGACTCGGAATATTTCTTATTCCACATTTTGTAGAACAGCGAAAAAAAACTAAATAGTATAGTTTTTTTTTATAAATAAAGGTTCATGACCAAAACCATTAAGTTTATTGTCCCATATAAAAAATGCTTTTTCTTATTTAAATTTTGTAGAATAGGGATACGATTTAGTTTTTGTTATACCCTTTATAGATAAAGTTTCATGACCAAAACCATTAAAAGATTATTTGTCCCAAATAAAAAATACTATTTCTTATTCAAAAATAAATAAATACAGTGAAAAGCTTATAAAACGATTTATTACAAACTCAGTTCATAGTTCAATAACTGGAGTGCAAGCCGATCAATGATCATACATCACATAGATACGACGCTCAAACAATATTCCTTTAAGTTTTATCTCTGGGTTTTAAAGAGTCATAATATAGTACAGCGCTCTGGAAATGTAAACAGGGTTACGAGACCATACTACAATGAAATACCATCTTAATTTAGAGTTTACACTGTGCGGCAACGCGGTAACTCTACGTCGAGACCTGTTTGCTGCGAAATGTACTACTAAGTATCCTAAATGTCATTCTTGAAAAGAGTGGAAGAAAATGAGGTTTTGTTATTGCTCACAATATGAACAACACTAATACAAGAGTGAATAAAGTGTCTTCTAGACCGTCTTGCTCCATCGTTGGCTTCACTTTCGCTTACCATCAGTTGAGATTTAAGTCAAAAGATGGCCTATTCAATATTTAAAAAGAGCTCAATAACATAGCACATTTTATATGTTTTTTTAAACACCCTCACAACACTTTTATCCAAAACTTTGGAAGTACTTTGGTAGTCGTTTAGTGACGGTCGTTATTTTTACTTAATAACATTAGCGAGTTTTGTGGTGACGAGTTGTACCTAAATGTATTTGAACCTAAAGTTTAATTTACCAAGCAGAACGTAAGAATATGACGGCCAGATGATAGGTCGTTACACTTGTGTGGGCTATTCTTAAACATATTTTATAATCTTCTCGTAAAAAAAATACTGTTTGGACTGTTCAAGATCTCAGTTCATACAAAACCGGTCTAATTCGGTCACAGAACTTTATAGCTTGCTTGTTCCACTCCGCTGTGATACATTCCTTTCAGTTTGATATCCATTTTAAAGATATTTATTGGATGTCAGTAAGATATTGGATCAGTCTGAATGATGGCTCTCGTAATGGATAGGTGCATTATGGTCTCCGCATCGTTATCCCTTGGATAAAGGGCGTAGTACGAGTATATTTGACATTTGAAGGTAACATACAACATGATATTTCATAGTCCGGTCAATTTAGAAGATTCGATCGGTTTCGAAGGTGCATAAAGTCCCAACAAGCTGAAAATCAGTGAAATTGTTCAAAACATAATTATAAACAAAATATGTAAGTTCCTCATCATTCCCGTGTAGGGAAAAATTTTTATGCACGTTCACCCTCATTTTTTGGTCTAAATTGACCGGATTATCAGCTACATAATTTTCTAGAAATTATGTAAAATTATGAAATTATGTGAAAGTAGAATAGAATAGAATGTTTTTATTTTGTTATTTTACAGAGGTTATGTATTACAAAATTAAAAATCTTAAAACTAATAATAATAGTCCTTTACATCTATTCAAGATGATTTATACAGCGTCAGGAGGCAACCTATGCCTACACTTAACGACACACTGTAGTGCCTGGGACAATGTTTTAGATGGAGTAGGCTTTCCCACTACCTATACCATCCTCTCAGCCTAGTCAGACATATCCACAGCAAAGACAAGGTCAATACGTGCTGACTAAGCCAAGGGTTTCCTCACGATGTTTTCCTTCACCGTTAAGCTCGTGTCAATGCGCATATAAATTTTCCGAAACGAAAAATCCATAAATGCACGGCCGGGATTCGAACCCACGAAAGATCGAAAGTCGAGGTGCAATCCCACTCGACCAACACGGTTTAAAAAAAACTATGATTGAGAATAACAAAACTACATCTGAGAGCTTCCGTGCTTCGGAGGGCACGTTAAACTGCCAGTCCCGGCTCTAGCAGTCGTCAAGCCACGACGGAGGCCTTAAGGCGGCCTAAAAACTACGTCACCAGAGTTTGGCCACTAATTCATACGAGCCTGTTTGCTACATAACTAACGCATTGATTTTCTGTTCTATATCGATAGCAAAATAACAACAAAATCAAAGCATACAGAGTACGGACCTTAGAATGGCACAGCTCAAAGGCCACGATGCAACGCTTTGATACATACCGATGCATATTCATGGCGAGGGACAATCACGAGGGCGTTCTCTTTTTGTTTCCGCCTGTTCGATCGACGATATCTACTCACGGACTTTGGGTATGGCGAACGGGAGACTCTTTCTTATTTTTTTAGGTTATGATGCAGTTTTGGTAAGCAGGCTTACGGCCTATCGTACGGAGCTTCTGTGTTACAAGCATTTGCAATACCTTGCCTAAGGCATTTCAAGAACTATTTTATATTTTTGGAGGTGTATTATGAAACTTACTGGGACAGTTATTATACTAGTAAGCCTATTTAAAAATTAACTAAATAAACCATAACAGATAGAAAGATAACCTAGTGGTTGTATGTACCGGTGGGGTATCAGTCTCACAAGATCAGTCCGTTCGTAAATGGATGTTTTGCTCATTAGTGGACGGAATCATGATGCCTAAGTCTGAATGATAAAGATATTTCTACCACTATGCGTTTTGGTGACGAAAATATATATCGATAACGATGATTTGATTACGTTGGACAAACTCTACATCCGTGTGTACGCATAGCACAAAAACAAGACAAATTGCGCTATTTGTTTGCGATTGTCCGCCCGATACTGTTGCCCGGTTTACCCAAATGAACAATGTACAGGAATTGTTTGGGAATATAAAAAACTGTGTGTAGCGAACACTTAGCTAATATTATAGCTAAATCAGAGCAACAATTTCTACAAATATAATACTCAGTAAATACGTAGGGTTGGTATCCCACATACTTAGTGGGGATTTCCGGAAAATAATCCAGAAATCCCCATTGCTACGTCGTAGAGAAGCTACGTCGTAGCAGTGGGGATTTCTGGAATATATCCATTAATTTATGCTAATTTTAGCTAATTTAGTAATTTTTTATGCCATCTATTAGCCACAAATAGGCGTCTAACTCAGCATTTGTTGTGTCTTACAACACAACGCTTCCGTTCCGCTTTAGAATAAACAGCTAAAGATAAAATAACCGAGTCGATAAAATGAAGAAGAAAATAAGATTTGAAGACATGAAGCTGAGGTACATTACTTATAAGGCTGCGAGTTTGAGATGAACTTTCCTATTTGATCAAGCCCATAGTGAGTGATTGGCTGTTCTGTCGGTTGTATAGTATACCCTGTATACCATAGATATACCTAACTCAATATACCTATCAATTATTCGTGCCCTTGTGTAACATTTGGCTGGTTGCTTGGTAAAAGTAATGGGACTGCAGCGTCTTAAAAAAATTAACAAAATCAAGAAATTTTTTGTGGTCTATTACAAATTTTCTAGATATTGGACATTTTAAGACATGGTTTTTCATAGTACTACTGCTTTTATTGCCAGCAGTTGCCCAGCAGTGGGACAAAATAGATTGCCAAAAAATATGTTGATTATGATACCAAAAGTCACGAAGCCATGTTTTTTTAGTCAATATTTCACGTTGACGTTTCACATGAAAACCTCTATTGCCTTTACTTCACTTCGCCTTGTGCTATGTTCAATGTCCACTATTCGGTACCCATCCTACTAATATTATAAACGCGAAAGTTTGTAAGTATGGATGGATGTTTGTTACTCTTTCACGTAAAAACTACTGATCCGATTTGGATGTAACTTGGAATATATATTGTCCGTGACTTGGATTAACACATAGGCTACTTTTTATCCCGAAAAATCAACGGGATCCAACAGGACGCGAACGAAGTCACGGGCGGCACCTAGTTAAAATATAATTAAGTAGGAAAACCAAATATTCTGTGTCAGTAATATCTTTGCTTATAGCTTATAACTTAACTTTGTATCCTAATAGTAATTTCGATTTACGATAATGGCCAACCATAACGGACATCGTCACTCAAGGTTTGACGGCTGCTCGTTGCCATAGATAATAAATAAATACGGCAAAATCAAGCTCATGTTATTGGCCCAGACTCGGAGGTTGTTGTGTATAAAAAATTTTTGAAGTCAATTTGTATATTAGGAGACACTTTTTTTGTTACAAATTTTATACTATAAGGTAGTAGTTTTGAAGTCTTTTGCATATCTGTGTAAGGACCGAATACTGCTTGCCGCTTTTTTGCAAAAATTTCAAAAAAAAATATCATGTTTCTAAGAAAATACTTTAGCTAACTTACTAATACAGTATACTAAAGAATATTCGATACCTAGGACCCTTATTCAAAAAGCTTTCTTAACCTATCTGTAACCGTTCGCCCTCTCTTGTACACACAAACCCTTTATAAATCGGTCGGGGTCCTTAACGACCCTAGGACAGACGTCGATAGGACCCTTAATGGCCTGTTACTTTTTATACCCATCCTGAGGTGCCCGACACTTAAACGCATGGGTAAATTTTTATTCATAAAGATTTTTGGTAGATTTTATGAGAGAAAGTTATGGTGTTGGACCTAAAATGTGTTGTTTGGATTTAGAAAATGTTTGTTAACAAATTTTCGAAATAGGCGGGTAAATTAAAAAATACTGTGTTAGCTTGTGTGTGTGTTTGTCATGAAACATTGCGGAACAAAGAATTAGTATTTACTTTTGTTTTGTACACAGAATAAACTTGTTTGTTTCAATGTTTGTAAGTGGGTTAAAAAATCATACGTAAAAATATAAATATAATAAAATTAGTTTCAAACTATGGAAAAATGTCTGCTTTAAGCAATAATCTTGTGACTCTAAGCTATGATATTTTTGCAGCTCAAAAATTTAAGTTCAATCACAAAGTTTTATTTCCAAGAATATTTATTTAATAGTATTTATACAGTTGTCAGTATGCATAATGACAGATGGACAAAAATAGTAACAAGATGGAAAGGTCCCACAGAAACGAGAAGAGCAGGTAGACCAAACACTAGATGGACAGACAATATACAAAAGGGAACAGATACCACGCCATGGCTAGACCTTGCTCAGGATAGAGACAGCTGGAGAAAACTGGAGGAGGCCTTTACCCAAGAGGGGTACTAACTAATTTAATAAATTTAGTTTTTAATATTTAAATTAACTTGTTTTAATATGTAATAGTTAGTAGGAATAAAAGCCTTTTTTATTTTTATTTTTATTAATTTTATTTATACAGTTGACAGAATTTTATATGCAGTTCTAGTTTCACAGCATTCACCTTTATCAGTTGTTATTCGCATTATTCTAAGCCTTCAGGCAATTATAAACTGTATAGAAACATCAATATGGTTGTACTTTGAGTGTACCGGGTCCAGTCACCACAAATCACGTCCAATGCGATACTCGCAATGAATGTATGCCATTATTGGAGCGAAACCACGTGGGTTGATATCACACCTAAACAAGCATTATATAGATTGAAACAAATTTGAGTAACATAGTTCTAAAATCTTTTCAATTGTACTTATTCTACTTCAATTGTACGCGAGTAACATCCAGACACAGAACAAACATCTATATTGGCACACACAAATTATTGTTCTCGGTGGGGATCGAACCCCCGACTCACACACAGCACGGAAAAACTTGTCAAAACTTGGTATACTACATAGTCTAGCAGCTTGGACGAACCTAGCAGTTTCCCCTCCAGGTTTGAAATCGTAACTTCTACCTTACATTATTTCACACGACACATCCATTGAGGACGCTTCTTGCCAGACATTGCACTGTCACATAATATTTCCGTAGAGCCTACGTAGCTACGAACCGCTACGAACTGCTACGCCGTAGCACAATGCTACAACAGTGTAACTTAGTGCGTATATCACTATCTGGGTATAGTGTAGTATTTAGGGCAGAGTTAACGTGCACACCTGCTTACAATTTAACTTGCTGAAATACATCCAAATGGGACGACATGACGAATGTGCGGCTTTATACATGCACACGGTCGCTGAGAAATGGCAAAGCAATTTACAGGCGACAGGCGTCATGGCTCAGTAGGTAGTAGCTCTGCCTTCCGTGCTGTGGGCTGTGGATTCGATCCCCACCGAGAACAAAAATTTGTGTGTGGCAAACATAGATGTTTGTTCTGTGTCTGGATGTGACTATGTACTATAAGTATGTATTTACAAAAAAAAGTATAGAGTTATTTTATCAGTCATTTAGTTCCCATAGTACAAGCTTAACACAACGCCCTCTAGTCCCAAACTAAGCATAGTTTGGGACTAGAGGGCGTTGTGTTAAATGTCAGTGAATATTTTTTTATTTAATATTTGTTATTTGACACGTAATCGCATCATTATTTTATTCATGTTCAATTGATTTGAATTTTAACTCTGTGACATTACAGTTAGTAATTAGTACCTACCTAATAATATTGCATGCATTTAGTAGAATATGGTAGAAACCAATGTAAACAATCTCCTCAAGGCCAACCCAAACTGTGATGTGTTCGCGGACAACTAGCCACAAATTATGGCGGAATTATACTGCGAGGCAATAATAGTATAATAATCTTTGTATTTGACATTATATTGACTCTTTCACATTTTATTTTTATTTATTAATTTAATGAATTTTATTGTATTACTATTACTTATGACTTACACCTAATTTGACTGTTTTAATAATAACACCTTTAAATTTGTATGTATATATAGTTCTATAATTTAATATGTATGTTATAATAATTAGTGTAATTGGTTTATCACCGTATAAATAAATAAATAAACACCCTGACATCCCCTATCCACCCATATTCGCATAAATAAACACCCTGACATCCCATATCCACCCATATTCGCATAAATAAACACCCTGACATCCCCTATCTACCCATATTTGCATAAAAAAACACCCTGGCATCCCCTATCCACCCATATTCGCATAAATAAACACCCTGACATCCCCTATCTACCCATGTTTGCATAAAAAAACACCCTGACATCCCCTATCCACCCATATTCGCATAAATAAACACCCTGACATCCTATATCCACCCATATTCGCATAAATAAACACCCTGACATCCCCTATCTACCCATATTTGCATAAAAAAACACCCTGACATCCCCTATCCACCCATATTCGCATAAATAAACACCCTGACATCCTATATCCACCCATATTCGCATAAATAAACACCCTGACATCCCCTATCTACCCATATTCGCATAAAAAAACACCCTGACATCCCCTATCTACCCATATTTGCATAAAAAAACACCCTGACATCCCCTATCCACCCATATTCGCATAAATAAACACCCTGACATCCTATATCCACCCATATTCGCATAAATAAACACCCTGACATCCCCTATCCACCCATATTCGCATAAATAAACACCCTGACATCCTCTATCCACACATTTTCGCAATACGCCTAAAAACTCCGTCAAAAGAGTTGGCCACTAACTCATACGAGCTTGCTTTCTTAGCACTAGCCATTTGTGTGAAATTTTAAATTAAAAAAATATAGTAACCTGTGACCCATTGGATTCGAGTTTTTTCTTTTCTGGGAGCAACATTAGCAGTTTTATTTCAATTATTTTTTTTGTGTTTTTATGCGTGTTACTGTTTAACTTGTAATCAGGTACATGTGACAAGGCGCCGTCGTGTTTATTCGCGCACGGAACACCGAGCCTGACGTTATGAGAAGGCTGGGTTTGAATTAAAACGATTCGTAAATGGGATTAGATTTTCTGTCTGTTTTAAACTTAGTTATAGAAAATTTGTAAATGTAACTAAAACTCTAGTTTTTAAGTAATTCTATAGTTTACGTGTGGTTTAGGTAAGCGTAGTGTAGGACGCCCTCCGACAAGGTCAGACGATGATTTGCGATATGTAGCTGGCAAACACTGGATAAGAAGAGCCGAAGACAGTGCGTCTTGGGAGAGACCTACGTCCAGCTGTGGACTGATATAGGTTCATGATGATGATAGTTTGAACCGCAAGATCTTTCCTTAGCTATGTTCTTTCTATAGATATTATGTGACTATGGGTAAAAAGTTTATTGTATCTAGCAGAAACGAAGAATCTAAGTAATTTTCTTAGTAGGTACCAAATTTTTTTACCATCAAAAAAATAACTGATACTTTATGCTCTCAGAGTGATAGGCGCTGTGCAATGCATCACAGGGCATGTCCTCAGTGGATGTGCTCAGTGAGGCAATGCATCGTTATAGGCATTCGTTCCAGCAGATGGGTCATCGCTTATCCCGTCACTTAGAATTTAATGAATCACACTGAACCAGAAGAAGCAGTGTAGGAAGCGTTACATGGAGAATCGTTTTCTCTAGAGATGTAATGGGGGAATAAGTCCAACAGTGGGCTTCTACCACGCTGATAATGATAATGATGAGTATTATGTCACTGATATAAATTTAACTAATAATAACACAAGCACAAACGCCTTGCAACAGGTTTAGACAAGTTGTCAACACACAGCATCATAATTACCGCTAAGCCATTTATCATGCAACTCAATATTTTGATGCATTATTATAGATAATCAACGAGAACGTTGAATAATGTGATAACTGCCGACTGTAATTCAACCGCAGCTTTGATTTAATTCGCAGAAGCTGGTGAATATAGAATGGTGTGTGATGGAGCTTAACGGTGAAGGAAAACATCGTTAAGAAACCCTTGGTTAGTCAGCTCGGAGCCCCGATTCTGTACATTTGTTTTGGCTTTCGACTCGAGTATAGCACACGCCAACGCATTCGCAAAGCAACCCTTCACTTATGAGGGCATAGGTTGCGTCCTGACGCTCTATAAATCATCTTCAATAGATGTAACGGCCTGAGATGTACTATAGCCGAAACATAAACATTCGCATAGATATTACGTAGAATATAATGTACTATTTAGTTTTCTAGTTTCCATAGTACAATTTCCGCTTAGTTTGGGACTATCACACTGGAATATCACACGAGGATATCCACAGGAAAGACGAGGTTAATACGTGCGGAGGGGTTTCCTCACGATGTTTTCCTTCACCATTTAAGCTTGTGTTAATGCGCATATAAATTTTCTGAACGAAAAATCCATAATAGTAATAATAATAAATATATTTATTGCAAACATGGGTAATTAAACAGATGCCAGGGTTTTGCACAAAATACATTGTTCCGGCAAGCGTAGTGTAGGACGCCCTCCGGCTAGGTGGGGTGACGATCTGAGACATGTAGCTGGCAAACACTGGATGAGAAGAGCCGAAGACCGGGCTCAGTGGCGCATCTTAGGAGAGACCTACGTCCAGCAGTGGACCGATATAGGTTGATGATGATGATGATGATGATGATGATGATGATGACATGGTTCCGCCACATTCCGCTTTTGCATGCAATAATAAAACATTAAGCGTGTACAATAATTAACAAAACATAGAATTAATTGAAATGCCACTTGATTAGACAAAATTAAAAATATTTACACAAAACAAAACATGTCAAACGATCTTAGCAAACAATAATAAAAAAAAAGAAAAAAAAAAAAAAAAAATTGCCTGCAAATTCAAATTAAATTTCCAAAATATGAAAATGTCAAATCTGTTATAAATAAAATGTTATTAATCAAATCAATCATAATTGTCACTGAGGTATTCATTCACACTATAGTACATCTCGTCATTTAGCAGCTTTTTCACAGCCATTAATGCACGGCTGGGATTCGAACCCACGTTCTTCGGATCGAAAGTCGAGGTGCAATCCCACTCGGCCAACACGGCTGTATAGTACACCTAGCTTCGTAAAAAAAAACAAAAAGTGCATTCTGCCTTGGCGAGTCCACGGTTCTGCCGCGTCGTGCCTCAAATGGTAATGCCACTGGTGCAATGTATTGTCACAAATGATAATAGTGTTCCCGACATGTTGGAATTGTAATTGGTGCATTATGACGAAGCTTGCCGCATTGTAAAGCTCTTATTTACATTTGTATTAAGTTCAAATTCGCCAGCTTTTAGATGGCTTTCTGAAGGGTAATTCTTTTAATATTGCGTTTGGCTGCCAGCACACCTGGGGCATTATTCTGTATGACTTAGGAGATTCCTTGCCGTAACCGTATGACGTCACCGTAAGGAATGACATTTATGGCATAGGAAATACGGCATAGGCATAGGGCGATTTCACGCCGCTGTCTTGTCGTGCTGCGTAACGCGCTTGAATTGGTCATAGTGAATAAGGCCCCTGATGGTAAGTGTTAGCTTGAGCCTAAGATGAAGCACAGTTACCCATGATTCACCTATTTCCAATTGGTACTGATTTGGACCAGTTGAGCTATCTATAAATCGTTTGCAACGGTTTGTAGATAGCTCAACTGTTTCATGTGTATTTTGTTAATATTGTAAATATTGTAAATACTGTATTAGTAGTAATTTTCTTTGTGAATTAAATAATAAACCCACAAAATTACAAATTACAAAGATCCAATAGCAAAATTTGACTCTCACCTGTTTACTGTTTTCTTTTTTTATTTATTTATATAATTTTAATGTATGCCTACATTTGGATACTTAATACTATTATTACTTTAAATGTAATATAATATACTACACTCTAGTATAGGTAGGTAGAAATAGTTGTATCGTGGTGACCAGAGGCCAAATGTTTAAACTTCTCGCACTAACTAATCCTGAGCTTGTGTGTAGAAAACTTGTTACTTGAAAATGAACGAGATTATATCGATCAGGAAATACTGATGATGGTAGATTACAATTAGATCGCAATGATATTTTCACTAGTTTATAGAATTAACCCTTCGCTGGTTGGATTTTTCTTTTCGTTGATCAAATGACAACGTAATACCATTTTCATCATTTTTAGGAATATGACAGTCAACATGACTTCTCGAAAACATACAATACGTGTTTTGTTACTGTATATAGGGTGTAGATGCGCGGAAGGATGGCATTAAATTAAAACACGTTCGTTAATACCCAAATTCTAATATATAAGCTTTTAATTCCATACTTATAACGTATTATTTCACCTGATAACTGATAAGATCGGTATTTTTTTTGGATATTATATAATTTACTTCGAATTTTGAATTTGTTTTCTTTATCAATATATATACAAACTCTTTTGAAGCTGACATAGAATTAACACACAACCATATAAAGTGTAGAGGTGCACTAAGAAAGGAATTTTAAAAGTCACACTCTAACGCGAGCATCGCCGCGGGAGACGGCTAGTTCACTATAAAATAGCAAACATAGATGTTACTTGATCAGCTCACTCATCATTCTTGTCTATCTTTAGCTTATCAGTGCAAAGAAGATAAATAAATAGGTGCTTAAATTCAAAAAAATATAAAATTAAGTTTGTTTTTATATTAACTAGTAAATTTTATACGATTGGTCTTTATCCATGTTTTATTTAATGTCGTACATACGTCTCCACCCTGTATTAGCGGAACCTTTTACTGTACGTATGAACTTTATGCTTCGTACAAGATTACATGTTTATACAGTGGTTTTGGAGTCCGAGGCTCAATTCTACAAAAAAACTTGTCAGCTGAAACGCAGCTCAATCGTAGCTTTTCATTTGTTTTGACTATACTCTACTAGTAAACAAAGATCCAACAAAGAAAGAGTTGGAACTTAATAGAACGTTAACCGTTGCAAATTAGTAGAATTAAGTCCGTGACCCAGTTTGGCATACGTTTTTTGTAGGTACTTTCAACTCACGTCCATCTTAACCTTTTTATGTTTCTTTTAAGGAAATTACTCAACATTTTGTAAGCCCATGTCGCTGTCACTGCAGCTGACTTCATTCACATCTTTTTTAAAATACACTTTCGTTTAATGAGAATAAAGACGAGTTTCGCTTGTAGGGCTTAAGAGAAAATAAGTATTTGAAACATGTGAGCAGAAATGTTAACAACTTACTGAAAGCCTTAAATTCCTAAAAAACTGTCAACTTCTTTTAAAATTTATAGAAAATAGCTTAGCAATTTATGTTCGATATCGTATAGGCGTATATGACACCTATACGATATCGTCGTAGAACTAATTTCAAACATTTAGGCCCTCCGCTCATGGAGCTACTCCTTGAATATTCAACATTTTAGCGCGGCTTTAAAAACTGCTCTATCATTGTCATTTGCATGACAACGAAAAAAGATGACAAAAGATTTAGCAATTATTATAGTTAGCTCAGCCTTACGGTTTCAGACATTTATTTCTCAAAAAAAAATACAATTCACTTATTTATGAGATATACAAGTGTTATGTTAAGTAAGTAACAAAGGTTAGAAATTCGTAAGTAGGTTAGGTACGAGTGTCAGAAGGACACAAGTAATGCTGGCTTATAAGGACTATGATAAATAAAATGCAATAAAGGTTCTTGATAATACTAAGTTAATGAGAACATAAATGTGGGTACATATGAAAAAACAAAAGTAAAGGGACACCAATTACGTATGGCGTCACAGTTTCTATCTCGTTAACATTGATGGCTATAAGCAAAGTGGAAGAAATAGTTGGTATAGTTTAGTGGGTTGCGTGTTATATTGCTTGGAGTGCTTTTTTTTGTAAGTAAGAATGTTATATAGATTTATATGTAGGCACATTAGGTATAAGATTAGGTCTTATTTAGTATGTAAAATTGTAAGGTTTTTTTAAATAGTTAGGCTCTCCACTTCAGAATCAGACTTTATCCAGCGGCCCTAAGATGCGCACCGCGAGATATTTGTCATGTCGTTCTGTCAAAACGTAAGCATTTTGTACCAGTTTAAGAACTATTGCATTATCTGTGGTAATGTTGTCGAGAAACCGCGCGTTTGAATTTTCAACTTTTGACATTTCTGCATGACTATTATCTCGTCCTCAGAGAGGTACGACGACTAAAAAGTGTCAAAAGTGTACATTATGGCGCGTTTTGTCGACACCATTAGGTACCACAGATAATGCAATAGTTCCTAAACTGGTACAAAATGCTTACATTTTGACAAAACGACATGACAAATATCTCGCGGTGCGCATCTTAGGCCCGTAGGTCTCAGATAGTACAATTAGAAGATCGATATGAATATACCCCTTAGTAAATTCTCCGGCAAGGTGAGGCGAAGAAGCTACTGGATGAGAAGAGCCGAAGACCGGGCTCAGTGGCGCGTCTTGGGAAAGACCTACGTCCAGCAGTGGACTGATATAGGTTAATGATGATGATGATGATATTCTAGAAGCTTGGTTGTTTAAGAGCGTATTACGCACCTGGTTGCTGGATCATGGGTTTTACACGGTTCGTGAATTCATGGAGTTAAAGTAAAATTGTATAGTTGCTATTAGACCTACCTAACTAATATAGAAAAATGTTTTGCATGCTATAATTTTAAAATAGCGAAATAATGGATCCTGTTATAATTTTATTTACCACCTGTTGTGTACCTATTTCAAGCAAATAAAGAAACTCTAACTCTAACTCTAACTCTTGGAGAAGAAGGTGAATGAAACACCTGTCAGCACGGCGCTAACAAAGATAACTCCGCTGACAATAATAACAAAAGTTTTGGTGACCAATGTTAATAAGTATTTATGTCTGCTACATAACGTTAGCCGTTTCTGAGAAACCTACAACTTAAGGTATTCAATCTCATGTTTTGGTTGAACCTCGAGTGAATTATATGTGGATGTTGAACTGAGTAATTCTCTAAGAAAACAGGGATTGTACCTGCCAGCTATGTACAGAACACCTTTGATGAATCTGATGAGGGTTGTACTAGTAGTAACACAAAGAGCTGTCTTGATGCCCGCAGATTTTGCATCTCATTCTGGCAGTCAGAAGACTCTTAAGAAATAATAATATATTTTTTTCACACTTGCTGCTCGACAACGTCCGATTACATGTCATGAAAGCAAGTCATTATTTGCCCCCTTTTTTCATACTTAGTAACTGTTATGTATTCTGTGACCTACAGGCATATAATATTGTATGAAATAGTAGATTATTTAACAAGGGGATAAAGCAGTGTCTTCTGTCGCGGGTGACGATTTAAATCGGGAGCGTAATGAAGGACTCGAGGTTTACTCCCGAGCGTAGCGAGGGTGTTAAAAACTTAAATCACGAGCGAAGCGAGGGATTTAACACGAGTCCTGAGTATAGCGAGGGATTTAAGTTCACCCAAGACTAAGACAGCTTTATCACCGAGGAAAATACTCTACTTTTCGTACCATTTGCGAAAAAATTAACACAATAATAATATGAGATAGCATTTTAGAACATACTTATTTATAAAAATAAATTAAAATAAACTTAACGTTTATGTATTTGAAGAAAACAAAAACGCGGCATTTTCCTAGACTAATATTTTTTTGTCGGAAAAGCAAAGGCATCAAACTCATACGGCCTGCATAATAAATGCGTATTCCTTTTTCAAAAAGATGTATAATGCTTTATATACAAACTCAATGGTGTAAACACAGATGTAGTTCAGTATAAATTGTATTCCAAATTTAAATCACTTTCTTCCCCTAGAGGATGAAAGAAATCCAGTACAATTTTCTCTCCCTGTTTTTAACAGATTAAAAATGACTATTGTTATGTTCGCTTTTTGTGGCATAGAATGTCACTTTTTTGAGCAAGTGGTACGAAAATCTCATTATAGCCCTGTCTCACAGGGCTATAATGAGATTTGAATTAGGAACGTCAAATTTTCTATGAAAACCTGTTAGCAATTAGCATAGATAGGTACTGAAACCAAAGAGATCTTATTTCAAATCGATGTGTGGAGGTCATTGACTCTTTCATCTTTTTTTCTTCTTTTATTAGTACACAGTAAGTTTTTTTTGTGGCGGTTTGAGGCTGAAGGCATTGTTCAAAAAAACTAATATTTTTAACGGGCACCCTAAAAATATTCAATAATAATAGGTACCAAGATAGTAAATAATTACTATCTTGGTACCTATTAATTAATTCACAATATTACTTATTACCTATTATTTGTGGGTGTAAGACCTTAGATACTTAGATAGGTAGGTAGGTACATTGTATAATTATCAAAATAAATGATTTTGGATTTCTGGAAATTCTGGATTGGAATTGGGATTGGTATTGGGTATGGTACTATCTAGATAGTATTATGATCTGTGGTAGTGTAGTGGTTTCTTCGATATTCAAACTTTTCTCAATAATAAACTACGTCCTACATACACACGACCAATATGCACTGTTTTTTGTTGTCTTGCAGTTTGTGTGAAAAGTAGAGTATTATCCTCTGGGACAAAGCTGTCTTTAGTCTCGGGCGACCTTGAATCCCTCTGTCACTACGGATCCTAGTTAACACCCTCTCGTAAACGCTCGGTTGTCAAACACTAGGATCCTCCGTGACTTCGGGATTCAAGAGCCCATTCGACGTTAACCCTTAGCCACCTGACGTGTTTTTGAGTTACACTACCACCTGACGTCGGTCATAGAGACCGCTTGCGTATTTACTATGTTTAATTATTTTTTATTTATATATTATTTTAAATGAAAGTCAAATATATATTTTTATTATATTTTTTATTAGTTTTAAGTTTTTAAACAATGAGAAGTCTTTATTTACTTATACTAAATCAACACATAAAATAAACATATGAAATTTTAGAAAAAAGAAGGACATTTGGATATATGAGATCTGAATAAGAATTTTAATTACTCCATATTATAATAAACCTATTTACTATCAGTCGAACATATTATCTTAAGTTTAAAATTATTTTTGGCTTAATCAAGGCACAATTATTATAAAATCACAAAATATAAAGTTTTACAAGTTGCGGCGACAATAAAGGCACATTTTTTGGCTACATTCAATGCAAATTGGATTTTTACATACGAAACACATATATGCTGTTTTACGCTTCTTCTTAGGGTCGCATGTTGAACAAGTCTTCCATTTTTCAGGATTGTTAGATGATGATGTGCTGGGCGTTTACTACGTAAATACTATGTAGTCAAAATGACATAACAACCTGACGTCGGTCACTCAGACCGCACACAAAATATAATTACCTATAATTCACAACTGCGCGCACGTCTGGAGCTGCCGAGCGCGTGGCGCGTACTGACGGGGGAGGGGAAAAAGTACAAGGACGCACGGTTGCACCGCGCGCATAGCAACAGATTTATTTTGAAAATAAAATCGCACGAGTCTCTGAGACCGACGTCAGGTGGTTAAGGGTTAAGACAGTGCTTTGTCCCCTAGGTTAATAATCTACTATTTTTTTATGAAAAAAGTGATAGTAAAGCAAACGAGTATTAAGTACACGCGAGAGAGAATCCAAAGAAAAAAAGAGCCCGACCAAATCTGGTTAACTCAAAGCACTTGAACACTATTGGTCATGCATGCGATGAAATTGCAACATCGTATCTAACAATTCTATTTTCCAAACTGAATTTGAGCGCAGCTAGCATCAAATTCGGAATTTAAGCACCATTTACACGGTGCTACATTAATTCCTCTTTTACTGCGGTATCAATACAATAGTTTCACAAACCGTCCGCGGCCCGTTTGATCCTATTTGATTTTCTAGGACCAAGAGCCTGTGTCGAACTATATATATTCTAAGTTTTGTCAAACAATATTTATTAGACACGAAGAAATGCTTGCAAGACATACTAGACATAAAAATAGAATTTATCTACCTAAACATCATTCGACATTTCATTGTAAAAACGCATTTTGTATGGCTGTGAAAATATTTAATAAGTTGCCTGATGAATTTAAAGAATTGCCGTTATCTTTGTTTAAACGTAGACTCTCCAAATGGTTGCTGCTAAATTGCTTTTACTCTACTGACGAATATTTTAGTTATAAGTGACATTTTACTAAAGTAATACTGACATGATTGTAATTTGTAATAGGTATTTGAATTTGATTTTGTTAAAATGTTTGCACACCAGGACAATCACTGGTAGGATGTATAGATCTCTTTTAATACATTTAACATCAATGTTACCTAAAACTTACATTCAGCGAATAAATGTTTCTGATTTCTGATTTCGTCCAAATCCAACTTATGACAGAGTTCAGAGGTAAAAAATAAAAAAAAAAACACTATACAACCGATCGACAACGTTACTGTTATGAATAAAACTTTCTTATTTTTTTCTATCTGTTTATTTTCTTTAGAGATTACCTTATTCTCGAAAAATAATGTAATCTAACAAAATCTGAGCGAAAAGTCAAGTCACGTGGTCCGGTCCCGTTCAAGATCGCTTCTTCTTCTTTTTTGTTGCCATTCCATTACAAGAACCTTCTCTTTTTTTTAAGTTAAAAATAGCAATAATTAGAAAAAAAAAATTATTGCACTTTTAAAAAATCGTACAGAAGCGAGTTTAATGCTATTTAGCATTATCTACTAACTAACCTGGGCATAGTGCGGAGATGATGGTAGCAATGGCATAATAATGGCAATTATTGCGAAATAACTATCGCCGTTTTTACTGAAGTTTAATGTTCTATGTAAATGCTGCTTTAGACTGGTTGAGAGGCTAAGTTTGAATTCAGAACGCCTGGGCCTCTGGCCTCTCGACCAAGTTTCGATTCATGGTCGGAAACACAGCAAAGGAACTTGGAAAACTAAGTCTTTCTACAGGGAGGGAGCTAGCAATGTTTCTGTTGTATCGTAAAGAAATTTTTATGTATTCAAGATGATACGGCCTAGGGACTACTTTTTTATACAACAATTTATTACTAGGTGCCGCCCGCGACTTCGTTCGCATCCGGTTGGATCCCGTTGATTTTTCGGGATAAAAAGTAGCCTATGTGTTAATCCAGATCACGGACAATATATATTCGAAGTTTCATCCAAATCGGATCAGTAGTTTTTACTTGAAAGAGTAACAAACATCCATCCATACTTACAAACTTTCGCGTTTATAATATTAGTAGGATTTAATATGAGTAGATTAATTTTAGACATTATGTTACATAATAATATATCTTTTTTTGCGGTTTACTGTGGTCAATATAAGTTAATCTTATGACTCCAATCTAATCTCATTACAAAACTAGAAGATATACGGGCTTTTCAATCCTATCCTATAATATTCAACTTCCTATTTATCCTACTAATATAATAAATGTCATACTATAGATGTTTGTGTTCCGATCGTATTGCAACTTCTGGTCCGATTTGTATGAAACTTGGAAAATATATGGTTCGTAACGCGCGTGCCTAAGATGCGCACCGCGAGATATTTGTCATGTCGTTCTGTCAAAATGTAAGCATTTTGTACCAGTTTAGGAACTATTGCATTATCTGTGGTACTTAATGGTGTCGACAAAACGCGCCATAATGTACACTTTTGACACTTCTTAGTCGTCGTACCTCTCTGAGGACGAGATAATAGTCATGCAGAAATGTCAATAGTTGAAAATTCAAAGGCGCGGTTTCTCGACAACATTACCACAGATAATGCAATAGTTCCTAAACTGGTACAAAATGCTTACATTTTGACAGAACGACATGACAAATATCTCGCGGTGCGCATCTCAGGCCCGCTGGATTAACATATTATAGGCTATTTTTCGTTCCAGAAAACCTACTGTATCAAACCGGACGCGAATGAAGTTGCGGATGAAGGCTAGTTCAAAATATATTAACAAAGCCAAATAAAATGAAGCGACAGATGTCAACGCTGTAGTATCTTAGACATGTTAAGATGGATTACATAATATCTCCTCATAGCACCCCTCATACCCTGATAACACAAAACCCTCCCTGGATACAGCCATAAGCGGTGAAGTTTTTGGTTGAAAACACGTCCATAACTTAGCCTACGCAGACGGGATTAAAAGGTAATTAACTTGCAACTTGAGTGTTGTTTCGGTACCTAGACGCTGAATACTATGCTTGTAATTACAAATAGGTCCAGTAAATGATAATATTTGATTAATTAAAACAGTATCTACCACCTGAAGCGCTCGTGGAGCAGCTTGAAAAGAAAATGAAATGAAATACATTTATTCAACCCATAGGGTACAAAACACACAGATACAACAGAGAGAAAAAAAATAGTCAGACAGGAAGAAAGCAAAACAGAGTAAGTAGTAGGTAATAAAGTAGATACAAAAGTATAGCAAATATTTAGTGACAGAAAACCAAACAATAAAAATTATGCTAGTTAATCCTGTCCTGTCCCGTTCTGTAGGTACCCTTGTGCGGTCAATCTTTACCGATTATCTAAGTTAAGCATCGTTCTGTGCGGTCACTATTTAGATGGGTGACTGTTAGTGTCATATACTCCGCTTCCGTGCTTCGGAGGGCACGTTAAACTGTCGGTCCCGGCTCTAGCAGTCGTTAAGCTATGGCGGAAGCTTTAATGCGGCCTAAAAACTCAGAGTTGGCCGCTGACTCATACGAGCTTGCTTGCTTACCAGTTTGAAATAAGTTACTTATTCGCTTACCAAAACTATAGCGAATAAATACACCTTATTCTAAAAAAATACAAAATCACACTGACCAGTTTAGAAAAGGCTTTTTTATTTCACGAAAATTGTATTTTTATATAATTTAAACCTGTATTCTTCTAAATCCTGAAGAACTTTTAATGAACATGTTCTTTTGCGATGTTTTTCTTCACCATTAAGAGCCCGTTAGATTTTATATTTGTATATTTTTGAACAGTTTTTCCTACATCTTCATAATTACCGAATAACGCGTTTAAAAAAAACTTTGTTATAAATAACAAACAATTTCTTCACTCGAAAATAGCACTTTTAAACGATGCACTAGGGTTGAAATTTCGATGCAAAAAGTTTGAATAAAGCCATAAACGGTGCACGTTAATACTTTCAATGTTTATAATAGAGTTAAAAGTTTTGCTTTTGCAGTTGGTTCTAAGGCTGAGTGCAGACTGGGGTACATAACTGCTACTACTACTAACTGCCACTACTACTACTAACTGCCTCTGCTACTAAGTACTACAAACTGTCACTACTAACTGCCCCTGCCTACTAAGTACTACAAACTGTCACTACTACTCCAAACTGTCACTACTACTCCTACCTGCCTCTGCTACTAAGTACTACAAACTGTCACTACTACTGCTAACTGCCCCTGCTACTAAGTTCTACAAACTGTCACTACTACTACTAACTGCCCCTGCTTCTAAGTTCTACAAACTGTCACTACTACTCCTACCTGCCTCTGCTACTAAGTACTACAAACTGTCACTACTACTGCTAACTGCCCCTGCTACTAAGTTCTACAAACTGTCACTACTACTACTAACTGCCCCTGCTTCTAAGTTCTACAAACTGTCACTACTACTGCTAACTGCCCCTGCTACTAAGTTCTACAAACTGTCACTACTACTGCTAACTGCCCCTGCTACTAAGTTCTACAAACTGTCACTACTACTACTAACTGCCCCTATTTCTAAGTTCTACAAACTGTCACTACTACTGCTAACTGCCCCTGCTACTAATTTCTACAAACTGTCACTACTACTGCTACCTGCCTCTGCTACTAAGTACTACAAACTGTCACTACTACTGCTAACTGCCCCTGCTACTAAGTTCTACAAACTGTCACTACTACTGCTAACTGCCCCTACTACTAAGTTCTACAAACTGTCACTACTACTGCTAACTGCCCCTGCTACTAAGTTCTACAAACTGTCACTACTACTACTAACTGCCCCTGTTTCTAAGTTCTACAAACTGTCACTACTACTGCTAACTGCCCCTGCTACTAAGTTCTACAAACTGTCACTATTACTACTAACTGCCCATGCTTCTAAGTTCTACAAACTGTCACTACTACTGCTAACTGCCCCTGCTACTAAGTTCTACAAACTGTCACTATTACTACTAACTGCCCATGCTTCTAAGTTCTACAAACTGTCACTACTACTGCTAACTGCCCCTGCTACTAAGCTCTACAAACTGTCACTACTACTGCTAACTGCCACTGCTACTACTACAAACTGCGTTCTCTCTAATCCTCTCACATTCATATCTTCTTTCACTCAATCCAACCACTTCTTCCGTCTTCCTCTACTTGCATACCCAGCCACACTCATATTCATAACTCTTTTCGTTATATGACTTTCATCCCTCATTACGTGTCCATACCATGCTAATCTACCACTCTTTACCTTTTCAATACAGATACTATAGTAGGTGCCCAATAACACCGCAATACAGGTCATTCACCCACCTTCACCACGATGTTGCAAAATTCAATTTATGAATGGCTAATTCTGTCGCTTTCCATACAAAACTGTCGCTAAGACGGTAATCGCTCGACCTGTATTGCGGTGTTATTTGGCACCCACTATAGTATGTTTATTTACCAGTTACTTTCTTGATATTAATTTTTCAGCTACTTTCTTTCAGTCTGCACATGCCTTTACAACGTTCACATAACATTCCTTTAGCAGTTTAAAAGCTGAAACAATACAATCGAGCTCCGTTACAGGTTAGTCGTCGATTTTCAGGATTATAGAGAAAAGTTTAACAATACCTGCAAATAATATCTAAAATTGCTATTCAGCGCGGCAATGCAGCCAGTGCCTTGGGTACGCTTTCGACCGGTACTGATTTGGACCAGTTGAGCTATCTATAAATCGTTTGCAACGGTTTGTGGATAGCTCAACTGTTTCATGTGTATTTTGTAAATATTGTGAATACTGTATTAGTTTTAATTTTCTTTGTGAATTTTTTTTTTTTTTAATAGAATACATTTTAGTTTTCTTTTGCTAAAGAAAGCTATGTTGTTTAACAAAATTACTATTTATGAGTTATCGACTCCTTGGTAAATTTTAAAGTTTGAGATTGCTGATTGAATAATTATATTTTTTTTAAATACACACTTAAATACTTACATAGTAACAACCAGATATAGACAAACATCTATGTTTGCTATCACACAAATGTTTGTTCTCAGAGATCGATAAACAAAGACAAGACCAATATATTGTTCCAAATGTTGAATAAATATCTATGACTATGGCTATGAACCCACGACCCACAGCACAAAAGGCAGAGCTAGTACTGTATTACCGACTGAGCTGTGACGTCTGTCAACAAAGTTCATTGCCCAAATACTGTATTCCTTGACTTAATTTTTTTTTCATTTTCACAAACCTAACTCTCTAGAAGTCCAATAAAAAAGGTCCGCATAGTTTCAATTGATAACTCCGGCATCTAACTCACAAAGCTATCCGAACCGAAAAGTTCCACGGCTATAACATTCCATAATACTTTTTAACAATAACCGTTGCGAAGTGAACTCAATAAATTTACGTCCCGCTGGAAAATAGCGTAAGAGACAGTTTTTGGAAAATTGAGTTTTTAAGCTGTTTTGCTGTTTTTAAATTTATTTATACCTTAAAATTGAGGACTTGCCCTGTGTCTCTGTAATTGCAACAGCAGTTTTGTTAGATTCGATTACTCAGCTGTTTGTCTGTTTTGGGCCTTTTGCATCCAGGTCTTCCCCTGTCATCATCCACAGGCCGACTTTGCCCACTGCTGAGCATAGGCCTCCCCAAGTTTGTGCCATCCACTGCGGTCCTGAGCTAGTCTCTCCCATTTACGGCCTGCGATATCATCCACCCATCTGGCTGTTGGTCTGCCAAGGCCTCTCTTGTGTCCCCTAGGCCACCATTCTGTCAGGTGAGAAAATCCCCCTAGTTTATCGTAGCTTTTTCAACCATTGTATATATTTGTTTCCAAAATACTTTTTACTTTCCATAATGTTTTACCTGCGTTAGCTGTGGTTGCCTTTAGTGGATAAGCACCAGCCATGATATGTTCTGTTTGAGTTTAGTTTTAAGTTATGTGTATTATTCTTTGGCAATCCTAATAAATAAATAAATCCTTAATAAACTTTTAATCGGCCATCAGTGTACATGAATCTTCAAATTCCTGTATTATGTTCATCAGTTTATTGTGTAACTACCTAGATGTTTCTTTTCTATAAAATTATTAAAATAAAACAAGTAATTAAAAATAAAATAAATTTATTTATTTAACCAACAAAAATAAAAACGCGTTTCTGTAAATACACTTCAGTGACTTACTACATTGACCCTCCAAAATCTGGGGTATTGTAATGTTCCAGCTTCCCGTGAAAAATGCCCTCAGGGGCTCGGAGGTGCCGCCCCTAATAGGGACATCTCGTTTTCAGGCTTTTATTAGGTAAAACTCGTAGTAACTTTTGGGATGTTTCAATCAAAACTTTGACCCAAATACTTTTATCTTTCGGATATTTTTTCCGGTACCTACGATTCTTTGTCCCGTGCAATCATGTCTTAAAAAAGTTTTTTGAGCTATCTTTAAATCGTTTGCAACGGTCTGTAGGTAGCTCTACTGTTTCGTGTGTATTTTGTGAATACTGTATTAGTCGTATTTTTTTTGTAAAATAGAAATTAAAAAAAAACCATTTTCGAATAACCATGATTAGGTACGTCTACTTCTCTGTGAGAAAATCTTCAATATTTTGATGATAATGCTATTGTACTAAATATGCATTATAAACAGCCAAAAAGCCACAAGATTGACAAAGTCATTGACCCTTGCATTAAAACCCATAAATCTTCCTTAACCAATCCAAACCGCAAACCCCAATCTTAACTAACGATCCAAAAACACGATACAAAATTTGTCTTTCTTTGCAGCAATTCCATTCATCACTATCACGTCGCATAGTCGAGCACACATTTGCTAGTTACCCTCTTCTATCACAAAAATCAACCTTACATGCTCACAATACGGTTGTATTTTCTTTGGTAGTATGCAGAAAAAGTTGATCTTTAAAGTGGGACGCGGGTCCTTTGGTGCGTGAAGGGGCGATGGGAATAAGGTAGTAATATCGTGGGCGGTCGGAAAACATTTTGTTATGAAATTCTCGGGAGGCGTGATGGTCTAACGCGTGTCTTTTGCCAATAAGTTAGGTACTTTACGTGGCTTGAGGTGAAGGGTTAAATTCGTTGTATCATCAACGTGAAATGGCTACTTACAGTAATATTCGCTCGCGATAGTAAGAGAAAAAAGTTGGTTTGGATAAGTAAGTACAACTCTTCATTAAAACACAATTTGAAGGATTTTTTTTATATTTTTGGTTAACACTCACCTAAAAATATCAAAAAATCCTTGAGAAAACCCAAAAGCTTCTAAATATTTATTTCGAAAAGTGACTTGCTTTGATCGATAAATAAAGAAAACATCAATTAATGCTTCACATTTGACAATAAAATAAATTTTAGGAAAATTAAAAAAAATAAAAAAAAATAACTAGGAATAAATTTGGTCAAACTAGCTAGTTTAATTAATATTTTAATGACGTAACCTATTTGGCTAAACTATTAAGTTTTAGCACCACCTATAACTTCAACGAATAAAAGCTAGTCCTAAAACTGGTTTACACTTGTGTAAGTACAGTAGCAGTAGTTTATAGTTACAGAAGAAAGAAAGAAAATACATTTATTTATGACACACAAACGGACACAAACATGAAATACACAGAGTACCTAAGAAAAACACAAAGACAACACATAACATAAAATGAGCACAATGCTCCACAATATAGTGATTCCACTTTTCACAAACCAGAAGGACTTACTAAACCAAGGATTCCCACCGTTCTTCGAGGTTATTGGTTTGCCCATTGCTATACTAATAAGAGCTAAGTCAGAGAATTTAACCTCAATTTTTTTACAGATTTTCTCTCTTCTTAGTGAAACAAGATAAACATCCTATAATATAAGTAGCAACATTCCACAAACCATTCGTCAACAAATTGACATCCATTTTCTACATTTTTCCCCCCAAAGCAATAAAATAAAGTAGGTATGCGGCGTCTATCGAGGCCATACCTTATCTAAATTTTGTGAGGATAGTAAACACAGCCGATTACGAGCGCAGCTAGGTAAATGAATAGCAAATCGATTTTGTTGGTGCATTTTCTACTTGACAGCAGTAAATTGATAGCTGTCTTTGTTTTTCACCTCATGAGAAAGGGATGGCTGTTGTCGAGAAAACGCGCCTTTGGATCTTCAGCTTTTGACATTTCTGCATGACTATTATCTCGTGCTCAGAGAGGTACGACGAGTAAAGCCTTAGTCTCGCGATCGTAACGCACAACGCAGCGGCATGCAGCATGCAGCGCCGGACACATAATTGTATGGAAACCGTCTACCTAGTATGGTCTTTTGTTACGTCGAAGTCTGCGTCAGCGGCGAGGAGCAAACGCGGTACTCTGCGTTGTGCTACACACCGCAGCGTTGTGCGTTACGATCGCGAGACCAAGGCCTAAGAAGTGTCAAAAGTTGACAAAAAGAAGGCGGGGTTTATCTTCGTTTTATAGACGGAGTACAGGATAATGCAATAGTTCAAAAACCGGTGCATAATGCTTGAGAGAAAATGCTTACATTTTGACAGAACGATATGACAAATATCTCGCGTGCGCATCCTAGCCCCGTTGGAATGATCCAGCTGTTATAATCGTCCGATATGAGTAAGGCACTCACACAAAGGACCGGAAAGGGAACCTATCTATCAAGATGTAGTTGCTACCTGTGGATCTTTGGAGCTTTTGCTCGGCGAACCGATTTTTTTAGGTGTTTGAGAATTTGCTTCTCTTTTGTTGAATTAAATTCTAGTTTTTGTGAATAAATTGAAAGGTTTGAACAGCTTTAAAAAGATACTTAGATTTTTAATTGTAACTAATATTATAATTGCGAAAGTAGCTCTGTCTGTTGCGCTGACACGCCAAAACTAATGAACCGATTTAAATGAAATTTGGTACACAGATAGTCGAGAACCTGAGAAAGGACTTATGCTACTTTTTAATGCGAAAAAAGGGTTGTAAAGGGTTGAAAGGAGGGGATGAATAGTTATATGGAAGTATCGTTATTTTTATAGCTAGAAGCTTGAAACTTATTTATTAGGCTGCTGATTCGGCAAAATGTCCTTGGAGTCTATCCGGGTAGGCAATAGTGCTGCTAGTGTTGTCGGTGTTTCTAGGCGACGGTGACCGCTTATCATCAAATGGGCCGTACACTTGTTTGTCTAGTGTAAAAAAACTCTAATATAAATAAATAAATAAATAAATAAATATTCACGGACACTTAACACAACGCCTTCTAGTCCCAAACTAAGCAAAGCTTGTACGATGGAAACTAGATGGCTGATAGAATACATACATACATAATTTTTTATTTATTTTTTGTAAATACATACTTATAATACATAGAATGAAAACTTTTAAACGAATTAAGTATGTAATTGTTTTTTCATTTGATTTATGTTCACAAACTCGAAAAAATGCATAAAATGAAAGGACCGTAACTCATTGGAACTCGAAAAAATACATTTAAGTTTTCTTTTGTAAAAATCTTCACCTATTATGTTAATAAGTAACGTTTGTCATGGTTCTACATTAATAATAGCGTAATGACCGGCTTTTACCCGAATGGGGTCCATGCATTAATAATTAGGTAGTTGATAAGCAAATTATATTTAAACTAATCACAAAATAGAATTTACAATTATTTTTTACAAATTTTAACAAATTTTTATTTTAAGTACAGAATATTAACAAATTTTAATAAAATTTTAATAACAAATTTTAATAAAATTTTAATAACAAATTTTAATAACAAATTTTATTAAAATATTAACAAATATTTATTTTAAGTACAGAAATCAAATTTATCTTAGTGTATAGAACGAAATTGAATATTTTAGATTATTAAGTTAGAAACGCTATCGTGTAATATGCATGGAATTAAATAAAGCTTTATTATTATTATTTAATGACCACTACTGTTTTCATAAAAAAATACTATATATCTAAATTAAAATATGGATTTTACGATACTGATAATAAACCTGGTTTAGATTATATTTCGTTACCAAAGAGCAGTAGCAAGACCAACAAGTTTTATTTTTACAGACAAAACCGATTTAAATATTGAACAAAGTAAACATGTAAATAATCAAAGAGGGAAATAATTGGTTCAATCCAAAACTTTTTAACCAGAACCTGCCAGAAATAATTTTAAAAATAAACTCTATAAATCATGAAGCAACATTGCAAGCCCCCAGCCGCAAAAGTCCGCAAACCACTCCGCAGCTACAAAAGAGAAGTCGATTGTAATCTGCCAACTGGCAAATAAATGAACTGACAGCTACCGGTCTGATTACCGGTAGGGATGGGCTGCATTCCAACTTTTGATCAAACTTTTTAGACAATGTTTACTATTGTTTATTTTAAAATTACACATTAACACATAGCCATAGAAGGACTTAATGTTAAGAGCATTGTCTACCAGTCATCCTGAGCGTGCAATGTTTGATCAATGGTTTTTTTTATAATAATAGTGCAGATGTTACCTAAAATGCAGAAATTATGTTTTTATTCGTTTTGTGCTGCGTTTTCTATTATTTATATCTGGAGCAAAGTTTACAGGTTAGCCCACGTTCTTTGATAGGTATGCAAGTTTTTTTTGTATTATTTTAGTAACTCTAAAAAACCATGTAAGGATATTTAAAAAAAAGCATTCTTAATTTTCTGTTTAATTCTAAAAATTATCTAGTGAGAGAGAGAAAAAGATGCCAAACAATATTTTTTTACGCATATACAACGACTTGGTATCATTATTATCTGAAAGAAAGTAAGAATGAAAAAGGGGCGGTACACTTAACTCACCTGGGGTAATTCACCCGGGTGCACTACGTACACTTTTAATAGACTTGATTCACCGATTTTGGCCAAAATGAGCAAACTACATTAATACATATCAGTACAACAGCCAAATGATTTAAACATAGAAATAAATACACACACACATCTGTGAAAAGAACTACCTTCCAAAAAATCAGTGCCCTTCACTTCATAGACACGTCTACATAAGCTGGGAAGTATAGACTGTATCAACAACCCGGTATTGTATCGTAGGCGACATAACGCCAGCAACAATGCCAATTTAGTGCCTCAGAGAATGGAGCCGATGGAATGAGGACCCATTCAGAATATCAAGCGGAACACCAATATGGGGCCACGGGAGCAACGAGTAGCGGTGAAATGTTGACAATCCCTGACACATTTCCCGAAAACCCTAGTTCCACTTTAGTAAAAGGATCATCATCGCCTAGTTACAAAATATTGACAACAACTGACACATTTCCCTGTCATCATCGACAAATTGAAAAATGTTGATAACTCCTGACACATTTCCCAACCTTGGTTTCATTTTTACAAAGTCGCGGTTAGAGCGAATTACGGTAAATGGTTGACAATTTCGGATGCATTACTTGGGGTCTTCTCCGCAAGCGACTCAGCGACTCACTGTAAAAAATTGACGAAATCTGACGCTTACTACTTTAAAGTAATGTCTACTCTATACTTGAAGACTCAAGAAACTCGCTGTAAAATGTTGATAATCTGTGATGGATTTCCCAGTAATTTTAAGCAACTACAAGAGAGCAAATGACTATTGAAACCTAGAGGGTCAACTTTGCAAAATGATAAAAAAAAATTGATATTTATAGCTCATTTACCAAGAAAAATTAAGCGCTCCAGCTGTCTATGGCCACAAATTAAAATGACCACTTATAAATATTTCCACTGCTCATAATACCCACTTTGCAAAATGTCCACTTCATAAAATGACCTCTACATTAAGTATCAAGAATATTGAGTCCGTGCTTCTTGCTTTTCAGCCTGCTTATGAGTCATCTACTAAGCAACGGAAGCCGTCAAACAAGTCAAAATGACTGTTTAGTGGCCACAATTCGAGAGGTTGCCTTCTTGACGATTCAATCCTCTAAAAGCTTCTTCTACTGCTTTTTAAAGGCATGTAAATAATAACCCAAAAGGTTTTGTTCGAGCATTGAGTTTTACGGCTCCGGGATCTGAGGAATTTCGATGTTTTCCGTACAATAAATCTATTGAACATTCTTCATTACGGTTATGTTTTGTGAAATTAGGGTATTCAGTGATGCTTGCATTGCTGTGTTCCAGTTTGAAGCGGTGCTATTACAGGGATATGAGAATTTACAAGAAGCTCTATTACTGGACTCTAAAGGCCTATCAAAATGATGATGATTAATCGTGATTTTGATGGGTTGTCATCAATTTGATGTTTGTTTTTGCTCAAGACCCATCAAACCATGGGCAAACATTTTTCCTATTTCGCAAGCTTATTAAAAATCTTTGAAATTGTTTTTGCTGCGATGGGTGCCATCATTCATCAAACCAGATGATTAATTGCCGGATTATCGGCAGCCAAGAGTTTGGTGCAGTATAGCATAAGTCAAAAGCCTAGTCTGAGTTTAACACTCGAAACACTAAACCAAATGGAGTTCAATGGCTTTTGTTTGCCAATAAGCTGTCCTAGCATTTGAGTTGAGATCCTTAATTTTCTTAAACAACCCTAAAATTGATTATTTTTGCCCCACGTTGGGGCGCCACACTGTAACAGCTTGGCGCCCAACGTGGGGCAAACTGTAACGTTATAATTATGTATTTTCAAGAGTGATAACTAAACACGCAGAGTTATAGACGTTTCAACTGAACTTATTAATCGTTTACCTTACGCGTTTCCATGGTTAATGTAAGTGTGCATAACGTAACCCGCTCGGCTGTGATTTTGCATTACCGTACAAAATACCGCAGTCGAACCCCAAGGTACAAGCTGTGCTTCCTGGTTCTACAAAAGTATTGTTTTCAGAAGTTAAAGAAGTCAGCTGATGGAACTGCTGAGGTGTGTCGGACTGTACAAAACTCCATTAGACTTTAAGGAGGCGCTGAAAGATGCCTTATTGTTTAACGGTTTTAATGAATATTTAGAAATCTCCAAGTTTGATGCGGTATGAATAGAAATAATATTTTATGAATGAATTTCCTGTACAATCCAATACTGCTTATTAACCGACTTCAAAAAAGGTTCTCAATTCGGTTGTATTTTTTTTTTATGTTTGTTACCTCAGAACTCCGTCATTTATGAACCGATTTGTAAAATTCTTTTTTTATCTGAAAGGGTATGCTTCCAGGTTGGTCCCGAACTGCCATCATCATCATCATTTGATGATGAAGGCGTATCAAATTGAAGTCAGTTTTTCCAGTTTTTTAAACTTACAAATTATTTTTTAAAGGCTACTCAATGCATAAGTAAAAGTTTCTTTGTAATGAGCTCGGGAAGTACTACCAATGTAATTTAAACCACCAAGCAGCGATGCTCGCGTTGGTGCATTAGTGTGTTCTGGTTTGAAGAGTGCAGGTTCAATTAAAGGCACATGAGATTAAACACCATTGTACCTCACGGTCATAAATGTAAATCATCACTACGATTGTGATAGGCAGAAATATCGCTTAACATCCGTTGGGCTATAAGTGCTCATATAGCCTTATTGCTGCCATAACACAAAAATACGACTTTGCTTATTCCGACGTTCTCTTTTTCTATATTTTATTTGCTGTCTGTGTGTTCTTTTAGCAAATAAATGCCTAATAAACCTTTGTAGATGAGGTTTACGCTAGCCGATACTAATTCGACATCTACACGATATTAATGTCAGTTATTCAAACAAAAATATCGGCGCCGACACTGTGTAAGAGCGTCTAGTTCAAAATGTATGGCATTGCGTTTTCACACTAAAAATAAAAGCGTCTAGTTCAAAATGTATGACAATGCGTTTTTACACTAACGACACGATATCGTAGGCTTGGTCGGTAATAGCCACATTTTTGTTTGAGTCAACTGACATATCATATCTGTATCGTATATCGTACCAAATCACAAACGCCCATTAGTTCTACATCGCTATCGTTCAGATATAAGCGAAGCCCTGATATCTTTAGTGATAAATTAACCAAGACGAAAAAACACAGCCAAATGAATATATAACGAATAAAAGAATTTAAATATATGAAACTCTTTTGAAGCTGACAATCAACGCACAGCCTAAACTATAAGTCTTAGGGCGGATTCGTCCAAAAGTCATGATATTCCTATTCAGGAATATCATGACTTTTTAAAATCAAAGAGTAAAGTTATACAAGGGATACTTATTTAAGTATCCCTTGTATAACTTTACTCTTTGATTTTATTCTCAGATAAATTCGTTTTTGTTTTTCCATTGCAATCTTGAGAGTAGCCAATCCTAGGTATTGTTATTCTGTATATACATAAAAACCAACTTAATTCAAAAAACAATTGCTTAGAGAGCGCAACACAATAATACATGTGCACACAAATTATCCGGGTGTCGAGTTGTCAATATCTATGAAAACACACAGCTGTTTTGTCAAATGTAGCAGCCGCCATTAAAATATTCGACAGATAACTTGTTTATACCATAGATTTTGCCAGTATATCGATTTATTCTCGGATAGACAAGTTTTTCTTGGAATAAGACTTGGTAGAACAAAAAGTTTCTTATCACTAGAGTAATTATTGATTTTATTCGCAGTATAGGACTTAAACTGCGTATAAATAGTTTGGTCGAATCCGCCCTTAGAGGTATGAAATTTGGAGGGTAGTATCCTTATATAGTGTAGGGGTAAACTAAGAAAGGAATTTTGAAAAGTCGCACCCTAAAGTGTTTAAAATTAGGATCAAAGATTTTAACCAAATAAGGCGTATGCTGCCGCGGGCGACAGCCAGTATCGTATAGATGTCGTACCGGAGTAGTGTGGAAACACTCGTATTACAAAAGACTGATCACACCCCTTAACCTTCTCTCAGTGGCAAGAAATGTGCGCCCTCTAATAAAAATGAAATAATACTCATATTTCCTTAAGTTATGAGACCTATTGACAGGCCGGTCGTACACTCGACACCATATAAATGGGTATGAAGATCGAATGGGACTCAAGTATTGGATCCCTTGACCTTAAGGGGCAGTTCGTATAAAGATATTGTAGATAGATAGATATATTCTTTATTGCACACCAAACAAAGAACAAAAAATCGAAGAAAAAAAGAGAAATCAGTTTTAAATATGAGGTATAATGGGCGGTCTTATCGCTATAAGCATATCACAATGACATATTGCAGGTAATTATATTTATATATATTATGTATTATATTGTGGGTATATGACTGATCTTTTTAACTAACTTCAAAAAAGGAGGAGGTTCTCAATTCGGTTGTATATTTTTCAGTAGTTGGTCAGTTGATTAAGAGTAACTGGAAAAAACACGTCATCCACGTACACGACATTACGTAATTTGCTTTTCTGTGGAGTTTACGATCAATAGAACAGTCCCAATGAACTGCTATCATCATCATCATCATTTGATGATAAATGCGTATCAAATTGAAGTCGGTTTTTCCAGTTTTTTAAACTTATAAAATATTATGAAATGAGCAATGACAGGCGTCATGGCTCAGTCGGTAGTAGCTCTGCCTTCCGTGCTGTGGGTCGTGGGTTCGATCCCCACCGAGAACAAACATTTGTGTGTTGTAAACTTAGATGCTTGTTCTGTGTCTGGGTGTTCTATGTATTATAAGTATGTATTTACAAAAAAAAATGTATGTGTGTATTCTATCAGCCATCTAGTTTCCATCGTACAAGCTTTGCTTAGCTTGGGACTAGAAGGCGTTGTGTTAAGTGTCCGTGAATATTTATTTATTTAATGGAATAATCAGATAGCCCACCTGATAAAAAGTAAACCTGGATAGAATAACGCTTCACTGTCCAGATTACATACAATAAGGACGCGCTACACTAAGACAAAACTGAACCGGCATTTTCGCAATGCGAGAGAGAAGCAGGGTGGAAATCAAACCCACACCCGCACATTTGCATTGGTAAAATCTATAAAAAGACCAAAAGATAATTACTGAAAATAATTGTACATAGTAATTGCGTTTGACTTTTATTTATAATTTTATTTATTGTGTTTGACTTTATCACTATCAAAAATGTTGCGTACAGATGAGATAACACAAATATCTGAGGAAATGATTACCTTGCCTGAAATAGAAACATTACCTATTTTTCTATGTTACAGATTCAAGAACAAATAGCAAGCAAGTTCGTATGAGCTAGTGGCCAACTCTGGTGCCGGAGTTTTTAGGCCGCCTTAAGGCCTCCGTCGTGGCTTAACGACTGCTAGAGCCGGGACCGACAGTTTAACATGACCTCCGAAGCACGGAAGCGCTCAGATGTAAATGCCACTAACGGTCACCCATCCAAATAGTGACCGCACAGAACGTTGCTTAACTTAGATAATCGGTGAAGATTGGCTAAGCAAGCCTAGCCACGAGCGCATCAAGGACAAATAATCAAACAAGGGGCCTTATTCACTATGACCAATACAAGCGCGTTACGTAGCACGACAAGACAGCGGCGTGAAATCGCCCTGGGGCATTATTCTGTATGACTTAGGAGATTCCTTGCCGTAACCGTATGACGTAACCGTAAGGAATGACATTTATGGCATAGGAAATACGGCATAGGCATAGGGCGATTTCACGCCGCTGTCTTGTCGTGCTGCGTAACGCGCTTGTATTGGTCTAGTGAATAAGGCCCCTGTGCCTATGCCGTATTTCCTATGCCATAAATGTCATTCCTTACGGTGACGTCATACGATTACGGTAAGGAATCTCCTAAGTCATACAGAATAATGGCCAAGATCAAAAATAAATAAAGAAACAATCGCGTTTCGATTCCAAAGACAATTTAATTAAAAAACCGTTTTTAATAAACGCACAATCCCTAGAGTCAACAACTCATAATTTCCTTAAAATAAACATTTTCTGCTTTGTTTTCGAAGGTTTGTTTGCTTTTAATTTGCGATACCATTCCGGTCAATGACTTTATTGAGGAAAAATGACGATTCAAATGCTAATGTTATATTTACGTGCTAACATAAATCGAATGTACTGTACCACAGATTATTTAATACTATACACTATTACTAGTAGATTGGATTTATTTTAATTTAGTTATTATATTTGGTGAGCTACTGTGACTTTTTTGAAAAAAAAATTACTAGTAGGTAACTTAGTTTTTGTTAAAAGAGATCTTTCGAGGATAAACCATTGTATACAAGGTGTAACATAATTACCCTATAAGACCGAAAGGGGCGTAATCAGACCGACCACCTGAGTGCTTGGACGTGTGCAAAAGGTCAATAAATCGTAATTGAAATTTTCATACAAAAGTACAACTTTTATTATTTTAGAAATTTGCGACAACCCTAAGTGTTTGTTTACTATTTGTGTAAACCCGTACACACGCATGCACACGTAGGTACCCTCTTACCGCATCGCACGCACACACATGCTGTGTGTAGGTACATTCAAGTAAAAGTTAGGAGCTCATTTCATGAATGAAAAACTACAAAATCTCAAAGTCGTAGAACAAACACTGTTCGCCATGACCTGTAAAATACCCCCCTTTCGGACTTATAGGGTAATTATGTTACACCGTGTATATTCTTGGCGTCAAACAGTGATATTACTGTGATGTAATCATTAAGGCAAAGAGGCTATCACTAAGCCACTTGCTTATTTCATTGTTCCAAATAATTATCCAACCAGAAACACATAAGATTTATTTTTAATAAATCTTATGTTAAGATTTATTTTTAATAAATAAGATTTATTTTTAATAAATCTTATGTTCTTTTTAATAAATCTTATGTGTTTCTGGCGACGCGGTAGACCTAAAAAAAGATGGTGGGACGAACTTGACCATTTTTTGACCGACTGGCAAAGCGTAGACCAAGATCGGAGTGTGTGGAAAGAATGGAGGGAGGCTTTTGCCAGGCAGTGGGACTCAAAGGGCTGAATATAATAAATAAAAAACCAGTGCGTGCAGTCCCTACGCGCGGAAGAAGTTATACTTCGAGTGGCACGCATTCACTCTCGCTCTGTGTTTAATGTGAAATTAATTTAGTATTTATTTTTATGTACTTAACCAACATGCAGTACTAAATTTTCACTTCAAAATAAAAAGTAAAAAGTTGCATGAACACTGCCATCTATTATATTTTGATTGTAGCGTATTGTCTCTTTCTATTCCCCCCGCTGTCAGTTGGAAGTCGTTTATCTTCAAAAAGACGGGCGGTCAAATGCTGAATTGCTGAACACTGCCATCTATATTTGATTGTAGCATTTGTAGCGTATTAGCCTCTGTCTCTTTCTATTCGGGGGGAATAGAAAGAGACAGAGAATATGGCATCCCGTAACGCAACGTTGTTGGAAGTCGCATTAGAAGTATAACTTCAAAAAACAAAACTTGGTAATGTGCGCTACGCCTAGCTTCGTAGAGGGTCTACGAAGCTACGGGCTACTGCGTAGAGGGTCTACGGAGCTACGGGCTATGGCGTGGAGGCGTGAAACTTGAAGCTCGTTGGAATATGTAAGTTTTTCTTTAGATGTCCTTCATAAGCGGAAGCGATTAAACCTCTGTATTTCATTATATTTTATAGTCAGCGTCATTAGTAAATTATAATGAGACAAATAAAGTTTCAAAAATGTTTTTTTGCATAAAAACTTCAATTTTATTTTCCAACTAGAAATAAATCTATCCTAAAAGTATTATTGAGGTAAAAACATTCATAGACGAAAAACTCAATTTTTGATAAACAATATCTAGACGAGTTAAGAACCATTTTTCTCTTTTCTAGATTTTTCTCTTTCCTTCTAGGGGCGCTTATCCTGATTTCATACAAGAACGTCCTAGAATTTGGGAGAATGAAACTCGCGGTATTACCCTTTGGCACAGATTATTCTCCTTCCTTCTAGGGGCGCTTATCCTGATTTCATACAAGAACGTCCTAGAATTTGGGAGATTGAAACTCGCGGTATTACCCTTTGGCACAGATTATTCTCTTTCCTTCTAGGGGCGCTTATCCTGATTTCATACAAGAACGTCCTAGAATTTGGGAGATTGAAACTCGCGGTATTACCCTTTGGCACAGATTATTCTCTTTCCTTCTAGGGGCGCTTATCCTGATTTCATACAAGAACGTCCTAGAATTTGGGAGATTGAAACTCGCGGTATTACCCTTTGGCACAGATTATTCTCTTTCCTTCTAGGGGCGCTTATCCTGATTTCATACAAGAACGTCCTAGAATTTGGGAGATTGAAACTCGCGGTATTACCTTTTGGCACAGATTATTCTCTTTCCTTCTAGGGGCGCTTATCCTGATTTCATACAAGAACGTCCTAGAATTTGGGAGAATGAAACTCGCGGTATTACCCTTTGGCACAGATTATTCTCTTTCCTTCTAGGGGCGCTTATCCTGATTTCATACAAGAACGTCTTAGAATTTGGGAGAATGAAACTCGCGGTATTACCCTTTGGCACAGATTATTCTCTTTCCTTCTAGGGGCGCTTATCCTGATTTCATAAAAGAACGTCCCAGAATTTGGGAGAATGAAACTCGCGGTATTACCCTTTGGCACAGATTATATAATACTGCCTTTGGTATTTCCCGCTAATCGCGTCGCTTATGATTGGTTGCGACCTTAATACAGTTGACGCCTAAACCCAAAGTTTAGTTATTTGAATTGTAAAGGAAGTCTTTGAGGTCATTTAGTTTATTTTTATTCAGTTTCATGTAAAAGCATTTTTTTCCATAACATTGGATTCAAAGTAGTTTTATATTCAAGGGTAAGCAAACTCCTATCAGTTAGTGGCCAACTCTGGTGACGGAGTTTATAGGCCGCCTTTAGGCCTCCGTCGTGGCTTAACGACTGCTAGAGACTGGACTGACAGTATAACGTGGTCTCCGAAGCACGGGATATTCAGGGATGAAATAAATGTGCTAAATTGTCAGCCACATCATCGCTTAACATCAGGTGAGATAGTTCTCAAACAGTTTGAAAAAAAAACTAACCGATCTATTTTTGATAAGAAAACTGTTACTCAAACATTTTATTTGAGTAGAGATTTGAATACTATAGGATTTGTGTTCTCCTACAAAAGAAGATAATAAAAGAAGAGATTCACGGACACTTAACACAACGCCTTCTAGTCCCAAACTAAGCAAAGCTTATACGATGGAAACTAGATGGCTGATAGAATACATAAATACATATTTTTTGTAAATACATACTTATAATACATAGTAACATCCAGACACCGAACAAATATTTTTGTTTGCCACAGAAATGTTTGTTCTTGGTGGGGATCGAACCCACGACCCACAGCAGGGAAGGCAGAGCTACTACCGACTGAGCCATGACGCCTGTCAGACCAATGGATGGTATTATGTTCAAACTCCGTGATAACTACGTTGTCAGTTAGCGATAGCGCCATCTATCGGCGTAACTCCATTAGTTCTTGCGCAGCATGCTAGATGACGCTAGAGATTCGCATACAAAATTGTATTTTTTTTAATTCTAGCACCAACTAGAGCAGGTGCCAAATAACACTGCAATACAGGCCATTCACCCACCTTCACCACGATGTTGCAAAATTTAATTTATGTATGCTAAACAAACAGTACTAACAAGATTCGAGCGATACCGTCTTAGCGACAGGTTTGTATGGGAAGCGACAGAATTAGCCATACATAAATTGAATTTTGCGACATCGTGGTGAAGGTTGGTGAATGACCTGTATTGCGGTCTTATTTGGCACCAACTATAGAATCATCTTTTACACATACAAATGGTCATTGATGATAAAGATTCTCGAAACGTTCGTGGCGTAACTTGCGACATTTTACGCGATCACTGTTCGGATGGGTGACCGTTAGTGGTGTTTACATCTGAGCGCTTCCGTGCTTCGGAAGGCATGTTACACTGTCGGTTTCAGCTCTAGCAGTCGTTAAGCCATGGCGGAGACCTTAAGGCGGCCTAAAAACTCCGTCACTAGAGTTGGCCACTAACTTATACAAGCTTGCTTGCTATAAAGATTCTCAATAGATTTGTTTTTACATCCGAGCGTGTAGGTAGTTACTAAATCGAAACGCCTCGGAATAATCGTTCGCATTGGAATCGATTACCCCCATCACAGTAACTACGAGCATTTATCGTTTGGATTCACCGATTTTTACGCCGTGTCGATTTCATGTGGAATGTTGCGATCTTTTTAAGCGAAATGATTTAATTTTTGAAGTTATACTTCTAATGCGACTTCCAATAACGTTGCGTTACGGGATGACATATTCTCTGTCTCTTTCTATTCCCCCCGAATAGAAAGACACAGAGGCTAATACGCTACAAATGCTACAATCAAATATAGATGGCAGTGTTCAGCAATTCAGCATTTGACCGCCCGTGTTTTTGAAGATAAACGACTTCCAACTGATAGCGGGGGGAATAGAAAGAGACTATAATACGCTACAATCAAAATATAATAGATGGCAGTGTTCATGCAACTTTTTACTTTTTATTTTGAAGTGAAAATTTAGTACTGCATATTGGTTAAGTACATAAAAATAAATGCTAAATTAATTTCACATTAAACACAGAGCGAGAGTGAATGCGTGCCACTCGAAGTATAACTTTTTCCGCGCGTAGGGACTGCACGCACAGGTTTGTTTTTTTTTTATACAAGTAAAGAATCGGAAACCCATTGTAATACTTGTTAGTGTTCTGAAGAGTTCGGACAACGCCCTCTAGTCTCAAACTTAGCAAAGCTTTGTTCTATGGAAACTAGATTACTGGTAGAATACTTATATACTTTTTTAAGTAACGCCTATATACATATCATCATGATCATCATCATCATCGTCAACCTAAATCAGTCCACTGCTGGACGTAGATCTCTCCCAAGACGCGCCACTGAGCCCGGTCTTCGACTCTTCTCATCCAGTTTTTGCCAGCTACACTTTTCAGATCTCAGATTTAGGTAAATATTTATTTATATATATTTTTTATATATTTTAGATATACATAATAAAGACTATAAACAGGTAAAACATTACATATGCCATATCCGTTCCATATTTTTTGTTAAATAAATAAATATTCACGGACACTTAACACAACGCCTTCTAGTCCCAAACTAAGCAAAGCTTGTACGATGGGAACTAGATGGCTGATAGAATACATACATACATTTTTTTTTGTAAATACATACTTATAATACATAGAAACACAAAGAAAAAACATAGAAATAAACATATTAATTCCTACGTTACATCTCTTCACAGATCTCCCAACATCCTTGAAGTTAAATAAATTCAACCTAAAAAACTAATTGGTACATTCACACGCTAGATAACCTACCCTCTGAAATGAATAAGCTTGGAAACTAGGGGTAATTCTCTTAATAAAATCTAGTAAAAATATTTGCGATTTTATTAGAATGTTACTTTGGCTGATATTATATTTTATAGACAAACAGGCATGCGGCCCATCTGATGGTAAGGAGTCACCATTGCCTAGAAACACCGATAACCGATGCGCACTGCGAGATATTTGTCATGTCGTTCTGTCAAAATGTAAGCATTTTGTACCAGTTTAGGAACTATTGCATTATCTGCGACAGGTTTGTATGGAAAGCGACAGAATTTAGCCATACATAAATTAAATTTTGCGACATCGTGGTGAAGGTGGGTGAATGACCTGTATTGCCGTGTTATTTGGCACCTACTATATATATGTATATTCCAAAAAAATCCCAATGATGTTTTTTTTACATTTAATTAAGAGAATGACTCCTGGGCTTCAAAGCCAGTATTTCTAAGGGAATAAGCGAATTTGAGACTCGTTAAAACTTTCACGTTTTAAATCTACATGGCTATTTTACGTGAACGTTTACGTTGCACTAGTTTTTTTGGGTAAAATACTGCAAATACTGCATTTACTATGTACCTACATAGTTTCAAATTATCTCTGACTCAGATTTTATTTTGTCATAATATATTTTCTCAATTTTATAGTTTCTCAAGGGTTTTAGTAGAGGAAGACCGAAGAAGAAGTGGTTGGATTGTGTGAAAGAGGATATGAATGTGAGAAGAGTAGATTCAGAGTTGACGAATGATAGGAGTGAGTGGAAGAAGAGAAGATATTGTGCCGACCCCACCTAGCGTGGGATAAGGGCAGGGAAATGATGATATGAGGGATATTGTATAGTGGAGACTACCGGTACATAATCTAACCACACTAAGCCTGCAGCACTAGAACATGGCACATATTTAAAACCACACTAAGTTTGCAGCACTAGAAGATTTTAAAACATAGTATAAGAATCTGGGTAAAACTACATAATAAAGCAGGATTAAGCATAGTAAAGTATTACAGGCGTACAGTAAAGAAATCTCGAACAAGCTGTTCACTGTGCTATAAAATTAGTAAAGATTTGTAGTTCAAATACTAATTTCGTTTAACACTTAACACTAATTGTCTTGTATTACGGGGAATACTGGGCTTTTGAGAAACGTAAACCGTAACCTGGCTAGACGTGGTGATGGCCGGTGGAGTAAAGCCTTGACGGAATGGTGGCCGAAATCAGGCCGAAGGAATCAGGGCCGTCCGAAAGCGCGATGGGTCGATGACATCGTAAAGGTCGCAGGAAACACCTGGTTGCGGCAAGCACAAGACAGAGAAGGCTGGCATAACATGAAAGAGGCCTATACCCAGCAGTGGGTGATACCGGGCTGAGATGATGATGATGATGATGATGAAACCGTAATAACACCACCTCACACTCGAAAGAAGAAAAAAGAGACTTAAATTTGAACCTTACGTCGTACAAAAGACTGCAGCGCCGGTCATCATTGCCAACCAATCAGATGTGGATCATAATAATCTATACTAATTGATCGAGTGAGCGAAGAACGAAATCTTAGTGACCACTTGGACAAAAATGCTTTGTATGTTTGTATGGTTGTTCGTCGAGATCTTTTGAACCGCTTATCCGATCTTCACAGAATTTGATAGGTATATTTCTCTTAAGTTATACTGGTTTGAAAAATAAAGTAAATCGGTCAAGGGGTTGGAAAGTTATGAGGTTCCAAAAAGAGTAAAAAAAAAAGTCGTACCAAAATATCAAGTGGGGTGTCATATGATAGGGCTTTGCGTAGAAATTCCAAAACCGTTTTTATTTTTATTCTAGGTCTAATAGTTTTTGAGTTGTTGTAAAAATTATAAAATTGGCAAACCCAGTATAACGTGAGCTACCATTTCTTGGAGTTTCAATGATTTTATACTTCAAGTAAGACTGGTACTTAGCTAGACGGCGATTTCGATGCGATTTGCAAAGTTTATTACAACCATTGATCAATAAAAATTGTTTGGGTTGTATTAACCTCCGACCATCACGAGATCTCAGTTCGGGGCGAACTACTAGTATTATAAAGAGGCAAGATTGTTTGTTTGTTTGTATTGAATAGGCTCTGAAACTACTGGACCGATTTGAAAAATTCTTTCACTGTTGGGAAGCTACACTATCCCCGAGTAACAAAGGCTATCAAAAATAATCTGTGTCTGGGTGTTTCTATGTATCATAAGTATGTATTTACAAAAAAAAAAGTATGTATGTATTATATCAGCCATCTAGTTCCCATCGTACAAGCTTTGCTTAGTTTGGGACTAGAAGGCGTTGTGTTAAGTGTCCGTGATTATTTATTTATTTATTATGGATCCTTACTAACACAAAAAAATAGTTAAATACCCGTGCGAAGCCGAGACTGGCCGCTAGTTACACTTAAAGAAAAACAACCGTTTTCTAACGGTCGTATATTTTTACCAAATCAAGCAATTTAAAACACAAAAAAGAGTTGTACGATCGCAAATTCCACGCAAGTGAAGAAAATGTAAATTGAGTCTTAAAAGTTTTTAAATAGCACTCATTTTAGAAGTTTAAATCTAGACTCACGTGAAAAACTAGCCTGAAGGCCGACGTGCTGAGCATAGTCCTTGGAGAGAGATTTGATAGAAGTCAAGAGAGTTTCTCATCTAGGAAACAAGGGTTTCTTCAAAGGCCTGCAACGCGTGTGTAGATGCATAGCACCTTTGGTGTTGCAGGCGTCCATAGGCTACGGGTATAGTATCATAGATCTGTGGCTACGGTAATCGCTTCCCATCAGACGGGCCGAATATTAAAAAAATGGTTGGTCTCTCCACTCGTCGAAAATAATCAAACTCACAAATCATAGTAAGTTAGCTAAGGGTGGATAATGCTTTTTTAACATTAAGTTCCCCTGTGTTTACTACTTTTAAGTTGTGCAATAAAAAAATATCTGTCTATTTATAGTAAATATGCAGTTTTTAGGCTTGCTTCGTCAATCTTTACCGATTATCTAAGTTAAGCGACGTTCTGCGCGGTTATTATTTGTATGGGTGACCGTTAGTGGCATTTACATCTAAGCGCTTCCTTGCTTCGCAGGGCACGTTAAACTGCCAGTCCCAGCTCTAGCAGTCGTTAAGCCATGACGGAGGCCTTAATGCGGCCTAAAACCTCTGTCAACAGAGTTGGCTACTAACTCATACGAGCTTGCTTTGCTATAGTAGGTGCCAAATAACACAGCAATACAGGTCATTCACCCACCTTCACCACGATGTCGCAAAATTGAATTTATGTATGGTAAAGAAACAGTACTACGAGATTCGAGCGATACCGTCTTAGCGACAGGTTTGTATGGTAAGCGACAGAATTAGCCATTCATAAATTGAATTTTGCGACATCGTGGTGAAGGTGGGTGAATGACCTGTATGGCGGTGTTATTTGGCACCTACTATAATAAACTTTATTAAGTAGTTATTTCCTAATTTGGCAAAAGCTTATAACTTAAAACGTACTAAAAACAGGGAATCCCACAGGAGCGAGTTGCGAGTCCGGAACAACCGGTACTGTGACGTGTGCCGAATACGGCGCGCTGCAGTACTGCGCTTTCATTATGCTGACACGGGGTCTTAGTGGAGAAACAACTTTGCTTAGTTGTGTTTTCGATTCAATTGCTATCAAACAACTGTGTAGGTGTGATCTGATACTTTTTTACTCTTCTTACTAAGTGCATGGTCGATTCATTAAAGTCAAATCGTTTGCAATGTTTTGTGGATAGCTCAACTGTTAACTGTCATTTGTATTTTGTTTTTGTAATTTTCTTTGTGAATTCATAATGACAGGATTTTAAAATTTGCCAGAAATACTGTAAAAATAAGATCTTAAAATAATTATCGTAAATTGTCTCTCACATTTTACCAAATATTGGTGTGCAAAAATTTGATTTTAAATCTAAAATAAAATTTTCAATACTAAAATGTCACACAATATTCATTGGGTGGCTCCACCGAATGCGATGCCAATACAAATGTAAAAAAATAATTATACATTGATTGACAAGCAGTTTTAAATTCGATGGAGATAAAATACGTTGTAACTAGTCCAAGCTTACATCGAGTTTATTAATAGGACAGTACTACTTTTTACGACTTTAACAAACTACGTTGTAGAATCAAGTACGCTCAAACTTTCCTCAGATCACGCCAAAGAATACCAATGTAAGCTCATACTGTTCCGTATTTTATCATATCCTCAGCTTCCGAGAAACAATCAGAGGGACTGTCATAAACATCGACAATGGCCGGCGAAGTCAGCCGTTAAAACGTTTGTTGTGGAAAACTACTCGCCGCAAATTGAACTCGAATTACGGACTGTGGCGTACTGCAAGCGACTATAAAGCTATAGTTATTTTATATATAATGATTCTGATTTTAATCTTTATATTATGTGAAAATTTATATCAAAAAAAGCAGTTTTCATACGCAGAAAAAATTAAATAACAACTAGGTAAATAAATGTTGTCGGACATTCAACTATTATTTATGTATTTATTTATTTATTCATTCATTCAATCATTCATTCATTCATTCATTCATTCATTCATTCATTCATTCATTCATTTATTGAATTCAGCTGCTTACTGCACTTACAGTTTTCACCAACGCGCACAGTAAGCCATTATTATTCATTCATTCAATCATTCATTAATTAATTAATTCATTCATTCAATCATTAATTAATTCATTAATTAATTAATTCATTCATTAATTCATTCATTCATTCATTCATTCATTCATTCATTCATTCATTCATTCATTCATTCATTCATTTATTTAATTCAGCTTCTTACTGCACTTACAGTTTTCACCAACGCGCGCTGTAAGCCAAAACGTTTTGTAGTCTCAAACTAAGGAAAGCTTCCACTATGGTAAATAGATTGCTGATAGAATACTTATGCATAGTAACATCCAGACACCACAGCACGGAAGGTAGAGGCTATTACCAACTGAGTTGTGACGCGTGTCACAGCCAAAGTCAAAAAAATCTAACTACTAGTAGGTCTAGATGGAATAAACAAATAAAACTCAGACTACGGGCTCTGCACGCTTGCATGGCAAAGAACATGGTGTACGGCTTGTAGCTTTAAGATATTTTAATAAGGCTAGCTATAAAAGCAATCCAATACTACACCACAGCCTTTAGGCTAGACTTCTGTTTACCGTCATCCGAGACCATGTACCTTCCGATCTCAACAATAACTGTAGAGTTTAATGTAGCAACACTTAACTTGGAAACGCAGTTTTATCTTTGTTATTTTGCACTTAAAACCTGGAGCTTTTAAAATTACATTGGAAATGTTATAAGAGTTGCAACAGAATGTTTTAAAAATAAGTAGAAAACTGGTCGTTGGAAACAGTAACATTATTATCGTAACTCAAACTTATAGCGAGTAGTCTCGTAGTAATTCCTTGTAACACGAGGCACACCACTTTTCTGTTCAAAGTTTCTGTTCTTTTGAGTTTATGGTGGAGCTGTGAACAAAATCCTTAAATAAGTTTCTTATTTGACCCCAAGTTTAACAGTGTGCCGAGCTGTAACACCAAATTTGAATCTGCTTGTCAATGCTAAGGACAAAACACGGTGTAACCACAGATCATATAATTAATATCATATATGATCAATAGGTGTAACCACAGATCATATAATATCAATAATACTAGGTAAGCACTGCGAACTGCTAAGGAGTGGAACTCTCTGCCATCATCAGTATTTCCTGAAAGATATAACCTAGGAATTTTCAAGAAAAGAGTGAATAGGTGGATTATAGCTAAGCGTGCTCCACCTTAGGCTGCAGCTACACTTACTAGATGTGCTGGCAGCCAAATGCTTAGCTATTGCTCATAAAAAAAAAAAAAAAAAAGGTGCAACTATTCCTAGCATACATCATGTTAATTAATAACAGGGACAGTGACTTCATACACAACCACTCCTAGATCTATTATTCTTTTATTTTTAAATAAGCTCATAGTAACTTTATACCACACTTCTTAAACTGAAAACAATCTCACTGGTTGCTCTGTCTACGCGTAATAAAAATACAATGCAATTCCTTTAGCAAACTAAAAGCAATGTACTCGCTACATCATTTATTTGCTTAAAGACCTTCAAGACAGTTACAGAGCATAAAAACCGAGCACAGCTTAACTTAAGTACTGGCCGAGTGTTCACACGAAATAACAGTTTTAACTCTGTGCAGAAACCCACGCTTGCACACTACCCGACACCGATAAGATACCGATAATGGTTGACAGCTTTAAAATTATAGCCGTCCTTGTCGTTTCAGCTTATGAGAAAGGGACGGCAGCATTTTTAGTGCTGTCAAATTAGGTTAGTTTAGAAAAACGCAACAAGCTAATCGATACCAATGTCAGTCAGTAACTCGAGCAAAAATATCATTGTCATCGCCGACGCGGGTGAAATAGACCCGGATACAAAACGTCTAGTAGGTACTAAATGTATGACATCTCTCCGCCGATATCATGCAGGTTTCGTGTCGGAGGCAGTGTAAAAACAGGCATCCAAGGTACACTTGAACTTTGACTAAAAACGTCAGTGGACTGACAACTAAGATCAAGTCAGTAGGAATACTGAGAGTTGGAATAGAGAAGAGAAGGTTCAAAATCTTTCTGGAGGTCTATAGCTATGTCCGCACTGTGCCTTTTTTTGTAAATTTTTTGTTTTTCGCTTTCAACTCTCATCGCGCATGCACTAAGGGCATGCCTCACATGCGCTGTTGACTTGCGCTATGACGCATGCCCTTAATGAACAAAAAAAGGCACAGTGTGGACATAGCTATTCACGTTTTCCGGATCGGGTGGATTTCTGTGCCCTAAAGCGTTCAACAACAAGATGGCGGACGAAGAAAAAGATTTTACATTAAAGTTTATTGAAGATTGAACTATGTTGGGGTTGCGTTCATTAACGCATTCAATTATTGAAAGGGTCAAACGAAAGTTGAATAAAAAGATGAAGACGAAAGTTGAAGATGAAAATGCACAGTGTGGACATAGCTTATGGAAGTCTATGGTCAAGGTTCTTTTCAGGCTGTATTGCGGTCATGAAACCCGCGGCTTAACCAGCTAGACACGTATTGACCTTGTCTTTCCTGTGGGTATACCATGCTGAGAAGATGGTATAGTTGCTACAAGCCTACTCTATCTAAATGCCAGGCACTAACAGTGTCCCGTTCACCGGGAAATGGTGAGAAAAGTGACCTCTGACGCTGTATAAACCATCTAGATTAGATGCAAAAGCCTACTTATTCGCTGACATGGTTTCCCACAATGTCTCTTTCCAGAAATCCACTTGGCAGGAGTAACTCACAGGGAGTTTATGTTCTAAGGTCCCCTTAGCGTCCCCTGCGATTACCGGCAAAGGGATTTTTGGATAAAAACTCCAGAAATCCCCTGATCTTGTCCACTATTATTAGATGCGATTGTTACAAACCCCTGCTACAGCCAAGGGGATTTTTGTAATTTTTCCACTGCAATTACCAGCAGGGGATTTTTTTATAAAACTCCAGAAATCATCTAATTCTGTTCACTATTATTAGTTAACCCCAGTAATTGGCAATATAACAATCGCTTTGTGCTATTCACGAAGGAATATCTGTTTGCTAGGAAACTGCTAGATATATTGGTTCTCCTAGAGCTGGCAGATGGCCGCTGAAACAAAAACATTGTACAGCCTTGGTTTTGTAACAAACGGTGACCGTCACCGTCATTATACGTCGTCTACAATTTATTACTAACCACTGTACTGTCGGTCTCAGATTTACCAATCGTTAAGCTGCGACGGAGGCCTTAAGGCGGCATAAAAACTCCGTCACTAGGGTTGGCACTACGAAATTACTTTTATCAATAAGTTAATAACCAAGATTTAAAAAAAAACTATGTGTAAAATGTAAAAAAAGTTCCGTATGGTAATAATCAATCGCAGCAGGTCAGTGTTGGTAAAATAAAATTGTTCTTTTTTAACACGCTTATAGTTGCTTCACATACTCGTATATTCGTAGTAAACTATGCAATCAAATTTTAAAAGTCAATTTTAACCTAATTGATCTGAAAGTAAGCATAGGTAAGGTACTAAAACCTGAATAGCTAAACAATAAGATTACAATCTAGCTCTGTCACTGTTTGACATTACCTTCTAGTAAAAGAACAGGAATAATATAAACAGCTGAATAAACTTATGCAACGATTAATAAGTAAGCAGATAGATTTATAAGTCTCCTTGCGCTATATTTTATGACCTATTTCAAACAAATCTTTTTCTATGACGAACGCTATACTACAGTGCTCGTTTCTTATAGACCCAGGAGCCGACTAATTACTCGTTTGTTCAGAGGCGTCTCTCGCCTGTTTCGGAAATGGATCGGAAGAGGATTGTCCATTTTTCTACGGAAATCGCTTTGACCGAGAGAATTCGTCTGTTTTACTCACACTTCTAACCGATTTGATATGGAATGATGGTGAAATAAGATAGAATAATCGATTTTAGCTCTTAAAGATTCAAAGATACGACACACAGTTCAGTGGCAAAGCTTTTTGCGAAAGATTTTGTCCGGGGAAGTATTGGCACCATGTTTATTCCTATGGCAAGTGATCTTCCATATAAAAAAATGCTTGTCGCCCAGTAGTACTGTGAAAAGTATATGTTGTAAGTTTGTAAGTATGGATGGATGGATGGATGGATGTTTGTTACTCTTTCACGTAAAAACTACTGATCCGATTTGGATGAAACTTGGAATTTATATTGTCCGTGACCTTGACATAGGCTACTTTTTATCTCGAAGAATTAACGGGAACCAACGGGACGCGAACGAAGTCGCGGGCGGCACCTAGTAGGTAATCATGTATTCTATCAGCCATCTATAGCAGGTGCCAAATAACACCGCAATACAGGTCATTCACCCACCTTCACCTCGATATCGCAAAATTCAATTTATGTATGGTAAACAAACAGTACCTACTACGAGATTCAAACGATTACCGTCTTAGCGACAGGTTTGTATGGAAAGCGACAGAAAGAAAGCCATTCATAAATTGATTTTTGCGACATCGTGGTGAAGGTGGGTGAATGTCCTGTATTGCGGTATTATTTGGCACCTACTATATTTAGCATAGCTTTGCTTAGTTTGGGACTAGTAGGCGTAGTGTTAAATGTCCGTGAATATATATTTATTTATTTATATTATAGTTACCTTCACCTAGCTTTTAGTAGTAGTAGAGCTTCTTGTGATAGAACTCGTCCGGAGAAGTATAGTTTTTACAACTTTTATAAACTCGGAAGTTTTATGAAACTATCTTTCTTTAACAATTAAGGCAAAGTGGAACTCTGCATTTTTCAATAGAGTCATCATAATTTCAGTTGTAATCGTTCCTGCTGGAAAACACACATTTTCCGAGCTCCATCTGGCGTACAGATTCATGGCGTTTACATTTTTGTAAAAGATACTAGATATGCATAGGAAAGGAGGGAATACTGAGGTGCCAGAATTTGACAGCACAAAAAATGTTGCCGTCTCTTTTTCATAAATTAAAAAGACAAGGACGGCTATAATTTTAGCTCCGTTAAATTAGTTTTTATCGTAATCTAACCTAATTTGACAGCGCTAAAATTATTCTAAACTTTAAGAAAATGTTATAAGAGAATCGACACCAGTAGCTATTGGATTTATTCAAATAAATTTATATGATGTGATGTCCCAAAATAATGTGATGTGATATCTCTTACCTACAAATACCTATCATGTTGCAAGCAAATTAAAAGTTACAAGTAATACAGTATTTACAAAATACACAAGAAACAGTTGAGCTATCTACAAACCGTTGCAAACGATTTATAGATAGCTCAACTGGTCCAAATCAGTACCAATCGGAAGCGTGCCCAAGACACTGGCTGCATTGCCGCGCTGAATAGCAATACTAATACGCTGGCCCAGATAATCACCAGCCCTAGGATCATGCGTCTTATCTTGTTGCCACCAAATAAAAAAAAATACTTTAAGTAGTTATAAATAGGTTTTAAAATCAGACAAGTGACTTGACACGAGTCTGTAGAGCGTATAAAGTTGGCTACTCCCATGAGACTTTTATTTTGAGAAAAGAGTTTTTTTTTGATGAGTTAGTTCTATTTGAGGAGGTTTATTTTTAGCCCCGGGAAACTTTAAGCACGATTCATTTAAAGATAGTTACTTTAGCAAAGATATAAGTCATGAGCGATCAAATAAAGGACTTTCATAGGAAAAGTTTATACAAATGTTAATGGAAGTTGTACAATAGTTCGTGTGGTTATATTCATGCACAATGGTCTAAAAATCATACATATTTGTTAAAGAAGTCACGACGATAACTTTTAGGAAACCAAGCTGTTAGTTTATTTCCTCACTATTTTATAGTTTTCATTCCACTGATTATAAGCTGTTCTCCCACGAAGACATAATATTTGTGTCGATAAACTTACAAAAACTTAAATAGCTTATTAGGTAAACGTAAACGTAGCTTTACGCATAAATCTCTACTCCTACTCCTTTAATATCGCAGACTTTAACCCTCACACTCTACATGACCCTCTTACTACAACACACACTATTTACACATTTACACATTACCTCTCATACTTAGTTTAAAATAACCACCCTAATATCTGTGCCTACATACTTATTCCTGACTGCTTTCGTTCAAAGCCGTGCTCTGTGTTGCTACCACACCTTGACCCACTTACTATATTATTATATAATTTCCCTTCTCTCTTTTTATATTGATGTATTTTTTGTTAAGGTGCATTGGGGTAATTGCGAAAATGGGTATATTCCGAAAATCCATAAAATCTAGTAACATAACATTGGCACGAGGATATATAGGACTGTCACGTCGATGCCAATCAAGATGGCGTCTAGACCAATGTTGCCAACAGGAAAATATCGCATTATGTTACTAGATTTTATGGATTTTCGGAATATACCCATTTTCGCAATTACCCCAATGCACCTTACTGTCCTTTGTGTTTTTGTTCTCGGCCTCCCGCGACACAGGTTAGACCTAGTGCGGGGACCACAGGTGATTTCATGTACTTTTAGCAACTACTCCTTTGGTAAATAAATGAGTTTTGTATTTTTGTTTGTTTTTTGTAGGTCTAGTTAAAAAAAAGAAAAAAAAAACCTAAATCCTCATCCAGCCAATATGAATTATTATTATGCGGTCGCTGTGTAGAACCACGGTTTCTTGCCTCGCCATTCAGCCGCTCGGCTCCGCCGGAAACACCCGAAGCTACCGCTCGGCTCTCATACGTAAACTTGTCGTGATTACTCGCACTTCTCACGCACACAATGCGCATGCAGAAAAATTTGTTTTTGCTTTCGACTCGAGTATAGCACACGCAAAAGCAGTCGCACGCATGCGTTTGCGTGTGCTATAATCGAGGCAAAAGTCAAAACAAATACACAAACTCAGGGCTTAGGCTATAAGAAACTCGCTTCAGCATCCTCCTTAGTCTGCTCTCAGCCCGGAGCAGGTTATGAACTTAAAGACTCAATAACTGTTGTTGATAAGATTTAGTGCCTCTAATACCGCGTGAATAGAGAGTTTCCAAGTTTGGCTGCAGTTTATAGAGTTTGCTCCATAAGTTTTATGCTCGCGAATGGTCCTAGAGCAAACGACTTTCATGACTTTAATATTAGTTATATTTGAAGCTTATGCAGTCTGTCGTAGCACACGAATATACTTTTGAAGTTCCTATATGCTTTCTTTTTCAGTACTGGTCATCAGCAAAGGTGGCACGACGGATGGATAGATGTTTTTTTTTAAAGCGAAGAATTGATCTTTGATCTGAATTTCAAGCAGTTATTTAACAATTGCATTACCTTACAAAGCATATCTGCGGACGACGTTGCATTATTGGCCATTACACGCAGCGCTCTATAGTCCCAAATTAAGCAAAGTTTGTATAGTAGAGACTAGATATTATAAGTACTTTTTTTGTAAATACATACGTAAAACAGTCATGTTGGCCACACACAAATCAAATCATTTATTCCATTCAATAAATTTCAGGTTGGTAAAGGTCTTAAAAATATTATAATTTCACTAAAATCTGCCTTTATAGGCGTATGAATAGGTGTTGTATAGGTATACATTAATAATTTTCATTAATTCAATAATAAATTAAAATGTCAATAAATCAAAAGAAAGTAAAAATTAGGAAATGTCAAATTATAAAATTAAATTCACTTATATATATCTACCCTACCTATATTTTATAATTAAAAAATTCATTTATTCTATAAAAACATTTTTCAGCAAGCCATCGGGTCAAATTGGATTTAAATCTATAAAATGTCATAATTTTTAAATTGTCTGAAATTTAGTAATAAATTTTTGTAGCCATTATAAAGTTATTATTAGAAGATAATGTCAATCTTGTTATTGGTCTAAATAATTTATTTTGATATTTAGGTCGAACGCTGTATTTACTCATAGTGCTTGCTTCTTGAAATATAATTTTATGCTGAAATACAAATATGCTTACATATTTATTCTTGGTGTGTGACCCACGGCCCCTAGCACGAAAGGCAAAGCTACTGAGCTGTGTGCCAAATGATTTCCTATAAAAACATGGCATTGTTCCTATTGTTCGTAAAAGTTCTCATTATGAAACTTTACAAAAGTCCTTCCTACTCAGAATCGTTCCCGTAAAATAAATAACCAACTTCCAAATGATATAAAAGTTTTTTGAAATTATTATCAGCCATCGATGGAAAACTTCGGTAGCCTTTGCTAATACTTAGTGTGGTGTAAGGCATAGCGGTTACGGTAGCTATTTGAAATCTTAAAACTGGATCATACGGTTGAAATTCTATAGTTTTTTTATACAACTAAACGGTGAAGAAACATATTAGAAATAGAAATACCCAGAGACCACGCGCAGTAGAAGACCACTAATCGGTGGCTAGCCTAAACCTCTACTAAGATCTCATAATGCGGCAGTACCTAATAGCCCAAGATATATTGTCAAAAATTGCCAGATAGACAAATGTTGCCAAAACCAAAAAAATAAATTAAAATTAAAACTTTAGCATCGTTGTGATTTGAAAGTCGATGAAACGAATAAACCGATACAAGGAGAAAGCGACAGTTCGACCCCCAAAAAATTCAAAACACTTTGATAGCGCGTTCTAGGATCCGACCAAACTTAGCAGCGCCATCTAGTTCTGATTTTAGGCAACATGAGCATAGAACCTTTTCTAACTAAATAAGTACTGCATATTGGTTAAGTACATAAAAATAATTACTAAATTAATTTTACATTAAACACAGAGCGAGAGAATGCGTGGCTCTGGAAGTATAACTTCTTCCGCGTGGAGGGACTCCACGCACTGGTTTTTTTTTTGAAGGTTTCACTTCTACCTCGTGTGAATACACACATGTTTTTTTTCACATAGGTAAGTACACCCGCTTTCATCTTGTTCCAATCTATAATTTGCGAAGTTCCAGCACTAGCATTCTCCTGTAGGCTGTAGTGCTTCGGCATTCATTATTAGAAGCTCCGGGACTCCGCAGTTTTTTTTTGTTTCTTGTTCCTTTTTCAATTAAATTATTATTTATTTTATTTTTTTAGGCAATTCGTTAGGCTTTGTATATGTTTTTTAAGCATCTAAATGCTCTAATGGCTCATAAAACGTTTTGGTCTTAGACTGTAAGTTTTATTTAAGCAACTGTGTAATAAATAAAATAAAATAAATAAATAAATAAATTAGTAGCTTTTTTATTCCATTTACAGTTTTTGACAATTTATACACACAGAGGATTAACAGCGTCTGAAAACCACTAAAGTTCATACTGAGCCCGTAGTCTGAGTTTTGTTTTGTTGATCGAAACGCATATCGAGAAGTGACTTGCGAGACCTTTTGTACAAAAACCATTTTTCTCCATACAAAAACTGCGAGTTTCTCGGTTCTTGCTTGTCGCAAATCGTGTAGTTGTCGTGTCAGTGACAGTGGGAAACAACCGATAAGTTGGGCTTACACATCGGTCTAATAAGGCGATACACGACGCAAGGGAATCCGTCTACTACGGACTTACTAATGTTAGGACTAAAACTATACTAAACCTAGTGAAAAATCGCTCGTTGCGAAGTCAATCTTCACCAATTTTCAAGTTAAGCGACGTTCTGCGCGTTCACTATTTGGATGGGTGACCTTTAGTGGCATTTACATCTGAGCGCTTCCGTGCTTCGGAGGGCACGTTAAATTGTAGGTCCCGGCTCTAGCAGTCGGTAAACCCTGATGGAGGCCTTAAGGCGGCCTAAAAACTCCGTCACCAGAGTTGACTACTAGCTTATACCTACGAGCTTGCTTGCATGCTTAGTAAAAAATAAGGAAGATCGCTTTGAAAACTCAGGTAGGTAGGTATTAAAGTAGAATCTCTTTACTACCTAAATAGATATACAGTGACATTTCGAAATTAAGTCCAGTGAAATTAGGTCACTGATAGAAGCGTATTAATTTTGATACGTTCATCGCCGCGAGACGCTCAGTGTCGGATTATTGCCTAAGATTAGGGAATGTTTATTGTGACGCGGTAATGCGATCTCAGTAAATATTGCAGAACTTACTGCGAAATGAATATTCAAATTTTGAAAGCTTTAATACGAGCGGCCTTTAACATTATAGTTATGTAGGTACGCCTCAATCGCTGAGAACTAACAATGTTGGGAGATATACCGCGTGCGCAGTATGCCCATGCCGCTGCCGGCATTAATGCCGCGGACTTATTGCCACAGCAACATCGCCTTTATTCTCACTAAAGAGCTAGGGCATGTACTTGGGCCGGGAGCCGGGACAGAGGCATAATCGTGTTTACACTATGCTCGTGCCCACTTCCCTGCCCACTTCGGCATAGTGTGAACGCAACATTAGAGTTGTGTTGTGGTAAGCTCAATATAGGCCTTTACATATACCGAAGATGATTTATAAAGCGTTAGGAGTCAACCTATGCCTACATTTAACGGGACACTGTAGTGCCTGGGACAGTGCTTAGATGGAGTAGGCTTGCCCAGCATCTATACCATCCTCTCAGCCCAGTCAGCCATATCCACAGGAAAGACAAGGTTTCCTCACGATTTTTTCCTTCACCGTTAAGCTCGTGTTAAAGCGCATAATATGAATTTTCATGGTAAGCTCACAGAACTGACGACCGCTGGATGCTGTGTAGGAGTTTTAGTTTAAAGTGGAAGGAGTTTCTCCCTTTGTGCATCTAGAAAAATCTAACTTATACACTTTTGGAAGTAAACTAATGGAACTAATAGTGCTGTGATGAAAAAAATCTACAGAAATAAGGGGTTATTCCCATCGAGCCCACCGGCTGGTATACTGGTGGGGCCGATGCAAAAAAAAATTCGAAACGAGCCCACTATGCAAATGTAGATAAGTATTTTTTCGGCCACTCAAGACATATCTTTAGTATTCCCAAATTAATCAGTACAAACTAAATTCAATTTGACAATGTAACGCACCAACCATGCAGCGTAGCACCGCTCTGATTGGATGTACCCTCAAGGGAAATCAACCAGCAAATGTGGTGTGAGATGATCTGTGTAGCGGGAATTATTTACATGCGTAATCATACTGCAACAATACGTCTTACAGCCAAACATTTGATAAAGTAAGGCTGCTGATGCATTTGCAGTCGCGACAACTGCCCAGTTACGCCCGTAGCACACCTTCGCTTCGGAACCGTAACAGCGGAACCGCAAGTAATTTCGTCATGTCTTGTCCCGTTTAGGAGAAGCGGAGCACTAGCGAAACTGCCTGTTCTAACGCATAGATTTGACTATATTCCATCTCTTTCTCCGCGCAGTTTCGTCGATCTGCTCTGACGCTAGCCACACTTCCGCGCTCTGGCCGCCATTTAAATTGCCATTGGAATTTATCTAGCGGTTCCGCTTTTACGGTTCCGCAGCGGAGGTGTGCTAAGGGCCTTAACTAAAATTCTCAGGCTGCTAGTTTGCTTCCCTCAGATTTAAAGGGTCTTAGCAGCTATCCTCTAGCCTCAAGTCTGAGTCTCAACTCATACATTAGGGTGTCTACGTGTGTAGATGCCCTTAAAACCCAAGCATACTATAATTATAATGTAGCTGAAACTTGTAAAAAAATACATAAAAGATACCAAAAAAAAGATAAAGATAAGGTATACGATAAAAATACTAAATGTATTGCGTTTATATGGTTTAAGGTTGAACAAGTCGCAGTCAGTTGCACACCTTTCCATACAAACGTAGAAGCTTGTATTTAAAAAATACAAGCTTCTAAACTTTCGCATGGAAGCTAAGTAAGCTTAAGCTTGTATTTTTGAAATGAATACTTTTTTACGGTTTGAGCTGTATACAGACATAGATTATGACGAGATAAATTGATATAATCCTTAGTTTTGGTTGGTCAACGTCAAACAGTGGAGTGGTTACCCTTCCACGTTTGTATGGAAAGGTGTGCGACTGACAGCGACTTGTTCAACCTTAATAGCGGTCGCCCGCTGTGCAATGATGATCCAAGATATCATAAATATAATTTTTGCTGCCTAAGAAATGAAAGCAATGCCACATGTTGAATTAATGTCCAAGGCGAAACGAATCTTTTGTTTAACGAATTTTTTTTCGCTCCTTTGTTGCATATTTGGTCGCCAAGTGCGCGTCTATCCTAAAAAGAAGACAAACTGTTTAATCCGAAGAAGAGAACATTGTTGCATGTTTCTGGTTCTCACAGCTTTTTGACAAAAAAAGAAAAAAATTAAAGGAATTTCCTCCCGCAAACGGGATGACCTCTCGGCTGTGTCTCTTGAGACTAGAAAGCGACTCTCCGAAACGGGTATACTTATTATGTATATTCTTAACATTCTTAGCATACAAAACTGTGTATAAAATCATGCTAATTTTTTATTCTAATAGTTTACAAGTTTGAATGGTGTCCACGAACTGGAAGGTGCAGCGTAAAACCTTGGTCACGCGATCGTAACGCACTACGCAGCGGTATGCAGCATTCAGCATCGGATACATAATTGTATGGAAAACGTGTAGTATGGTATTTTGTTACGTCGCAGTCTGCGTCAGCGGCGAGGAGCAAACGCGGTACTCTGCGTTGTGCCGCACACCGCAGCGTTGTGCGTTACGATCGCGAGACCAAGGTTTTAGACAGCCCAACCCCCGATGGACTGACAGTATTGGAAACCAATGGATGGAGAAGACTAAGAATGTCTGCCTGAAATATGGGAGGCCTATGAGGACATACGCCTCCCATCTTCTACACGCTGATAATGATGATGGTGAGAGCTTTCATACCAGCTGTTTACTATATTTTTAACCGATTTCAAAAACGTGGAGGTTTTCGTCGGACTTAAAAATGTTTTGACTTCATTAATCGCACTACAACACAGAGTACGTCTTTGTTTATATTTATTTTAAAATTGTTTGTGTAAAAGCATCTTTATCTATTTAAGTCTGCAGTTAACTTTACACCTGGCACAACTAATTTCGCCTATCTAAATGACTCCAAAAAAAGTTCTCCCAAGCCATTTCTACTTAAAAAAATGTTATCTTACAAACAGGGTGTACTTTTCGTAAAATATGGCGAGTCGCGTGTACTGCCCCCGTATCGCAAGCTCTGAACTGCTTTCGCTGCCCAACATAATGTCAAGTGACGTGGCTACAGATATACGAAAACAAGAAGCTTTTGACAGCTCGCTGAAACGCGCTAATGTCACTATTTAGTCACAGAATATCAATGATTTAGTATGAAAACAGTTCAGAAAACCTGCCAAGCTTAAACCTGGCAGGTTTTCATAAGACAACGACATATTATGTGAATTACCCCATCGATCCCATTCCTAATTCTGGCTCATTCCAAAAATCCCCATCGACCTACATCATCATCATCATCATCATCATCATCATCATCATCATCATCCACAGCCCGACTTCACCCACTGCTGGGTATAGATCTGTCTTTGTTTGTGCCACTCCTCACGGTCCTGTGCTGATCTCATCCATGTCCTGCCCGCGATGTTCGCAACATCGTCTGCCCATCTCACTGCTGGTTTGTTAAATGAAGTTAATCGGTCAAGGGGTCGTGAAGTTATGAGTTATCGTACGATTGCATATAAACAAAAACGGAGTTGCCAAAAAACTAGATATACTTAAACTACTTATACTAGTAGTTCGCCCCGAACTGAGATCTCGTGATGGTCGGAGGTTAATAAAACTCAAACAATTTTTATTGACCAATGGTTGCAATAAACTTTGCAAATCGCATCGAAATCGCCGTCTAGCTAAGTACCAGCCTTACTTGAACTACAAAATCATTGAAACTCAAAGAAATGTTAGCTCACGTTACACTGAGTTTTCCAATTTTATAATTTTTACAACAACTCAAAAACTATTAGACCTAGAATCAAAATAAAAAAGGTTTTGGAATTTCTAAAACTCTATCATATGACACCCCACTTGATATTTTTGTACGACTTTTTTTTACTCTCTTTGGACCCTCATAACTTCACTACCCCTTGACCGATTAACTTCATTTAACAAACCAGTAAAACTTAAGAGTACTATCCGTAAACCTACCAAATCCTATGAAGATCGGATAAGCGGTTCAAAAGATCTCGACGAACAAACGTACAAACATACAAAGCATTTTTGCCCAAGTTGTCACTAATACTTAAATACCGAAAAAAATTTATATACGCGGACGAATTGGCCGGTAACAGCTAGTATAAAACATATTATACCTAGTTTATGTTTCGCGATATGAAAATTTTGTTTATACTACACCTGCTTGGAAAGTACCTTGATACTTTATCAAATTTACGGTAGAAAGTACGTCATTGCATATCGAACAAATATGCGGAGGGAAAACGCATCTCAGCGGGAGAGAAAAGTGTATGAAAATCCATTTCTTACGTGGTTTTTCTTTTTTAATTTTGGGTAAGACTATGCGCCGGTAACCTAAATATCAAAAGCCAAAAAGTTTTTACAGTGAGTTTTTATCTCCAAGTTCGCAAAATGACACTCGCCACTAGCTGTGTGTTGGATGGTGTCGGACTGGCAGTGCGACCCTGCGGCGGCGGCAGGATAAACAATTTGAAAAAAGAACATGTGAAAATTGCAGACGCCATTGGCGCCATTTTCAATTTGTGTGTTGTTTGAGGATTCAGTTTTATTTTCCTCGTAGGTGTAGTATAAAGCACTATGTACTATAATCAACTATTTTTGCTAACTTGTACCTACAACAATAGCCCCAATATTTCTAACCTGTTAAACCTAAAAATGCTGCAGCGATCCCTCAGGACACATTTGTCTCAAGTGCTGTCAAAATATCATGGCAGTCGAGGCGGGTCGCGACTTCAGAGATTTATATTTAGGCTCTGGGCCTCTACTGTGAAAAATGACTTACGAAGATTCGGTAGCGTCGTTTCTGTTACACTGCGTAATGACGCTGTCACTTCGCAAGAGCCCACGTCATCGTTCGAGACGACCGCGCAGTGTAACAGAAACGTCACTACCGAATCTTCGTAAGTCATTTTTCACAGTAGAGGCCCTGGGTCACTTTTACGGATCAGGGTCCAAATATTTATTGCTAGGAAGAAATGTTATATAGATATATAGATAGATAATACTTTATTGTACACAAGGATTAAGTACATAACAATCTTAAAACTAAGTATAGTACAATGGGCGGCCTTATCGCTGAAAGCGATTTCTTCCGAATGTTATTCAATTTAAGAGTCTTACACACAAGCCAATTGTTATAATTACTTGTTTTTTATGGAAAATGGCCATGGCGCAATTGATGTGACGCTGTTACCTCTGTGTATAACAATACATTATAAATATTTATTCATAGACATAGACCAAATTGTCGTAGACATTTAAGTTGTCACACAACGCCTTCTTGCCCCAAACTATAGGATCATGAGAGGGGATTATGTAATATTTTGTTGTAGGCATCAGCCAATAAGACTATCTAACGGACGACGATCCGTAGTACCTTCCAAGTAGATACCATACGGATAAAATATATTGTAAAACTGAAAGCCTCTCCAATTTCTTCACATTGCGGAGATTCAAGATGATCCTTATTGGAATAAAAATAAGGACCATTTTCAGTGTGAATGACTAAAGAATCTACATAGTGTGCATGCTACGCTCCGCAACTATTGAATACGTAGAAGTAATGCTACGCCGTAGCGCTCGTAGCGCATTGCTACGAAACACAACTGCAATGGAGTGGAATAGTTTCAAAAAACCACACAACTCCAGTTATTCCCATCGAGACCACCGGCTGGTGCACTGGTGGGGCCGATGGGAAAAAAACTCCCAACGAACCCACTATGCAAATGAGTGGGCTGTCAAGTCAAGTCTAATATTATGGTTGTTTCGACACTGCTTGTGAAAAATTTCCAAAACTTGAGCAGGTACCTTTTCAAACTTTCAGCATACAAGCTAATAGTTTCATTATCATCATCCGGTGGTCGTCGTGCTCGATGAACCGCCTAATATCACGTGGGTCATTTTACTTTTTCTATCACTTATTTTAATTCTTTTTTTAGTTTTTCACCTGTTAAAATGGTTTTAACAATGAGGCTTACTTACAAAACCTTGTCAGATAGTGGGAATCTCGTTTTGTTTAGATAGTGAAATATTTAAGGTGTTTAAACAGTGTTTAAGTTGAGAAGTGATTCTAAGTAAGAGCACAATTGTTTTGTAATAAAAAATTACCTAGTAAACAATGAATTTCATAAACGGTTTTCAGTTCCACACAAGTTATAAACAGGATTACAAACTGCAATATATTATAATCACGCTCCGGCGAGCAGGTTCAGGGAAATAGAATAATCGACTTAGCAACAACAACACAGGTACCGACTGATTACGTAACTTAAAGTAGCGACAGCGATAAAGACGAGTTAACTCAGTCAATTTCAATGGGTAAAGAGAGGTTTTTAATAGGGACTACTTAGTAGGGATATCTGAAAATAAAAAAAACCAGTGCGTGTAGTCCCTCCGCGCGGAAGAAGTTATACTTCGAGTGCCACGTATTCACTCTCGCTCTGTGTTTAATGTGAAATTAATTTAGTATTTATTTGTATGTACTTAACCAATACGCAGTACTTATTTAGTTAGAAAAGGTTCTATGCTCATGTTGCTTAAATCAAAACTAGATGGCGCTGCTAGGTTTGTCCGGTCTGTGTTTAATGTGAAATTAATTTAGTATTTATTTGTATGTACTTAACCAATACGCAGTACTTATTTAGTTAGAAAAGGTTCTATGCTCATGTTGCTTAAATCAAAACTAGATGGTGCTGCTAGGTTTGTCCGGTCTGTGTTTAATGTGAAATTAATTTAGTATTTATTTGTATGTACTTAACCAATACGCAGTACTTATTTAGTTAGAAAAGGTTCTATGCTCATGTTGCTTAAATCAAAACTAGATGGCGCTGCTAAGTTTGTCCGGTCTGTTTTTAATGTGAAATTAATTTAGTATTTATTTGTATGTACTTAACCAATACGCAGTACTTATTTAGTTAGAAAAGGTTCTATGCTCATGTTGCTTAAATTAGAACTAGATGGCGCTGCTAAGTTTGTCCGGATCCTAGAACGCGCTATCGAAGCGTTTTGGGTTTTGAGTGGGTCTCCGTATGGGGTAGCGTTAAACGCACAACGCAACCTTGTTGGAAGTTGCATTAGAAGTATAACTTCAGAAATCCAGAAATCTCCACTGCTACATCGTAGACATGCTACATCGTAGCAGTGGGGAGTTCTGGAAAAAAACTGAAATCCTCACGGGTAGGGATGTCTGGAATATATCCGATATAAGACGAGGCTTGGACATTTTACACAAAGCCCTCTAGTCCCAAACTAAGCAAGGCTTGTACTATGGGAACTAGATGGCTGATATAATACTTATATACATTTTTTTTTGTAAATACATACTTATGACACGTAGTAAAGCCCAGACGCAGAACAGACATCTATGTTTGCCACACAAATGTTTGTGACACGGAAGGCAGAGGTATCCATCTATCTATTTATATATGCATATGTGTGTAAATGTGTAGGTATATGTATTTATCCATATTAGTTTTTGTATGTGTATAGGTTAAATTATATTTATGTATTATGTAGATTCCAGGTTATTTTTATGTGCGCCCCGTTCTTACCTAATTGAAATGTTTCTGTCCATCCAAAGGTTGTCTGGTAGAGATCGCTTATAGCTATAAGACCGCCCATTTTACCTCATACTTAAAACTTATTTCTCTTTTATGGTTTTTCTTCTTTTCTTGGTGTGCAATAAAGAATATATCTATCTATCTATCTCTCTATAGTAGGTGCCAAATAACACCGCAATACAGGTCATTCACCCACCTTCAAAACGATGTCACAAAATTCAATTTATGAATGGTAAACAAACAGTACTACGAGATTCGAGCGATTACCGTCTTAGCGACAGGTTTGTATGGAAAGCGACAGAATTAGCCATTCATAAATTGAATTTAGCGACATCGTTTTGAACGTGGGTGAATGACCTGTATTGCGGTGTTATTTGGCACCTACTATATCTATCTATCTATTTTTCATGTATTTATAGCACAGTGTAATGCTTGTCGCAAATATTTCGCAAGATACGTAATGGTGAATCTGAACAAGAAAAACAAAACTACAACAATCGTGCAGACACAAAGTGAATTTCCAACTTCCGATAAAATCTTTTTCCGAAATCCGCTACAATTAACTTTAAACTCTTCGGTAATCCTATCACGTTTGGATTATACCATTGACTAATTTTCTCTCATTCCCACCCCCACTTTCACCATCTAGCCATCCCTCTTACCCAATAACTGAAGACAAAGCATTGGTTTTTGCACGGCTGAGTAGAAATCGAGCGGGGTATAGAATAAAAGATATTTAGAGGTTGGAAAAGTTTCACTTTACCTACCACATGGAGAATCTACCTTATGTATAAGTACTATTTTTTTCTATGATCTAATTTCTACATACAAATGTTACTTAGCACGAGGAGTCAATGCATAGACTACAAAGATTTTAGTTATAAAGGAAACTACTACATAACTAAATAAGCACCTACTTAATTTAAGTGTCTTCTTTAAACTTTTTACCTTTTTATTGAATTTTTTTTTTACTGCTCAGGCACTTATGGATTTCAAGATACGATTTTGGCAATATTTTATGAGAACTACTCTAATCTATTCTTGAGTGCTAATGAGAAAATAACTTATTATCATGAGTAAGTACTTATATGGAAAAAAGAATCACTATAGTAGGTGCCAAATAACACCGCAATACAGTTCATTCACCCACCTTCATCTCGATGTCGCAAAATTCAATTTATGTATGGTGAACAAACAGTACTACGAGATTCGAGCGATTACCGTCTTAGCGACAGGTTTGTATGGAAATCGACAGAATTAGCCATTCATAAATTTAATTTTGCGACATCGTGGTGAAGTTGGTTGAATGACCTGTATTGCGGTGTTATTTGGCACTTACTATAGTAATAAGTATTAGTAAAAAATTATTCAAGAGATCTCAAGGAATGTTTTTTTGTGTTTTTATACCTATTTTCCACTTTTCATTTGTAAAACTTGTTTGGATCAAAATTATATTTATGTTAAGTAAACCTTGTGCAATATTATTTTGTACACAACATGGTTTATTGTGATTTTTCTTATTCAATTTCAGTATTTGATCAAGTGAGCGAAGCGAACGAAATCTTAGTGACAACTTGGACAAAAATGCTTTGTATGTTTGTTTGTTTGTTCGTCGAGATCTTTTGAACCGCTTATACGATCTTCACAGAATTTGGTAGGTATACAGATAGTACTCTTAAGTTTTACTGGTTTGTTAAATTAAGTAAATCGGTCAAGGGGTCGTGAAGTTATGAGGGTCCAAAGGGAGTAAAAAAAAAAAGTCGTACAATAATATCAAGTGAGGTGTCATATGATAGGGTTTTGTTTAGACATTCCAAAACAGTTTTTATTTTGACTCTAGGTCTAATAGTTTTTGAGTTATTGTAAAAAACATAAAATTGGCAGACCCAGTATAACGTGAGCTACCATTTCTTAGAGTTTCAATGATTTTGTAGTTCAAGTAAGACTGGTACTTAGCTAGACGACGATTTCGAAGCGATTTGCAAATTTTATTACAATCATTGGTCAATAACAATTGTTTGGGTTTTATTAACCTACGACCATCACGAGATCTCAATTCAGGGCGAACTACTAGTATTATATCTTCAGAAATGTGCCAGCGAGAAGTTGTAAGTTACTACAAAAGATTTGTCAATACAAACAAAACACATACGTACACTTTCCTCAGCGCAACTACTACATTTTTCGGAAGCTATTGTAGACCTTAACTCACTGCAACAAAGTTCATTTTAAAGTACCGATTACTTCGCAGAGCCAGAGACACCACGGGCAGTCAACCGAGAAATCCGCTAAGCTTAAGCAAGTTAAATCGTCTAGAGCGATTCACTTCACACAAAATAATGGGTTCCATTGTTAAAGTACTATGACCTTGTCGGGGTGAGAGTTGACCGTCTGTTACCTCTATTAGAACGTCCATTTAAGAAATTAAAAAAGAAAATGTGAATTGAAAATCGGTGTAGACTTTACACCAAGCCCGTACTCGCATGTCCGCTTGGTGTAGACTCTACACCAAGCTCGTACTCGCATGTCCGCTTGGTGTAGACTCTACACCAAGCTCGTACTCGCATGTCCGCTTGGTGTAGACTCTACACCAAGCTCGTACTCGCATGTCCGCTTGGTGTAGACTCTACACCAAGCTCGTACTCGCATGTCCGCTTGGTGTAGACTCTACACCAAGCTCGTACTCGCATGTCCGCTTGGTGTAGACTCTACACCAAGCTCGTACTCGCATGTCCGCTTGGTGTAGACTCTACACCAAGCTCGTACTCGCATGTCCGCTTGGTGTAGACTCTACACCAAGCTCGTACTCGCATGTCCGCTTGGTGTAGACTCTACACCAAGCTCGTACTCGCATGTCCGCTCGGTGTAGACTTTATACCAAGCCCGTACTCGCATGTCCCCTCGGTGTAGACTTTACACCAAGCCCGTACTCGCATGTCCGCTTGGTGTAGACTCTACACCAAGCCCGTACTCGCATGTCCGCTTGGTGTAGACTCTACACCAAGCTCGTACTCGCATGTCTGCTTGGTGTAGACTCTACACCAAGCCCGTACTCGCATGTCCGCTTGGTGTAGACTCTACACCAAGCTCGTACTCGCATGTCCGCTTGGTGTAGACTCTACACCAAGCTCGTACTCGCATGTCCGCTCGGTGTAGACTTTATACCAAGCCCGTACTCGCATGTCCGCTCGGTGTAGACTTTACACCAAGCCCGTACTCGCATGTCCGCTTGGTGTAGACTCTACACCAAGCTCGTACTCGCATGTCCGCTCGGTGTAGACTTTATACCAAGCCCGTACTCGCATGTCCGCTCGGTGTAGACTTTACACCAAGCCCGTACTCGCATGTCCGCTTGGTGTAGACTCTACACCAAGCTCGTACTCGCATGTCCGCTTGGTGTAGACTCTACACCAAGCTCGTACTCGCATGTCCGGTCGGTGTAGACATTTCGAGCTTACTCGGATGCTGTCCCTTAATAATACCAAGTATGTATTTTAATAAGGCGTCAGGCTTCGTTCTAATAACGGGCAGTACAAGGTGTAAAAAGATCGATTAACATGTAACTTAACACATTATTAGCACTTGAGATTTCTCCTGACAAGTTTTTCATATACAACTAGCCGTCGCCCGCGGCTTTGCTTGCGTGGTAGCAGCATACAAACAGTTTTGATTTTTTTTTTAATCCTCAATCATGTGTTGAGTCAATTTATTTGAGGAATCTATGTACCAATTTTCAAGGGTCTTCTGATGCAACTTTTCAAAATGTATTTCTTAGTGCACCCCTACTATAAGGATACTAACTTCCAAATTTCATACCTCTAGGACTTATGATTTAGGTTGTGCGTTGATTGTCAGTCAGCTTCAAAAGAGTTTTAAATAATAACTAGCTGTCGCCCGCGGCTTTGCTCGCGTGCAACCCTTATCACTAAGGGGTATGAAAAATAGATGTTGGCCGATTCTCAGACCTACTCAATATGCCCACAAAATTTCATGAGAATCGGTCAAGCCGTTTCGGAGGAGTACGGGAACGAACATTGTGACACGAGAATTTTATATATAAGATAAGATATATAGGTATAGAAGATTCGAAAGCCCATTTGATAATAAGTGGTAACCACTGCTAACGATGCATTGCTTCACTGAACACATCTACTGATGTAGAGTTAGTCTCAATGCCTCATTTTATTTTAAGGCGTAGTTTTTCTACAACCTGTATGAACGGACGAACATCTTGTTTATATGCAAATAAGTACATGCTGCTTGCTACTTGTTTAATAGTTTGCATCACCCTGTAGATGTAGGATTACATAGAAATGTTTTGATAAGAGTTACCTCAACAATGCAAGATTAAGGTTGCTTTTGTGACGTGCTCTGTGAGGCAATGGTATCGATTCAGTTGTTATTTTTTTCTGAACTAATTTGACAGCCCTAAAAATGTTGCCGTCCTTTTCTCATAAACTGAAACGATAAGAACGGCTATAATTTTAGAGCTGTCAAAATATGTTAGTTTAAAAAAATTCAACTATAGTAGGTGCCAAATAACACCGCAATACAGATCATTCACCCACCTTCAAAACGATGTCGCAAAATTATTTTATGAATGATAAACAAACTGTACTGCGAGATTCGAGCGATTACCGTCTTAGCGACAGGTTTGTATGGAAAGCGACAGAATTAGCCATTCATAAATTGAATTTTGTGTCATCGTTTTGAAGGTGGGTGAATGACCTGTATTGCGGTGTTATTTGGTGTTATAGAGAATCAATACCAATACGTGATTATCTCTTGAGCAAGCATCTGTGTGGTTCGCTAAGAAAAAAACAATAGTTTTGAATTAAAAACACAAGAGAATCGATACCAATGTATTGTACGCAAATATCGCTTACGATAAAGTGGGCCTTCCGGTTGTTCCAATTATTCTCGTAAAAGTATTTTCACGATTTGTTTAAGCTGATTTATTATCTTAGGGACTTGTTTAACTTTTAAGTTAATTTGTTTAAAACGTCTATTAGTAAGTTTGTAATTTGGACAAAAGGTTGACATTAATTTATTACTTCTAATCCCTGAGTGGGTTTTTAGTTTCGCTGTCTGTATTTAAGGTTGAACAAGTTGGACAATATAGATCAGCATGCGGTAAAATAAATGCTGGAAAATATGGTTTTGCCAACCTATACTGTGGCGGTAATACCCTCCAAAGGAGGGTGGCTGATTCGAAGGACAAAATCTAGAAATGCGATGGTCTGACGCTGAACAGTTAAATAAATCTTAGGATACTTAGGAAGGCTTACCCCCTGGCACCTCGGCGATCAGCTCCTCAGCGTTCGGTATGAAGAATCACTGCGATCCAAAATCCACTTCACAGCACCAAAGTTTATAGTTCAGAACGATTTTCTTTCAATAAGGGTTAAAATATCAAACCCGCGGGGAATAATGCGTATAAATTAATCTCGACAACACTAACTTAGTTGGAGATGCGAAATAGAAGTAAACCAGAAGACCTCGGCCGTTCCGTGACGAGGCGAACAACCAGCGAGAATATAGCAGCGGGTCTCAATGCGGGCGATGTGTCAATGTTCACATCTATCTAGGGCTCCTACTCATTTGCAAGAGCAAACCAAAGGCCGGTGCTTCACAGTTACCAAAGGCGCAAACCGACCCAGGCGTATCCAATGAAATAAATGACCATACAACGTCAAAAAATATTTATGTTATTTATGTATATATATATAGGTAAAATACCAGCACAAGCGCAATCGGCGCAACCATATTCCCCGGCTTGAAAGAACCTACTTTCAAAACACGAAAACGAAATTATATTTATAGTTGCATATCGTGGTGAAAACTTTACCTTAGCGATTTAACAAGAAGAGTTAAGTTATGTATTTGTTGAAAGAGAAATATATTATGTTGTAAAAGTGTCCTAACTATAACCTAAAACTATTGGTAAACTATACAATGTTTATTGAGTGGGAAGAGGACACAATTTAACAATCGGTCTGCTCTGAAGCATTCCACCCTGTACCTTCACAGACGCGACTCTACAGATCCCTTTCTTGTCCGGAAAGATTTCAGTAATTAAACCTAGCGGCCAATGCAAGGGCATGACATTATCCTGCATAGAAACAACAACCATACCAACACGTACTGGGTTAGATGGAGTGTTCCATTTTTGTCTTGATTGAAGGGTGTGCAGATATTCATTGCGCCACCGTTTCCAAAAAGATTGGACGAGTTGATCCGTTAATTCGTGTCGTGAAATAAGATGTAAACGCGTTTCAGTAACTTCGCGAGCGGGTAAAAACACAAGCGGTTTCGTATTAAGGAAATGCGCCGGTGTTAAAGCGGTAGGTTCTGACGGATCTGAGCTAAGTGCATAGAGAGGTTGGGAGTTTAACAAAGCTTCGACTTGAACTAACATAGTGTTAAGTTCATCAAAGGTGAGTATTTGTTGACCTACGACTTTCAAAAGATGCGTTTTGACACTCTTTACTTCACTTTCCCAGCATCCACCGAAATGTGGAGCTCTACACGGGATGGTTTTAAGAATGATTTTATGCTCCGCCAGTACCTTTTCCCAATAGGGGCGATATTCTTGCGACAAGAATTGGTAGAGATCGCGAAGGTAAGAGCGAGCTCCAATGAAATTGGTGCCGTTGTCCGTATAAAGACATTCGATGGGACCACGGCGAGAAATAAAGCGTTTTAGTGCTGACAGGAAGCTTGCAGTGCTAAGATCTGAGGCAACTTCCAGATGCAAAGCACGCGTGGTCAAACACGTAAAAAGACAAATATAAGCCTTACGACTTTTTTGACCTCGACTGCGCACAGACGTTATCATGAGCGGTCCCGCGTAATCACACCCCGTATGGGAGAATGCTTTGGGAGCGACATCAACACGTGACTGTGGCAGGTCAGCCATGATTGGAAAAACCTGTCGTGGCTTAGCGCGAAAGCAAGTATTGCAATTAAAAGTTATATGACGAACAATACGTCGTGCGGACAGAATCCAATACTTCTGTCTCAAAAGAGACAGAAGCAAGTTCGGACCAGTATGGAAGTTTTTGACATGATAGTGCGAAACTAAAAGTTCCACTACGTGGTCCTGTCGAGGAAGTAAAATTTGATGACGCGAGTCAAAGTCCAATTCTGAATTGGCTAAGCGTCCACCAACGCGAATAAGTCCATTATATAGAAACGGACTAAGTTTCTGTAATGGCTTAGAACATAATTTATTGCAGTTTAAGCGATTGAGATCTGATTCGAAATGAATCCGTTGAACAGAGCGCCACACTACTAATTCAGCGAACTCCAAATCCGATGCGGTAACAGGTCCCTTAGGGAGACGTTTGAGAAATTTATAGACGAAACAAATTGTCTTGAGATACTTCATCCAAGAAGAAAACCTACTAGCACGATGGTACAGGATGTCTTCTGTTAGACTGTTATCCATGTCAGAAGAGCCTTCCGTCGTTACTGACGGTAGAGCAACAGGCTTCATTTCTGGCAGCTCTGACGTCACACCGGATACAAACGGCTTCACGGGCCATTCGTGTCGGGTTGTTTTAAGCCATGGCGGTCCATTCATCCACAGTGGATGATGGACTAATTGGGCCGGCGTCAAGCCACGTGAAAGACAGTCACTTGGATTCTCGGATCCCTTGACATGGAAGAAATGCTCCGATGACAAGTTTTCTTGGATTTTAGCGATGCGGTTGGCCACATAAGTGTGCCATCGATGAGGCGAGGAATGAATCCAATTCAAAGTTACAGTTGAATCCGAAAAAGCTACGACAGCGTCAATGGCGTATCGAGCAGAATAGAGATCGAAAACTCGTTTAATCAAAATGGATAAAAGGAGTGCAGCGCATAACTCTAAACGAGCTAGCGAGATAACCTTAAGAGGTGCGACTTTGGACTTTGCACACACCAGGGAGACAACGATGTCACCGTCTGGTTTCACTACGTGAGCATAGACAGCGCCACCGTAGGCCTTCTCACTGGCATCCGCAAAGCCAACTATTGAAACCTTACAATTTTTAATAACGCCAATATGACGTGCGAATTGAAGCTGAGAAACTTCGGGTAACTCAGTTTGAAATTGTTCCCAAAGGCGAACAATGCGAAGCGGAGGGACATCATCCCATCCTATTTTAGCAAGCCACAGATCCTTGATCAATAACTTAGCATATAAAATCATGGGCGCGACTAAACCCAATACATCAAAAAGGCGAGCGATAGACGATAAAATATTCCTTTTCGTGCAGGGGCGATTATCAGGGTTGACCTGGAATGCGAAGTAGTCATGGTCGGGAAACCAGCGGAGCCCAAGGATTTTCAGGGTCGGATCCTTACTTAGATCGACACTGTGCGAGAGTCGCAATGACTCGGGAATAGACTGAAGAACCTCAGCGCTATTACTTGACCACTTGGTCAATTCAAAATCACCTAATAAAAATATTTTTATCAGTTGGTGAGAAGACGCTACTGCTTGCTCTACAGTAGAGGTAGAGCTGACGATATCGTCCATATATATATCTCGACTCAGTATTTCACTGGCGAGCGGAAACTGATGCCCTTCGTCAATACACAATTGTTGAATTGTGCGAATTGCGACAAAGGGAGAGCATTTAAGTCCAAAAGGGAGAACTGAAAATTGAAATATTTTTAAATTTTCATCTTCGTGGAAGCGGTAAAGGAAACGCTGAAGCGGGCGATTTTCAGGACGTATAGCTATTTTGAGATACATAGCTTTAACGTCAGCAGTTATGGCTACAGCAAAGAGTCTCAGGTTCAATAAGATATTAAGCAGGTCCGCTTGCAAAACGGGACCGGCGTAGAGAATATCATTTAACGAAGTTCCATTGTCTGACTTAGCGCTGGCGTCAAGAACCACGCGCAACTTGGTGGTTGACTTGTCCTCGCGAATGACTGCATGGTGCGGGATATAATATGACACTTCACCTGGCAAAACTCCTTCCACAAAGGAAATATAGTTATTTTTTAGATAATCTTTGATGACGTCATCATAAAGAATTTTGACGTTAGGATGCGATTTAAATTTACGTTCGAGACTCATAAACCTACGACGTGCGATTTCGAAAGAATTACCTAAAACGGAGGCGTCTGTCTTCAGTGGCAAAGCAGCGACATACTTACCAGATGGGGTGCGGGTTGTGGTAGAACAATAAAACTGCTCACAGTGTTTATCATCCACGCTAATTATTGAAGAAGCCTGAACTTCCTCGATCTCCCAGAATTTACGTAAGTCGCAGCTTTCCAAAGAAGACGTCGCGCAAAACGACATCGTAGCGGTAGAAGGGTCCAAAATAGGCGCGTTGCCCATAAATATGTAGCCTAACACAGTATCTAATGCATCTGGATACCCTGCAGTGAACGTAACTTTACTTGGTTGCAATAACTTAGCAAACAACTTTACTCCAAGCAAAATGTCAATATTCCCCGGCATTCCCCAAGTATCATCAGCGAATAAATGCGAATCGATATGATTGAGATGAGCGACATCTATCGGGCACAATGGAAGCTGTCCGGTTATCTCATCGAGTACCAGCGCATCAATCGAGTACTTGGGTTGCACACGAAGACGCGAACTAAATGTGAAGTCGACGGAACCCCGAACCGGTTGAGAAGTACCCCCGATACCCTTAACCGTGACTACAGAATCATCACGAATAGGTAGCCCAAGCATACGACAACATCGGGTGGTAATATAGTTCTTCTGAGAACCAGGGTCCAATAGACAGCGAACGACAACATCCTTCTTTTTCCTACCTACAACTAACACTTTCGGTAGCTAAAACCTCCGTGGTGCGCGTGCTATTGTGTAACGAAGCAGAGTGAGAACACAAAGTAACGCGTTCCTGCTCCTGTGTCGATTCTACAGCAGGGACAGACAGCGCGGCGCCGACGGCAGGTGCTGGTTTCGGTTGTGGTGGCGGCGGTTGTTCAAAATGTAACAAAGAATGATGTTTACCGTTGCATTTCTTACACGTGACCGTTGATTGACATTTAGACACAGTATGTTGACTACTTAGACAATTACCGCATATACGATTATCTTTTATGTGTTTAAATTTATCATTCGGATTTAATTTTAAAAAGGCACTACACTTATATAAGTTTGTGTGCAACGATTGACAAAGCGAACATTTAGGTGATGTAGCTACATACACCTGCGACACCTTGGCGGGCGCGGGGGGCGCGTTAGCGCTGACGCCAGCAGACGAGCGCTCAGGCCGCTGCGGCGCGGTGCGATAAAGAATTTTTATTTGTTCTCGAACGAACTTCACGAAATAATCGTAGTCGACTCTTTGAGGATCTTTGAAAGTGCGAAGCGACATTTCATAATGTTTTGCGATGTCGGAGTCTACTAACTTAAGACCCGCGTACATAAAGATAAAATCAGACATGTCGTCGATTTTTAATTGTTTGAGACCAGCCACAATAGCGGTGTATTTATCAAAAACCTTTTCTACATTAGCGGGCGACGAACCAGCTGACTTTAAAGAAAACAGCTGATTTAGGTAGTTAACTGCCAATGCGCGCGTGTCTTGGTATTTAGCGATAAGCGCGTCCCAGATTACACGATAGTTTTCTGCAGCAGGCACAATGCCGGCGGCCACGCCTTTGGCTTTCCCCTTTAAGTGACCCAACAAATAATGGATACGATCAGAATCTGAAAGATCGGGATTTGTATGAATGACCCGTTTGAATGTCTCATAGAAAAACGGAAAGTTCTGAATGTCACCCTCGAAGGTAGGTAACTCGATTCGAGGTATTTTGATATGCGGAGAACCTGATTTATTCAAGCTAGGTGAATCTTTAGTTGTGGTTAAGGAACTCAAAACATTTTTAATTTCGCATACAAGATCGTCAAAGGAAGACAATGAGTTATAATTAACCTCGTACTTGGGGCTAAGCTTCATAGAAAGTAAATTTATATTATCAATCGTAGTTATATATTCATTACGAATTAAATCGATTGTTTTAGCTTGCGCAATAAAAGTGTTCCGCAATTTTTCATCATCAAGATTGGATATCGAATCATACAACTTTTGTATGCGAGCATAATATGCGGCACGTTTGCCTTCATACAGTTTTAATTTAGTCTGTGCTTCTTCCATCTTAAATAACAAAGGAACCTACCCAATAGGTTGAAACACAAAATATAAATTATATATATTTATGGAACAAAAATATAAATTCGGAACCACCTATAATTATCAGATCACGGAACCCTAACAAGCTTGTACGAAAACTACGATAGCAAACACAAAAAACAAATGTTCGATGAAACAAATCAATGCGGTAGGTAGGAACCACTTTCCTTACCTGCGGATTACCTAACACAATAACTTAGTGTAGGCTAAATTAAAAACAACATAAAAACTTTGTAGGCATAAAACGATAAATCCTTTCGGTGTAGGTATATACCGTACTACCTGAATAGGCAACCACTACCAACAAAATAATCAAGTGTAAATAAATATAAAATGCGATGCGAAAATATACCTAGGTCATTTGATAAACATCGAATGCCTAGATGCGAAACCTAAATAATTTATAGATGCGATTCGAAATAAGAACAAAAGTTCAAAAAACAACTCAAGTTTTTTAGGTATGAAAATAATATCCAGACCTTGCGAAATCCTACTTTCCGTAGGTGTAAATCCAGAAATAACTTATCCGATCTAACAACCGTAACGTTAAGCAGGTGCGGTGTAGGCAAACAATTTTACCTACGAAGAATATTTAATTCAACATAAAATTAAATGCGGTTAATTTAACTAAATTACCTACGATAATTTAATGAAATGCGGTGTGGACTGTATAGCGATGAAATATACTCGTATATTACGAGACGAATAAATAGAATAACATTTACCTACAAACTTCAGTTCTATATTCTAAATCAATATGACAAAATACAAATGACTGTTCAAAACCGAAATTTTCGATCCCAGAGTTCAGTTCAATGTTGGTATGAAAGTAGGTCACCGACCACCGAACTAGATGATGTGATAACCCCAAAACACGTTCTTTCAAAACTACCCGCACAGAACCAAGTGATGGTATTATAATGCGTAGTTCTTAGAAAACCTTATTTGACGACACGAATCACTGTATAATTGTATATAAGCATATGATTTAGTAATATAAATGTGAAATTACAAAACTAAATTTATGAAATTTAATTGGACTTCGATAAAAAATGCAGATGATATTAGACCTTACATATAACGCAATAAGGACGAGTCTCCTAAAACGATATGCAACTTTGTATAAATAATTTCTAGATTTTTATAGCTTTATAGAACAATTCTATCCAGGCTCGTAAGGACCAAATGGACAATATAGATCAGCATGCGGTAAAATAAATGCTGGAAAATATGGTTTTGCCAACCTATACTGTGGCGGTAATACCCTCCAAAGGAGGGTGGCTGATTCGAAGGACAAAATCTAGAAATGCGATGGTCTGACGCTGAACAGTTAAATAAATCTTAGGATACTTAGGAAGGCTTACCCCCTGGCACCTCGGCGATCAGCTCCTCAGCGTTCGGTATGAAGAATCACTGCGATCCAAAATCCACTTCACAGCACCAAAGTTTATAGTTCAGAACGATTTTCTTTCAATAAGGGTTAAAATATCAAACCCGCGGGGAATAATGCGTATAAATTAATCTCGACAACACTAACTTAGTTGGAGATGCGAAATAGAAGTAAACGAGAAGACCTCGGCCGTTCCGTGACGAGGCGAACAACCAGCGAGAATATAGCAGCGGGTCTCAATGCGGGCGATGTGTCAATGTTCACATCTATCTAGGGCTCCTACTCATTTGCAAGAGCAAACCAAAGGCCGGTGCTTCACAGTTACCAAAGGCGCAAACCGACCCAGGCGTATCCAATGAAATAAATGACCATACAACGTCAAAAAATATTTATGTTATTTATGTATATATATATAGGTAAAATACCAGCACAAGCGCAATCGGCGCAACCACAAGTCGCTGTCAGTCGCCCACCTTTCCATACAAACGTGGAAGGGTAACCACTCCACTGTTTGACGTTGACTAAACAAAACTAAGGATTATATCAATTTATCTCGTCATAATCTATGTCTGTGTACAGCCCAAACCGTAAAAAAAAATACTAGCTTCTTAACTTTCGTATGGAAAGTATTTTTAGCTTGTATTTTTTAAATGAATACTTTTTTTATGGTTTGGGCTGTACACAGACATAGATTATGACGAGATAAATTGATATAATCCTTAGTTTTGGTTGGTCAACGTCAAACAGCGGAGTAGTTAACCTTCCACGTTTGTATGGAAAGGTGGGCATCTTGTTCAACCTTAAGTTAAATAAAAGTTATTCTATTAAAAAACTGGTTTACAGTTTATTTCTTTTTTACAATAAAATAAAATTGCAGATCGCATTTTTTAAAACTTTGTTTTGACTTGACTCGAGGTTGACGTTCACTGATGATTGTAATTTTTTTTAGTAAAAACGTCAAATTGACATAGATTTCAACGAAATTTTCACCGTAAATAAGCTTTTATTCCTATTATATCTCATTATTTAGAAGACAAACAAACTTGGGACGACCTAGCTCTAACTCATCCAATAAAAAAAAATATAATCATACCTAATCATACAAAACGTAATGACGATTCAAAGTGATCAGTGAGATTTTATTGAATAAAAGATTTTTGACTTTGACTTTGACTTTGATTACGATAAGAGTGCATTTCGTGAACAATTATTTTGTCCAGAGACAATAATCCTAATAAGATATAGCTTAGAAATTTATTCTATTGTCATACAACGCAATCAAAACATTTCAATAGCAAGACACAATGGTCGGATATGCCGCCATTTTGTCGGAAGCGCGGTCAGGCGGGTCACTTCCGGTCCCCTTTGTCGCTGAGAACTAAGATGCTAAGTTTGATAGACTTGGGTTTTTGGGTATTACGAGCTTTGGTATTGTTTGTGAGCTTTTATGAATAAGACTGTTGAATTTATTTAAAATGCGAACTGGTTTAAACATGAATTCTGAGCAACCCACTGGTGGGCCAGATGGGAAAAGAAATGTCATCAAGCCCATATATGCGCTCATTTGTATAGTTCCCATCGGCCCCACCAACGTGCCAGCCGGTGGGCTAGATGGGAATAACCCAGGATAAGTACTATTTTGGCAAGAAGATCATTGTAGTTTGGTAACAAAAATGCTAGCGCATTTTGCAGTGAAAATATACTTTTTTTTTTTTTTTTGAAAGTTTATCAGTCGCCGTAAGGGTAGTGTGACAATCCCTTATTGGGTTTGATTCCACTTCGCTGCCGGCAAGGGTACACAAGATGTCTTAGGCCCAGAACACACGGTGAAACGCAAAAATGACGAAACTGCAACCACTAGTTACTTTTGAGTTGCATTTAAGTTTCTGCTATAGATTCCGTCGAGAGACCACACCTGACGCGACCAGTTTGAAACGCGTTGCAAATCAGTCGCATGTCATGATAACTATTATTATTACCCAGATTCAAAACAAATTACACAAAATATTACAGAGTTAAATATAATTATGGTGTGAAATAGTCAATTTTTCTTTAAATATACTTTCTGGTTCAGTTTGTCCCTTGTTGAATTTCCGTGGTTGATCAGAGATTATCAAAAATTGCCAATTCTTTATTATGATCTTTTTGGAAGGCCAATCCAAAAATATACGTACACAATCTGCTTTGTAGTCAGACTCTGAGTTCTATGTTTGACTCCACCTGACAAAGAGACGTGTACCACTTACATAAATCATTGCATGAACAAGCATGCGGCCTCGGACAAGGCTTGTTCAGTATTCATTGCCGGCTGGCAAGCGCGCGCTTTGTGCTCGCTAGGCACCGGACATCAATGAACACGCTTCAATGGACGACAGATTTGATTTAGCGCTGTGCCAATATGCGATTGTCATATTGTGTCACAATAGGTGGAACGTAGAATTCGCAATGTATTCTAATTTTATAGATTTATGGGCGAATACTCAAACGCCACTCAAACCCCACTCAATTTAAGTCCCGCTTAAATTATAGCCATCTCTTACAAATGAGTAATGTCAAACAGAGGAAGAGAAACTTAAAGTGGTGCTCAATTTTAAATGACTTTTGAGTATTTCAGCCTTAGCATTATGGAAAACTAGATGTCGCCCGCGGCTTTGCTCGCATGGTAGCAGCATACACTCATTTGGTTAAAATCTTTGATCCTAATTTTAGACCCTTTAGGGTGAGACTTCTCAAAATTCCTTTCTTAGTGCACCCATACACTATAAAAGGATACTACCCTCCAAAATTCGTACTTCTAGGACTTATAGTTTAGGCTGTGCGTTGATTGTCAGTCAGCTTCAAAAGAGTTTTATATATTTAGATTAATACTATACAAAAGTGTGTAAAAACATATTATGTTTAATCCCATAAACACCATTTAGACTATCTCTATCCAACACTACTCACGTTAGCCATGAGGTACGGAAATCCATTTCAACGAACGAAATGCAATTATTTCCGTTTTTTTTTAAACTATATTGTCTCACGAAACAGCTGCAGCAATTTCTACAAGCTTACGAGTAGCTGGCTGGAGACCATCTTAAAGCAATTTACTTTTCTTAGACAAAAATATCGCATTGGAATCGAAGTATTTATTTTGAAGCTCGGAGAACTAAGATAGATAGATAGACTGATAGACAGTTTATTTGACATATGCACAGAAAAATACAGAACGGACGTAGAAAATATAGCAAACATAAAGATACCTACAAGAAACAAACAAAATAATAGTTAAGTAACAGCTATAGGTAACCTAACGTAACAAGTGGGTACTAGGTAATCTCGTTCCGCGATCATCTCAAAAAAAAGGCCTCAGTGTTACTTGAACTAAAAATAACTAAAATTACTGTGCTGTGAAATCTTTTTTGAAGTTATACTTCTAATGCGACTTCCAAAAACTTTGCGTTACGGGATGACATAGTCTCTGTCTCTTTCTATTCTCCCCGAATGCTATAAAAGCTACAATCAAATATAGATGGCAGTGTTCAGCAATTCAGCATTTGACCGCCCGTGTTTTTGAACATAACCGACTTGCAACTGACAGCGGGGAGAATAGAAAGAGACTATAATACGCTACAATCAAAATATAAATGATAGCAGTGTTCATGCAACTTTTTACTTTTTATTTTGAAGTGAAAATTTAGTACTGCATATTGGTTAAGTAAATAAAAATAAATACTAAATTAATTTTACATTAAACACAGAGCGAGAGTGAATGCGTGGCACTTGAAGTGTAACTTCTCCCGCGCGTAGGGACTCCACGCACAGGTTTTTTTTTGTAGGGATCTGCTAACTAGAGGCGTACATGAAACAGCCTACTTGAACCAAAGCGCCTATAGTGCCTCTAGTGTCGTCCGGAAGGGCGTTGCGTAGTTAGATCTTAACCCCAAGATAACAGACACACTGTGAAGCCTTGACTATGTTTATTGCGGATATCCTTCATTGATAAGGGTTAGGTGTGTTGGCGGCTTGTCTAGGGATATCCTCAATTACATACAAGAAAGCGTTGAGTGTAATAGGCGTTTGGGGCAAAAAGATTTTTACATCTCTCATATTCGGTAAATAGGTCCTTATTACCCCCAAATGGAGCTTGTAGGTGACCAATTAGCGCTCTAGGGTAATAATGTAGCTAGAAAAGCCCTAGGGCGGTAAGTAATTAAAAAATAACACTTCACTCTTTCAAAAAGTTCGTGTACATCTAACCATCATACTGGCAATAGACATCATGCATTCAGCTCAATCACAAAAGAGGTCGCTTTGCTATTCAGCCTTGTCTTTGTATGAGTATAATAGTCATCAATTTTAAATATCGAACGGCGAAGCTTAAATTCGTTATTGAAAAAAAAAATAAGAATAAAAGATGAAAAAAGGCGGGAATTGAAAACTTTTACTTTAAATATTGTTTGTTTTTTTTTATTAGGAATTTAATTAGGAAAGAAACATGAGTTCTGCAAGTGATGAAGATATAAGCTGCACTCCCGATTCAATGAAAATGGAAGCTGAATCAGCAATTAACAATATTTTATTCTTGTAATGCCAGTTTTTTTCTACTTACCTCGCAATCGAGATGTAAAGCAGAGTAGTTAGCTCGGGTGTATATAAGCATTAATTGCAGCCCCAGCGAGGGCGCCTAAATATCTCGGGCTGCAATTGATGCCTTACAGCCCTTGGCTACTAATCTACTATTAATACCACGCACTGGAATCTCAAAAGCGAAGTTTGGCGTAAATTGATTTTTGAGTGAAGATATCACACTAAAAGGGAGGCCATTGCAGGGTGGGTTAGCAGTAGACTTTGTCAGCTTAATATTAACCCCCAAATTCAAAACCAGAGGTTAAACCGTCCCCCTTTTATAAACAGAACCGTCAGATAAATAAGACGAACCCTTTCAGCCAGCATTTGTCTAGCGAAGATCCTAAATCAGCTCTTAGAGATGCATCTACATCGTTTACGAGTTCAAAGTTAACATGATAACATCTTCAAAAAGTGTATAAATTTTTTTGGGGATTTTCCCCGCGCATATTTTTTTTTCATTAAAATCACAAGGATCATTTAGAATCGTCTTTTATACCTACTGGATAAATCTAGGTCTCAGTTCCTCACGATCGGGACTTAAGAAAAACGGGCAAAAAAACTCCTTTGTTCCTACCGTTTTTTGTATGATTCTTTTTCCAAAAAAAAATCGTAAGCTATTCAGCTTAGTTTCTGCTATGGAAATCTACAAATTCCGCATTCAACGGACTCGTTGTCATAAGTGTAATCACTCACACAAATTGCCGTCGGCTCTTTTCCCACCGCGACCCGCATACTTATAGCGAAAAATTGGGACGTACATAGATCTAAAGAGGTTTTTATTCACTTGACGTAGCTTATTTGGACATTACTGATAAATCTGGACCATCCAAACCTGATGGAGCGTGGCAGGGTGCGTTTAGTAATGTAAGGTATGTCTTTGGGGAGATCATTGCAATGTATATTGTGTTCGAGTGACTCATAAGAGATTGTTGGTATCGTGCGTGGTGCCAGTGTGCAAAAGTCCAAAGAAAAATAGCACAACGAAGAAACTTCACAGATCATATAAACCACATTCAGTATAGAGTACCAAGTAAGTCACATCTAGTAATATTAAGTAGTCTAAAATCAGTATCCACGTATGAACGAGTTCCTAAGAGAAATCTATTTATCAAGCATCGGCATCGACTGCATCTCCCATTTCTCACACAAGATTAATTACGAGGCAGTAAAATGAAGGCGACATTTACGGCGGCCATTTTGGGGAAAAATTGGGTTACGGGAACGTTTTAACGGGGAAAATGGCATAGGTAGCCATTTTAACCTTTTAATTCTCAAGAGTTTCAAAGGTTTTACAATAAGTAGCTGGCTTTTTGAAATAATGATTCAAAAATATTAAGTCAGAAGGTACCTAACGTATTTCTCATTGTATTTTTTGTTGTATTTTTGTTATGGACTTACTGACCTCATTTAACATCATTCTAGCCAGCGTAATCTGAAGCATTAAATAACAAATTTATTCACAAAGAATATTACAACTAATACAGCACGAAATGTTTCAAGAAAGTCACTTACCTTTATTTGTTTGGTTCGCTAATACCAAGATGGACCACAATAATACACGTTTTTAAATATAGAAGTAAGTTTATAAGCACTGTGCAAGCAAGTGACTTATTTTTCATTCGTGATTTCCATGGCAAGATATTAGTTATTATAGATAACCCTGATAATCAACGCACAGCCTAAACTATAAGTCCTAGAGGTATGAAATTTGTAAGGTAGTATCCTTATGTAGTGTAAGGGCGCACTAAGAAAGAAATTTTGAAAAGTCGTACCCTAAAGAGTACAAAATTAGGGTCAAAGATTTAAACCAAATAATGCGTTGCTACCACGCGAGCAAAGCCGCGGGCGACAACTAGTTATTTATAAAATTCCATTGATCTTGCGTCCTTTCATGTTCAGCTCTCTGAATAACAAAACCCCTATAAGATACAATCGAAGAAATACCAGGAGCGACATACAAAGGTGTTTGATAAGAAGCTTAAGTTCTTTGGAAAGCGGTGACCGTCATTGAATGACTTTAGCCAGTTATATATAACAAGTAGGTATTGATAACTCGAATATTTTCCAATTCATGTATTATAGTAGGTGCCAAATAACACCGCAATACAGGTCATTCACCCACTTTCACCACGATGTCGCAAAATTCAATTTATGAATGGCTAATTCTGTCGCTTTCCATTCAAATCGCTAAGGGCCGTAAGATTAATAGTGGTTTAAGCCACGAAATAGAGTTTAACCTCCAGTCTCCGATTATTTCAATCAATGGTAGTTAATCGACTATTGGTAGCTAACACTGACAGAGATGACAGTAGATTAATTCATCGATCAAATGTAATCGTAGTTAACGAAATCCATAGTTTAAACTGCTTTTGATCTTACGGCCCCTAAGACGATATCGCTCGAATCTCGTAGTACTGTTTGTTTACCACACATAAATTGAATTTTGCGCCATCGTGGTGAAGGTGGGTGAATGACCTGTATTGCGGTTTTATTTGGCACCTACTATAGAAGCTATTGACTAATTCCTTTCTGTAAAAAATCAGATAGATTCTTTATAAACTCGACTCGAGGGCAAAAATTTCGGGTCAACTATAATATTTTTTTTTTAATTTCGTAGAAACCATGGATGCTAGTTTAGTGAATAAATTGTGTTTAAAAGACAGGTTAATAATTTCTAATTAAATTAAAGTAATTACACTTTAGCTGGACCGACCATCGTTGGAGCAAACTAATACTCGAGTGGAGACCGCGTTTAGGCAAGCGTAGTGTAGGACGCCCTCCGGCTAGGTGGGGTGACGATCTGAGACATGTACGAGTAGCTGGCAAACACTGGATGAGAAGACCGGACTCAGTGGCGCGTCTTGGGAGAGACCTACGTCCAGCAGTGGACCGTATAGGTTGATGATGATAACAAATTTCTAGGCACTGCAAACAAACAATTATTGATTCTAGTATAATAATGTAGCACATAGACTATGTCAGGGGTAAGATTTCTCAGTAATTTTAATAATATGACAAACAGAGCTTTGGACGCTAAGTCCAGCGGCGTTTTCTTAGGAGCAAGGTAAATAAATATTTGTGGAAATTTTTGTAGTGTCGTAGTCCCAAACTATACAGTGTACAATCCTTCCTGAGAACAGAATAGAATAATTAATAGAATAGATAGAATAATTAATGTACCAATAGAGATACATTTTGTACAAGTACGAAAAACCACACGACATAACTTCCCAAGTATTATATGATCTGTGATTCTCAGAACACCAACCCCTTTGCTTATAGTAATCTTTCGCAGATAAGCCAAGAAAAAACAATAATTATAGATTAGATAAAAAATTATTATTCACAAAGAAAATTACAACCAATACAGTATTTAATAACTAATACAGTATTTATTATTTTATTTTTTATATTTAGTTTTTTTTTTACTAATTCAGTATTTATACGGTAAACTCAAAAAAATCCTCATATGTAAATGCTATTATAGTATCACCGAATTTATGGAAGATCAAATATAACTGAAAAACTAAAGATAACTACTATATGAATATTATGTACTTACATAAAGTTCTTATTATCTATAAGAAGTACTAAATGCCTACTTTGTTGCTAAATTGCAATGCTCCTGCGGGGCTCATGTAATGACTATTGTACTACCTACCCATTAAGAACTTGTACTACACATGAAACAGTTGAGCTATCTACAAACCGTTGCAAACATTAGATTAGGTTATAATTTCACTTTGTCATTATTTTTGAGCATTTTGTCCACTAAAAAACTAGAAAGCCACTACTACTAGAAAGCCTTGAGTTACGCACTTGTTGCTGAGTGGACTCCACTTAGTTTCAATTAACTACTGCCGCGTGGCTTGAATTCGTTAGGCAAGTGCGCCTTATTATAAAAGCATTCGATATTCTTTCCTCATTGTAAAAAGGAAAAACGTCCGCAAGTGTGAGAGCGGTATGTATTCAACATTTTATTTTGATCCGCTAGTTTTTCGGACATGCGAGTTATGAATCTGAAACGATGTAAAAGACATAGGACGTGGACATACAAATGTGAAAACTCCGTTAAAAGATAGACTGCACAGTGGCGCCCTCTTCAAACAAATATTATATTTTTATACAGATACTTTAGCTATGAATCTAAAACAGTGTTTTGGTAGAGCTCTACTCTAGTATTTGATCGTGTATTCGTATTTGTGGGATTATGTAAATGAAAAAACTGGCATTTCCAGCGGTTTGGCACACTGGGTGCAATTCATACTGGGCACCACTGGAGGGGACTCCTATCACCAAAAAGCTCTTCTTCTTCTTTTTTATATGGCTTCTGTTTTTTATCTTTCTTCCAAGGCCTCTGTCCATCATTTCGACAGACAAGTTTGCGAGTGTCAGTCGAGTCATTCGTCAAGTCGACTGGAACCAAGCGAGTTATATCACATCTTTCATAAATACTCCCTACAATTACTTACAAGTATTGAGCTAAGGGAAGTTAAATGGTGCACTGCACTATGAGATTAAACTCTTTCTCCTGGACAGGCCATAAATCCGGTTCCACTTTACAATTAAAAATTCCTTAGTTCCTTTTTGCTATGTTCAAATTGATTCATGGTTACGAAGAACAAGAAGCAGATACTTGCCTTGTGTGAACTGGTTTAGTTTTTTTTACAAGCGAATTATTTTTTTGACCTAATGCTATTTAGATGAAGGAGTGACTAAATTATTAGTCTTTTTCATGCAGTATAAATATAATGGCCAAAAATATATATAAAAAATTAATTAAAATTATTTGAATTGGTCGGTTGCAGACGCCTAAGCTTGTTCTATGAGATTCATGAAGCGTATGTTTAACCTGCCACATTTTTTGTAAAAACACGCTTTATTACCACTTATTAAATGCATCCACATATATTTTAAGCACTGTCTATTATTTGACTATTATTTTAAACGTATAAACAGAGTAGGATTTTTTGCACTGTGAATAGTTCTATGTACAATGTACAATCCACTGTTTATTTGTTACGACGTTTATTTGTAAGAGTTTTGGTGTGTTAATTTGGTGAGAGACGTCTGACGCCCAGCCCACCAATGGGCGCTGATTTGTATGGAGACACTGAGCGGATTCTTTGAGAAGCTTGGTCTACACCAAGCTCGTACTCGCATGTAGAGCTTGCTGGGCGTCAGACGTTTCACACCCACGCTATACACTGACGCTAACTCGTACTAGGGCCTCAGGACAATGCCGTGTGCACCACGTCTGGATAGCAGCACTTAGCTCACAAAACAACACACTTAATAGCGCGTGCAGACTATGCCGAAGTGGGCAGAGACTTGGGCAGGGAAGCGGGCAGGGAAGCGGGCAGGGAAGTGGCGTGAACACGAACATGCCGCTGTCCCGTCTCCCTGCCCAAGTTCATGCTCCGTGAGAATAAAGGCGATGCTGCTGCGGCAATCATTCCGGAATTAATCGCGGCATTCATGCCCACTTCCCTGCTCAAGTCACTTCGGCATAGTGTAATCGCGCTATAAAATTCTTATTAGTATAGCATTCTTGTAAGTATTTTATCCACGTCGTTCAAACAGGTCTGCCTCAAAACACCAGGAGCGCATAACGTTGAAGGGCCGTGAAATCCGGGACGTAGTTAATTTAGCGTTAAAAATATACTGACTTCTTTGTTTTCCCGTAAAAGGACCAACGTCAGACTACGACAGTAAAAGCGATGACGAGATATCCCTGTCCGTGGTCTAGACTAGAATATTAAAAGCCAAAGTTTCAGGCTGAGACTGGTTTATTAGTTTGCCAGATTGATAATATTTTTCAAAATATTGAAAATAAACGGAGATTCATTCTAGGCCCTAAGAAGACGTATAGAATACAGTGATAATAACTAAAAATTCTAGGGCTAGAGACAGACAAGCAGCAGAGTCATGAAAAATCTGAAAAATGCCTTGCATCAAGACTTAAATAAAACGTGAAACGGAGACAAAATGACTTGCACAACAATTTATTCTCTCCTTCTTCTGTAACAATCTTTTTGCTTAGGTTCTGTATCGTTCAGGCTACTACCACCGTACCGCAAAGAATTCAGAAATACCCGGTGGTAATTTTATCAACAACCACCATGACGTCTCAAGCCGTCAGTAACGAAAATCAATCTATGGCAACTGCTCTTTTTGGCTTGACGGGCTAGGCTTGGCATAGCGGCTTTCAAGGCTGGCTTGGCATGGCGAGGCAACCCTGGCTTGGCTTAGCTTGGCTTGGCTTGGCTTGGCATGGCATGGCGAGACAAAGCTGGCTGATGACATGGCGAGGCGTTACAAACGAGAGTAGGCCAACCCTAGAAATAAATGTCACCCATCTAGATAAGAAACATTTCTCTATGCATCATAGCGCCCAGAATTATGACGGTGGTGTTTTTTAGAAATCAAGGTATTACAACAGGACCTTTTGACTGAACATTTCTCATAAAATTCTGCATAAACAAAATTAATTTTAGCGTAAGAGCGCGGGCACATTGGAATAACTGCAAGATGGCTGAAAACTCAGTCTTTCCATCATTTAGTAATTATAAAAAAATATACCAGATTAGATTTCCTAACAAAGTTAAAAATAAAATTTACAGACCTTACTAAACCTTACTAAACAAGCCTTCGGCAAGTCTTTGTTCAAAAAATACCAAAATAAACCGAATACCCAAAGAATTGGTGGGTTTTTGACAATTTGTAAAAATTGCTGCATTTTCATGGCGTCGTTCTATATTGATACTTTTTCGTTCAACTACTTCTCCTTTTTTTATTAAAGGCTTCTGTCCGTCATTTCGACAGACAATTTTGACAGTGTCAAGTGCCATTTGGAATAATATGAGTCAAGTCATCGTCAAGTCACCAGGTAACATAATAATTGCAATAAATGATATGAATATGAATATGAAGTCGGCTGTCATTTATTTTGAGGGCAAAATGGTGGATATTTTTATAAAATGGTGACGAATTTTTCAACTACGCACGTCGTTTTCATTGGAATTACATAAGATTCTCTGGAGAACAAGAAGTATTTATAAATTCAATCTTTTTTATAGAAAGGCAGCCTTATGAGCGGGCCCTTACCCCAGACACACAACGTCAAGACGCCTTGACGAGGGTTCAATGTACGTATTTCCGGAAATTTTAATTTATAATAGAAAATTTATGGGAAAAAAAAATCACACTTTTGTCTGACTTGAAATTTAGCAACTGTAAACAGAATAAATAAAACAACAGTCATCACCACTTACTCGGTATAGTTGTACCCTCCATCCTGTGGGTCGTGAGTTCAATCCCCAATGAGAACAGTGTTGCGAACATAGATGTTTGTTCTATGTTTGAGTATTACTTAAATAAATAAAATAAATATTCACGGACACTTAACACAACGCCTTCTAGTCCCAAACTAAGCAAAGCTTGTACGATGGAAACTAGATGGCTGATAGAATACATACATACATTTTTTTTGTAAATACATACTTATAATATATAGAAACACCCAGACACAGAACAAACATCTATGTTTACAACACACAAACGTTTGTTCTCGGTGGGGATCGAACCCACGACCCACAGCACGGAAGGCAGAGCTACTACCCACTGAGCCATGACGCGTGTCTATGTACTATATTTATGTATATTTCTCAAAAAATAACGTATATAAGTATTCTATCAGCAATCTAGTTCATATAATAAACCTACGCTGTGCTTAGTTTGGGAATAGAAGGTGTTTTGTCATATTTCCGTGAATATTTATATTTATAACCATCAAATGGACAATTTGTATACAAAATTATAAGATTTTTACAGAAATTAATTCAAAGCTAAGAACAGAAACCCTGAAACTGTAAAGGCTTTACCTATTTAGCAAACAAGGTCACTCCGAAGACTTTAGAACCTCCAATAGGTACATTCTCTTTAAGAGTCTCGGACATCCTCATTTACAGCGAATTTAATATTTTATTTACGAGAGTTGCAAACAACAAAATTCAAGAACGATTTATTATAAACTTTTGTTTTTGGTTTGGTCCGGTTCGCTGTGAACGGGCGAAGTTTCACGCTAAATTCCATTAGCATTATGTTCATTTTACTGTGATCTGGATGAAACATTTTCACAAAGCTTCCCTATTCTAAGTACTTTTTGATAGAGAACCGGTAGTCTAAAGCTAGCAACTCTGCCTTCCAATTCTAAGGCCCGTACGCCAATAAAGGAATCATAGATTTGAGTCGAGTTTTTCATATAAAAAACTATGCCTGAGGGCTTGAGCAGTAAATCTTACGGGCTCAAAATTGCTGGTTCAAATCTGTTTGTGCACTTTGAATGTTTTTATTCTATTCAAAAAACAAGCTAATCACAAGCGTCCCGTTGTTCCTAGAACTATGATGAGTTAAAACTACCCCTTGACCTTAATTGGATGAACAAAAAATTGTATATTCATTTTTAAATTCTGCTATTTTGCAATAAACACGTAAACAAGTATCAAAGACTCGGAAACGAAAGCTCAAACTAATTGATCTTTATTCATACTTGGAATAAAGGTTATGAAACGACTTTCGAACTCATCAATATCTGGCAACCGGTATTTTGGTATTATAAATAAATAAATAAATATCTTTGGACATTACACACAACACCCTCTAGTCCCAATCTAAGCAGAGCTTGTACTATGGGAAGTAGATTGCTGATATAATACTTATATACTTTTTTTTTTGTTACTACATACTTATAATACATAGTAACACACAGACATAGAAAAAACATGACGTGTTTGCCACACAAATGTTTGTTCTCGGTTGGGATCGAACCCACGACCCACAGCACGGAAGGAAGAGCTACTACCGACTGAGCCATGACGCCTATCAAATAAATACATACAACATACCTACTCGTTAGCTGCCTGACTGAAAAATTGGCAAATAATTAAGTAGGTGTAAAATTAGTCTTGTAAGATATGAATAATTATGCTTTTTCTAGATGTTACTATGTATTATAAGAAATTTGACAAAAAAAAAAAGCTACATCGAGGGCTCTGCTTAGTTTGGGAATAGAGGGCGTTCAAATGTGTAAAAATCAACAATTTTTATTTATTTATCTGATCTTCAGAACGCGTCAGCTGAGGAAGTTCCCTCTAAATCATTGCATAAGCGAAGCGCTCGTGGCGTAGCTTACTTAGCCAATCTTAACCGATAATCTAAGTTAAGCAACGTTCTGTGCGGTCATTATTCTATTATTATAATCTGTGGTTTAGTCTACCTACTTATGTCACTTTTTACTTGTGTTGCAAATAAATTATTTTCTATTCTATTCTATTCTATTCTATTCTATTTGGATGGGTGACCGTTAGTGGCACTTACATCTGAGCGCTTCCGTGCTTCGGAGGGCACGTTAAACTGTCGGTCCCGGCTCTAGTAGTCGTTAAGTCACAACGGAGGCCTTAAGGTGGCCTAAAAACTCCGTCACCAGAGTTGGCTACTAGCTCATACGAATTTGCTTGCTTATTGCATAAGCCGCGACGGAGGCCTTAAGGCGGCCTAAAAACTCCGTCACCAGAGTTTTTAGGCCGCCTTAAGGCCTCATATAGAATGTTTAGAATGTTTTATTTTGTTATTTTACAGAGGTATTACAAAATTAAATCTTAGAACTATAATTAAAAATAACAAAAAAGGCCACCACTCATCATGGTGCCAGGGCAGGATATGTTAGTACCCACGATATACGAATATACGAACCTACCTACCTAGGAGCAAAGTCACGGTATTACATAGTACCCAATAAAACCTTTCGCGGCACCCTTATACAAAATTTATTGAAAGGTACACACAGGGACGCTCAGGGTCGTACTATAAATAAAAAAATCGACAGCATAACACATTTTGCATGCATAAACTGCTATCGGGTTTATTTTGTCCCAGTAGTAATACATTTTAAGGGTTATAAAATGAGACTGGTGCTTGGGGAAGCCACGGGTTGAAGTCAATTTCAATGTCAAATGGGTTAGGAAAACGATTTATATACTGGGAAAAGTGAAAGGGAACTTTTGGAAAAGTTTCAGAAGGAACACAGCTCAGTAGAGTAAAAAGTGAGCAGGCCGCTCACTCGGTAGAGTAAAATCTCTACTGAGTGAGCGGCCTGCTCACTTTTTACTCTACACAGATTTTACCCCACTGGGGATGACGTCATAGGGATTCCCAAATTCTGCAGTCACTTCGTTAAGGCCTTTTGTCCACCAAAGCCGGCACCGGCACGGCACCGATAATGCAGTCTCGGAATACGGGCCTAAGAATGTGTCACTTTTCTTATTGTCTCTAATTACTTAAGGCGAAAACACTTTGTTGTTGTGTTCTTTATTAGGTATCTCGCTTTGCTAAAGCATGTACATGAAATAATTCCTGTAAATCGCGAACAAAAGTTCAAACCAAAGAGTGTTATATCGAAATTCCTCTTTGACGCGTCAATTGTCGGCGCTGTTATTCAGGGGTGCTCAACCGTTTCTCACAATGCGAGTAATAAATATACATCAGTGGCACTCGTCGATGCGACGCGGAAAAGTCTTTTTGCGCTTATTGTAATGCGGGACATTCATGATCCGACATTTGACTCCCAGCTGAAAAGGTAAAGGCTGTTATAAGTTTGACGACTTTGTCTATTGGTCTGTAGCTCCGAATGTATGGCTCCGATTTAGATGTGGTTTTTTTTATAAGAAAGCTAGTTGATCTGAAGCCTCTTTTTCTTGTTATGAGTTGGACGGCTTTGTCTGTTTACCTGTGGCCTCGTAGCTTTGAAAGTAAGGCTCCGATTTAAATGTGTGTTTTTTTTAATAAGAAAGCTGGTTGACCTGTGATGATTCTTAGCCACGTTTGGTGTAAATTGGTGCAGTGGAATCTCAAGCATAATTTGTAGTTTGAAACATTTGGTTCATCTCAAAGTGTTCATATTTTATGAACCGGAGTCAATACTCAAAGGTCTTATGATGATCAGCAACGATGAAGGCGGGATTTAGGGAAATGTTCAGATTTGCGAGTTTACAGTTTTTTTTTTAAATTAACTTTTTTCATTGCCACAAAAGTACTTGCTATATTCATAATAGCGTCATCTAGCACGCTACATGAGAACCACTCTTTGAAATGCTCCCAAATCCCGATAGATGGCACTGTCGCTAATCGAAAAACCCGAGATCGCGCTGCTTTACCTAACTTACTCGTAGGTTGCAAACACGTCTTACACAAATGCGAATAAATACATTACATTGCATTACATTGCATTACATTGCATTACATTGCATTACATTGCATTACATTGCATTACATTGCATTACATTGCATTACATTGCATTACATTGCATTACATTGCATTACATTGCATTACATTGCATTACATTGCATTACATTGCATTACATTGCATTACATTGCATTACATTGCATTACATTGCATTACATTGCATTACATTGCATTACATTGCATTACATTGCATTACATTGCATTACATTGCATTACATTGCATTACATTGCATTACATTGCATTACATTGCATTACATTGCATTACATTGCATTACATTGCACTGCATTGCACTGCATTGCACTGCATTGCACTGCATTGCATTGCATTACATTGCATTACATTGCATTACATTTCATTACATTGCATTACATTGCATTACATTGCACTGCATTGCACTGCATTGCACTGCATTGCACTGCATTGCACTGCATTGCACTGCATTGCACTGCATTGCACTGCATTGCACTGCATTGCACTGCATTGCACTGCATTGCATTGCATTGCACTGCATTGCATTGCATTGCATTGCATTGCATTGCATTGCATTGCATTGCATTGCATTACATTGCATTACATTGCATTACATTGCATTACATTGCACTGCATTGCACTGCATTGCACTGCATTGCACTGCATTGCACTGCATTGCACTGCATTGCACTGCATTGCACTGCATTGCATTGCATTGCATTGCATTACATTGCATTACATTGCATTACATTGCATTGCATTACATTGCATTACATTGCACTGCATTGCACTGCATTGCACTGCATTGCACTGCATTGCACTGCATTGCACTGCATTGCACTGCATTGCACTGCATTACATTGCATTACATTTCATTACATTGCACTACATTACAAAGTATAATTTACCACAGATAGCAAAGCAATAGTATAACCGTGTTCATATTTCATGAGTACAATTAGATAAGGTTGCACTATGACATGACACTTGTGACGTCACAGGGCATCGTACGAAGTTCGTCACCCGCACAGGGAAACTTCCACTAACGAACTTGTCAGCTACTAAAAGTCATTCTACTAAATCGGTTACAGAGCTTTAGCCGAAACCAGTTGATACGTAGCTGAGGAAAGTGAGCATATTGTATCAAATAAACTAGCAAACGTTTGTCGTTCGATTGAATTAGTTGTGGAACTTGAGCTTTAACTGAAACGTAATAATTACAGCTGGATCGTTGATCAATACCAGAATACGACATAACCAAAAAGAGATGAAAAGCTACGGTTGAGCTGCGTTTTAGCTGACACTTCATTAGTAGAATTGGTCTTCTGACCTTTGTAATCTTTGACCTTGCGTGGTGCCACGTGCATTGTCTGTACCTTAGGTATACACACTGTGTTGTAAAATGTAATTACAAGGTAGGTAGCTTGTAGCATAGTCTCTAGTGGGAAATGTAGACGCGTGCCTCAAGGGCTTAAAGCTTGGAATACACAATCATATCTGCTTAGTCTTGTTTGTTAGGTAGAGTGCTCATTTAAATCATGCTGGTTAGAGTGTGTAAAGGATACCTACTCGTTTTATATGTTAAATTGAGTGCTACTAAGACAAAACTCAAGTGGAGCTGGGCAGGACACTTGGCAAGATTTGGTGATTGCAGGTGGAGTAAGGCCTTGACAAAATGGTGGCCTAGGAGACACAAGAGAGGCCTTGGCAGACCAACAGTCAGATGGGTAGATGATGTCGTTGCCGTACAGGGGAACACCTGCGGGTCTAAGATGCGCACCGCGAGATATTTGTCATGTCGTTCTGTCAAAATGTAAGCATTTTGTACTAGTTTAGGAACTATTGCATTATCTGTGGTAATGTTGTCGAGAAACCGCGCCTTTGAATTTTCCACTTTTGACATTTCTACATGACTATTATCTCGTCCTCAGAGAGGTACGACGACTAAGAAGTGTCAAAAGTGTACATTATGGCGCGTTTTGTCGACACCATTAGGTACCACAGATAATGCAATAGTTCCTAAACTGGTACAAAATGCTTACATTTTGACAGAACGACATGACAAATATCTCGCGGTGCGCATCTTAGGCCCGCTGGATGCAAAAAGCCCAAAATAGACAAGAGTGGTGTTTGAGGGAGGAGGCTTATGCCCAGCAGTGGGTTACTACACGCTGCCTATGATGCTGATGATGATGAAGACTGGGTTCGACCAACCAAGAGCTCGTCCTGGGAAGTACTACCATCGTTGCTATTTCTGCCGCCAAGCAGCGATGCTCTCGTTACTATGTTTCAGTTTGAGGGGTATAGGTGCCGGTGCTATTACAGACCCATGAGACTTAACACCTTTATGTCTCAGTGGTAGACGCAGTGCAATGCATCACAGGGCACGTCCAAAGTGGATGCTCAGTGAAGCAATGCGTCGTGTGGTTACCACTAAACATCAGCTGGGCCATCGACTTGTTTCATCTTTATTTGTACCTGTACAAAAATATTAAAAAAAACCCTATTAAAAGTGTCTACTTAATACTAAATGCAAGATTAGATCTCCGCCGATATCGTGTCGGTGTCGTGTAGGGTAGCCGTGTGAAAAAAGCCTTTCAAAAAGAGTTGAGATGAGTAGGTAAATCAGATTTATTTAGGTCGCTCCGTGAATGTGAAGATTTAAAAGTGTATCGATAAGAATAATATAGGTACCTAAGTCGTTCAGCGTGTGAAGTGAGCGAAGCGAGAAGAAGACGAATTGCTCTCCGATGTAAAGTTCTATAACTTTAGAAAGTGAAATCATTACTTCAACATGCCTTTTACACTTACTGGAAACTTGATAGACACGAATAAACTAAAAGGTTAAAACGTCAAAGTGACCTTATGCGGTCGAAATGATGCAACGTTTTGACCACGAGGTCACTTTGACCAATCCAGATCATCTCTACAACGTGTCGTAGATGATCTCGATTGAGTGCAAATGGTGGAAGGTTTAAAAAAACCTTCCAACCCTTGGCCGAAAAGAAGGCGCTGTCGACTTAATTCACCAGAGTCAATATAGTCAAAGTCAAAGTCAAAGTCAAAAATCTTTTATTCAATAAAATCTCACTGATCACTTTGAATCGTCATTACGTTTTGTATGATTAGGTATGATTACATATTTTTTTTATTGGATGAGTTGGGCTAGTTCGTCCCAAGCTTGTTTGTCTTCTAAATAATCAGATATTTTATAGTATGCTTTTAAAAGAAGTCTCTGTTTTATTACGTTTTTGAACTTGCCAATCGACAACTGAGACACATCACTTGGGATTTTGTTAAAGAAGCGTACACATTGCCCTTTGAAAGATTTACTAATTTTTGTGAGCCTAGTGGTGGGAACAGCGAGTTTGTCTTTATTTCTAGTGTTAACATTATGATTATCACTTTTTTTGTTGAATAGATTGATATTTTTTTGAACATACAATAAGTTTTCATAGATGTACTGGCAAGGTACTGTCATTATATTTATTTCCTCAAACTTATTTCTTAGTGATTCTCTGGGACCCATGTTATAAATTGCACGAATAGCCCTCTTCTGCAACACAAATATGGTGTTTATGTCTGCAGCACTCCCCCACAACAAAATGCCGTACGACATAATGCTATGAAAGTAGCTGAAATAGACTAGTCTTGCGGTTTCCACATCTGTAAGGAAGCGGATCTTCTTGACTGCATATGCTGCAGAACTAAGTCTCTTGGACAATTTATCTATGTGTGGGCCCCATTGAAGTTTATTATCTAGAGTTATGCCTAAAAATACTGTGGTGTCCACGAGATCTATATTATCTTCTTTGATTTTTACATTGGCATTTATTTGTTTGACGTTTGGTAGAATAAACCGAATACATTTAGTTTTCTTTTCGTTTAGTAATAAATTGTTTACATTAAATCAGTTTACAACCTTAGAGATTGCATTATTTACATCGTCATAATTAGTTTGTCGTCGTTTCACTTTAAATACAAGTGAAGTGTCATTTGCAAACAGTACAATCTCATGATCGTTTCTAACCACTCGTGGTAGATCGTTAATGTAAATTAAAAACAAGAACGGTCCTAGTATTGATCCTTGTGGTACACCCATTTTTACCACTGACCCCGGAGAACGTTTTCCATTAACATCAACTCTTTGAATTCTGTTACTTAAGTAAGAATTAAGAAGTTCAAGAGCAATCCCTTTCACACCATAGTGGTTTAGTTTCCTGACTAACGTTTCATGGTGCACACAATCAAACGCCTTAGATAGGTCACAAAAAATGCCTAAGGCGTCATGTGACTGTTCCCAATTTTCAAAAATATGTGATATTAACTCAACACCCGCGTCGGTGGTTGAGCGACCCTTTGTAAAACCGAATTGTTTATTGTCTAGTAAGTTGTTTAATTGTCTAGTAAGTTGTTTATGAAACTGTTAGAAATTTTACAGAAATAACTTGGATGTTGCTGTCAGCAGTGTGAAAGTTTTTTTTTGGCATTGCATGCATCATCCCACAGTCTTTCTGAGGTTGTGCTAGGTGGGGTAAGATTAGCAGAGTACTAGATAGTATTGGAAAATGGATAGAAAAAGCACAAGACAGACAAGAATGGCAAGCTCTGGAGGAGGCCTTCACCCACAGAGGGGCCCTTAAAGAAACAAACACTACGGAAGCAAATACTAACAATACAAATTAAAAGAATGAACAATGGTAGAATTAGGTAATACTTACACACAAAAAATCCAATTTTATTATTATTATAAATCTTAGTTTTAAAAAAGTTTATTATTATAATCGGAATTAAATGTTTATTTATAGGAATTATTAAAATTATTGAAATTGTATTATTAATTTAAGGAATAAAGGCTATTTTATTTTATTTTATTTAGATAGTATTGTATGATTTGTGGCAGGGGGAAGGGTCAATGGACATTTGGACATCCTAACGCGCGACGTATATCTTATTTTCCTACCATGAATAAGAATTAAATGATGATGTCTTCATCATCGCCTCAGAAAAAAAACAGCCAAATAATTAGCACTACGCGTCTTAATGTACATTTTAGTTGTTAACTTGAATAATCCTCGCTTTGACTCGACCTCGAAATCGTACTTTGGTATAATAAGCACGATTTCGAGGTCGCGTCGAGGCGAAGTTTATTCTTTGCAACAACTAAGAATAGTTTTAAAGCAAGTAATGTTATAAACATTAAACACTCCATAATTCCCTTGTAGTCCCCAGGCAAATAGTTACCCTCTTTTTCCTTAACATCATCGAATTTCGGCTTAAACTAGGTACTTCCTCCCTCTTACATTATCCAACTTGTAAGTACATGAACGAATAAGGTTTGACAGAGGCATAAATAACTGCCTAGAAGTATATTTTGCTGAAAACCTATTATTCTATCAATGACTTCAATCTGTTCATACATAATTGGTAGGTAAGTAGAGTAATACAAAAACACTTTTTTCTTTTCTTTGTACCTATACTGTTTCTGTGCACTGTACACCCAGACATAGAAAATCAACTTTGTTTGCCACACACAAATTTTTGTTCTCAATTAGGATCGAACCTACGGCCCACAGCACGGAAGGCAGAGGTATACCGACTGAGATGTGATGCCTATTTCATCATGTCAAGCAAATATTTTTTTCTGATTTCTGATTATCATCACCACTGCATGCTTAGGTGTCATTAAAGATCACAATCCGCTGAACATTTTTACTTGATAAATTCCGTTTTTTTTACTCCAAAACTATTGCGGTTTTTCTACTCCAAAGATGTTCCGGTTATTCTACTCCAAAGCTATTTCGGTTTTTTTACCCAAAGCTATTCCGGCTTTTTTACTCCAAAGCTATTCCGGTCTTCACTGTTTTTACTCCTCCAAGGTCCATAAGTGCTTTCCCTTGTATCGCATAACAAAAAACACGATTCACAAACTTCCAGAAGTTCCAAAAGACTATTGAATACCAATGACGAAGCTAAATTAAATCAAAAGATTTATTATTCAACTAGCCGCCGCGGCGTTGCTCACTTTCTAGACCCTATCGAGGCGATTTTTCAGAATTCCTCTTATTGCACCTATACACTATATGTATAAGGAATCAAAATTTCATACCTCTAGAACTTACAGTTTAGGCTGTGCGTTGATTGTCAGTCAGCTTCAAAAAAGTTTTATATATTTAGATTATTTATGAGTTTCACAGGGAGTTCCGATTTACGATGAGTTCTTTGAGAAGCTTGACATGCGAGTACCGGCTAGGTGTAGACCAACACAGCCGAAACTCAGCAATGCGTGCATCACTGTTAGATGATCCAACAGCCTAGTACGAGTTTTGGTGTGTAAATCTGGTGTAAAACGTCTAACGCCCGGCACCAGTAGGCGCTGATTTGTATGGAGACACTGAGCGGATTCTTTGAGAACATTGGTCTATACCAAGCCCGTATTCGCATGTCGAGCTTCTCAGAGAATCCGCTCAGTGGCTCCATACAAATCGGCGCCCATTAGTGCGCTGGGCGTGAGACGTTTCACACTCACACTATACACTGAAAACTCGTACCTACTAGGCCCTCAGTAATTTATAACTAAAAAATGCACAAGCACAATCGAACCATTCCCTTTACAGAACACTAATACAAGTCCACTGTATAAAATGTCGTTGAGTCAAAAGAATAAGATCTGCACCGGAGATAAAACTCCATCCATGTACCAAGCACACAGTAATATAGAAAAAGGCTGAAATCCATCGGCGGGTCGCATCCGCGTAATGTCTGCCATTACTGCGGGACGTGCTCGATATATCACGTGAACTATGCCATGCGACTTCTATATCTGTCAAACGTGGTATTCCATAGCCCGGGGAGTTATCCGGGAACGCCACGGGAAGACTTCTTTCTCTAGCCCTAGTAACGTTTAACGGCACGGAAAGAATCACGTGGCTTTTTGAAATGTGATGGCGTCAAATTTATGCCTACTGTTGGCTGCACTTGTTTTTTATTAACCACTTCTTTTTTTTGTCAGTTAGGTGGAAGGTGAATTTAGGGGGATGTCTTGTCGTCATATCAGGGGACGTCGATATAGAGTTCTGACCGTCAAAAACGTCGACACACGAGTACGAAATGACGTGAACCATTCACGTTATCGACGCGCTGGCGAAAGATCTAAAAATCCTATCGTCGAGTTAAACCAGCACCAGTAATGAAATCAAGGGGATCTTGAGACAAAAAGTCTCAAAATCTCCTTAAAGGGGACAACTCAAAGGGGATTTAGAGAATAACCCAATAAAAATTCCCTTCCAGCAAAACCTGTTAGTAATGTTCGTATACTTACTGGTTATTACGCGTGTTGCGCTATTCACGTCACTGACGTCTTCACGAGAAACAACAAGAGAGTTTCCGAATACGGTAACTGACGGCTTTATCCAAAAGCTCTTTCGCAGGCTCCATCCGCAGTTACTGTGTTATTGTTTTATTGCGGTGAGAGAGGTATTGCTTTCAAATCAACATTGTACCGTCGCTGCCTAAAAGATATTCTATATCAGATATTTTGACAACTACTGCTGCGCAGATGGTTCTTCTTCTTCTTTTATTTTTTTGACAGGCGTCATGGCTCAGTCGGTAGTAGCTCTGCCTTCCGTGCTGTGGGTCGTGGGTTCGATCCCCACCGAGAACAAACATTTGTGTTTGTAAACATAGATGTTTGTTCTGTGTCTGGGTGTTCTATGTATTATAAGTATGTATTTACAAAAAAAAATGTATGTATGTATTCTATCAGCCATCTAGTCCCCATCGTACAAGCTTTGCTTAGTTTGGGACTAGAAGGCGTTGTGTTAAGTGTCCGTGAATATTTATTTATATTTATATATATTTATTTATGACCTCTGTCCGTCGTTTTGACAGACCATTTTGCCAGTGTCAAGTGAATAAATTGAAAGTATTTTATCTAGTAGAGATGACTTGACTTATATTATTTCAAATATATAATATCGACGTAGAGAATTAGACGACTTGACGAATGATTTGACTTGGCTGATATAATATTTAAATACAGGTGACACTGGCAATATTGGTATCGATTCGGTTGTTGCCTTTTTCTAAACTAGCCTAATTTGACAGCTCTAAAATTATAGCCGTCCTTGTCGTTTCAGTTTATGAGAAAGGGACGCCAACATTTTTAGTGCTGTCAAATTAGGTTAGTTTAGAAAAATGCAACAATCGAATCGATACCATTGTCTGTTAAAATGACGAACAGAGGCCATAAATAAAAGAAGAAGAAGATTAATTCGTTAAGTCAACTGTCGTTTGTTTCGAAAGCAAAATCTTCTTCTTTTATTGTCATTTTGACAGACAATTTTGCCAGTGTTAAGTGTATTTAAATATTATATCAACCAAGTCAAATTATTCGTAAAATCGTTTAATTCTCTACGGTACTACTCTGCTTGGCGGGTTGAACTAGTCACGGTGGTAATACCTCCCAGGGGCACTTACACAGAGCCGTGCTACTAAAGTTTTGAATTCCAGAATAACAAAGGTTTCGCAGACAAAATAATGATAAATTAAAATAATTCGCAAAGCTTTCAGACGCGTTTTTCAAACTGAGAATGTATTCAAATTTTTCTTTAGCTTCATATGCAAAGGTTAAGCCATAGCCACTGTATTCTGAAATGATTATTTTTGTCGGAGTTGCCATTGGGCAGTACATACACTGGACACAATTTTTGTTATAAGCCGCTACGCCTGTATTCGCCGAGTAAAACTGTGCGTTCCAAGGTATAAAGTATACAACATTATATAAAACGCACTTTTTTACCCAAATTAGATACGAAGTTTTACCTAAAGACACATCCGTTACATTTTACATTATTCATAAATAAAAAAAAAGCAAGTATGCTCGTATGAGTTAGTGGCCAACTCTGGTGACGGAGTTTTTAGGCCGCCTTAAGGCCTCCGTCGTGGTTTAACGACTGTTAGAGCCGGGACCGACAGATTAACGTGCCCTCCGAAGCACTTAAGCGCTCAGATGTAAATGCCACGGTCACCCATCCAAATAGTGACCGCACAGAACGTAGCTTAACTTACATTATCAGTTAAGATTGGCTAAGTGAGCTACGCCACGAGCGCTTCATAATAAGCAAATAGTTTACTATAAATCAAAAATAAGAAAATAGTTTACTTTTATTCGCTTATTCGCCAGTCTTTTTTTGCTGAGATACGTATTTATTATATTACATAATTTGACTTTTACTAACAGTCCCAAGTACGACCGCAAAACTAGCCAAGAAATGGCTTTATAATCTTCCACCTATTTATTTGTTGGTATCCTGTAATAGTCTTTTCTGTAATCGCACCGGGCGGTGGCGTCGTATCTTCACGTCTTCCAAAAGGAACAAACCATAAAATGCACTGGTGTGTAATGTGCCCGTGGATTTTGCTTAGATTTTTATGTGCATTAAAATGTGATATGTTTATCTAGAAGGTGTTATTTTTTATGTTCGCAACGGTAAAAAAAATAATGGACAAAAAAGTAAGTATGGCAAAAAAAATAAAGGAAAAGGAAGTAACCATCTTTTATCCTTTAACCGACTGCCTAGGGAGGGTATCTGTTAACATGCACAATTTATAACCTAAAAAGCACTGACTCCTTTAGATAAAAAAAAACAATGAACACGTGAAACATAAACTTCTTTTTGCAGTCAAAGAGGGTAAATCTCTTAAAAAATCTAGTGTTAATATAGTATTCGGACGTACCTGTGACTACCCTCTTAGATATCTATAAGACAGCTTTAGGTAAAATCTGTAAAATTGTTGAGAAGACATGGAAAAAAGTCACTTTTCTACATATTTTGTAAATCTTATGACATCTAAAAAAGCCATATTTTTACTGTGTATCATAAGTACCTATTAGTATAATTATATTTACAAAAAATAATTATATAAGTATTCTATCAGCAATCTAGTTCCCATAGTACAAGCTCTGCTTAACTTGGGACTAGTAGACGCTATAGAGAGCGTTGAGTGTTATGTCCAATTTATTTATATATTCACTACATATTTACTAGATTTCATTAAAATACCCGTGTACCTTTGATTAAGAGAATTATCCTTTTATGCTGTTAATTGTATACCTTCAGAAATATGGAACCCAAATAATAATATAACGCGTATATTCGGTTTAAATGCCGCAAGTTTCCTGCATTGCCAAATAAATGCATCCTACGGGCACATACGTCCTTATCACAAACGAATAAAACACGGAATGTGCCGCTTAATGTGAGCGGCTTCCTTCGTCCCTTCGGCTATAATACCGGCTAGTGATGGGTCGTGTATCGATAAATAATATCGATTATCGTACCTTTTATCGATAGAGAGACGCGGGTGTCAATCGAAAAAAAATTGTTTTTCTTAGAGACTAAAACATAGTTTTTTTATGCTTCTCATGGTGGGTACAGACTGACTGAACGAAGGCAGATGAAAGCTTGTTAAGGGCTTCATCGACGGGAGATGATACGTTACACAATAAACATAATGGTGAAGTCCTATCCCATCCTATCCCATGTACCATCAATAAAGCCTCTTGGTAGCTTTCGCTTGCTTTTATTATTTTCGGTCAATCCGTACCCGCCGTCAGTGAAATGAAGTCAGAAAAACTACGCTTGATTATTTTCTCAAAATAAAAAATACATATTTGTTGCATCCTAACATTTTGTTACACTAGAAAGTTATAATCCGGAACAAGAGTTTGCAAATCATACTAAATTTTCTTACTTTGGGAATCGATCACGCAGAGCTGGTGTTATAGGGTCAGATCTCGTTGCCCTATCATCGTGTATTCATCGATATTTTCATTCACCGTACCCAACTCTATTGACAAACATGTATATGCAATTTATGTTTACAAAGATATGGTTTAATAAAAGCAAGTCAATTGGGTGTACATATTTCAGACTTATGCCGTGATCAGAATTTTTTCAGCATTCAGTGGTTTTGGGGCGCTTCGGGAAAAATGACTGAAGTTTGTCCTTTTTAGGAAATCAACCTTTTTGGATGTTAACAAACTTTGCTTTTGTGGGGTAAGTGGGGTCTTTTGTGACGTTATATTGGTTTATGTATAGCAATTTAAACAAACTTTCTATGACATTCTTGCAAGGTAGAAAATAACCTCTAAATAATGCCGGTTGCAGACTTAAAGCTAAACTAAGGCGAAAACGGGCCACCGACCACAGCCGCTGGTGGCCACCGACAGCCACTCTAGCTTGTCACCAGACTTGTCAATAACTTTGAACGTGTGACCGTCAATTGGAGCTAGAAGAAGTCGTGTGTAAAGGTCCATGATTTTTGAAGTTATACTTCTAATGCGACTTCCAACAACGTTGCGTCACGCGGTTGACCTAGTCTCTGTCTCTTTTTATTCCCCCCGAATAGAAAGAGACAGATGCTAATACGCTACAAATGCTACAATCAAATATAGATGGCAGTGTTCAGCAATTCAGCATTTGACCGCCCGTGTTTTTGAAGATAAACGACTTTCAACTGACAACGGGGGGAATAGAAAGAGACTATAATACGCTACAATCAAAATATAATAGATGGCAGTGTTCATACCACTTTTTTCTTCTTATTTTGAAGTGAAAATTTAGTACCTACTGCATATTGGTTAAATACATAAAAATAAATACTAAATTAATTTCACATTAAACACAGAGCGAGAGTGAATGCGTGGCACTCGAAGTATAACTTCTCCCGCGCGTAGGGACTGCACGCACTGGTATTTTTTTTAAACATTGAACCATTCGAAAACGACTTCTAACCTACTATCGTATTCACGAACTTATAAACAAGTTAACAGAAGTTGTATAAAATTCACGCAGCTATTCAAGACATAGCTCGGATAAACGAATTTCACGAGGATATGCCCACTTTATTCTTCTTGGAAGCCTCTAATTTTATCAGTGAATAACTGTTATTTTTATTTATTAGCCGCTTTGTTTCAAGTTGGAAAGTTTATTTTTTGGATAAACTTTTGGAAGTGATTTTTTGTTTGGATTTGAAAGAAGAAGTTTACTTTTCTCTTTGCATTTCAAATACAGGGTGTATTAAGACGACTGCCAAAAATTTCGAAGGTCGAAATAATATATACAGACATTTTAAAATTGTTTTCAAATGAAAAATAATGTACAGATTGTCCGGCAATAGACTTCTACAAGCTGGTAATAATGTTGAAACATAATTATGCTTTTCATCAAGAAACTGAATTCCTCAGGTACTGCACCATTTTGAAAATCTTTTAACCTCTAATCACGGTAGACATCGTCTCACCTCTGAGTACTCAAAACAAAACAGTATCCATTTATAATCCATTAGTTTCGCCAACAAACATAAACCCAGTCTCTAACAACCAAAATTCTAAACTTCCTAAAATATAAAACGACTTACAAAAATTCTCGTCTTGAAAATATCTGCCTTTTAGCCCCGCCATTTAAGGGAAAAACAGGGGGTAAAAAGGGGTAGGGGGAAGGGGGAAAGATAATTTTCGCGGTAATTAGTACCGCCCGCTGTCACCTGGTGAACGTTTTTACTCAATTTTAAAGTTAAATTATTATTTTGCGCTGAAAATAGACAGTTTTTAATTGGACGCTGTTGTAAGCTTCGGTAAATGGATTAGTTTTATAATTTACTAGCTTCCGCTCGCGACTTCGGTCGCGTCCCGTTGGATCCCGTGGATTTTCCGGGATAAAAAGTAGCCTTTAATCCGGGTTAGGCTCATAATCCCCTTTGAGTCGTCCCCTTCAAGGGGATTATGAGATTTTTTGGCACATAATCCCCTTGATTTCAAAATTTTAAAATCAAGGGGATTATGCGAGTTTTCCAGGTCACGGACAATATATATTACACGTTTCATCCAAATCAGATCAGTAATTTTTGAGCCAATTTGTTACAAATCTTTCCTCTTTATAATATTAGTATAGACACAGTAAACACATTTTAGTACTATTAGAAGCTCATTGTGGATGTTCGTCCGGTGTTCTACGGTCCAGGGCTAAGGCACCTATAGCAGGTGCTAAATAACACCGCAATACCGGTCATTTACCCACCTTCACCTCGATGTCGCAAAATTCAATTTATGTATGGTAAACAAACAGTACTACGAGATTCGAGCGATTACCGTCTTAGCGACAGGTTTGTATGGAAATGCGACAGAATTAGCCATTCATAAATTGAATTTTGTGACATCGTGGTGAAGGTGGGTGAATGACCTGTATGGCAGTGTTATTTGGCACCTACTATAGGTGAATTAAGTATACTATTTAGTAGACTTAATATACCTGTCTTTTTTATTACCACCGTACCTAATTTATGCAGCCAAGTAGTGATGCTCGCATTGCTGTGTTCCTGTTTGAAGAAGGGTGCCGGTGCAACTACAAAGAGTGGACGCAGTGCGATGTCTCACAAGGCACGTTCTTAGTGGCACATACGACTTCAAAAACGTGTCACCGACCACAGCCACCGGTGGCCATTTCTACGACAGTATTTTTTATGTGATTTGTAGACTCGCCGCACCCGTGTCAGTGGCGGCCACTCGCTATACCATGCTAAACTATTAAAGTGGATATCGTAGGCCACTGGTAGCCTACGATATCCACTGTGGCTTAGATCCAGTGAGATGATTTATTTTTCTATTCATCATCAATCATCACTAAATAAATCTATTAAATAAATATTCATGGACATTTAACACAACGCTCTTTAGTCCCAAACTAAGCAAAGCTTGTACTATGGGAACTAAATGGCTGATAGAATACTTAGATACTTTTTTAAACACATACTTATAATAAATAGTAACACCCAGACACAGAACAAACATCTATGTTTGCACCACGCAAATGTTTGTTCTTGGTGGGGATCGAACCCACGACCCACAGCACGGAAGGCAGAGCTACTACCAACTGAGCTGTGACGCCTGTCGCTATATTTATTATATAAAACTCTTTTGAAGCTGACTGTCAATCAACACACAGCCTAAACCATAAGTCCTAGAGGTATGAAATTTAGAAGATAGGGGTGCACTTAGAAAGGAATTTTGAAAAGTCACTCTCTGAAGGGTCTAAAACACAACCAACGCCGGGGGCGACGGCTAGTTAACTAATAAAATAGTGTTCGTTATTTCCTTGCTGTCACTTTTGTATGAAAAAGTTATAGGTTAAAGTTACTTACTCAGTTAATTTGTTTTTAAAACAAAAGGTGCTTAAAGTCTCCAGCGGGCCTAAGATGCGCACCGCGAGATATTTGTCATGTCGTTTTGTCAAAATGTAAGCATTTTGTACCAGAACTATTGCATTATCTGTGGTACCTAATGGTGTCGACAAAACGCGCCATAATGTACACTTTTGACACTTGTTAGTCGTCGTACCTCTCTGAGGACGAGATAATAGTCATGCAGAAATGTCAAAAGTTGAAAATTCAAAGGCGCGGTTTATCGACAACATTACCACAGATAATGCAATAGTTCCTAAACTGGTACAAAATGCTTACATTTTGACTGAACGACATGACAAATATCTCGCGGTGCGCATCTTAGGCCCGCTGGTGTCAAAGTTGAAAAGTACAAGAAAAGATAATGATATTTCGAGCGTGACCCCAAACAAAGAGGGACATAAAACGAGGTAACCCAGTTCCCTGCAAACAATATTCCCTCTCACGATATAAAAGCTATTCCATACTTCCTTCATATAATTCACGCGAAAAATACACGCTCATGAAAATGTACTGTCAAAGAACAATCATCATTTCTGTGAAAATTACGATCCATAGCACCTCTACGTAATTCGTAGTGGCTCTACGTATTCTGTAGGCTGTAGGCCGGGAGAGCGTGCTGATTTTATTGATGTATTGATACGCTATGAAAGTAATGTTGTGCAACAGTAATTGCGTAAAGGTGGTATAGGTAATATACAGGGTTTCAATAAAACTCTTGCAAAAATCATAAAATGGTGCTCAGGCAGAAAAATAAGATAGATAGATAGATAGATAATACATTTATTTGTCACTAAAACACACACATAAAACTTACAACATAAATAAGAAGCAGTACATTGCGTAAGTAATAACTAAAACAAAAATATAAACTATGTAGGACAATAAAACAATACAAAAACACTACAAATAAATCTGTTATTTAGTCTTTCTTTGTGAATGAAAAAGTTTTACCAAATAGATGTTTTCTCTCAATCATGGTATTAGTGATTGGACCAATTTTGATGATACTTTCAATACATAATATACGATTCGTAAACTCTTTATTTTATAAATACTACTTCCAGTTTCCAAACGTGCAAAACGCACCTAAATATTGATTACTAAGTTATGAAATCTGTGGTTCAAAGCCACCGCGTCTAAAACATTCTTTGTAAGTCAAATATAAAAAACCCACCAGCTCTCAGACTAGCCAAAGAACATCAGAAGGCGCCGGCAAATAAATTAACCCATCGCGTCTCACAGATAAAGTCTATCCGAGATGTATGGATGTGAATGTGTTCTAAGATATAGTGGAATGAGTCTCAGTAGTGTGTGATAATGTTTATAGGTACTCGGAAAGTCTTCTTTTTCTATAGCTATATGACCTCTGTCCGTCATTTTGACAGACAATTTGGCCAGTGTCAAGTGATGAATTTGAAATAATATGTATAAGTCAAGTCAAGTCGTCGTCAAGTCGACTGTCGTTTGTTTTGGAGAGAAAATGGTGGATTTTCTCTTCAAAACCCGAAACGAATTTTCACATTTAGATGAACCACTTTACACACATTTATTCCAATGGCTCACACTTTATGTTATGACCTAAGTATTATTGGTTAAAGTTCCACCAAAATTAAACAACAATACTCACAATAACACAAGAAAAACTCCGATTTCAAAAAATGTCAAAACTCGAATCTCGGAAAGACTTACACACCAGCGGACCTAAATGGGGGGGAGACTAGAGGGCTCAAAAACTTTGATTTTATCAGTGGTAGAGCTTGTCTCATAACTGTTTTCATACTAAATCATAGGTATTGCTAATGTCACTAAATAGTGACATTAGCGCACTTCAGCGCGTTTATTGCCGTCAACAGCTTCTGGTTTTCGTATATCTCTAGCCACGTCGCTTGACATTATGCTGGGCAGCAAAAGCAGTTTAGAGCTTACGATACGGGGGCTGGTATTTTTCAGCAAATGCTGCATAAGTAAGAGCTATGCCAGCAAGCTACGTCTTAAGCCTTGGTCTCGCGATCGTAACGCACAACGCACAGCACCGCGTCGCTCCTCGCCGCGGACGCAGACTGCGACGTAACAAAATACCATACTAGGCGTTTTCCATACAACTAGTGGCTCTGGGAGCTGTAGACCTCGCGAGCATACTAAATATTCCAATATTCAACATCATCAATCAACATCATCAATGTCGTGTAAGGTGTTTTCTGAAAGTCTTTAAGTGCACTTTTATTAATTTCTAATTTAAGGCTTATTATTATGCTGATGCTCTCATTCAGTGAAGGAAAACATCATGAAGATAATTATCAGTTAGTATTCTAACAGCGACGAAACGCTTGCAGCCAGTCACGTATTGAAAACTAACTATAATGCAAAATGTTGTGTGTGTGTGTGTGTGTGTGTGTGTGTGTGTGTGTGTGTGTGTGTGTGTGTGATGTGATGTTTTTTCTTTTTAATTTTGTAAATTTTTGAGGAATGTAATGTGCAAGTGCATTTTCCGTTTTGTGATTTTTTTGATCTTTTTGTTTTTTTTTTGCATCATCTTGTGTAGAATGAGGTGAATCAAATTTAAGAGAAACACAAAGTTTCTCTTAAATTTGATTGAAAACCATCGATTGTTTGATGAGCTATCCTGTTCATCATGCTGAAGATCCTTATCAGATCTTCGCCAAACCAACTTATAGTTTTATGAGACCAACTTATAGTTACTACCTTTCAAATAAAAAAAAAAATCGAAATCGGATCTCATTTGGTGGAGATATCCAGTATATCAAATAGCCCCCTTTTTGCCCTTTTTTTGGGGGAAGTTCCCCTCCAATCAAAATTCCCCGAAGACAAAAAAAATCTAATAAGTCATATAACTTGTGTACCAAGTTTCGTCCAGATCGGTTGAAAAATGCGACCTGTAGAAGAGAACAGACAGACAGACCGACAGACAGACAGATATCCGGACAAACGCATTTTTGGCCAATGTGGAAACTGAGTCGCTTCGCTCGCTCGGTCAATTATTTGTCCGGCGCTGCATGCTGCATACCGCTGCGTAGTGCGTTACGATCGCGAGACCAAGGCTATAACAACCATAAGTCGTTTTGACGCATTTGTGCTAATAAAATACAGTTATTATCACAATACCGACAATTTATCGCCTAAGATAAAAGATACATAAGGAATGATATTATATCAGGAATGATATTATATCAGAAATTATTCCATCCAGCTTACACAAACATCTTACGAGCACCTTATGTTCCGTACGGGCCGCAGTAAATTTTATTGAGGAACCCTAAAACAATCATTAATGCGTTTTACTGTCGAGCGCGGCGTTATTCAGCTTGCCACAGAGTATTACAAGCTTTTGTTTGCACCTAAATAGAGCTACATCCACCTCCACAGAATACATATTAATATATTTTTACTCTGTTTTCTTTTCATTCCGTTTTAGCACTCTTATCAAAAAAAATACTGAAAAAGCCATAGGCTAGGCAAGGCACAGAGATCTTGCTCTGCTCTATAGCAGGTACCCAATAACACCGCAATACAGTTCGTTCACCCACCTTCACCACGACGTCGCAAAATTCAATTGATGTATGGTAAACAAACAGTACTGCGAGATTCGAGCGATTACCGTCTCGGCGAAAGCGACAGAATTAGCCATTGATAAATTGAATTTTGCGACATAGTGGTGAAGGTGGGTGAATGACCTGTATTGCGGTGTTATTTGGCACCTACTATACGTACAAATCAATCATTGTAATCATCGTAACACATCGACGTAGGCTCAACCGCCGCTCTAATCTGGAGCGTAGCAACAGGTTATGCGTTCGTTTCAAAATCACCTTTAAGTTTTATGAAGATATTATAAGTGTACTGTGAAAGCATTGAATTGTTTTAAATAAAGGAATCCGTGAATAATTATTGCAAGTGGGTTTCCCGTCTGCTAGATCTAAAACATTTCTCTAAAAATATTCGTGAAGTCATATTGGCCAAGGAATTAGTAAGTCTGAGAAACAGGAACACAGCACTTTAGAAGCACATCTACGAATACTCCAGTGGTAACTTTCTACCTCTGTGGATTATATCGTACCGTGTCGAGACAGTTGTGGAACTGTAATTTCTAGGTCACAGATTATTGTGCCTGTAATTTTGGAAGCACCAGCCTTTATTACATCTTGTGCCAGCCCTGATTTTTTAAAACAAAATGGCCGGCAGAATGATGACTTAGGGCGGATTTGACCAAACTATTTATACGCAGTTTAAGTCTTATACTGCGAATAAAATCAATAATTACTCTAGTGATAAGAAACTTTTTGTTCTACCAAGTCTTATTCCAGGAAAAACTTGTCTATCCGAGAATAAATCGATATACTGGCAAAATCTATGGTATAAACAAGTTATCTGTCGAATATTTTAATGGCGGCTGCTACATTTGACAAAACAGCTGTGTGTTTTCATAGATATTGACAACTCGACACCCGGATAATTTGTGTGCACATGTATTATTGTGTTGCGCTCTCTAAGCAATTGTTTTTTGAATTAAGTTGGTTTTTATGTATATACAGAATAACAATACCTAGGATTGGCTACTCTCAAGATTGCAATGGAAAAACAAAAACGAATTTATCTGAGAATAAAATCAAAGAGTAAAGTTATACAAGGGATACGTATTCAGGAATATCATGACTTTTGGACGAATACGCCCTTAAACAACTTGAATGATTCCGGGACTAGGTAGTTAACGTGACAAAATGTTCAACGGCAGGGGTCAAAATGTAAAAAAGGATAAATGTAAAAATGTGCAATGGTTAAAATGGACAGGAGTTCAAATGTATTGGGGTCCAATCGAACAAACGTCATAAAGTACTCGTGAAGGCTTCTACTAAATCGTCGTAGGTAAACTTTACTGCCTATAACCACAGATCACATAATACTATACTCAACTAACTTTTGCTAAAACATAAACTCAATGTACTCGCATGTACGTTTGGAACGGTTACACCGTGTTTTGTTTTTTGCATTGACAAGCAATTTCAAATTCGATACACGGTGGAGTTTTATTTTAAAAAAGACTCCGTTATTTCAAAATGTTATTATTCGTTGATATCTGCGTTCCGGCATGTGTATGGTGCCGCTATAAAACGGTCGCTACTTTCTAGAAAACCAAAGTTTTATATTAATCAGAAGTCAAATTAAAGTTGTCTGGTACTAAGTAGTCAGAGTTTGCGCTTAGAGTCAAGTTTGAAACTTATTTGTTTTTTCCGTCTGCTGACGAGTTTTTTGCTGCTTCTTGATAACATTCAAGTCATTTAGGTACAATTTAAGCTTTAACAACTTGTTCTCCAGGTTCCCAGTTTCCAATATATAAAAGTTAGAAGTATTTGAAACTACCTATGCCTCATACGCTAGCGACCGGTTTACGTTGTGATTCATGATTCATTTAATTTATTTAGTTATAGTTTAGGCTGCTCGTTGATTGTCAGTCAGCTTCAAAAGAGTTTTACCTATTCATACGCCTGTAAAGGCAGATTTTAGTGAAACTATGATTAATTTAAGATCTTTACCAACCTGAAAATCGCCTACGCAGGGGATTCAGTCAGGGGATTTCTGGAATGAGCCAAATTTATTGAATGGAATAAATGATTTGATTGATATATTTATAAGATTTCCGACATCTGAGAAGTACCTGCAGTACATTAACATTTCAGGCTGTAGGTATATAGTTGTAACATCAATCTGTGTAGAAAACCAGTAAAATTTTATAGCCTTTCACGTTTAATGTCGCCTCGGCTTAGGTTTTTATCGTTCAATTATAGGGCGTATCGTTTGCTTACACGCACTCCTGAACTACGGCATAAAACACGAATAAATCTTACTTTATAAGAAACGTGGACAATAAAACTTGTAGAAAAGTGCGCCTAAAGGTTACATACTCCAAAAACTTTATACAAAGTGTAACATAATTACCTTATAAACCCGAAGGTGGCGTAATCAGACCGACCACCTGAGTGCTTGGACGTGTGCAAAGGGTCAATAAATCGTAATTGAATTTTTCACAGAAAAGTACAACTTTTATTATTTTAGAAATTTGCGACAACCCTAAGTGTTTGTTGACTATTTGCGTAAACCCGTACGTAGGTACCATGCACACGTAGGTACCATCCTACCGCGTCGCACGCACACGCTGTGTGTAGGTAAATTTTAAGTAAAAGTTACAAGCTCATTTCATGAATGAAAAACTTCGAAATCTCAAAAGTCGTAGAACAAACACTGTTCGCCATGACCTGTAGAATACCCCTCCTTCGCACTTATAGGGTATTTATGTTACACCGTGTATTATACGTTTGAACGAATTCTCTAGGTCGACTGCTGGTGGAAATAATATTGTTAATCAATTTTGATGCTATTTTTGACTTCTTTGGCGTTATTTGACGAAAAAATATTATTTTAGGTTTGTCATTCTTGAGCGTTCATACCAATTTAAACTTTAGTACAAACACATTTAGAACTTTTGTATTTTAAACACTTTAGTTAGTCAAGTGGCAAACAACAAAATGGACCTTATTTTTAACCGACTTCAAAAAAGGAGGAGGTTCTCAATTCGGTTGTATTTTTTTTATTTTTTTTTATGTTTGTTACCTCAGAACTCCGTCATTTATGAACCGATTTGAAAAAATCTTTTTTTATCTAAAAGGGTATGCTTCCAGATTGGCCCCATAATAATTTTATTAAAATCAGTTCAGTAGTTTGGCAGTTAAATAAGAATAACTCGAAAAACACGTAATTCACTTACACGACACTGTGTATTTGATTTCCTGTGACGTTTCTGTGGTGCTTACGATCAATAAAATAGTCCCAATGAACTTCCATCATCATCATCATCATCATCATCATTTGATGATGAATGCGTATCACATTGTCAAATCAATCAAATTCTTATCAAATTGTTATCGGTTTTTCCAGTTTTTTAAACTTATAAATTATTCTACGATATACTAACCTTAATAGTTTTTGGGCTACCGTATGCAATCCCAGAGTTCTTCAATGATATCGTAATGAATTATCACACTCTAAGTGCCTATTCTCGCTGAACGATTTATTCATGTGAATGGGTATCGGTGCAGCATCCGCCAATGGTGCTACTGTAACCATGGCTTTGATGCTTTTGGGTTAACATAAGATTTTTATTGTCTACCCACATCAACAGATTCATTATTTTACACTCAACTTGCACTAATTACCTAAATTCTTGTAATTTTACATCCTATTTTGTAACAATGGGTTATTTTCAATTTTTCTGTCTTTTTTTGAATGTCTTCTTTTGGGTTGCGCGATTAGCATAGTTCCCCTCTAAGAACTGTAACATTGTATATACGATAGAATATTATTTATGCCACATGCGTGATAATACGTGACATTTAAAATAAACAAAATAAAAAAATCAGAAGACGCTAACAAGCCTACAGTTTGATCAAAATAAACAAACATACATCCACTAAAACCTGCAAAACCCGGATTAAGTACACACCTAATGAATATGCTATCACACATTAATCTTAGACATTACATGATTACATATACAGGCTGATCCGCCACAAATCCCACTGACGACGCGCGACGTAATCACTGTAATAATAATTAGACAAAATATGGGGGAAGTTGCGAACTTTGATTGATGATGGCAGCCCTTTATTCTCTTGTGCAAGACATTGCACGCGGCTTCGCCTGTACCTAAAAGGTAAGGTACTGGAAAGAAAAACGTCTCTAAATATTTTTTTGTTACTGTATGGTCAAACAAAAGAATTGAATACTGATTAATGTATCAACGTAATGTTGATGTATGCAGAAAAGATTTTTTAATACAGTTGCTCAAAAAAAGGCGTATTGCAGGGACATATAGCGTTCGGGATGTGGGCTATTACGCACTCGTGCTTTTTTTTTACCTTTCCCGAACTAGTGCGTTCTCTTTTCCAACTGTCAAAATAATGTCTATTAAAAAGAAAAACCAACCATGAAGTTTTTACTAAAAAAAAATCATAGAACTTTTTATGATTCATGCAAATACGTATATTTCTAAAAAGAAGCTACTAATTTGTTTCAATATCAGATTTAATGATTTGATTGAATGAGTTAGGTTAGGTTTCATTTCATTTCATCTCATTAAATTTCATTTTCATTTCATATCAATAAAAAAATTCTACTGAAGACTTGGCTGTATGGACATAGTTCCCTTTGCCTACCAGAATGGGTGAAGAAAAAAAATATCTCTGCTTATATTCTACGGTTGGCGCCATTTCTCAGAAATTTTCTTTTTATTAAATTGCTTTATTTTTTCGTAACTGTATTAAAAATAGTCGTTCAGTACACGTGCGGAATCGTCATTGCAACTTGTTCCGACTGTCAACCCTCGCCTTCGGCTGCGCCTCGGCTCGGGTAGACATTTGTCGGAACTCTTTGCAATGACAGCCGTTCCGCACTTGTAATGAAATATACTATTTCGGATGTTTATTTTTCTAAAAAAGTTTAGTTGTTTGACAAAATCATGGACACATGACTGTAGCTGGTGGTGAATAGGAAATAATCATGCAGCCACGAATGCGCTCGATATCGAGTGTCCACTGCTGGCTAAATATTGGTTGCTAGCTAAATCGCTAATGAGACTCCACGACGTGGAACCCGAATTATCATTTATTTATGGTTTGCTATAGATTACATTGTTCTTGGTAATTTTTTTTAATAAACTCTTTTTGATTTGGTACTCTTGAATAACATAGATGTCAGAATACTTCCGGGAAAGTACTACCATTGTACATGCTTGCATTGATTTGGGTATGGATGCCGGTGTTATTACGACACATCTTGGATGCAATCGTCATCTCATATAAGCGGTTTATGTGCCAGGTGTAAGCATGGAAGGTTTTCTGAACTGTTTTCATACTAAATAAATATAAATAAATAAATATAAATATTCACGGACACTTAACACAACGCCTTCTAGTCCCAAACTAAGCAAAGCTTGTACGATGGAAACTAGACGGCTGATAGAATACATACATACATATTTTTTTTGTAAATACATACTTATAATACATAGAAACACCCAGACACAGAAAAAACATCTATGTTTGCCACACAAATGTTTGTTCTCGGTGGGGATCGAACCCACGACCCACAGCACGGAAGGCAGAGCTACTACCGACTGAGCCATGACGCCTGAAATCTTAAGTATTCCGTGATTAAATAGTGACATTAGCGCGTTTCAGCGCGTTTTTTGCCGTCAAAAGCTTTTTCTTTTTCGTATATCTGTAGCCACATCGCTTGACATTATGCTGGGCAGCAAAATTAGATCAAAGCTTGCGATATAGGGGCTTTACATCTCAGAGTGATGCAGAGCACGACTTGGTCTATGCGGTATTGTTAGCCGCCTAACAACAGGTGGGCCATTTGGTTGTTCCATCTTTTTCATACTATAAAAAATACAGTCACTGGTTCAGGTCAGTATTTTCAGCGTAAATGCACCCTTGGGTCTGAGGTTCCCGGCCGTTAGAAAGGGAATATATCACTTGTTCGCACTGTCTATAAATTCACGAGGCTGTTTCCACACTACCACCGACATAGTACCTATACGATGCTGACGGAGAAGCTTCATATTTAGTACACACGGCGACAAATCAACCTAGACTGTTGAACGTTGCAAATCGTGCGAGAAGGACAATAACGTTTTTGTGCGTTACGCGTTGCATGCGTGCCTTTTTTTTAACGTTAGGAAATCCTCATGGATACTCTTCTGCCGTGGTGAGCGACAGAAGAGTTATGTCGGACTCCTACCGACTAAAACCCAACCCCCCTTCTTACACCTCGTGCCGGGGCTGTGGGCACGCTTTTGCACAGCCGAGACCCTTCTTGGCTGTTCCATCTTTCTCTTACGAGAGGAACGCGTACCACCAGCGCGCGCCACCTCGCGTCACGTGCCTACACCAACACCTATGACAGGCGTCATGGCTCAGTCGGTAGTAGCTCTACCTTCCGTGCTGTGGGTTGTGAGTTCGATCCCCACCGAGAACAAACATTTGTGTGTCTAAACATAGATGTTTGTTCTGTGTCTGGGTGTTTCTATGTAATATACAAAAAAAATGTATGTATGTATTCTATCAGCCATTAAGTTTCCTTCGTACAAGCTCTGCTTAGTTTAGGACTTGAAGGCGTTGTGTTAAGTGTCCGTGAAAATTTTATTTATTTATTTAGTTACGACTACGTTGGATGTTTAACTTGATGTGTGGACGTGTGTAGACATATCGGTCGTGTAGGTATCGGTATCGGCCAGTGTGCAAAAACTCGTTGGGAAGAGTAAAATACGACGTGATAACTATTAATTTATCTGTGGCCGGTAATACTTTATGTTGAATCGCTTTGTAAGTGGTTCCGGTCTTCCTTCACTGTACAAGCACATTAAATAGACCCTAAAGGTACTGTTACACATGCTAATAAAGCATGCTTTTAGTGAGCAAGTGCTCATTTAGCATGTGTATCGAAACCTTGCTAATAATTAGCATGCTAGAAAATCGCACGACCGTCGATTTTTGAGCATGCTACCTGCAGCGCGGGTGACGGGGGGCGTGCTTTTAGCGCGTGTGAACAGGTTTGCTTATTGAGCATGCTAGTATCGCGTGCACAGAGAGCGTGAGAGCACGCTATAAAATAGCATGTGTATTGGAGTGTTTGCTTTTAGCATGCTTAAAACTAGCATGCTTATTGCTAGCAAATGTAAACTCCTCACTAGCATGCTAATATTGAGCATGCTAATTAGCACGCTAATTAGCATGCTAATTAGCGTGCTAATTAGCATGCTATTTTCTAGCATGTGTCTCAGTACCTTAATGCTATGCGACCACTAGGTCACAATCGGAGCGTTCTACGGAGCGAAAGGATTTTCTGATAGATAGATAGACGCACAAAAAGAAATTACATAAGCACAGGAAATAACATAAAATAGACAGTTCTATGGGCGGCCTCATTGCTACAAGCAATCTCTTCCAGACAACCTTTGGATTGACAGAAATTACGAAATCATAAGACGGTGGTGTGTACAAACCAATAAAATTTAAGTTATGAAAAACACAAACTCTACTATTTAATATCTATACTATACTACCTACTAGATTACATAATCAACAATACATAAAATACAGAATCAGAATCAGAATTTATTCATAATTATAGAAAATTATAAGTCCAAAAATACAGAAATTAATAAAAATAAATTAAATTAAAAGATGTACATAGTTTGTACACATTTAAAAACAAACTTATAAGTAGGTAGGTAAATACATAGACTCGTAATCATATCATTAATAATTAAGTTAGTCACTTTATAAATTAAAATATTCCTCTACACTATAGAACGCCTTTTCGAGGAGCCAAGATTTTAGTTTTTAGACAGACAGACAGACATTATTTTTTTAATACATAGAACAGACTAATACACTGGATTTTGATTTTGATTTGTATTGTTTTCTATGGTACAGCGTGCATTCTAAATACCGACGACACTTACGCCTCGTACCCTACGTACGCTCCAACTCCGACGCAGTGGACGCGTAGCTTAACTACTCTGACCGTAGAATAATGTCGAGAAATAATAATCAGGCGTTTGATACTCGAGAATAATTATACAACATCAGGGGTCACTTACAGATGATCGGGTTTGAACCCATGACTGTAGGATCAAAAGGCGGGGTTGCTACCACTAGACCACTGCTGTAAAAATAAAGGCGTTATTTTTGGAAGAATTGAATTTGCAGACTTTGCAGCGGCGATGGGCTTGACGCCTGTCACGTATACAAAGATAATTTTTGAACGTGCCTCTGTACCCTTTTCTAAATAATATTTTTAAAAAGAATAAAGAATTTTCTTTTTTGCACGCGCTTTCAGAACTATGTTATTATTTTTTTACGGTCACGCTCCTCAATTTATTTACTTCGCTAAAGCTCTATTGATTTTGTTTCATTTTTCGCTCTCAAAGTCGGAAATTTCAAAGGAATTCTAGCTTTAAAAGCTTGTGGTATACCCATAAAAAAGTTATAAATATCAGCGTATAGACATGAAACTCTTACAGCGATATAGTAATAGGCCTTTACATCTATTGAAGATCATTTATACAGCGTCAGGAGGCAACCTATGCCTACACTTTAACGGGACACTGTAGTGCCTGGGACAAGGTTTAGATGGAGTAGGCTTGTAGCACCTATACCATCCTCTCAGCCTAGTCAGCCATATACACAGGAAAGACAAGGTCACTAAGATATTATTGACAGTCCTGATAATCCTACGTCGCCTAAATATCAGCAAATATCCGCATCAGCAGCATTACAAAAATAATGAAGCATTAGATTCAAGCTGACCAATCATTGTGTATTTTCTAGGTCGTAGAAGATTCACAATGACACAGATTATATAATACTATGAAATTAATTTGTCAGCGTTTCCTAGAATCTAGGAAACACATCCATGGAATACTACGTACTACTTCCATGTGAGGACAGAGTAAAGCTTTTAATTCTGCTTCAAGATTATTATGCATTAGATGAGTTTCATTTCGCTATGACATTATTATTTTCTGTATGCACTTACATTTTTTAACTTTATCAAGAAATAACTTAGGTACTGTGAGTAAAACCCGCTTGTTGGAAAGCGTTAGTATTACAAGCTATTTTCCAGGTACTAGAGTTTCTTAAGAAGTGTGTTTGTGGAACTCTCGAGTTACCTTAATTTACTATTCATTATTATTATGTATTATATTTTATTTCCTATTTACTTAAAAATGAGTTTTGCTTATAAAAACCCAAATTGATTGTTGGCTTATCGCTTACAGCAAGATCCGAATAGATGATAATTTTAAAAGTTTTTATATAGAAGGTTTAAACAGAGAACAATGGGACCATAAGAAATAACTTCACTCGTGGTCCCATTAATAGAATAAAGTAATGGGACCAGGAGATACCAACCGAAATAAAGGGCCCACAAGAGTATTGTCAGCGTAGGTATACTAAACTCGTAGTGCGGTAGAATCTCATAACCTTCTAGAGCTCTACATTTTTGATCATATTTGGTTGGGACGACGACACTAATAAACTCGTCTGAGCCCGAAAAATCTTTGTCTACAGAAATGGAAAAATCGATGGAAGATCATGAGACGTTTTTAAGACCTAAATAAATTAGTTCAATCAACTTGTCTAGCAACTCACACATTCCGGTTACCCACAAACTCCCTAGACTATCAAAACTTGTTTAACTTTCGACTGTATCTCCAAGGCACACGGCTTTAAGTTCACCAGAACTATTTGTTGGCTAACAAAGTCTCTATTTTACGAAGACCAGATATGTGCCTATTGGGAATCAGGTAAACCTATCTTTGGTTGGAAACTAATAACTTAACTGGCCTACTTTAGGGATTAACTTTAAAAAATATGTTTTAAGTTTCTAACATAGATTTTAAACTTTTTGGTTCTTTCGTATTTCATGAATTTAACTTCTAGAGGAGTTACCCTCTTAGACTACCCTCTTAGATGCGACACCGATCTATAATATTGAGTTTGAGTAATGTCTACAGTGAAACATTTTTATGCGGATCATGGAGTCATTCCACTTTCCGCACCAAAATTTTGCGCACCAAGATTTTCCGCTACGCTATTCCACTTTTGCGCACTGAGCCCGTAGTCTGAGTTTTGTTTTGTTGATCGAAATGCATATCGAGAAGCGGCTTGCGAGATATTTTGTATGAAAACACGATAAGCGCCTCTAGCGGGAGATTTGCAAACTGTTTTTCTCCATAATAAAACTGCTATTCTCCATAATAAAACTGCTACTTTCTCGATTCTCGCTCATCGCATGTCAACATAACAAAACTCAGACTACGTGCTCAGGTACTGACACTTGTCTTATACAAACCAAAATGCATGGCAGTCCAAACCTAAGAGTGACGACCTAAGAGAGCTAACCAAACTACTCCACAAAATGAACCCATATTGAAACTTCAACTCTAAACGCCTAAGTTATCGACTGCCTAAATCGAAAATTTATCGGCATAGCCTTTCCGGACCTCTGATTCGAGAACAGACGATTCGGATATTTCTGTAAAACATCTTGGTGTGCTACTACATGAACTAGTTATCATATTATTAGAAAATATTCGTACCAGCACGGTTTATATTATTTTTTTTGTTTGGCGTCAAAAGCTTCTTGTTTTCGTGTATCTATAGCCGTCGCCGTCGCCGTCGTCGCTTGACATTATTCTGGGCAGCGAAAGCAGTTCACAGCTTGTTATTCCTTTTTCTTTAAAACACCGCGTGGAAAGAAAGATAAGATATTTTTACAAATTTTTTTTTACCTATTTGCTATTTTGGATTGTTACCTGAATCAAGCGGTCCTGAATCAGAATCAGGTACATAGTGGGTACAGTCTACCGCAAAGTTGGCACAGAACTGTTCCACAACGAACCAGAACACAGCCAGAACTTTTGTTTATTAATAGGAACAGACTTGTATCATATTATATACGCTTTACTTTTGATTCGCTATGAGCCTAAAGAAAATTCATTATAAAACGCGTTTTAAGCAAGGAAGTGATCTGAAATCGTGTTACGTAAACCTAACGTATTCGAGTTACACTACCAAGTGACGCTGTAAAGTTCTGCAGTCGAGCAATCGTTGCCGCGTAGTGTAACACAAGTAGGTATTCATTACGATTGTCACTTTTTTTCAAGACCTTTATTTCTGGACCTACGCTGTAGCCAGCGCGTTAGGCCTCAAACGCACTAGCGGTTAACCGCGGGGGCGGCTAACCGCGCGTTTCCAGTTTAATATGCAACCGCTGCGTACAATCAGAAGCGGTTGACAAGCGGTTGCATATTAAACTGGAAACGCGCGGTTAGCCGCCCCCGCGGTTAACCGCTAGTGCGTTCGAGGCCATATACAAAAACATTCTGTTATTTTTTGATTATACTACATATTTACTTTGCTTTTATTAATCTTTGTTGACGCTATTGCCTCCATATCGTAAGCTCTGAACTGCTTTCGCTGCATGTCAAGCGATGTGGCTACAGATATACGAAAACAAGAAGCTTTTGACAGCAAAAAGCGCGCTGAAACGCGCTAATGTCACTATTTAGTCACATAACACCCATGATTTAGTATGAAAACAGAACAACGATTAAACAACGATTGTCCTCCTGGACGAGATATGCCCTCTTAACTAGGCACCTACGACCTAGATAACCAATTCACAGCCTCTCAAAGGTAGCAAGAGCACACGGAACTGCCAATAGACGGTGCCGTCGAGTTGATCATTGGTAATTAATGGTACGCTCCAGCGACGTCGGATTACTCCGCACGATGTGCTCTGCATCCAATTTATCAGACAAGCTTGAAATCCCTACAAAGCACTGACCGGAACAGTAGAAGTCAAATGCAATGCTAATAATATAAAAATGAAATAGACGCATCACAAGGATAATTTTAATAACATTTATGACATTTAAATATTTCGCTATAGAATAGTTTGAAATTATTTTATAGACCCAATTTTGGCTTCTTTTCTTCCGTATTTTAAATGTCCAATGGAGATTTTTCATTCATTTGTTTATTCATAATCCATTTCTAAATAGTGTAAATTAAGCAGATACCAAATCCCAAAAGAAGGTAACCAATCTAGTGCGTAATGCTATCTAAATTATTTGTGCCCAACGAGTGCAATGAACATCGTTCATTCACTAATTCGTTCATTCATTATTCTTACCTCTGCGTTATTTTTTCAACACCCACCCTTAATTGTGATTAAGAGGACGTTCCCCGCAACACTCCGCCGCTGAATTACAGATTGTTCTGCGTAATTTATGTAGCAATTTACTTGTTTCTTTTGCAGTTGGAGTTCCGTGTTTTCTTTACTCTAATACAGTTCTGATTGCTACGTAAATAAATCCTTTTTCTTGTTCATCCTTCTACCTGGTAATGCAAATTTTTTTGGTTTGTAGCAAGTCGTCTTTGTGGGTTTTTCTGAACGAAAAATTGCAGTTTGTCTATTTATTAATACATAAAATAACAGCTCAAAAAATACTAGAGCAGGTGCATTACAAACACACAGCTAGATATTCTCTCTCGACACCTCGAAAAGGTGGTATTTTATGGTATCGAGCTTTTAATTTCAAAGCAAGTCAATTATAAGGTAGACATGGACTTTTTCGAAGGATTTTTTTTTATTTTTAACTAATAACTAAAGTATTTTTCAGGAAAAACTACCAATTTTCAAAACCAATCCCAAATCTCAAGTGCCCGACTCTCTCTTCGCCAATTTTTCGTTCAGGATTTTACGTTCGTGTTTTGTTTTCGCATTTTATCCCATTACATCCTATTCCGTGCCTGTTTGTTTTTTATAGTCTGTAGAATGTTGTTTTTGTTTTGTGAAGTCATATATTTTTTGCCCCGCGCTTTTGCCGCTGCTGGACCCTCGTAATAAGTACAGTTAATTTGAAAAGTTTTGTCGCTGCATTAAAAGGAAAGCTGGAGACTTGAATTTAATATGTTTTCTTAAGGCTACATGCGCATTTAAGGTCCTTTGTTCTTACCGAACTTCGATGCGACATGATTCTTCTAAAATATTTTGATACTTGCTATGTGTCATGTTTTTTTAAGCCGTCAAACTTTACCTATCTACTTGTTTCACAGACAATTTGTACCTAGCAAGAATCAGTAGTTATTACCTAAGGAATGGTATCTAAAGCGAATAAATGATTGTATATGTCTATGTCTATGTCTAATTACAATTTTCCGTTTGTAGTAGTATTTATTTTTAGCATACATTCTATCGATCTCCTCTATTATTTTCTATTCAGTTTAGGCAGTAAATTACCTACGAGCACCTGCAATTCGTGTGCAAACAACAGAAGAAGACCACTGCTGCAACAACGGTCCAGAATTGATCCGTGCCACAGTGTAAGTAGATACACACCAGAAGACCAATATTTTTTTTGTATGTACGTCTATGTACTAAAAACATTTCAAGTATTTATATCAAAAATATTCAGAATATGTTTCAACAAGACCAAACCATTGTTCAATGCTACTCTATATTTACTTCTTATTATTTTCAGAATCAAAATATGCTGGCCACGGTTTAGATATGAAAGCTAACAACCGAAATGTATTTGAGGCAGTGGCAACACCTTGCTTTATTAGAGAGCCTAATATTTTTTGCGATAGATGAGTAGGTACCTATTGAAATTGATGAAACTTTCGTTACGACAATTCTAGCCTACACTGTGTCAGAGCTTACCCGAAGCCTCGCAAATTTGCAACCATTATCTGCGATACGGAACTCGCCGCGAACGCAAATCCCTCCATTTAAGGATTTCCCGGAAAATCGGGAGAATTTGTTTGTTTACGGTGATTCATAGGCGATCGATTAGCGAGGATTAGAAACGGTTGATTTTGATTGAAGTATCTAGAGCAAAACGAAAATGTGCTAAGTATTATGTAATTGGAAGACTTGTATTTTAATATAAATAACTCAGACATGAATAGATTTTAGTAGAGATCTTCATACAGAACTGTCCAAAATAATCCCCTAAGCATAGCTATGGGATTGATCTAGATTCATCATCATCATCAACCTATATCGGTCCACTGCTGGACGTAGGTCTCTCCTAAGATGCGCCACTGAGCCCGATCTTCGGCTCTTCTCATCCAGTGTTTGCCAGCTACATGTCTCAGATCGTCACCCCACCTAGCCGGAGGGCGTCCTACACTACGCTTACCTAAACGCGGTCTCCACTCGAGTATTGGTTTGCTCCAACGATTATCGGTTCTGCGTTTAGATCTAGATTGCTGATCGAATACTTACATACATTTTTAAATACCTACATATTTTTAATACATAGAACAAGCATTTATGATTACCACACACAAGTTTGTTCTCAGTGGGTATCCACAGCACGGAAAGCAGAGCTATTACCGATGATGCCTTTCTGAATATTTGACTTATTTTAACAAATTCAACCACAAAAATAATCAGACACATTTCAATACCATTTAATATCACAAATGGACAAACTCCCTAAAAGCGCAGAAAATATCAAATTAATTAAATTATTCTGTTAGCACCTGAACTTTTTGAATCAATTTAAACAATAGGAATATTAATTTTCCGATTCTGAAAACCACTACTGTGTTTGAGTTGAAACGAATGGTTGGATAAACTGGTAGAATTCGGAGCTAATGAGTTTAATTATCGTCTATTTTGCCAAACGTTGAACTACGTTATTTTATAGGGAAACAAGAAGACTTATACAACCTTTTTTTTGTAATTACATACTTATTTACAATACATGGTTACTATGGAAATATGCTTACATTTGTTTTAATATACATAACATAATATTTTTATCGATTTGTTTAATTTCATGAAGACTGTCAACTTAATAAAAAAGTTCATACCCAATCACTAGATACTACCTACTTTATTTTGGGTGCGGAAAGTGGAAGCATTTTTTAATTTAAAACTATTCCACTTTTGAGGACCAAGCTTGAAATCGATCAGTGGTCAAAAGTGGAACAGCGTAGGTGAGGAAAATCTTGGTGCGCAAAATTTTGGTGCGGAAAGTGGAATTCCTCCTACGTTACCTGCGTTTTTGTATTGAACAGAAAGTAAATGAATATTTGATTGTAGTACAAAGAATAAAAGTAGGATTCTTTCATAAAAGCTAATCCTTTATGTACTACAATCAAATATTTATTCACTTTCTTTTCAATACAAAAACGCAGGTAAAATGAATTATGCAAAAAATCCACTTCCTATACAAAACGCAAACGTTTCGAACAAAATGAAAATTGGAAAAAATGGAATCACAATTTGTTGCGAATGGAATACCTACCATCGGAACTTGTTTGGCTCCACAAGCTACCTATTTACATTCAATGACGACAAGGGTAAGGAAGGATTATAATCAATTAAATAAATTAAAATTTAGAAAGAAAATTACGAACTACACGATTACTACAATTATTTATTATTAATTAATTATTATAAATTAATTAATTAATAATTATTATAAATTAATTTATTATTATTATTATTTATTAATTATTTATTTATTTTTACCACATGTGATTTTTCTATACTATGTACCAGTTCAGTGATTACTACACATAGTTGTAATAATATGACAAAATATTACATGTTGACAAAACTTCAAAATCGTCATGGCTCAGTTGGTACGGTGCTGTGGGTCGTGGGTTCGATCCCCACCCCATTTGTGTGGGGAAAAAACATAGATGTTTGTTCTGTGTCTGGGTATTACCTACTATGTAGGTATCATAAGTAGGAAAAAAATAGGTACTTAATTTTTTTTGGAATTTGTCAATTTTATAAGACGTGTGGGTATTTTCGTATTTTCATTTGTGGCCGCACATGCCCTGTAAATTGGCCCAGAATTACATTTCGCTTCAAACTCATTAGTTCGAGTACAGAATTAGGGCACTGCTTATGCAGTGTAGTGCAGTATAACGTAGCATCGGCTCTTAATGAGGTATTAATGCAACACTGTGCGGTCAGTTGCGGGCGTGTTTTGTTCTGTTACTACGGAATTTGAACCCGCGAAATTGTCACAGAAATCATTGTGTCAGTGCTGGAGATAAGCACAACTCACAAAAAAACATATTCTTCAAAACCAAATCTTGGAAATGAGTTCGATAACTGAGTTTACTACGTTTTAAAACTGCCCGATATCTGGTGAGACTTGGACTGACTCTCTGTCGCCTACTAGAAAAAAACCATATTTGTTTTTTTTTCTTAAAAATAAAGTCTAAAAACACAGAATGCAAAAAAGTTTACACAGCTATCATAAACTATACTAGTAAAAAAATGTGTTTCTTTAAAATTTTGAATTACCTAGATTAGGTAAGTTGCGCTTCTGTTACTAGGGACACCCCTTTATAATTTGCATAACAATTCTTTATTTTTAAAATCACAATATACAATAAGAGAAGTAACAGTAGTCATTCGAAAACTCTTAGAACCCCATACAATATAGTCTCACACCGCCCTACTGTAATGAATGGAGTTATTGTTTGCAGGTCGTGCATGAGCTTTTCTCAGTAGCCCCTCGGACCTCGATGAAGCATGAATGAATACCCAACAAGTTTTTTTTGTAATATACTTGCATGGGTTATTTGTCCCAAAGTACTTCTCCTTTATACAGAGAGACAATATTCAATTCACCCCAACGCGGGTTTTATTTCTCCTTTTGTAAGGAATGCAGATAATTTCGATTACCAATATATATGTGATGTTAGGAATTTTCCCAAAAATTATACGTACGTTTAAATAAATAAACTTCTAATAGGTAAATATTTAGATTAGTTACCTAGCTTAGGGCCGGTTTCACCATGCTCTGTTAGTTAAACTAACAGCTTGTTAATTAACAGACTGTTAAATCTAATCGCTGATCTGACGGCCACCATATAAACCAGCTAAACAAAAATACATGTGCTTGCGTTTTATTTAAACAGCGTTGAACGTCGTTTTAATTTAGTCGCTTGACATTTTGACGCTCGATTACGTAGCACTTTGTTAGCAAGACTTTGGTGAAACTGGGCCTTAGTCTTTTAAAAATATACTGTCATCGCGATTTTATCTCTCTCAACGAAATATGGTGGAACAAAATCGGCAACTTTTGAAATACGATTTGGTAACTCTAGAAAAATAAAGAAATACTTATACTTAACTTAAAAACTTTTTGCCGAACTGTACAAAAAATAGGACATTGCTGAATAAGCTTACGCCACGTAGCAAACTGTAGGTACTAATCCAACAACCCCACTCATAAATCAAACAAAACAGAATATATTACAAACCCACGCTTTAGACAAAACCTAAACAATACCCTCTACAAAATGTCTGCCTGTCTATTAAAAAAACTGGAATGAGCTCTAGCAGATACATTTTAATACAAACTTTTAAAAATACTGTAATATTATACGTTGATTGATATTATGTAGGTCTGCAAAGGTTACAAATAATTAGGCAGTTTATTTGAATGCAAATCGGATGTATGATTTTTTTATACTTATCTTATTATTTAGTTTACATGTTTATCTGTATATCATTATTATAAACAAAGTAACTTAGTTGGCAATAAAATTAGTATCGTCTTTTGTTTTTTTTTTCATCAAAATGTGCAAAACCCGGATAAAACAGCTTGTATAATATAAAAATACAGAATAATGTAATATGAATGGCGTCATATATCACGCGTAGGGGCGCGTGCGTATAAATCAAGGTATGGAAAGCTGGCTCTATGGTAATGACATTTTTAAACGACAGCCCTAAATAAATGAATGCACCTTAACCCAAAAAGCGTGCTTAGGACTTTCTATTTAATTTCTATAAGAATTAATTCGAAAACAAATGAAAAGAGCTCATAATTTTAAATCCCAGTCATGGTAGTTCACCGTTAAAGTACCATAACCGACTCTTTTCTGTACAACCTCTTTATGTCGGTAAAAAAGTTTAATGATATGGTCGCCATCTTGTCTGCATGACCTTGGCCGAAATTCCTTTGTTACTTGCTCGCCAGTCGCCACATTTGCATTTTAAACTTAGGTAAAGCTAATTAGTGGTTCTCTACTTAGTGATGCCTATTAGAAAATTATAGAACTTCACCAAAAAGGTTAGTTTAATCATCGAGTAGATTCTACTATTTTTTTTTATATTGCATGTAAATAAACATAAGTTAAGTATATTCATATTAACGAATTTATGGGTATAATACATTTTTTTTTTAATTAAAACACGAATATAGTTGTAGGTAGGTACACACAGTTGCAAAAGAGAAATCAAATCGTCTACACAGTAATGGTTTTCTAAATAATAATTGCTTTTAGATCTCTTGGACCTTGAATGACAGAACTTCACCAAAAAGGTCATCATCGCGTAGATATTCCATAAATAAACATAGGTACATATTTAATATTTAACATTTTTTAATAATAAACTTGAGAGGTGTCAAGGTACACCCGGATGGAACGAAGTTTCTTGAGGTGTTCTTTTCTTACAGTAAGTACACAGAAGAACCTAAATTAAAACAAAAACTTCCAACAATACCTACATTCATTTGTTTCCTTTCTGCACCAATTAATTCGAATGACGTTGTTAAAGTTTGAAAAAAGTGTCGTTACAACTTTTGGTCTTAATGTTTTCCGTCTAGCCCCCTTTCGCAACGCGCGATAAGGAACTTCGTTTCAAAATCTAAATAGTACACAGCTGCAAAAGAGAAGTCAAATCGTCTACGCAGTGGGGTTGAGGACCGTTTCCTCATTGCTCTTAGACCTTTTGATGGGCCTTGACCTTGACTTGTGGCATACTTTCAGCCTGATTGGGTTTGCTTGTACCCTGGGCACTCGGGCCCCCGCTATGACGACTTATACCGCCGTTGAATTACCTACGACTGCCTTGATGAGCCGTGGTACCGAATATACCTACGACTGCCTTGATGAGCCGTGGTACCGAATTGATACGAACAACTGCCTATTTGCTACTGCTAGTTGCCGATCCCACATTGACGGATGGATTAGAACAGTCCACCCATCACAACTGCTGCACTGCGTAGACACGGACTCCCCCGGTCAAATAGGATTTAACATCGTACAGTCTCGTCCCCGCGAAGGAACACCGTTTGCGCGATCTAGGATTCGACATTTTCCGACGCCATAACTCAAAAAATTACAAAACTAATAAACTTTTTGCAGTCGAAACTTTATTTTTTAGATGTTTTAAACCGTTCTCGCTATTTGTAATTTTATTATACCATGTATTCTAGGTTTTATAAAATATATTTTTATTAGCAAAGGACAGATGGATGTGTTATCGTGCACGCGCGATAAGGACAGAACATTATTGTTGTTATCACCGTCTCAGTAGTGACATCTTTTGACAGGTTTCATTAAATCCATAGTGACCTATATTTAATTTCCAAATTAATCTTAATTTTAGAGATAATTTGATTTATTTTTTTATTATTGAACTGATTTAACTTGTCTTATGTAACTAGTCTAGAACTGATGTAACCTTGACCTATCAGTGGTTAGTTTATATTTTAAAACATTGACACGTTTCTATTACAAGTTTGGTCCATTGGTGCTCAGCTAGGTTAGAACGAGTTTAATTATTATTCTAATAAATTTGTTAAATTAATTACTTATTTTATTATTAATATAGGTACCTACTTTTTTTTTCAAGTGTCAAAAAGCGACTGTTTTTGTCCAAACGCTAATAGAACAGCCGAAGAAGACAACCCAACGAAATTCTCGAACTATATCGACTCAAACTCTCGGAACCAACAATGCATGAAAAAATCAAATTCTGAACTGTATTTCATGCAAAACGCTTCACAGAACGCAGTGGTATTACTCTTTGGTAGAAGACAGCGAGTTTGATTCCTGCAGCACCAATAAGCAAGATAATGCAAACATAATTTTGCCCAATTTCATCGAACCCGCGCCACCCTACCATAAAGCAAGTGGGGCCGTCGGCACATAATAGTCAATTTATCGTTTCAATTCGCACGAGACACGGCTCACTAATTTGTAGCATGTAAAGCCTTCCGGTAAATTCCACGTTAATTACGTATAAATAAGGTATAAATAAATGTTTAACGTGTTCAACTAATTAACGGGCGCTTCTGTTTTTGTTTAACGGCATCGGAAGCTGGTGTGGGGACGATGCAGGGCCTTATTCTATGATAACTGTTATTTTGTGGGCCAAATACATACACCTGGGGTTTATCAGTCAGTAGATGCTTTGTTACGAGCAGATTCCCGTCTGGATTGAAGGGTCGATACTACATACCAGCTATACTCAAAGATCATAATAAGAAAATGTCCAAAAAATTTGAGAATAATTGCACTAACTGTTCAGGCAAAAAATACCTACTGTCTCTATGGGCACTAACTTTTGGGTAAAACAAAGTCTTTTCGTATCAAAAAGTGTTACCACTGACCACAAGTGTCACCATTGTGAAACCAGAAGCATTATTGTCAAGTCCACACGTCTCTCATCATCAGCATAATGAGAAAACTTTAGGGTGTGATGTCCCTCGGGCATAAAGTCCAATTAGTGAAAAATGCGGAAACGGAAGGAACGAGTTTGACTGTTTTAAGGCCGACAGGAGAGCTGCCTCATTTGCACCGAGTATTTTTGAATTTAGATAGATAAAAAATACTTTTAAATGGAAAAAAATGGCTTATTCTCATCGAGCGCACCAATTGGCTGCACTGCACTGGCAGTAAAATTTGGTTATTCCCATCGAACCCAGCGGCCGGCCTACTGGTGAGCCAGATGGGTAAAAAAATCTCATTGAGCCCACTCGTACGCATAGTGTAAGTACATTGCTGGGTAGGTGTCGAAAAGTAGCTGAATATGTAGTTAAACAGTTGATTAAAATCTAGCTCTGTCACTGTTTTACATGACCTGTTAGTAAGAGACAGCAATAAACAACTGAATAAAGTTATGCAACGATTATAAGTAAGCAGGTAAGTATATTAAAAATATTATTTTGTCTTCAAAGGCATGTGTCTGACCGTGAAAATAAAACGTAAGGCAGACCCACTTTTGTTTTAATATTACTGTGGATTTATGTAACCAAGATTACCGCAATATTCGGCTGTTGATTTGATATACTGCGGAATGCAGACCGGGTGAACCGCGCTCCGATGTAGTTTATTAAATCATAAATACTGGAGCTAGACGACATGGGATTCTGTACGGTAACCGTTTCTCGACTATATATACCGCGTTCAAACTATTCCCATGCCGCTGCCGGCATTATTGCCGCGGTCTTATTGCCACAGCAAAATCGCCTTTATTCTCAGGGAGCAAGATCATGCCCTCAGAGAGCAAGGGCATGATCTTGGGCCGGGAGCCGGGACAGAGGCACATTATGCTCGTGCCCACTTCCCTGCCCAAGTCCCTGCCGACTGCGGCATAGTGTGAATGCAACATTATGGATTAAATAAATAAATATAAATAAAATAAATAAATAAATATTCACGGACACTTAACACAACGCCTTCTAGTCCCAAACTAAGCAAAGCTTGTACGATGGGAACTAGATGGCTGATAGAATACACCCATACATTTTTTTTTTGTAAATACATACTTATAATACATAGAAACACCCAGACACAGAACAAACATCTATGTTTTCAACACACAAATGTTTGTTCTCGGTGGGGATCGAACCCACGACCCACAGCACGGAAGGCAGAGCTACTACCATTAAGTTTTAATTGTACTTATTTTCATTAAGTTTTGCTTCTTTTTAAGCTTAGCTTGACATGCGAGTACGGGCTTGGTAGACCAAGCTTCTCAAAGAATCCGCTCAGTGTCTCCATACAAATCATTTTCCTCTGCCGGCAGTATTGGACAAAAATCGCGCACACTGGTGTGCTAGGCGCCAGACGTTTTACAAATTGAACTTCAAATTGTTTATTTAACATAGATGTTACCATAACAATGGGCCCAAAACAATAACTCTACAGCTATTACTAGAAGAAATAAAAAATATACACCATTACACACACCCTTACACCATTTACATACCAAAACTCGTACCCTCAGTAGTGGGTGAAGTCACGCTGCGGATAATGATGATGATGATGATGATGAATTATGACTTATTCAAAACTGGCTTTAGTTGTCTAGTTCGCTAAGAATTTGCACTGTAGTTGTAAACATTAATTAAAATTTAATTAACATTTCTGTCTGCTCTGTATTATACTAAGCATTTTAAGACGCTCAATTTCGAATTAGACCAGTATATACCTACTGAGAGAAGCTTAGAGTACCTTAGTCGTGCAGTAAACAGCTGGTACTATGACACGTGGAATGGAATTGAAACTATTTTTTACTGAACAAAATAATAAGAAGTACAGGGCTCATACCAGTTCTCCTCTGCGTGCAGTCCCCTGCGTGGGGCATTTCTTGAACTTTTGTCCAATAATTCCCTTAGCGACTCTTGCGACTGAGGGCAGGAGAAAACGAATAAATTTAATTACTGTTTTTTTACGGTTTTTGGTTTATATACGCCTTTAACTCTGGTATTTATTTTTAAATTGGATCATAATAGGTACGCAGACATAAGTTTTCACTCAGGGCAGAGATTCAAAATATGCTATTGAGATACTGCAGCATTTGGACTGAATTATTTCAAAAGGCAGGCTTTGCAAATGGCATTTAATTATTGCGCCACATCAACAGCCTTGTACTGTAATACAGTTTAGCTGGAGCGAAGTTGAAGTGGCTATCTGAACTTTGAATAAGATAATTTAGCCGGTCGGCCTTTCAAGTTGCTTTGTTAAAATCGGCTCTTCTTGCTAATACCTATAGTCTAAAACAACATTCTTATAAAACTAAGGACTACATATTGGTCTTCTAAAGCTGAGCTAACTAAAATGATTGCTAAATCTGTTGTCATCTATTTTCGTTGTCATGCAAGTGACAATGATAGAGAATTTTTTGAAGCCACGGTAAAATGAGTTGTATATAAAAGGGATTATATTAATGTTACTAGTACACAATGAACTATCTATATATATGTTTGTGGGACGAACGGGAATTTATTTTGAATTCTTCTTATTCGTCCCACCAGCGGGACGACCCAGTGGGACGAAGGGGAATGAAAGAATTTTGCTGACGGTTATTAAAAAAATGTATTTGTGTTCTATCAGCAATCTACTTCCCATAGTACAAGCTTTGCTCAGTGCGGAACTAGACAGCGTTGTGTGATATGTCAAAGAATATTTATATATATGACTAATACAGTATTTACAATATTTACAAAATATACATGAAATAGTTGAGCTATAGTAGGTGCCAAATAACACCGCAATACAGGTCATTCACCCACCTTCACCACGGTGTCGCAAAATTCAATTAACGCATGGCTAATTCTGTCGCTTTCCATACAAACCTGTCGCTAAGACGGCAATCGCTCGAATCTCGTAGTACTGTTTGTTTACCATACATAAATTGAATTTTGCGACATCGTGGTGAAGGTGGGTGAATGTCCTGTATTGCGGTGTTATTTGGCACCTACTATATCTACTTTACTCCCTTACTAAGCCGAAATGTTCAATGATTTTTTTAGATTAGGTTTAAGATCATTTCCCTCAAGATTTACAAAATAAATCACTCTATGTAACTGAGAAATATGATAATTTGTAATATAAGTTACATTTTTATCTAAAACAGTTATTTCCATTAATAGAATCAGTGTATAATTCAGCAAGGCCTGAAGCAGGCAGGTGTAAATACACAACTCCGTCACAGTCACCTGTTCCAACTTGCAACATTCTGTTCCAACTTGCAACATTCTGTTCGTAACTTGGTAATAGTTCACGTCTCACACGCAAATACCTGCTGTCTGTTTGATTATCATTAAGCAGAAAATAAACTATGAGTCGCGACTTAAAGTTGCGACTAGTCGCGTGCCATGGCAAACTCCACGCGGGGGTCCGATTGCACGCTTTATTTTTTAACACTTTTTCGGGTATGGACTCAAAGTCGCTTACACTACTAAAAGTCATGTAGTAAAAGTCATCTATAGACCTTGAGTGTGTTAAACACACGTGGCAGAAAAAAATATGATATTCTAAACAGTGTGTCTGTCAGCGACTACGTGTTCTTATTACGATTACTTACGATAGATAAAATAAATATTTTTTCCAATACTGTACTAAAGAATGCCTATTATTTTGACTGCCACGGCACGTGTCTAACACGCTCAATGTTTGTAGATATAAATCGACCTTAGAGTCGCACGCTACTTAGTCGCGTCCGACAATTAGTTTCCAGCATTACCCAGTCCAAGTTACCTATCCTCTTGTTTGCTGACGGTATAAAGCTAGATGACGCTGTAGCTAGTTCAATGATAGGTCAGTATTAGACATCAGCGGATGCAGGGGGTCTAGGGGGCTTAAGCCACATACCATTAATCCTACGGCAGTAATTGAACCTGCCTCCGAACCGTAAGCTCTGAACTGCTTTCGCTGCCCAACATAATGTCAAGCGACGTGGCTATACGAAAACAAGAAGCTTTTGCGGGCAAAAAAACGCGCTGAAACGTGCTAATGTCACTGTTTAGTCACAGAATCCCTATGATGTAGTAAAAAAAAAACAATTTAGAAAACTTGCCATGCTTAAACATGACAGTTTTTTATGAGATAACGATTGCCCCACTGCCTTTTTTTGACTAAACAACAGTCCTTTTTAGTTATTTATTTTGGCAGCACTCACATAATAAACTTTCTTTTCTAAAAGCAATACAATGAATAAAACATTTCTGAACTGAACAGAAAATCAAGTTAGAAAAATAAAGAAACAGCTAAACAACCTAACTATATTCGAGTCCTCGAGAAAATGTTTTTAGTCCATTTTTTTTTCTCGTTGAGATAAACTAAAAACCCCATTTATATTTAATGGCCTAAGAATAAGCAATTTTACTGATTCATTCTGTTAAGGACGATTTACACACTCATAAGTACAGTTAAGGACAAACTACACTCGCAAAAATGATTAATGAAAACTTGTTCTGTAATTACATTGTAATGATAATCGGTAACTTGATGACACAAGCTATGTTCACATGTCAATAAAGCGAAGTTGTATGTAATATCCCACGTCAAAGCACACAAACTAACACGGTGTAGTAACGCATAAACACTTCGCAGTCAACTCGTCACTGCCACGCCGAGAAACTTATCACTACTAACTCGCCACTCTAGTTATGAGAGTGTAAATGCTGCTTTACATTAGTGATAGTAATTGGTAGAACATTTTGTTTTTATTGCATTTACCATTTATCTTATTTAAAACAACCAGTCTCGTAACCACTAATGTTTTAGATGAAGATTTATTTTCAGAAATACATTCACTTAAACTTAATAAATTTGGTTTAAAAAATATGGCACCACTAGAAAAAAATGGCTTTCACTCGTAATTAATAAAGTCTTAAATATATCAATTCAAATTATATTTAAAAGTTTTGGTGTATACAGTTTTTTTGACGAAGGGCAGAAAAAAATGGCCATCCAAATTTTTTGTTTTAATTACCCATTTTCTAATACTGGTTTATATCTATATTATCATACTATTACTGGATTGAATCTACCCGTATAAAGAAATTTTTCAAAAATTTTTAGAATTTGAAAAAATAAAAATAAAACATTTTCTTAATGTAAAAACTAATACTGAAACTAATAAAGGAGAAAAAGGAAAATAAGGAATGAGTATATCAGGGGAAGTGTGAAAGTGGCGCCTTTTATTGAAAAGGTGAGGAGTGGTAGATTAGCATGGTATGGACACGTAATGAGGAGGAATGAAAGTCATACTACGAAAAGAGTTATGAACGTGAGTGTGGCTGGGTATGCAAGTAGAGGAAGACCGAAGAAGAAGTGGTTGGATTGTGTGAAAGAAGATATGAATGTGTGAGGAGTAGATTCAGAATTGACGAACGATAGGAGTGAGTGGAAGAAGAAAACATGTTGTGCCGACCCCACCTAGCGTGGGATAAGGGCAGGGGAATGATGATTAAAGGAGAAAAACAAATGAAGCACAAATACTAGTGATTACCAAATTCTAGAGCAAAATAATATATATCTGACACAGAGAAAGTAAAAATGTTATCTTATAAAATTTAAATGGCTACATTTATCTAGGGCCTAGCTCGTTTGTCTAAATTAGGATTTACGGTACGAAATCTAGGTCTTTGGTTTTTTTTAAAAACGGCAACCGTCACATCGCTTTGTGTACATAACATTTTCTAATAAGAATAGTTGAAGAAACTTCTGCCTATAAGGACATGCTCTTAGTACGAATACTGTTAGAAATCGTATTTAACGCTAATAGTCTACTGGCGAGAAATCAGAGATCCTTGAAAGATTTAAAAACTTCAAAATACGTGATTTAAATGTATCAAATATATTTACTTTTTATAATTAACCTTCGGATGCCTCCCGATAGGTGGGCGAACATCTCCACACCTTGGGTCCCTGACGGTGTGCAATATCGAGGTCGGCCAAGGAATCGTTGGCGCGACGAACTAGACGCCTTCGAAAGAGGATGGTGGGAGGAAGCTCGGGACAGAGAACATTGGAAGTCTTTGGGGGAGACCTTTGCCCAGCAGTGGGACGACATAGGTTAATTAAAAAAAAAAAAAAAAAAATTAACCTTCACCGGGTTTTTAGAAATGCAAAGCTCAGGCTGTAGTAGAGGTACATTCCTTCGCATTTCTCGAACATTCCCTCACGAAGAAGAGATATCTCAACAAGCTACTTAATAACGTAGGACAGGTTCATTGAGAGATTTTATTACGGTTTAGATTAATATTTTATTTGTAAATTATACCCAATTTTGTTTAAAGTTTCCAAGAGCATTTTCGATCAAAATGACTAAGTTACCAATAAACAACCACTAGACTCTAGCGATTGCAAAAAATGACAAAAATGACAGTCACGTGAATTTTTGTTCGTTCAGACATTTTTGATCAGTTTTATATCTAGCTTTTATTGTACGCAACTTGGCAACTGTCTCCTGCTCAAGGAACTTATCTCCTGCTATAGAAAAGTAAACTTCATACTAATAATCGTCTTAAACAATTATTATTCTCATCAAATTCGCTCCACATGCCTCCTTACGTCACATTATAAATTAATCTTCAATTTAGAAGTGATGATAAATTGCGTCGACATCCTTCATAACAACACGAGTTTGACAAATTAGTAAGTATTGTTCGCAAAATCATTAATTATGATGCTCACCTTGTAATAAACATCTGAAAACATTCCGCGGAACAATTTTCTATAAATACCCAGGTAAGTATATTCTTGGAGAAAATGGACGGATCCATCAGTTGGCCCCTCTGCGTGTCTGGTCATTAGGTCTGCCTGATAGGTACTCGTAGCAACAGAGTGCGTACAGCAAGCAAACTCGTATGAGTATTGCCAATTCTGGTGACGGAGTTTTTAGGCCGCCTTAAGGCCTTTGTCATGGCTTAACGACTGGTAGAGACGGGACTGACAGTTTAACAGAGTACGTGGAATCTTCCTATTCGTCCCACTAGTAGGACGACCCAGTGGGACGAACAGGAATGAACGTACCGAGGTAGAACTATGTGGAATTGTGGGTATTATGTAGATACAATCACGTTTTAAACTCTTTGTTTTATTTTCTTTTGGCTTCTTTATCATGAAGAAGTCCACTGGCTAGACATACCCGAGAATATCAAAAACTTACACCACATTATACTAATCATATCTGAGTGGGCTCGATGGGATTTTTTCCCATCTGTCCCACCAGTAGGCCAGCCGGTGGGCTCGATGGGAATAACCCTCCTCTACCAATAAAAATGTCTTGGGCTTTCCAAAACCCTAAAGCAATTCGATTACATTTTCAGAGAAGTCTTGTACCTAAAACGGTAGACATTAACAAAACGCGCTTGTTTTAGTAATGGTTGCCAAGTTTTTGGTACAACTTCAAAAACACTTTGAAATTCCGCTGCGCTCAATAACTGTAATCACTGTTTTCTGACCGAAATACAGCGTAGGTACCTACTTCCCTCTTCTACAGTATATAGAAGTGTAGAAAGACTTTATCTACAAGACGATGACTGAAAAGTCCACTGATTGGTGATGGAAACGCTCATTCGTCTTCAAAGACGAGTTCTTAGTCCAGAACCTCTAATCTAAAAAAATATTTACGATCATTCGATAATGACATTAGTGTTACACTTCGCGGCCGGCTGGGACGACTTGCAGGCTCTTGCGAATTGACAGCGTCACTGCGCAGTGTAACACAAACGATACGACGAACCTTCGCCTATCGACTTTCGTAGAAGCCACTTTGGACTGGTGGCTAGATTTCGGACTGCGGTGATGATGATGAACTAGGTACGTTTTCAAAGCGCTGTACCTCTATCACGAACAAATCTGACAGTCGCCGCGTTGACTTATTCGAGTTATATTGCGCGTCAATGTCAGCTCGACTGCCTACCGTTGCAACGTCACCGCGCAGTGTATCTCGGATACGCTAGCGTTACGATACGTTTGCGATTGTCACATTTATTCGTGATCAAGGCACTAGAGTATTGTCAGCCAAAGCGAGGAAACTAAATCCTTGTTGAGAAATGCAAAGTTCAAAGGTCTCGCAAAAACGTAGTCAGAGAAGTATAAGTCCAGCGTTACAATGAATAGAACCTTCGAGAAGCCGGGTCCGAACTCAACACTTCGCATTTCCAACTTTTGTAAACGTTCAAACGCTGATTTTGGGGCGCAACCTGGAGTTAGAAAGATTTAGATGTGGTAAATGAATGTTTTTTTAGTATCACTATCAAATTTACGAGTACAGAGCACATATCTAACTAGTTGACGTCAAGCGTGGTCAAGTGTCAGAGTTGGCGCAAAGTCGCTTCCCGCGTCTGTGCTAATGTCTGTATGTATGTATGCTTAGAACTACACAACGGATTGTGTTGTAATGCAGTTTTTTTTAAATAGATAGAGTGATTCAAGAGGAAGGTTTATATGTATAATACATCATCATCATCACTGCATTGCACCCGTGCGAAGCCGGGGCGGGTCGCTAGTAGCTTATAAAGAAAAGCATATTGTAACATTTAAATTATATTTAAATACGTAGATAATGTTATGAATTTATGTTTGACTTTGCATCCGCTTGATAATTGTATAAGTACCTCCCATTATTATTGACATTCATACAACTTTTACCATGACATTATCACTATTTCATTATGCAGGTAATCTATAATATTAATTGACTACTGCTATCTACTTTAGTACAATTGCTGCGCCCTCACAGGGTACATGACTGTTCTCTTAGCTAAATAAGACCTAAGCTATATATATATAAACCATGTATGAAATAAATAAATAAATAAAAACGAAAAAGCTCTCAAACCAGCTTGCTTTTCAAAAAAATAATTTAATTTTCTCTCCCTAACCACACGACGCGACGTCTTGCCTTCGGATGTAGTTTGACGCTCACTAAAGAATAGGCGTTTTAATCTTTGTTGATTACTTAGCTCTTTGTTGGGTACCTACCAGCCACTGACACTAATGGTAATCCTGAAGTATCTTTACTACCTTCCACAGCCTTCGTCCCTGATGTCTGTAGGTAAGCTTTCTTCGTGGTTTTCTTTTGCTTCATCCATTCGAGTCTTCTGCACTATTTTTCTTTCTAAGGTTTCTTAGCGCTTCAGAACACCGTAAGTTACATTCTTTAATCTTACTCTTCACATGCAATAAGCGAACTTCCCAGACTTTTTGGAAAGCAAAATCTCAGTAACGAAGCCTCGTACATCTTTGTCACCTACAGTGTAAAATCGTGAAACTTTTTCGCTACAAATGAATTCGTTTCTGCTCGGCGCGTGACTCGCATGATCCGCCGAGCGCCTATTGTGGACTCCACAATGTACCTGCCGTTGCTTCAACGGAGCACAGAATTGATATAGTACAGAGGGAGTCATGGTAGGATATGTTACCTATTTGCACACTGGACTGTAGTGATGTATACTTAATACGATATTGACATAGATAAGATAAGAATTAAGACAAGATAAGATAGCTTAGATATTTTTTTCTTCGCATAGTAATTTTACACTTAAATACAACGTTCTTGTAGATCACCATACCCAACCAGCTCTTTATTGCTCTTTACCTACCAGCTTGTTATGTTATTGCTATTAATCCGCGGAGTGGGGCACTGGTGACCTGTATCACAGGTTTACAACCTATCTCAGGCACCAGTCTTACACAAAACAGGTTTCTTGCATTTCCTCCATAGTAGTATAGGTGGATACACTAAGTACCCACCTGACTATCTAAATAGCTTTAAGATTATGTCTCATTATCTATTCTTCACTTGTATTATGGTACTGAACCTTTTGTGTAAGAAAATAAACGTTATTATTATTATTATATATTTTATTTATTTCATTTAGCACACACTTATATTAGGCAAGCTTAGTGTTGTAGCGCCATCTACCTCGCTACATAAGAACTAACATGAGAAATATCCTAGATCGCGCAAACGAAGTTATCACGGAGTTTGAACATAAGTAATACTACCGAATACCATCCATTGGTCCTCGGACCCCGAGCCAAAGGTCGCTCGGCGTGGAAGATCTTCCCTTTTCGTAAGAGGACACTCTATCCTACCATGTTCTCCTCAGTGTATAGGACGCCCTCCGGCTGTGCGGTGATGATCTGCGAAATGTAGCTGGCAAACACTGGATGAGAAGAGATGAAGACCGGGCTCAGTGACGCGTCTTGGGAGAGACCTAAGTCCAGCAGTGAATCGATATAGGTTGATGATGATGATGCTGATAATGACACACTTATAATACACTAGGTGCCGCCCGCGACTTCATTCGCGTCCCGTTGGATCCCGTTAATTTTTCGTGATAAAAAGTAGCCTATGTATTAATGCAGGTCACGGACAATATATATTCCAAGTTTCATCCAAATCACATCAGTAGTTTTTACGTGAAAAAGAAACAAACATATTAAGTAGGATGTATACAATAGGTGTTGGCATTTTAAAAAAGAACATACAGAAAGTCATAAGACTTATGTTGTAGGTTCTGTTCCCCGTTCTCACTTCGCTCGCGACATTCTGCGCGGTCACTATTTGGATGGGTGACCGCTAGTGGCATTTACATCTGAGTGGTGTTTCGGAGAGCACGGAATTGTGAATGGATCAGATTCTATCGAAGCATCGTGTTCTTATTTACTTAGTACGTGTCCTTTTTTTCCATAAATAGAAGAAATTACTACTTAGTTGCACTTCTGTTTTTGGCTAAAGTTTCTTCAAAAAAACTTTTTTTTTTTTCAAATATAGGTCGTTGTTTTTTCTAACTGCTCATATTCTCTGGGCCTGTTTTTGTAACGTGATTGAAAAGCAATCCTGCGTAAATCTGGCACTGCACGACCTGTACGTCGCTATTCGGCCCTTCAAACCATTGTGCTCGTGTACGCGATTATAGCCTCTCACGTCTCAGAATAATGATTAGCTTTTAATAGCGAAGCCCGATAAATGGCAAATCGAAAATCGCGTGAAACGATTGACTTTAAATTTCAAAAGGCATCACGTGTCGGGGTTTACGCACCTCATTATTCAATTAAGTTTAGCAAATACGTGTTTTGATATACCAACTTATTTGGTTGGGTAGGTAGGTACCTAATTTTTTTTTTACAATTGATTGACATTGTGGAGAAACAGATAAGTACCTAATCTAATCTAGTAATAACGCTTGCATGATCAATGATCACGTATAGAATAGGCATAGCCCTAAAGCAAGCGAAGAGTGGGCTTGTGACATTCTTCCTCATGAGTTTTGAGCACCAAGAAGTCATCAAGGAATACAAATTATTTATTTTGTTACTTACATCGCCTCAAAAAAACATTTTCAAGTTTTCAAGACTTTTCAAAAGACATTTTGCTATGTTAGTTACTTCCCTCGTATTTATGTTATTCTCTGTTCTTATTTTCAAAGTTTAATTAATTAATAAGTAGGTTACGTAACCCAGTTTTTTAATAACTTAATCAGAAAGACTAACGACTTTGCCTATCAAAGGTAAAATGCCCTAGCATCATTCAGCGTCTCAATTCTCGGGAAAAATTACCCCGATTTATATCCCGTAAAAAAATTACTGGGACCGATGAAGAGGAAAAAGTAAAAAGGGCTTTGCGCCATCATTTTTATCGTTATAATCACTAGGATGATCTTAGAAACTCAGATATCTTGAAAGTTGCTGCCGTCTTATTACGGCCGTCTACCAAGAACGTTGTACTAGTGGCGCCACTTCTGTTAACGGAACTTCATAACTCATATTGGTTGCGAAAAGGTTCACTGTTAGTTGACATATCTTTTCGTTCTGATTTAAAAGATAATGGCGAATATTTTAGAGTCGTAGACTAGAGTCGTAGACTAGAGTCTAGAGACTAGAGTCTAGAGACTAAAGTCTAGAGACTAAAGGCTAGAGTTTAAAATCTAGAGACTAAGGTCTAGAGACTAAAGTCTAGAGACTAAAGTCTAGGGACTACACTCTAGAGAATAAAGTCTAGAGACTGGAGTCTAGAGAATAAAGTCTAGAGACTGGAGTCTGGATATTATTATGAATAAAAAAAGCAATGCTCTTAGCAATGAATATGAATTAGACCGAAAGACTACAGCTGTTGACGTGCGTGATTTACCGTTTTCCGTTTCTTAAGATATTTAAGCTTCAGACGGTAAAAAATTCAGCTTTCCTGGCGAAAGATTAAAGCGTTATGAAGATGGAGCTGGATTTCTTTTGATAATGCAATGATCACGGAAATAACTGTTTTATATAAAATGTTCACTCAAAACTTTACAAAAACAAGTATTCTATAATGTTATGTAGGTATTGTACTATTTTGTACTTCATTAACAGGACAAACATCGGGCATATGATGGGAATTGGTTAACTCTGCCTATAAAAATTACCTCACAGGGCAGGTTCAATGACGTACCGTATAGTCGGCTTATTCTCATCGAGCTCACCGGCCGGCCCACTGGTGGCCCGGATCGTTCTAGATTTATTTATTTGGCCATAATTATAACTTGTATAACCTATAAGGCAAGTCACTTTTACTTACAGGTTGGTTACTTACAGGTTGGTTATTTACAGGTAGGTTACCTACAGGTTCGTTACTTACAGGTTAAAGGTTGGTTACTTACAGGTTGGTTATTTACAGGTTGGTTACTTACAGGTTCGTTACTTACAGGCAAAATTTTTGAAATGAAATCTTTCTCCCGGTGTACAGAATGCAGACCGCTAATGAAATTCCATACATAATAATATGATCTGAAGGCACCTACATCACAGCGGAATACAGCAGCTCGATCATTACTGCTTGCAGTAGAAAGAGGCACAAAGCGTGGTACCGAGAATTACCAACAACTAACGCTTTCAAAAAAATCCTACACAAACGCATGTATTTAAAAGATGCCTAATGGTTCTGCTATGTTATTTACTTTAATATGAATAAATTGTAATTGAAACTTACCTCTTCTGTAAGCATGATAAATGATCCGTTTACAAAACCAGCTCTCCATTGTATCAAAGTGTATCTAATCTCCAATCCACAATGGAAAACACCTCTATCAATTTATTTGTTAACCTTGTCCTTGTCCGTCTAATTGTTACTTCTTGATAAACTAGCTCTATTGATGGCACAGTTCTTTTTATAGGTTTGAGTAATTGTTTTATTGTTCAAGGAAACCCGACAGATAAGACCAAATATATTTTTAACCGACTTCAAAAAAAGAGGAGATTCTCAATTCGGCTGTATTTTTTTCCTCAGAACTCCGTCATTTGTAAATCGATTTGAAAAACTATTTTTTTATCTGAACATTTTATTGGAGCAATAATTTTTTTATCAAAATCGGTTCAGCAGGTAATAATAACTGAAAAAGAACACGTCCTCCACGTACACGACATTGCGTATTTTGCTTTCCTGTGACTTTTCTGTGTTGTTTACGATCAATAGAACAGTCCCAATGAACTGCCATCATCATCATCGGTTTTCCAGTTTTAAACAAGGATCATTTAGAATCGTCTTACAAATTAGGTGATTCTAGGTGCCAATTCTTCGCGACCTCAGCCTAGAAGAGCGGGCAAGAAACTATTGCGGCCTGGTTTCTAGCGCATCTTTGTACGATCCTTCTTACAAAGAAATTAGTATTTTTATGTACTTAGATGTACCATGGGCTCCTAGGTTTCCAAATTAGCTTCAAGTAAAAATACTAATAAATAAGAAGTCAATAAATTTTAATAAAACTTCAATGCATTAAGTATTAACGTAGTGCTTAAAACTAGGAAACAACTAAAGTTAGTGCATCTAATTCTACAGTAATTTTATTTTCTTATAAATATTGGTTTTTTGTTTAAATCAATCGTATACTATCAAAGTCAAATATCTTTTGTTTAGTAAAATAACGAGGATCATTTAGAATCGTCTTATGAACTAAAGTGATTCTAGGTGCCAGTTTCTCGCTTTTATTATAATCATTTATGTACCAATAATTACTAAAGAATCGTTTTTATTATAACAACTTCATAACCAAGTGTTGCTTGACCCCAGTTTCTTTTAAAGTAACCTAGTTCGCTTTTTTCTTACCAACACAACTTCACCGATTATCTTGCTACTTATTTTGTACTAAGCCTTATAAACTGGCCCTAAATAAAAGTTTGTTTAAGCTTGTACAAGACCACAACCACTTTCCGATTTAGTCATTCTATACAGCCCTCTATCGACAGTAAAAAGAATGTTATTCTCATTATCAAAAGTCATAGCGCCAATAGACTCTATATCGATGTGCTTCACCAGTTTAGAGTAATACAAGTTCTTTGTATCGATAATCACCTGGTAGATTCCATCGATCCACCAAGCGAAGATATTTCCATCTAAATCTATAGTAAGACCTCTGAAGAACGCGTTCCTAGAAAGACGATACACCGTCTCACCTTTCCCAACATGAAGGCCATACCGATTCAAAAATACAATGACGTCATACTTATTTATAACAAACAGTTTAACCGGTATGTATTCAAGTAGAGTATTAAAGTTATCCCCTTTCTTGACAACGATACCCATTACATTGTCCACGACGAAGTAAACATTGTTTTTATAGAACAAACTATGGATCGTATCACCGCGTCTACTGAATGGAGTAAGCTTATTTAAGTTGACATCTAACACGTAAACACCATCACTCCCACCGAGATAAACTAACCCATTATCTTGATCTATATCAAAAGTCCCGAAGTTGATTATCAAGTTCTGCGCAGATATCACTCCAGTTGTATTATGATCGTCCAAATTCACGAATGCAACTTTATAGTACTCCACATCTTTGATTTCAGGTTCAAAAGAGTAGTAGAGACGGTTTACAGATCTATGTACCCCCATTTTGTGGATGACGGTCTCTGTCCTGAAAGGGGCTGTTAGGTTTAGTATGAAAGAGACATTGTAGCATGTTGTGTTGACCAGGATGCATGTGGAACATTCGGTGGAGACTTCGACTTCTAGCGAGGATCCCGTGCTGAAGCACGCCAGAAGAAGGAGTAGGAACATGCTGGTGCCTGGAAAAGAAGAGAAGTCAAGAAGCATTTTATTTAAAAAAAAAAAATATGAAAACCAACAGCAATTATAGTAAATTAAAATGATTTATCTAGCCAAGAACAGGTTTCCCTAAATATAAGAAGTAGTTACTAATTTTAATAAAAACTAGGTAATAATAATAATAGGCCTATTGAAGATGATTTATACAACGTCAGGAGGCAACCTATGCCTACACTTAACGGGACGCTGTAGTGCCTGGGACAATGTTTTAGATGGAGTAGGCTTGCCCAGCACCTATACCATCCTCAAAAACTACGTACTATCAAAAACTAGGTAGGTACCGAAAAACAAAAGAAGAATAAGTTCACAAGAGAGAAAGTGTTGTTAAGTGTAAAAGAAACTAAAAACTGTCTTAAAAAATGTGACACTGCACAGGTAATTTTTTTAACAAGAATTGAATTTAATAGAAAATAAACTAGAATATGTGGTGATAGTGAAGTGATATTTAGTAGGTAGCTAGTGTTAAATGTAGCATATAATTATTACTTATGACAAAGCCAAAATACACAAAACACATTGACACTAACAATTTATATGTGTTTACAAAAAAAATTATTTGATTTGATTCGACTGTTATATTTATCTCTGGATAAGCTAACACCATAGCAACTTGGTATACCTAGGTCTTTTTGACTCATAACAGCGTCGATGGTAATCCACATACTGACTTTCGATAGTTGAAGATATTCCGGCTTTCAAGGTTTAGTATTTATTATTTAGTAATTATTCAATTCGTAGCTAAAATATTCCCGCATACTAGATTCCATGTTAAAATAAACTTTGTTATTTACACAAACATTCACTACTGCCTTTGTTGCGTAAACAATTCACATTTTTAAGTAAAACCATTTTCATTTTATACATTCCACTAGAGGTTTCAGCTTTTTCTATAGCCTTTTTTTTATACTTGTGTAGATCGTATTTTATATTGGGTTGTAATATATAGGAGGAACCTATGATAACTCGGTTTGGAATTCGGAAAAAAACATTGAATTGGAAAATTCCGGAAAACTATGGATTACTGGAGGCGTCACTGCTTTCTTGGTACTAGCTCGCCTTCCGTGCTGTAGGTCGTGGGTTCAATCCCCAATTAGAGCAAGCATTTGTGTGTGACAAGCATGGACAAGGCAAACATAGATATTTGTTCTATATTCTACCTGGGTATATTATATTTGTTTTTACAAAAACAAGTATTAAAGTATTCTATCCGCAATTTACTTCCCATAATACAAGCTTTGCTTAGTTTGGGACAAGAAGCCGTTGTGCGAATTGTCTAATTATATTTATTTATTATTTCTGGAATATTTTTAGGAATCACCTGAAGGAATCCAAAATGTTATCACATGAATAAAGCCGATATAACACTTACTTAACGTAACTACACTAAAGTAGGCCGCAAAAGATCGATAAACGCCTCGTTACTATGAATACTTTATTAATACCCATGAATTAGTGCACGTGCAATCAGTAGGCAATCGATGGTTAAGTAGGACCTTTGTAACAATCGCGATGAATTCTTCTTATTCTTCTTTTACTTGTGGCTGTTCGGTGACTAGGGTTGCCACTTTACCAATTTCAGCGTTTATTGGCGTTTAGCAAATAGCCATAAACCAAGAAGTTGAAGTTGTTTACTAATCTTTTAACAAAAGGCGGAGATCTGAGTAGGGACTAAGCCGGCTAGAGCTTTTCGATTCCTTTGCGGCCCGGTCTGTGACAAGCGTAAAAGCTACTATTTCTGTCAAATACTTGATTAGTGCAAAATAACACAGCAATGCAAGCATCACTTCTTGGTGGCAGTACCTAATAAGTATGCTAGTAGTACTTCCCCGACGAGATCGTTCACAAACCTCTACTTCTACTAACTAATAGCAGACATTCAGAAAAAGTTCTGCTTCTACTAACGAATAGCAGAGCCCGTAGTCTGAGTTTTGTTTAGTTGATCGAAATTCATATCGAGAAGCGACTTGCGAGATATTTTGTATGAAAATGAAGCGCCTCTGGCGGGAGATTTGCAAGCTATTTTCCTCTGCGAAAAACTGCGAGTTTCTCAATTCTCGCTTGTATCAACATAACAAAACTCAGACTACGGGCTCAGTGGTAAAGTGATCTATAGCGCAAACACTAGCCCCCCAATTATGTTTCCAGATTTATCTTGGATCTAACAAAAACCGCCAAAAACCACGTGTGTTCTGGACTTAACCCCTGTCAATAAGTTGTCAGATTTATATGCTACAATAAATCTGACAACTTATTGACAGGGAATTAAGTCCAAAACACACGCGGTTTTTGGCGGTTTTTGTTAGATCCAAGATACCTAAATCTGATAACGTGGTAAGGCCGTAGAAGAATAGAAGACGACGCGTCCCAAGAGAACCTTAGACCAATATAGGAGGTGAGGACCAACATAGGTTAATCCAGAATACTAGTCCCAATTCAAGTCGATTCGGCTGACTTAAAACCTTCATCGATAAAAGTGGGGTCTACGGTGCTACGCCAACCTCTACGCCAAAGATAATATTTTGTTTGCGTGTTAAATCTGCACAGCTTTTACCTGGCATAGTAGGGTACCAAACTAATATCGCTTACTTGTACCTCAGTGGCTGTTGAATAAAACAATTTAAAATTAAGCTGCTTACTCTACATACAACTAATTCCAACTTACCTTAGAATTTACGCAGTTTCAATCCAAACCCCATATTTCAAAGCCACTATTTTCTATTTGCGCACCTCACAGGCCGAATGCAATCTATTTCACTATGTTTCTGATGACGAAATATGTGTTGTCTATGTTTTCTCGTAAAGCGAAGCGCGAAAAATGTTTTTTTGGCTTCATATACTTCCGCTCGAAACCTTTTTACTTTATTTTTAGTTAAACCTCCTTCCTCATTCACGACTGCGTAATTTATTTTTAAATTGTGAACAAAAGCGCGCGAATGGGATGGAATCGGCCGGCTGAATGTATAGCACCCACTGACTATTAACCGTTAAGTACTGAATAACCACATATAACTGTCGATGGAAAAGCGAGGATTTTACGGAATGAAACATATTTTAATGGGGATATTCAGTGTTTAAATAGCCAACATGTTCACCATAAACAGCTTTCGTTTATGTATTTTCATATTACAATCGAAATAAAAGTGTTTGTAGCACCAACTCTTTGGTGAATTTTAATCTTTTGTTTCGTATTTCGAACGGTGTTTTAGTTCCGGCTTTTTCAAACGCTGTGGTGCGTATCACTGACTTATTCCAAAGAGGTCAATGTGTTCAGTGTCATTTATGAATAACTTTGGCTCCAAAACACAGTCACTGGATGGGCCATATGAAACCATAAGGCAATTTTTATGAAATATACGTCGATGGAACACCTATTGGCCTCTCAAAACTAACACAAGAGTCGAAAATTAGATCTCTCATACGCAACCTTTTTGTTACTTATCATTGAACGCATTCTTATCGGTTTGTGCCTTTTTTCTTTTTGATATTTCCGCTTTTATACCTGGAAAGTAGAAATCAGTTTTGTGAACTGCATTTTCAATTAGTTGACCTTTAGGATAGTCTATTAACCCAAAAAGTAAATCAAACCTATAAAAAACCCATTCAATTTAGTTACTTATGTGGGTGCAAATGAACTGTGCGTGATAGAAGAATGCCATGACGCATGGTTGCCACACTAACCGCCCACCACAGGACGGACGTCGTAGGATCGTGGTAGTAGTGACTTCTACTCATAATCATGTCGGTTATGTCATTTGATAAATCTCTCTTCTACCTAGTATTTTCTACCCATATAATCAGTGCTTCTACTTTTTTTTAATTCGATAGCAAACGTATAACTTTGAGCGTTAGGTGAAGATGTAAAAATCTCTCTTGAATTTTTTTTTTATTCGATAGTTCTATGTCGTTGGTTTAGAATCAGCGTTTGTATTGTCTTATTAGGACTTGTCTCTTCTTTTTCTTTTTCTTGGTATGCAATAAAGATATATATCTACCTAACTAGGTACCTATCTATCTAAGATTTCCTTAAGAATCTTGATTCAAAATCTGAGGGAGTTGACTTTTCATTTTTATATTTTGTTTAAAAATAAAATCTGAGGGAGTTGACTTTTCATTTTTATATTTTGTTTTGATTCTGATTGCTATTTGGAATTCTTTTATTTTCTTTGATACTTATAAATATTCCTAAATAATTTTCAATATTTCCGTTTTTTTTTTAAATATTTGCATTTTAAGGGTGTATTAAGTTCATCCACGAAAACTGACGCTTGACCCTACCTCTAGATATTATTGTTTTTTATCGAGACCACATTATTCTTTTCTTTTTAGTTTTATAGAACAGTTTTTTACACCCACTTGACATGTAGGTAGGTACCTACTAGTACATTTACTTATTAAGTCATTTAAGCCCCGTGTAAAAAAGCTGTACCTTTGTAACCTTTTTCACTGTGAAACTTGAAAAGGCGTATCTAAAGTATTTGCAGTACCAATGGCTCTAATCTTTCGATTGGACCCCACTGACAACAGACGGTGTTCGCACGAACAAATAACATTAAAGTACGTATTTGACCCGGCCAAGGCCTTCCTTTGAACGTTGTAGAACCCTAGTTTCTTACCCCCGAATTCATGAATGATGTATATACCTACATGATATACCTACAATTATATTTTAAGTTTTTTTTATATCACTTAGGTAGGTAACTAATCAAAAAGTAGGTATGAGATGACAATCAGTCAGGTGGCCAATTCCATACATTTTTAACGTTTTCTAATTCTCTTGTTAGCTCGTGTAAATATTTAGTTAAATTATTATTGATTTATTTTAATTCCTAATTTATTTATTTGATATTTTTCGTTGTGAGCACATCCCCAAGTAAACACTTTTATTTTCGCTATTGACTTTGGTGTCACTTCCGCTACGAATGTTGCAACGTGTTTGCTTGGGAATGTGCGCAGGGCGGGCAGTTGTTGCTTGGCCTTTGAATGGGAAGCACCATTTTTTAAAAGTAAAGTGTGAATAAAGTGAACAGTGTGATTTATAAAACGGATTCGTTTTATTTTATACGCTCGCCTTCAGTTCAGAAGACGGGATAAGCACCAAGGAATGTCAGTGCTTTAGAACTACCTTGGTGTATAACCATACGCCCTAGGATAATAACACTGAGTGTTAAAGGATCATGGATCAGTCATTGAACAAAAGATGTGGAGGTACTCCTGATGGGTCACCACCGTGTCAGCAGAGAAGAATGTTGACCAGTCCAAAGCGCGATCACAGGAACTTCAGCTGTGCGCGCAGTCGTAGCAGGAGCCGGTTGCGGAGTCGCGACCGGAGCCGAGTCTGGAGTCGTGACCGGAGCCAGGTGCGGAGTCGTGACCGGAGCAGAGTCCGGAGTCGTGATCGGAGCCAGGTGCGGAGTCGTGACCGGAGCTGGGTGCGGAGTCGCGACCGGAGCCGAGTCGGGGGTCGTGATCGGAGCCGTGTGCAGAGTCGTGACCGGAGCCGGGTCTGGAGTCGTGACCGAAGCCAGGTGCGGGGTCGTGACCGGAGCCAGGCGAGGAGTCGCGGAGGCAGCAACGACCACCGCCGGTCACAACGCAACAAAAGCAGCCCAAAACGCGGTGAAAACACATTACGAGAAGTTAGTCTACCACCATTAAACAAAGCAAGTAGTAGTGATAATGTTCCATCAGCTAACGAAAGTACATGTACCCAAAACGCTACAGTAATGCTTCAAATGTTTAAAGACCTCATACAGACCATGAAAACAGACAGACCAGGGAGTAATGATCGATTTCCCGTTATGAATGTTGTGCCTGAGTTCGATCCGTCAAAGCATACTCAAAACATTGAAATGTGGATTTCAAAAGTTAATGAGTGTGCAGAAATTTACAATTGGTCAGACCGGCAAACAATACATTACGCTTTACCCAAATTAGTAGGCTTGGCAGAAAAGTGGTATCAAGGGCTCCCGAGTCTTATGTTTTCATGGCCTGAATGGCAAAATAAATTACGTTCAGCTTTTCCCAGCGATGAGAATTACGCGCAACTGTTGACAGATATGCTTGCTTGCAAGGCTCGTTTCGGTGATTCACTGGAAGAGTATTTTTATGAGAAGATGATTTTAGTTAATCGGTGTAAGATATCAGGTAAAGATGCTATTGACTGTATTCTGTTTGGCATTGAAGATCGTTCTGTTAGAACTAGTGCAGAAGCAGCACAGTACTCTGAGCCTGATAAATTACTGGTATATTTGAAAAGTGTCAAGTCGTATAAAAAAACTGATAAAGCGAACACTGCACAGCACGCAAGTACATCTGACAACAAACGCAATAAAATGTTTAAACCTTTGGTAGCCAATAATGGGGCTCCCAAATTAGCTAAATGTTATAATTGCGGTGAAGAGGGCCACCCGTTTTACAGATGTAAATTACCAATCAAAAGATGCGACAGTTGTCATAAAGTCAGACATATTAACAGCGATTGCCCATCAAAAAAAGATAGCGCTCCAAAAACCGTTTTGCGTATATCTCAAGAACAAGACAATGATCTAAAATATTTCAAACCTGCAATTGTGAACGGTCGAACATTAGATTGTTTTATAGATTTTGGGAGCCAGTGTTCAATGTTAAAGGAATCTGTAGCACGATCTTTAACTGATACGTGGTCTATAAACGACTTACCGATTTTACGGGGGTTTGGTGATTCTGCGGTAAGTTGTGTAGGCAAATGCGTAATTCAAGTTGAAGTTGACTCTGTAAAAGCGACTTTGACAGCCTTGATAGTCCCTGATCACTTATTACAAGTTCCATTACTTCTAGGCCAAACTTTTACTGAACAGGATCATGTTGTAGTATTCAAAACTAGAAAGAAAGAAAGAAAGAAAGAAAATACATATATTTTGGACACACTATACATACATAACAGCACAACAAAAAGAAAACAACATAGGAAGAAACTTAAGAAATACATATAATAGAACAAATATAGGTAGGTATATATATTATATACCTACCTGTCTAGGCGCAAACCTGACGTGCTGGTGCATGCGTGAGCCAAAACGGGTCACAGCTCAGCTTAATGCCACTTCACATCGTGAAGTGACGCTGGTTTTCAGCTGTGACCACTGGAGTGACTACACAGACGAGCAATGCCTACGTAGGCAAGTAGGTAGGTACCTACGCAGGCATTTCCCACCTTAGAGTAAGCAGGTAGGTAGGTAGGTTTGATGCACATGATTAAAAGTAGAATAATTTAGAAGCAGTTCAAACTAATTAGTAGGTAGGTATTGAGAGACTATAATATAACTTGGACAAAAAGGAGAAATAGGTACTTAAAAATAAAAATGAAAAATAAAAAAGACTAAAAAGCACGAGAGCCAATACTCCGTTAACGCCTGTGGTTTACGCATCCGTGTAGCAGCGAGGTGGTGATGGAGTAACATAACAGCATTCTATTTCAGTATATAAAAAGGTACTCTGTGCATAACAGCGAGGAAGGTAGGTAGGTACCTACTCTAACTATGTTTATTACACATCTTGGCACAAAAGAACGCTGAGCGTAGCTACGGAACGCGCGAGAACAGTGACAAGCGTTGTCGGTTGCTGTCGGCTGCTGTCGGCAGTCAGCCAGCGGCGCGCAATATGGTTGAAGCAAAACAAAACAAGTTTCGAACCTTCTTCGTAAAGAAGCTGTTTTGCTTTGTTTGTTCATGGAAGAAGACGAAAGAAATGCTAGTGAGCTAGAAAAATAGGTACGGAAGGAAGTGAAGTGGACTATAGAACCTGGACGACAAGCACAGAAGACACCAAATGATGGTGTGAGTGCTCAGATACCTACCTAGGTGTGTTAGTACCCAGGCAGGTACCTAACTAGTGAAGTGAAGTGAAGCGAAGTGAGGTTTATGATCGCTTCTGAATGGCGAGAAGTTCCTTTTTGAGTGTGTATTTAAAAGTCCCGATTGTTTTCAAGCCACAGATCGGAGGGGGAAGAGAATTCCAACACCGAGAGGCAGCAAATCGGAATGAACCTCTAAAGGCCACTGACCTGTGTCTCGGCGTGAGGAATACTTTAGTACATGTGCGCTTAGAGTGATGCCAATTTTCATGCGCCCAAGCGAGTTTGCAGTATAAGTATACTGGCGATTTGCCGTTGACAAGGCCGAAGAGGAGGGTTGCCAAGTGTAGTTTCCTGCGTGCTTCCATTTTCAACATGTTAGCCGCGTTCAAGTAGGGTGTGACGTGAGTACGAGGGGGAATGTGGAAACAGAACCGGGCACACGCGTTTTGGGCGCGCTGGATTAGCCTTGCCGTGCAGCTAAGAAGTCGTGTATGGACACCACATCACAATAGTTTAACCGTGACAAGACCAAGGATTCACAGAGACTTATACGGAGTTCCTCACACAAGTATGGACGGATCTTATACAGCAACCTAAGACGGTAAAAACAGTTGCGCACACTATCTGCAATGTGAGTTTCAAAGCGGAGGCAGCTATCCATGGTGAGTCCTAGATTTTTAGCTTCCTCTACATGCTCAACTTTCTCTCCATTTATGTTTATATTTAGGTTCAAGAAGTTAATTTTTTTTAGTTTATTTTTGGTGCCGATCACCATGTACTTTGACTTTTTGGGGTTTAGGACCAGAGAGTTAGACTTAGACCAGGAAGAGACTGCGGCTAGATCGGTATTTATTTCATTTTCAGCTCTGGCAGAGTCAGCGGCCAAAAAAGAATGATAAAGCTGCAGATCATCCGCATAGAGATGAAACTTACAAAATGAGATATTTTTGATGATGTCTGCACTGTAAAGGATGAAGAGGATAGGCCCAAGAATAGAACCTTGTGGCACGCCACGAGGGACTGGTTGCAGTGAGGATTTAAAAGTACCGCCGTCAGGAGTCCTAAGGTCTACATACTGATACCGGCCATTAAGGTAGCTAGAAAACCAACTGATACTTTTGGTGTCAAAACCGTAGAAGGATAGCTTAGATAATAGAAGCGGAACATTTAAAGAGTCAAATGCCCTGGAGAAATCGAGTAAAACAAGGATACTACACATATCCCCATCCTGAGCAGCCAAAAGACCGTCCACCACATCAAAGAGTGCCGTTGATGTGCTATGGCCCCTGCGGAAACCAGATTGTAATTGAGGTAAGATATTATTGGTCTCAAGGAATTTTATCATTTGTGTACTGACCACCCTTTCCAGAACTTTGGAGAGGGTTGGAAGTAGGCTAATTGGACGTAAGTCTCCGAGAGTGCTGGGTTGATTTGTTTTTGGGATTGGTTTTACAACCGCAACCTTCCAAGCATCGGGGAACCTGCCACTGTTCAAGGATTGGTTGATTAAAGCAGTAATCGCACCCAGTGACTGCGGCAAGGTCAGCTTGAGCATCTCCAGTGACATACCGTCAACTCCCTGCGCGTTTGACTTAAAACTCCCAATAATTTTAAGCACTTCGTATTCTGAATGACTTACTTACAATTGTAGGTAAATCAGAGAGTGATTTTAAGCAAGTATTACTGCGAACTACGAACGATACTGAAATTAAAGGTTACACTGCAATTGACGTCTATACGCTACCAACTTTTAGCGGTGATTTACTCATAGAGCCAAGTATTAGTCAGGAGCCTCAAAAGGAATACGAAATAGTGCAAAGTCTTGTTAAAATAACTGAAGGTCATGGACAAATAGTGTTGAAAGGACTTAACCCTTCAAACTTTACATTAAAAAAGGATTCACTTTTAGTACGCGCTTTACCCCTAAATGAAATGAAAACATATAACGTTAACAGAATTTTGAGTAGAGATGGTAACATACCGAAAACCAACATAGACGAATCCCTGATCAATGTTGATGATGATTTAAGTGCCAATGATCGTAAGAATTTAGTTAATCTTCTTTCAGAATATAGAGATTGTTTTGCGTTTTCAATTGAAGAGTTAGGCTGCATAAAAGATACAGAAATGGACATACAACTAAACGATAAAACTCCTGTAGTTTACAGACCTTATCGATTATCTCATTCTGAGCGTGAGGTAGTACGAGGAATGGTGCAGGATTTGGAAGATTCTGGTATAATTCGCCCCTCTACTTCTGAATATGCTTCTCCAATTCTACTTGTAAAAAAAAAACTGGTGACTATAGACTTTGTATAGATTTCCGAGCTCTAAACAAAAAGACTGTCAAAGAACATTATCCCCTTCCAAGAATAGATGACCAACTTGATAATTTGTCTGGATATAAATATTATACAGCTCTTGATCTTGCATCTGGGTATTATCAGATACCCATGTCAGACACTTCTAAACACCTGACTGCGTTTGTAACTCTGGATGGACATTTTGAGTTCAACAGGATGCCCTTCGGGCTTGCAAACGCTCCATCCAGCTTTCAGAGAGCGATCAATAAAATTCTCGGTAATGCAAGGTTTAAAGATGCTTTTGCATACATGGATGATGTAATAATCCCATCAAAGTCGATAGAAGAAGGTTTCGAAAAACTAAGTAAGACATTAGATTTATTTAGAGCTTCAGGCATAACTCTCAAATTATCAAAGTTCAATTTCTTTATGCAATCTATTAATTATTTGGGATTTGAAGTTAGCGAAAAAGGGATTAGACCTGGTAAATTTAAAATAGAAGCTGTAGAAAATTTTCCACGTCCCACTGATCAACACAAAGTTCGCCAGTTTATTGGTCTAGCAAGTTTCTTTAGGCGGTTCATATAAGGGTTTTCCACAATTGTTAGACCCCTCACACAATTATTAAAAAAGGATTCTAAATGGCTTTGGGGAGATGTTGAGGAAGAGGCTTTTCAAAAACTAAAGCGAGAACTGATCAGTCGTCCGATATTAGCTTTTTATAACCCAACCTATGAAACACAAGTCCACACTGATGCGTCTAAACTAGGAATAGCTGGTATTCTAATGCAGAGACCAAATAAGGATACTCCGTTCAGTGCCGTAGCCTATTATAGCAGGCAAACTTCTCCCGAAGAATCTCGTTTCACTTCGTATGATTTGGAGACTCTAGCCGTTGTCACATCCTTACAACAGTTTAGGGTTTACTTAATAGGTCTCAAATTCACGATAATAACCGACTGTAATTCCGTACGAGCTACATTTGAAAACAAAGACATGTTGCCGCGCGTAGCTAGGTGGTGGAACGCATTACAAGAGTATGATTTTAATATTGTCTATAAACCTGGAACTAGCATGTGCCACGTTGACGCCCTCAGTCGAAATCCAGTACCACATGATCCCCATTACACCGAAGTAAGATTTGTTGACACGAATTGGGTAGCTACTGCTCAGCAAAATGATTCTGAACTACAGAGAATAATAACGATACTCCAAGACAAAGAAACCGACAATATCATTGAAATTAAAAATAATTTTGTGGTGAAACGTGGACTGTTGTACAGGAAGACGACTGAAGGGGATCGTTGGGTGGTGCCTAAAGGTGTCAGATGGCATCTACTTAGAGCAAACCACGATTCATTAGGACATTTTGGCTTCGAAAAAACATGAGAGAATTAAAAATCAATATTGGTTTGCTAAAATGAGAAGATTTATAAAAAAATATGTAGATTCATGTTTCGAATGCGCACAAACAAAAGCTCCTGCTGGTAAAAAGTCTGGAGAGTTGCATCCTATCCCAAAAATTGACCGTCCGTTCCACACGATCCATATCGACCATCTTGGCCCGTTCGTGCGCAGTAAAAAGAAAAATACGTATCTCCTTTTGATCATCGATTCATTCACAAAATATATAATATTGGTGCCGGTTAAAAGTACTAAAAGCTCCCACACAATTAAAGCTATGAAAAATTACTTTCATACATTTGGTGTGCCAAAACGGTTAATTTCCGATAGAGGAACTTCCTTCACTTCGAAATGTTTCCAGACGTACATAGAGTCATTGGGCGTGAAACATATTTTGAATGCGGTTGCCACACCAAGAGCGAATGGGCAAATAGAACGTTATAATAGAACCGTTCTAGCTGCCCTTTCAGCCAAAAATGTTGATAAAAACGAAAAACTATGGGATGAATCTGTTTCTGAAGTTCAATGGGGTCTTAATAATACACTCAATAAAGGAACTGGTAAAACCCCTTCTCAGGCATTGTTTGGCATTAATTTAGTTGGGACAAATGACTCTGCCTTGTCCTTGAATACAGTGAGTGATGAATCATACGATGAAAATAATATCGAAGCAATTCGAAGTGAAGTAAGTGAGCTGAGCACATTTCTAAAAACCAATCCAAGCAAAAAGAGTCTTTTGATAAACACAGGAAGAAATCTAAATACCGTATAGGAGATCTTGTTAGAGTTGAAAGAGAAGTCCCTTCTTGCGGCCAAAGCAGAAAACTGGTTCCTAAAATCCGCGGACCCTATCGCATTCTTGAAGTTTTCGATAATGACAGATATATGGTTGAAGACACGCCATTATGTCGAAAAGGCAATAGGCCTTTTAAAGGTGTTTTCTCTGTAGATAAAATACATGATTGGCTTGTCTTTAACAGAACTACAGATGAAAATGAATCTGACAAGGAAGTTGACGATGAACTATGACTGAATTTTAACGATGTGAAATTAATGATTATGCATGTTTTGATTCTGATACTATAAACTTAACTTAGTGAGTAATTATAGGTTTACTGAAAACATGAAGGGGTTTCAGTAAACGATCAAAGTCACATTAGTAAAATTAGTAATTATTATACCTGTTGAAATACTGGAAACATGAAGGGGTTTCAGTATTCAAAGGGTAAGAATTATATTATACCCATATTATATATATTGTACCCATTGGAATTATTTATGGGTAAAGTCAGATTACCTACTGAAAACATGCAGGGGTTTCAGTAGATATTTCATTAACTTTATTAGTATTGAATACATGAAGGGGATTCAATACTTAATATAGTTTAGTTTTAAATACGATTTACTACAAATTTGATACTAATTTAGTTGCGATTTTGTGTAATATTGATTATCTTTTTAGAAGCTCGTGGGCCTTCTACATAACTTCACTTGCTTATTATTGTTTTTCTCGTCTATCTCTTCACGAGACGTGAAGTTTGTCAGGAAAGGCCGACTGTTAGCTCGTGTAAATATTTAGTTAAATTATTATTGATTTATTTTAATTCCTAATTTATTTATTTGATATTTTTCGTTGTGAGCACATCCCCAAGTAAACACTTTTATTTTCGCTATTGACTTTGGTGTCACTTCCGCTACGAATGTTGCAACGTGTTTGCTTGGGAATGTGCGCAGGGCGGGCAGTTGTTGCTTGGCCTTTGAATGGGAAGCACCATTTTTTAAAAGTAAAGTGTGAATAAAGTGAACAGTGTGATTTATAAAACGGATTCGTTTTATTTTATACGCTCGCCTTCACTCTAGTGCAAAATAGTGAATTCTCTAGCAATCGTAATTTTAAATAGTCAAAAACTTGCGTGATACAAATACAATTTATTTATTTCATAATAGCAAGCAAGCTCGTATGAGCTAGTGGCCAACTCTGGTAACGGAGCTTTTAGGCCGCCTTAAGGCCTCCGTCGTGGCTTAACGACTGCTAGAGCCGGGACAGTTTAACGTGCCCTCCGAAGCACGGATGCGCTCAGATGTAAATGCCACTAAATAGTAACCGCACAGAACGTTGCTTAACTTATCGGTTAAGATTAGAGCTACGCCACGAGCGCTTCATTCCTTAATGTTACCATCACATCCTTAGTTACTACCACTGTTTTCTGTATGTATATTCTGGTTTTGTATGTGTGCGTATGTGCGTAGATACTTTACGATTTTCCACGTCACGTAGAGATTGTGTTACTGCATCCGCCCCACGTCAGAGATGGGACGCGATTAAAAATGCAAAAAACTTGAAAGTGGGTCGCACATCAAAAGGGAGTTTAAATGCCCTGCCGAGGGAGCTGACACTCTGATGCTTGTGACGTCAGGCCACTGAAGTAGCAACAAGTAGCACCTATTTTTTTTAACTTTTTTTAAATATATTTTTACCTTGGCACGACGAACTAGACGCCTTCAAAAGAGGATGGAGGAAGCTCGGGACAGAGAACATTAGAAGTCTTTGGAGGAGACCTTTGCCCAGCCGTAGGACGATTTAGGTTAAATAAAAATAAAAATAAAATATTTTTACGGCAACATGACGACTTACATTGTGAAGATCGCAGGAAGTTTGTAGATGCAGAATGTTCAATGGTTTTTTTATTCTAGTGGAATTCTACAGGCTGATTATACTGATGATGATGAGATTCTAGACGACTGTAGGACGACTACCTACCTATCTATTTATTAGTAAAACTCGTTCGTATAATCGACGTAAGAATGACCCGTGAACCAGATTTGAGCCATAAGTGCGTAATAGATAAAAAAAAAGTCATATGTATTTATTTATTTCAATTATCTGTTATATTCTCTAAGCTTAGAGCTACAAGTAGTAACTCTCGAACTAGACTCGTGCTTTCGAAAAACGAACAATGTATGAAACGAGGGTCAAAATTTGAATCACGTTTCATAGAAAACGAGATTTTCAGTGTGTAATTTTGGTAGAATGGGAGTCCCGCTTCTTACGTAGGAACTACGTATTACATATTCTTTGCTACAAGTGTCGAGCAGCCCAGACGGTAAGTACACTATCAATTAGGATATCAAAGTAGGCAAGCTGTCACTGATGAGAGCAACGCATTTAGCTGTTAGTGGAATTAGCCTGTTAGTGGAAGGCATGTGTGCTTGGTTGCTAAATGTAGTCTAAAAATAACATAATAATACCTACAAGCTATCAGATAATAATTATGATCACCTGTTTTTACATTTTCGGCACCACAACTCGCGGATCTGAGAGCCACACAATTAGGCCTGAAATTCATTAGCCCGCGCATTTTCTTCCAACAAGATATGGTGATTAAACCTTCAGTAAATATGATTAAACTGTATTGCGGTTGCTATTCCCTAAACACCAAGGTTTGTTTCTATTTCGACTAGCTTTTGACCGCGACTTCATTTTATATGGACCTCGGTTAAAAGATATACTTTAGACAGGTATCCAATAGAGAAAACACATGAAAATACAAGATATAAACACCAAAGACGTAAAATTAAATGGTCTTTCCCTATTTATAGGAGTTGTTATCTATAATCTCAGAATATTCATTTTGTTAATCTGGGTCTGTAAGGTAAGACGATGATTATGATCTAGGAAAGTATAATATCAAATCTAAAAGACTAGCCAGTTTTTTCACCAGTAAAGCTGAACTACGTTCACCACCAATAGAAATAAGATGTGTTTGACATCCACCAATAGGAATCGTTTAATATGAAAACAGTATATAATTATATTGTAGGTCTCTGTCTTGGTTTTCATCACAATTGGTTCAGCCGTTTTGGTTATTATTGTGAAAACGTAACTAAACCAACAAACAGACAAGCACAAAATTCGTAAAATCAGTGTTAGATTTACCAAAACAAGGAAAGTCAATTTATTTTCGTCTGGTTTTGATAATAAGTGCTGTGACTGTTTTGTTTCTAAGTAATTAGAATTTAATTTTAGCAAAACAATAAACAAACACAAAACGTCTCTGTTTACGAAGGTTTTTTTAGTACAATAAAACATTTCAATTTCAGATATCGCCTGAAGTAACTGTACCTACACCAATTTATTAATTTATTCTTTATTGTACACAGAGATACTTAACTTAAACTTAAAACATGTACATAAAGGCGAGCTTAACCCTAAAAAGAGTTCTCTTCCAGCAAACCTTAGGATGTGAGAGATGGGAAAATGAAAGTGGGTACGTGTACAACACATTATATAGATAAAAGAATAGCAAATAAATAATATGAACCTACTAACAAATGAACCTACATACAAATAAATAAATAAACCTACATATATACCTAGCACAACTATATTATACTATACCTAGTACACAATTTAATAATTATTATTTATACCATATTTTTTTATTTGAGATTTTGTTTTTACATCCATTCATTTTTATACAACTTCATTATAGTAACCAATTTACACATACATAAGTTGGTAGGTAAGTGGCGAGACAAGTAAAATTCAAATTCAAATCGTTTATTGCACGTATGTTGTTTTACAGATGTTGTACAAAAGGTAGTGTAGCAAACATAAACCCTGTTAGGGCACAGCAATTTGTTCAGGTATAGATAGGCACTAGGTGGCATATTTATGTTTTTAATAATTTTCATCTGGAAACTCCGTAAAATTCCACCGCGCGTTATGCAGCAGAGCTGTATAGTAGAGTTCTCCATCCTATATTGCATGCGAAGTATAGTGCAGTCAGAGCCTCGAGTCTGTGCATTTGTTTTGACTTTCGACTCAGTATAGCACACGCAAACGCATTCGCAAAGCGAGAATTTTTGTTGGAAATTGCACAATTCCCAAATCCCCCGCTAGAGGCGCTTATCCGATTTTCAAACAAAACTTCTTGCTTTGCGAATGCGTTTGCGTGTGCTATACTCGATTCGAAAATCAAAATAAATGCACCAGGTCAATGAGCTCTACCTCGCTACTGTACTACGAAAGTGTAAATCGGGTTTACAAACTTTTCAAAACCTTTTTATCACTCTCTTGTCTAGTAAATTGAATTGGTCTATCATTACAAGTAGGCTAGGTATACCTACCTAACTAAGTAGGTAATTAGGTAGGATTGCTAAATTACTATCTACCTTCTATCCTGTGCCATAAAATACAAAACACAATCATCATAATTTACCCTTCATAGGTAGATATCTACTTCCCACACGGCAGTTGGCAATAGATATTTTAAAGTAAAATTAAAAGGGCAGGGCCGGAGTAGGGAGTTGCTTACGTTTTTACTAATTATAGAAACGACGCAGAGGACCTACATCGGTAGGTACTACCGATGTAGGTCCTCTGCGTCGTTTTTAGTTTTACTCAGACTGGCGAAACTCTCGAGCTAGACTCGTGCTTTCGAAAACGAACAATGTATGAAACAGGGGTCTAAATTTGAATCACGTTGCATACATTCAGTGTGTAATTTTGGTAGAATGGGAGTCCCGCTTCTTCTTACGTAGGAACTACGTTATTTCATATTATAAAAAGAGTCCTTCCCAAGAAATCAGGGCTAATATTGTTACTTACAATTTTTTTTATATATGATAGTTACTTTTTTTCACTTTTTTTTTAAATTTACCTACCTACTAGACGCAGGTATATGTATAAACCTAAGCATTTATCTAGGTTATTATAGGTACAAAGTAGAACACGAAATCAATATTGAACATTATTAAAGGTTATGTTGGTACCTAGGTATAGGCTTTTTATATACCTAGGTGTATCAAAATATACCGTAAAATATTCTGAAACCCTAACAATACGTCTTTTTCGTTTGCCTTATTTTACTGAAACACGGAAGAGCTTTGTTGTAGGTACGTTATATAATGGACCTACCAACTCTAGAAGATACGAGAACTGAATGCAGTTGGGGTGGGGACGGGGCATAAAGATAGTGCGCCAAAGTGTGGAGAATTTTAGGATTTGTCTGCGGCAAAACTTCTACCAATTTAGATTGGTCTGGAGAATAGCTATGTTCCATTAAACTTTAGCAATACGCAATACAAGTACACCCACGGTATATGGTTACTTTCTCTAAAATTAGGTATACCAACCTACTTGCTTACGGATTTAGGTAGATTGGTAATCAATAAAAAGTTAGGGCAGGTACCTAAGTAACCAAAAAAAACTTAAAAAAATGGTAGTAGAAAACTAAAGAAAGAAAAACGAATAAATGAAAAAAATACTAGCGAACGCTTAAACTAGGTAAGGCTTGCTATGTAGGTAGAGAGGTACTTACTTTACCTAACCTAAGAAATCAGTCGGTCAGTCTAGCTTGACTAAATAATACAATGTAGAGTAGAGGTAAAGCAATGTAGAGAGAGAGGCCAATTTTTTTTGGCTCTAGAAGTGCACAGGGAATCCTACTTCTAATGTTGGCAAGAGTTCCACGTGAGAAGTTTCGTATGCTCGTGTCCATAGACGTCTCCATAGTGTCCCTCCATCTCAATAAACGGACTCTTCATAATTCAAAAGGCTCTATGCACACACTCCCATTCTATAGAGCAGTGTAAAACTGTTCCGTCATACCCCAATGCCTGAGTCCGACCCGATCCATTCGTCCCCATTTCCTATTCAAATGAAATACCAAATCCGTCGGTTAATTGTTTAGGTGTAACAAACAACTCGTGTCGGCTTTATCCGAAGCCATGCTCTGTGTCGAGGGACTGAGAACGGCGTGGAATAAATTATCGAGTATGTAACGTACAGATGGTCGAACACCACTGGGGAATGGGGATAATGGTTCTTGAATCAGAAACTTGAAAGTTAAAATACTATGCCAAAAGACGCGATTCATTTTCAAAAATCGAGAATCGATGGTTTTTTTTTATGGAGAAAAATTGTTCTTGTTTCATCCGGTATGGGCGCTTGTAGTGACTTCATACAAAACTGTTTTTATCCGATTTTTGGAAATGAAAGCAATGAAACAAACACAGACTCGCCACCTCTGGCTTGGTTCATGTCCAAAACTATTTTATCCTATTTTTAAAGATGTATGTCGGTAGTAATAACCATTCCAAGGGTAGGTACCTACATAAGTAATAACCATTCCAATGGTTGGTCATCGATAAAAGGGTAAGAAACGTACCTACATTACTTACATAACCTATATGTAGGAAGGTAGGTACGCATAGCACCAGCGGCATTCCAACAAAACGAATCAAATGCGCGTATCCAAATTCCGAATACCGCATCGATCGTTTACCTACTAGCTTAGCATATAGCCCGCGGTTATGCTCACGTGGTATTTATAGGTACCTACCCGAACAAAAAGTTGCCCTATCCTACGAACTGGAATCAATCCTAGTTATCCAAATTGGTCCAGTCGTTACATATCTTTTTGTTTTTTTTATATTGGGTAGGTATAGTTTATTGCACGTATTATTATTATGTAGGTAAGCTACCTAGTAAAGTCGTTGGAAGTTTAGAATAGGAAGATAAGTATAAAACCTCCTGGAATACTTCCTCCTTGCTTACTAGGACTTTTCTTTGTCTCTTTTCTTTCTATAGTTTCTAATATATTTAGTGGTCGATGAAAAGTCGGTGAAGTTTTCAAAGGTTTTCTAAGCATCCGTGTCTCTTTCAGCGAAGACGATAGATGAATGGTCCCAATTTGTCCGGAACAAACTCACAATTCACAAATTCTTTGACTTGAATAAAGTGAAGCCTGATTGCGGATTTTTCAGTTTGGGTTTAGAACGTTGGAGGTGTGCTAAGAATTTAGAAAACACGTTCTTTGCATGTCCAAGTTTGTCCTATATCGTAGTGTAAACATAGACACCTATACCTACCTAGGTACATAATATGTACTGTGTATCTTAGGACTAGGTAATTACTTATTACATAGATAAAAATAGTGCTTGGAGTCCCTCCGTGCGGAAGAAGTGAAACTTCGAGTGCCACGCATTCACTCTCGCTGTCTCTTTCTATTCCCCCTCCCCAGGAGCGTTAAACGTTTAACGCTACCTTGTTGGAAGTCGCATTAGAAGTTTCACTTTAAAAATCTTCGTTATTAAACTTCGATATACCTAACTAGGAGCCGCCCGCGACTTCGTTCGCGTCCCGTTGGATCCCGTAAATTTTTCGGGATAAAAAGTAGTAGCCTATGTGTTAATCCAGGTCACGGACAATATTATTCCAAGTTTCATCCAAATGCGATCAGTAGTTTTTACGTGAAAGAGTAACAAACATCCATCCATCCATCCATACTTACAAACTTTCGCGTTTATAATATTAGTAGGATAAAATGACCTAGCCATCTCAGTGTGGACTGTGGTGTATACAACAATTATTTTAAAACTCCCATTGATTTGCTGGATCGACCTAATGAAGCTCTAGTGCAATCTTCAATTAATCTCAATAGACCCTAGGTCGGCAGAGGTCGGCCTTGTAGCTCGCATTTCTGGTGCGACTTAGATCTATAAATTGTGCGGACATTTTCTCGACAAGTAGGTACCTACCTACCATCCTAGTATCTAATATTTAGGTCTCTCCTACCAGTGGTTATAGATATGCTCATAAAGTAAGCAACGCTCCTAGTACCTACCTACCTACTTAAGGCGAAGGGTAAAGCCAGACAACCTTCTCGCTCGCACATTTCAACATTTTTAAAGATTAATATAACTAGGTACACCTACCTACCTAAATGTAATTATGTGAAATTGCAGAGCTTCAGGATCGAGAGAATAACAATGCGAAGGTTCAATAAGAATATCACATTGACCCAAACAAGTTTTCTAACCAAAAAATGTGCACTTTAATTCATCGCATTGGTCCAATTTTCTTGGTCCGAAAACTTGTTTGGATCAATGTGATATTTTACTGAACCTTTGCATTGTTATTCTCTTTGAAGCTCTGCAATTTCACATAATTATATTTAATTATATTAAATCTTCAAAAATGTTGAACTGTGCGAGCGAGAAGGTTGTCTGACTTTACCCTTCGCCTTAACCATGCGTTACCTACGATTTTTTTTCTGTCAAAATTACTTTGCCTACGTAGCTAATAATTTTACTACCTAGACACACAAGTGTCAAGTCGTGATGACACAGAAGACGTCCTCAATGGACGTGTTCAGTGAGGCAATGCATTATAGGCAGAGGCCATCTGTTTTGCTTCATCATTGGTGGGAACTTATTCTCATAAGACCTCCGCATGTAGGTATTTGCGTTACTACGTAGTATAGTACTAAAATATCTGTGGTTAGGTGGAATTTCCTAACAAAGGGTGGACAATAAAAACAAGACATAATTTAGCAGGAGTTTAATAAAAAAATGCAAAATAATAAAAATATATCCACTTACTGAACCTTAACGCTACGGTAGGTTTACAAAATTCAAAATTACACGCACTCACACAAAGTTATCAGATATTTTTATAAATGAAGGCCGCACTGCGATATTATTCCGTATGGTAAGGGCGCATTTTGTCACAGTGTGGTTGTTTACTAGGGTTAGAATTGGCTTGTCCCCGATGTAGATTACCAAATAGTATTATGAATGCGCTAAAACTGCCAAAAAAATTGTTTTGTGTCAACAGTATGACTAGCGCGCCAATATGTAGGTATCAAATAAGATTATCTCAAAGGTTAGGAAACCAAAACGAAAAAACTTATACCATTTTATACAAAAGTCTAAAAGAAATTGGCACAATGATTAATTTTGTAGCAAAAACCAGTTTACATTAAGAATTGGAAAGTAAAAAAAAAACATTATTGTCACGATTTCGGTGCCTTTTATTAAACTTTTCTATAGTGGCGCTCTCTACAACTCAACAGTTATGAGGGAGGAAATTGTCACAAAAACGAATTCTAATGCCAGTTCCATCTTCCGTTGACATTTTTAGATATTATTTTCATGCCTCTTTGAAAAACAAAGTTCCCTGTAAGTACATTTTGTGCAAAACCTGGTGTTATATTGTTATTTATGAAAAAAAAAGTGCGCATTGGTGATATTTCATATATTAAGAAAAGTTTACAAAATACTGTTTACAAAATTATTGTGCATGTTGTAAATAACCAAAGATTACAATATAACCCTTTTCTGATACATGTATTTGTATCTGATACATATTTGTATCTGATACATAAAAAAACGTATAATAATATACCGCGTAGAGGTTAAATATCGTTATTTTTAAAAACTAGTTACATTTTATTGCGTTGACAAAATTTTGTCATGTCAAATAGAAAATCAGTCAAAACTCCATAACACGCTGTATCAGAGAGGGTAGTTCATTAATGCCACTATTATAAACGAAAGTCCACTAAAACTAAAAATACATAACCTTAACTATAAAAAATACCGATAAATTAATACATTTTGATATAATCAGGGCCTCTTCTACCACATCACATATTACTTGACATAAGTGTTGCCACAAGTAAATTACTTTTATTTTATAGCTGCGTTCATAAGATAACCCTGAATTTGAGTATGAACTTGCGTTCACTAAAAATGAAAAAGATGATGATTGCATAGTAACTATGTAAGGCCGGTATCAGGGCCTCTACTGTGAATAATGATTCACAGTGCAGTAACGCTGTGACTTCGAAAGATCCTAGACCATCGCTCGAGGCGACCGCGCAGTGTAACACAAACGTCACTACCGAATCTTCGGAAATCAATATTCGCAGTAGAGGCCCAGAGCTTGACCGACCGTCAGTGCGTACGTCGGTCGCGCTTGTCATTTGTATGGAAATTCACAAGTCATTACAGAGCCCCGAGTCTGTGCATTTGTTTTGACTTTCGACTCGAGTAAACACACACACACGCTAACGCATTCGAAAAGCGAGAAATTATATGTACACTCGAGTCGAAAGTCAAAACAAATGCACAGACTCAGGGCTCAGAGCTCTACGCGTATATTGCTACTACACGCGAGAGCAATGATTCCGGGTCACTTAAAGAATGTTAAAAATCTCGGAAACTAAAAATGATAGGTTAATGCAATAAATTGTATTTAATAGACAATGTAATACTCCTTAAATGAAGGTATTAAAACTTCTTAGTTTTTGTAAAGTTATATCTTAAAAAAATCTAATTTGAAAAAGGGCCACTTTCGAAGATGGAACTACGAAATTACAGCATTTGGTTTTGCTTTTGTTTGTAATCTGTCATTTATGTGGGTATATAAACCATGTTGATAGTGCTCTATATTCATTATTCAAGCTGAAATTATGTCGCTTACGCCTGAAGAATGCACCAGAATACTTACAATGCTGAAAACCGGCCGGAGTCAGCGCGATACAGCCAGGACTGTCGGTGTGTCGCTGTCAACAGTACAAAGAGTTCTCCGACGTTACGAAGAAACTGGTTCTAACCTACGCAGACCAGGAACGGGCAGAACCAGGTGTACCACAGCACGAGAAGACCGATACTTGGTGAACACCATGCTTCGAAATCGCTTTCTCACAGGAACTGAACTCACAAATCAGTTTCGACGCCTCGGAGGAAGTAACCCAAGTGCATGGACAGTAAGACGTCGGCTTGCTGAATCTAACTTAAAACCCCTTAGACCTGCAAACGGCCCTAAACTGGAGCGTGGGCATCGTATTTCAAGACTAAGATATGCCCAGAGCCACGTAAATTGGAGTATTGAAGATTGGTCAAAAGTTATGTTCTCCGACGAATCAAAATTTATGCTCTACAAGCACGATGGAAGACACAGAGTGTATCGAAGACCAGGGGAAAGATTCAAGCAAGCATGCATCGAAGAAAAAGTAGCCTACGGTGGTGGGTCTGTACTTGTGTGGGCCGGAATTTCTTCTGAAAGTCGCACAGAGCTGGTGATCATAGAAAACGGCTCTTTAACTAGCGTAAGATATGTGGAAGAAATCCTCAATGATCATGTTGGTCCATTTATGGTCAATTTAGGTGAGGATGCTATATTTATGCATGACAATGCCCGACCTCATACAGGTAGGATTGTGAATGACTACCTTCAAGAGATGAACATTACTCGTATGGAGTGGCCAGCGCGCAGCCCGGATATCAACCCGATCGAGCATGCTTGGGACGAGCTAGGCAGATGCGTAAAACAACGAAACCCTCCCCCAATCACGCTTCGTGAGCTCAAAATTGCTCTCACAGAGGAATGGGAGAATATTCCCCAAAATCGTATAAGGAACTTGGTGTACAGCATGCCAAACCGCGTAAACGCAGTAATGGAAGCACGAGGAGGCAATACGAAGTATTAAAATTCAAGAAAATCGTAATAAAGTTCAAAAATTTCATGTTTCCTATTTTTGTTTTAAGGAGAGATCAGCAGTTTTTTTCTTTATGTAATTTTGTGTTAATAAAATGTATGGTGACTCATATTTTTTTACTTTCATTTAAGGAGTATTACATTGTCTATTAAATACAATTTATTGCATTAACCTATCATTTTTAGTTTCCGAGATTTTTAACATTCTTTAAGTGACCCGGAATCATTGCTCTCGAGTGTATCTTCAGGAACCCGATGACGGTACGCACCGATGACGCGACGGTCGGTCGAACTGTGAAACCGGCCTAAGTAATATACCTGTTTGTCAAAATTGTCAAATGTAGAAACCCTCAGGCCGGGTTCCCACTACACCGGACCGCAAATCTGCCGGGAACCGGACCGAGTGTTCACATTTTTTTTTAATTCAATATAGGCAACCGTTTGATCACAATCTCACTTGATGTTAAGCAATGATGTGGTCGATGTAGCACGGTTACCTAGAAGATACCTATTCACTCTACTCTTGAAAACTTCCAAATTATAGTCATTCGGGAACACAGACGCCGGCAACGAGTTCCACTCTTTGACTGTCCGCATAATAAATGTAGAACATTATACCGGAAAAGTAGAATTTTAGTAGAATTTTTGCAGAGCCCGGCATTCTTGTCGGATCCGTCAAAAATGCCGGATCCGGGATAATGTGAATAGCTCTATAGCCACTAGCTCTTCCGGCAGTTTTACCGGCCCGGCAGATTTGCCGGTCCGGGGTATAGTGGGAACCCGGCCTCAATTAGTCAAGTACCTTTGAGTGGTATCAGAGGTCCTTAGGCTTGATTCCACCAACACATAGTCCAGTCTCACCTAACCAACCGACAAATCGCTGGTTAGGAAAACCACCCGTTAAGTGTTGATGAAATTGCCATTTTGCATTAAAGGATTATTTTTTGACTAGTGAATAAAATATACGTTTATACGTAACATTAAGTAAATAGAAAGCATCTTGCCTCTAGGCGAGTTGACACTATCGCAGAGAGATATTAAGTCGTGTCGGGGCCTAACGACGCGTAAAAAGTAAACACTATAGGTAAACCATGGAAATCAGTCCAGTCCCTGCAAATACACAGGGGTGAGGGACGTCTCTCATTCCCTCATCTGTACGTACATGTGTACGTACGTGTACGTACATGTGTATGTACGTGTACGCTTTGCTTACGTTTTTGACGAAGATTCAGTCTGCTTGTCAAAAATTTGTCAGTTTTGTCAAACAAAATCACCCCCTCTAACGTAAGGAGTGGTCTCATTCAAATAATTTACCTATTATACTGAGATACACTGCGCGGCTAAAAGGGAAAACTTCACAATCGAGCTGTTATTGCCGCGCGTTGTAGCTCGAATACGATATTTGTCACATTTCTTGTGTACATTGATCATTTTCTGCCGTAACCTATCGAATCCAAGAATCTGCCGAACTACGAATGTCGGCTTACCGCCTGAACGAAAGGTCACGTGACCACTTCCATGTTTTAACAATCTATTCTCTAGCGATTGTGGGTCAATTTGCCTAGAGGCTGCTTCGTATTATAATGAGATAGAGAATGTTAGGTTATTGCTCAAGTATTCACGATCTTACACAAGAGATTCAAACTACACTGTTTTTTTGTTTAAATTGTTTCAGAGTAAATAGGCAAGCTAAGTAAAGCGTCCAGCAGTGGACTGATATAGGTTGATGATGATGATGATGATGAAGTAAAGCGTATTATTATAACAGTAGGTACAATAATTTCATAGCCAGTGCATTGATCACGAATACGTGTGACAATCGTAAACGTATCGTAATGCTAGCGTATACGAGATACACTGCGTAGTGACGCTACAACGTTCGGTAGTCGAGGTGACGTTGTATACGAGATACACTGCGTAGTAACGCTACAACGTTCGGTAGTCGAGGTGACGTTGTATACGAGATACACTGCGTAGTGACGCTACAACGTTCGGTAGTCGAGGTGACGTTGACGCGCAATGTGAATCGAATACGTTACGTTTACGTAACCGGCGATTGTCAGAGGTGTTCGTGATCAGTTGCTTATATACTAACCCCTTTATTCGTATTCAACTGTCATTTTAGCCCGGATTTAAAAAATGCTCTATCATTGTCACTTACATGATAACGAAAGAGATGATAATAGTTTTAGCAATCATTCTAGTTAGCTCAGCTTTAGAAGACCAATATGAATAAACTCCTAAGACTTAGAACATTTTGTAATAGGTTTTTTTAGGCTCAGTATTGGTCAGTATTTCACTCACATGTCATTTAATAGTTTTTTTATGTTTTTGTACTAATTTATAGTGTTCAATAAACATTATTTGATTTGATTTGAATTATACATTTTTCTATTCTAGTAATTTCCTTGTCATGTTTAACGCGTAGTGTAAGGGCAGCAGAAATGTGCGAGCGAGAAGGTTGTCTGTCTTTACCCTACGCCTTAAGCCGACGCTTTCCATAGCTTGCTTATTCCACTAGAAACAATATTTTTAAAATAAATGCATTAATTATTATATTTCTTAACTTGGAAACTCTTTGGCGCATTGAGCAAACACGATCTATGACATCTAGCGATACTAAAGTGGGTTTTTTAAAGATAATGACACTCGTCATTGCCAAAGTAGCTGAGAAGTTTTATGATATGGACTCGGAGTACCAATTTAGTTTAATTTACAATAGAGTTTTCTCAAACATGCTTGGAAATTAAAGCATTATTTTGACAAACTTCTTCGAGATAAATCGAAAATGCAGTACTGGCCAAAACATGCGAGCAGCGGCCGGCAATAAACGTACGAAAATTCATGCTAGCGTGTAATTTAAAAATTGGAACGAGCTTTTACTCCATAACATGGCAACCAAGGAGGTAACTTATCAAAGGTTTTATTCAAATTTCGAAGAGGCTTTCAAATAGAAAGCTGATTATTGAAAAAAAAAACAAATTAACACTCTAACTTCGTTGTTCGTTATTGGTTTTGAAAAGTAATTGTATTTTCAACTAAAAAGTTTTGCCTAGGTACTTAGTTTTAATTTCCGCGCATTATTTGAGAAAAGTTATATGCAAGCCTTGTTCACAACTAGGCAATGAGGGACTCACGTATGTGTGCCTCGTCTTCGACTCGGCCCACATTTACACGTTCTTCCCTCATTGCCTCTGTTGCGGGCCGCTGCAGTAATGTACTATTCCGTGCTTCGGAGGGCACGTTAAACTGTCGGTCCCGGCTCTAGCAGTCGTTAAGCCATGGCGGAGGCCTTAAGGCGGCCTAAAAACTCCGTCACCAGAGTTGGCCACTAACTCATACGAGCTTGCTAGCTAGTACCAATTATTGCGTAACTAACTTTCACCCGCGACTTCGTCCGCGTCCCGGGATAAAAAGCAGCCTGTGTGTTAAATTTCTTAGGAAAATTATAAACTTGCGGATCTTGTTATCTTCCGGTGACATATGTATTCCAAGTTTCATCCAAATCTGACAAGCAGTTGCAGCGCGATTGAAACACATTGACATCCCACTAATACTATATATGTCAAAATTTAGATGTTTGGATGTTTGTATTTCAATCACGCTTCAACTGCTGGTTCGATTTGGATGAAACTTGGAATATATACCAGGTGTAACATAATTACCATATAAGCCCGAAGGGGGCTAAATCAGACGGACCACCTGAGTGCTTAGACATGTGCAAAGGGACAATAAATTGTAATTGAAATTTTCACACAAAAGTACAACTTTTAGTATTTTAGAAATTTTCGACAACCCTAAGTGTTTGTTTACTATTTGCCTAAACCCGTACACACGCATGCACACGTAGGTACTATCCTACCTAGCTGTGTGTGTATACATTTTAAGTAAAAGTCACGAGCTCATTTCATGAACAGCTGAAAACCAGCGTCACTTCACGATGTGAAGTGGCATTAAGCTGAGCTGTGACCCGTTTTGGCTCACGCATGCACCAGCACGTCAGGTTTGCGCCTAGACAGGTAGGTATATAATATATATACCTACCTACCTATATTTGTTCTATTATATGTATTTCTTAAGTTTCTAGCTATGTTGTTTTCTTTTTGTTGTGCTGTTATGTATGTATAGTGTGTCCAAAATAAATGTATTTTCTTTCTTTCTTTCTTTCTTTCTTTCTTATGAATGAAAAACTTCGAAATTTCAAAAGTCGTAGAACAAACACTGTTCGCCATAAAAAAATACCCCTCCTTCAGACTTACAGGGTATTTATGTTACACCGTGTATAGTTCGTAACGTAGATTAACACATAGGCTACTTTTTATCAAATCAACAGGATCAAACGGGAGGCGGACGAAGCCGCGGACGGAAGCTAGTTTATAATATTGTCAATTAATGTTAGTTCAAAAATCATCAGAATTGAAACCATTGGCTCCAAGTATTTTTTGAATATATAACCTTTTGCAACGACTGTTACAAATTATTGCATTGAAATAATATCAATTTCATTTCCCTATTCGTACGAATACCCTATAATCTTACAAAAAGATTAATGTAAGAGAGTTAATTTTCATTCGTACCGCGTTAAATTATAGGGTTATAGATGCGAAACTCGTTTTACCGTTTTATTTATTAGACTTATTAGATGTGACCTTAGAATACATATTGTATTAACTATGATATGATTCTGGTCGCACTAGATCCACTAACCATTTCTAAATGTATACATTTCACTAATTTCCCATATTTTTACCCCAAATGTACAGTATTTTTGACACTACGGAAGGTAATTTACAATCAATTCCCCTCCAAATTTAAACTGCGAAAATACAAATATAAAGAGTTTGAAAACGATGAGATAATCAACATCAGAGTCACAATAATCTTTAGTAACTTTGGGACTTGTATTTAGTTACGCGATAAATGAAAGAGTTTCGCTTCTATACGTAAAGATGACTTACTATTGCATGCCCATCTTAACTGAACCCACTTACAAATTATTTTATCTATAGATTATATAAAATACATAATTACAAGTAAATAAATGCATTTCATTATGGCAATATGTAGGAATGTTGCGTGTATTTTGAGACGTATTTCAGTTCATTGATTTTCTTAAACGCTACTAGAAAACATGCATTATTCATGACAATTGTAATCTGATAAGTCTAGAATAGAATTCATACGTCGCATGCTAAAAGAATACTCTTAAGTCTTCTTCTTCTACAATTATGGCCTCTGTCCGTCATTTCGACAGAACTTTCTTATGTAAAAATCTGTCAAAAAAACTTTTTATACCATTCCCCCTCTAAAAAGCTTATTTTATTCACTGAAAACAGTGAATAGAAAGCACTTTTACTCACTGTTTTGGTGTTTGAATTTAGAACACACTAATATATTTGACCTCCATCTATTTATTGTTTTTGCGCAAGGAGGTTGTATAGCATTGGCTATACAACCTCCAATCTTTCTTTTTCTCGTAGTCATGGTATACAGTATAGTATGCAACTCTTGAATAAAACGGATTTATGCCGAGGGCCATGAATCACTCACGTCGTTCAGGATTCTAACACTTAAATCACTAGCTACGGTCGTGATTCAGTCGTTAGAATCCTTCACTTGCTTGTGTTTCATTTATGGTCCTCGCTTTCAATCCGTCTTTTATTCACTAGTTGCATAATATACTATTATTCATGACAATTGTAATCTGATAAGTCTAGAATAGAATTCATACCTCGCATGCTAAAAGAATACTCTTAAGTCTTCTTCTTCTACAATTATGGTCTACATTTCGACAAAACTTTCTAATGTAAAAATCTGTCAAAAATCATTTATTTTTCTTACACTGTTGAAATGTTGATTGTCGTCCAAAAATAAACGAAGCGTTTCGCGGCGCAGTTGATGTTAATTATTGTTAATTATTAAATTGCCGTTGTCGTGTTCCATTCAATGTCATACTCATGATGATAATGACGTTCAAGAAAAAAATTCTTAATACCATACCCTGTCATTATGTTTTCTGATTTATCTTGGATCTAACAAAAACCGCCAAAAACCGCGTGTGGTTTGGACTTAACCCCTGTCAATAAGTTGTCAGATTTATTGTAGGGTTAAGTCCAAAACACACGCGGTTTTCGGCGGTTTTTGTTAGATCCAAGATAAATCTGGAAACATAATTTGGGGGTATGGTTTTAAGACCATTTAAGATCTAACAAAAACCGCCAAAAGCCACGTGTGTTTTGGACTTAGTTCCCTGTCAATAAGTTGTCAGATTTATTGTAACCTATAAATCTGACAACTTATTGACAGGGAACTAAGTCCAAAACACACGCGGTTTTTAGCGGTTTTTGTTAGATCCAAGATAAATCTGATAACGTGGTAAGGCCGATAGTGTCCAATAAAAGAAGTTAAACAACTTCTATTCCATTCAGTTCTATAGCCTGGTGCTTTTATACGACTTTTGGCTGAATACTCAAACGCCACTCAAACCCCACTCAATTTAAGTTCCGCTTAAATTATTGCCATCTCTTACAAATGAGTAATGTCAAACAGAGGCAGAGCAATTTTAAGTGGTGCTCAAATTTAAATGACTTTTGAGTATTCCAGTCTTTGAGTATTATTAAAAGGAATACGATTGTTTAACCCGCTTAAGTTTCTAAACTATAGCGCTTAAGAAAATCAATGATGTACAACCAGCCTCAATATAACTGCGTGTTTCGACCGAAAACACTCACAATAAAACTTTCACAACACAATCCTTACAAGCGATCTGTTTTTTAAAATCAAGGAAACCCTTAAAACAATCTGCATAAGATCCAAAATGTCAAACATGCGCAAGGTTCGGCGGTGGAAACGCAAATCGATATCTTCACATTGCGCATGTTTTATTGTGAATGTTTTGCAGTGAAAACGTACGTTTAAGTATACTTATTAATAATTCGTAATTGTATAAAATTGGAAAAATGCAAAACTCACCTAAATCTATGTTAAAAGCCATTATAAGCCTGTTTAGGATTTTTAAAGCTGATTGTACGAATACGAATATGCATAATAGTGAGCATTATTAGTGAGCATAGTTTTGGTCGTTGAGATCACAACGTTAATGATTGGTTTAAGTACTTTTGCATAGCAAAATATCTTACAAGGAAATAAAATAAGTTTAGAAAACTAGAAGAATCTTATTAATATAAACGCGAAAGTTTGTAAGGATGTATGGATGGATGTATGTATGTATGTTTGTTCCTCGTTCACGCAAAAACTACTCATCGGATTTGGATGGAACTTGGAATATATATTGTTCGTGACCAGCGTGCCTAAGATGCGCACCGCGAGATATTTGTCATGTCGTTCTGTCAAAATGTAAGCATTTTGTACCAGTTTAGGAACTATTGCATTATCTGTGGTAATGTTGTCGAGAAACCGCGCCTTTGAATTTTCAACTTTTGACATTTCTGCATGACTATTATCTCGTCCTCAGAGAGGTACGACGACTAACAAGTGTCAAAAGTGTACATTATGGCGCGTTTTGTCGACACCATTAAGTACCACAGATAATGCAATAGCTCCTAAACTGGTACAAAATGCTTACATTTTGACAGAACGACATGACAAATATCTCGCGGTGCGCATCTTAGGCCCGCTGGATTAACACATAGGCTACTTTTTATCGCGGAAAATCAACGGAATCCAACGGGACGCGAATAAAGACGCGGGCGGAAGCAAGTCTACTATAGTTAGACTACATTACGGCTTCACCGGATGATGATGGCAGTACATTGGGACTGTTCTATTGATCGTAAACAACATTGAAAAGTCATAGGAAAGCAAAATACGCAATGTACGTGGATGACAATATTCTTTCCAGTTATTCCTATTTAAAATCCAAACTACTGAACCGATCTTGATGGTATTTTTACTTTAACCCAGTTTTTGACAATGCGAATCTAGAATACGAAATAATTTGTAGCCTTGAGGTCTAAAGGGGATTATCAGAGGCGTGTCCATGAAATATATTTGGCACACTTTTAGTAGTACGTTTTTATAGAAGTTTTTGACTTTATTAGGTTAGAGTTGTAAGTTATCTGCTATGCAAAAAACACCCTTGTCTCTAAATAAATAGATATCAAATTCTACAGCATACAGTGCCAATAAAAATTTAATTATCCTAAATCCTAATCGCGACTATTTGATTATTATCTAAAGATATTAAAATGCTATACAACGTGTTTCAAAATATGTATTGTAAAAAGAAAAAAAAAAACGCTTGTAAAATCTTTTTTTTTGTTAACTTCGATTTGACAACCCTAAGTGTAACAAATGTCACATTGATTTTTGTCACAGAGTATTATGCGGAATTATAAAAAACATTGTCGCAGTCAAAAAGTTGTAAAATAGTTCGATGACCTTTTTCTCTATACATATTATGAAACACCATGTATAATTACAATACAGGAAAAGATCTATAAAATATTTTGGAGTCAGTACATTGGGTGTGGGTATAAAATGTTACATATCATAGGGTATTTTTACCCGTTTTCACTGTCTTTGACACAAACTTAACCGGTAACCGCTTCCCATCAGGCGGGCCGGATGCCAGTTTGTCTATTAAGAGATATAAAAAAAATATGGTAGGACACTTTTAAACTACAAACTGCCGTATCCAGAAATAACGATGTGGATTGGATTAACTTTTCATAGCTACGTCCAATTTTCATTATAAGTTTAGTTAGGTGACTTCAACTAGTGGCATAAGTATTTATATGTAGTGAAAACGGGCATTTATTTCTGACAATGCGACAGTGACTCAGACATGTCAATTATTACAATGATTTACATACAAAATACACTACCTACTTGACAAAAATGTATGTTTACACTGATTGTTACATAAGAAAAGTTATTCATATTGATGGGTACTTTATCGCCCTAAAGTTTCCGGAAGTGATTTTATTACACGCTGTATAATAGAATATTGACTTCCGGTCAATGGCCGTACTTTTTTATTTTTTGTAATACTAATAATTGTAGAATTTGATATTTCATAATTCATTGTAACACTGTCAGAATTGGTATACATAATATTGAGCACAGTATTGGAATACGCCAAATAGACATGTCAAATATCGCTCAAATACTTGAGTCTCAGTACTAATCTAAGGTTTACAAAGATTGCGATTTTGAACTTTATGCTACCGTCATACGGATGAAAACTGAAGACTTTATTTGATTGAATAATGTCTATATTACTATGATATTTGTAAATTTGAATAAAAACCTTCTTAAAACTCACATCTCATTTCGAGTCAATGTTTGTTTTTTTTAATTTTCTGGATATCCGTTTGTCAAAAAGTTTCCATCATTACATTCAAGCAGTTCTCATCCGTATTTCAATAGAATTAAGGTTCAAAATCGAGCCGGCTCGCAAGCGGGCCTAAATGTATTGCACGCTTACTGATCCCATTCGACTTCGTCTACTCCTTCCATGTTATCTTGTTCCAGTTTCAGGTTTATTTGGACTTTGGCGCTCATTGATTTCAGTATCTGAAATGACACATCTATACTATTATAAAACTGTAAAAAAGCCATAAACTAAAATTAAAGATATGGATAAACTAAAACGCAGAACTACTAAACAAACGATTCTGATTCCGAAAATCGAGTTTGTCTGTTTGTTTGTTCGCGGATCACGCCTAAACTACTGGACCAATTCCAATGAAACTTATACCATTCGGAAGCCCTTTTCCCGGATTGAAACATAGGCTATACTTTATTGAAATGAAAGACGTGGATTCTTAGATCCAGCTTGAACTCTCTAAACCAAAAGCAGCCATTTGCTACGAGGTTCATCGTATACTGGTGACGGGTATTGGTGGAAGTTTCGCACGCGTACAAAGTCGGTGGTATCAGCTAGTGTTTATAATACTTACATTGTCTTGTTTCTCCTTCGTGCTTAGCGGTACATGTGACTCGATGAGATCGGGTTTAGGTTTGTGCGTTGGCTTGGCGCTCGTTTCGCGGGAAACTGGCGATTGGGTGTGCGCTGATACTGTAACAAAACATCAGTTTATACCATTCCCCCTCTAAAAATCTTATTTTATTCACTGAAAACAGTGAACAAAAAGCACTTTTACCCACTGTTTTGGTGTTTGAATTTAGAACACACTAATATGTTTGACCTCCACCTAATTATTGTTTTTGCTCCAATCTTTCTTTTTCTCGTAGTCATGGAATAAAGTATAGTATGCAACTCTTGAATAAAACGGGTTTACAACGAGGGTCATGAACCACTCACGTCGTTCAGGATTCTAACACTTGCATCAATCAACATCAATCAATCATAATGAATCACTCCCGTGATTCATTTATGGCCCTTGCTTTAAATCCGTCTTTTATTCACTAGTTGCATAATATACTATTTTCTATACATTTTTCTAAGGCCCGTATAGATACAGAAATCGTTACTCAAGGATATGTTTAAGAAGAGATTTTTATACAAAAAAAATTCTTTATTGCACATAAAAAAATATGAACAAACAAGTTAAAACTAAAGATATTAGGGATAAGAGTTTTCTTCGAGCAAACCTTAGAGGGAAAGAAGAGGATTATAATAAAGTGGTAGTATCCTACTAATATTATAAACGCGAAAGTTTGTACGTATGGATAGATGTTTGTTACTCTTGCACTCAAAAACTCCTGATCCGATTTAGATGAAACTTGGAATATATTATACTAGGTGCCGCCCGCGACTTTGTCCCGTTGAATCCAGTTGATTTTTCGGGATAAAAAGTAGTCTATGTGTTAATCCAGGTCACGAACAATATATATTCCAAGTTTCATCCAAATCGAATCAGTAGTTGTGGCGTGAAAGAGTAACAAACATCCTCACAAACTTTCGCGTTTATAATATTAGTAGGATTGTCCGTGACCTGGATTAACATATAGGCTACTTTTAATCCCGGAAAATCATTGGGATCTAACGGGACGCGAACGAAAGCACGGGCGTAAGCTAGTATTTTATTAAACGTCTAAATTTCACTGCAAAGATAGCAGATAGTTTGGGCTAATTCTGACAATACTACCATTTTTCTCAAATCGCTTGGTTTAAAATCTCATAGGTACTAAGGTAATCACGACATTCTATGTTAAATTCTGGCTTTAGCCAGGTAATTAACTCTTGGTCAGTTTGCCAGTGCTGTCAAAGCCTCTCAATTAGTCAAACAGCATAAAAGCTACATAAAATGTTAACCCGGTTGCCAGTTCTCTCAAATCAGTAAGTAATCTTACAACGAGTGTAGAAAATTACTTATAAGGTTCCATGCCAGGTGGTTGCAAGCTGGCTGTGCGCGCACTGCACGGTTTGCCAGCGAGCCAGTCGGTGCCAGACTGCCAGAGCTCCCAAGTGACTAAGTATGTTACTTACAAGGTTCCATGCCAAGTGGATGCAAGCTGGCTGTGCGTGCACTGCACGGTTTGCTAGCGAGCCAGTCGGTGCCAGACTGCCAGGGCTCCCAAGTGACTAAGTATGTTACTTACAAGGTTCCATGCCAGGTGGTTGCAAGCTGGCTGTGCGTGCACTGCACGGTTTGCCAGCGAGCCAGTCGGTGCCAGACTGCCAGGGCTCCCAAGTGACTAAGTATGTTACTTACAAGGTTCCATGCCAGGTGGTTGCAAGCTGGCTGTGCGTGCACTGCACGGTTTGCCAGCGAGCCAGTCGGTGCCAGATTGCCAGGGCTCCCAAGTGACTAGGGTCGGGGGGAACAGATCATCTTGGAAAAGCTCACTCTGTAATTAAAAAAATATTGAATATACCTACGGATTATCGTCAAAAGGTTATGTATTTCAATTAAAAACGTAAATTTTTGACGATTAAATTTTAAGTAAGTTAGTATGAGTGTGGCCAACTCTGGTGACGGAGTTTTAAGGCCGCCTTAAGGCCTCCGTCGTGGCTTAAATAAACGTTGCTATGGTAATATACCTACTAAGGAAAAACCAGAGATATACAAGGTAATACATAATTACCCTATAAGCCCGAAGGGGGCGTAATCAGACCGACCACCTGAGTGCTTGGCATGTCCAAGCACTCAGGTGGTCGGTCTGATTACGCCAAGGGACCATAAATCGTAATTGAAATTTTTATACAAAAGTACAACTTTTATTATTTTAGAAATTTGCGACAACCCTAATTGTTTGTTTACTATTTGCGTAAACCCGTACACACGCATGTACACGTAGGTACCATCCTACCGCGTCGCACGCACACGCTAGCTGTGTGTACGTACATTTTAAGTAAAAGTTACGCACTCATTTCCTGAATGAAAAACTTCGAAATCTCAAAAGTCGTAGAACAAACACTGTTTGCCATGACCTGTAAAATACCCCCCTTTCGGACTCATAGGGTAATTATGTTACACCGTGTATTAAACATTGGGAATACAAGGCGCAAGTTTCCTTATTATATTTCGTTAAAGCTACTTTCTTACTTACTTACTTATAAATACGCTGAAAACCTAAGTTTTTAGTATTTAGTATTCAGATTAGATTACCTTTATTCTAGGTACGGTGAATGATAGTGGTTCAATATTTCCGTTTGTTAAACGAAGTGCTCGTGCAAACTCCACCTATAACATAAAAATAGGGACTTTATTCATAAAGAAAATTACGACTTATACAGTATCCTATTAATATTATAAACGCGAAAGCTTGCGAAGCTGTATGTATGGATGTATGTATTGATGTATGTATGGATGTATATGTATGGATGTACGTATGGATGTATGTATGGATGTATATGTATGGATGTATGTAAGGGTGTATGTATGGATGTATATGTATGGATTTATGTGCGTTTGTTCCTCTTTCACGCAAACACTAATGAAAACACGTCAGCTGTTTGCAACAAGACTAATTTTATTCAAAGTAAGCACATACAATTAAAAAATATGATTATAGTACAGTGAAATGCACTAGATGGCGTTAGTAGTAATCAGAGTTCCTTTATTATTAATATATTTCAACAACCACTACTGATTTGGATGAAACGTGGTAACACATAGGCTACTTTTAATCCCGGAAAATCAACGGGACGCGAACGAAGTCGCGGGCGGAAGATAGTCATCTACAAAATACACATGAAACAGTTGAGCTATCTACAAAAGCTATCTGGATATGAATAAAGAAATGCAATTTTAATAGTTTTTAATGCATTTATTGTTAACTTACTTTTTCAACAGCGCACAAGTTTTTCTGCAAGTACGCGATGCCTTGGTGTAGCGATGGCGAGCGATGGTGCGATAGTGGGTTCAAATACGGAGGCTCACATGTCACTTCGTACGCGTAGATTGTTGAATCACCCTGTTAATGGTAAAAGCAGTCTAATAACTAATCATACTAATATTATAAACGCGAAAGTTTGTAAGTATGGATGGATGGATGTTTGTTACTCTTTCACGTAAAAACTACTGATCCGATTTGGATGAAACTTGGAATATATATTGCCCGTGACCTGAATTAACACATAGGCTACTATTTATCCCGGAAAATCAACGAGATCCAACGGGACGCGAACAAAGTCGCGTTAATATAAACAACAACTTAACATAATAATAAACATCGTGAGGTCTGGCTTTTTCTTAGTAAATAGGATAAATCAGAGAAGTGCAATCAATAATTGGTGGGGGTGCCAAGATTAGGTTAGTTTACCCTATATGGTGTTAATTACCTAGTTGCAAAAAAAACACTTTGATTTGATTTTAATACAACTTACTCTTCCAGTCAGGAATATGGTGGCGGAATCGTGGTCAATATGCGTGTGTAGAATGGCAGGCGACACATCCAACCCGACAGTACACACAGCTGCAGACAGATCTGATGCCTTGTATAGAAGGATCTGCCGTTCTGATACTCTGAAAGAGATAAACGGTCTAATTACGTTTCCGGTTTTGTCTTGGATTTTTCGAGGGTTTAGACCCGGCCTAGCTAGGCTCGGCCTAAAGTTAGGCTCGGCCTAGCTAGGCTCGGCCTAGCTAGGCTCGGCCTAGAGTTAGGCTCGAGTTAAAACTGAGACGTGATTATATAAGACTGTCAACGAAGTTTTAGAAAAACCCGTTCTTTTGTGAAATTATTCATTCATTCACTCAAAACTGATCAGTAAATGAAGTCAAAAAAGAATTTAGCTGCAAAACAAGGCAAAACCAGGGGTAGGTAGGTACCTACGGTTAATGATTTTATCAATGTAAATGTCAATGTCGAATATATTTTCGAAAAAAAAGTATTAATTAAGAAATAATATAAAATAATTGAGAAAAAAAAAGTCACCAAATTGATTTTCATGACAAATGTGTAGTTAGACCCGAGTTAAACCTGGGGTGGGGTCGGTTTAGCGAAAGTCTATAGTTAGACCTCGGTGAAGGTGCTAAATATGAAAATGGCTTATTCCACTAATCTCCGTTGACAATCCCCGTCAAAAAGGATTTGTGAACTTTTTTTTCGCAAATCCCCGTTACGAGTACGCATCGGCGTTAAAAATAAATGATGGTACACTCTGGCACTGTCACTAGCTTCCCAGCTCCAAGTCTACTACCTAATAGTGGACCATGATTTATTACACAATAGTGAACCTAGATTTACTACCCAATAGTGAACCCAGATTTACTACCCAATAGTGAACCTAGATTTACTACCCAATAGTGAACCCAGATTTACTACCCAATAGTGAACCTAGATTTACTACCCAATAGTGAACCCAGATTTAGTAAGCATTAGTGAACCCAGATTTACTACCCAATAGTAAACCCAGATTTAGTAACCAATACTACTCAATAGTGAACCCAGATTTACTACCCAATAGTGAACCCAGATTTACTACCCAATAGTGAACCCAGATTTACTACCCAATAGTGAACCCAGATTTACTACCCAATAGTGAACCCACATTTACTACCCAATAGTGAACCCAGATTTACTACTCAATAGTGAACTCAGATTTACTACCCAATAGTGAACCCAGATTTACTACCCAAAAGTGAACCAAGATTTATTACCCAATAGTAAACCAGGATTTGTATTATTATTTTAAAAAAAATTACCCTTCCAGGTCCGTCTATTTAAGGTCATAGCTATTAAACCGTGTCGGTACATGTGTTGGTACTAACTTGTCGAATCCAGTGACAATAAGGTGTGTAGCGCCGAGTGCCCACACTACCCTGGCGCCGCGACTGCCGACCGGACCGCAACCCTCGCGGATAGGCTCACACGACACACGCGGCTTGTATATCTGTAACAACACATGGACCATTATAAAACATAAATAGGGTAAACTACCCCAATCTTGGCACCCCCACCATACAAATACTTGTGTAGGGAACGTCAATTTCCTACCTATTTAGGTGTAGCTTGAATGCTGAGATGGGACCATTTTTGCCTCACACAATTTAGCTTAAGTTTTTTATTAATTTAGCTTTAGATACCTATTTTTTTTGTTATTTTTTATTTATAAGTTTGCTTTGTAACCTACCTATAGACTTAAGTCTAAGTCCTGTTATGTGTTGAGGCAAAATAAACAAGTTTTCTTTCATTCTTTCAAATGTTGGCACTTCTCTGATTTATCCTATTTACTAAGAAAAAGCCAGACCTCACGATGTTTACTATTGTATTAAGTTGTTGTTTATTTCATTTCATTTCATTTATTGATTGCATACATGGTTTATATATATAGCTTAGGTCTTATTTAGCTAAAAGAACAGTCATGTACCTTGTGAGGGCGCAGCAATAGTACTAAAGTAGATAGCACTAGTAAATTAATATTATAGATTACCTACATAATGAAATAGTGATAATGTCATGGTAAAAGTTGAATGAATGTCAACAATAATGGGAGGTACTTATACAATAACATCGGAGGTCTGGCTTTTTCATAGTAAATAGGATAAATCAGAAAAGTGCTAACAATTGGTGGGGGTGCCAAGATTATGGTAGTTTACCCTACCTAGGCTATATTTTATTGTAATCAAAGACATGCATTTTTAGATACATCTTGAACTTTCCAAACCAAAAGCAGCCATTTGCTGCATGGTTTCTCGTATGCTGGTAACAGATATTTTAGTGGAAAGTTTCGCTCATGTACGAAGTCGCGGCTATCAGCTAGTTATACATAACTCACCCTAACAAGTCCATCCTTGCAAACCGTAGCCAAATACTCGCCACATGGTGACCAGTCGATAGCAAATATCTGTTCCGTGTGACCAGTCAATGTGACCTTGGCAACTGGGGTCTCCTCCGTGAGGTCCCATAACTTGATGGTCAGGTCATGGGCCGCCGTGGTCAGGAGGTCAGAAGCCGTGGGGTGGAACCGGACCAGGTAGATTTTATCGGGGTGAGCTGAGAATGAGCGGTGTGGCTCGTTTGTGCTCTCTGTTAGACCTGGAAAGAACGATTGAAATTAAAACTTGGAAAGATCTTATAAAATCTTGAGATTTTGCAATTCTTAAACAAGACGTATTGAGAAATACAATGTATACTATTATAAAACTGTAAAAAATCCAAAAAGTTAAATTAAAGATATGGATAAACTAAATATGCAGAACTACTAAATAAACGATTCTGATTCCGAAAATCGAGTTTGTCTGTTTGTTTGTTCGTGGATCACGCCTAAGCTACTGGACCAATTTCATTGAAACTTATACCATTCGGAAGCCCTTTTTCCGGATTAAAACATAGGCTATATTTTGTTGAAAGCAAAGACGTGGATTCTCAGATACAGCTTGAACTGTCTAAAACAAAAGCAGCCATTTGCTACGAGATTCATCGTATGCTGGTTGGCAGATATTTAATGCGAAAAAGGGGTTGTAAAGGGTTGACCTTTTTCATGAACCTTAACCTTTTTCATGAAAAATTTTTCATGTCACATTTAAAATAACTGTCAGTTATTTGACAGTAAGAGTTCGAATGACAGAACAACGTCTGTGGGGTCAGCTAGTCTAAGGCCGTGCACACTTTGGACACGAATTTGTTCGTACGTAACCGTTCGAGTAATGTTCGTACGAATTGAGTGCTCACACTGAATACGTTTATCTCCGTCAAATAGTACGACTGCGTGATAAATCCCAACAAGTTCGGATTGTATTCGGACGTCGTAAGTAAACGTACGTATACGTACGACTGATCGCATGCAATGTGAGCGCTCCCATTGTCCTTGGAAGGTCCGGATCATTCGTGCGTAGTCGTACGAATCAAATTCGGATAAAATCGTATCCAAAGTGAGCACGGCCTAAGATAAATCTGATAACAATAATTTTAAGTTTCATAATGGTTGCACTATACTGAATGTTGTGTTCACCTGTAATTGGTGTGTACCAATACTAGACCGCTTAGATAATAATATTAGGGAATGTTTCTGTATACACACTGTTGGTGTTCCTTTTAATAAATTAATAAATAACTAGCCGTCTCCCGCGGCGTTGCTCGCGTTAGGGTGTGACTTTTAAAAAATCCATTTTCCCGCTTTTCTGTTGAAATTTTTCCTAAATTTTCTTTGCTATAAGCCTCACGGAGCCCGAGACCTTTCCAACGAATGCAAAACCGTGGCAATCGGTTCGTGCGTTCTGGAGTTATAGCGTCAGGAAGGAAAACCCGACTTATTTTTATATAGTAGATTAGAGGGATAGAGACTGACCATTATCTGGTATGATCCACTCCCTGACGAGTCCATCATCGCATGCAACGATGAGCCTGTCGTCCCTGAAGGGGTCCCAGAGCCAGTCCTGCAGCGGCGCGGGGTGCAGCAGCGCGTGCAGGTGCGTGCCGGCGGGGTGCGTCGCCGGAGCCCGCGACCGAGGCGACGCGCCACAAGGCAGCTCCACTATGCCGAGTCGGCCGCCGCCACCCGATAGCGGCACCGCTGCACGGACACCGTTTGCTACAACATTATTCATTCATTCATAATCTTGGACATATCATACAACGCTCTCTAATCACAAACTAAGTAAAGCTTGTACTATGGGAACTAGATTGCTAATAGAATCCTATCCTACTAATATTATAAACGTGAAAGTTTATATGGACGTTTGTTCCTCTTTCACGCAAAACCTACTGATCCGATTTGGATGAAACTTGGAATATATATTGTCCGTGACTTGAATTAACACATGAGCTACATTTATTCAGGAAAATCAACGGGATCCAACGGGACGCGAAGGAAGACGCAGACGGAAGCTAATGTACAATATTTCAACCTCGGGTCAAGGTCGGGAGAATGGTTAACGTGCAAACTTAAAAAATAAACAGCATTCAAACTCAATCACTCAAAATATTAACACCGAACCTAACAACATTGTATTAAAAACCTAAGACACAAGAGACAAGAATAAACTACACTAATAAAACGGATTATGTAAGTGTAATTTAGTTGTAGAACATTGATACCACCTACCGTAGAACCCATTGCATTCTCCAGAGATCTGCCTGCTGATATTCTTGATATTTTCAACGTGCGTTGACTTGTGTCCCGGCGTTCCTTTCAGATGACGGAATTTTGATACTTTCCCTGTAAAAGAATTCCATTACATTTCTAACTTAATAAACAAAATATATTCAAGACTAAATCTTCAAACACATCTCCCAAACAAAAATGTAAGTAAATGCAAGTCGAATTTTAGATCAGTTTGGTTGCAAAAAGCACCCAGGTCCCCTCTACTTTCGCCAAGCGCTATAAAACCGTAGCGGGACTTCTACGATGTCTCGTTTATTGTGTAAACTTACCAAAAACAGTAGATGTTCTTTTAGTGGTGACATTCGGCACTGAAGCGCGTTTGTCATCGCGTTCCGGACTCTTGCGAGATTTCAACGAATCTCTGCGTCTAAAACCAATTAACTTGTTTAATATAACTGTTTTCATTTGTGCTATTAGGCTCAGTGAAAACCAGTAACAAACAGTATTTAAAAAAATATTAAAATAAATCCATACTAATGAATGAATGAATGAAAACGCTTTATTAATTTGACTTGACCTTATTCGAGGATTATTTTACCTTATTATTTTACCTTATTTGAGATAGACACTACGTTTCCCGCCTTTTTTACAAGATTTCCGCTGTATTTGACTTCCGTCTCGGCGATTCCTGTTTGTATTCATGACCCCATCGCGTCATGTCGTCACTTCCTACCACCGCAGAGTGGGGCACCTTTTATGTGGCACCACTTTATACCTCATTGGCGTTTTGTTTCCCGCCGAGGAAGGACGTGTTTGCACATCACTGTGAGCACGTGGTCATTGCAAATTAATTTACTTTTCTTTTTATTTTAGGAAATAGTTTTGTTACCTACCCTCACTATGGAGGAAAATAGTGAAAGTGTAAAAAATGCAGCTCCTGTTTTACCGGGGCCGTCCACTTCACGAAAACGATGTTCGAGCAGTTCAAGCTCGAGTAGCAATAGCAGCAGTAGTTATTGCGATTCCTCACCGAAGGCATTCGGAACGAAAATATCATCGGCTATCAAAGGATATTCGCAATCTGCAAAAGTTTTTGGAGCCGAGATAAAGATTGTCACGTGAGTACTAGAAGTAATGTTGAAAATGATTCCATGTCTATTCTTTCGGGCACGTCTGGCCGCAATCTTTACGGAGATCTAGAACAGCATGCTTCTGATGTAGAGGTTGACTAAAGATAACGAAGTTACGTTTAATTTTGAAACGAAATTAAAAGAGCCCACTGTGCCCAAAAGTACCGAAGCCCAGTTGAAGCTTTTAAATGATCTTCAACATTTAAATAGCAGCCTACAACCATACGCTTGGCTTTACCGATATTGAAATTAATGAAGAGGTTTCGGTCTTCCGGTCCCCTTGTCATCTCATATACGCTGACAAAGCGTTCGCTACCTTCGTGTCTTTTAAAACAAAGAGATGCTCTGGAGAAAGTGTATCAGGACTGCGTCATTTTCTAAAGAAGTAACCCCCTGATAATGACGTTATTAATAACAAGTTATTCGAGCTTATTACTAACGGAGATTTTCAGAAACTTTCTTCAGATTTATTTCAGCTGGTTTGTGGCCACCGTGGTGAAATTCTTCAAATGCGAAGAGATTGTGTGACTAAGCAAGTGAGGGATCCAGTGGTCAGGCCGGCGCTGCCAACCTGTTCAATGCAGTGGAAAAAGCAGGCGGTGTACGAAAATGTTTGGGCCTCTAAAGAAGCCTAATACCTCGACCTCGCAGGTTGAGCCTAACAAACCTAGCGTCTCCTCGCAGGAGCACGCAAAATACAAAAAACCCTCGCAGGGTTGTCAACATCGCCCATCATGCTGCGAAACAAAGAGTTCACACGGCTGTTGTGCAACCTCTACACTGCCCTCGCAGGGTGGTTATACCTTCATACTGGCAGGGTCAGTATGGTCATAGCATTCAGCCGCACCGAACAACCAAGGGTCGTATCGTGGACGTGGCACTTCACGCGGCAATCATAAGTTCCAAATATACAAATCAGGACACAAACGCGCCTATTCGCCACCCAACACCAGGGGCGATAAGCGTCGGAAGTATTGACATGAACTTCAAAGCGGGCCGTGTCGTAAGTTTTATAGACGAATGGAAACGATTAGGGGCACCTGATCTCATACTAAAGATAATAAAAGGGTATCGCATACCCTTCTACAAAAACCGCCTCTGATTCATCCAGCAAGGATAAAAAGGACTATGGAAGTTCCATTCTCGGTTGAAATGAATCTTGTCATCAACAAGATGAGAGACCAGGGTGTTCTCGAACGAGCACGTTCATCTCCAAGTTTCCTATCGTCCATGTTTCTTGTTCCAAAAAGCGACGGCTCAGCACGACCCATTTTCAATCTGCGAGCACTCAATCGTTACGTAATGACCGACAAGTTCAAGCTATTGAATGTTTTTCGGGTTCCGGATTTTCTACAACCGAGAGATTGGCTCTGCAAGATAGACTTATCGCAGGCTTATTTTCATATAAGCATCTCTCCGGGTCACAGAATATTTCTTCGCCTATTGTATCGAATGCAACTATGGGAAATGACTTGTTTACCATTCGGCCTAAGTACAGCGCCCAATACCTTTGCTACGTTGACAAACTGGATCGCCCAAACTCTCAGACAACAGGGTATTCAAATCCTAGTGTATCTAGACGACTCCTTAATTGCGCATCAGCAAGAAGACGTTCTAAAGAACCACGTTCAAGCTGTCATCGACACTCTAGAAACACTAGGTTGGATAATCAACTACGAAAAATCTGTATTGCTTCCATCGAAGACCTTAGTTTATTTGGGCGTCCAGTGGAATCCGTGTACAAATCAAAAGAGTCTTCCCAGCGAGAAAATACCTGCTCTATTAAACAAACAGTCTTGGATTTTGAACAAACAACGCGCATGCCTCAAAGAAACTCAGAGTCTCGCGGGTCTACTGAATTTCGCGACTTTTGCTGTGCCCAGAGGTCGACTCCATTTTCGAGCACTGTTGTCCAAACAACTGAGCTCCACAAAATACTGAAATCAGTCCACAAATGGCATCACATTTCGGCAGAAGTCAGAGACGACATACAATGGTGGCTTCTCAATTGCAAGCGAGCTTCAGCCATTCACATGTCCCCTCTCTCGCATTACCTTACAACGGATGCCTCGGATATTGCATGGGGAACCCGGTTGAACAATTACTCAATAACAGGGTATTGGTAGAGTCGCGAAAAGCACCTACACTGCAATCAGAAAAAAATGTTAGCCATTTTAAAAGTTTTACGCGGTCACTGTCAGCTCCTGAGCCAGAGCACAGTTTTAATTCAATGCGACAACAAAACCGTGATCGCATACCTACGTCACGAGGGTGGTACGAAGTCTGTTCCGCTCATGAACTTGACGCATCAAATTTTTCAGATTCTAGAGGACCATCAGATTCACGTGAATATCCATCACCATCTGACCATCTGTCGAGGCTCCGGGTAGATCCCGAGTGGCATCTACTAACCGATTACACGGACAAGGTATTTGTCAAATGGGGAACTCCTGTAGTAGACCTCTTTGCCTCCAGTCGAGCGCATGTGGTGATGAATTATGCGTCTCTGGATCTGAAAGATCGCCAAGCGTTATTTCCCGACGCGTTTTCTCCAGTGTGGAACTTCTCCCTTGCGTGGATAATGCCCCCACCCTTCCTGATACCCAGGGTGTTACGTCATCTGAACAATGCCCAAGGAATATACTTCTTGATAGTTCCACGTTGGCATTGAGTTTACTGGCGAGCCAATCTGAAGAACCGAGCATTGGCCGCTCCCTTCACGCTTCGACATCTCGATCAAGTCCTAATAGATGTCTCGATGGATCTTCCACCTCCGAAAGTACACGACATGACTCTCGAGGTTTGGAAATGTGGGGGTGGGCTAAGAAGCTAAGAGGTTGGAATGACAACCAAGTAAAACGTTTGGAAAGATCATGGCGTGCTTCTACGCGAAAAACTTACGATGTCGCTTGAGAAAAAATGGCTGAACTGGTCTGAACAGCACCATATTAACTCGCATAATCTAGTTGCTAGATTCTTATCTGATCTTCATTTGGTTCACAATTTGTCTTATAGTACCATTCTTTTGCATAAGTCTGTTGTCTCGACACTTTGCGACCCAGATACTGCCAGCAAAATTAGTTCACATATTTTAGTCAAACAGGTTCTAAAATCAATAGCTTTAGAAAAGCCGATTCAAAACAAGCCTCTAATTTGGAATATAGACGGACTCGCCTCATATTTAGGTAGTTATGAAGTTCAGCATGACAGTATATTTCAGGTGCAAAGGCATACTGCGACGTTGTTGCTCTTGTGCTCAGGTCGAAAGGTACATACACGACTATGGCTGAAATACTCATTTGAGCACATTTGACGTTACTCATTTGTAAGAGATGGCAATAATTTAAGCGGGACTTAAATTGAGTGGCGTTTGAGTATTCGCCCATTAACTTTGTTGAAATGTGATACACATTTCATTTCATTTTTATTACATTTCGCTCAGACGGATGATTCAATCACGTTATGGCCTGCTTTTGGCTCAAAGACTGATTCTTCGGATTATAGGCAATCCGGATGGAAATTATTGTCTAATCCAGATAGTAGGAATCTAGATCCAGTTTATTGAATAACTGGATCGGTTGATTACTTAGCGATCGTCGAAATTCAGCTAAAATTTATAATTTGTTTATTTCTGTTAGAGGTGAAGCAAAAGCAGCATCAAAAACTATTATATCAGGATGGATCAAGACTCTGTTTAAAGATGCGGGTATTAGATCCGCAGTCGCGTCAAAAAATGGGCTAGACAACTTCCCAATGGAAGACATACTTTCCAGGGGAAATTGGCGCTCACAAAATACTTTTTGTAAGTTTTATAGGCGCTCAGTTCTGCCCGCACCTTCTAGTACCTCTGTAACTAGATTGTTTAAGCCTATTGATTAATTTCACGGATTGTTGATTTATTTTATCATTATTTTACCTAGAGTAATAAATTTACAAATCATTCTTTCTGATAGTCTGTCTTACTCAATCATCTTATTCAGATGTCAGGGTTAACTTTTACTTGCGCAGTCAGGTTCACATTGGCGTCTGCGTCACTACCACCACCAGGCGATAACAAACAAGTCTCAAATAAGGTAAAATAATCCTCGAATAAGGTCAAGTCAAATTAATAGCAGCGTTTTACCTACCAATAAAACGCATATTAATTTACTTACCTTATTCGAGGATTATACTTTTATTTCTGCCTGGTGATTTTCGACTCAATGAGGTATAAAGTGGTGCCACATAAAAGGTGCCCCACTCTGCGGTGGTAGGAAGTGACGACATGACGCGATGGGGTCATGAATACAAACAGGAATCGCCGAGACGGAAGTCAAATACAGCGGAAATCTTGTAAAAAAGGCGGGAAACGTAGTGTCTATCTCAAATAAGGTAAAATAATCCTCGAATAAGGTAAGTAAATTAATATGCGTTTTATTGGTAGGTAAAACGCTGCTATTGTACATAAATAACACCGAAACATATTTCTATGATATAAACAAAACAGGTTGCATTAAATGTAGAATGGGCGGCCTTATCGCTCAATAGCGATCTCTTCCAGTAATATTATAAACGCGAAAGTAACTCTGTCTGTCTCGCTTTCACGCCAAAACTACTGAACCGATTTGAATGAGAAATTACACAGATAGTCTGAGAAAGGACATAGGCTACTTTTTAACGCGAAAAAAGGGTTGTAAGGGGGTTGAAAGAGGGGGTGAAAGTTCCTTAACCTTTTTCATGAAAACTTTTTTAATGTCACATTTGAAATAACTGTCAGTGGTTTGACAGTAAGAGTTTGAATGACAGAACAACGTCTGTCGGGTGAGCTAGTAAAATATAACTCTTTCAGGGCGTCTAGTCAAAGGAGACACGAGTTTTGACATTTTTTGAAACGACACAGCACTTTTATTTTAATAGTTTTTCTTGTGTTATTGTTTAATTTTGGTGGAATTTTAAAGAATAATACTTAGGTCGTAACATAAAGTGCGAGCTATTGGAATAAATGTGAGTAAAGTGGTTTTTCTGAATGTAAAAATTCGTGTTAGGTTTTGAAGAGAAAATCCACCATTTTCTGTTCAAAACAAACGACAGCCGACAAACTTGACGAATGATTTGACTCGACTTATATTTATACAATTATTTCACTTGACATTGGCAAAATTGTCTGTCGAAATGACGGACAGAGGCCATTATTGAAGAGAAGAAGAAGTCTAGTCGAAGCGACTCGTGACCCGAGAGCTGGTGATTATCTGGTCCAGCGTATTAGTATTGCCACAGATTATATAATACTATACTAGTACAGATACCTCATCCAATACAACAAAACGCGATTGCCCTAACTCGGGCTACTCTTCGGGCTACTCAACTAGGAACATGGAAAATGCTAGATAACGCTATCTAGCGTTTTCCATTAAAATTATAGTTAATGTTTACATTATAAGGAGCTAGATGGCAGTGTGCTCTCGGAATTTTTTGCATGAAAAGACGCTAGATGGTGTTCGTACACCTACAGTACGCCTATTTTGTTATGATCTGTGACAGTACCTGTCTACAGAATATGTATGTAATATGGTTTTAGGTATAGTATTATATAATCTGTCGCTTTAGGTAGATAATAATAAAGAAGTACCTACTTTATATTGCGTGAAATGGAAACAACACTTGTTTCGAATAAAAAAAGTAAGCTTTGGCATACGGCTTCGCTCGCAGCCAAACATGAGTAGGATAGATAGGTATTATAAATCTCAATATTATAATCAAATATTGTTTTATTTTATTATTAGGTAGGTACTCAGTAGTAGTAGGTAGGTACATACCAATATTACAGGTAGTAGGTAGGTAATTGGTACATAATAGGTACCTACCTAGGTACCACCTACCTACTTAAATGGCGGCCAATAGGTAGGTACCTACGTTACCTACTTAGGTAGGTACTTACCTACTATCTTAGCGTGTGTGGGCATACTGCCCTCACCCACACACGCTTCTACTCGTGTCTGAGCCTCATACAAACAATTTGAACTAGCAAGGCTTGTCGCTAATTTATTGGAAGGTGTGTGGCTACGGTAGCTACCATAACTCAAGTAGGTACGAAAAACTCTCATAAGGTAGGTACATCTCACTCATCTCATCGCATAGTAGGTAGATAGGTTTGTGGTGTAGGTACCTACATTCATGAGTAGGAAAGCAAAGCACCACACCACAGAGGTCCAACATAAGGTAGACAGTTGACACTTTACCCGTTCAACAAAACGTGTAATGAATAGGTACCTAGGTATACATAGGTAGGTATCTGGATTCAACCTATGTATTTTTTGCGAATATGAGTAGGTATACCTACAATTACCTCAATTGTACCTACCCCTAATATTTTATAAATACAATTATTAAACTACCTCCTGGGTTTATAGGTAAAAAGGGTGAATAGAAAATAAAACAAAGCAAGCATATAAAAATTAGGTTTATTTCAAATAATACGTAAAGCGTCGGCTGGGACCCGATCATTTACATACCTATTTCAGAAAATATTCGTTTAGCTACCTACCAACCTACATTAGAATAGGTACCTACCTTATCCACCTAGGTACTAGTATAGTATTATATAATCTGTGACCTAGGTAATAGGTTTATGAATAGATAATAGGTTTTTTGAACACATACCTTAAGAATTAATGTAAACCTACCTAGGTAGGTAGGTACTACCACAGGTTATATATAAGTAGGTACTACCGACTTTGAACGATTTTTGTGTCACCTCACCTCTCAAGTAGGATTGTAAAAGGTGAACGATTTTTGGGCTGTAAAAGGTGAACGTACCTCTACCTACCTACCTACTCACTAGTCACTGAAACAACCAGCGGACACCGCAATTGTACCTATGTACAATGAGGTACTATTACTAGCGTAATAGTATTTCAATGCCTATGTAGGTATATGTATTTCTAACCGACTTCAAAAAAGTACAACTGAATTGAGAACCTCCTCGGTTCGCAATTCAGTTGTATTTTTAGGTAGTAAATTATTATATAGATGGCGCCGGGTAGGTCCAAACTACTTTCTGGCTGAAGATAAATAATATCACTGAATCTAAATTATGCAAAGCCACAGGGCTTCATAAAATAATCGATATACAAGGTGTAACATAATTACCCTATAAGCCCGAAGGGGGCGTAATCAGACCGACCACCTGAGTGCTTAGACATGTGCAAAGGGTCAATAAATCGTAATTGAAATTTTCATACAAAAGTACAACATTTATTATTTTAGAAATTTGCTACAACCCTAAATGTTTGTTTACTATTTGCGTAAACCCGTACACATACACACGCGCATGCATAAAAAGTTTGTAATACCGCGTGCGCACTATGCCCATGCCGCTGCCGGAATGTATGGCGCCATCAATGCCGCGGACTAATTGCCACAGCAACATCGCCTTTATTCTCACTAAATGGCATTAATGCAGGCGGCAGCGGCAAAGACATAATTTTCCCCGTTGGGAAGCTACACTATCCCCAAGTATTTTCAAAAAAATTAGGGATCCTTACTAAACTCCAATAATGTAACCCAACGTGTAAAAAATTACCTAAAAAAACCATGCGAAGCTGGGACGGTCCGCTAGTACCTATTCAATAAAATCTCACTGATCACTTTGAATCGTCATTACGTTTTGTATGATTAGGTATGATTACAATTTTTATTATTGGATGAGTTGGAGCTAGTTCGTCCCAAGCTTGTTTGTCTTCTAAATAATCTGATATTTTATAGTATGCTTTTAAAGGAAGTCTTCGTTTTATTACGTTTTTGAACTTGCCAATCGACAACTGAGACACATCACTTGGGATTTTGTTAAAGAAGCGTACACTATACAACACACTGCCCCTTGAAAGATTTAGTAATTTTTGTGAGCCCAGTGGTGGGAACAGAGAGTTTGTCTTGGTTTCTAGTGTTAACATTATGATTATCACTTTTTTTTGTTGAATATATTGATATTTTTTGAACATACAATAAGCTTTCGTGGATGTACTGGCAAGGTACTGTCATTATATTTATTTCTTCAAACTTATTTCTTAGTGATTCTCTGGGACCCATGTTATTAATTGCACGAATAGCCCTCTTCTGCAACCCAAATATGGTGTTTATATCTGCAGCAATCCCCCTCAACAAAATGCCGTACAACATAATGCTATGAAAGTAGCTGAAATAGACAAGTCTTGCGGTTTCCACATCTGTAAGGAAGCGGATCTTTTTGACTGCGTATGCTGGTAGAAGTTTTTAAGGGTTTGTAGGGGTTTTTACCTACTAGACTTATTTTTTTTGACTAGCACTACGAGCTAGTCTTGATTCGATCCAATCCTTTAGTTTAGTTTGTATGTTTATATGTTTGTTCTTCGAGATCTTTTGAACCGCTTATCCGATCTTCACAGAATTTGGTAGGTATACGGATAGTACTCTTAAGTTTTACTGGTTTGTTAAATGAAGTAAATCGGTCAAGGGGTCGTGAAGTTATAAGGGTCCAAAGAGAGTAAAAAAAAGTCGTACAAAAATATCAAGTGTAGTGTGTGTGTCATATGATAGGGTTTTGTTTTCATTCCAAAACCGTTTTTATTTTGATTCTAGGTCTAATAGTTTTTGAGTTGTTGTAAAAATTATAAAATTGGAAAACCCAGTATAACGTGAGCTAACATTTCTTGGGGAGTTTCAATGATTTTGTAGTTCAAGTAAGACTGGTACTTAGTTAAACGGCGATTTCGATGCGATTTGCAAAGTTTATTACAACCATTGGTCAATAAAAATTGTTTGGGTTTTATTAACCTCCGACCATCACGAGATCTCAGTACGGGGCGAACTACGAGTGTAATAAAAATAAGCTAATAATAATCAATGTTTCGAACAAATTTATTAAATAGCTTAGTTAATGACATTGTGAATGGAGATGGGGGTTTTCGTTTTTCTCGCAAACGTTTATATAGCCGATATACAGTTTGCATATCGATATCGGTTTTCAGATATCGATATGCGTTTCCTGTTTTCGCGCCACAAAAACATGGACCAAGAAAAAATACAAAAGAAAGTAAACCATATTACTAGCGATCTATGACATATTTTTACGCACGCCACTAACATGCAAATGTAGCTAATGTTACGTCATTCATATTCGCTCTATCTCTTTTTAACCAGTAAAACAATTTATACTTAGAAAGGGAGGTAGCGAATATTTGTGAAGTTTTCGTTTTGTTCGCGTCTTTAGGTAACAGTAGAGGTTTTGATTAGTTTTCAAGATATCGGTTATGTGGATATAAATATCGATACGGCATGATATCTAACCAATATCCGATATAAGTTACTTTTCGATATATCGAACTCATGTCTAATTGTGAAATAGATCAAGATAATGTTTGTAACATAATAAGCAAGCAACCAATCATGTTAATGGTTTGGCCATGAACATCAACACAACAAATTATAACAGAACAGAACAACCGAACTTCCAAGGTTCCAGGTTCTTGCTTCAATTTTTTTGCAACTTCGGAAGTGATGAATTCTTCTGACGAAGAAGTTACTTTAGAAAATTATACTAAATCACAGAGCTTCACGATTTAGAGCAGAGGTTCACATACTTTTTTCTCATAGACCACTTTCAAAATTAAGCTGGTTCTCATGTAGATCATTTATGTAAATTAAAAACAAGAACGGTCCTAGTATTGATCCTTGTGGTACACCCATTTTCACCACTGACCCGGAGAACATTTTCCATTAACATCAACTCTTTGAATTTTGTTATCTAAGTTAGAAATAAGAAGTTCTAGAGCAACCCCTTTCACACCATAGTGATTTAGTTTCCTGACTAACGTTTCATGGTCCTCTGCATTTTAAGTAGGAAGACAGAAAGTTTTAATATACTGCTCCCAGTTTTAAAAAACATGTGACTTACATAAGTTCCCAAAACTTAGTAAGTAGATATGGGCGTTTTCGTTTTTTCTCGCAAACGGCTACGCAGCCGATATACAGTTTGCATATCGATAACGGTTTTCAAATATCGATATGCGCTTCGTGTTTTCACGTCGCAAAACCATGGACAAAAAAAGTTACAATCGAAAGTAAACAATATTGCTAGCGAGCTATGACATATTTTTACGCACGCCACTAACATGCAAATGTAGCTAACGTCAAGTCACTCATATTGGCTCCATCTCTTTCTTACCAGTGAAACTATTCATACTTAGAAAGAGAGGTAGCGAATAAAGCATATCGTAACGGTTTTTCATATCGCTTTGGCTGGTGTGTGAAGTTTTCGTTTTGGTCGTCAGTTAACTTGCGGCCAGTCTGCGCTGCGCGCTGGGCGCTCCTTTAGTAGGTAGGTACTTAGAAAGTCGGGATCGTTTGTGGGTGTTCGACTGTTCGTACGTGTACCTGCTCACGAGTAAAAATCGTACGAAAGCGTATACAAAGTGCGCGCGGCCTAACAAAAGAGGTTTTGATTAGTTTTCGTGATATCGGCTATGTGGATTTATGTATCGATATCCATATCCGTTATAAGTTACGTTTCGATATATCGAACTCATATCTACTAGTAAGTTGCTTATTTCATCTGGTGGATAAAGTGCTCGATTGCTATATTTGTTATTTACGATTGTTAAGATATCTGCATCAGAACCGAGGAATCCTATACTCGGATAAAGATCAAAATTAGGCAGGAAAATGTTAAAAATTTGTTAGAATTGATAACACTAATCCAAAAATTTTGAAAAATCTAAGATACGGGAGTTATAGCCAAAAAACAGGACCCCTCAATCTTGCATTTCGTTAAAATCGCATTTTTATTTCTCAGAAACTATTGACTCTAGCGTCATGGTTCTTGCTTCAAATAATTGTTAAACAATTGTAGAAGTTCGAGTACAACATGATCTAGGCTCCAGGAGGCATAGTAAAAGTTTTACGGGCAAAAAACCGGATCCCTCAATGCTGTGCTTTTCGAAATTTTGGCACCTCTGAAAAACGTACTTAGGCTGAATATTATTATTGAATATTATTCAGCCTAAGTACGTTTTTCAGAGGTGCCAAAATTTCGAAAAGGACAGCATTGAGGGATCTGGTTTTTCCCGTAAAATTTTTACTATGCCTCCTGGAGCCTAGATCATGTTGTACTCGAACTTTTACAATTGTTTAACAATATTATTTGGTGCAAGAACCATGACGCTAAAGTCAATAGTTTCTGAAAAATAAGAATGCGATTTTCCCGAAATGCTAGATTGAGGGATCCTGTTTTTTGGCTATAACTCCCGTATCTTAGATTTTACAAAATTTTGGATTAGTGCTATCAATTCTAACAAATTTTTAACATTTTCCTGCTTAATTTTGATCTTGATCCGAGTATAGGATCCCTCGGTTCTGATGCAGATGGATTACTTATTTTGGAGGATTTTCAATTTGGACGCTGTTTGTAATGTTTTTTTCCGAGATTTGCAATAATCATGAATTTTAACTTCTAATAATTTCTGAATCAAATAATCAAAGTGACTCTGATCATGGTAATCACGTGGGACCTTTATTTCATTTTTTACTTCATGCATTAAATATGCTATAAGATTAAGTTTATATAATTTTTGTATATTTTTATTAAAACAATTCAGCACTTTATCCACCAAATAAAATAAGTCATCACTGGGAGACTTCAATGTAGGTATTAAAATATTTGTATATGTTTTATTGATCAAGAGTAATTGCTTTTTATCCATCAAATCCACTTTATCTTTTAGTAATACTCTTTTACAATCTGAACAATCAAATTTTTCTATGCATATTTTACCTAACCAGCCAGCTAAATACACCACTGAACATTTTTCTAAAGTAACTTCTTCGTCAGAAGAATTGTCGACCACTGCCACTGAAGTTTCTGCAAAATTTAAACGAAAATTTGGAAGTTCTGTTGTTGTATGTTCATTATCTGTTATAATTTGCTGTGTTGATGTTGATGGTTTGGCATCTGTTGGTTGTTGTTTATTCTGTTGGGTGGTAACAAACATACCTTGATCGAATTCACAATTTGTGTTATCAGATTTCATTAAACTATTTAATAAATTTGATCGAAACATTGACCGTAATGATTTAGACGTTGGATTTTTATTACACCCTCCCTTTATTCTGTAAATACCAAAAAGGTTTTCAATCACATCTTGATTGAGCCTATACGTATTGATGAATTTAACATCAGTGCCTTGTGTAAATTCTTCGGTAGAAAGTTGTATAATTGCATTGATGGTATGCAGTATACCATCAAAGCATGGGGGACGGGTTAATTGTGGTGTATTCTTTTTATTATAAGTAATTTTTTTCAATTCTCTAAAATACTCTCTACCCTTAAGCAACATTTTATTAACAACTGTATTTGGATTTTTTGTAACTGCACATCTGAATGGGTTTTTATCAGATTTGTTTTTGGAGTTGAGACAATCAAATAAATCGTTACATAAATTTACAAAATCGGCAGTGTGTTGCGCAGTGCCACTCCTCAATTCTCCACTGTCAATGGCAGTTTTGATTGCAGCAGCCACCGAATTACTAAGGACTTGGGTTGCCAGCTTCACTTTCATTTTTTGAAAATTGTTGGGTCTTATGTGCACTGGTGTTAGTTTTCTTAGAGATTTACTTTTATTGTTTTTATCTATATTGTATACATTGATTATATCATTGAATGAAATCTGTTTGCCATCACATACGAAATCATTATTAATTAGATTATTCCTAATATTTTTGATCAAATGGGGAGCGTCAAAAATTGCATAAATCTTACGTTCATTTATAAAATAAAAGGGATTATCAACAGTTGCTCCCAAGTTTTTAATCACCTTAACATTTGTTGTGGCCTGATCGCAAACTGTTACTTTTGGCAGTAACCCACTATCAAATAATTTACTAATCACCGATTTAACAATTTCCCCTAGTTTTTCTGAATGAACAGGTTTGGATGATAAAAAGTATGCTACAGGCATTTTCCAATTTATATAAATCCCTCGAGCAATAAACACTAAAGCATATTTTGCTTCATTGTTACTGCGATCACCGCCACCAAAATCTTCATATCCTTCGATTAAATCATACTTGTTAGTATATTCTAAGTCAGTCATTATACTCATTTCATCAAAACATACAGCACATGCTCTCTCTTTAATCGATTTATCAGAAAACATGTTTTTTATGTTATCAAAAACTTCATCATTTACTCCGGGCAAACAGTTCGTTTCTTGTAGCCAACGCTGGATGGTCGATGGTGCAGCTAATACTATACCAGATTTAATCATAAATTTATATGCTGCAGGTGACTTATAATATAATGACATGCAAAATTTTTTCTCATCATCGGTCCATTGTTTTTTCGACTTTCTTAATTGCATTTTTGTCAATAATTTACTTGATCTACTTTTGAAAGGGTGTTTCGATAAGTCAACTAAATTTTTATTGCAAAATTTGCTTTTTAGGGATCTATTTTTAACTACTTGTCGTTTTAGTTTTTTGTGCGAATCGACCAATAATGTTTTCAACCTTTTACACTTTGGTGTATCTTTGTCCTCCTCGTTACCATGTTGTCTTTTTCTTTTCGGCGTGCTCCAACTCACTGCTTCTTTTGTTTCATCAATGGGATCTTGTAAAATACCACAAAACTGTCTTTTATTTCGGTACACCTTTTGAGGTGTAAGAACCTTTAATTCAGCTGAACCTAAAATGTACAAGATTTAAAAACCAATATTTTATTTTAGCATCGTTTAAATTACAGAGTTCCCGCTATAACGTTCCAAAAGCTTGTAGCCTATAACTAGCGGATATTCAAAACGCTTACTTAAGGCGCTTGCTTACTACTTATTATAATTTGACAAAATTAAATGAGATATCGTTATACCTCATTCGTCAAATTATAATAAGTAGTTTAAAAGTTATGAGAGAACAGATGAACATACATACATACCCACATAAGTACATACATACATACATGCCGGTCAAAAGCATAACCCTTCTTTTGCTTCGCCGTAGTCGAATAAATCATCTTAATTAACATCGGAACGACGGAAGTACCTACTACCACCTTACAGTTTTTGCCACTAAACATTGATTAACATTGCACCTTCTTAGTAATTTCTCAATCCGTAAATTTTACGTAATTAAAACATGAAGGTTTAACCACCGCTGCACCGGAGTGTACCTACTTCAGAATATTTTTTGTTCATACAAACTTTAACACTTATTTTGAAAGAGATGGGGGTTGATTTAGTGAAATCTAAAATACTCATAATTATCCCTTTATTTCTTTTCAACATTATGTGTGCTAACTTTCTGAAGAATCGGTTCACGTAATACGATTTTACATACAAATGAAACAGGGTTAATTTAACCACCCCGGTGTGTCATTTCGAAAATTCTGGTTCTTAGTGCGTGCCTACGAGTTCTAGCGCACGAGCCTACTATATTCTAACCCTATCCGTTCAGCGGTTTAGGCTGTGCGTTGATGAGTCAGTGAGTGAAAATCTCTTTTATATGTATTGATTCTTACGTCACATCACTTATTTACTATTATTTGTTTATTTATACATGTACAAAGTGTAACATAATTACCCTATAAGCAAAGGAGACGTAATCAGACCGACCATTTGAGTGGTTGGACATATTGTGCAAAGGATCAATAAATCGTTATTGAAATTTCCATACAAAAGCACAACTTTTATTATTTTAGAAATTTGCGACAACCCTAAGTATTTGTTTACTATTTGCGTAAACTCGTATACATGCATGCACACGTAGGTACCTTCCTACTGCGACGCATGCACGCACGCATGCTGTGTGTAGGTACATTTTAAGTAAAAGTTACGAGTTCATTTCATGAATGAAAACTTTGAAATCTCAAAAGTCATAGAACAAACACTGTTCGCCATGACCTGAAATACCCCCTTTCGAACTTATAGGGTAATTATGTTACACCGTGTATAATCATTATTTGTCAAAAAAATATACAAAAAGTTCATTTTCGAACTGCTGTAACTTTGTCGAGAATGACCCTGCGGATTTGATCAGAGCTAATAAAGGAATACCTACAAAAAAAGTAGGAGGTAATAGGAAATTCCAAACTTGTTTGCTTGGCGGCAAATATAGATACGGTGGTAGTAGGTAGGTACTTCCTCAGATGAGCTCTTTCACAAAGAGCACGTTCGAGTACATTAAGTCGGTCTCGGGCCGCAGCGGGCGGAGCCGGCCGCATCGCACGGACGCAAATCCGCCTGGCAATAATGCGAGCCGCTGCGGTCCGACACAGTGTGCGATTATTCATACAAATTGTATTCAAACGGATTCTTGCGCTCTGCTCCAACACACTACAGCCGGCATAATGTGCACGAACCTTATAGCGCGTGCAGACTATTGCCGAAGTGGGCAGGGACTTGGGCAGGGACTTGGGCAGGGAAGTGGGCAGTAGGGTGGGTCGATTTGAATGAAAATTTTTTGTTTTTGTTTTTTTGCTGATGGGTTAGGTCTCAAAAGTTGCAGAATGACAGGAACAATAAAATGCAATAATTAGTTTTTTTAACTAATATAACTTATAGCCCTCTACCTGCGTTCGAAATTTCGGAAATCTTGATATTTTCTAATGAAAGTTAAGTGAACAAAAAATAAAAATTAAACAATTTATTTCCAAATACAATACGTTTTATTATTAATAAAACATTGTTTAACAATATTTAGAAAAGAGAGTATCATTTTAATTGACTTATTGTGGTGAAAAATGTATGTCAATATGAGGAAAATCTCCGATTTTTGCATCTAAATTCAGCCTTATAATCAAAGGATGGCATTAAAGTTCTAGACTGAATTTTCATACGGATAAGATCGTCGCGCGCCTTTTCTCCTGCTACTGTGATAGAAACTTCAGTGACTAGCTTCACACAACGCTCAAAAGCTTGGGTGTGACAGGGAAATTTGGAAAATTCTAAACTTATGTTAATTTTATCACGCAACATTTGCAGCAAAGTTGAATCTGAAATCCTGTAAAACATAGGAGGTGAGGTCACTAATAACTCTTTCCAATGAATCATTTCAATGTAATTGTTCGCACTGAAGTTTCATTGCGGTATTTTAAATGTTCTTATTTTAATGGGCGATTCTTTTCGAGCTTTAATTATACGCCTCAGGGCCAATTCCCTCACCAATTTTATGTCATGTGTTATCATGGCTAACAAAAGATTTTCAGGGTGAGCAAAGAATGCATTTCGTTGGATCACGAGATCTATAGCTGACCTAGCTTCCTGTGATAAGCATCTCGAGTACTGCATCAGGTTGAAAAGATGTTTGGGCCCCATTTCACAAGAAGAATGACGTTTGACGCCAACTTTGGCAGACTTACGGTGTTGTATTTTGCAATGGTTTTTTGCACTGCAGCTGATGTGGACGGTACTGGTTCTCTGTCACTAATAGAGTCTGTTATCTCTCTACTCGAATAATGAATTTTCCGCGTTGCACTTGAAACTTTATGGTGGTCATTTTCCGTCATGCGAACTTTCATACGCCTTTCAAATGCTCGCTGCATTTTTTGGGTTGCGTGATGATCAAGGCTACCTATCATCATTTTTCTGTTGGTCATTTGGTCTAACAGGAAAGACCGCTCAATAATAGGAACCTTCTCATCCCTAGAACAGGTGCAGGAATCGAAGCGACTACATTTACAAGCCGCGATATCAAAGAGACTTTTCACAGCAGTTTGTTGAAAAGTTTCAACTTTTTCCTCATATGAACCAGTTCGTTTTTGTTTGGGATAGCGAATAAGCTTTAAATATTCATCATAATACCTCTTAAACAAGTCCTTAGTGCGTTTAGTGCTCACAGTCGGAATCGAAGCAGAAGTCCAGATCTTTTCGATCTCGCGGCAGACAGAGGCGAGAACCTCGGTAACAGATGGCTGTTTTCCGTTTTTTTTTTCTTGTAAATCATGTCGTACATACAAAATGGACTTAAACACATCACTTACAATAGGTAATACATAAGCAGATAATACACTGGGTGTCCCAAAGATAGAACAATTCACGTCACTTCGAGTTTTTAACGCTTTTGAACTCATTTTGAGAAAATACGTATTTGACCCACACGCAAGGCCAATTTTACTTCTAATTAACTAGAAATATAGTCCAAATGAGCTTTTTATAACGCGAGACAATATAAATTATGCAAAAACTTTCAAAACAAAACAAAAGTAATAATGGTTTTCCCGCGTCAAAGCCACGCGTGCACTGCGAAAATCTAGGAATTTTGGTGTTATGCAAGTGTGTCTATCTCGCTATCTAATGAGTGCACAAAGCGGCAACTTCGCCTATTACTTGATAGATTAATACCATGTTACATAAAAGTACAATTCAGGCACTGAAAGTGATATTACGTATGATTAAATCAAATAGAAAGTGGAGTTGAAAATTAGCTTTTTTTGTTTTATTTAGGTATCGGTAGAGGGCTAAAAGTTATATGCAATAATTTTTTTGTTAATTACTTATTAACTACCATCACCTAATGCAACTTTTGAGACCTACCCATACTTAGTTTTCGAAATTTGAAAAAATCGACCCACCCTAGTGGGCAGGGAAGTGGCGTGAACACGAACATGCCGCTGTCCCGTCTCCCTGCCCAAGTTCATGCCCTAGCTCCGTGAGAATAAAGGCGATGTTGCTGCGGCAATCAATCCGGAATTAATCGCGGCATGCCACTTACCTGCCCAAGTCCCTGCCCACTTCGGCATAGTGTGATCGCGCTATTAAAGCTACCTACTGCTTTGGAAACATCACAAGATCTCAGTTCGGAGCGAACTACTAATGTAGGTAGTAGGTAGGAACCTGCTGCTACCTACCTGGTGAGGGAGTCTGCAAGCGATTTGGTGTAATAACGGTCCGATATGGTTCTGGTACTGCAGTTCTTCGTAGTGTTGTTCTGATTCCATTACAACGTACATGTTTAACATCGAAATGGTCAACACATACATATCTTGACCGCAAGTTTTCAGGAGGCAAATAAGCAATGGTCATATTACCTAGAATGATAAACAGAAAGTACCTGTAAGTAGGTATACCTGCCTAGATAGATTATGCAGTTATAAGTCTGCGAAAGTAAGTAGGCTACCTCAATGAATATTATGCTTACCACAATTAGTCAGCCATTCTGTCAAGCGACTTGGCTGATTCCATGGAAATCTGAACATCGACTTCTGCTCTGAAGTGCTTGCACATCTAAAATACGAGCACTTGTGTGGAGGCATTTTAGGGTTCGGTTCGATTAGACTAGTGTCTTATTTTAGTGTTAGGTAGGTACCTTCGAAGGTAAACTTTCGGAAAAGAGGAATTTGAAACTAAATATTGCTAGGCCTACTTATAATTATCCGTTTGATCAAAGCGTTTGATAGGTACCTATCAAACGGAAGGTAATGTCACAGATTATAATTTACGATACTAGTAATATAAACCCCGACCAAGAGACCACGATTGACCTTGTTTTATGTACCTACGATTTCAATTTTATTTAGGTACGTTACTAAACAGAATTGACCCGTGTAGCTGCATGTTTTTTTTATGTTTGCGAATGTGTACCTTATTGCAGAGCCATCTATCAATGGAATTACAAAAATGAAATGGAGAGTAAAGTGTGCTTTTTCAACGTAGTACCACTTTTTGTCACCAGAAGAACTACGACATCATAAAATTTTACAAAATTCGTTATAATGCGATTTATGAGTCAATGTTTGATTTAAACATGTTGATTATATTTTTTTCAAGTTAGATTGGTAAAATTTTTGATGTAATTTTGTGAAATTCACCATGTTAAAACTCAATTGATACAGGTTACGCCATCTATTGAGACGTAATTAGAACTATATTTTCTTTGTTCTGAATGGGACCCCATGGTATTGCTATTCAGCGCAGTAATGCAGCCAGTGTCTTAGGCACGCTTCCGATTGCTACTGATTTGGAACAGTTGAGCTATCTATAAATCGTTTGCAACAGTTTGTAGATAGCTCAACTGTTTCATGTGTATATTGTAAATACTGTATTAATTGTAATTTTCTTTGCGAATAAACTTTTTACTTAAGGCGAAGGGTAAAGTCAGAAAACCTTCTCGCTCGCACATTTCAACATTTTTGAAGATATAATATAATTAAATGTTATTGTGTGAAATTGCAGAGCTTCAGAGTCGAGAGAATAACAATGCAAAAATTTTCCAACCAAAAAATGTGCACTTTAATTTATCGCATTGGTATAAATTTTTTGGTCGGAAAACTTGTTTGGATCAATGTGATATCAATGTGATATTTGAACCTTTGCATTGTTATTCTCTCGATCCCTGAAGCTGTGCAATTTCACATAATTACATTTAGTTATATTATATTGACAGGCGTCATAGCTCAGTTGGTAGTAGCTCTGCCTTCCGTGCTGTGGGTAGTGGGTTCGATCCCCACCGAGAGCAAACATTTCTGTGTTGCAAACATAGATGTTTTTTCTGTGTCTGGGGGTTACTATTTATTATAAGTATGTATTTAGAATAAAAAAAGTATCCAAGTATTCTATCAGCAGTCTAGTTCCCATAGTACAAGCTTTGCTTAGTTTGGGACTAGAAGACGTTGTGTTAAATGTCCATGAATAGTTAGTAGTTCATCATCCATCATCATCCACAGCCTGACTTCACCCACTGCTGGATATAGGCCTCTCTTTTGATGTACCACTCCTTACGATCCCGTGCCAGTCTCATCCAATTTTTGCCCGCTATGACTGCGATATCGTCTGCCCATCTTGCTGCAGGACGACCGACATTTCTATAACCGGTTCTTGGACGCCATTCAGTTAGCGCCTTACTCCACCTGTCATCACCTCGCCTTGCCAAGTGTCCCGCCCAACTCCATTTTAGTTCCGTTATGCGATTCCCAACGTCTTTGACCTTTGTTCGACTTCGAATCGTGACGTTGGGAACACGGTCTATAAGCATTAGTAGTTAGTTAGTAGTTATTTATATCTTCAAAAATGTTGAAATGTGCGAGCGAGAAGGCTGTCTGAATTTAACCTACGCCTTCAAAAAATAAAATTGATATATAATTATTTATTGAATTACCTCAATGGTGCTGGTGATGGCGGCGTTTCAGATTCAACAGCCACGCTAACGGAACGCATTTCGTACGCGCGACGACGATCCGCTATCGATTGATTACCGCTGCAATAACATAACGATCTCACGCTCTCAAACTTATAATCATAATCATAATATTTATTTGCAAAAAATGTAGGTACAATAGTTGTTATAAATATATTAGGATGAGTGCCGTTCCTTACATTCTGCCTCGTCAAGGCGTGCAAAATTTTAATACACAGTAATTTATTGAAAGATATGTCATTAACAAATAAAATACAAATAATAATCATAATAATAATATAGGTAAAATGTCAACAATCTTAATTAAGTTTTATTATCTAAGTATTCCTTATACCATCCATCTGTGTATCTATTCCCCCCTATGTATTATATGTATTTACAAAAAAAAATATGTATATAAGTATTATATGAGCAGTCTAGTTCCCATAGTACAAGCTCTGCTTAGTTTGAGACTAGAGGGTGTTGTGTGTAATGTCCAAAGATATTTATTTGCCATGACAGGCGTCATGGCTCAGTCGGTAGTAGCTCTGCCTTCCGTGCTGTGGGTCGTGGGTTCGATCCCCACCGAGAACATACATTTGTGTGTGGCAAACACAGATGTTTGTTCTGTGTCTGGGTGTTTCTGTGTTATAAGTATGTATTTACAAAAAAAAATGTACCTATTGTATGTATTCTATCAGCAATCTAGTTTCCATAGTACAAGCTTTGCTTAGTTTGGGACTAGAGAGCGTTGTGTTAAGTGTCCGTGAATATTTATTTAATATTATTTATTTATTATCTTTTTTTAATCCGGTTTTTATTTTATACTAGCTTCCGCATGCGACTTCGTCCGCGTATCCGTTTGATCGTATTGATTTTCTAGGATAAAAAGTAGATTCAGGTTATGAACTGTATTTATTCCAAGTTACATCCACATCGGACCAGCAGTTGCAGCGTGCTTGAAACACAAACATCTAAACATACAAACTTTTAAAATTTGACATCCTACTATAATTTATAAACGCGAAAGTTTGTGAGGATGTATGGATGGATGTATGAATGTTTATTACTCTCTCACGCAAAAACTACTGATCCAATTTGGATGAAATTTGCAATATATATTATCCGTGACCTGGATTAACACATAGGCTACTTTTCATCTCAGAAAATCAACGTAATCCAACGTACCGCGAACGAAGACGTGGGCGGAACTTAGTTAGCAAGCTAGCTAGTAGTTAATGGAGTTAAAGTCGAGGTTTTAAAAAAATCTACGTAATTACTAACATTGATAGGGTTACTTACTCTGTGCTCTCAAACATCTTCCGCCTCTCAGCAGTGCTTGGAGTTTTCGGTCTGTATCCAGAATCTGACGAGTTCACTTCTTCTTCCAAACTAGTGTCAGATTTACCGTTCGTGTACTCATCTGTTGAAGAAGTGTTTTGTTTGAAATCTACGCTTCACTTGCGAACGAACACGGACACTGGACAGATTTCAAAAAACTCTGTGTTTTTTTCATACTAATCTTCAGATTATTTCAGATTTTTTTTTTAAGCACAGGATAAAAAAAACAGCTCAGCAGTAAGAAACTCGATATTTCCTTGATATAACTGATTATTTCTTTTCATTTTTTTTATGGATTAGTGGTATGTAATCAACGTAGATTGGCACTCTAACCTTTCAAAGTGTTTGATGATCCACCTAAACCTATTTTATATTTTCCTAAACCAACCTAATTTGATAGCACTAAAATTGTTGCCATATTTTTCTAATGAACTGAAACAACAAAGACAGCTATCATTTTAGATCTGTCCAATTAGTTTAATTTAGAAAAATGCATTAACAGAATCGGGCCCATAGTATACTTAACTAAAAAATGCGCTCACACTCTCTTCCTAATACAATTGCACCGTTTATCAGAGGGCCAATGCAATCCTACTAATATTATAAACGCGAAAGTTTGTAAGGATGGATGGATGGATGGATGGATGGATGGATGGATGGATGGATGGATGGATGGATGGATGGATGGATGGATGGATGGCTGTTTGTCACTCTTTCACGTAAAAACTACTGATCCGATTTGGATGAAAGTTGGAATATATTTTATATTGTCCGTGACCTGGATTAACACATAGGCTACTTTTTATCCCGGAAAATCAACGGGATCCAACGGGACGCGAACGAAGCCGCGAGCGGAAGCTAGTGTCTGTATAGAATGTCGGGCGTATTATTGGTCAAGAATACCTTTATTAGGTGCTTCAACATCACTAGTAGGCGATAGCGACTTGTCCTTCTCTTCAGAAGCATCCCTCACGAGCGGAGTTGTTATCGGCGTTGTGGCCGCAACGGAAATCGGAGATGTCGCTGCAAATATACAAAAAAATATTTTACATCTCTCATATTCGGTAAGTAGGTCCTTATTACCCCCAAATGGAGCTTGTAGGTGACCAATTAGCGCTTTAGGGTAATAATGTAGCTAGAAAAGCCCTAGGGCGGTAAGTAATTAAAAAAAAACACATCACTCTTTCAAAAAGTTCGCGTACATCTAACCATCATACTGGCAATAGACATCATGCATTCAAAATTGTTCTCATTTCACTATAAATTTTTATTCTTGTTATGCCGGTTTTTTTCTACTTACCTCACAATAGAGATGTAAAGCAGAGTAGTTAGCTCGGGTGTAAGCATCAATTGTACCCTCGAACTATAAATATCTCGGGCTGCAATTGATGCCTTACAGCCCTTGGCTACTAATCTACTATAAAGACATTTCACACAACGCGTTCTAGTCCCAAACTACGCAGAGCTTGTATTATGGGAACTAGATTGCTGATAGAATACATAAACACCGTGTATCTACAATGGCGACATTAAATTGACACACGGGTAGAGCTACTAATTAGTATTCATAAAAAAAAATTAAGTACAGTCAGCTGCACTAAAATGTGTACGATTCGTAACTTTGAAAATAGTGTCACCGTATTGCAATAGACATTTACAGGATAAAAAATAAAAATTTATGAATAATTTTACTTATTTATTTAGTATTGGGACCGTCAAAGTCCATAACAATGCTGCGGCCCTACATTGAAAATTACGAATTGTACACATTTTAGTGCAGCTGACTGTACTTTAATAATTTTTTTATGAATACTAATATGTAGCTCTACCCGTGTGTCAATTTAATGTCGCCATTGTAGATACACGCTGTATAATGTACTGTTTTTATATACTAAATCCCTTAAACCAATATACTCCAAGTTTCATCCAAGTCGGATCAATGGGATAATAGTACTGGGATGGGATGTGATGGAATGGGATAATATTACTGGAATGGAATGGGATAATATTACTGGAATGGAATGGAATAATAATAGTGGGATGGAATGGGATAATAGTAGAGGGATGGAATGGGTTAATAGTAATGGGATGGGATGTGATGGAATGGGATAATATTAATATAATTCAATTAAATACGCAAGAGCACATTGGTCTGTGAGCCCGTAACCACAAGTTACTGGAATTTATATTACTGGAATGGAATGGGATAATAGTAGTGGGACGGGATGGAATGGAATAATAGTAGTGGGATGGGATGGAATGAGACAATAGTATTTTGAGGGGATGGGATAATAGTAGTGGGATGGGATGGGATGCGACTTTGGTATTGCTATGTTTATTTTCAATATACCTGATTCAGATTTAGGCAAGCCGGGTACAGAGGGCACTGAGAAAACCTTGTCGAACGAAAACTCATCGCTGCCTTGCGTTGTGGAGAATGGTTTTGGGCCAAGGCGAGGCTGCAAATAAAATGGTAATGTTAAAACACTTACATTTGTTTTTTATTGCCCAAAATCACTAGAAACTGTGTACACATAATATTTGCCTGCATCGTAAATGTTATCACAGAAATTGTTAAAACTACTTGCTTGGGTGATACGAGTTTTCGGCTGAGATATGACGTCATCTCTTTAGTACACTAGTCTCTCCGATCCTGCGCGAGTCTTCTGCACTGCTGACCAACTACGGCTATAAAGTACGTCATTCCTATTAGATTAAAATCTCTGACGAACTGAGTTCAACTGAGTTATAAGGCGCCTTATGAATCTGGACGCTGCTGTTCAAAATAAAATATTGCTATGTTTACTAATACATAAAATACACAGCACATTTTAATTTTTTAGCATAAATAAAACAAACAAAACAAAAACATATATTTTTAACTATATCATATTGGTCTTATAAAGCTGCTCTTGCTAAAACGGCTGGTAAATCTGTTGTCATCTCTTTTTGTTGTCAAAATAACAGTGACAGCATTTTTTAAAGACTCATTTTACCACACGACTTTACTACCATAACTACCGCATTTACACATTTGCCATCTCTAGAATCCTTAGCCGGAATCAAACAAAAATAAACAACCATCCTCTAGAATGTGCTCTTTTCTTAGCCGGAATCAAACCTAAAAACAATAAAATACACCTTAGACAAATCTACAATAGTATATAATGCAACTAGTAAATAAAAGACGGATATAAAGCGAGGGCGTTGAATGAATCACGAGCAAGTGAAGGATTCTAACGACTGAATCACGACCGTAGGGAGTGATTCATGATGATTAGAATCCTGAACGACGTGAGTGGTTCATGGCCCTCGGTATAAATCCGTTTTATTCAAGAGTGGCATACTATACTTTATACCATGACTACGAGAAAAAGAAAGATTGGAGGTTGTATAGCCAATGCTATACAACCTCCTTGCGCAAAAACAATAAATAGATGGAGGTCAAATATATTACTGTGTTCTAAATTCAAAGACCAAAACAGTGAGTAAAAGTGCTTTCTATTCACTGTTTTCAGTGAATAAAATAAGCTTTTTAGAGGGGGAATGGTATAAAAGTACCTTATACCCCGAGCTGGTGGTCCTAGGCTTAGGTTTCGGGGCTTCGTCGTCCACAGCGCCGCCTTCAGATATAGAGGAACGCGGCAATGGCTTCGGCGCCGTCACTTGAGATCCATTCACAATACTGCCACTTCTAGACAAGTTACATTCGTTGGACTCCGAGCTGTTTGTTTTTTCAATATTCCGATCTGTTCTATTTTCTTCGACTTTCCCTTCGAATTTTTCTGGATAATCGTCTCCATCGTTCTCACTGTCGTGGTCATTTTTCTTGTGAAATCCGTTGGTTTCTTTTGCTGGATCTTTTTGCTTCTCCATGCCTTTGATGAGGTCTTTCACGTTGACAAAGTCGATGCGATCTTCGTCTTTTTCGATGGGTTTTTCTATGGTCTTCGGTTTATCTTCGGTTAGGACTGGTATTGGTTTTTTGGTGTCGGTTTTCTTCAGTGGTTTCATAGAAAGAATGCTCTTGACCACCTCTTCTAAGTTTCCGCGGTGTATCTAGAAAAGGAATTTTATTTTTTTGTTAAATTAGAATAAATTCAGTCTAGTGATCTATAATCAATTCAGAAACATTTATCATGCAAAAACTACTCTTAATATTTTGACAGGCAAATAAACCAAAGTTAGTTTTAACAAAAAAAATAATAGTAATAACCAATAAGCATAAATCTAATATGGCGCATAAAATAACATATTAATTTACTTACTTCTTTTAAACCACGTTCACCCACTAACTAATAAAAACTACGCAGCAACACACAAAATAAAAATAAAACACCACAAAAACAAAAAAAAAACAGCAAAATAAAAAAAACGCAAATAAGACAATAAAATCATTCACGCAAGTTTTGATAATCATCATAATAAATAACTAAATAAACCAGAGGCCTAAACTAGCGTAAATAATCGCTAAAAAAAACCCCCCAAACACCAGTTACAGAAAGAAACACTAAAAATTGACTTTTTTAGCGTCTAACAAATAATTCCGCAATCAACTTTACTAAAATATCCTAGATTTGCATGCACTGAGGTAAACCACAGTCAACTTAAACATACTATATAAAAAACCACTTTTTTATTTACTTATGATCTGAGAGCGAAGTCTGAGCCCCGAGATTTCTTTTACAAAATCGAGGAACAAAAATGCAGTTTTTGTATAGAGGTCGATTATGAAAAAATCGTCGATTCCTGATAACCGCTTATCGTGCGTGACTTCATACAAAAACCTAATTTTCTAAAAGAAACCACAAACTCGTTGAATTCAGAATAGTTGGCTCACCTGAGTGGAGTTATTCTCGTTAGGGTTGAGTGAGATGTTAGGCAGAGGATGGTCCAGTTTGTCGAGCCACATCGGTGCACTCAGGTATGTGACCGCTCCGGCTGTCTCGGGGTAAAGGTCTGCGTGGTAATCACGGTAGCTCTGTAATATCATCAATATATTATATATATATAAAACTGCTAACTATAAAAATGCTGGAACATTGCTGTCATAAACTCAAAGTCCTTCTCCGTTACTTTCAAGAGTTGGGCTGGTTGGGGTGAGGTCAGCAGGGGGACAATGCACAATACACCCCAACGCGGAATGTCAGTGCAGATATCATTGCCCCACGACGAATTAAAATTAGATATATATATATATATTATATAAAACTCTTTTGAAGCTAACTGAGAATCAACTAACAGCCTAAACTATAAGTCCTAGAGGCATGAAATTTGGAGGGTAGTATTCTTTAGTGTAGGGGTGCACTAAGAAAGGAATTTTGAAAAGTCGCTCCCTAAGGGGTCTAGAACGCGAGCAACGCCTGTATGATGGCTAGTACAAGATATTGGTCAATTGACTCAAAGTGAAATCAAAATGAATTGAAAATTTATTTACTTTTAACATAAAAAATGTTACAAAATGGGTAGTATTTGAATGCATACGATCCCGAACTAGTATAAACTGTGTTTCGGGAATCAACTCATTTAACTCGAATCAACTCATTCTAAATGAACATTTTGATTAAAAAATAAGTATAATATAAGTACATCCGCCCGCGACTTTGATCGCGTCTCGTTGAATTCTGTTGATTTTCGGGGATAAAAAATCCAGGTTTCATCCAAATCGGACGAGTAGTTTTTGTGTGAAAGAGGAGCAAACATACATACATCCTCACAAACTTTAGCGTTTATAATATTAGTAGGAAACGATTTTATCAGTAATCAAGTTTGCATAGTAAGAAGATTTCCTTAGTTTAGGACTAGAGGGCGTTGTGTGAAATGTCCACGAATGTTTTTTTTTTGTTTATTTTTATTTTACTGATTAGTTCATGACGATGTCTTAAAGAGTTTCTTAAAGATTTCTTTTTTTAAAGTTGTAGAAATAACCTATTTTTATTCAATTCAAAGATCGGCTTACCTTTCTAGGCACCTGGTACATAATAGGCACGACAGTGGAGCTAGCTAGTTGTAGCACGCGGTTCACCTCGCCTTCCATCACTCGCAGAGCCCGCTTTGGTACTAAACAAGCACCTTTGGTTTGTTCACCTGTTTAAACAATGGTAGCATGTATCAGTTGATATAATACTACCAAATTCATAAAGAAGCTAAATATACGCTGATAGTCAATAGTCAATCTCCACCGACTACCTAAGTTAAGCAACGTTCTGCGTCACTGTTTGGATGGGTGACTATTAGTAGCATTTATATTTCAACGCTTCCCTGCTTCGGGACGTTAAACTGTCGGTTTGAATTCTATGGATTAACACATAGGCTATCTCTGAGGGGACAGCCAATGTGTTATTCCAGGTCACGCACAATATATATTCCAAATTTCATCGAAATTGGATCAGTAGTGTTTGCGTGAAAGAGGAACAAACATACATACATCCGTACGTACATCCTCGCAAACTTTCGCATTTATAATACTAAATAGGATTTTGTTTACCAGAATGCCGAAGCCCTTCTATCAAATAGGGCTCCCGATCAGTAAGCTCCATATAAAGTATCGTGGTGTCTCCCTTTCCTGCCAGGAACAGCATATTGGTGTCGGGGTCATAGAGCGGCATCAGGACGCCGGTAGAACAGTCCAGTTCCAATGTCTTCTGAGTTTGGGCGAGGTTGCGGACGTCACGAATCATTATTTGACGGAGGCGTGCTGAGTCGAAACCTGGTGGGACAAGTGTAAGATATAGAATATACTTAACTGCGATCAATATATTTTTGATAAAAAATTAGTAATGATAGAGGAGAATGGAAGAAAAGAACATGTTGTGCCGACCCCACCTAGTGGGATAAGGGCAGGAAGAAGAAGAAGAATATATTTTTGATAAAATTACATTATACTAGCGGTCCGTCCCGGGTTCGCACGGGTATTTAAGAAAAAATTCTTAGATATTTTTTTTACACCTTGAGTTTCATTATTGGAGTTTTAGTAAGGATCCCAAAATTCTTTGAAAATATAATGTTGCCTATGTCAACCGGGGATAGTGTAGCTTCCCAATGGTGAAAGAACTTTTTAAATCGGTCTAGTAGTTTCGGAGATTATTCAATGCAAACAAAAAAGCAATCAAATCATTTTTCTTTATTATTATTAGTACAGATAATAATATATTTTAGATAAAATTTCATAATATACGGTGTTTGATTGCTAGTTGTCTGGAAAAAGACAGGCCAGCAATTATTATTGAACTAGATCCCTTCAAAACTTATTACACTTACCAGTGGTCAGTATCCTATCCTGGTCTCCAAGCCACACAACTCTGCTATCCTTGATGTTCTGATGGCTGTTAGCTACATCCAGCACAGGAGTAGGGACCCTGGGATCCAGGATACGCAGTTTCTTATCCTTGCACTGGGTGGCGAGAAGTTTGCCGTCCCTTTTCCAGGATGTTGACTGAATCACTTCTGGGTGATCTCGGTTTACTGATGATGGGAAAAATGTATCATTCTTTACTAAATTTCTGCTAGGGGCTTCTTGTAAATTTAACCAGACACATAGACCATGTCATCAGAGGCCACGCTTAATGTGGCAATGACAAAGTCGAAAAGCTTTTATTCCATAAAATCTCACTGATCACTTTGAATCGTAATTAGTATGATTAGGTATTTTGTATGATTAGGTATGACTACATTTTTTTATTGATTGAGTCAAAACTAGTTAGTCCCAAGCTTGTTTGTCTTCTAAATAATCAGATATTTTATAGGGTGCTTTTAAAAAACACAGTTGTTATACACGGTGTAACATAAATACCCTATAAGTCCGAAAGGGGGATATTTTACAGGCCATGGCGAACAGTGCTTGTTCTACGACTTTTGAGATTTCGAAGTTTTTCATTCATTAAATGAGCTCGTAACTTTTACTTAAAATGTATATACACACAACTAACGTGTGCGTGCGACGCGGTAGAAGGGTACCTACGTATGCATGCGTGTGTACGGGTTTACGCAAATAATAAACAAACACTTAGGGTTGTCGCGAATTTCTAAATTAATAAAAGTTGTACTTTTGTATGAAAATTTCATTTACGATTTATTCACCCTTTGCACAGGTCCAAGCACTCAGGTGGTCGGTTTGATTACGCCCCCTTCGGGCTTATAGGGTAATTATAAATAAATAAATAAAATTTGTTTATTGCAGGCAATGTAGGTAACCAAAATTTATAGACAGACCCATATAATTATGTTATACCTTGTATACAAATAAGCCTTGAGACTTACCAAAAGCTTCCTTCTGTGTGGTCAAGTCCCACAAAGCTAGCTCGTGCCCGGAAGCCACATGGATCAAACCATCAGCAACGGGATGGAATCCCACGTTCTCTACTCGTCTCTGCTTGTGGTATAGAGAGCATTCTGGAGTAGAGAGTGACTCCTTCAGACCATCCGAGGGGATGTGCCACACTTTCACCTGGAGAGGGAATAAATGAAATAATTTAATCTAATGTGATACTAAAGTATACTTATAAAAATTACGGTAGTGCAGTCTCGATTTTTTCAGGAATGTTTGCTAAAAATTGTGTTTGAAAATTTTTGTACAAGGAAAAATGTTTTTCACAAAGCCAGCGGCGTTTATCGTGACTTCATATCAACACTCTAACCACTATATTCATAATCAGAGTCTGAAAAGTCCTGGAAAACTATTCAAAAAGCATTCACCAGCCTACATAATTCATGATTTCGAGGGTAATCCCCAATTATCCCCCAAACACAGTACCCTGATACAAATGTTGTCATTTATTGAACTATCAGTGTAAATAAAACACAACTTTTAAATATGGTCAACAAACTAATCAACAACTGATTAGTTTATCAGTAATATACAACTTGTTTATCTATGCACTTTGTACAATAATAATTAGGAACTATAACTTTGACCCATTAAGAATGCAGTTATTATTACAGGGAAAATGGTTTTAATACTGCAATAAAACACTTTGTATGGATTATGGATTATCTATGTTTATCATCCTCTAAACTAAAATGATGGTATAGTATAGGTGCTGGGCAAGCCTACTCCATCTAAACATTGTCCCAGGCACTACAGTGTCCCTTTGAGTGTAGGCATAGATTGTTATTTGTTTGTTTTAAAAGGTCTTTATTTATCTTAATAAATATAAAAGTAACATAGCTAAACACAGTTTAGTACACTACAAACCTAGTATTTTAGTATAACTCGACAGGCTATACCGCCTCTAAAAGTTATTTAACAAAACTACTATTTATGAGTTATTAACTACTTGCTAAATCGTAAATTTAGAAAAATAGTTGGTACCTACTAATAGCTTAGATTTACATTTTATGAACACTTTGTTAACTGCGCATTTATTAATAAAAAAAAACATAGATTGCTTGACGATGCATAAATAATCTTAAAAAGGCCTATGTTCCATAGCTATTTGAATATTATATTGCAGCCATCACAGGTCAGCCGGTATAGCTGTGCCATCCATGCTTTGGGTCATGGGTTTCATCCCCATCAAGAATAATCATATGTGTGTGCTAAATATTCATGTTTTTTCTGTGCCTGGGTGTTACTATGTATTATGTATTTACAAAAAAACATGAATATAAGTATTCTATCAGCAATCTAGCTCCCATAGGCTGGAATACTACTTAAAACACATAATTTAGTACAGTAAGTTTAGTAAATATAAGTACCCATATAGGTACTTGTCTCAGACAGATAATTGTTATCTGATCCAAGTCATCAGCGGAGTAGGGTACTGGTGTCCCGTGGCACATGTTTATCAAACCTATTTCAGGCACCAGTCTCTCACAAAACAGGTCCACTTAAAATCAATAGCATGTCCGTACCTACTGTCTCCTAATACGTACCTACTTAAGTTTACCTATCTGCCTCTGTTTGTTCTACCTTGTTTTATAGAGAGAAAATAAACGATTTATTTATTATTATTATACTGAAACATCATTCAAATTTAAGCACCACTTCAAATTGCTCTGCCTCTCTTTGACATTACTTATTTGTAAGAGATGGCAATAATTTAAGCGTGAACTTAAATTGAGTGGCGTTTGAGTATTCGACCAATAGTACAATACTACCATAGTAGGTGCCAAATAACACCGCAATACGGGTCATTCACCCACCTTCAAAACGATGTCACAAAATTCAATTTATGAATGGCTAATTCTGTCGCTTTCCATACAAACCTGTTGCTAAGACGGTAATCGCTCGAATCTCGTAGTACTGTTTGTTTACCATTCATAAATTGAATTTTGCGACATCGTTTTGAAGGTGGGTGAATGACCTGTATCGCGGTGTTATTTGGCACCTAATATAGTTTAGTAGCTTATGCTGATATGCACAATATAGGACTGTGTAACTGAAATATGGATTAATATTTTTAAAGAACATTAGTAGATCACCTAACTTTGATACAATGATGAACAACAATATAAATGCAAATTGGAAAGAAATTGGCATCATATAAAGATAAAAGAAGAAGATAAAAGATAAAAGAAAGATAAAAGTACTCAACCCGCCAAGGAAAGATTGGATAAATGGAAAAGTTAGCTCAGTAATAGAAGAAAGAAATGCAGCATGGAGAAGAACACTTGATAACCCAGACGATAAGACAGTAAAGAAGCAATTCCTAGATACAAGAAGGAAAACAATCAACATGATTAATGTAACAAAAAGTGAATACTACCACAAAGCTTTTAAAGAGTGCAAAGAAAAACCAATGAAAATGTGGAAACTAATAAATGAGCTATCGTGTAATAAAATTAGAGAGAACAGTATATCTTTCAAACTTAAAATCGAATCAGAACTCATAACGGACGAACAAAAAATATGTGACCATTTTAATAATTTTTTCTCAACTATAGGATCTGTATTGGCTAAACAAATAGCAGAAAAGTATCACAATAATACAACAACACAAAATAAAAACCAATGCCCGAAATTAAACAGTCTAAAACCTACCACAATAGATGAAATATATAAAATAATCGACAACTTAAAAATAAACTGTAGCTCTGGAATAGACGGAATAAGCACAAGAATAATTAAAAGCGCTAAAAATATTATTGGAAAAGACCTAATGAACTGTATAAATAAATGTCTTGAACAGGGTGTCTTTCCGGACTCACTTAAAATTGCCAAAGTAAGTCCAATTTTTAAATCAGGCGATAAAACAGACCCGGGTAACTACCGTCCCATTTCAGTGCTGCCCGTGATCTCCAAAATTTTCGAAAAGGTCATTTATGTTCGACTAATCGAACATCTTGACTCTATCAACTTTCTATTTAAAGGTCAATACGGCTTTCGGTCCAAATCAAACACCTTATCTGCCACAATTGATCTCATTACTACAATAAAGACAAAAATTGACGAGAAACAACTAGCGTTGGGTGTTTTCATCGATCTAAAGAAAGCATTCGATACAGTCAGTCATTCTCTCCTTATTGATAAATTAAACAAAACTGCCGGGATCACAGGTACTGCGCTGGAAATATTCAAATCATACTTAACTAACCGCTATCAAATCGTTAAAATCGGCCAATACAAAAGTGACCCTAAGCCGGTAACATGCGGTGTTCCTCAGGGTTCAATTCTGGGACCACTATTATTTTTAATTTACATCAATAACGCCCATGAATTGAGCCTGCAGGGGAACATAACACTGTATGCTGATGACACCTGTTTGTTTTATTTTGGTGGGAAAATGCGGACTATGGCCCAACACGCTCAAAATGACCTAAATATTTTACAAGATTGGTTTCTGAGTAATCTTCTAACTATCAACGAGAATAAAACTAAGTACATCATATTTTCTGCAAAAAATAAAAAAATTGATGACTACCAACCACTGACTATTAACGATGTAATACTTCAAAGTACCGAGGAAGAAAAGTATCTTGGTCTTATTCTAGACAGTAAACTAACATGGAAACCACACATACAAAAAATAACTAGTAAAATACGCAGCCTAACTGGGGTCTTACGAAGTACCATCCGCTGCCTTCCCATAAAGGCTCGCTACATAATTTATAATTCTCTTGTAAAACCCCATCTAGACTACCTCATAGAAATATGGGGATCAGCTGCTAAGACGAATTTAAAAAATATACAAACTGCTCAAAATAAAATAGTAAAACTTCTTTTTAACTACAACTATCTAACAAGATCAGGAACTGTATACAAGGAATCTAAGCTTTTAAATATAACACAAAACTATATGTACAACACGTGTATTTTAATTAGAAAAATAATAACTAAAGACATTCATTGCCAAATCACTTTCACTAAAAGATCACAAATACAGAGAAAAATTACAAGACAAGCCAATTATTTAATACTGCGCAGCCCCAGAACAAACTACGGGAAAAGCAATATCTTGTATGAAGGGGCGCGTATGTACAATAAACTACCAACTGATATCAAAGATGCCAAATCGTCAACGACTTTTAAAAAATATTTAAAAGTGTACATTACCCAAAATGTTATGGTGTGACTGCATGCTAACCGTATAAATATAAAATAAGAAAAATAGTAAGAATATTCAATACTTTTTAAAAGATGAATAGAATGAGTTATTTTAACCTAATTATTTACAATTTTAACTAAATTATTTACTAAAAAAAAAAAAAAAAAAAAAATTGTAGTGTTAAACTTAACGCTAATATTTCATTAAATATTAAGTTGTATAAGATAATATTTTACAAACATGCATGTTGTTATTATACTCAAAATCCAAATATGTCTTTTAATAATCTAATATGTATATCAATAATTATAATCTAATTTATTAAACGAAGAATAAACCATAAACAAGTAAACAAATAAAAAACCGCATCCATTATACAATGTTAACCGACGCTTACCGCAGTCTTTTGGTGTAACTGGCCACTATGGGCTCTGATTCCTTTGTTCGGCTGCAAGTACGTAGTCGTCAACGTTCCATACAACTGCAGTTTTTTAAAACTACCCACATTTACTTGGTTACTTATATAAGTTTGTAATGTAAAAAAAAGCTGTGTTTCTTACCTATACCTTAGATATCATTGTTAATTTGTTACGAATGTTATGTACCTACAAGAACTATGTTTTTAAAATAATTGTTACTGTTCGGAGTGCTCACTGGTTTAGACCATGTACCTACATAAGAAAAAACATGTTTCTCAGTAAGTAATTTATTTAAATTTTATGAGAAATAAATAATCTTAAACCTAATATAATTATGACTGCAAAAAGTTTCATGCTCCAGGGCACATTCAGACCAGTATACATTATCATGGTAAAATCTAATATTTTGTCTGCAGAATACCACTATAAACCTATGTTTTACTTATAATATCTTGTTTATCTACTGGCTTACAATACAACTATCTTGAAAAACAATCTTTGTGTGATTTCAAAAAGTTATCATTTGTTATAAATTTCCGTCAGACAGGGCATTATAAATAAAGAATGTAATAATTACTAAAATAAGTAGTTCTTTCATATTAATTACTAGCTTTGTTTGTGTACTGTTGGATCCCGTTGATTTCCAGGGATAAAAAGTAGCCTATGTGTTAATCAAAGTCATGGACAATATATATTTCAAGTTTCATCTTAATCGAATCAGTAGTTTTTACGTGAAAGAGTTTGTTACTCTTTAACATACAAACTTTCGCGTTTATAATGACTAAATGCCACCCGCGACTTCGTTCGCGTCTCGTTGGATTCCTTTAATTTTTCGGGATAAAAAGTAGCCTATGTGTTAATCCAGGTCACGGACGAAGTTTCATTCAAATCGGATCAGTAGTTCTGACGTGAGAGAGTAACAAACATCCATCCATCCATCCATACTAACAAACTTTCGCGTTTATAATATTAGTAGGAAGTAGGAGTAGGATTTTACTCACAAGAGAGTCCTGAGATCCAGTTAGCAGCAATCCATCATGGAACGGAGAAAACTCCATATCAGTGATAGTGTCAGTGTGTGCGTGCAGCAGTGGCATCGTCTTACTCTTTCTGCCACAATCATCCAATGGCAGGACAGCCATGCTAGACCCAACATGCTCCCAGTTAAATGCCATGAACGCTGCCGATGCACAGATATTGTTCCCGTACGTCTGGTACGAACCCACACAGATGTCGCGGATACATGCTTCTGGTTTAGGCACAATTGGTGCCGCGTTTTTATACTTCGAGGCTTTGAAACGCCAAGCCATTATGAACTTGTAGAAAAATCAGTCTTTTAGATTTGGAATGTATGAATTGTGTTTATCCTGAAAACAAAGATGGGTCTTAAAACTAGCGTAAATAAGCACACTAAATGCAGCTGAATAAATTATAACGCTCATAGAAGAAGGTTTTAGTGGGAATTCAGACGTCGTAAGTAAACGTACGTACACGTACGACTGATCGCATGCAGTGTGAGCGCTCCCATAGTCCTTGGAAGGTCGGAATCATTCGTCCGTAGACGTACGTTTACGCAAGAATGAAATTCGGATGAAATCGTATCCAAAGTGAGCACGGCCTTACTCAGATTACCTACAAGTGACTGGTAGCACTTGCTGGAAACGAAGCAAGTTTTTGATGTATTTTGTAAAGAAATACAGTGTTCTCTGACATAGAATAAAAGAAACAACTTGCGCTCTGTCTGTACAAATAAATGCAAGGACCAAAACTAAATAGATAACATAGAAAAATGATGAAAACGTATGCAAGACCATTGTTTTGAAATAGTCCACCGACCGGGTTCGAGACCGGAAATGCATACGTTTACTGAATACGCGGCATACAAGCTCCCAAAAGGATTAAACAACGCTTACAGTTTTAGCTAAAATTTAATTTTATGACAATTTACTCACCTTACTCGTAAAAACTACTCTGAAATTATATTTTACAAAAGACACTCCCCCTAAACGTCGGCCATTTCAACAAAGCGACATTTTATTATTAGGGTGGGCTGGGTAGTCGGCGCGTCGATCGATATTTTGTGTTGTTACCATGTAATAGTCGATTATCTGGACTCGATTCATTAGTAGTAGGTATAGGTATCTCGAGGAGTCGAACCGTGATCTTTAGCACTCGATTACTATTAATAAATTATTTACTAGGAAACATGCCTCTTCAACGGTCGCGGCGCCCTCATGAAAGATCAAATCAAATTTTAAATAGCTTACCTAGGTAGGTATCTGCTTATTGAAAAAAATTACTAAAAACTTTAAAATGTTGATTGGTTGATATTGGTAGTAATAAAAAGTTCATTTTTCGAAATGTTTTCTGTGTCCGGGTGTGGCTCTTATTTTCATAGCTTTCTATGAAAACCTTTACTCTGTCTTAGGTCACATTCGAGTCTGATATTTTTTGCAAAAACGGCACCAAATATTTTCTAAATAATGTAGGTACCTACAAGTAAATGTCATTATAGAAGGTAGTGAAATGTGTAAGTGCTTTAAGTAAAAAGATGACGTGTGAAAATGAATGTTTTATTTTAGGTACTTATCGTTACTTTTAGTTCTAATGTGAAGTTTGCCTATTTAAACCTTGATCGATTCTTCATACCCATATCTACGATACAGTAATAATGCAAAAATCGAAATCGACACACATCACAGACAACACTGACTAAATTAACGTTTCGTTACACGCAAGTACACTTAAAACCTTGCGACGAGAAATAAAATTATTGAAAAATACGTGTGCGTTACTCCAGCAAAAAAGTGTTGAATCTGAAAATTCTAAAAATGCAGATAATTAGTGCCTACTGCCCTGTAATTGTGCCCCAAGTTTACTGTGTGTGGGTAAAATGAAACGGATCACGAACTCGTCCACAAATCCACACCCACACCCTTCTCAAATCCTCCCTAGCACCCGTGATTTTTTATGCAGTATATTTTATGACAATAAAATAACGGGCCACGTAGGTACTAAGCGGTTGCTGCACAATCAAACTCAACGCCCTATAAACTGCCTACTAGATACCTACTTACCTATCTGTTATTAGGTAGGTACCTAGATATACTACCTATATACTCAATCAGCATGCCCTGCTTGTTCTTAATTATTATAAAATAAAACCAACCAATGTAGTAATCCAAAGTGATATTATTTATTGCGAGTATTACAATAATCGATTTCTTTGGTGAGAATTAGTATCAATAAAAATAAATAAAATAGATTTTTATAATAAGAAAAAATATTCTCAGATCTATTTACCAGCCATTTATCTTACAGTGGTTGGATACCTCCTTTTAAGCACCTATGTAAGCACCTATAAATAACTGTATTATGCGATAGGTATGTTATGTACCTACCTCTCTTCCTTGGCGTGAATAATATCTAATAAAATGAACAACAGTATTTAATTAACATAAAACATTACTTTACAACTCTTTAGCAGATAGAATAACTTTTTTGCTAAGGTTAAATACAATAAACGTCAGGGGGGGGGGGGGGGGGGTACACTTCATTCTAAAATTAAAGATTTAGGTAGGTATAAACACAGTCACTTTAGAATCATGGCTGGTATCAATTTAACTATTGCACAATATTAAAAATAATAATTTATTATGTAACACTATAATAAATAAAGTCCCACATGTTATAGGTCCCACATTAGTGTGTTAAGCTTTGGTTTCGCGATCGTAACGCACAACGCAGCGTACCGCGTAGGGTGTAAGGGGAAACGTAACATCTAATCTCCCAAGTCAACCTCACCTGCACGTGGTGCACCCTGCTGATCAACAAACGAGGCTCTGACGACAACTCGCCAAGACGCACTGGCCAGCGTGGCGTTTTAAGGCCAAAAACCCCCTTTCATGATAAATGCAAAAAAGCCACGGCCCTCAGTTCCCAGCGGCCCCGCTATTCCTGACTCTGGCGGTGGTCATGGTTCCGGCGGGGCAGAGGGTGCTAAGAATCTCTGGAAGTTGCCCAGCCGCCACAACCCAACGACCCTGACCCTAGCGTGTTACAACGCTAGGACGTTACGAACGGACGAACGATTCTCCGAATTCTTATTTGAAACCGAGTCTATAAAGTGGGATCTTATAGGCCTCTCAGAGGTTCGCCGTAAAGGCGAAGATCTATCACGATTAACATCTGGCCACCTTTTCTTCTACAGAGGCCACAAAGATACTTCCTATGGAGGCGTAGGCTTTCTCATTAACAAGGCAATAGCCTCAATGGTTCAAAACATAAAGAGCATTTCAACCCGCGTCTGTTTCGTTAATTTAAAAATGAATGACCGATACTCCTTGAAGGTCGTTCAAGTTTATGCCCCCACATCAAGAAGCCCAGATGAAGAAATAGAGGCGCTGTATGAAGACATTGAGAAGGCCCTTGCTGATACACCTTGTTACTTCTACACCTTAATGGGAGATTTTAACGCAAGGGTAGGTCAACCACTCATAAATGAGAAGTCGGTCGGCAAATTTGGTTGCGGTGTGCGCAATAATCGAGGCCAAGCTTTGGTTAATTTTCTCGAAAGAAAGTCTATGTATGCTATGAATTCATTTTTCCAAAAGCGAACTTCGAGAAAATGGACCTGGGCAAGCCCTGATGGAACAACAAAGAACGAGGTGGATTACATAATCAGCTCACACAAACATGTAGTCTCTGATGTCTCAGTCCTCGCTCGCTTTAAGACCGGAAGCGATCACCGCTTAGTGAGAGCAACGTATAAGTTTAACTTAAAAAAGGAAAGAGCCAAGATGATAGTAAGATCACATCGTCGGTATGAGAAACACGAGACAAGTTTCCTTCAGGAAGAATACAGAACGGAATTGTCTAACCGATTCCAGGGACTTGAAGAAATGAATTTAGACGTTGACCAGCTAAACGAAGTGTTGTGCAAAACCGTAAATGAAACCACCCGTAAGCATCTCGGTGGATGTCGCGCGAAAGTAAATAAATTAACAGCTGAAACCCTGGCTCTTATTGAACAAAGAAGAGGTATGCCGCATAACACCATAGCCGACCAAAGAGCACTAGAAAAATACAATAGAATAATTAGTAAAGCAATTAAACGAGACCTTAGAAAACATAACACACAAATAATTTTAAATACATTAGAACAATATAAAGGACCAAAAATCTTTAGACGTAAAATCAATAAAAATTCAAGTCAGATCTTAAAACTTAAAAATAAGGATGGCCACATTACGACAAACCGGAACGAAATTCTTAAAGTCACAGAACAATTCTACGAGGATCTTTACGCCACAAAATCTGCGGAAGCCGAATCACCAGAGGACCTAAGAGCACCACCCAAAGAACACCGAACTACAGATTCATTACCAAATATTATACCATCTGAAATAGAAAAAGCGCTTTCTCAAATGAAAAGTGACAAATCACCTGGTGAAGACGGTATTACAATTGAGGTACTGCGTGCAAGTGGCCAACCTGTACAACAAGTACTTCTGAAACTTTTCAATGAGGTCCTCGTAGGCTCCAAATCTCCACTAGTTTGGAAAAACGCTCTAGTTACTATATTGCATAAAAAAGGAGACTGTTCCAACTTAAGCAACTACCGCCCTATATCTCTCCTCTCTCAAATTTACAAGCTATTTGCTAAAATTCTCTGCAACCGCATCACCCGTCAACTGGATGAATGCCAGCCCGTTGAACAAGCCGGCTTCCGAAGCGGTTTCTCTACAATTGACCACATCCACACCGTGAAGCAGCTGATGGAGAAGAGTTCCGAATACAACCGGCGCGGCCCTTGTGTTTAGCTTTCGTCGATTACGAGAAAGCGTTCGACAGTGTCGAACACTGGGCCGTGTTTAACTCTCTCCATCGTTGCCAGATCGACGCTCAATATGTAGACGTGCTGAGGGAACTGTATGCTGCAGCAACAATGCAGGTTAAATTACATGACCTCACTAGCCCTATTTCCATCAAAAGGGGTGTGAGGCAGGGAGACACCATTTCGCCTAAACTCTTTACAGCCGTTCTCGAAGATGTTATGAAAACACTTCTATGGGATCAAAGAGGCATTAACATCAATGGTGTCTACTTGTCACATCTCAGGTTTGCGGATGACCTTGTTTTGTTTGCCGATTCCCTGGAAGATTTACAAGAAATGCTCAAAGATCTGTTCGATGCCTCCTTGGAAGTTGGCTTAAGGATGAACATGTCTAAGACAAAAGTGATGACAAGTGTCTCTGGCGTCACGAATCCAATCATTAAGATTGGACACGAGAAGTTAGAGATAGTTGATTCATATGTGTATCTGGGGCATGTTCTATCTTTTAGCAAGGAGCTTCCAAACAAAGAAATCTCCAGAAGAATTCAGCTTGGTTGGGCAGCATTCGGTAAGTTAGAAGATGTATTCCGATCAAGAAAAATCCCACTGTGCCTGAAAACCCGTCTCTATAACCAGTGTGTCCTGCCTACCATGACATACGGTGCCGGGACATGGACGCTCACTAAGGAGACTGTGCACCGAGTCCGAGTTGCACAAAGGGCCATGGAGCGAGCCATGCTCGGCATAACACTCTTAGATCGAGTTCGGAACACCGAAATCCGTCGCCGTACGAAAGTATACGACGTCGGTGATAGGGCGGTAAACCTCAAGTGGAGTTGGGCAGGACACCTGGCTAGACGTGGTGATGGCCGGTGGAGTAAAGCCTTGACGGAATGGTGGCCGAAATCAGGCCGAAGGAATCTGGGCCGTCCGAAAGCGCGATGGGTCGATGACATCGTTAAGGTCGCAGGAAACACCTGGTTGCGGCACGCACAAGACAGAGAAGGCTGGCATAACATGAAGGAGGCCTATACCCAGCAGTGGGTGATACCGGGCTGAGATGATGATGATGATGATGTTATAGGTCCCACATTAGTGTGTTAAGCTTTGGTTTCGCGATCGTAACGCACAACGCAGCGTACCGCGTTTGCTCTTCGCCGCTGACGCAAACTGCGACGGAACAAGAGACCGTTCTAGACTTTTTCCATACGACTATGTGTCCGGCGCCGCATGTCGCATACCGCAGCGTTGTGCGTTACGATCGCGAGACCAAAGCATCAAAGGTGCATAAGAGTATATCACTCTTGAAATATAAAAATAACAAAATAATTCACTTATTAACAAATCCAAAAAATTTACACCCTAGAAGGAAATTTAGGTACAATATTCTCTTACGAGTACAACACTAACTTTCTAAATCACTATTGGTGCGAAGAGTTTATCGTTTTAATATGATATAATGCCTGCATTCACAAACAATTCCAACTACGCTTGCTAGGGTCTGCAGAGTGCCTATCGTTTGTGAACACGGCTTCGCTACTTACATGTCAAAACATTCACAATTAATTTAGCTGATGATATCGACAGTTACAATAACTAAAATTGTAATTTTTAGACGATTTTGTTAAATGAATAGTCTAACCCCCTATCTTATAAAAAGTTAGAGTACCTACCTAGACAATGGTATCGATTCGGTTGTTGCATTCTTCTAAACTAACCTAATTTGACAGCACTAAAAATGTTGCCGTCCCTTTCTCATAAACTGAAACGACAAGGACGGCTATAATTTTAGAGCTGTCAAATTAGGTTAGTTTAGAAAAAGGCAACAATCGAATCGATACCATTATGTCCTGATTACGTAAACAAGATCTAATGTCTACTCTAACTTTTTATAAGATAGACCATTAGAATGTACAGTCAGCCACAGAATTAATAACAAGCCATGAGAGTCATGTAACGAGGAGAGTGCTAAGTATGAATGTGGATGGATATAGAAGAAGAGGTAGGCCCAAGAAAAGATGGATGGATTGTGTAAAAGATGATATGAATAGGAGAGGAGTGAACAATGAGATGACGAATGATAGAGGAGAATGGAAGAAAAGAACTTGTTGTGCCGACCCCACCTAGTGGGATAAGGGCAGGAAGAAGAAGAAGAAGATGAATTAATAACAATAACTTTTTTTAACTCTTCAGTTATGTAGTTTATAATGCCCTCGACTCAGTTAATGTATTTTTATAAAATAACGTCATTTGACAGTACTAAAAATGTTGCCATTCTTTTCTCATGAACTGAAACAACAGAGACGGCTTAAATTTTAGCGCTGTCAAATTAGTTTAGTTTAGAAAATGCAGGAACAGAATCGAGACCAATTTTTAACAACCTATTACGAATCAAATCATACAAAACTTACCTAAAATGAAGTAACTGGTCGGTAAAAATGGGTCAGGTTAGCTTCTATGTGATGTAAAATTCCTGTCTTAATATACTAGAGATATTTTAACTACAAAATCTATTTCTAACGATATACCAAAACACAACGCGAAGTATTAAACACTAGAATTTAAAATTTCTAACAAATATAATTGCAACAGCAGAATAATTTTGGTACAATGTTATCTGGTTAATTTTCAATTACATTTGGGAAAATATTTTTGCCTCTATCTCTATGTACCTATAGCCTACAGCGGTAGCGCTCGTGGCTAGGCTTGCTTAGCCAATCTTCACCGATTATCTAAGTTAAGCGACGTTCTGCGCGGTCACTATTTGGATGGGTGACCGCTAGTGGCATTTACATCTGAGCGCTTCCGTGCTTCGGAGGGCACGTTAAAGGTACCACAGATAATGCAATAGTTCCTAAACTGGTACAAAATGCTTACATTTTGACAGAACGACATGACAAATATCTCGCGGTGCGCATCTTAGGCCCGCTGATAACATTGTACCAAAAAGTTAGCCCTTAAAAAGCGAATGGAATGTTTTTACTATAAATTACAAAAATTATGGTATTTTTATAAAGACATCGTGCCTCTTACAACTAAGCAAAATATACAATCAACAAATGATAATACACAACTTTTAATGGCAATACAGCATAGCTGGCAACACTCAACATAATACAACTTCCACCAATACCAAAGTTAATACCAACAGAATGGATTTTTATGATTACTTTTTCTCACTGATTGTACATTTTCAAATTATGTAAATGCAGTTCTAAATATCTTCAAAGGCTTGAAGAAAATTAGCTACTATGTTTAAAGTAGCCATTATCTCTCTGGGCAAGCCTACTCCATCTAAACATTGTCCCAGGCACTACAGTGTCCCGTTAAGTGTAGGCATAGATTGCCTCCTGACGCTGTATAAATCATCTTCAATAGATGTAAGGGCCTATTATTAATGCTCTATCTTAAATCCACCCTGTATAACAATAATAAATTAAATTATTAAAAGCATATAGGATTAAACTATTGCACCTGACGCTAAAAAAACGATGTACATCTCTCATCTTACAACAGCGCCTTCTGATAAACTTTCCATGCTCAGTGATTGACATTACCTAAAAGCTAGCATGGCAGTGCAAGTACCGTTCTTGTCGATCGCATAATTTGACATTTAGAATCGTCAAAATACGATAAAAATGGTTTTATCTAATTTTGACGATTCTAAATGTCAAGTTATGCGATCGATAAGAACGGTACTTGCACTGCTGGTCAGTGATCTTGGCAATCGTGAAGTTACTAGTTCAATGTGCAATGAAGCTAGTTCGAACAAAATTCTCTTCGCGCATCACAACGCGCGACGGCGCAACGGCTAAATTCACGATTGTCAATATCCGCCGACCGCACTGTACATCTGATAGTGTGTTTTTGTTTTAAAACTAGAAATAGGTATAATTGCTTAGATGTTACATAATTAAAAAAAATATAATGCCTCGTCGTAATCTCCTCGGGCATGCGGTTAAATTGAATTGTTTCTAGCAGGCCTAAGGAGTAGGTAGGTCTGCATTGCTTTGCATTACTTACGCCTTTAAATATTAAAGTAGGTACGTCAATACGTGTCACAACGTTATAAATTGTAGGTAAGAAATACCTAGTTAAATGATACTATTATTAGAAACAATGATTTAGGTATAACTTGTAAGCACTTGTACATATTCTACTTAGAATATCCAGGTTAATAGAATACTGAATAAAATATAAATAAAAAAATAATAGATTCTAATTTTACTATTCCTAACAATTAAAAAGAATTACTTATGGTGATGATATAATAAAATACTAAAGTACCATTTATCTACCACTATGTTATAGACAACTCCATGACAAATTAACAAAATATTCACTAACTTTTATATGTAAAATGACCCTTTATAAAAATACCACAGGACAGAGAGGAAACATACTACAGAGCGCGCGCAAGCACGAACCGTAAGCTCAGATATGAACTATGAACACATTGTGTACCTGGCAATAGGAGTTCTGAGAGTTCAAAATAACGTCAAAAAAACAAGGAGAAATGAAAAATATCCAGGCACAGTATGTACACTCCACTCAAATATCTTGGTATTTTGATTTAGTACCTAGTGTAACCTACTCAAGATAATTTTGTAACTAGTTTTAATTGTTTTAATTCAGCGTTGAAAAAACAGCACATTATTATACTTCCATTCACAAAATGGTGTGATGATAAATGAGAGCCTCATTCAGTTTTGCAGAGATCTTACTTCAATAGGGATGACGTCATATCTCGCCCGAAATCTCACCCACTGGTGAATGGAGTTTTCGACGTCATTTTGACGTCATATCTATTTATTTTATCATATTCTGTATCATATCATTCCACTGCAGGGTAAAGGCCTCCCTCCCTTTTTTCCACACTTCTCGATCATTGGCCACAGTGGGCCAGTCATTTTTATAGCTATCGAGATTGTCCCGCCATCTTCTCCGTAATACGTCATCTCTATTAAAGTAAAATCTCTGCTGAAGTGAGCATAAGGCCTTTGACTTATGCTTCGTGTACTATTTCTCACACAGGTTTTTTCCTCAGTGCCAGATTGTTTGTTCCCTTGATGCAACCTTTTCGAATTAAAGCTTTCTGATATTGCAATAAATTATGCACACTCCTATATTTTTATTTTTCTTCTGCTCTGAGAGAAAAGATGTCCCTATAAAATCCTGAAAATTGTATCCCCATAGACCACGACTACGCTCTCTATAGTATTTTCCCTCTGCACAAAATCGTTGAGGAAAATGTTCCCAATAAATCCGGAAAATTCTACCCAATTTCCTCGGTTTGTAGAGTACCGTAGAATAAGATTCACGCCTTTTAGCGCGAACAGCACGAGCTGTCACCAACTGAAGTAGTCTTACCATTGATGGGGCCTAAGCTCCCATCGTACTTGGGTAATTCCTTGCATTTCGCTTGCTGAAAAGAAGAGAAAAACATTTCAATAAAAAAAAATAACATGTGTGCATTCACACATGGTAGAAGTGAAACCTTCAAAACAAAGTTTGGGCAAAAAGTGAACAAGTTTGCTCGAGACTTGAACCCACGCACTACGAGCTAGTCTCGATTCGACCTAATCCGTTAGACCGCTTGGCCAGCAGTCTCCTTAGAATGTGTAAGAAAATTGGGATCTCTGTTTTTACTGTCGCTTTTTCCTTACATCGCTTTTTCGTTTAATCGACTTTCAAATCACAACGATGCTAAACAAGTTTTCACTTAAAAAAAAATCTGTATGTAATTCCCATGTAGATTTAGAAGGCACAGAATATCTATCTTCTTCTGACTGACAATCAACGCACAGCCTAAACTATAAGTCCTAGTGGTATGAAATTTCGAAGTTAGTATCCTTATGTAGTGTAGGGGGTGCACTAAGAAAGGAATTTTGAAAATTTGCACCCTAAAGGGTCTAAAATCAAAGCCAGCTAGTGTAGGTATAGATCTTGAAGGCCCGACACGGTTTAATAGCTCTGACTTTGAATGCGCAAAGCCGAATTTTATACCTCTGGCTGCCTTCTCGCTACTTAGCCTAGAAATAACATGCTTAATCTTACACTAGTTACTATTCTGTACGTGACCATCATCGTTACTAGAATACAGAGTGGTTTCTCACGCTTCATGGTCGCCATTCAACATTATCTAGCAGCCATTCTAATACCTTTATTCCCCAGCGGCCGGTAGCTTTCCAAGCCATAAGACCAAGTCGAATTATCTTACCAACAACCTTTATTATGACTGTGGGAAGTTGATGGTTAGAGTAGGTTCCATCTCATATGCTTGGGACCTTATGCTCAATTCGGCAGAGAGCTTACCACAGTAGTAATGACGTCAGCTCCACTACTTTTAGTACATAAATTTAGCAAGACCCCAGAAATACCCTGCAACTTATTAGACAATAGTCACATACATGACTTTTCTTACAGGGCAATCTATGCCCTGTATCAGAATTTTAGAAACTACAAGGGCACACTAAAAACAATAAATAAATATTAAAAAAAAAACTTTAAAACGTCAAACGAATCTTCACCTCCATCAATTCCACAGCAATCTCCATGAAGAGCCGTTCCACATTCTCAGCTTCTTTGGCTGATGTCTCCAGGAAGTACATGCCGTGGCGTCCAGCGAAATCTTCTCCGATATGTCTTGGTATCTCTCTGTCTTCTCGGTCCGTTTTGTTACCTGGAAATATTTATTTGTTTATTTCACTTTCGAGATCTGTATAATTATATGGACAACTTGATGAAATGTAATGTTAGACACCAAATGTGTATTAAATGTGATAATTTTTGTTAATATATGCGAAGAAATGTTTTATCAGTTACTTTAAGAGTCATTGAGTCAGTTGCACACATAATACACATTACAAAAATTACCTAAACTAAACAATATTATTTAATAACATGACATTTTAATTTGACTAAATACCTAGTACACAAGTAGGTACACATAGTCACTCACCAACTAATATCCTAAGCACTTTATTATTAGCATACTCCTCTATTTCCCTGAGCCAGTCCGGCAGACAGTCGAATGTAGGCTGGCAGGATATGTCGTAAACCAGAATTAGAGCATGTGCCGATCGGTAGTAACTCTGGGTTATTGATCGGAATCTTTCCTGCCCTGCTGTGTCCCATATTTGAAGCTGAAACAAAATATAACCAGTGCTGTATTGTATACCATAGATATATTTATTTATTTCTATTTATAAAGCTTTTTATCTCCACACTAGCTGTCGCCAGTAGCTTTGCTCTGTGGTAGCAGAATAGGCATTATTTGGTTAAAATCTTTGATCCTAATTTTAGACCCCTCAGGGTGAGACTTTTCAAAATTCCTTTCTTAGTGCACTCCTACACTATATAAGGATACCACCCTCCAAATTTCATACCTCTAGGACTTATAGTTTAGGCTGTGCGTTGATTGTCAGTCAGCTTCAAAAGAGTTTTATATATTTAGAAAGATCTTAGTTAGGTACATTTTATTTGTGTTAGCCTATTTGTTAGTGAGGGATGTGGATCCCTTGAGGGTAAAAGTCTCCTCCAAATGTCTCCATTTGTCCCTGTACCATAGATATATAGGGTGTAAAACCACTCTGTCAGATTTATTCAGGGTCTCACATAGGAATGAATCTTGAAATATATATACAACAATATATATACAACAGACGGAGATTACTGAAAGAACTTAACACATAGGTTTTAGTTCTCTAGATCTATTTCAGAACAACAGGTAATAAGTACAGGTAATAGGTAGGTATAACGCAAAGGAAACATTTAAAATAAATAGAGTTGCTACCTATAGGTACATCCTTTTCGGTGTGTACCTAATTATTACAATACACAGCACATATGTATTTGGCGAAAACATGAACATTTGTATGTAGAATGATGCAATATTCTTGCCAAAAATGATCGTGTTTTACCACTTTCAGCCCACTCACCTTCACTTTTTCGCCATCGACTTCGACAGTTTTGATCATGAAATCTACACCGATAGTAGCACCTTGGCCCGGAGGAAAGAGGCCTTGTGTAAATCGTCTCACCAGGCATGTTTTCCCAACCCCAGCATTCCCTACCAACACAACTTTGAACAAAAACTTATAATCTTCCATCGCATCGGGATCAACAAAACATTAGTAAAAAAAAGAAATTCGCTGGTCACGCTTCACACTTTCCAAATACCAAATATTTTATCTGGGCGATCATTTCATAGTTTTAAATCCATTATCGATAAGATAAGCGAGTGATATAAGATCGTAGAATCAAAACAATGGTAATAAAACTACGATGAGAAAAATATCGATGTCCACCCATCAACTCGACATGACATTTCACAACCATGGAAAACACAACCCCGGAATGTACAGTCAGGAATTGATGTATATTTTGGCAGCCAATTCCATGGTTGTGCAATCTCGGGACGTGTTTTCCAGGCCGTACAATGTTGTGCACAGGGTGGGAATACACAGCCATGGAATTGGCTGCCAAATGGCATCGAATTCCAGGGCTGTACATTCCTTGGTTGTGTTTTCCATGGCTGTGAAAGCTCAGCACGTGTCGGGAATGCCCATCCACGGAATGTACAACCTGGGAATTGGATGCCAAAATACGTCATCACCTATGCTTTGTTTACACTTACTTGCCTGACTATGTGAACGATTGAACGATTAAAAGGGAACGTAAACAGAACAAAATATTTCATTTTTACTTAGGTAGGTACCTTTATTTTTTATTAGTGTGTATATATATAGTCAACTTCGCAATCGGTAGGTAGGCTAGGTTAGGTTTGTTTATAAAAAAATGCGAGCGAAGCGATCCCATCCATAAAATCTGCTAAAAAATAACTTTGTTGTTTTTCTCTATGCTTTTCAATCGTTATATTTCTAATCTGTTTAATACCTTTGATAGCCTGTGCTTTACTAATCACACTAAATTCACACTAGTACCATTTTTACTCTGTAGTTACATCTGAACGAAGCATAGAATGAATCGACCAATCAGGAGCAAGTACATCAATTCCATGGTTGTGCTTTCCACGGGCGTGAATTCCCTACACGTGTCGGGAATGCATGACCATGGAATTGATGTATTTTTTTATATTTTTTTTATACATGAATTCCATGGTTGTGTTTTACCGGGCTGTGCAAAATCGGGCTGTACAAACTCAGCACGTGTCAGGAAAGCACGACCGTGGAATTCATGTATTTTATACATGAATTCCACGGTCGTGCATTCCTGACTGCGCTTTCCACGGCTGTGTTTTCACAGGCTGTACATTCCATGGTTGTACAATAACCGGACCCGACATGACAATACAATGGATAAAGAGAAAAATATTTACAGGGCAAGTTTTGCTATTAAAAGAAGACCAATTTTCTACATCCAAAAATTCAGAGTTGTACGTTAATTATGTACTTGTACAATTTGTACATAGTGATTTGCTTAGATTATATTGTGTTGTTGCTTTTGTCTGAGTGAAACAAGAAATCGAAGTGATGATCTTGTTGACGATAAAAAAAATTAAAACACTCTTTGTAAATACAATAGCTAGTGTCACTCGTTATGAATTTTGATAGAGCATATTGTATCTTATTGGAGTTAGTTTACAGTCGCTTTTCATTTATAGCTACGAAAATAAACTACCATGAAGGTAGCTAAGGTTGTCTAGGTCCTACCTTGCTTGGGAGTAAAAATCAGACACAAAATCTAAATACACTGTTATGTATTCACACTTGCATCAAACAAATAAAACAATATAAGCTTCACATAGATACCTATTATTAATATACAAATTGTCCAATACACATATACATGAAGAAAACAATGACTGTATGGCCTAATCAAAACAAAAATTAAAAACAAACGAAGCTGTTCCAAGCTTATATCGGGTTTATTGGTAGACGTCTTTAATAGATTCCCAAAGCTGGAGGGGTAGTAGAAGGGCTTTGCCCAGCCAAACAGATCTATAATAAGACTTCCACACATTCAGTCAGCACTATTAATCTGTGCCGGTACCTGTAGCAGGGTTAACATCATATTCTGTAGCAGGTAACTGTTATTTGGCTACATTTGGCGGGAAGGTTCAGTGTGTCTAGTCAAGCTCCATGTATTCGACTGACCCTGATGGCGGGCTTTTGACATAACAGTAACTTATAAACTCATACAAGAAAATTGTAGGGACATAACGGAAAAGTGAATTCTTGATTTTGCATATTTATACAGATTTTTATATTTAACTTGGTCTTTCGAACATATTTAATCCTTATCTCTCTTTTATGCTATTGCTATCACTGGAATCACTATCACTTTCACTTTCATAACTAGTAATTACTTGTCTATTAGTGTTCACAAACAAATCATCATCATCATTTTTACTCTTTTCTTTATCGCCCTCAAACTCTTTTGGCCACACTTTGTTCTCTTTATAGTACTTTATAGAGTCTTTGTTCATTATTTTGACTATTTCTGCCTTGACTTTGTCTCCTTCAGCGATAGGTTCGACGAGAATGTAGTCGCCCCGTTTTACCCAAATGTTTTTTCTGAATTTTGTGGGCATTGATACTAGATACTCCTCTCCCATAGATGTACAGATCTGGAAACGTAGAAATTGCATTAGATTGTTCACTAAAACTATTAAAAATAATGGAAATAAAGTATTTTATCATGAAATTATGTACACAGCCGTAGGTAATACTTTACCAAGTAGGTAGTAGATGAGGTTAAAAGAAATTGGGACTGAATTTTACATTGTAACTTGCAGAAATTATGAACAAATGATAGAAACTTACCTCATGTAAGTTATTTCCTTTGCTTTTCAGAACTTTTACAACAGTTTGGTTCTCTTTTGGAAGTTCGTAGTCGTCCCACAGTGCTTCGTTCATGACATGTTTTCTCTTTGTTACTTTAGACATTTCGAAAGAGAATCTTTACGGACATGAATAAATAGAATGTTATAATCTAATTTTTGTAGGAAAAAGCTGTAAAAATAGTGGAAATTCAGCAAAGTTCGTACGTTTTCTAACCAAAACAAACAAACAGACAGTGTTGCCAGTGGCAGATAGTCAGATATAACATGAGACAGCTCAAAAAGTAACATTTTCCCGAGAAAAGTTACATTACTTTATATTATATTGAAAACATAAGTATACTTTATTACACAAAAACTAAAATAAGTTGTCTGTCCTGTCCCATTTGTACAACTTCGAAAAAATCGTAATAATTGTTTATCGAATAATCGACTGGCGATGCTGAAAAAGGAAAAACATAATGATGTGTGTCTATTTAATATACCAACCAATTTATTAATATCTTTCAATATTGCAACTTACTTTGTCATCAATGAATATGAAAATAACGCCATTATAATAGAGATATAATGGAGACAGGACAGCTAATTTGAACTGGTAGAACCTGGAAAAAAGCGTTTATATTATCATCGTAGTCATGAAAAATAGTTACTCAAAACGTTTTGAGATTTAAAACACGTTTTGAGTTAAATAATATTGTGCAATTAGTACCTTCACCACTCTTGCTATATGTTATTTTTGCATGCATCATTGCTTTCGAAGGCTAAAATTTTGTGGCGTTTTTAATGTTTGCTTTAGTAGCCATCAAAGAAGAAATGGTTGCAGTATTTAGCCTGTTCCTGTTTTCACATTTAATTAATTTAAGTTGACTGAAAATTCTTTCCACGCTTGCATTCGAAAAAGGCAACACAAGCAAAAGCCCGATAACCTTTTTTAAATTTGGAAATATTAGAGTACCAGTCAGATCCTTCAACTTCAAAATTTTTCTCCAATATTCTTCAACATTTTGAGACAAACCTAATTCATTATGTTCAAGGAATGCATGCTTTTTCCATTCTTTTTGTAGCTCCACATCATTAACATCATCTTTAATGTTTGGGAATCTGATCACCACGCTAGATAAATCTTTTATTTCAAAATTTTGTGCTACGCTCGGTTCAATGACTTCTATAATGCCGTATATTGGGTCAGAAAAATCATATCGTTGCGTTATTTGTTTTATTGATTCTATGTAAAACATTAGACAAGTTCTTTTGAAGTCTGTGATTTCGGTTTTCGGTTCAGGGATTTCTTTTGACAGTTCTTGAATTGATGATTGTGCAGCTACTCCTAAATATATTTTCTCAAGGGGCACAAAAAATCTTGGATTTGCATATTCTATTCGGTAGGCATCGGTAGTCTTACAGTAATTGAATTGCATGTAGTTGCTGGCTATTGTTTTTATTAATTTTTGTGTTTCCGGTTTTAATTGGTGGAGTAATGGTTTTTCAGACTGGAACAGGCGGTTGAAATCGTTGAATAGATCTAGGACGTAAGACATAAATTCTAGGTAAACTTTTGTGAGCTTGTTATCAAGTACGCCAATTATTTCCTCTGTGATTTTACTAGGATCTTCTAAAACTTCGAGTCTAAAGTACTCGGAGAGTACATCATATTGTTCTAATACTCTGTTGACGCAAGCCTGTAGAGATAACCATCTTGTAATCGACGGACTCAGAATTTTATGGATGTCAACATTAAAAAATATTTGTAATTCTTTAAGCTTCTCTTGTCTGAGTGAACTGCGGCTAAAATGTGATCCAACATTTCTTAAAAAATCTTCCACAAATCTCGGAAGCTTGAGACAAGCTTTAGAAGCCACCAGATGAATCATGTGGCAACTACACTTTACACATACAATGTGTGGTACTTTTTCTTTCAAGTGGCTGAACACGGAATTATGTTGCCCAACCATACTGTTTGTGGTATCAGAAGCAAAGCCAACGAAGTTTTTTAAAGGGATCTGTTTATTTGTAAGCCAATTCAATAATGCATCTGTGAGGTCTTTGGCTTTTCCAGAAATAACTTCATACATGTCAAGGAATTGAGTACGAACCAAGAATTCATCCTCGTCAAAAAATATCACTGCTAGTGCACATTGCTTTTTAACGCTTATATCTGTAGTCTCATCCATGATTACACTAAATGTTGTTTTTTTGAGTTTTGATACAAGTTCTTCTGTCAGTATTGGACCAAGTACAGTTTTAACGATATTCGTTGCTTTTGTTCTTCCTAAATTAACAGATTTGATTATTGCTGAATCAGGAAATGTGTTAGCTAGAAAAGGAATTAAGTCGTCTGACAACAACAGTGGCAAATTATGTTCAGCGAAAAAAGCACATAGTTTAAGTTCAGCTCTTTTCTTTAGCTCTTCTTCTTTTTTCGGTTTTAAGTTAAATGCTTCGTCTATGGATGTTGTTTTACTAATAGCGTTAACGTTTTGTTTATGTTTTGTTGTATTTTGATGCTTTATAAGAGCAGGCCTATGGTTGAGTACGTTACAATTTTACAAATTGTACAAAAGGCCGTGATTGAGCCGGTTTGTTGCTCCCTTTTTGAGAGCCAATTTTTAAATGCAATGTCTACGAGCCAGTTTTCGTTAAAATTATAAATTTGCTTTTTCCTTTTTTCAGGAGGTACCTCATTGAATGAGCTATCTACATTTTCTCGATCGTCGTTTTTTTCTTTTGAAGTCGAAGCTTTAGCACTCAAAAACCTCTCCATTATCTTCAGATACATGTTTATTTTGTTATCATAGCAAAACATGCAATACATACATTATTCACCACCACACCATACATGAAAAAAGAGCGATATTAGATTAAGCATTAAAAACAAGACAAAAACCATGCATCCGAGAAAAATCGTATGATTCGATCGATACTGTGAGTGCGTACATCACGGCATCACCAACAACTGACGCGAAAATACATTTTTTTCGAAAGAGACATCAACATGAATAAGCTAATAAAAAATATTGAAATCGTTCATTTCGGACAACTATGCAACAACTTTTTGAATGCCAGCACTGGGCACACACATTGGCTGGAATGGAAATCGCGCGCGTCTCGATTCGAAAGGCTAAACGAGTCATAGAGTCCGCACAAGCACTGACTGATTAGAGCATTTATTTTGGTTCATATTCCAACCAGAGACAATAAAAACTTTGACGCGGAACTTCAGTGGTGGTGCGGACTCTAGGGATATTCCCGCGGGCCTATTAGTCTTGTTTAGATAATAAGAACATTGAAATTACAACTTTTGACAACTTTAACTCAACTTTTGAAACAAATATGTAGGTAGCTATTAGGTACCTATTTATTTACCTTTGATTAGCGGAAATCGATTAACAAAATCAAATTCTAGGGCTACGCCAGCCGGTAACCTACTCTGCCAACTCACTCCTAGTCCATTTAAACAAAACTAAAGTTACTAAAACATAACAATGTGCAGTGAACGGCACACAGTATACCTATTATGCTTATTTACTTGTAACATAGATGACAATACAAAAATAAACATATTTCAGTTTCAAACACGACTTGTTGTTGAATTACGGATTCCCTAAATACCTACTCACTTATTAGATTAAAACTGCCTACAATAAATGCAACATTTGCTTACCAAGTAATGTTAGCAATACAAGTCACTGTATAAACGGTTCACAGCAATCACTTCTGAAATAAAATAAATAAAACTATCCAACCAACCCAGCCAAATTTGAATCACAAATTCAAAAGTTCACAACAGTTATCTTGCGAGCACTCTATGCTCGCTCGCAAGTAAGCGGGATGGTAGATTGAAAAATACACGCGAGTGAGTATGCGGTACGACGAAGTGACAGATTTTCGCGCGGACGTCGCATCAGTCAGTCAGTCCACAAAATCAAGTGCGCCAACATGACGAAATAAAACACTCTTGGATGCGTTCCGTTTCACCATATTTTTTTGTGTGCTGTTATATATTTTTCAATTTTATTTATATTGACCTAAAAGTAACACAAAATAACATATTGAGTCGTGTAACATGGAGGTAACATGAGAGGGTCAAAAGTAACGTAAAATGTTACAAAAGTAACATTCTGGCAACGCTGCAAACAGAACACGCAACGCAACTTAGGTTAGGGACGTTAAAAAATAATCGATTTTTATTCAAATCGATTAATTTTTTCTTATAATCGATTTTTACTGTCGACTTTAATTTTAATATTAATCGATTTTTAATAAATCGATTACATAAATTGGATGAAAAAACCGTTTTTTTTTTATTAAAATCGATTTTTGACAAATTGATTTCTTTTTTATAAAGAAAAATCGTTTTTTTTACATTAATCTCCATCCCTACGCAACCTACGCACATGCTGTCACGTCAATGTACTGTCATCAACTGTCTTGTCATGTGTCAAGTGATGACAGATGACTGAAGTAACAACTATTAGTGGTAACGGTGTCTCTTGTTTTAGATCAAACTAATTGTCAAAATTTTGGTTGTACCTCCCTTTGTACACTGACCATATTCTGATCCGCACTCCCCTCTTGTTTATGACTCTAGCATCAGCGAACTCGACACTGGCAGAATTGTGACAACTAGCCACAAAAGCCACAAACCAAGAAGTTGAAGTAGTGGTAAGGGCCTCTACCTTATTATCCTTACCATACTCTCGGTCTGGGGTTTATTATGAAAAACTACAAGATTTCAGATCAGTCTTTATTTTCTTTACACTTCTGCAGCACGTTGAATATATCAAGCGACTCTCCATCCGCTATGCCGTACCCCTTCAGCAATCCGTGCGGGTTGGAAGGCGTGATGCAGTGCTGGCTAGACTCTTTCCTCAGAACTTGGTCGACCTCGACAGACGTGAAGAAAGCCACCGATTGTGGTAGATCGTTCATACCCACTCTGCAATAAATTAAATATTCGGTGAAGATTAACTAAGCAAGCCTAGCTACGAGCGCTTCGTAATTACTCGTATTTACAAAGACAATACTGTTGGAGATATTTTGGCTTGCCAATGTCATGACATGGCGTGGAGGACATCTAGACGTTAATCCAAGACGTTGACGTTGCCACGCGCTCGCTCTCGTGACAGAAACATCGCAGTAGTTTCGTTCCATAGAGTTAAACGTTCGAGATTGTTGGTCTGTGGTTCGACACTATCGACATCAAAAGGAAGAAGGAGAATTTGTGCTGAGGTCTATGGTTTTACGAGTAAAATGAATAAGATTTTGAAGCTCGGCGTCTTTTTTTGAGTAATGTCTGATCAATTTTTCAAAAATACAGTATTTAGGTACAATATTTATAAAATACACATGAAGTATTTGAGCTATCTGCAAATGATTGACAGATAACTAATCTAAATTGTATGTATGGTATGGTTACCTTTGTGAACAGAATGCTCGTGTCAGTAGATTGGTAATTTGCAACGCCAAAGCTGCGTCGTATCTGTGCTCGTCCGGAACCAGATATCGCACTTCATCGTGAAAGCTCAGGCAAAATCTGCAAATGTCAATAAATCAAAAGAGAAGGTCAGACAATTAATTTTGGTGGAATTTTAACCAATAATACTTATATAATAATATTAGGTCGTAACATAAGGTATAAGCCATTGGAATAAATGTGTGTAAAGTGAAAATCCACAAATTTGCCTTCATAACAAACGACAGTCGACTTGACAAAGACTTGACTGATGTTATTTCAAATATTTCACTTGACACTGGGAAAATTGTCTGTCAAAATGACGGACAGAGGCCGTTTAGGTATAGAAGAAGAAGAAGACGAATAAATAAAGGGCCTAGTGTAGGATCCGCCCTAGAAACACCCTTCCTTTTTTCCAAAATCTCAAATTATTTACGTATTATAAGTATGTATTTACAAAAAAAGATGTATATAAAGGCACACGAGACCTTTCATCAGAAATGGCTAGGTTTAGATGGCTCGAGCACACAAAATATAACGTCTGGTAGGTTGGCCACAATTCATAGTAGCTATAAACAATCATCTTGGTTTGGATTCTCTTGGATTTGCATGATATTTAGCGATTCGTCGTAGATGTGGTGCGTTTACGGTTTCCTCCTGTTCCCGAAGGTCCAGAACCTCTTTTCCAAACCTTCACCAAAGAAACCCGTATTCGCCATCCCCACGACTCAAACGCGAGTGACTTTGACAGCCGCTTGTCATGTCACTTTTACCATAGACTATAATACATGCCGACATATATATTAATATGCATTCTATCAGCCATCTAGTTCCCATAGTACAAGCTTTGCTTAGTTTGAGACTAGATGGCGTTGTGTTATTTATTTTATACCATTCCCCCTCTAAAAAGCTTATTTTATTCAATGAAAACAGTGAATAAAAAGCACTCACTGTTTTGGTGTTTGATTTTAGAACACAATAATAATTTTAAATCCGTCTTTTATTCACTAGTTGCATAATATACAATAATTTTATTGTATTGCGTTCAGTAGAGACCTGGCAGTGGGCGCCAGATGAGCCATGCTGACGAGCATGAGATGCAGGAAGTCGGCGGCGGCACTCTGCACCGCCCAGTTGAGACGAGTGCCGGCCCACCGGCCCCCCGCGTGCTCCAGCGCACGCGAGAGTCGACCCGACAGGAACGCTGTCGATGGCGCTGCCGAATCTGGAAATAACTACGGCATTAAGGACGAACTTACAATACATCAAAGCTCAAATTTCGATATCTAAGATTTCACACTACAACAAACAGAGGGCGCAGTCGCTTTACGCTTGATTTTTTACATTACCTAACTAATCTTGGTACTTGAAGATTAGGTAGTTACAGTCACCAAATTAAATATATGTCACCAATATTGGCATTTGGTGCTATATTTATCTTTCATCCATCTATCTATACTAGTATAAAACTGTAAGAAAACCAAAAACTAAAATAAAGGGAATGAATAATGTAAATATGCAGATCTACTAAATAAACGATTCTAGTTAATTCCGTTAGTGGCATTCACATCTGAGTGCTTCCGTGCTTCGGAGGGCACGTTAAACTGTCGGTCCCGGCTCTAGCATTCGGTAAGCCACGACGGAGGCCTTAAGGCGGCCTAAAAACTCCGTCACCAGAGTTGGCCAGTAGCTCATACGAGCTTGCTTGCTTAACGATTCTCATTCCAAGTTTGAGTTTGTCTGTTTGTTCGTTCGCGGATCACGCCTAACTACTGGACCGATTTCAAAAAAACTTATACAATAAAGCCTTATTTCCGGATTGAAAGATAGGCTATATTTTATTGAAATCAAAGACACGGATTCTTACAGACCGAGTTACTTAAATTTATAAGTATAAAACAATTTATTAATTATATTTACCAGCGATTTCTTCGAGTTTGTTGAACATATCGGATTCAGTGCCGCCGACCCAGCGCGGCCGTTCAAACATCTCCTCCACTTGCTTGCCGCTCATTTTCGCCAGACGCATTGCTTGGTAACTTGACATTTCTACCACCTAAGCAAATAATACAATCCTTACTAATACTGTGATGGTTGGAGGTTAATAAAACCCAAACAATTTTTATTGACAAATGGTTGCAATAAACTTTGCAAATCGCATCGAAATCGCCGTCTAGCTAAGTACCAGTCTTACTTGAACTACAAAATCATTGAAACTCCAAGAAATGTTAGCTCACGTTAGACTGGTTTTCTAATTTTATAATTTTTACATCTCAAAAACTATTAGACCTAGAATCAAAATAAAAACGGGTTTGGAATGTCTAAACAAAACCCTATCATATGACACAACACTTAATATTTTTGTACGACTTTTTTTTTACTCTCTTTGGACCCTCATAACTTCACGACCCCTTGACAGATTTACTTCATTTAACAAACCAGTAAAACTTAAGAGTACTATCCATATACCTACCAATTCTGTACGGATCGGATAAGCGGTTCAAAAGATCTCGAAGAACAAACATACAAAGCATTTTTGCCCAAGTTCTCGTTCGCTTCGCTCACTCGATCAATTATAAATGCGAAAGTAACTCTGTCTGTCTCGCTTTCACGCCAAAACTACTGAACCGATTTGAATGAAATTTTAAAAACTAATAATAAAAAGGACAGGCGTCATGGCTCAGTCGGTAGTAGCTCTGCCTTCCGTGCTGTGGGTCGTGGGTTCGAATCCCACCAAGAACAAACATTTGTGTGTGGCAAATATGTGTGTTTGTTCTGTGTCTGGGTGTTACTATGTATTAAATGTATGTATTTACAAAAAAAAATGTATATAATGTATTCTATCAGCCATCTAGTTCCCATATTACAAGCTCTGCTTAGTTTGGGACTAGAAGGCGTTGTGTTAAATGTCCGTGAATATTTAAAGTTTTGTTTTTAAATACTAAAACCCACCTTATCATCTAAGTCCTCATCCATAAAGCCCTCCATGTATTGTTTCTTGAGCGTGTAAACTCTCTTCCCTTTAGTGGTAGCAAACATCTTGGCAGCTTTGCTCTTCGCTTCCGATATCGTCATGGTCGGATTGAACTGCTTAAGAAGTCTCTCAGCAAAGTTTTGGCCGGCACCTGACGAAATATAAGATTGTAAATCACTCACTTAAAATATCCTACTAATATCATATCCTACTTATATTAATATCAAAGTTTTGATATTTGTGTTTCAACCACGCTGCAACTGCTGGTTAGATTTGGATAAAACTTGGAATATAATATATTGTCCGTGACCTGTGGGCCTAGGATGCGCACGCGAGATATTTGTCATGTCGTTCTGTCAAAATGTAAGCATTTTGTACCAGTTTAGAAACTATTGCATTATCTGTGGTACCTAGTGGTGTTGACAAAACGCGCCATAATGTACACTTTTGACACTTCTTAGTCGTCGTACCTCTCTGAGCACGAGATAATAGTCATGCAGAAATGTCAAAAGTTGAAAATTCAAAGGCGCGGTTTCTCGACAGCATTACCACAGATAATGCAATAGTTCCTAAACTGGTACAAAATGCTTACATTTTGACAGAACGACATGACAAATATCTCGCGGTGCGCATCTTAGGCCCGCTGGATGAACATATATGTATAATATCGATATAACTTTTTATCCCGAAAAATGAACAGGAAGAAAGGGACGCGGACAAAGTCGCGGCCGGAAGCTCGAATTGTTATAAACAATGTGTATGAACCAATTTTTAACAGACTATGTCACTTCATAGAAAAGATTGATAATATCCATGAACACATTTCCCGACGGTTTTCCGACAATTTTTTCAATAAAAACTCACTTTTACAATCAAATAACTACTTTACCATCATCTAAATATATAAAATTATTTTGAAGCTGACATAGAATCAACGCACAGCCTAAACTATAAGTCCTAGAGGGCTGAAATTTGGATGGTAGTATCCTTATATAGTGTAGGGGCGCACTAAGAAAGGAATTATGAAAAGTCACACTCTAACGCGAGCAACGCCGCGGGAGACGGCTAGTTATTAATAAACGCCCAATTATGTCCCATTTTTTTTTTCAATTTTGTTCTTGGATTGTCCCTTTTCAGTGAAAGGCCTCCAACCAGCCATATCTTACCATATATTCTAGCATAGTTGATGACCTTAGCATGGCTTCTGTTGATGTTAGCAGCTCTCGCCGTCAGTGAGTGCAAGTCTGAGTGTCTGCTCTTATCTCCGGCTAGTACCGACCAGCCGAACGGAGTGCCGCCACTGATGCCAATGCTACTGTCACCTAGCAACGCTGCTATCCATAACTCCTAGGAAACAATGTTGTAAGACTATTCTTATTAGATTAATATCTAAGAACATTGCATAAAACGCCCTCTAGTCCCAAAAAAACAAGGCTTGTAGTATGGGAACTTAGATTGCTATATGATACTTATCCTTCCTAATAAGGCGTATATAAAAGGCAGACAACCCTCTCGCCCGCACATTTCAACATTTTTGAATATATAATATAACTAAATGTAATTATGTGAAATTGCAGAGCTTCAGGGGCGAGAGAATAACAATGCAAAGGTTCAGTAAAAATATCACATTGATCCAAACAAGGTTTCTAACCAAAAAAAGTGCACTTTAATTTATCGCATTGGTATAAGTTTTTTGGTCGGAAAACTTGTTTGGATCAATGTGATATTTTTACTGCCTTTTACATACGCCTTAATATTATAAACGCGAAAGTTTGTAAAGATGTATGGATGTATGTTCGTTACTCTTTCACGGAAAAAGTACAGATCCAATTTGAATGAAAATTGGAATATTGTCTCAGGTCAACAACATCTAAAATGTCTTTTTATATTGTTGCAAGTGTCGAAAATAAATTTATTAAAAGAAACAGACCTGTGAATCAACATCAGCTCCAACAAACTTGTAGCCGACCGGTGCCTGCACCATAGCACGCAACTCTGAGCCAATCCGCTCCTCTTGAGCGTTACTAGCTGTCATCCAAGTCGGCTCACTCGCACTGTTATAAGAACAAGAATTTATTTATTTGACAATATGTATAACACAGAGAAAAGCCATGAAAAGAAGTATGACAGGTATCAAAAAGCAAGAGAAAATTAGAAGCTCAGATATTAGAGAAAAAACTAAAGTGATTGATATATTACCTAAAATAGACCAGCAAAAGTGGAGATGGACAGGCCATTTGTTACGCACTGGTCAAGATAAATGGAGCAAAGTGGTCAATGACTGGTACCCACGAGATGGAAAGAGAAGTCGTGGAGGACAACAACGGAGATGGGAAGATGATCAGAGCTGGCCCAAATTGGAGAAGAGTTGCCAGAGACTGATCTCAGTGGAAGATGCTGGAGGAGGCCTTTGCCAAAAGGCACACTGAACTGAGGGATATTTTGTAACAAAAGAGGAAAAAAAAGTTCAGAACAAAAGGCTTAAATAAATAAATAAAATAACACAGAGAAAAAGACAAAATATAAAAAATAATTCAATAACAAAAACCAGACTACTGAAAATCACACTCTAAAATGTATGAAACAAGCAAATATTCTCATCTGAAATTGTTATGGATATTGTAATGGTTAGAGGATAGTTCCTATGCCCTTTCATTTGATACCCAACATGGCATGATTCAAATAGTATATTATGCAACTAGTGAATAAAAGACGGATTTAAAGCGAGGGCCATAAATGAACCACGAGCAAGTGAAGGATTCTAACGACTGAATCACGACCGTAGGGAGTGGTTCAAGCGTTAGAATCCTGAACGACGTGAGTGGTTCAGGGCCCTCGGTATAAATCCGTTTTATTCAAGAGTTGCATAATATACTTTATACCATGACTACGAGAAAAATAAAGATTGGAGGTTGTATAGCCAACGCTATACAACCTCCTTGCGAAAAAACAACAATTAGATGGAGGTCAAATATATTAGTGTGTTCTAAATTCAAACACAAAATCAGTGCTTTTTATTCACTGTTTTCAGTGAATAAAATAAGCTTTTTAGAGGGGGAATGGTATAAAATATATTTTTAGTTCATGACTTCGCGTTCTCTAGATGGCGCCATATACAATTTAATGTGACGTCACATAGCCTATAATCAGCGGACGATCGAGACTCGTACAGCGATGTGTCACACGTCCAATTCCGATGAGTAATTTTGGAGTTATGAGGGAACAAATGAACTTATGAACATACATACATACACTCCTTTTTGCTTCGCCTTAGTCGGACAAAAAACAAATAAAAATAAATTCAATTTAATTAAATAAAGCTTACCGCCTAGTAAGCGTCCCACAAACAACCACTTGCGGCAAAATCGCACCGCACTGCCGTGCGGCGGGCCATTTCTCGTGCGGCAACCATACGACTTGCTGCGACATTATCCGCTCTCTGTTGTTACGCCAATACGACATCATGCGACCGAATGATAACACCTGAATATGTAGAAAATTTGTGTCGATTCTGTTGTGGCATTTTTCTAAACTAACATTATTTGACGGCATTAACATTATAGAGCTGTTTTTCTCTTTAATATACACTACTGTTTTGTATTTACCTTTTCGGCATCATTTTCTTGCGCGGTGAGAACATTCTGACTGAACATTTCAAGAAAGTCCTTCGCCAACGGGTTACCTACTTTGTATTTCGGTCCATCTTTGTGGGGTAAACGTAAAAAGTGGCAACACCCTGGAAGTAAAACACTTTTATCTGTTTAAGAAGCATATAATTTTTGACAGAAGTAAATAAAACAAACTAAAGATTATTTTTTCATTTCAATATTTAAATAAAGAAATAATTAGGCTACTGTTACACATGTCATGCTTTAAAATAGCATGCTAATTAGCATGCTCCCTGTAATCTCAATGTAATAATTAGCATACTAATTATTAGCAAGGTTTCGATACACATGCTAAATGAGCACAACGCATGCTAACTAGCATGTGTAACAGTACCTTTATTCTTGGACATATCACACAACGCATAAGTATGTATTTACAAAAAAAAATGCATTTGAAAAAAAGTTATTTAAGGTTTATTGGATTTGTGAACCAATTAATAAAAAATAAAAAAGTATTCTATTACTAATGTAGGTCCTATTGTACAAGCTTTGCTTAGTTTGGGCACGTTTGGGACTAGAGAGCGTTATGTGTAATGTCCAAGAATATTTATGTAAATCTATGCAGGGTTGATAGTTTTTAATTATTTTATTTTTATGGTTACCTTGTAACTGTATACCACACCATACTCCTAGTCCATGGTACTGGTTAGCGGCGGCTTGTTCGTCTATTCTCTTACGCGCGTAGTATGCTCGTCTTCCTAAATCTTCCTGGAAATATCGGTAAACTTAAATAAGAATAAGAATTTGTTTATTTGATTAACCTAACACAGATAAAAAGAAACACACAATAGAAAAGTAAGCAATCAACAAATAACGAGAACAAACATAATCATTAAGTAGGAAAAGAATGTTTATGTTGTAATCTTTCCTTTACAACACAAAAAGTCTTTCCCTGTGAAATAATTGTGATTCATATTTTCAACATAACGAAACGTTGAATTTTTTTTATATTGCTACAATTTTATATAATTTAACAATAATTCCTTCCTGTTATAAAACATTCAGGAAAAAAAAAGAAAGTTAGAAATAAATGAAGTAAGTTACAACAAAAAAATATTTATTTATAGGTGTGATAAGTTTTAATAGTTTTTGAAACTTTGTCTCGTGCAAGAATCTTTGCATTTCTGGTACGAGACAAAGTTTGTACGAGGTATTGACGGCCTAACAGCCAGTTGGCATGTATAGCTCTACTTTCTGCGCTGTTAGTTGCGGGTTCGATCCCCACCGGGAACAAATATTTTGTCTAGTGTTTTTTATTACTTATCTACTATATAAAAATAAGTCGGGTTTTCCTTCCTGACGCTATAACTCCAGAACGCAGGAACCGATTGCCACGGTTTTGCATTCGTTGGAAAGGTCTCGGGCTCCGTGAGGTTTATAGCAAAATTCAGGAAAAATTTCAACAGAAAAGCGGGAAAATGGAATTTTGAAAAGTCACACCCTAACGCGAGCATCGCCGCGGGAGACGGCTAGTTTTATATGGAATGTGAATTTCTGTAAGAAAGCATACCTCAACAGTCTTCGGCAGTACATATTTATCAGTATCTACAGCCTCCTTACAATGTTTCATCGGACACGCTTCTAATAGCTGTTCTAACGGTAGCTTGGGGTCTTCTGTACCCCCGTGCTGTCGGCTAAAGGGTACGAGAAACCCCCAGCCTTCTGACTTTATGTGGTGGAGGGGGTAGCCTTCCCATGATAGACGGAGTAGCTTTGGTGTTATCTAAAAGAAGAAAAAGTTGGATTCGTCGATGTGTTATAACCTGTGTTTACAAATGAATAAATGAATTTGAATTTGAATCTGTTCGACTTGGATTAGAAGTGCTATATGCTTCTGCGCAGGATTAGAAGTGCTATATGCTATGCGAAATCTTCTAGGCGTTTCTGAGCCCCAAGTCTGTGCATTTGTTATACTTTCGACTCGATTATAGCACACGCAAACGCTTTCGCAAAGCGAAAAATTTTGTATGAAACTCGGATAAGCGCCTCTAGCCGGAGATTTTCGAATTGTGTAATTCCAAACAAAATGTCTCGCTTTGCGAATGCGTTTGCGTGTGCTATACTCGAGTCGAAAGTCAAAAGAAATGCACATACTCGGGGCTCTGAAGAGTTCGCGTCCCGTTGGATCCCTTTGATTTTCCGGGATAAAAACTAGCTTACGTGTTAATCCAGGTCACGGACAATATATATTCCAAGTTTCAACCAAGCCGGATCAGTAGTTTTTGCGTGAAAGAGTAACAAACATCCATACATCCTTACAAACTTTCGCGTTTATAATATTAGTAGGCAGTAAGATGATGACGTAACATAACTTTTAGATAGATAGATAGAAGATAGAGAACTATTTATTGTACACTACTTTTACAAAATTTATAAAATAAACACAGAGTTCATAATTCTTATGTGAAGTACAATGGGCGGCCTTATCGCTATGAGCGATCTCTTCCAGGCAAACTTTGGATGGACTGGATTATATGAATACGAAAGTGACGGGTAGTTAGTTTGTATTAGTAGTGTGCTAACATGGATAGTGTGGAAGATGTTGGGGGAGATCTATGCCCAACAGTGGGACGAAATAGATTAATTAAAAAAAAAGTAGAGTAGGTACTTACATGCATGCTAGTAGTGATTCCATTAGCGCCTGGCGCCCAATCAGGGTCCTTCCCCGGCTTAGTACAAAGTTTTCTATACCACGCCGGATATCCGGCCAAATACGGCCTTTTTACCGGCAACAAATCACCCAGCTCGTAGAGATATGCAAACTTTTTACTCAACGCCTCAACCTCTTTTGTGATTTGCGGTACTTTTGCATCTTCTATTCTCTCTATGTATTCATCGCAAAGAGTTTCGAACGCTTTTGTTTTTTTACGAACCTGTTTTTTTGAATGTTTTTTTGTTTTTGTGTCACTAGCCACTTCGAAATTAGAACTTGTATTTTTTGTTTCGTCTTCGCTATTGCTGGCCAGTATAAATTTCGAAGGTTGAATATCACTTTTTTTCTTTTGTTTTTTTAATTTTAACGTTTGCGTTGACCAATCCTGATCCCACATCCAAAGGTCCTTTTTGTACGCCTCGTCTGTCATTAGTTTGCAAGCTTCGTCCGCTTTGAGGGATAATAGTTGTCGAGATTCTAGTTTTAGATCTTCGAAAACAGTTTCAGCGGAATCTATGTATTGCGGCCAGTTTGAGTTCACTGGGAGGTACGCCGAGCCTAGAACAAAACTGTCATTATACATATAATGTAAGTTGGATTTTATTAGACCGATACTTGTATGCTTACTACAATAAGATACAAAAGCTGGTTATACATTAGGTACTTTTTGTGGCGCCATCTAGGTACTTTCTACAAAGTTACAGTTACTCCTTGGTCCTGGAAGTATTATTTTGTGAAAAATTCAAAAAATAAGCAGCGGAAAATAGCTACCTAATCTAATATAGATACGTACTTCTTGGTGGTACCTATAGACCATAGGTACCACCAAGAAGTACGTATCTATAGTAGGTGCCAAATAACACGGCAATACAGGTCATTCACCCACCTTCACCACGATGTCGCAAAATTCAATTTATGAATGGCTAATTCTGTCGCTTTCCATACAAACCTGTCGCTAAGACGGTAATCGCTCGAATCTCGTAGTACTGTTTGTTTACGATACATAAATTGAATTTTGAGACATCGTGGTGAAGGTGGGTGAATGACCTGTATTGCGGTGTTATTTGGCACCTACTATAGAAAATCTCTCTAAGGATAAAAAAAGAGTGTTTTCTTCGAAAAGCGCTGGCATCATCTAGTGGCGCCATCTAGTTTAGTATTACTAACCTAGTTCTAACATTCCAGCAAGTGTGGCAGGATGTGGGAATCTCTCCAGAAATAGCGGCAGCAATTCCCTCAGAACACTATGAGTGGCTGTGACGTCAGCCGCGCAGTAATGCATTAGGGATTGGAAATGTGTGTGTACGTCTTCGATACCGCCATCGACAAACACGTCGCGAGTCGCTTTGTTTATGGGCGAGCCACAGTATAGATTGTGTACCTAAAATAGGATTTATTTAGAAAAATGTAATAAAGTATGGTGGTCAATAATCATCATATCAACGCGCTCGCTTGCTTAATCAATTTTTACAGCTTATCGAAGCTAAGCAATATTCTGCGCGGTCACTATTTGGATGGGTGACCGTTAGTGGCATTTACATCTGAGCGCTTTCGTGCTTCAGAGGGCACGTTAACTGTCGGTCCCGGCTCTATAGTAGGTGCCAAATAACACCGCAATACATTCACCCACCTTCACCACGATGTCGCAAAATTCCATTTATGAATGGCTAATTCTGTCGCTTTCCATACAAACCTGTCGCTAAGACGTTATCGCTCGAATCTCGTAGTACTGTTTGTTTACCATACATAAATTGAATTTCGCAAAATCGTGGTGAAGGTGGGTGAATGACCTGTATTGCGGTGTTATTTGGCACTTACTATAGCAGTCGTTAAACCATGACGGAGGCCTTAAGGCGGAATAAAAACTCCGTCACCAGAGTTGGCCACTAACTCATACAAATGACCAACGACCAAAACTAGCTAAATAGGTGTTGCATTTTGAATTTCAGGAGTGGTTTTATTACACCCAGTAGTTTACCTCACTTAAGTTGTTCAACGAGCTGATTTCAATCCAGTCATCGTCTGAGGGGTGTGGTTCTTTGTTCTTTGTCTTGAGAACCGTTCGCTGGTAGCTGGTAACCCCACTCACACATGTATGCATTGACATTGTGTCCATGAAGCGCATACCTATAAATAATTTGACAGGCGTCATGTCTATAGAATAGAATAGAATAGAATGTTTTTATTTTGTTATTTAACAGAGGTATTACAAAATTAAATCTTAGAACTATAATTAAAAATAACAAAAATGGCCACCACTCAGCATAGTGCCAGGTCAGGATATGTTAGTATCCTGCCTAGGCGCTGGTTTTCCGTGGCGCCAGTTGCGTCTCAGTCGGTAGTAGCTCTGCCTTCCGTGCTGTGGGTCGTGGGTTCGATCCCCACCGAGAACAAAACATTTGTTTGTGGCAAACATATATATTGGTTCTATGTCTGGGTGTCACTATGTATTATAAGGCTGTATTTACAAAAAAAAATGTACGTTTTCTATCTGCTATCTAGTTCCACTATTATACAAGCTTTGTTAGTTTGGGACTAGAGGGTGTTGTGTGTAATGTCCAAGAATAACTATTTATTATTACCTGTACGTTCCAACCAGTATTGTTCCTTCACCTTAGCTCTATCAAACGATACATTATGTCCAACAACTAGTCTTGGACTGGTGGAGTCTACAGAATGCTCTCCATCAGTCTCCAAAGGTATCAGCTCGTGGTAGTCCAGGTGGTCATGGTTTATGTGAGGCTCGTTGCTGGCCACTGGTTTACTTACCCAGCCATACCTGATGATATTAAATATTAAATTTCTTGGTATATGGCTTTTGCAGCTTGTTGTCACAATTATGCCAGTGTTTGTTTACTCTAGTGTCATAAACAAGGAAAAATAAGAATGTGGCCGGCAATATTTTGAGAAATCAATGAAATAATAATAACTTATTTTGATTATACCTAAAGATGTTCCAAATAGATACAAATAGACTAGCTTACGCCCGCGACTTCGACTACGCAGCATTAGAAGTGCAATTTGCTATGTGAAATCTTCTAGGCGTTTCTGAAGAGTTTCTGTTGGATCCCATTGATTTTCCGGGATAAAAAGTAGTCTATGTGTTAATCCAATCCGCCTAAGATGCGCACCGCGAGATATCTGTCATGTCGTTCTGTCAAAATGTAAGCATTTTGCACCAGTTTAGGAACTATTGCATTATCTGTGGTACCTAATGGTGTCGACAAAACGCGCCATAATGTACACTTTTGACACTTCTTAGTCGTCGTACCTCTCTGAGGACGAGATAATAGTCATGCAGAAATGTCAAAAGTTGAAAATTCAAAGGCGCGGTTTCTCGACAACATTACCACAGATAATGCAATAGTTCCTAAACTGGTACAAAATGCATACATTTTGACAGAACGACATGACAAATATCTCGCGGTGCGCATCTTAGGCCCGCAGGTCACTGGACAATATATATTTGCGTGAAAGAATAACAAACATCCATACAAACTTTCACGTTTATAATATTAAGTACCTAGGATATATAAAGATATTAATTCTTATGTGCATTAACTTCTTTAGGCTGAAATGATAATGAAGGTAGGCCTAAAAGATTTTGTTTTTAAAGTGAGAGCTCACCAGGCATCTGGAGACACCGCACAGGCCAGGGTGGGCCGTCTGCCGGCTGACATGAGCACTTCCACGTCAAAGACCAGTGCATCATCAGGTGGGTACGGCACTGGTTCAGCTTTATCTGCTTTATACCTTGTCCAACCTTGTGATTTAGACCATTCCTGTAAGTGGACAATTTTATTTATTGTCTACGCACAGCACTTGTATGGAGGAGGGGAAGACGAGAGGAAAGAGGGCGAGGAAACGAGTTACCATGATTGCGGCCCGAGACTGCAACAGCGATCGGCTTACACGAGAGATGTCCTAATATATATACCTAATTGAAAAACCTATAAACTATCATAAAGAACTGTAAAATCGAATTAATGGTGTTTAACAGACTTTAAACAGGCTGATATGGTGGTGTCATTCGCGGGGGGATGGTGTCATTCGCGTCCGTGGGTTCACCAGCTTGCCAGCAATGGTAAGCCGCACCCCACACGTGTCCCCCGGGTGGTGCCAAACGAATGACATGGGTAGGGGTGCGGACTTCGACATGAGCATGGTTTCGTGGATCTGTCGGCCTCCGCACCCCTACCCGCCGGCGGCGACCCAGCGCCGCGGCGTGAGGGAGGGAGGGAGGTGACTCTCTCTTTTTGAGTTGCCTCTTCCCTTCTCCGCGTCAAAAGTTGGGGGGATGCCGCTTGGGCAACGGTATCTTCTACACTTCTGCTTGTGCCCGCTGACCATTCATGTTCGCAGAACAACCCAAAAACCCCCAATATGAATATGAAAAGTGAACTGAACGGAAATGAGATGCCATGTGACCCGGCCAGCACCCGGCGCTCTCTGGTTCCCGGGCCGGAGAGTGGGAAATTGGCTACCGAAGGCGGAGGCGGGGTGGTTCCCCAGGCCCCGCCTACTGCAGCTGCTACTGGAGACAACAGGGACGCGGCAGCCGCCACCTCATCCTCCTCGGCACACCCGACTGGGCCAGTGCAGAAGAGGAAGCCGAAGAAGCGAAACGCGGCGAAGAGGGCGGCAGCAGCTCAAGCGTCGGGTGGAGACACAGCAGCGGCGGCGAAAGCTGGTGACGCTGTGTTGGTAAACACGGGACGCAGTGCCACGGCACCTTCCGCGCCAACGGGCACTGCGCCCGCAGGTAAGACCCCCACAAGCGGCGTAGAGCGTCGGAAGGCTCTACGCAAGGAGCGCCGCAGACTCGATGCCGCACTGGTCAACGAGCTCAAGCGGCGCCAACTAGAGGGGGCGCTATACCCAACCAACGTGTCGGCCATTGCGCCGTCCGTCGGGTTGGTTATGGCGCGCCCTACGGGCATCGATGTTGGGGCCGGCCCACCAGCGACGGAACGGAGATCCGACTCCGAGTGCCCACTCCATGCCATGGAGCTGGGCGACGAGGGGCAGATCGAGGGAACGTCGCGAGGGGCCGCCCAACAATCGACTCCGCGTAAGACCGGCCCAAACCGGTCAAACCCCCCAAAACCAGTGGTGGTAGCAGAGGTGGCGGGGAAGAAGCCCGACGTCCCGAACCCGGAGGCCTCTTCCGAACCCAGACCCTGGAAAGGGAAGGGCAAAGGAAAGGGCCGCAGAGGCCAAGGACCGGGCAACAACCCTGCCTCCGACTCGACTGCCCCTGGAACGACAGACAGTGGCAGCACCAGGAGCGCAAAACGGCAGAGGAGCTCGGACTTCGTGTCACCTTCGTCGGCGGGAGCTGACAAGAAGGTGCGCCTAGGAGGCAGCTTCTCAGCCGCGAACGCGCCACAGGATGCAGCCCAACCAGGAAAGAGCGATGGTCCGGAGGGGCTTATGTCGTATGCCGAGGCGTCAGCATCACACCTTAGGGTAGTGATACTAGACAAATCTGGCGTCCACATGGATAACCTCCGGGCCACTATGCTTAGGAGTAGACTTGAGCAGCGAACGGTGGCGTACTACCACGAGCACTGCCGGGACCGGGGATGCGCTAGACCGGGCTTCATTGCGATGCCCCGGCTGGCTCACGGGGGTCTGAGGGTTGAGGCTCGCGACGACTTCTCGTTGTTGTGGCTGTCCTCAACTGTCTCGGACCTCCCCGGTCTCTGGGAGGGCTCGGAGGGATACAAAATCGTGGCGGAGAACGCACTGCCCAAGTACTACAAAGGCGTCGTGTTTGTCCCAGATTTTGAGGGCGACGGGGAGTTTATCAGGGACTTCCTATCGTTCTTCAACACGCACGTACGCATAGACACCTGGCCGATCTTCGCCCACCGGACCCAGAAGGACGGCAATACGACAAACAACGTGATGGTGTTCGGGGTACCGGTGGAAGAAATCGAGGCCATCAGAAAGCGGGGATGTCGCCTGACCTATAAAATGGCGACAGTCTACGTGTTGCTGCGAAAGCCAAAAGCGGGAGACGTCAAAGTCCCGATTGTGGCGCCTGCTTCGGACGGACCCTGCGCAAGCGGTGGTGAGCCCGAAGCGGACGCCGCGATTGGCAACCGCGATACTGTAATTGGGGAGGGGGAGTTCTCACAGGACGAAATAGACCTGCTGCTGAGCGACGCGGGAGGGGAGATTGCGGGGGGCATTTCATGCCTCAACCTTCTCTCACCTGCGCCGTCCTTAGATGCGGCGGAGTCTCTGTCGTGTGAGAACTTCACCTCAAACCATTCATAGTAGGGCGGTCAGCAATGACAAACCTACGTCCCATCAAAATCCCCCCTCACCCCCCTTAGTAATTATAATGCTATTCAATAAGGTAAATCGGGTCGATCAACAAACCTCTAAAACTTCAACCCCTTCAGGGAATTGCAGTAAACCAACTGACAGGTCAAATAACGTCACAGCTAATCAGCTCAAGATCATTCAGGCCAATATCCAACACAGCGTCACTGGGTTCGCCGCGCTAAGGAGAACCTTAGAAGAGCAACCACAAACAATAGCACTGGTCCAGGAGCCCTATATTGTCCGAGGAACCGTAAGTTTCAGCGCCCTCCGAGGCAATGTATTTTGTCCACCTATGCAGAATAGAATTCGTACATTAATTTATGTTCCAAACAACATCAAAGCATCGATGGTAACACACCTGTGCACGGACGACCTCACAGTTGTGAAAATTGAAACAGGCTTAGAAGGTAAGGCTAACACTTTAATTCTAGCATCAGTATACATGGATGGTGGGATCCAAACACCACCGCCTGAACTCGAAAATTTACTAACCCACTGCAAACAACTCAAATTAGAATGCATCCTGGGCTGCGATGCCAACGCACACAGCACGGTATGGGGATGTCAAGACACGAATGAAAGAGGCAGAGACCTCCTAGACTTCGTTCTAAGACACAACCTAAACATTCTGAACAGAGGATCGGAGCCAACATTTGTAACGTCATGGGCTAGGACCATTGTAGACGTCACACTAGCCACAGACTCTATCGCAGAACTCATAAATGACTGGCACGTGGCTACGTATGAAGCATCGTGTGCAGACCACAGACGGATTAGATTCAGCCTAAGAATAGGCAACATAATCCCTCGCAAATACAGAAATCCCAAGAATACAGACTCAAGTCTCTTCGCAGAAACGATGAACAAAGCTCTAACCGAGCTAAAAGAGACTGAAGCCACAGTGCTGCTTACACCAGCCGAAATAGAAACAACGCTCGCGTCACTGGTTAACAGCATAATAGCCAGCTACGAAACAGCCTGTCCTCTCATAACGGAAAGCAACAAAATAGCGCATCGTAAGGACAGATGGTGGAATAAAACCCTAACCAAACTGAGAAAGAAAGTTCGTCACCACTTTAATAGGGCGATGAACACCGACAATGAAAAAGACTGGGCAGACTACAAAATAGTAAGACAGGAACTTAAACGTGAATTAAGACAAAGCCGCAACAACTCTTGGAGGAAGTACAGCAACTCCATCGCATCACAGAGCGAAACGGCACGTCTGAGCAAAATACTTTCTAGCGATTCAAAGATAAAACTGGGCACTTTAAAAAAGCCAGATGGAACCTACACGACATCAGATAAAGAACAGTTCGAGCTTCTGCTACAAACGCACTTTCCGGACTGTAACCTCGCACAAAACGCTAGTTGGGAAGACGACCATGGAAGTCACATTCCCAACAAAGAAGACTGGGAACTAGCTGAAGCCATTGTTACGGAGGAAGCACTTTCGTGGGCCGTAACGACATTCGAGCCGTACAAAGCGGCCGGCACAGATGGAATCTTCCCGGCTCTTCTACAGTGGAATTTCACTAAAATCGAGTCAGTGCTTACTGCCATCTTCAGGAGTTGCATTGCCTGGAAATACATCCCCCACGCCTGGAGGGAAGTTAAAGTAGTATTTCTCCCAAAGCCAGGCAAATCAGACTACACCCAACCCAAATCTTTCCGGCCCATAAGTCTAAGCTCTTTTCTACTAAAGACTCTAGAAAGACTTTGCGACCGACACATACGCAGTGGACCACTGCTTAAAAACCCCATAAACAATAAGCAACATGCCTATCAATCAGGTAAATCAACGGAAACAGCACTTCACAGCGTAGTACACAAAATTGAAAGCGCGCTAGAATGCAAGCAATCGTGCCTCATAGCGTTCATCGACATCGAGGGGGCCTTTGACAAAACAACTTTTCCGAGCATAGAACAAAGCCTGAGGAAACAAGGGGTCGAAGAAAACTTAAACGAATGGATAAACAAAATGCTCTCAAATAGGGCAGCCCTTACACAAAGCTCAGAAGTAACAAGATGCCTTGTTACGAAAGGTTGCCCACAAGGAGGAGTACTATCTCCTTTGCTGTGGGTTCTTGTAGCTAACGAACTTCTAGAATCCCTAAACAAGGATGGGCTACACACAATCGGCTACGCCGACGACATAGCGATTATGATATCGGGGCTCTTCGAGTCGACTCTATGCGAGAAGATGCAAAGAGCACTCCGAATCGTAGAGTCGTGGTGCCACACCCATAGCCTAACAGTAAATCCCACCAAAACAGAACTGGTTCTCTTCACTCGAAAGCTGAAATTACCAAATCTGAACCTCCCCTCCTTATTTGGAACCAAACTGACGCTCAGCAAAGAGGTCAAATACCTTGGAATATGGCTAGACAGTAAACTCTCATGGGGTAAGCAACTAGAACATACAACGACAAAAGCCACAAACGTGCTATGGCAGTGCAGACGTGCCGTCGGCAAGGATTGGGGACTAAAACCAAAACTTTGCCTATGGATGTACACTGTCATGGTTAGGCCGGTACTGACCTACGGTGCCGTGGTTTGGTGGCCAAGAACAAATCTAGTCACAACAATCAATAAGCTGCAACAGGTGCAAAGGCTCGCGTGCTCCCTCATTACTGGGTGCGCGAAATCTACACCATCAGCAGCGCTGGACATAATACTAGACCTAATGCCACTCCATCTACATATACAAAAAGAAGCAATGGCATCGGCGCTAAGAATAAAATCCACAAACCAATGGAAAGGTAATGCAAAAACAACAAACCACTGCAAGATTTTGGACAAAGCCACACGAGCCATCCCGGAGGCTTTAAACGGCATTGACAGAATAGCGACAACATACCTCACGAGTAAGAAGTACAAAGTGGAAAATCAAGAACGGACGGAGGATCACACGTCTACTCCCAACGTCTATCACATCTACACAGATGGCGCTAAGCAGAAAGCAGGAGTGGGCTGTGGATTCTACTGCCCTGAGACAGGGCTATCTCACTCGCAACCCCTCAGCAACTCAGCGACCGCTTTCCAGGCAGAGACCCTAGGGCTCCTCCTGGCAGCAACAGAAATGTACCGGTCCACAGCGCCAGTAACTGGCGCAAGCACTGCAAACGAACCGGCACAACTAATATTTATATTTATAACTGACAGCGCAGCACTCATGAATGCACTGAGCAGATCTGTCACAAGGTCAGAATCTATTGCAGCATGCCACACTGCACTTCAGAATCTATCTGATAAACACACTGTCAAGATAAGATGGACAAAAAGCCATGGCTCATGTTCAGGCAACAATAAGGCAGACTCATTAGCAAGAGAAGGCGCCAAACAAACGCCACCTGCAGAAAACACAAGTCTCTGCAGACCCACCTCGGCAGAGATAAGAAACAGACTGAAAATATATTCCAAGAAGGAACATCAAAAACAATGGGAGCGCAGATCAGACTGCAAACACACAAAAATAATGCTTCCGGCAACGGACGCGCACATCACAACGACACTACTAAAGCTAAGACGCGAAGACTTGAGGATGATGGTGGGCATAATCACGGGCCACTGTGATCTGAACTACCATCTCCTCAAGATCGGAGCGACAGACAGCGACCTCTGTCGTGGCTGTCTTCAGGAAAAAGAAACAGTAGAGCATGTCTTGCTACATTGCTCTGCCACAGCTGAAGCCAGATCCAAAACGGGACTGCAGGAGCTGATCGGGTCTCACTCCTTGGCATCCACAACACCACCGGGGATGCTGGAACATTGCTGTCATCAACCCAAAGTCCTTCTCCGTTACTTCAAGGAGTTGGGCTGGATGGGGTGAGGTCAGCTGGGGGACAATGCACAATACACCCCAACGCGGGACGTCAGTGCAGATCTTATTCCCCCACGACGAATTAGAATTAGAATTAGAGGCTGATATGGTGACTGTCCTTTTACAAGGTAAACGCCTCCCAAGGCTAAGACCAGGGAGGTCTTAGTTCTATTAGTTTTCACCTTCTACTACTAACGATTGATTTAACATTACGAGGCCAAGATAGTGCCCATTAAATTTATTTTATAGAAAATTTTGAAAATAGTGCAATGTGCCTAACAAACCCATTTTTTAAGGCCATTGGACATCTAATGCAACCTGTTTTTTAATTTTATAAAAATATATTTTGGTATTTTTAATGTACAATAAAGTGTTTTCATTCATTGTTTTACCTTTGGCAGAGGTGGTAAACTACACTCTGCTATTTTTTTCAACAATAATCGATATGAAGAGCTCTGTTTCTCAGCAATATTGTAAAAGTGTTCAACAACATCTTTTCCTTCTAGTTGAGGCAGTGTTATCTCCACATCTGGCAAATGACTACATTTGTTGTAATCAATTCCCAACTTTAGTAGACTTTCACAACAACTGGAATAGTAAAATATTGCATATGTAACATTATTACGTAATCAAAATATATACAAATACTAACTTACAGTAATATAGGAACTAGATAGCTGATAGAATACTCGTTTTTTGTACTTTATTACATATAAATTATTCAATACATTTATTAGCATAAAATATGGTAATTTATGTACAAGGATGTCAAACAATAAAATAGTGTCAAATATTTTAACTAAACTAATTGGCCTCTGTGCGAAACTTTAGGCCATTATATACTTAGGTAGGTCATAGGTTACCTAGGTGTTACAGATTTGTTAACAAGTAGGTCAGTAGATCTATTTGATTAGGTAAGGCTGACCGGCCTGACTGCATTTTACTTACAAATTCTTTGAAACAATATGTAATAGAAAATGTATGCACCTACTAACCTTTTGGCAATATTTTGATCCACTGAAGAGCTGGTGTTCTTGAATAATTGATTATAAATATTTCGAGATATCATTTGTATGTTAACTTCGTTAACTCTAAATTCTTTAGATCTAATTTCTTGCAAGTGATCTTCTTCTTTGAGGTTATCATTTTGTTTTGGATTCTTATGTCTAATTATTGTAATTTCACTGGAAGGAAATAAATCACAGTAACATCTATTATAAATTCTATGAAGACTTCGTTTTTTGCTATAAAATAATCTCATTTTTAGTTTCATTTCACGGAACTTTTGTTTGTTTTGATTTTGCAGTTCTTTTTTATATTTTTTTTAAATACAGTGCTGCCAACAGCTACTTTTAGAGAGTAGCTAAATCGTCCAAAAAGTTGCTAGATTTGTTTACCATATGCTAAACCCGTGTTTTAGCTCACTGCACACCACACCTAATCTATTTATGAACCATGCTAAATACAATAAAATAAGCAGAGGGAAAATAAGTTCACTGTTAGAGCAAAATGAAATCTGATCGGGGCTTGGTAAAGGACCCGACACGGTGTAGTAGCTCTCGGCGAAAATGGAGAAAACATCCATCTCTTTCTGCTGAAAGGACCTTCATTTCCCTAATTGCTAATAAACCGTATCAAGAATCTAAAAAGTTCAAAAACCTAATAATCTCTGACATAGCCAATTAGTTGGTCGACTTGCTGGAGCCTGGGCTGAGTGAATCCTTTAGTGAAGAGAATGATGGAGAAAATTAATTTATTGTTACATAGTCAAATACAATACATAGGTACTATGATTATTATCTATTACATTCTTACACTTCTCAATTAAATAATTATCAACTTGCAAAATATTCATAATAATACGATAAAATGTGCACTTAATCCTATGGAATGTTAGAGCTCAGTTGGTTCTCAGCTGGTAATCTCCATTCTGGGTAATGTACCTAACCCAGGGTAAAGCTTGGTAACCACTCTTTTCAATGATCTTCAAATAACGAACTTGAATGCCAGAAGTGGTGAAATAAGGGATCTCAAATTTCACTTGAATAGGAGGTTTTCCATCAAGATCTTCACATTCAACAGATGGCAGACCAAAATGGGCGCGCATCAGGTACTCTTTACCCCCAGGGAATGATTTGATAGACCAGGTTATGGCGTTTTGTTCTGGAGTGTACTTAACACTGCCGATCGTGGTCTTGAACTTTGGAGAGTCCGCATCAGCCGGGACAGGAATGATTATCTCCACATTGTTAGCGGTGGAGCGCCTCTTGAACTGAGACTTGGCCTTGATCATGTATTCTACTCGAGAATGGGCATGGCGCTCAATGACAGACTCAATCCAGATCAGTGGCTTGACATGAGTGTTCAGCCTATATGACATTAGCTCAAACTCTCCATCAGGTGGAATGAATGAAATAGTTCTGTCATTTTCAAACCGAGATAGCCTCACACACTGGTGGAACTTGACATCCTCCAACTCAACAGACTTTGATTTCCCTCTGCCAGTACTCTCAAAGAGTACCTTATCATTGAGTCCCAACCGCAGCTCCGGCATACCAGATAAGTAAACTCTCATTTTTATGGCTCCTACAATCTCACTCCTCAAAACATTGCCGTTTGAATTGGCCAGTAGGTTTACCGATTCAATAACATCAAGGAATACTTCATTTTTCCTGTACTTTATCCCCTCTGACCTCCAAGATACAGCGTTAGTGACAGCCATCGGAATCCGCGGCTGCATTTCCAGCTTATGGCCTTCTTGAGTGATGTACTCTTGAAGAATTTTGCTGTCAGTGGTCTGCGGGTAGCCAAAATCGAGTAACTCGTCCATCAGCTCGTAGATAACAACGAAATTGTCCCGAATACTTTCTTCTTCCAACTCTTTGAAGTATTCAGTCATGACTTCAACGATTTTGTATAAAAATACGAACACTAGAGCTATGTTAGCGTTTTTCTTAGTCGTCGACACTATGTACAAGTTGTTGGTTTTGATGTATGCGAAGGTGCATTCGCTTGTTTGCAGCAAGGGAGTGAGCATTCCTTCTTCCTCTTTTTCCATGAGTAGAGGCATAAACTTATCGATGATCGCCAGGTCGACATCTCCCCGGTAGTTCCTCGATATGAGGACCTTACCTTTTACATCCAGTATGTAAATGCCGGAACATGACATTTTTAGGCTGAAACAAGGAAATCTTGTAAAAATAGTTTGACGACGTTTGACGACGATGAAGGATAGTGGAGACAAAATTTTTCGAGTCAAGTCATTATTTTGGTAATCAGTGGATTGAGAGTTTTGAAATTAGTGGAACTATGAACTAAACGATCCTACTAATGTCTAACTTACATGAAGGAAAATTATTATAATTGAGTAAAGTATACACGTCTAGACATTATCTCTCTTTCAGAGTTGCCAACCCGAAATTGCATTTTCCCTTTCCGATATTTCCCATCATCCCAGCTGCACTGCAGAAAAAGAAAATTATGATCATGTATCAGTGTTGCCGCAAAAAAGACTTGAGAAAAGGACTTACTCGCTGCTGGCAGAAATGTAATTTTATGGCAGTCCATTGTCATAAAAAAAATTTACAATATGGTTCAAAATTAAGAGCCATATCACAATATGTCAGAGCTCGATATCTGTCAAATTTCGATACCAGAGCCTTCACCCTGCAGCAAACAGAGGGCGCACATTTAACGTCGCTTTACGCTTGATTTTTTACATTATACCTAATTAATCTTGGTACTTGAAGATTAGGTAGTTAGAGTCATCAAATTAAATAAATGTCACCAATATTATTACACTAATGGGCGAATACTCGAACGCCACTCAAACCCCACTCAATTTAAGTCCCGCTAAAATTATTGCCATCTCTTACAAATTAGTAATGTCAAACAGAGGAAGAGCAACTTTAAGTGGTGCTCAAATTTAAATGACTTTTGAGTATTTCAGCCTAAGGCTGGAATACTCAAAGGCTGATATACTCAAGTCATTCAAATTTGAGCACCACTTAAAAATGCTCTGCCTTTGTTTGACATTACTCATTTGTAAGAGATGGCAATAATTTAAGCGGGACTTAAATTGAGTGGGGTTTGAGTGGCGTTTGAATATTTGAGTATTAGTTTGTCAAATATATACATGCATTTTTATCCATGTATATACTCGTATACTTGTATGTATTCGTATATACGTCTATATATGCGTGTATACGTATATTTCGTGTATGAATATACTAGCTTCCGCCCGCGTCTTCGTTCGCGTCCCGATCCCGTTCATTTTTCAGTGTCAAACATCAAACGGCTATATCTCAGAAAGTATTCACTCTAGAGTTTTCGTTCCACAACTAAATGAAAGGTGTGATCAAGATCTAAATTTTTGATGACAGCTGTCAAACTTCAAACGGCTATATCTCAGAAACTACTCGCCCTAGAGTTCTCGTTCCAAAACTAAATGAAAGGTGTGATCAAGATCTAACTTTTTGATGACAGCTGTCAAACTTCAAACGGCTATATCTCGGAAACTACTGGCCCTAGAGTTCTCGTTCCAAAACCAAATGAAAGGTGTGATCAAGATCTAAATTTTTGATGACAGCTGTCAAACTTCAAACGGCTATATCTCGGAAACTACTCACCCTAGAGTTCTCGTTCTAATACCAAATGAAAGGTGTGATCAAGATCTACATTTTTGATGACAGCTGTCAAACTTCAAAAAAATGGCGGCGAAAATTGACATAGGTCCGACCTCCACGAGCGCTAAAGCGCTACTGAGTTTGAGCGGGCCGACGCGTCTCATTTTATACCATTTTAATATCGTTTATTTTAAGTTTTATTATATTTTCTAAGAAAAATAAAGTATGCAGTCTTGTTCGTAATGAAGTACTGTTTATTTTGGTATAAATTTCATTCACCAATATGAATTTACTATGGAGATATTCACAGCTAAATCTGAACGTTTTTAGGAGTTTTATGGTTTTGGAATTGGTGTTTTTTATAGATTTCCAAGACATTGTTCTGAATTCCAAGGCCGCATTGGAATTAACCAGTATTTAAGACATATTATTGTATACTTTTCATTTTCTCTGCTTTGTACAGTTGTGCAGTCTAAGAGCTTGAAAAAGTGCCCGCGCGAGTTTTTTTCAAAAACATGCTTCGGAATATTGGCTTTAAATAAGTATATAAGACAAAATCGGGAAAAGCGAGGACGCTATGGACTATATTTAAAGCTGTTCTTCATTATACAACAAGTTGAAATTGTCGAAGAGTTACAGTTTCTCTGGTTAAGAACGCCAAACATAGGTAAAATCACGGTTTCTTTGTAATATGCCTCTTAAATCAGAAAATCAAAAAAGACTTGGCAAAAGAACAAGCCAGAACAAAAAAAAACCAAACCTCAATCCTGCGCGCTAACAAAATAAAATTATTAACTCTCTCTGTCTGTGCCATCTGCATCTGCATAGTGATGTTACGATCTCGAAATTTTTCAAAACCGACTCAAACCGGTTTGAAGGACATGTCAAACCGACTTGTAAACCGAACAAAGTCAAGGCTCATGCTAGAATTTTGATAAGGAAAGCGGATGAATACAAATTTAACTCATTTGGGCCGAACCGCGCCGTGCGTTGGTGGAAGAGGGACAGTGATCAGCGATCAACAAACCGCTTGCTCACCTCAGCTCATCGAGCCATTGGCATAGGTTCAAACGTAAAGCTACTGTTACACATGCTCTAAAATAGCATGTTTAAAAGAGTGCTATTGAGTATGCTCAATATGAGCATGCTAATGAGGAGTTTACATTTGCTGTTAATAAGCATGCTAGTTTTAAGTATGCTCCTGAACGACTGATCGATACTAGCATACTACTCAACAAGCAAACCTGTTCACGCGCGCTAAAAGCACGCCCCCTCCACCCGCTCTGCAGGTAGCATGCTCAAAAGTCGATGGTCGTGCGATTTTCCAGCATGCTCGAAATGAGCATGCTAATTACTAGCAATTTTTTTTTAATTAATAGGTTCACAAATTGAAACATACGCATAAACCTTAATTATAGTATCATGGTGTACAAAAATGTTTCGATACACATGCTAAATGAGCACTTGCTCAATAAAAACAGGCAGCATGTGTAACAGTACCATAAAGATATAAACGTGTGTCGGTTTGAACTAGTTTGAAGCTCAAACCTTTGTAAACCGAGTCGTAACATCACTAAATCTGCACTCTAGGGATGTTCATGTTAAAAAAATATCGATATTTTTTTCGATATATTAATATCGTAGTGTTATATCGATACTTTGCGATATATGGAACAAATATATCGATATTTTTAAGATATCGATATATTTGTACTGAGAACGAAACCAATGACCAAAACAAGTGACACCACAGATTTTTGTTTATTGTAAGAAAAAGTAAAAAAGGTGGTGTTTGGGTAGTCCCAATGCTGCCACCACCACAGATTATAAAAGTTTTGCTACTAGTGCTGCCCTCTCATGTCTGCGTTTCGTTATTGCAAAGGCTAGTTTTCAATAATCCGCGGTTTTTCATTTACTCAAATTGACAATGTTGCAGATTTAAAGGAATAAGTAGATAGGGTAAACTTCCCTTATCTTGGAAACCCACCAATTATTCGCACTTCTCTGATTTATCCTATTTACTAAGAAAAAGCCAGACCTCACGATGTTTATTATTATGTTAAGTTGTTGTTTATATTAACAACATCGTGAGGTCTGGCTTTTTCTTAGTAAATAGGATAAATCAGAGAAGTGCCAATAATTGGTGGGGTGCCAAGATTAGGGTAGTTTACCCTATAACGAAAAAAATGGAATATGACACGATATTTGGTATATCGGATGAAATATATCGATATTACATTCGATACTAGATGATTCGATAATATCGGATTGAAGCGATATATCGCGTACATGTATCGATAGTTTTTGAAATATCGATTTATATCGCTCACCCCTAATCTGCACTGCATCTGCCATCTGCAATTCTCCGGTCTGCACATTTTCACATTTTCTATTTTCTCCATCTCATGTATCTCATCTCTTTGCTCATCTCCTCCACATCATGGCTAGCAGTGTGATCTCCATACAAATTTGTGCATTTAGTGATTTTTAATTTGAATAGAAACTATGCCTAATGCCTAGCTTACTGCTTGCTAAGAATAATCTAATCACCCACCCGCCCGACCCATACGACCCATAGACGCCTCAAGAAAAAAAATGGAGAAAAGTACAAATTGCGAACCGCTTGACAAAATGTCCGAAGAAGTAAAAAATCCTCTTGTTTTTCTGGATATTTCTATCGGACCCGCGAATGGTAAGTAAATTTATCTCTCAATGTATACCTACATTTTGCAATAAATCAAAAATGATTCTGAATAGAAACACACCCATACTTACCAGGTACAGCTTTGTAGAATGTCTTTAACTTTATCACTATAGATTTCCACTAAAAACATTCACAAGAAAACCTTCACAACATAATCCTTACAAACTATTTGTTTTTACAACCATGAAGCATTTATCATATTAGTAGGATAGGATCCCCAAGGGCCCACCCAGCTAATGTTCAACCACATATATATTGGTTCCACATGGTTTTTTGTTCAAGAACTTTAAAAAGCTTCATCACATGCTACTATTAATAATCTAAATATAAATAGTGTAGTGTACCTGTCAGTCGCTACTGGTAATCTTACTACTGCTTCTTACCAAATACAATGTAGGTGCCAAATAATACGGCAATACAGGTCATTCACCCACCTTCACCACGATATCGCAAAATTCCATACAAACCTGTCGCTAAGACGGTATCTCTCTAATCTCGGTAGTACTGTTTGTTTACCATACTTTACATAAATTGAATTTTGCGAGATCGTGGTGAAGGTGGGTGAATGACCTGTGTTGCCGTGTTATTTGGGTTGAAGTAACAATTTGGGTCTATAAAGTACTTTCTGTATAGATAATCGTTAAAATTGCATAATTTATACAGCTGGTCGAATTGTGATAAAACTCAGGAAGGATATAGTGCCAAAAACAGCTGAAAACTTCAGAGTACTCTGCACCGGGGAAAAAGGCTTAGGCTACTGCGGACAACCTCTATTTTACCGAGGTGTTATGTTCCATAGAGGTTAGTATGTGTGTAGTCTACTATTGTAGTCTCTAGTTTAAAAAACTGAGCCCAAACCACTACCTACCAAAAATCACATTGTGAAAAGTATCAAGCCAGAAAATATTTCTCATTTGTAATTTTATCTACCTACAATACTTTTTAGAATGTAGTTGGGTGTTAGTTTTTGAATTATTTATTTATTTATTGACTAGCTGTCGCCCGCGGGTTTGCTCGCGTGCAACCCTTATCACTAAGGGGTATGAAAAATAGATGTTGGCCGATTCTCAGACCTACTCAATATGCCCACAAAATTTCATGAGAATCGGTCAAACCGTTTCGGAGGAGTACGGGAATGAACATTGTGACACGAGAATTGTATATATAAGATTATGGAACACCAACAGTATACATAGCATTTTCTAATATTGTTTGAGTGGTCCAATTCTGGTATACACACCAATAATAGGCGAACACAACATTCATCAGTTAAGAGACTTAAAATTACTAATAGGTACTTATGTATTGAATTAATTTTTTTTAGTTATTAAACATTTTTATTAATTAGAGGAACTAGTTATTGCAGTAATAACGAAATTATACGGTACTCCTCTTTTAACCCTAAAGTGACAAATAAAGTTGTAACAACTATTTCAGCGGTATCCCAGTTCATGATACAAGGTGGTGATTTAGCGAATCTAGACGGGACTGGAGGGGAGAGTATTTATGGACCAACATTTGCTGATGAGAACTTTATTTTAAAAGTAAGTCTAATGTAATCTTTATCCTTCATCATCATCATCATCACTATCATTATTGCCATCATAGTCACTATATCATTAACCATGAGCCTGTGCTTTTCTGATCTGTTTATGATTTGTAACTTTCACTATGTCCTGAATAATAAAATATTTGTCAAATTGATTTCTGGGTATTGCCCACTAAAGGTTTACAAATTCTGCCATATTTTAGTACAGTTCCCATAGTCATTTTTTATTTTCTATACAAAAACTGCTCTCAATTCTCGCATTTCGAAAATCCACAAAATAAAACTTGGATTAATAGAAATTACTTTTTCAGCATGAAGCAGGAGTTGTGAGCATGGCCAACCGAGGGATGAAGGACACTAACTCATCACAATTCTGCATTACCACAGTGCCATGCCCGCAATTAGGTATGGCGTATTTTTAAGTTCTTCATTAAATGCGCAGGTGGTCTAGTAAAGCAAGCAAGCTCGTATAAGTGGCCAACTCTGGTGACGAAGTTTATAGGCAGCCCTAAGGCCTCCGTCGTGGCTTAACGACTGCTAGAGTCGGGACAGTTTAACGTACCCTCGGAAGCATGGAAGCGCTCCGATGTAAATTCTACTAATGTTCACCCATCCAAATAGGCGTAACCGTTAGTGGTATTTACATCTAACACTAACGGTCACCCATCCAAATAGGGTCAACGTTCCTAAAATAATAAAAAAAGAATAAAAAAAAACAAATAGGGACCGCGAAGAACGTCGCTTAACTTAGATAATCGGTGAAGATTGACTAAGCAAGCCTAGCCACGGGCGCTTCTGGTGGTCTAGTGGTAGCAAGTTGCCCTGCCTTTCGATTCTAAGGTCGAAGGTTCAAAACTGGTGCACCAATGGATTTCCTAATGTAGTTTAGGGCCGTAAGATCAAAAGCAGTTTAAACTATGGGTTTCGTTAACTACGATTACATTTGACCGATGGATTAATCTACTGTCATATCTGTCAGTTTAGGCTACCCATGGTCGATTAACTACCATTGATCTTATGAAATAATCGGAGACTGGAGGTTAAACTCTATTTCGTGGTTTAAACCAGTATTGATCTTGCGGCCCCAAGTATTATAAACTGATGGATAGTGTTTCTCTGAGTTGGTATAACCACACTAATATAGTATTAAATTTGACAGATGGTACCAACGTAGTGTTTGGCGAAGTGGTAGCTGGGTTAGGCATTGTAGAGGAGATTCAGAAACTGGGCCACCCGGACACGGGAGAACTTACTGTGGTATGCTAATAAATATATTTTACAATTAACTAGCCTTCGCCCGCGGCGTTGCTCGTGTACTAAATAGACCCTTTAGAGTGTGACTTTCCAAAATTCCTTTCTTAGTGCACCCCTACTACCCTCCAATTTTCATACCTCTAGGACTTACAGTTTAGGCTGTGCGTTAATTCTAAGTCAGCTTCATAAGAGTTTTATATATATTGATGATACTAGCGACCCGCCCCGGCTTCGCACGGGTGCAATGCAGTGACCATGATGATGTATTATACATATAAACATTCCTCTTGAATCACTCTATCTATAAAAAAAACTACATCAAAATCCGTTGTGTAGTTTTAAAGATCTAAGCATACATACATACAGACATTAGGACAGACGCGGGAAGCGACTATGTAGTGATACCAAAGAAAGGAATATTCTGGAATCAGATTCTTATGTAAACTTGGACACCAAGTCTAGTTTTTCAAACGAACAGAAAACATCCAAATAAAACTTTTTCTAGTAAGACTTAAACAGTGACATAATATTTACTGTGTCCACAGCCCATGTATAAATAAGTAACCATATGTAATTAATGTGATTCCACAAAGTTTGTCATTGTAATCTGAAGAATTAAGGTGTGAAATGAAGATTAGGTCTTTCATGTAACTTAATTTATAATGTGTGTTGCAGCCATGTTTGATATCCAACTGCGGCGAGATAACAAGTGACAACTGGGGAGTTTGTTGCAGTGACGGCTCGGTTGATACCCTGCCAGAGTACCCCATGGACTTCAAAGAGTCCATTTCTGTAAGTTTTTTTTATACTAGAGTAAACTACCCTAATCTTGGCACCCCTTCCAATTGTTGGCACTCCTCTGATTTATCCTATTTACTATGAAAAAGCCGGACCTCACGATGTTGTTATGTATACAACAACTTAACATAATAATAAACATCGTGAGGTCTAGCTTTTTCTTAGTAAATAGGATAAATCAGAGAAGTGCCAACAATTAGGGTAGTTTACCTACTACTAAGTAGGCAAACAAGCGTACGACCCGCCTGGGATCTTCATTTTCATAGTTACACACATGATTTTTACTTTATAATAAGAATTACTTGCGTATATAAGGAAATGGTTAAATGAATAAGTATCAAATATGTGGTTACCATAGCCTATGGACGCCTGCAACAGCAGAGGTATCACATGTTGCCGACCCTTGAAGTACTATGGGAACTAGATTGCTGATAAAATACTTATATATTTTATGTAAATATACATACTTATAGTACATAGTAACACCCAGATATAGAACAAACATCTATGTTTGCCACACACAAAATGTTTGTTCCTTGTGGGGATCGAACACACGACTCACAGCGCGAAAACAGCAATAGTACATGTTTTGCTTAGATTGGGACTAGATGGCGTTGTGTAGTGTTGGATTGCTATGTTTCGGTTTGAAGGAAATGGGTGCCGGTGATAATAACACGCATATGAGACACCTTTATGTCTCACCGTACGTTTCCACTGCAAAACATCACTACATAATATAAAGCAAAGTCGCTTCCCGCATCTGTCCTAATGTCTGTATGTATGTATGCTTAGATCTTTAAAACTACACAACGGATATTGATGCAGTTTTTTTAATAGATAGAGTGATTCAAGAGGAAGGTTTATATGTATAATACATCATCATCATCACTGCATTGCACCCGTGCGAAGCCGGGGCGGGTCGCTAGTTCACAATAAAACATGCGCAGCTCTGTAAAGATATCGATTTGCGTTTCCACCGCCAAACCTTGTGTGGTGTATGTTTGACATTTTGAATCTTGTGCTAATGGTTTTAAGGATTTTCTTGATTGTAAAAACAAATCGTTTGTAAGGATTGCGTTGTGAACATTTTTATTGTGAATGTTTTTAGTCGAAACACGTAGAGTGATGGGCGCAGTGCAATTCATCACAGAGCACGTCCTCAGTGGATGTCATCAGTGATGTAAAATGCAATTAATAATAATAATCAATAATAAAAAATTTAATTTAACATTAAATTAAATTTGTGTAGCTTTTTGTAACTTTCTCATGTAAGTGAATTATTTATTCTTATGAGAAATAAATATCTTTAACGTGATGTAATTTGTTTTGCAGGTGTCCCATTGGCAGCAACGTGTTGAAGCGGTGAAAATGGCCGGGAATAGAAACTTCTCGAGCGGTCACTACGAGGTCGCAATTAGGAAATATGCGAAATGCCTGCGTTATATATTCCACGTGGATCGTCTTAGGAGGCAGGGTGCCATTACTACGAATCTCGAAGAGTGTGAGTATTAGTGGTAATGCGAACTGCCCAGCGGGCCTAAGATGCGCACCGCGAGATATTTGTCATGTCGTTCTGTCAAAATGTAAGCATTTTGCACCAGTTTAGGAACTATTGCATTATCTGTGGTACCTAATGGTGTCGACAAAACGCGCCATAATGTACACTTTTGACACTTGTTAGTCGTCGTACCTCTCTGAGGACGAGATAATAGTCATGCAGAAATGTCAAAAATTGAAAATTCAAAGGCGCGGTTTCTCGACAACATTACTACAGATAATGCAATCGGTTCTAAACTTGTACAAAATGCTTACATTTTGACAGAACAACATGACAAATATCTCGCGGTGCGCATCTTAGGCCCGCTGGAGTGGAACTCTCTGCCATCATCAGTATTTCCTGAAAGATATAACCTAGGATTTTTTAAGAAAAGAGTGAATAGATGGATTATAGCTAAGCGTGCTCCACCTTAGACCGGGTTCCCACTACGCCGGATCCGGGATAATGTGAATAGCTCTATATAAATTGTACAGCCCTTCCGGCAGATTTGCCGGTCCGGCGTAGTGGAAACCCGGCCTTCGGCTGCAGCTACACTTACCTCCAGGTGTGCTGGCAGCCAAATGCTTAGCTATAACTCATAAAAAAAAATATAGATTAGTTTTCAAGGGATTAGTTATTCCCATCGGAGAAAAAAAATTCACGGAGCCACAACTTGCATAGTGAGTTCGTTGGGATTTTCCTATTTTCAACGTTTCGACTCTGAAAACTCCTGCAGTGGAACACTGGCGTGACAGCTCAGTCGGTAGAATACATAATACATTTTTTTATGAATAAACCATATGATGATAAAACAAACATCTATGTTTCCCGCAGACAAATGTTTGCACTCAGTGTGAATCGAACCCACTACCCAAGGCCACATTACCGACTGAGCTGTGGCGGCTGTCAAAATATTAATTTACTAGTCGTCGCCCGCGGCGTTGCTCGCGTTCTAGACCCTTTAGAGTGTGACTTTTCAAAATTTCTTTCTTAGTGCACCCCTACACATACCTCTAGGACTTATAGTTTAGGCTGTGCGTTGATTCTAAGTTAGCTTCAAAAGAGTTTTATATTATATTATATTGATAATTGTTCTTGAGTTCTTTAATGTGATGTAGTCCGGCTGTAGGCGGCCTTTATACCGAACTATCTATATCGGTGTGGTTTTTATATTTTTAGTGAATGGACATTTATGTCGATTGGAGCATCAATGCTACATGAACCTCGCAGCAACTTGTCAAAAGCTGGCGAATTACAAAGAAAGCCTTATCCATCTTTCTGTGGTAAGTTTCCATTTATCTTGTATATATAGTAACAGTTTGTATACATAATATACATACAAAAAAAATGTATATAATTTGTACCGTCTCGGTAATTCTTGTTGTCTATTTAGCTGTTTATCTTAGTCTAAACTTTAAATAATCTGTGGAAACTTTTAATTGGCCATCTGTGTACTTGAATCTTTATAGATTCCTGTATTATGTTTATTTTTCTTCCGTGTAACAGCTTAGCTGTTAGTGTTCCTAAAATTCTTAAAATTAATAGTAGATTATTTAACAAGGGGATAAAGCAGTGTCTTCTGTAGCGGGTGACGATTTAAATCGCGAGCGTAACGAAGGACTTGAAGTTTACTCCCGAGCGTAGCGAGGGTGTTAAAAACTTAAATCACGAGCGAAGCGAGGGATTTAAGACGAGTCCTGAGAGTAGCGAGGGATTTAAGTTCACCCAAGACTAAGACAGCTTTATCACCGAGGAAAATACTCTACTTTTCGTACCATTTGCGAAAAAATTAACACAATAATAATATGAGATAGCATTTTAGAACATTAGCTTATTTATAAAAATAAATTAAAATAAACTTAATGTTTATGTATTTGAAGAAAACAAAAACGCGGCATTTTCCTAGACTAATATTTTTTTTGTCGGAAAAGCAAAGGCATCAAGCTCATACGGCCTGCATAATAAATGCGTATTCCTTTTTCAAAAACATGTATAATGCTTTGTATACAAACTCAATGGTGTAAACACAGATGTAGTTCAGTATAAATTGTATTCCAAATTTAAATCACTTTCTCCCCTAGAGGATGAAAGAAATCCAGTACAATTTTCTCTCCCTGTTTTTAACAGATTAAAAATGACTATTGTTATTTTCGCTTTTTGTGGCATAGAATGTCACTTTTTTGAGCAAGTGGTACGAAAATAAAGTATTTTATCAGCAATCTAGTTCCCATAGTACAAGCTTTGCTTAGTTTGGGACTAGATAGCGTTGTGTGGTATGTCCAAGAATATAAAGGCCTACGTCCTAAATTCTATAGTCTAGTTAGATGATAATGTACTCTTCAACTTGTTATGTTCAAGAATTTCTATAGTCTACCTAGATGATGAGGCCTACGTCCAAAATTCTATAGTCAACCTAGATGATGTACTCTTCATGTTACAATGCTCAATTTTTCTTACAGTGCTTACAACGGTTCCCTAGCAACGACAAAGCTTTATTTCGGCGCGGCTTAGCATTTTTCGTCCTTAAGAACTACGACGCAGCTAGACGAGATCTCGTAAAAGCTCTCGAATATAACCCTAAGAGCAAATCTATTCGCATTCTATTGGAGAGAGTGAATGCTGCCCGGAAGCAATATGATGAGGTACAGGCAAAGAGGCTGTCGAAGTTATTTCGTGATGGAAAAAAACCAGACTCGTCTGGTAATGGCTGAGTTAAATGAATTTTCATCCCACCATCTCGGAAAGAGTAATTTTGCTCTTCAATATCTGAGTGCAAAAGCCGTTTTTATTCTCTAGAGGATAAAGTAAATTGAATTTAGAACATCGTGTGCACTAAGTTTGTGAATTAAAAAAAAACATTAAACCTATTTACTGCTACCTCTATGGTGCCGAATATATCATACAACTTTTTTTTAATTTGTTAAAAACTCAGACTCGGAACCTTCTTGGTGTTCTTTTTTCAATTTGCTAGTCATTTCCTCGCTGAGGTGGAATGAAAGGTTACGTGTTGCACTCGAGTGCAAAGATTTTTCACCTCGTGCTCTTTTGATTCCCTCGCTAACGCTCAGGATTCTAATTTTAAATCACTCGCTGCTCTCGTGATTCAATTTTAGAACCCTTCGCTTGCTCGGTCATCAAAATTGAACACGCGGTTAAAAAGCAACTTTGCACTCTTGTATAACAAATAACTATTATGCATAGGATTGCGCTATGGTACCATTTTATGTGGACATCTTTACGGGTAGGTCCCATAAATATTTCTCTATCTCTCTATCTCTATTTGTTCTATAGAACATGACGTGATAGAACAATTTGAGAAAATATTGTCCCTATTTGTACTATAGAACTACATACTAGCTTTTGCTCCTGTTTTTATTTGTCTGAATGCACAGAACTAAATGGGAATCGCTTTTCTCAAATTCTTTCATGATGAGATATTATAAGACGTGAATGTCATTAACCACTGACGTTAAAAAACGTAATTCAAAAACGTAATAAAACAGAGACTTCTTTTAAAAGCATACTATAAAATATCTGATTATTTAGAAGACAAACAAGCTTGGGGCGAACTAGCTCCAATTCATCCAATAAAAAAAAATTGTAATCATACCTAATCATACAAAACGTAATGACGATTCAAAGTGATCAGTGAGATTTTATTGAATAAAAGATTTTTGACTTTGTTAATTCCAGGTACAGTTCACTATCAAAAAAAATGAAACTACGCGCTACATAATATTTTTATTTTGCAAAATAAAAGCAAAACAGTAGTTTAACAATATATGTACTTCGATTTTTCTATGGAACAATTTGAGACAAAAAGTACAAACTGTTCTATAGTACAAACAGGGAAAAGATTTTCTCAAATTGTTCTATTACGTCATGTTCTATAGAACAAATGGGACCTACCCATCTTTACAAACATGTGTTGCCATGTGTAAATATTTCGTTTATCTTTAATGTGATGCGTAGATGTTTGTGATTCAATACGACTTAGTTTTATATGTGTAGCAACCAGTGGTGGATTTACCACTAGGCTGAGTAGGCTGGAGCCTAGGGCGGCAAGTTTTAAGGGGCGGCAAATTTAGTTCATCAATTTTTTTATTTCGATTTACAAATTAGGTAAAAAAAATATTATTATATACATACAATAATAAATATTTATCAACGTTCGCCAAATGTATATTTTTTATGTAAGTATTGTATAGTTACAACACAAACCTTACTTACTTTAAAAGTGGTACGTGATTGAGATATTTTTTGCTTAAAATAATGTTTTTTTTTTGCTGTAAAAATAATCAAGGATCTGACACCGTACGGTACCATAGTTCTCAATAATACTAACCATACGGGAAAAGTCGATGTAACGAGGATAATGGAGGACAAATCATAAAGTTGGAATTTTATTGATAGAAAATTTATATGCTGCCTCTAAATTTTGATATTTTAATATCAAAATTTTGATATTTGAATATCAAAATTTAGAGGCGCCAAAAATTGAATAGCCTACGGGCGGCAAATCTGTAAATCCGCCACTGGTAGCAACTGAACTTTGGATAAAACTTGGGATAGATACAACTATGTTGATATGACGCACGAAGCAGCTAGCAAAAGCTAGTATGTACTAAGATAAGGTCTTTATCAGGTAGCATGCATATATTATAAAAATATTGATAGATTTTACGGACTGTGATTTTAATTTTTTTGGCGTTTTCCTACAAAATGTTTTTTTTTGTGTATTCTCTTCCTAATTTCTAATAATTTTCGCTCATAAAATTTAAACGGATTTATCGGCCATTTAAGCTATTAAAGGTTTATACGACTATTACGAATAAAGCTTTGGTCTCGCGATCGACGCACAACGCAGCGGTATGCGACATGCGGCGCCGGACACATAATTGTATGGAAAACGTCTAGTATGGTATTTTGTTACGTCGCAGTCTGCGTCAGCGGCGAGGAGCAAACGCGGTACTCTGCGTTGTGCCGCACACCGCAGCGTTGTGCGTTACGATCGCCGATACGCTGCATAAGGCAGTATGGTTTTGAACTGAATCGTATTTTTGTTCAAAAAAACAAATAGTGTGTGATGTTATTGCAATTTGCAATATCAAGATCTCAGTATGTTGGGCGATCTTAGTCAATGTGGTGTTTGATAAGTGTAATTTATCTTTTGCCATGTAGAATATAAGCGTAATCTGTATATAAAATATATTAATTTTTATATATTGTTTACATAGTAAGTTTACATAAGGAACGGCAAGCATGAACGCCCTAGACAAGTATTTGTCTTCTAAAACTTAAATCAAAGTAAAATATATTTTATTCGGTTAAACCACAAGAGTGATTTAAAATCGTTCTATATACTAAAGTGATTCTAGGCGCCAGTTCCTCCCGATAATTTCTTCTTTCTTTTTCATTGACATTGAGGTGGTATACTAATTTGGACTTAGCTAAATCATAATAAGAGCTATATTTAACGAAAATTTGGTATTAACAACGGAATCGCTATAGTAGGTGCCAAATAACACCGCAATACAGGTCATTCACCCACATTCACCATGATGTCGCAAAATTCAATTTATGTATGGTAAACAAACAGTACTACGAGATTCGAGCGATACCGTCTTAGCGACAGGTTTGTATGGAAAGCGACAGAATTAGACATTCATAAATTGAATTTTGCGACATCGTGGTGAAGGTGGGTGAATGATCTGTATTGCGGTGTTATTTGGCACCTACTATACCATGTTTGGGGCGCTCATACTAAGCATGCAGTAAATAAGTTTTTTTATCCCAATATAAAAGTTGTACAAATATAGTCATACTTGTAAATACTTAAAAAAGGCTCGTATACAGATACATAAATCAGTTCAAGCATAGATTTGAGTAGAAATTTTCATACAAAATTCTATGCTTGACTCCGGATCAGTGCTTGAGCAATAAGTCAGCATATTGCCCTCAGAATCTAAACATAATGTACTTAGTATATAAATTAAAGTAAAAACTAGCCCTAAGTAACTTCGTATGTGTTAGTGGTACTCTACTATTGTCGGTGTTAGCGCGGACAGCGAATTAATACTGGATTATGAACATCAGAATGATAAAAAATAGCCCATGTTAATCCAGGTCACGGACAATATATATTCTAAGTTTCAAACAAATCGGTACAGTAGTTTTCGCGTGAAACGTTGCGTAAATCCTATCCTACTAATATTATATACGCGAAAGTTTGTAAGTATGGATGGATGTTTGTTACTCTTTCACGTAAAAACTACTGATCCGATTTGGATGAAACTTGGAATATATATTGTCCGTGACCTGGATTAACACATAGGCTACTTTTATCCCGGAAAATTAACGGGATCCAACGGGACGCGAACGAAGTAGCGGGTGGCACCTAGTGTGAAATAAAATCAAATTAAACAGATGTAGAGTTTATTAAAACTTTAGTTGGTCATAATAGTAAATAAATTACATACTTATTTACTTTTTACACATAAGATATGTTTTGTAATAAGTTTTGGGGCATTTCAGGTCGCGATTTGCATACATTTAGTTCATTTTGTTATTTATAACTTCTGTTTATTTTATTATAATCTATTATGCAGTAGCAGTCACGAAAACGCAAATAAAGTAATTATTTTGACGTAAACACCTGTAAATGCGATAAAAAGCATTGAAAAAGACGCACTTTTCGAATTAAAATGTGTAAAAACTAATGATGGCCGCTGCTTTATAATGACATTGTTCTATTTTTAAAAACTGCATTGTTACATTGTTAGTGTATTGGAACAAACAAAGTCCCATCATTGCAAAAAAAAAAGTGGAGCCTGGGCTCCATCCAATTTGCCCCAGACCCTTCACATCCAAAACCTTCGTATCTTATCCTAGAGAGTCATACTTCTAAAAGCTGATTTTAGCTAAATTTGAATCAGCTATTTAACTATTTGAAACAGTCGATTAAAGTCTATCTATCTATCTTAAAGTCTAGCTCTGTGTCTAATGCAGGAAATCCTTGGCTATGAAACAAAGCGTATTTATTAATAATTTAGTAGGTAGGCACAGCTAGTCAGTATGACCGCCGGGAAAGGAGGGCGAGCCAAGACCACGCGGCGTCTTTTATATCTAGGAACAGCGCCCTACAGTGGCAACTGTCTAAACTAATTAGCTAACTAGTCTATGTAGTACTCGAAGTGAAAGAGTCATTAGGTAATGACTTACTGACTTATTTAGTTCAGCCGTTGAAGCACAGATGGCGCTGTGTTCAACACTCTGTCACTGTTTGACATTACCTGTTAGTAAGACACAGCAATAATTTAAACAGCTGAATAAAGTTATGCAACGATTATAAGCAGGCTAATCTGGAACGTTGAGATATCCAACATTTTATTGGGTGACCCCGATCCTAACTCGACCCTATTATGTTGTCGGGAGGTCGGCTTAGTCTAATTTTTAACCGACTTCAAAAAAGGAGGAGGTTCTAAATTAAGTTGTATTTTTTTGTATACGGTCTTTTTGTACACACAAAGACAGTTTTTACATATAAACAAGGTCTTACACTAATCGTGTTGGGGAAAAATAAAAAGTTTCTTCTATCTCTGACATACGGTCTTTCTCGCTTTAAAGGCTTTCTATGTTTGGGCTGCGGGCCCAAATCAATGTTTTTCTTAAACTATGCACGGTTTTACGACAGCACTTGCTAAGTTTTCAACTTTCCTTCATAATTCATGTTCAGCCTATTATTATACTCGTCTAGGACCTTGAGTTCTAGTAAACTTCTTCGTTCAATCAACAATAGTATTCAGTGCGGTCATGATTCGAGTGACAGCGCTTTCTGATTCCTAAGAACAATTTATCAAAACACAATGCTAAAAATAATTATTGGCTTCTTTGCTAATATTCTTATTGCTGGGTTTTACAAGATCAATTTGATGTTGTTGGGTTGAGATAATTGGTTTGTTCGGTCTCCTAACTGGTTGCGTATTTATTGTTGATATTTAAGTACGTGGTACTTAAAATTTGCTGTTCTGATCAGCAGGGTACGAGTGGCTAAAGCCCACCGTTTTTATCCACTAATTATGCAGTTCTGATCTGATTGTAACACATACGTCAAAACTTGCTTATTATGCTTAATACAAAAAACAACTAATTTCGTACTATAGTAGAGTGCTATAGTACAAAATAAGTTGTGTTTTTAAAATGATAGATATAAAAAAAAGCATAAAAAAACTCACAAATTCAACCTGCGTGCTGAGCCTAAAGGGTACTCCATGCAGGTTGGAGTTGTTTAAATCTTTGAGATATATTTTTAGCGAACCATACAGTCTGCTTGCTCATGAGGTATTTTGCCTAAGGCACGTATTATCCACGAAACGTCAGCATTTAAGAATCGGAACAAACTGATTGTTTGACTTTAGTTTGTGCATAAATGGGTGATATAACTACCGGGTCGGTTTATGTCAATTTTTCCACAGTGCCCGGGTATTCAAGAATCTCTAAAAATACCTTCTTTGTGTCCCTGTCAACCGCCTTCCATCTTGATATTCTGCCAGAAATACGCCTTGCACTTGAGTGCGACGCATTAATTGTCATAAGCCATAAGTCGACACCTGCAAGGAAAATCATTGTATCTCATTTTTAGCAACTTTACAGGAGAGCGAGTCAAAGTTTCAAAAAAATCCTGTAGGTTTTTATTATGACTTAAAGTAAAATAACTGTGATAATTTGAATCGTTAGGGCTTAATCTAAGGTATTATACATATATCTTACGACAAATTGCTCTTTTTCATGCTAATTTATGACTTACGATGATATGCCACAATGTTACGTAACACATACTGACATCGTAACTCAGACATACGATGTAATAATGTAAGTATCAATTTGCGTTCTAAAAGGAAAAAAATGTATGTCTGAGATACCATACTAAAAATGTTATTTTGTTTTATTTAGAGTTACGATTTCAATGAAAAACTCAATGCATTTTATTCTTATAATTTTTAATAGCAACTTAGTTTAAAATCAGTCTCCATAAACATAACAATTAATCAGAATCGGAGTTGTCTTTCTGAAGTGCACTATTTAAATGCGGCAAATTTAAAAAAAAATCTCGATACATTTCTGGAATCGCATTACTTTTGCACAAGCTAATCAAATCTTTGTATTTCGCTGCTGTCAGGGGTAAAGGTGCATTATAGGCCCTCGGAATGGTGTGAGGCATCTCTTGATTGTTAATATTTTGAGCTCCCTTTGAGCGACGAGTTGCTCGTTTCCCTCTTTGGCCAACTAGATCTATAGTCATCTCATTGTCACACAAAGAATCATACTGGAAACTTAACATATTGGGTTGATCCCTGGCACAGCGAATGTGCATAATTTTGCTCCATGAGACCTTTTCATTGTTTATATCGGTTTCCCAATTATTGTAATTCACTATAAGTTGCTTATAGTCCAATATAAGGTCTTGGTTGACTTCAGTTACAGCGTATGGTTCACCGGTAGATTTTGCGCATCTAATTAAAATTATCCACTGCTGGGGAATGTATATCACTTTGTTTTTCTTTCTACGCTCAATCAATGCATGCATTGCATCACCTTCTGACTGCGAATGTCCAACTACGAAGTAGTGGTGGTTTATGGTGATGTTCAGCGTTTTAGCAGCATATGCGTACATTGCGAACACAATTCTATTTTTATTTTGGCCACCACAGCTGTCAGAATAAAAATTGAACTCCGTAAATCCCTCTTGAACCTTGTTCTTAATGAAGTCGAACACAAAACTACTTATTTCATTTGATCCCTTGCGTCCTATCGTTTCATCCCAAAAGTAGCAGTGTCCTTTATTTTTACCCATGTCATAAATTGTAAAATTATAAGCTGCAAGTTTCCTTTTGTAGTAAAATACTGAAACTTCAGATTGTGGAGTGTTCAGTATTTTTTGTAAGTCATAACAAGCAGTCACAACATCATTAGATTGCTTTGCTCTTTGCTTATCGCTATCTTTTAACGACCTCACAACATTTTTATTGGCAATATGCAAAGCTTGTTCATATTCAAGCTTAACTTTTTCGTTACCACAAGCATTTTTAAATATGTCACAACGCGGACATTGATCTTTTTTTGGTTTATTGAAGTCCATGTTATATTCAGTGCAAAATACTTCTCTATACTGTCGGATTGTTGCTATTTCAGCTTGATCCGAACGGACCTCTTTCATCCATTCCAGATAAAGTTGATATAATTTTGGCAGGTTTAGCTGTTCATCGAGGTAAAGTTTTGATGAGCGTTGTCGAACATAGTGTGAATCTACCACTGGTATTTGTGAGATATGGTCGCGAATGGACTGTTTGACTTGATCTGGAATAGCATTCTTTCGCGTCCTGTGAGTGCCTCTCTGGTCGTAGGAAAAAGATCCTGTAGCAGATTTATCTATTTTTTTAAATAGTGTCTGTACCCACATATCACTTATAGAAAGGGTGTTCAGAAACATTGTCTTACAGGTACGTATTTCTTCCCCTACAAACAAATAATATTCGAGAGAACACTTACGTCGACTCGAAGCAATTGAGCTGGCAGTAACTTGTTTTTTTGGAACTCTTCTAACAAATCTGCTCACATATTCCATTTGTTTGTTATGGTCGCCTAACTCCCAAAAGTCTTTAAATATTAAATATCTTTGATTTTCTGTAATTTTTTCACGACACTTACGTGAACAATTACTATCGCAACTGGGTTTCATTTCTTTTTCGGGAATTAAACGACCACGCTTGTTAACAAACTCTTGACCTAAATTTTTCTTCTTCTTAGCTATAGAATTCTTCCAGTTTTCTTTATTTAATACTCTCTTCCTTCCTGCATTAACTTTCTTTGGATAATTCTTCTTTTGGCTGGTATTGGCAAGTGATGCATCTGATTCTATATTGTCTGTGGTTAGAGATTCAATGCAGTCTGTTGGTAGTTCTTCGTTTGTAAGAAATCCAGTCGCTATGATGTCATTGTGTTCTAAATTTTGGCCTGTAATATGAAAACAAAATATTAAGTGAAAAAATACCTACCTATCAATACCTACCTCCAACTTATAATTTTAGAATTGCCAATGCGTGTTAGGAATAATAATAGAAAGATTTAAATGATAATATTATGTACTTACGATTTTCACAGCAATTGATATTTTCCATAGCCTCGTTATTTTGTTCTTCATTGCAGTTATCAGCAGAATTTTGGTCGAGTATCTGTTCATTGAGTGATTCCGTATCAGCGTCAGGTGTTGACACAGAAGCTGAAAAATAAAATTGAACGTGAAATTCTATTCCTATCCTTTTCACAAAATGTGCCTTCTATGAGGTAAGGTATTTTTAAAGCCTAACTCATGCTTAGCATAAAACAAAGTCCAAATACAGGTATATGAGATGTATGTGAGGGTACTATAAGATTTTCTGTTGTTTATTTAGAAAGAAAGTAATAAGATGTTTTAATCGATTAATAATAATTATTTATACAAAAAACAAAAACCGACTTCAAGAGACCGACTATTGAGTTATTCATCTATTTGTCGCGCACGTACCTAAAGCAATTTTAAGACTTATATGGTTTTCTCATGGATACCATTATCAGAACTGGACTAAATTAGAATGGGACCAAATTGAAAGCGTCAGCTTTCTAATAAAAGAAGAATCATCAAAATCGATTCACCCAGTTAAAAGTTATGAGGCAACAAACAGAAAAAAAAAACATACAGTCGACTTGATAACCTCCTCCTTTTTTGAAGTCGGTTAAAAATAGATACCTTTGTCTTCCGGAGGTAAATACTCCGAAACTATTGGTGAGTATAATTCCTCAGTTTCATCTGTGACTGTTTCATCTTGAAAATCCAGATTTTTTATGGGACTGCGCTGTCGGAGATCGTATTTAAAACTTAGCAAATCGCAGACGAGTCAGGGCCTCCACACAGATACCTCTCATTCTCTTTACCAGATCCTTCCTGTCTACAGGGGACCCCCTGAGCACATGGAGCACAGGAGTCATTGGTGAGAGACACACCATCCGGGTAGTCTGCATGTACATGGCCAAGTGTACCGGTCTCCTCATTGCAGTAGAGAACGGGCCCTTCCCCAAACCTATAGATGTTTCTGGATAAGGAGGTGTGCCATTCCCCCTCCCGTACAGCCTCCAGACGGCACACGCCTCTTGACCCTCTATGAACTGAAATGTGCACTCCCATATAACGCCCATCCTCTTGTCTCCGATTTCACCTTTAACCAGTATTGCGGAGACCTCATCCATCTTGGAGGCCTCAACGGCTCGTGCCACATTAGTGGTGACAAACAGACAGCCTGTGATTCTCTCTCCTCTAAGTCTCATCCTTCCAGCATCTCCCATATTGGCCAGGAACTCTGTATGCGAGTACGGAATGTGGCACGAGTCACCTGTAATAAACAGAGGCCCAGTTTCCAGCAACCTAGCGGACTCACTCGCCGCCACCCTCCACATCGGGAACCCCTCCGCCAAGTTGGGTCTAAGGCAGTGGTATAGGAGGGAGTACATTCTTCCACCCTTGTCCTCTGATGTAACAAGGGTAAGCCCGGTAGGATATAGTTCTGTAAGTATGGGCCTAATGTATCTGCACATCTCGTACAGGTGATTCACATCTCTCCCCCCATCTAAGCAATACATCAGACGTTCTCTCTCTTCTGTCACAGGATGTGTTATGTCCCCTGAAGGGAGAGACTCCGGGGTGTCCGGGATGGCGCTATAGCCCTTGGCGGATGGTCTTGGGGCTCGCCGTATCCACGCCACGCTTTCTTCCTCCGAGGCACAGATCTTAAGGGGAGCCGGAGTGTACCCTTTGTGATGCAGCTCGTCCACAACACGTTGGTAAGTTGCTAATAGATCAGGTTTTGTTCTGGTATTGATTTCAATGTACTCACCCAGGAGACTGACCATTGTAGCAATCCATCTTCTGAGTAGGAAGTCCTCTTCGTCGGGTATCAGAGCGAACCACATTCCAAGGTGGCCTTGCTTGTCACCTCCAACTACCCCCATGAGATAATCGCACAAAGTTATTCTCCATCCGTCATAACTCTCCAGATCAAGGACCGAGGACACGGTCTCTTTGCAGAACCTATGAGTGAGACCACTCAGGGCTAGTGTATCAATAAGGTCGTCAAACCCTGTCCTAGTAGTCGCCTTCCTGATCTCATTCATTAACAAGGACAAGTTACAGGCGATGGTTGGATCCAAAATCATCAGATAGGTGACCATATAACGAACAAAAGGAACCACATCCAACCTGGACGTCTCTGATAGATTGACAAAAGGTGGCGTACTCACCTCATCTAGAGTTCACAACAAAAACCGAAGTTCAGTTCTAAAACAAAGAAGATTCATTTTCGTTAGATAACAATAGGTATTTATAACAATACTCATTTCCTATGAAAATAAGAAATGAGAAGTTAGGTTAAATAGGTACAGAATCATGGGCATATTTCATTTTACGCACCTGTCTCGATAAAAACTGCCGGTGCCGGTGGTGGTGGTCCAACTTTATTGCAACTATTTTCGGCATCATCACCTAAAGAAGGCTTTTCATCTAAAAAAACATCACACTTTACTTAGCATGATAGCAATAATGTTTCAAATAAATTGTAGGTATCACAGGCACGGTAGGTAGGTACCTACTAAACATGAATACATAATTCAACACGAAATTACCTGTATTTGCGCCCGTTGGATCAGTTATTTCACTTTTAGCTAAGGCTAACTCAATTATCCTACTGCGACGACTCATTTTCAACTTCTATTAATATCATTTATCACATAAAAACACACTTTTTCACAAAAAACAGTGGGAAGCAACAGTTCAAACAGCAAAGCACTCAATCAAACAAGTCGCGACACGAACACGGGATAGCGCGTGCGGGGGGAGTCCCTCGTAATAACATTGTATGTAAAGTTATTGAGTGTGATTTTAAACTAAATATGCGGACTATTACGAAGAAAATAATTGTAACTCAAGTTAACATCTTTAGATTTACTTTCAGAAAAAATATTTGGATATGAAAACATTGTAACTCTTGTTACAATTATAGATCAATCAAGAATTGTCTAAAACAGACGAAGAAGATAAATGTATAGTGTGTTGCAATTTTTTTGCAATTTTTTTACAGGTCAATTACAAATGATTCAATGTCTTTTCTGTTCCGCCATTGTGTCCAGTAAATCATCGTCAATGATAAAACGAAATAAGTGAGCAATTACTTATTTGCCTAAATGTTTTCAACGTTCTCGGGAAGTCCAGTTCTACGTCCTTTACCTTTCTTTATAGCACCTCGAGTTCCTTTGCTTCGACATTACAACGTCGCAAATGGAATTACAACGTCGCAAGTGAACCAGCTCTTATTTCATCAAGAGCTCTTCGTAATTTTTCTTAAGTGTATTTAGGGCTAGATCCTTTCTTTTTGACGTAATTTCGCGCCACCTTAAAAAAAGGGGTAAATGTAATAAAACATTACATATTCCCCGTGCTGTCTTATTACATTTGCCCCGTTGTCAAAACTTCAAGGGGTAAATGTAATAATAGCCAAAACATAACAACCTACAGCAATTGAACAAAAATATACATTTAAATGAGTTCCCAATACGGAATAATATCACACAAATAAATAAAAATTCAAAAACTTACGTTTTCTTCTCAGATTTCAACCGATTTCAAATTAGGTTGTAAATTTGCATAACCATGCGGCACTGACGTCATTCAACTTATGACGCTTCATTCGCTCATCAATCTCTCAAAGGTCACGTAAATTGATAGGTGCGTTGTTAAAAAAGTACCTAATGCATATCATAGATGGCAGTACTAGTTTTGTGTTTTCAATACAACTCGAATACATTACCTTACATTTGCCCCGCTATTACATTTTCCCCATCTGACCCTATTATTGCTATTGGTTAGCAAAAAATTACTTGTTAACATAATTTGGCACTAGATGCTGCTGCTTTTAAGAATTGTTTATTGCCTGAAATTGTGTCTTTAAATCTAGTGCAACTGATATTTAAATTAAAGAAAACACGCGACTAACGTTGCGTTGGATAACTGGAAATGTACGCGAATACATTTCCAGTTATCCAACAGTTTCCGCCAGTGCATTTTTAGTGGGCGAAAATACGCCACATCTAGTGGCTGGGTTAGGTGGGTACTGTTAGGTGGCAGCGCCACAAAAGCTATGTTGTGTTGTTCACACGCCGTTATGACCCTAAAGCTCACATGTGAACTCAAATTGTCACCTATTATCAATTTCTTTCCTTCTTGACGACGCAATACTGGCAAGACCATCGTAAAAAAACAGTCTTCAAAACTGTTTGAATCAAACCAGCCTGATTTGGTCCTATTATAGCGCGTATTCTCTGGTCCTCCAACTGTCCACGTGTCCCAAAGGTCTTCGGCTTTATAATTGACATAGCGTGGTAAAACTTCACCGGCAGCATTACCACACATCATCAAACTGAAATTGGCTTTTGTTGAGTTTTTGATAGCCTCTGGGTATTGTTCTCCACGTTTGGTCAAAATTTTCCTTGTTCCCGGATCGTCTACCAAATTAGTTTCGTCGTAATTGTAGATTAATTGCGGTTCAACACCTGCAATTTCCTTCTTTAGATTTTCGAAATAGGCCGTGATGGTCTCTTCATTTACTTTCGCTCGGACCCGTTTAATGTTGCTGCACAGTCTTTGAGATAGCCGACTTTTATTCCTTTTTAGGAATGCCTGGGCCCAATTGCGACCTGGAAGGGCCGTCTTAAGTCTATTCGGCGCCGGGGTGCGGGGCTCAGAATGCGCCCTCGTTTTCTTTTACACTGCAGCGTAGCACGCGACCGACGACACACTGCAGTATAAAAGGGGTCCTAGTCAACCAAGAAAACACAATACGCGTAATTTTGATAATTAATTAATGTATTTCTCTAAAATACAATAGGTACTAAAATTAAACTTAAATTATACGAATAAAACCCAATTATACATCCAACTCTCGTTGATATTATTATTTAATTGCTAAATATCTATTTATTTTTATGTATGTGTAATGTATATTACAAATAAATACTATTATGACTATTATGACTATTACATACATCAAACAAACTCAATTTTTCTAGCTTTTGAGTTAGCAAAGATTTTAATTAATTCATTTATTTTTATATCAATTTTGGATTCTATACTTATAATAGCTAAGTTTGTCAGTCTGTCTTGGGTCATGGTTGACCGAAGATAATTTTTTATTAATTTTAATTTTGAAAAGGATCGTTCACCTTCAGCTACTGTAACAGGCAGTGTTAAATACCATATCAACATCGTCTAGGGATATTTCAGATTTTCTCAATTTACTCAAAATTTGTTGTAAATAACATGCAACATGTATATATTTTTAAAAAGCCCGTATTACTTGTATAACTTCTAATTTTGCGTCTAATTTCCAATCTGCTGTTATTTTTTGAAGTCACTTACTAGGGACAACAGAAATAACTTATCCTCATCTGGAGGAGGCGAAAGGTCTCTCTCAGCTTTATCTAGTTTATCATTTAATTTCTTAGTTAATTTTTCAATCAAAGAATCATCACCATCACTTTGGCGTTTCCGTTGTCTTTACATCACACACTACCCATGCTCTGTTTTTTATTTTCTTGTTACTGTAGTCTTGTAGCTTATAATTCCAAAGACAAAGCCTTTTATACCGCCATAATTAACAATTCGACATCAATTTCGTCTCCGGAGCTTATTTTGCAGACGCACGACGCTTGCTTGGTCTATTTGTCGTCGACTGACAAAATGGCGGACGAAACACGCCACAACTGCAAGCGTCGCCACCTGTCGGCGGCAGCCGTCGACGTATTGTCTGCTGCCGCCGACGCGTTGACGACTGTCGTCGACAGGTGGCGACGGCTGAAGTAGCCTCTGCCGTTCACAACTTGCCGTTCGTCTGTAGAACCCTTAGGAGGCGCACAAAGGCAAGTTTCGTACCTGAATGGAGTCCCAACTGATCTGAACTGAAACCTTTGTTGATACATTGATGTATAAAGTTGCCCAATTCTGTGAATTCTGCAAATTGCTCATGGGCGATGGAAGGGTAGTTTTTTATATTATGAATTCAACTAAGTTCGGGTGGAAATGTTGGTATACAATACAACGTAAGATGATCATCATCAATGAATGTCTGGATTCAATGAGACAAATCTGATAAGGTTTAAAATTAGATAATGTTGCGATCGATCTTTTTCCAAGTTTCCTACTTTGTCGAAAAGTCCTGCTTTTATGGGATGTCGAAATACTTTGGTTGGACGAAATAGAATTTTACATGCGTTACCTTCGACTAATCAATTGTTTGAGTAAGTGCTCAAGTATGAATAAAACAACAGTAATAAGCTCAACTCGTGTGGTGGTGAATACCGGTAGGTCCCATTTGTTCTATGGAACATGACGTAATATAACAATTTGAGAAAATATTGTCCTTATTTGTACTATAGAACTACATACTAGCTTTTGCTCCTGTTTTTATTTGTCTGTGAATGCACAGAACTAAATGGGAATCGATTTTCCCAAATTTTTCCCTGATGAGATATACATATAAGACGTGAATGTCATTAATCACTGACGTTGAATCCAGGTACAGTTCACTTTCATAAAAAAATGAAACTAATAAAAGCAAAACAGCAGTTTAACAATACTTGTTTCTTTAACTACAAACTAAAAACATTTTTTCTTACCGCTAATATATTCTTATATAAAACAGTCCGCGATAGAAACAAACTAAAACCATTCCTTCTTTTAACTGAAACATTCCTCTATTTATTAACCGGATACCTTGAATTTAACTAGGTGTTGAATGAATTCCACAAATAAGTCCGCAGTCATAGACCCTTTCGGTGCCATTCTAACTAATGTTCTAGCAGGTAGGTTCTCTAAAAGATCAGGTCTTTGTTTTTGTCCTTTAAAGAGGAGCATAGGAGGAATTGAAGTTCCTATGGCATTGACGCACATTGCGATCGTGACATTTTCTGCGTGTTCGTGTGCAACAAGGTGAACTCTCTTACTTCCTTTGTCTGCAAGTACTGTGTTCTGCTTATGGACTGTAATTCGGCAACCTTTCTCATCCATATTGTACAACCTTTAGGATGCTGAAGAATGTCTAATTGATCGTATTTTTTACAATCTGGAAATGTTGTTGAACAATTGGTTTGTTTAAATTTTGAGCACAAGCTGGGTTCATTATTTGTAGCTTACGTTTGCTGATCGATGGGTTTCTCTTCAAAAACTGTCTTAACTAATCAGCACCTGCAATCTTTTTCAATGCAAGTTGTATTTGATGTCGAATCTCTCACAAAACAATAAAAGTTTCCTTTCTAATGAACTTTGGCGTCAGAGGTACTCCTATTTTTGCAAACCTCTTGATTCTAGAACATAAATAATTTTCCTGAGCGTTTGTTAAAATAGGTTTCCTTCCGAAGCGTTTGACATCTTGACCAGTCTTCACATGATCCCTCAATGTTCGTCGCGGAATGTTATACTTGAAAGCTATGGCTCGCTGACTTAATTTACCTTTTCGCACAGCTCTTAAAGCAGCTTTTAAATTATCTTCTGACCAGGGCTCGCCTCTCTTTTACGAAGAGACATTTTGAAGTAAGTACGAGGGGAGGTCCAAAAGTCCGCGGAATAGAGGATTTGGAAATAAAATGAAACAATGAAACTATTTTTCCTTTTCAATATAATTACCTTTGAGCTTAATACATTTTTCAGATCTTGAAATTAGCTTATGAATACCATCAAAAAAATATTTTTTCTCCTTGCCCTCAAAATGAGTCAAAATTGCCGCCTTAACTTCTTCATCGTCTTGAAACTTTTTTACCCTGAGTTCCTTTTTTAAATTTGGAAATAAATAATAATCGCTAGGGGCAAGGTCCGGGCTGTAGGGTGGGTGGACAAGTGATTCAAAGCCGCACCGGTCTAGAGCAGCCATCGCAACTTTGCTCTTGTGAACTGGTGCGTTGTCTTGCAAAAGCAACACACCGCTTGACAGTTTACCCCGCCTTTTTTCTTTGATGGCTTCCTTCAATTGCTCCAATAATTTTGCGTAATATTCTCCGGTAATGTTGACACCCTTTTTCTTGTAGTCGATCAACAGGATTCCTTCACAATCCCAAAAAATTGTAGCCATAATCTTTCCGGCCGACTCCGACACCTTAAACTTCTTAGGGGGTGGTGTGCCCTTTTTATGCCACTGCATCGACTCTTGTTTGGACTCAGGTTCAAAATGATGAACCCAAGTTTCATCCCCGGTAACAATCCGCTCCAAAACAGGGGTAGATTCTTCGCTACACAGCTCCAAAAAGTGCTTTGACGCTTCAATTCTTTGTTGCTTGTGAAGCGGCGTGAGCATTCTTGGCACCCATCTTGCACTGACTTTTGACATGCCAAGATGATCGTGTAGGATCCTCAAAATGGTTGTATCTGATACTCCTACTATTGCAGAAAGCTGTTTTTTCTTCAGACGAGCATCTTCCAATATTAATTTTTCTATTTTTTCAACGATATCCGGTGTGGTGACCTCAGCCGGCCGTCCTGGGCGAGAGTCATCTTCAATCGACTCTCTGCCTTGTTTAAAAAGACCATTCCACTTGTAAATCATGGTTTTACTAGGGCACTGATCACCATAAACGGCTCCCATCTCATTTATTATGGTTTTCGGAGGTTTTCCTTGCTTGGTAAGGAACTTTATAACGGCACGAAACTCAATTTGCTCCATAGTTGCAGTTTTTTTCCGGATTGACTTGTTAACAGGGCGATATCTCGTAAACGAGTGGTGTGAAAGGGCTAAAAATAAACTTGTTTATACCCTAATGAGTAACCGATTAGCGACATACCAAACAAAGATAGCTACCTGCATCCCCTCCCCCCCGTTCCGCGGAGTTTTGGACCTCCCCTCGTACCTTAAAAAAAAGAAGTGAACCAAAACATTACTTATCGGGTATGCTAATCATTATCCCTTTATAAGGCAGAGGTAATGAGAAGTTTTAGTAAGATAGACCTTAGTTTTATTGGAAGTTAGTATGATTTTTTTGACCAAAATTTTTTTTTTATACATTGGTAGATTTTGGAAAATACGGTGGCAATATAGTTGCCACAGCCTGTAAATAAAACGTATTTTTTTTTCAAAGTACCCTCATTTATTGGTATAAAATTCAAGAAGAATGGAATAAATCAAAACAAGGTATCACACAAAGCGGCACCTTGCAGGTTGAGCATTGAATCTTTGATCGCTTGTTATTAATTTTGGTGCTGCACATACGACAGCGTCGCCACGAGCCCAGTTGTTCTTGCTTGTGTTGGCCAACATTGGCCAAGCGGATCTCTTCCGCCACTCATATCACCTTCTACCGATTCGTTGACAGCTTCGGTCTTTTCTTAGAGTGCTGTGGCAGGCTTTCTATGCTCCTTTTTCTTGAGGTAAAACCATTTATTACACCTCGGGCCAGACATAAGATAGATAGATAGATAGATAGATAATACATTTATTTGTCACTAAACACACACATAAAACTTACAACATATAAATAAGAAGTAGTACATTGCGTAAGTAATAACTAAAACAAAAATATAAACTATAAAACCTTAAAATTTAAACTTAAAAGACCATAAAACAATACAAAAATACTACCTGCCTGTGTTCCTCGGACGTGTATTATGTGTGTTGCAGTAGACAAACAGGTTATAGCTCAGTGTAAAATTGCTCGAGAGCAACACTGATTTTCAGCTATCACCTTCGAGAAGACAAGTTGAACGAGGCAACATAAGGTAAGTTAGGTGATTAATTTAGACGTGTTTGTGTAGTGTGTGATGCAGCATGTACACCATTTGGAGAGGGACAATAACAAAAGTCAGTTATAAAGACAGCCATAGAGAAAAGAATAATAAAATGTGTACCTGGTGTATAAAGGGGGAAGAAAATAACAATACCGGGTGTAATATAATAAATAAATAAATAAGTAAGTAAGTAAATATACAGCTATTTCACATACATACCCACCCATACACGGAAAAACAGTCACTAGCAATTCCGATGTTGTGGTTGGCAAACGAAGTGTCGGGGAATACCCTCTTTTTGTTTGTCTAGTAATAAGGTTTTTAGTTTGTTTTTAAAGTTAACTTATTTTGAAGATTACGTATTGGTGGGGGAATATTGTTCCAACACTTCGTTGCCAGATATCTGAAACTACCAGTGAATGCCGCCGTTTTATGACTGTGATAAAGGAGTGCAGACCTAATAGACCGAAGGGCTGTGCCGCTGTTGCAGTTGCTGTTGCCGGTGAACTTAAGTTTTGCGTGTAAATACTCAGGGTTCCTAAATTTGATTACATCGAAAACCAACCCTCCAAGATGCAACTCTCTACGAGAGGCCATATTTAACATGGACCTTTTGTTTAAATATGGAGTTATGTGACTTCGAGGTGGAACATTGAAACAAAATCGACGCATTTTGCACACGCTGTATTACTCGTTGAGTTCTGACCAGCAACCGAGTTCCATACACAAGATCTCCATAGTTCAACCTTGAGAGAATCAATGCTTCACACAAAGCGATGCGGGACTCTTCATAACCGAAAATGAAGCTGGGAAATGAAGCCGGTCATACGTACTTTATTTTCTTGGCCCGGTTTCTAGTCCAATTTTCGGTGTCTTTTTTGCGTTTCCGTGAAAAACTGTTGGTCACAGGGCTTGGGTGATCTTCCATGATGCTTATTTTTATGTTTTTTATTTGTTTTAGCTACAAAAACTTAAAATGCAATCAAAAACACAACACACAACTATCAGAAAATGTACCGTTAGCCATTACATGGTGCTAAAGAACTCTTGTTTGTGATTAATCGGCGGCCGAAGATAGCCGAGTTTGAATTGAAAGCTTTGCAGATCGCCGGATTTAATCCCAATCTATGACTTCATTCAGTATTTTCAATGGCAGATTGATGTATTTGATACTAGTCAAACTAAGACGGTTTTATTCAAAATTATTTGTGCTGCCATATCAATAACTCATTTAGGACAAAAAGCACAGATTGCCGAACCTCTGTTCTTCGTCAGTTGGCATATATATATATATATATAGACAATTCGCAATTATCCTCAGATACTGTATTTGCTTCCAATACATCACTTTCTAATAATGTTGTTTGTGTACAAAGTTTTGTTACCTACCGTGCCTGCAATAAACTTTTTTTTTTGTTTTATTATATTCAATGAAAAATAAAACTGTAGAAAACGCAACGATAGTGCGTTCCAATTTGTCCTGTGGCGACGCGACATCTAGTTCGTAAACTATTCTGTATTGAGCTAGAATTATTATTTCTATTTCGAGACTTCTTGAGCTTTTTTGTCACTCTTGTGACCCAGGGGAATCAAACGACCTTTGATTATTTACAACTCAACGACACCTCATTAGCAAAGCTACTCCCAACAGCTTAGCTATGAGGGTTGGATGTAGAAACTTTGAGTGAGACTATGCCCTATCTAGGTTTATATTACCTACTAGAATTAGAAATAATTGTGGATGAGAATAAAAGAAATACATTATAAACAAGTTAATTTATTACGTTTTGGGAGCTCTGTTAGCTAATTTTACAGATTTTAACAGATTACCTTAATGCGAAGAAATCTCGCCTCCGTTCGCCTCATTGTTTTGGCCACCGCCTCTTCCCAGCACCGCTGTAGCTCCTGCAGCACCGCCGCGGTGAGAGGCTGCACTATTTGCTAGGCCTCTTCGAGGCGGAGACGCCGCAGCAAGCGGTGAGTTGATAGTGCCAGGGTTGATCGTGGAGGCGGCGGGATTGGTGGGGGCATCGGCGCCTCTGCCGCTTCTTCGGGCAAGCTAAAATAAATAAAAATAATGTTAAAAATCAAAAGTCAGTTCAGAATCACAAGGATCACTTTGAAATGTCTTAACGCTAGGTAAATCTTGGTGCCAGTTCCACGCGACTAAGCCATGAGAACTGATCCTAATTACTATTATAAATGAAAGTAAAGCCTCGTATTCATGGTAAACATTTGTTTTGCAACAATTGAGCAACATTGTTGATGAACGGCAAGAATGCTGCTGGAAACTTTGTTCAAATCAATATAGGTTGTCCACACGCCAGTCTTCGTTTAAATGTTGCCCGAAGAAGCAGTGTTTCTGTGTTCTCTGTATCTCATGTATAGGATTTCTAATAAAAAAAAGAGAAGATGGTGGATTCGAATCTTCTGCAAAGAGAAAATTTTTATGAGTGACCTCAGAATGACAGATGAATCAATTTTTAACTTTACGAGAATGTCGAAAAGTGATTTCGAACATCTTCTGGAAATGATTGGTCCGTTAATAGCCAAAAGGGAATCAAATATTCGTCAGCCAGTTTCACCTCGAACGAGGCTGGCTATTACCTTACGGTATCTTGCAACTGCAGATTCATACAGTTCTCTTTCATACACATTCAGAGTATCAAAACAATTGATCAACAAAATCATACCACATGTATTTCAAGAACTAATTAACTCACTATCCAGGATATGTCAAGGTACGTACAAAAACACTATTTGTGTAATCAAGTATTTTAATAATAAAAAAACACAAAAAAACAGTATATGCTATTATGTTGATTCATCACTAAAATAGTTAACTAAGTTTAATATAGCCAAATCTTCTGTTTCCTTTTGTATTGAATCTAGTCTATTTGTTTCCTGTCTCTCAATTTCCCGTATTTCAGTTTCCTGGACAATATTTGGTGTTGATGATGGATGAAAAGATGCCGTATATTGATATTCATATGTAATATATCTTCCCATTCATACAGTATATTATTAATATGGTACTTTGCCTGTGTCACGGCTTGGTCATCTTTAACACTTCTTAATTCAGCAGCAATATATTCATCATAAATATCATGGATCCTTCTCCTCCTTTTCATCCATCTTTTTTTTTCGCACTTTTCAAAACCTCAAATATTTCGAGCAGTAGGCAATAGTTCGAGAGGTACTATTGCCTACTGCTCGAGTGTTTTACCCCGATGAAGAGAAAATTACATTCATCCAAGATGGAAGTTCAATACATAATTGCGGAATAGTACAAGAATACCTAGGTGCAAATAGAGAGTTGAGCCTAATAAGTCTAATAACACTGCCTCCAAAAAGCCCAGACTTAAATCCTATTGAGAACGTCTGGGGAAAAATGGTCCAGATGTGGGATCATGGCCAACAACGCAGTAACGATAACTTGCGGGGGCATGTAAATGCAATTTGGGATAATTTAAGAGGTAGCGAATTTTGTTACAACTCTGTTGCTTCAATGAGGCAACGGTTGCTTGATGTAATTAATGCAGATGGTGGTTATACGCGTTACTAATTGAAAGTCATAACTGTATACACGGTGAGTTTGGCCCTAAAAAAACTCACCCTGTATATCAAAACCTTAGGGAGTATGTTACGTTGGTTCCAGTAATAAGAGGCATTTTATTTAAATTTAAGGCATTTTATTAATAAAGTTCGTTAGCTTTATTTTGTTTTTATTAAATGCACTATGGAAATATATGAATTCTGTTATTATTATAATTTTTTAAAGGTTCATTTTATGCACAAATAACTTTGAGAGCTTTGTTTGCTAAGATTATTTTGAACACCCTGACTGCTCATATAAATATGAAACAATGAGTAGTAAGATATTTTGAACACCTTAGGTGCTTGCAACAATATGATGATTCGAACTGCGTATATCAAATTGCTTTTATGTTTTTCAGATCATTTTGACTACTCTAGACGCTCATATCAATTTGACGCTGACTGTACCTACCTGTTCCGATAGAATACTCATTTGATAAAAGATAATTTCTATAAATACCTGGTCTTCTGTTCGCTCCAATTTATGGAGCGGTTTTGTTTTAATGCTATTAATAGTCACGGAGAATACATAAATTATAAAAAAATTCCCAGCATTGTATTGCTTGGCTTGGTGGATGCTAATTATAATTTTATGTATGTAGATGTTGGATGTCAAGGACGCATATCGGATGGTGGAGTCTTTAAAAACAGTGCATTGTACAAATCATTGGAAAATAATGAATTAAAGTTACCAGCACCCTGTATATTACAGACACCATATTTGATTAAAGTGCCCTATCTTATATTAGCTGACAAGGCATTTGCTTTAAACAATTATACTACGAAACCGTTTGAAGGAACCCCAGACAATGGTTCTTCGGAAAGAATATTCAATTACCGTCTATCTAGAGCACGAAGGGTAGTAGAAAATGTTTTTGGCATCACGAGTTCTGTATTTAGAGTGTTAAGAAAACCAATGTTATTGGAACCAGAAATTGCTACGAATGTGGTACTGGCTACTGTTTATTTGCATAACTTTTTACGAAAAACAAGGGCAAATATTTATACACCACCAGGAAGTTTGGACTCTGAAATCGATGGAAATTTCGTACAAGGGTCGTCGAGGAATGAACCAGATTCGACTTCTTTTGTGCCTTTACGTGCAATTCCTCGAAGGTCTGCAAATGACGCAAAAGCAATTCGGTCACACTTGGCTACACACTTCGTTACAAATGGACAGATAACATGGCAACATAGATATTAAATATAAAATATAATTAGCACTAATCACTATCTGAATCAGAAGAAAACATTATGTACGTTTAAACACTGCGAGGTTCTGTTCAGAAATGAAAGAAGTAACGCCAGAGCACGCCACGACATGACACATAAGTGTGCACACTCACCGTCACGACAGTAAGCACCACGACACGTAAATATGTTTCCGCCTTTAGCCCAAAGCTTACTGACACCAGATACTTACAGAAGGCAATGGTTCTGAATTTAATGTGTCTCTTGCTGCAGAAGGCGACGATGTGTCGATAGACATTGAGTTTTGAGTCTCACGGAGAGAGAACTTGTCAGCCAAGAAGTAAAAGTGCTCATAAGCGAACCATTTCGATATATACACCTCATTACGACCTAGAATAAAAAAAATATTTCATTTTTAGAGGTACACTACACGCGTGAGTAAAATGAGTATAAAATAAATGACAAGAAATATTATACAACAAATTTTCAAAAACCAATGACTTTTTACCTGATCCCGTGACGAGACTTTTTTTATGCCTAGATGTTTCCCTTCGAAAAGATCCACAAAGCGAAGTAATTTTTTTTTTACTTCCGAAATGGGTAGTTTCATTTCCTTGCTTATTATTTTCCAAGAATCTTCTTTCAATTGTTTATTATAATGATGCGGTGAAGTTGGATCCCACAAATGTCGGTGGTTTTCATATAACTTAATTAATTCGATACACTTCTCATTATCCATTTTGCCGCGTGCCGAGCACACGTACGTCCGTCTCCACTGAACGCACGCCTCACACTGAGGCGTCTTTGAGCATGGCCATTTACCGACACGATTTGGCTCGCTGCGCGGCCGCCTCGTTTGGTTCAAGTCGCGGCAAGCCTCGACTCGCGGCACGGTCTCCACTAGATCTGCCTCGGGTCGAGGCAGCCGCTCGGCCCGAGACCGCCTCAAATGGATACCTAGCTTAATACACGCGAGAGCAATGATTCCGGGTCACTTAAAGAATGTTAAAAATCTCGGAAACTAAAAATGATAGGTTAATGCAATAAATTGTATTTAATAGACAATGTAATACTCCTTAAATGAAGGTATTAAAACTTCTTAGTTATTGTAAAGTTATATCTTAAAAAAATCAAATTTGAAAAAGGGCCACTTTCGAAGATGGAACTACGAAATTACAGCATTTGGTTTTGCTTTTGTTTGTAATCTGTCATTTATGTGGGTATATAAACCATGTTGATAGTGCTCTATATTCATTATTCAAGCTGAAATTATGTCGCTTACGCCTGAAGAATGCACCAGAATACTTACAATGCTGGAAACCGGCCGGAGTCAGCGCGATACAGCCAGGACTGTCGGTGTGTCGCTGTCAACAGTACAAAGAGTTCTCCGACGTTACGAAGAAACTGGTTCTAACCTACGCAGACCAGGAACGGGCAGAACCAGGTGTACCACAGCACGAGAAGACCGATACTTGGTGAACACCATGCTTCGAAATCGCTTTCTCACAGGAACTGAACTCACAAATCAGTTTCGACGCCTCGGAGGAAGTAACCCAAGTGCATGGACAGTAAGACGTCGGCTTGCTGAATCTAACTTAAAACCTCTTAGACCTGCAAACGGCCCTAAACTGGAGCGTGGGCATCGTATTTCAAGACTAAGATATGCCCAGAGCCACGTAAATTGGAGTATTGAAGATTGGTCAAAAGTTATGTTCTCCGACGAATCAAAATTTATGCTCTACAAGCACGATGGAAGACACAGAGTGTATCGAAGACCAGGGGAAAGATTCAAGCAAGCATGCATCGAAGAAAAAGTAGCCTACGGTGGTGGGTCTGTACTTGTGTGGGCCGGAATTTCTTCTGAAAGTCGCACAGAGCTGGTGATCATAGAAAACGGCTCTTTAACTAGCGTAAGATATGTGGAAGAAATCCTCAATGATCATGTTGGTCCATTTATGGTCAATTTAGGTGAGGATGCTATATTTATGCATGACAATGCCCGACCTCATACAGGTAGGATTGTGAATGACTACCTTCAAGAGATGAACATTACTCGTATGGAGTGGCCAGCGCGCAGCCCGGATATCAACCCGATCGAGCATGCTTGGGACGAGCTAGGCAGATGCGTAAAACAACGAAACCCTCCCCCAATCACGCTTCGTGAGCTCAAAATTGCTCTCACAGAGGAATGGGAGAATATTCCCCAAAATCGTATAAGGAACTTGGTGTACAGCATGCCAAACCGCGTAAACGCAGTAATGGAAGCACGAGGAGGCAATACGAAGTATTAAAATTCAAGTCAAATCGTAATAAAGTTCAAAAATTTCATGTTTCCTATTTTTGTTTTAAGGAGAGATCAGCAGTTTTTTTCTTTATGTAATTTTGTGTTAATAAAATGTATGGTGACTCATATTTTTTTACTTTCATTTAAGGAGTATTACATTGTCTATTAAATACAATTTATTGCATTAACCTATCATTTTTAGTTTCCGAGATTTTTAACATTCTTTAAGTGACCCGGAATCATTGCTCTCGAGTGTAGTTACACACAAGACACAGCAGAGTACAAAAATATTTCTTAGAGTTGGTTTTCTCCTCTCGCTCCTGGAGCGCTGCAAAGAGAACGCAAAAGAAGCTCCTGGAGCGCTAGAGCGGGGTCCACAGACAAGGGGACGAAATAAATCAAAATAAAATAAACATTTGTTTGAAGTTTCGAAAGTCATTGACATTGAAAAAAAATGTATGTATGTATTCTATCAGCCATCTAGTTCCCATCGTACAAGCTTTGCTTAGTTTGGGACTAGAAGGCGTTGTGTTAAGTGTCCGTGAATATTTATTTTATTTATTTATTTATTGACACTTCATCACAGATGCAAAAATGATAGTTTTACCAGAATAATCGACTACTTAAGTCGATTATTCTGGTTACTATTTTGCCAACAACACTAATTTATTTTGTCTATGCTGATCAACGGCTAAGTAAGGTTCATAGGTGAAGAAAAGTTAAACGTCGTATAGCAACTTGAGAGTGGTTCAGTTGAGAGGTCTTAGTTTAAATATTGACAGACAAAGTGATATTACTTAGTGTGATACAAAAACATTGACTTTCGTCTGTGCTTTCGTATGGTGCAAACTAAGTGCTAAAGAGTATTTTAACAAAATAATTTATCTCAGCTAAGTATGTGTGTTCAGAGAAGCGATACGCTGACATGTTTTTTTTTATAAGCCTTAAGCGAAGGATAAGTTTGAATTTAACAAAAGTATATTAAGTATATGGTCAGCAAATGAAATGTTAACTATGTATAGCTTTCTGAATCTTCATACAAGTATGTGTGTGCATGTGTACCTATCTATGTGGAGGTCCACGTTTTTTTAAATTGTAGAGTTGAGTCCGAAGGAAACTATTTACGTTAGGTGGGTAGAGTTTCTTAAATGTTATTTTGTTTTAAAATATTTTTATAGGATTGTATTTCCGCTTTGTTATGTTAAAGCACAAACGTTAGAAGGTTTTAATTTGGTGAGAGTGTTGAAATATTAAATTAAAGCCTTATTACACAGTAATATAGCGTACCTAATAGAACCTATGTGTTTAGCTTTGTCTATGTACCTATAACAAACTGTCTGTGTCACTTCCGGTTCCGACGAAAAATGTGAAAGATCTTTTAGTATACCAAATCTAAATAAAATATAAATACCGCTGCTTCAATAATAGCTTTTATTATTGAAGCAGCGGTATTTATTGATAATCTCAACAGTTTTTTAAATAAATAGCCTCCTTACATGCCTCCGCTATCGCCATATATTCGGCTTCTGTACTTGACAAAGCTACATTAGGCTGCTTCTTACATTCATATGAAATAATATTTCCCATTGGATATGCACGTCTGTAATAGTCCTGGAGCTGTTCTCCCGGCTCACGAGGTGGAACTCGTAGATCTGACATCTTATTGCAGACGAATGATGAAAGCTTACCCGAGCTTTTGAAGTCGATGGTGCCGTCAACCATCTTTGGAATGTGCTTCTGCAGCTTGTTTAGATACGGGCTCAATAGCGCGATCTCATCACGTAAATGGTCGGTTGTATGATTAGCTGGAATTATCTCATCAGCATTAATCAAAAGGTGGTTATGCCATATTGCTCCTGGTATGGGGTTGTTATCTTCAAATCTTCTACGGTATCTCTCTGGAGTGGCTTGATCAGCCAGTGCGACAACTGTTCTTCGTAGATATGAGTACAGGATGTTCTGTGCCTGGGGGATGAATCTTCCTCTGTCGTCAGTGGAAGGTCTAGCAACCGTTGGAATGTAGACTCCTTCATCATAATTTACAATGCCAATGGCATTAATGACTCGCCGAATTGGTTCTGGCGCGATTGTCACAGTTTGTGCGACGTGCAGCAAATCTGCATTGACTTGGTAAGGATAGGCCAGCTCTGTGTCGCGTGCTGGTAATGGGTACGCTGTCTTCAAACTTTCAAGCTTAGCTTCGAGTACTGCGAGGAATACACGGTATTGTGCGTAAACACTTGGAACGACGATTTCATGGTACAATACGGCAATAAAGCTCAAATGGCTTAGACCAAACCCTATAGCTCGGGTAGTTATAGATAACGTTATAGCTTTTAGGGTGTGGTTTTCTCCTATCTTGTTAAGAAGATCATCTCCGGATTTTACTCCTGGGTGAAGCGTAGCCTTAATCAAATCCTGGACCTTGTCCATGGTCTTGGCTCCTTCAACTTTGCGTTTGTTGTCCATGCATGTTGCCTGAAATCCCTGACGAGATCGTGTTTGTCCTCGTCCTTTACGTGGAGGACGGGTTGCTCCTCGTGTCGCGGGTGGAAACAAATTTCCATACGACTCGAATGTGTTGTAGCGTTGGCGTTGACCGCCGGTAGGATTAAACTCATAGGGATCCATTTTAAAGGATTCCGATTCGTAATGGTTCCTGAGAACTTAAGTAAAAACCTGTGTACGATTTTCTATCTAAAGTATTTGAGGCCCAGTCTGCATCAACAAAACCTTCTAAATTTCAACTATTCTTGGTAAACATTAGCCCATAAGATTTAGTTTTACATAAATATCTTAAAATTCTTTTTGCATGTTTCCAATGGATTAAAGAATAGCAATTATTGAATTGGCTCAAATAACTTACACTATAGGATATATCTGGTCGTGTTAAGACACTTAAATACATTAAGCTACCTATCAGTTGTTGATATGGGTATGATTCACAAACATCTGTACTTTTCTCTAATTTTAAATTACTTTCAATTGGTGTATCAACAACATTGCAATTTGTCATATTAAACTTGCTTAAAATTTGATCTACATACACGCGAGAGCAATGATTCCGGGTCACTTAAAGAATGTTAAAAATCTCGGAAACTAAAAATGATAGGTTAATGCAATAAATTGTATTTAATAGACAATGTAATACTCCTTAAATGAAGGTATTAAAACTTCTTAGTTATTGTAAAGTTATATCTTAAAAAAATCAAATTTGAAAAAGGGCCACTTTCGAAGATGGAACTACGAAATTACAGCATTTGGTTTTGCTTTTGTTTGTAATCTGTCATTTATGTGGGTATATAAACCATGTTGATAGTGCTCTATATTCATTATTCAAGCTGAAATTATGTCGCTTACGCCTGAAGAATGCACCAGAATACTTACAATGCTGGAAACCGGCCGGAGTCAGCGCGATACAGCCAGGACTGTCGGTGTGTCGCTGTCAACAGTACAAAGAGTTCTCCGACGTTACGAAGAAACTGGTTCTAACCTACGCAGACCAGGAACGGGCAGAACCAGGTGTACCACAGCACGAGAAGACCGATACTTGGTGAACACCATGCTTCGAAATCGCTTTCTCACAGGAACTGAACTCACAAATCAGTTTCGACGCCTCGGAGGAAGTAACCCAAGTGCATGGACAGTAAGACGTCGGCTTGCTGAATCTAACTTAAAACCTCTTAGACCTGCAAACGGCCCTAAACTGGAGCGTGGGCATCGTATTTCAAGACTAAGATATGCCCAGAGCCACGTAAATTGGAGTATTGAAGATTGGTCAAAAGTTATGTTCTCCGACGAATCAAAATTTATGCTCTACAAGCACGATGGAAGACACAGAGTGTATCGAAGACCAGGGGAAAGATTCAAGCAAGCATGCATCGAAGAAAAAGTAGCCTACGGTGGTGGGTCTGTACTTGTGTGGGCCGGAATTTCTTCTGAAAGTCGCACAGAGCTGGTGATCATAGAAAACGGCTCTTTAACTAGCGTAAGATATGTGGAAGAAATCCTCAATGATCATGTTGGTCCATTTATGGTCAATTTAGGTGAGGATGCTATATTTATGCATGACAATGCCCGACCTCATACAGGTAGGATTGTGAATGACTACCTTCAAGAGATGAACATTACTCGTATGGAGTGGCCAGCGCGCAGCCCGGATATCAACCCGATCGAGCATGCTTGGGACGAGCTAGGCAGATGCGTAAAACAACGAAACCCTCCCCCAATCACGCTTCGTGAGCTCAAAATTGCTCTCACAGAGGAATGGGAGAATATTCCCCAAAATCGTATAAGGAACTTGGTGTACAGCATGCCAAACCGCGTAAACGCAGTAATGGAAGCACGAGGAGGCAATACGAAGTATTAAAATTCAAGTCAAATCGTAATAAAGTTCAAAAATTTCATGTTTCCTATTTTTGTTTTAAGGAGAGATCAGCAGTTTTTTTCTTTATGTAATTTTGTGTTAATAAAATGTATGGTGACTCATATTTTTTTACTTTCATTTAAGGAGTATTACATTGTCTATTAAATACAATTTATTGCATTAACCTATCATTTTTAGTTTCCGAGATTTTTAACATTCTTTAAGTGACCCGGAATCATTGCTCTCGAGTGTATTTCTCTTGATCTAAGGAAATATTGCCATTTTCATACATTTTTACTCTCATGCCCAAACATTGTTTTATTTGTCCCAGATCCTTAATTTTAAATTTTGATTTTAACAATATTGTTAGCTCATTTAGCATATTATTACTGTTTGTAAAAATAAAAAAATCATCAACAAAAATTGCTATAAGAATCTGCTCCTTTTTATATTTTTTAACAAACAGGCATGGTTCTAATTTTGACTTTACAAAATTGGCTTCCAGTAAACAATCATTTACTCTTACATTCCAAGCCCTAGCGGATTGTTTCAGTCCATAGATTGCACGTTTTAATTTTAGAACATAATTATCTTTACACTCTAAATTAGGGGGTACTTGCATGTATACATTTTCGTTTAGATAGCCATTCAGGAATGCTGTAGTTACATCTAAATGGGTAATTTGAAAGTTAAGTTTTACACTCAATGCAAATAAAAGTCTTAAAGTAGAGTATCGAAGTACTGGTGAGTATGTCTCGTTATAGTCCTGTCCATGTCTCTGAGTATACCCTTTCGCAACCAGTCTTGCCCTATATCGCACTTTATTATCACTCTCGAATTTTTTCTTAAATACCCACTTACACTGCACTACCCTATCAGCTTCTCTTCTGTCTACGAATTCCCATGCTTGGTTGTCATCGAAAGCTTTGAGTTCATCCATCATCGCCTGTCTCCATTGCTCCTTCTCTGGTCCGTTCATTGCTTCTTCATAGCTGAGTTCATCACCGCTGGATTGCTGCTCATCCAAAACACATAGATTGGATACGCCAAACCTTTTAACTGGTCTTCTCTGACGTTTTAACTTTTAAACAAAATAATAACAAACTCAAAAACTTAATAACATAACAAATAAAAAAAACAATTCTAAACTCTTACTTACTTCACAATTCAGAAGATAAGTACTTAAAATAAAATCAGTTTCGATAAAAACAATAGGTACCTACATAAAAATTAAAAACTCTCTTAACCCTTAGTTGCATGATATTTTTTTTTTGTAAAATACCATCTCTTCTTATGTCTTTTGGTGGATGAACAACCGTAGGCCCTCTCTTCCTTTTTGCTTGGATTTCATTTTCCAAAGAGCTGGAACTTGGGCGCCCTCTTCTGACCTCTGTGTTGGATCCTATTGAGCATAAAACTTGGGCTAATTCATTACGAAATTGTCCCATGGAAAGTACATCTTTTTTTGGTACATTTCGATTGATTGCATTTTTTCTGTAAATGATCCAAGAATTGATGACAGTAAGATCAATCAAATGAAAGAATATGCGTAAATCCCATTTTTTTGACCTCAAAGGAATATGGAATCTCCCCAAAAAACTGTCCATTAAATCCACCCCCCCCATATGTTTGTTATACTCATGAACTATTTTTGGACATGAAATTTCTACTTTTTCCTTCTTTGCTTTGTCATATCTTGTGACACTAGATACTGGTGTTGACCCAACATATGTAGATAAAAGTGTCACCATTTTGTTGTCTTTCCAGGTGACACAAGACATATCAATACCATCAAATGTAGATGTCCTTTCTACATGACTTCCTCTTGGTACTGACTTTTTCATAAACTCCCTTTTGTCTGGTAATTTTGAGTTTGGAATCCGATTTTGTTGTACAGTACCCACAAATTTAATTCCTTGCTTGGCTAAATAATGAACCAGGGGCAACGATGTGTAGAAATTATCAAAGTAAATTATGTAATTTTGATATCTTGGCACACCTCTTAGCAAACGAATGACAACATTCCCTGTAGCTCCTATATCAGGTTCTCCTTCTAGTCTTCCTGTATTTTCCTGTCCAGAATACAATTCAAATGTATGAGCATATCCAGATAAATCACAGAGTACATAAAATTTAAACCCCCATTTGTGGGGTTTATTAGGCAGGTATTGTTTTAAGAAATGTGCAACTTTTGTGGCACACATCTGCTCATCTACTGACAATCTTTGTTCCTTAGGTATGGTAGAAAATTTAGTTTTGAGGTGCTCAATAACTGGACGTATTTTAAATAACCTGTCATGATTGGCATGGCCAACAGGCTTGTGATTTTCATTATTTTGAAAGTGCAATGAAAGCTTGATTCTTTCAAATTTGTTGACTGGCATTGTGGATGAAACTGGACCATAACCAAAAGCAGGAGACCAATATGATCTGGTATTTTGGAATCTTTGCACAGACATAAATAGTAATATTCCAAAAAACTTTTTGATGTCTGAAGCTGTATAAATTATTCTGTTATTAGTATCTTTTTGCATGATATATAAATTCGTTTGATCAACAATTTCCTGAATAAAATCTTCATCAAAAAAGTATTTGAAACATTGGTAAGGAGTTTCAAGCTGAGATATTTCTAATGGAAAATCTGAGCTGCCTAAGAAAGTAATTTTATCCTCATTATAGTCCATGTTTCTCTTTTTCCAAATAAGTTTTCTTTTGTCCAATAATGTATTGAAAATATCACCACAAGGAACTCTGTTTTGGTTTTGTGGTTCTTCCACAAGTTCTTCAACAAGAGAAGGGTCATTTTCATTTTCTTCCTGACAGTCTTCATCGTCATTTTCATCATCTAATATACTTAGAAGTTCGTCTCTACTATAGTGAAGATATGGTGGGTCATCATCATCAGAATCTTCTGCCTCCAGTCCGTCTTCTGACAGCCAACCATCCTCCAGCTGTGCTAGATAGTTTTCTATGTCTTTATCTTTCATAATATTCTGAAACAGCAAAAAAATACGTAAGCAAAGTGAAATTAAATCAACCAAAATACCTCCATACTTCAAGGATGACAATACTTCATAATGATGTAAATTTCCATCATACCTATTTGACATTATTTTAGTTATATTATACATGTTTTCTTCACAAATATTAGCAGTTTCCACAAAACTTACCTTATTTCTATGCATTATCAATATTTTTTTGTACTTTTGTCCACAAAAACCATTAAAAACTTGATAATTAGAAGCACTGTTACAACAAAACAAACAACTTCAGCTTACTAAATTTTGACTGACGTGTGACAGTTGACGTTTGCTTTTTTTTTTAATAGGTGCGTTCCGTTTCATTCATACGTGTTTCAAAAAGTTACCAGAGACAAAAAATCTTGACCAGCAATCGGTATTGGGTGCATTTTTTCGTTTCCAATGGTTTGATGGAAATATCCATTACTATGCAACGAAGGGTTAACTCACAATAAAATTCTCACAATTCAAAAGATAAGTAAAATAAAATCAGTCTCAAAACAATAGGCACCTACCTAAGATCCTACATATAACATCTAATCTCAAAAAAAAACTAAATCTTAGATTTTTTTTTCTGTTACCAAACAAAAACAATAGCTTCCGAAAAAAAACATAAACGATTCTTCTAAAATAATTAGTTCAAAACTAAAACAGTAGGTACTTGTTAGTCAAAAAAGTATCTATTATTTATGTAGCTTACGAGCAATCTGGGCATAAAAAGTCATCTATATCTGCTTTCGTTAAACCAACACATTCCTCGTGATACCATAATATACAATTTTTGCACTGTCTCATATCTGCTACATTATTGTTTTTGCAAGCTGGACAGTACTAATCTTCTCTAGATTGGTTTGCTTTATCTGTTCTTCTATTTCGTGTCAAATTCTCTATATTTTCATTTTGTTGTTTAGTTTTCGTTGTTGTCTAGCTTTCTGTTTCTTTGCTTTATCCTTTATCTGCCCTTTTTTGCCTTTACCAATTGGTTTTTTTGAACATTTCTTTTCTGTTTTCTTTATCTTTGGTTATACATTGTCTTATGTAGTTTAATGCTTTGCGTCGTGGTGTTGCTTTAGTTTCTGCGTACGAGAAAGGTTTTTTGTTCTTAACAATGGGATATTGTCATCATCAGACCAGTCTGTCTCATTCACCTTTGTTGATCCATGTTTCTGTATTGGTATCTCATTTTGTTCATCATCCGAAGAGGATGATGTATATATTCTGATCCTTCTCGTTGGATAATTTCGTTGCATTGGCAGATGATATTCAATGTCTGAATCTTCAGATGGAGAAGATAAAAGGTTAGGTCGACGATTAGTATGCAATCCTGAAGTGCCCGGTACGGGAGTACTGTAGCGGATATTCTCAATTGTTAAATTGTCTGCGATTGAATGTGCTTCAATAGATGCTGATTCTATAGAAGAACTGTAATCCACTAATTTTTGAAGGGTATGAACATTTTGATTTTCTTCGCAGAAAGTGACATCTACGTCACAGTTGTCATGTGGGTCATGTGGGTCAACTCCCGTATCTGAGTGTGCTACATCCAAATGAGTCAGTATGGATGGAGCGAAGGCTTCATCTGGAATTGCATTTGGGTCCCAAGGATATAAACCAGTTGCTCTGAAGCCGTTGATAATATTGCTTTGAGTCATGCATTTTGGCCATACCATTGTCAATATTTTATTAAAACTAGCTTTAGTCAGCTTTTTCTGTGGGTTTTGGTAGTTGAACTGCAATACCTGTTCATTCCAAAAGTGCTCGAAGGACTTGTTGACAGATTTATCAAGTGGTTGCAGCTCGTGGGTTGTATTCGAGGGTAAGCAATATAGTACTATGTCCTGTTTATCTGCTGCATCAACAATATCGCAATCTAAATGCGATGATGCTCCGTCGAAAATAAGAAGGCACTTGGCTGGTGACTTATATTTAGCTAAGTGGTTGATGAAATCCACGAATAGTTCGGTGGTCATTGAGCCTTTCGGAGCCATTTTCACCAAGGTCCCAGGAGGTAAATTTTCTTTAAACTCGTCACGCATTCTCTTGCCCTTAAAAAGTAGCATCGGAGGAATTACCATCCCAGCAGCATTTATGCACATAGCTACAGTCACATTTTCAGCGTGCTCCTGAGCTATTAAATAAACCCTACGAGAGCCTTTTTCAGCCAGAACTTGGGGTTGCCGATGAACTGTCAGCCTGCATCCCTTTTCATCAATGTTATATAGACGTTCCGGATGTTCATTTATGTTTAGGTCGTCATAGATTTCCCGAACAGCTTTGAAGTGCTGTTCAACAATAGGCTTGTTAAGCTTTTGAGCTCTTGCTGGATTCATTAACTGTGCTTTACGTTTCGATATTGTAACGTTACAGAGCCTGTTGGTCTACTGTAAGCCACCAGTTATTTGAGATTAGACCTACCTATCCTAGCTTTAGAAGATCCTATCAGGGAAATAGGAGTCGGTAGGTGTATACAGATTTATTATAATTAAAATCTAAGATAATGTCTTTAAAAGTTCACTGAAGCACTAGTACGGAGGTGGTAGAGATGAAGATAATTTTAGAGAAGACGAGAGGTCGGTGATGAGGTCTGGCCGGAGGAGAAGAGGATGAAAGGTCGGAGTGTTCACTCGTAGGAGAGGAGTGACCCTGGACCGGGAGGTGGTGAGGAGTGGTGCTTAACACACGCTCCTGTACTCGCACAGTTTCCAAGTTCTTTTTACGTGAAGCTTACTGAGCCATGGGCTATAAAAATCAACTGTTTTACTCCGTTCACCATGAAAATCCAGACCAGACTGATGAACGTCTCCCATTCGAATTTTGACAGACATACCATGAATTCGATTTTCAATGTTTTGTTTCAAATGTTGACCTGCCAGCTGTGTAAAGAGTTCCGTTACGTCTGAAAATCTGAAAAGATCCTATAGCTTATAACAAATAATTTAGAAGTTAGCAGCCGAAAAGAATTACAGAATTAGTAAAAAATTACAGTACATAAATATAAAATACCACAATATATCTTGATTCCTTTCAAGGAAGTTCTTCAGCCATTTTTTGCCTGCTGTCGATTTTTTGAAATGGAATTTGCTTATTTTGAAATGGAGACAATACAAGATTGCCATCACGGCTGATATTGAGAAACATTTTCGCCAGATTGTTTGTCATGAAGAAGACCAAAACTACCAGAAAATTATGTGGAGAAACTCTCCTAACCAACCACTGCGAGAGTATGCTTTAACAACTGTTACTTATGGCACCAAAGCTGCTCCGTTCCTGGCTATGATGACTCTGAAGCAACTGGCACACGATGAACGACACAACTACCCCGAAGCTGCAGCCATCCTGGAAACTTCCTTTTACATGGATGACCTGCTCTTCAGTGCTGATGACTTACAAACCGCAACCCGCATCAAAACAGATCTAACAAACCTACTCAAGTCTGGATGCTTTAACTTAAGAAAATGGTCATCAAATGAAACAAAACTACTACAAGAAGGACCTACAAGTAACGAACCGGAAGCATATTGCTTCAAACACCAAGAGTCGACAAAGACATTGGGCCTACGGTGGAATCCTAACGAAGACAACTTTACCTTCCAACTACCTATCAACACCACCTCTACGAAAACGGTCACAAAACAACGAAGAACAAACACCAATCGTAAACAAACGAACTAGAAGGCAAAACAAGATGTTATGTGATTTGATATGGGCAACTTTATCACTAATTACATTTATGGCACCTGTTCGGTGAATTATGACGAGTGCACGGAGGTGCAAATATGAAATGTTAATTTGCTTAAAACTAAATTTATTGTTTAATAATTATAATTATAGTGTCGTCAACCGTCGATGGGTGACCGAAGAGTGCATTGACCTGGAGGTTGCGATGCGGCCGCGCTGTCCAATACGGGGTCACATCCGTTTAGCTGCGTTGGCACTTCATTCCGTTTCCATTTTCATATTTGTAGTAATTTATTACACGATTCAGCGTTCTTGTAGGTAGGTAGGTAGGTAACACCTCCCCCCTTACTTCGGCAACTATCTTAAAGGTTTTTTGTGAGAGTTGCTGAAATGTTAATAGGGTCAACTATGATGGTATGGGGATTTCTTTTTGCCTTTTCTGGGATCTCGGCATACATTTCTGGTGATCGGGTGGTTATTTGTTGGTTTATTGGATGTTTCCGGTTTGCTTGAATCCGTCGGTAAAGGAGTACAGCGACGAGTGCAGTTGCACTTAGGAGGAGGGCAGTGTAGACTGGGATCTTGGTGTGATAGACTATTATTTGAAGTTTCTTCCAAAGTGGGGGAAGTTTGCAAAGATATCTTCTCATTGATGTCGTGCAAGTCTTTGAGGTTAATAGAGTTTAAAGTGATGGAGAGATCGTCGCCAAGTCGTCGATCATCGGGTGTAGATAATATATCCAACATTTTTAATGGGTATCCTTTTATGCGGTCATCAGAGTTGAATATGGTAAAGTGGGGCGTTTTGAGATAGCAGTTTAGGGGAATGGTGGCTAAGTAACTTCCTTGGAGGGTCTTATACTGCTCCTGTCCACAAGATGTCTTGACCTTGGTTTGGTTCGGAAGGCTTAGAGTATAGTGCTTATCGTGACTGCAGTCTACGCATAAACGCTGATCAAAGCATCTACTTCGACAAGGTCACGGACATGCTACATAAACGCGACGAGTGGAAGCCAATCGTGCGATATGAATCCTTACTGGCAAGGAATACAAGCTTCAAAGAACTACGAGTATATCTCTACACCACAACAAAACATGTATAACCAAAACAATGACGCCCTCGATAAAGTCCAGAACACACTTGCGAAGAAAGTGAACGACCTAACAATAATGACGAACGTGTATCTACACCCTATGCTTTGGAATCAACATACCGCTGGCACGGGACCTACCTACTTCGGAGTCTTCGAACGTCAACTGTTATTTTGAAACATTTATGTATAACCAAAACAATGACGCCCTCGATAAAGTCCAGAACACACTTGCGAAGAAAGTGAACGACCTAACAATAATGACGAACGTGTATCTACACCCTATGCTTTGGAATCAACATACCGCTGGCACGGGACCTACCTACTTCGGAGTCTTCGAACGTCAACTGTTATTTTGAAACATTTTAGTTACCGAAATATTGAATTCTTGGGTCTGAGGACCTACAAATTTACGCCAAAAGTAACTCTGCCGGGAAAGCTCATCATCATTGAATGTAGAAAGTCCACTAGCTAACATAAATTCACTCTGGTTTCTTTTAAAGTAATATTTTAAGGCGGTTGCGAGAGGCAAAGCTAAACTGCTTACCTGGGTTACGTGAGAGTGCTTGGCGATTTTAACCCCGAAAAGTTTCACGACTTCAGCTATTCTGTCACTGTTAATAACCAAATATGATAGATGAACAAGAACTTCAACTGGGTATGAACTAGTTGTCCCATTGAGATAATCAAAGAAATCTCGATTTCCTTGAATCATACCTACCATGAGATATGAGAGGTCACAAGATCTGAACTCAGTAACGAAGTTGCTGCTTAAACGTTCAGAGGAATCCTCTCCTTTAGATAATCCAATGGATTCCTTGTAGTCTGAATTATCTGTGGAGGTAGTTCGAGAGTTGGCGATTCTTCGCCCGATACTTAGGGACATACTGGCAATTGAAGGCCGAACATGATGGTATTTTTCCCTATCTTCGAGAGGGTTATCTTCTAGATATTTCAGTTCTGAATTAATTGTATATGTTGTTTGAACTAGATCAATCTTTTTCGGGGCAATTAAATACGTACATGAGTAACAATTAAGAGGTACCCCATATGTGTCGAAGATTTCATAACCATTGATTCCTAATTCCGTTATATAATTTTGGATGAAAAGAAACAATTCTTGAAAGAATAAATTATAGTCTTCCTGCCCTCTGAGCGCTTTCCCCAATTGATTGGTGTTGATGTTGATATGGGTTGCAATATTTGTGATCAGTGAATAAAGTGCAGACCTCTTTTGAGAAGACGCTTTGAATCTATGCTCATAGCTCCCACCATAATTCTTCCCACACCAGTCCTCTAAAGGTGTCGAACGAAATTCTTCCGGGAGACAGGTCAATTTATTCTCGATCATTTTATTTAAGAGGGTGATCACATTGCTAGTTCCGTCCATCCTTTCGAGGTATGACCTCAAATAGTACAGTTTCGATATAGCCTTAGTGACAGGATTTGCACTTACCACTGTTAGTTTGGGTTTGGTCATCTTTTCAGGTGTAGATGAGCCCATGTACGGTTGATATGGTCCTCTGCTTTTAAGGGCTTTGCTTCCTTCATTCTTAAACTGGTAGGATGTTTTTGCAATGATGCAATCACTTTTAAGCTCTTTTGGAAGTTTGTCATAATCAAGGATTGAAATCTGTTCACATGGGACTGGGCTCGTAATTCCCTCGATAGGAAATCCCCAGGATAGTTCTCTCAAACGATATGCGATTTGGAACGTGCAGGGTTGTTGTTGGAACAAAGTTTCTATAATGTGTTCTCTCTTATTGGGCAAAGATGCCTTCTCAACCCTCTCTTTCAATATCTGAATTGCTTCCTTGTCTTTCATACAACCAAGGGTAAAAATATTCTCTGATCGATCAGGATCCTCATTGATTAATCTATTTATGGTTTGAATATTAGAGAAACTTCCTATTAACTGTAATTGAATACCTTCATTTGAGTTTTTTAATATCTCGTGAGCTAGATTATAAGGCCATATTAGGTCTGAGTGTGGTTATTGTCTCACATAACTCCCTAAGATCGTCTCTACTAGCTCCCATTAGTTTAGTTATGTTGGCGTTCGTAACATATCCAGGTAGTAAGTTCTCAATGATGTCTCTGGCTTCACGTTCAAAATTGGGTAGACTAGTTATATTTAAGCTATACATTTCTTCTACTATCCTTACTGAATCAACCGTATTCTTAATAATACATGGGTACATCTTAAGTAGAATTTTATAAATCTCTGGTGATTGAAGTCGAATTACCTTCCATATTCTGAGCCAGATGGTTAATGGATCCGAAAACCCTCTCTGACAGTGTTGATAAATATTTGATATAGGTAGCCCACCCATAATAGAAGACCCATTAATTATTACACATAGACTGGATGAAGAGTCCTTTGTAACTAAATTTTTCCGGGATATGATGTTACATGTTTCGAATGAATTAATAATAAATGGGATCAAAGGAGAAGAGCAATTCCTAGATAAATTCTCTGTACAAGTTGATGAACTGGTCAATAGAGAATTTATTGAAGGGAATCCTTCATTTATATCTGGAATCATCCTATTCAGTCTTTTGAGACTGTCATCTAATCTTATCGCTTTAAAGAACCGTACTTTTGAGTACTCAAACAAGTTCTTTGAGTACCATGTCTCATGAAGTTTAAGTTTTAATCCTGCTCTATCAAAAAGGTTATCCAAGGTATTGAGAAACAATTTGATGTAGTAGTGAGGATCAGCTTGCTGTTCTTTATTAAGCTTGAGGTGTACAAGTTGGTTATCACCTTGTCCCATGGTCTCCCCTGTTAAATGACATTCTTCTAATGCAATCTTAATAATCATAATAGTAGAAATAGTTCATGCTTTTTGTCTCATTCCTTCGAACCCACCGAGCTGATCATAATGACAATAGTCCCCAGGTATTGGTTCTCCGTCAAGGCCGATTTGAAGAGGGGTAAGTCTTGATCCCAATAATACCATACATCTATTGAACCAAAAATGAGAATCTGAATATAAGTTCTTCCTCCCATGATGATTGTCTAACTCATTAAATAAGTATTTATTCAGATCGTGACGTTGTAGTTGGTTCCATTTTGTAAGGTCTAAGTTAACATTGTAATTGCCCTCTTTTGAGATTGTTGATGCGATCTTGTCCATTCTCTTAGAAACCTCTAATTCGGTATTAGTCATGGTCTGCTCTTTGATAAATGGTAGAATATTATCACTTAGAGATTTCTCTAAACAGACCTGAAGTAATCTCATTTCATATGTCTGTTTACAGAATACCCGCCCTAACAAATTGAGCTCTCCTTCTTTCCTACACAACTGGGTAATGTCATCTCTCAAATGGTTATAATGAAGATTTTCTTGATCATTAATCTTTTTCAATAATTCTCCTATATCACCTTTAAGGTATCTGGCTAACACTCGTGGCTCATATGTTCCGGTACCCTTGGGTTTTCTCTGGTTATAGAGAATCTTAAATGCACATTGGTCATATGGGAGAAACCACTCTTCTCTAGGGGGTGCGCACGCCGTGTCTTTGAGAAAATCTCTCTCATCTAACTCGATACTCAGTTCATGAGTTTTCTCTCTAGGAGTACTTCTTGCCAGTCTTCGAGTGCAATAGAATGTCTCTCTGCTTCTGTTGGAAGGCGAGATTCTGTAAGGATCAATTTAAGGCAGGGGTTTATAGAATTGGTTAGTGCATAGTTGGGATACTTTCCTCTACTTCTGTAGAATCCAAACATATAAGTCCTCCGGAACTCCCATAGGTACCAGCATTTGATACGCTCAGACGTGCTGTCGTGACCAACACTCTAGTTGACAACGATCACTCAGATCGACAGCACGTCGCTGCGATCATAACTATACATACATTTACCTAACAAATAAAGAACTTGGACATTTTAACTTTTTACTAATTACAAACAAATCAACTTATAAGATTGTAGGATACAGACCCTACATCATTGTTTTTTTTTTTTTTTTAATAACCAGTAGTTTTGCCATGGCTGGGTGTGTGCGTGGATGCGACGGTCGCTCGATGGCGCGAGACTGGCAGTCCGTGGGGGGTCGAGGGGCTCATGCAGAAACGATCCGAAACGACCTCATTCACCTAATATACAGCGGCTAGCTCGTCCTTAGAGCGATCGTAACTCAAAGAACTTGCAATACCCGCTCCTCACATTCCCTACTAGACTCTTCAAGTCTCTTTTAATTCCTCCTAATAACCTTCCTATATCCTTTCCTTTTGTGTTACCATCATGAGGAACCAAAACAGGGACATGAGTTTTCTCCCTTTCAGGGCTCTCAAATGTCGGATATGATCTGAAAAAGTCCTTCATGTTATCCCCTAGCAATCCAACAACGGATTCGTGTTCTTGCTCAATGGTTGTAATGGGGATCACGGACAGCTCAATTATATTACCCGGTATAATATTGACTTGAGGTTTAAGGAGTGACAATGTGTCCAAAACATTTACAACTTCTTTGATACTCCTTGTTAGTGATATAGTGATAGATAAGATAAAAAGAGATGAAAGTACATACTTAGAGATATAGCTGTGTCGATAAGGACTCTGTGTCTCCTTCTCAATCAACCATGTTTGACTTTCTATAACTAATAGAGCGGAAAGTAGATTTTTTTGGTGTTGTCTGTTTAAGTAAAGTCGGGATATTTCCTCCAAGGAATACCCTTTGTTAAGGGCATTTAAGCATGGACTACGAGTTAAGCTTTTTCTGGGTTGACTCCTAGCAACCTTAATGCCATGACGGATATAATTAATACGGTATTCGTACAGAGACAATAGATCACGAACTGAATCTCTACATAATCTCCATTTGAATATATTGACTTCTCCACAGATGTTGTATTTAGTCTTTTCATTGCGTTTATAATATCCGACTACATATACTTCCGCATTATGAGGATGGCTAGAAGTGGGTTTGACGATGTCGCAATCAAGATCGTGGGATTCAAATATCTGAACTATTGAATCTAGTTGAGTAGGGGTGTTAATGAACATCATGTTGATAAACATACTGTTCATGTCGAGATACTTGACGAAAACGGGTAGATATAATCTCAGCTTGTCAAAGTTGTCAATGTCTGTTTTCATCTCTGCATCCATCGTCCAAATTAAAATCGGAAGTTCACATTCTTCAATCAATTGAGTTAATTTCTGATGAAACTTAGGTGTCGTGATGTCGGTTTCACCAAGGCACATTTCATTAAGTCCTATCAATCGTTCTTCTAGATTGCACTCATCCCCAACAATTGATGGTGGTACTATGTTTAAAACATTTTCCTTAACTTCCACCGTATCTGTTTGTAATGTGTTATAAATGGCCTTACCATGGGGGTACAAATGCAGGAGGAGATTCAGAATGCCCCCAGATCCTTCTGCTAGGGTGATAATTAGTCCTTCTTTGTTATAGGATATCCAGTCATATAGATTTAGAATATCTATTACCTTAGATGGTGCAGTGCTAATCTTCCCAATCTGTCTCGTTAGGTGATGGATAGACTTAGTCCAAAGAGGTGAGTATTCCTTGCCCATCTCTTCCACTACTGTAATGGAGACTTCATATGGTACCATACTAGCCTGAGTAATGCTTGCGGCTAAGTGGTTAATACCGGTTTCAACTGGATCCATATGTATTTGACTCTTCTGTAATATCAAGTGGGTTAGGGGTGAATAAGGGGTTAAGTATTCGTTAAACTCACTCTTATATTCTCTCCACATCGGGATAGCCATATTTTCTGGGTAGTCGAGAGTGAGACTCAGATTCTTTGTAAACCCTCTAGGCAGTTTTTTTGACCATACGGACACTCCTCCCTCGACTGAAAGTGGGATTGAAAGTATTCCCGTTCTCTTCATTACCGAAATATTGAATTCTTGGGTCTGAGGACCTACAAATTTACGCCAAAAGTAACTCTGCCGGGAAAGCTCATCATCATTGAATGTAGAAAGTCCACTAGCTAACATAAACTCACTCTGGTTTCTTTTAAAGTAATATTTTAAGGCGGTTGCGAGAGGCAAAGCTAAACTGCTTACCTGGGTTACGTGAGAGTGCTTGGCGATTTTAACCCCGAAAAGTTTCACGACTTCAGCTATTCTGTCACTGTTAATAACCAAATATGATAGATGAACAAGAACTTCAACTGGGTATGAACTAGTTGTCCCATTGAGATAATCAAAGAAATCTCGATTTCCTTGAATCATACCTACCATGAGATATGAGAGGTCACAAGATCTGAACTCAGTAACGAAGTTGCTGCTTAAACGTTCAGAAGAATCCTCTCCTTTAGATAATCCAATGGATTCCTTGTAGTCTGAATTATCTGTGGAGGTAGTTCGAGAGTTGGCGATTCTTCGCCCGATACTTAGGGACATACTGGCAATTGAAGGCCGAACATGATGGTATTTTTCCCTATCTTCGAGAGGGTTATCTTCTAGATATTTCAGTTCTGAATTAATTGTATATGTTGTTTGAACTAGATCAATCTTTTTCGGGGCAATTAAATACGTACATGAGTAACAATTAAGAGGTACCCCATATGTGTCGAAGATTTCATAACCATTGATTCCTAATTCCGTTATATAATTTTGGATGAAAAGAAACAATTCTTGAAAGAATAAATTATAGTCTTCCTGCCCTCTGAGCGCTTTCCCCAATTGATTAGTGTTGATGTTGATATGGGTTGCAATATTTGTGATCAGTGAATAAAGTGCAGACCTCTTTTGAGAAGACGCTTTGAATCTATGCTCATAGCTCCCACCATAATTCTTCCCACACCAGTCCTCTAAAGGTGTCGAACGAAATTCTTCCGGGAGACAGGTCAATTTATTCTCGATCATTTTATTTAAGAGGGTGATCACATTGCTAGTTCCGTCCATCCTTTCGAGGTATGACCTCAAATAGTACAGTTTCGATATAGCCTTAGTGACAGGATTTGCACTTACCACTGTTAGTTTGGGTTTGGTCATCTTTTCAGGTGTAGATGAGCCCATGTACGGTTGATATGGTCCTCTGCTTTTAAGGGCTTTGCTCCCTTCATTCTTAAACTGGTAGGATGTTTTTGCAATGATGCAATCACTTTTAAGCTCTTTTGGAAGTTTGTCATAATCAAGGATTGAAATTTGTTCACATGGGACTGGGCTCGTAATTCCCTCGATAGGAAATCCCCAGGATAGTTCTCTCAAACGATATGCGATTTGGAACGTGCAGGGTTGTTGTTGGAACAAAGTTTCTATAATGTGTTCTCTCTTATTGGGCAAAGATGCCTTCTCAACCCTCTCTTTAAATATCTGAATTGCTTCCTTGTCTTTCATACAACCAAGGGTAAAAATATTCTCTGATCGATCAGGATCCTCATTGATTAATCTATTTATGGTTTGAATATTAGAGAAACTTCCTATTAACTGTAATTGAATACCTTCATTTGAGTTTTTTAATATCTCGTGAGCTAGATTATAAGGCCATATAAGGTCTGAGTGTGGTTATTGTCTCACATAACTCCCTAAGATCGTCTCTACTAGCTCCCATTAGTTTAGTTATGTTGGCGTTTGTAACATATCCAGGTAGTAAGTTCTCAATGATGTCTCTGGCTTCACGTTCAAAATTGGGTAGACTAGTTATATTTAAGCTATACATATCTTCTACTATCCTTACTGAATCAACCGTATTCTTAATAATACATGGGTACATCTTAAGTAGAATTTTATAAATCTCTGGTGATTGAAGTCGAATTACCTTCCATATTCTGAGCCAGATGGTTAATGGATCCGAAAACCCTCTCTGACAGTGTTGATAAATATTTGATATAGGTAGCCCACCCATAATAGAAGACCCATTAATTATTGCACATAGACTGGATGAAGAGTCCTTTGTAACTAAATTTTTCCGGGATACGATGTTACATGTTTCGAATGAATTAATAATAAATGGGATCACAGGAGAAGAGCAATTCCTAGATAAATTCTCTGTACAAGTTGATGAACTGGTCAATAGAGAATTTATTGAAGGGAATCCTTCATTTATATCTGGAATCATCCTATTCAGTCTTTTGAGACTGTCATCTAATCTTATCGCTTTAAAGAACCGTACTTTTGAGTACTCAAACAAGTTCTTTGAGTACCATGTCTCATGAAGTTTAAGTTTTAATCCTGCTCTATCAAAAAGGTTATCCAAGGTATTGAGAAACAATTTGATGTAGTAGTGAGGATCAGCTTGCTGTTCTTTATTAAGCTTGAGGTGTACAAGTTGGTTATCACCTTGTCCCATGGTCTCCCCTGTTAAATGACATTCTTCTAATGCAATCTTAATAATCATAATAGTAGAAATAGTCCATGCTTTTTGTCTCATTCCTTCGAACCCACCGAGCTGATCATAATGACAATAGTCCCCAGGTATTGGTTCTCCGTCAAGGCCGATTTGAGGAGGGGTAAGTCTTGATCCCAATAATACCATACATCTATTGAACCAAAAATGAGAATCTGTATATAAGTTCTGAGGTGACCGTATTGGTTGAGTATGTTTTGTTAACGATGAATGTCGTGAATTTCTAGGTGATGGTTCCGTATATTTAGGTGACGGTGAATGGTGTGAATGTATAGGTGACGGTGATTGTTGTGTACGTATAGGTAACTGTGATTGTTGTGAATGTTTAGGTGACGGTGATGGTTGGGTATATTTAGGTGACTGTGATGTTTGAGAATATTGAGGAGAAGGCGACGGTTGTAAATATTGAGGTGACGGCGACGGTTGTAAATATTGAGGAGACTGTGACAGTTGCATATATTTAGGTGACTGTGATGTTTGTGAATATTGAGGAGATGGTGATGAAAGTTGCTGATATAAATGGCTTCTATATGGTGGAGTGTAGTAGGGTTGTGTACCAGTATGCATGTTTTTATTTAACTTTATCGAAGCGTCTAAAGAAAGTTCTCCTAATTTAGCATAAAACAATAGTTCTCCAATCATTTTTTCTACAATACATCTTTGCAGTTTCGGTAACTCTTTCAATTGACAGCTCACTCAGCGTCCAAACGCACCTGCTGAGGTGTCTTCATGCGAGCTGCTTTCTTTAATTAATTGTTTCGCAGATAGTATCAACTCTTCTTGTTTCTTGTATAGATCGTTTTGGCGTTTGAATGTACTCTTTCCCTTTTTTGTTGCAGGTTCCTGAAACAGAAAATGAATGGTTAAAAATAGCAAAAGAATTTGAACGAAAATGGCAGTTCAATCATTGTGTGGGTGCAATTGACGGAAAGCATATTCTTATCGAAAAGCCACCAGACTCCGGTTCAATATATTACAATTACAAGGGAACATTCAGCATAGTTTTGCTTGGCATTGTTAATGCCAATTATGAATTTATTTACGTGAACGCAGGTACAAACGGGAGTATTTCTGATGGTGGAGTATTTAACCATACATCCTTTCATGAAAAGTTATTGTCTAAACAACTGCATTTACCAGGACCTTGCCGTCATCAGATGTAGTTGCCCCATATTGTTTAGTAGCAGACAGTGCATTTGCCATGCATGAAAATCTTTTAAAGCCATATCCACATAAAAACTTGACACATGACAAAAGAATATACAACTATAGACTTTCCAGAGCTAGGAGAATTGATGAAAATACATTTGGTATATTAGCTGAACGCTTCAGGGTATTTAAAAAACCCATCACAATCAATGTCGAAAATGTACCAATAATAGTAATGGCTTCATGTTTTCTGCACAATTTTCTAAGAAAAAAGTCTGCTAACTACGTCACAAGGAATTGTGTCGATCGGGAGGATACTGAAGATAATACTTTCCGACCAGAAGATTGGCGGGTAAATAACATATCAGTCGGTCTGTATAGATCAGAGAGACAACGTACTGCAGATGGTAATGCAGTCAGACAGATATTCACGGAATATTTTAACAATCAAGGTAGAGTTGATTTTCAGGAAAGAATGATCAATGTACTTAATATTTAAGTATACATACGTTGTCGGTATTATCGATTCCCTTTGATGTCGGAGTGGTCTTCTCGTGAAGAAAAGTAAGATACGTATAGTACCTACCATAGTATCGGAGTGTACACTTCTTCCGACCCAGCACCAGTTGATTTGCTGGATTCCACCTACAAATTACATTTGTTTATCTTAGTACGAGTATGTACCTGAATAACTTACAATATATATTACAATATACCTGAATAACATATAATATTACTAGTAAATAAGTTCATTTTGTAAAGTTTTACGTACGTAAATACAAAAATTGAAAAATACACATTTTATTGCACCCAGGTGTTTTATTGCCAGCTGCGGCTTGGGCCATTGTTTTTAAATCTTTGTAGATGACTGACAAAAGAATACTTCAACAGTAGATTTGGTTTTCTTTCATATTTACCGTGAACGAGCGAAATTTGTAAGGTGCTCAATACTTTTGGCCAAGGCTGTATATATTTACTAAATAATTAAAATATTAATTTTACAAAGAGTGTTATTTATTTGCAATATACCTACCTTTTTTCGTTCACGCCTATATGCTGCTCTTAGGTGTTCAATTTTTTTCTTAACGTCCTCTATTGTGGCATGTGGGTAACCCGTTTTCCACTTTTCTAATATTATTTCTAATGCTTGATTGCGAGCGTCTTTGTTACAATAGAGTTCGTGGGAAGAATCCCATAAACATGGGAAATCCTTATAAATTTGGATGATTTCTAAACTCAACTTTTTCTCCGTAATATTTACGGCTTCTTGCTCCGACGCCGCCGCCATTACAACTTCGTTACGCTCGGAGGCAGAATTGCGACTAAAGCGCTAAACGGTGCGGTGCGTGGGCCACACGAGCGAACAACGCGCGAACCGCACCAAATCCTTTGACAGAACCATCCGACCGAGCGGACCGTCAATAATAATAATAATGTGCGGCGGACCGATGTACACACTATCGAATATGGTCCGGAGCGCACCAAGGTCACGGTGCGGTGCGATCGTCTGTTAATAGTTTAAGATCTACAATCCTGTATCGACTAGTTCAGTTGACCCGCGCGGTTTGTGGCGGACGGACGCACGGAGCCACGAAAATGGAGGTTGATATGGTTAATTGGTGATATTCAATATCTTACAGCAGGTTGCAAATCCTTTTCAACGCAATCATACAAAAAGTCAAAGGATGCAATCGAAATCCTAAAGTAGTTGAAAAACCGATCTTCGTGTAGTCTTAGTGTGGGATATAAAGTCACAAACAGGCTTAAAGAAAGTCTTTGACTCAAAAATAGGGTGCACCCCGTATCGTCTTTGTTTTCGACGACGACGTCGCAGTTTGCGGTATAAAACCCACAAGCAAATAGCCTCCTTCACGTCCATTCTCACTGAATGTTCACGCTACACTGCTGCGCGCAAGCCGCCGCCATCTGAACAGCAGAACCGCGCGGCAGCGCGCGTCGCCGCGCGTTCATCTGAACTTAGCCTTAAATGTTAAGTAGTGTAAAGGCATTTGCTACTGCGCGTTTAAATATTTCAGGATTAGTAGATTTAAATGTGGAAACGTAGGGTTAAGTTTGTAGTGTTTAGCATTCTTCAGTGAAAAGATTCGTCGCTGAATCAGAAATCGGAATTTTACGCCAAAAGTTTTCTAAAAATTCTGTTTTCTGACATTAATGGTAAAAGTTTTTCAATTATTTCTTTTTTTTTAACTGGGTTATCTATGACGTACCTCGGAGAAATTTCCGGATTTCTTTATTTTTAACTGAAGAAAGTCCTATTCCAAGTCGCTATGAGCTTTTTTGTATAATAAGTTCATATTGCCTCTCTCAACCCTTACTACCATTATATCTTTAAGATATATCCTACTGTCCCTGTTACGAAGTTTATGTTGTTACCCAAAATCTGCATAGCAGAAGAAATCAGCCACCTCCATTTGCGCCAACTGTTCTCCGCTTGGTGCGCACGCCGCGCCCGTCCCGCACACGTTCTAGTCCCAACTGCCAGCAGCGATTCGATCAGGGTTGCCAGATATTCAAAGGTTTTCCTCGTACAAGGGTTGCCAAATATCTCGTACTTTTAGAACATATCCTCGTACAAGTTTAATATCTGTTCTCAAAAAAATTTTGTTACTTAATTGAGGTTGGGGCCATCAAATGAAACGAATATTGCTTTACGTATGTGTTTATAATTTTAAAAATATTTAAAAAGGAACTTACAACTAGTAGATAGGTACATATTGTAATGGTAAATTGAAATTTGCTTATAATATTAATATTTACGTATCACATGGTAATGTTATCCCTTCTGGAAGAGACAGCTCAATTCCAGTGACAGGCCCAGAAGATCGAAGACTTTGCAATATTTCATGCTGTGATGTTTGCAGATCTTTTATGTCACTTTCAATACGAGACAAGTGCTTTGCAATCACATCTAAAAAAAAAAATAAAAAAAAATAAGAACTACTAAACGAATAACTTTAAAAATATCTAAAATACCTACTTTTGTAAAAAAATGTGTAGTAAAAAAATATAAAAAATTTCAAGTGAGAGTTAGGCCTCGCTCTCTAAAAGAACACCCTGTTACCACCCACTATACTATTAGACCAATCAGAATCTACAAGTTTTTAGTTTACTTATTCTTACCTAAAGCATGTGATTTATGTACAGTCAATTCATCTTGAATTGGTGTGAGAGTCAATAAAATAAAATTTTAATTAGGTTTTCATAGACTCAACATAACATTAAACACCTAGCGTCAGAAATCAAAATTTAGAATTTATTGATTTATCCTTAGTTCGGCCCTGGATTATTGGGTTTGGCTGCTGTCATTTGGCTGTCAGTTTCAGGCTCATGGACAGACAAAGTCATACCATGATGACCCTCGGATGATGCCATGATGTCTGAATAAGTAAATCTGTCGTTAGGGTTAACGACAGATTTACTTATTCAGACATGATGGCACTGGTAAGTACTTACAGTCAGCATTGGTAGCACCCAGGTGATCAGGCCCTCTGATACGTGGTTCATCAATGGAAGAAAAACTATTGCTCGGTGTTGATCTCGACCCAGAAGTAGAAGATACATTAGACCGAGAGTTCGCTGCTACAACAGCTAGGTGCTTGCCTCTAGCTTCTGGTCTCTGGCTTATTTCTGATTGATCATCTAGAATTAACAAATGTGAATGAATATTTTATTTAAGTAATGTAATTATTACCCCCTGTATTTATACAATTTTGATGATGAAAATTAAAAAAAGAGACATTTCTCCCTCTCTATTCATGCTGACAAATAAGATCTATGACTATTCCAAATTTCAAGTCAGTAGTTTTAATAGTTTCTGAGATAATACGGTTTGTGACAGATAGACGGATAGACAAAGTCATACCATGATTACCCTCGAACCCTAACGACAGATTTACTTATTCAGGCATGATGGCAAAAGTAGGTACTTACAGTCAGCATCGGTAGCACCCAGGTGATCCGGCCCTTCAGGTGTTTTTGGGTACTGCAATTCACTCTCTTCGTCTGAGTGAGTGGTGGTATCACTGTCATATATTTTTTTGTTTTGTAACGCCTCCGCACTTTGGATATTATAAGGTTACCGTCACTATTCACCTCCGAGTCATATTCAGCCTGTTTTGCTTTAGCAAAAGCTTTGCCCAGGTCATCTGAAATTATTGTAAAGAGTCAAAGTAGCTACTTATTACCTACAGGGTAATTTATTACCTCAAGTTGTAATATTGCAACAGGTTTACTAAGTTTATGTAGGTAGGTACCTGTTGTATAAAATACACGCCTAATACCGAACAAATTCCATGTTGTATCAGGCACAATAGAACCACTAAGGCACCTATTAAATTTTGTTGTCTTCGGTGGCCACATGCAATGTGTTTTTCGAGGAGTAATCCATTCATCCCTTATTACACTAATACCATCATCGTCTTCGGTAAATTCTACCACACTGTACATTACCGTAGCTTGTCGTTCTGTTCTGGCATACCTACATAAAATATTGGATAAATTATATCACAAACGATCGATGCTTGTGTTTAGCAAAACGCAAGCATTGATCGGCTACACGTACGTAGGTATGTATTCATACCACAAAGAAAACTCCGGTCACAAAATTTTCTATCTAAAATTGAGAAGGCACTCACGTTTTGTAGAATTAATTCAATATTCGCTGTAGACTGGATGGCGGCTGCATATTAACACAAAATGGCGGAAGACCTGACCTATGGAAAAGAGTGTCGTCTCTAGAGTAGGGATAATCGATATACATCGATGCATCGAAAACATCGATATTTACAATGCGATACATCGAATCGATCCGATGTTTTGAAATGCTTTCGATATACTCGATGTATCGATGTTTTTTCAATTTTTAGGAGAAAAACATCGAATCTATTATAACCAATTAATTTCATAAAAACTCAAGTTTGTTTATTTAAAAAAAAAAGTTTATTATTCAATAGTGCACTGACAATATATAATGCGGCCATCGTGTACTAAAAAATTATGTTGACAGCACTGCACACGAGTCAGTGACAAAAAAAACTGTTTATGTCGTGTCGGCCGGCGAGCTTCTAGATCACCATCACCCCCATTTTCCGACGTAGGTATATGAATCGGATTCACACAGTTAGATATAGGTAGGTCGACAAGTTATAGTATAAGTAACTATACCTATCAAAGGTTTGCTGGTAAGATTGTGAGTTAGATTAGTCAAGGATTGATATCGTGGTCGTAAATAGCTCTGCATTTCATCGACGTACCTGTACTTACCTGTCTAGGTAGGTACCTACCTACTTACCTACCTAGTTGACCGAGCGAGGTACCCTATACTAACTTATAATAAAATTAAGAGGTAGGGTAGGGCGGGTCTAGTTGAGCAATTTTTCACTTGAGCGGATATAGCTCCTCAACGATAAGTCTCAATGGCTAGTTACGCAGTCTGATGGATTAGTAATTTATCCTTTTACTAAAGTGTCATAGTAATTTACTTAATATAAGTTGGATTTAAGAGCTACAGCGGTTTTAATGCAGAAAGTCAAGCATGCTCAACGTACCCCATAGGTGAGGTAAGTTGAGCAAGGGTATAGGGTAAGTTGAGCAGTTAGAATGTCTAGCCAAACCATGGGTTTAATGTTAACTAGAGATGAAATAAAATGTTTGTTTGACAATCAACTCTTTATTTAAAGTATTTTAGTGACAAAATAACAAAACTTAAAGTAATTTTCTTTGAATAATTAACTGGAAATAGAATCAACAAACCATCAACATATCTTAAGATTAAGTTTAAGATTAGATTCAGTCTTTCTGAAAATATTAATGAGATCTTACTTAATCTATAACTTAATCATCGTTGTCACTGTTACAATTGATACAAATGAAAGTAAAACTAGCACCTGGCACACATTTTGTATGCGCCCAACCTTTGCAAACTTGACACTGGATCCAAGTTTCTCCTGGTAAACTTTCAGAATAGCCTTCGCAACAAATCAGACAGGAATAATCATCATCGTCGCTTTCGTCACTTGACTGGAGTACTTTTTTACAGACACTCTTTCTTTTATTATCTATGTTCTTTCTTGGCTTTATTACTTTTTTTCTGGTTTTATTTTGTTGCTCTTCTAAAGCGTTCTTTTCGGGAGTATCTGTTAGTATGGCAGATTTCCTCTTTCTTCTGTTAGTGTTGGCTGCTTTTCTAGGGCCTGCTTTTGGGTATGGTCGAACAATTTCCGGGGAAAATACATGTGTTAGATCGACCGGCTCATTTTCTTTGTTGCTTGGACCAGGTTCAGGTTCAGCTTGGTTGGGGGCGGCAGAAGGAGTGGGATTAGGTTCGGTGTTGGACATTACAGCTTGCTCTGGGCCATCTGTTTCCAGCTCGACAGTTTCTGGTTCTGGGCGGTCGGTTACAAATGATGGTGCAAACTCATCCTCAGTAAAAATGTTTGCATTATACGGGAAGATGCCAGTCTTTCGGAAACCATTGGCAATATTTATACTTGTCTGAGCAAACGGCAACGAATCAGCGACAATTTTTGGTATATCATAAATTGTAAGGGTTTTGCCCGGGTTGTTTCGTAGCCATGTATCTTGAGCAGCAGCGCAATACTTTTTGAACGGTCCAAATACAGACACATCCAAAGGTTGTAGTTTATGGCTGCAATGCGGTGGAAAAGACAACATTACAACTCCGTTCTCTTTGGCCAAGTTTAGTGTCTCCACGTTCAAATGAGAGGAGTGATTATCTAACACTAACAAAACACGGTGCTCTTTGGAAGGTTTCACATGTTTTATAAAATGTTGCATGAACTGATGGAATTCTTCGTCTGTAACCCATCCACTGGCATTGCCTGCTCCTATACATTCAGGGGGACCACCATTAAGAAAAAAGCTCTTAATGTGATTTATGTACAGTCAATTCATCTTGAATTGGTGTGAGAGTCAATAAAATAAAATTTTAATTAGGTTTTCATAGACTCAACATAACATTAAACACCTAGCGTCAGAAATCAAAATTTAGAATTTATTGATTTATCCTTAGTTCGGCCCTGGATTATTGGGTTTGGCTGCTGTCATTTGGCTGTCAGTTTCAGGCTCATGGACAGACAAAGTCATACCATGATGACCCTCGGATGATGCCATGATGTCTGAATAAGTAAATCTGTCGTTAGGGTTAACGACAGATTTACTTATTCAGACATGATGGCACTGGTAAGTACTTACAGTCAGCATTGGTAGCACCCAGGTGATCAGGCCCTCTGATACGTGGTTCATCAATGGAAGAAAAACTATTGCTCGGTGTTGATCTCGACCCAGAAGTAGAAGATACATTAGACCGAGAGTTCGCTGCTACAACAGCTAGGTGCTTGCCTCTAGCTTCTGGTCTCTGGCTTATTTCTGATTGATCATCTAGAATTAACAAATGTGAATGAATATTTTATTTAAGTAATGTAATTATTACCCCCTGTATTTATACAATTTTGATGATGAAAATTAAAAAAAGAGACATTTCTCCCTCTCTATTCATGCTGACAAATAAGATCTATGACTATTCCAAATTTCAAGTCAGTAGTTTTAATAGTTTCTGAGATAATACGGTTTGTGACAGATAGACGGATAGACAAAGTCATACCATGATTACCCTCGAACCCTAACGACAGATTTACTTATTCAGGCATGATGGCAAAAGTAGGTACTTACAGTCAGCATCGGTAGCACCCAGGTGATCCGGCCCTTCAGGTGTTTTTGGGTACTGCAATTCACTCTCTTCGTCTGAGTGAGTGGTGGTATCACTGTCATATATTTTTTTGTTTTGTAACGCCTCCGCACTTTGGATATTATAAGGTTACCGTCACTATTCACCTCCGAGTCATATTCAGCCTGTTTTGCTTTAGCAAAAGCTTTGCCCAGGTCATCTGAAATTATTGTAAAGAGTCAAAGTAGCTACTTATTACCTACAGGGTAATTTATTACCTCAAGTTGTAATATTGCAACAGGTTTACTAAGTTTATGTAGGTAGGTACCTGTTGTATAAAATACACGCCTAATACCGAACAAATTCCATGTTGTATCAGGCACAATAGAACCACTAAGGCACCTATTAAATTTTGTTGTCTTCGGTGGCCACATGCAATGTGTTTTTCGAGGAGTAATCCATTCATCCCTTATTACACTAATACCATCATCGTCTTCGGTAAATTCTACCACACTGTACATTACCGTAGCTTGTCGTTCTGTTCTGGCATACCTACATAAAATATTGGATAAATTATATCACAAACGATCGATGCTTGTGTTTAGCAAAACGCAAGCATTGATCGGCTACACGTACGTAGGTATGTATTCATACCACAAAGAAAACTCCGGTCACAAAATTTTCTATCTAAAATTGAGAAGGCACTCACGTTTTGTAGAATTAATTCAATATTCGCTGTAGACTGGATGGCGGCTGCATATTAACACAAAATGGCGGAAGACCTGACCTATGGAAAAGAGTGTCGTCTCTAGAGTAGGGATAATCGATATACATCGATGCATCGAAAACATCGATATTTACAATGCGATACATCGAATCGATCCGATGTTTTGAAATGCTTTCGATATACTCGATGTATCGATGTTTTTTCAATTTTTAGGAGAAAAACATCGAATCTATTATAACCAATTAATTTCATAAAAACTCAAGTTTGTTTATTTAAAAAAAAAAGTTTATTATTCAATAGTGCACTGACAATATATAATGCGGCCATCGTGTACTAAAAAATTATGTTGACAGCACTGCACACGAGTCAGTGACAAAAAAAACTGTTTATGTCGTGTCGGCCGGCGAGCTTCTAGATCACCATCACCCCCATTTTCCGACGTAGGTATATGAATCGGATTCACACAGTTAGATATAGGTAGGTCGACAAGTTATAGTATAAGTAACTATACCTATCAAAGGTTTGCTGGTAAGATTGTGAGTTAGATTAGTCAAGGATTGATATCGTGGTCGTAAATAGCTCTGCATTTCATCGACGTACCTGTACTTACCTGTCTAGGTAGGTACCTACCTACTTACCTACCTAGTTGACCGAGCGAGGTACCCTATACTAACTTATAATAAAATTAAGAGGTAGGGTAGGGCGGGTCTAGTTGAGCAATTTTTCACTTGAGCGGATATAGCTCCTCAACGATAAGTCTCAATGGCTAGTTACGCAGTCTGATGGATTAGTAATTTATCCTTTTACTAAAGTGTCATAGTAATTTACTTAATATAAGTTGGATTTAAGAGCTACAGCGGTTTTAATGCAGAAAGTCAAGCATGCTCAACGTACCCCATAGGTGAGGTAAGTTGAGCAAGGGTATAGGGTAAGTTGAGCAGTTAGAATGTCTAGCCAAACCATGGGTTTAATGTTAACTAGAGATGAAATAAAATGTTTGTTTGACAATCAACTCTTTATTTAAAGTATTTTAGTGACAAAATAACAAAACTTAAAGTAATTTTCTTTGAATAATTAACTGGAAATAGAATCAACAAACCATCAACATATCTTAAGATTAAGTTTAAGATTAGATTCAGTCTTTCTGAAAATATTAATGAGATCTTACTTAATCTATAACTTAATCATCGTTGTCACTGTTACAATTGATACAAATGAAAGTAAAACTAGCACCTGGCACACATTTTGTATGCGCCCAACCTTTGCAAACTTGACACTGGATCCAAGTTTCTCCTGGTAAACTTTCAGAATAGCCTTCGCAACAAATCAGACAGGAATAATCATCATCGTCGCTTTCGTCACTTGACTGGAGTACTTTTTTACAGACACTCTTTCTTTTATTATCTATGTTCTTTCTTGGCTTTATTACTTTTTTTCTGGTTTTATTTTGTTGCTCTTCTAAAGCGTTCTTTTCGGGAGTATCTGTTAGTATGGCAGATTTCCTCTTTCTTCTGTTAGTGTTGGCTGCTTTTCTAGGGCCTGCTTTTGGGTATGGTCGAACAATTTCCGGGGAAAATACATGTGTTAGATCGACCGGCTCATTTTCTTTGTTGCTTGGACCAGGTTCAGGTTCAGCTTGGTTGGGGGCGGCAGAAGGAGTGGGATTAGGTTCGGTGTTGGACATTACAGCTTGCTCTGGGCCATCTGTTTCCAGCTCGACAGTTTCTGGTTCTGGGCGGTCGGTTACAAATGATGGTGCAAACTCATCCTCAGTAAAAATGTTTGCATTATACGGGAAGATGCCAGTCTTTCGGAAACCATTGGCAATATTTATACTTGTCTGAGCAAACGGCAACGAATCAGCGACAATTTTTGGTATATCATAAATTGTAAGGGTTTTGCCCGGGTTGTTTCGTAGCCATGTATCTTGAGCAGCAGCGCAATACTTTTTGAACGGTCCAAATACAGACACATCCAAAGGTTGTAGTTTATGGCTGCAATGCGGTGGAAAAGACAACATTACAACTCCGTTCTCTTTGGCCAAGTTTAGTGTCTCCACGTTCAAATGAGAGGAGTGATTATCTAACACTAACAAAACACGGTGCTCTTTGGAAGGTTTCACATGTTTTATAAAATGTTGCATGAACTGATGGAATTCTTCGTCTGTAACCCATCCACTGGCATTGCCTGCTCCTATACATTCAGGGGGACCACCATTAAGAAAAAAGCTCTTAAATTTTTTTCTCGGAAACACAAACATAGGAGGAACTGTATTTCCATAAGCAGATACAGCAGTTACTACTGTAACGTTAGTCCCTCTTTCCCCAGAAGTCATGGCGCCGACGTTACGCTTACCCTTGGCAGCTACAATTTTATTTGGCTTCAGCACAGTGGACACTCCTGTCTCATCTACATTCCAAATTTCTGACGAATTAAATCCATTTTTGTCCATTACTTCCGCCAGTTTCTCAAAGAATACTTTAACATTCTGCGCATTAAATGATGTTGCCCTACCAAGGCTGGTGGGTTCTGGTTTTCGGATGGATAGCTCCGGATTTCGTTTTAGAAACTTCGTAAGCCATTCTTTTCCGGCCATCTTATTTGCAGTCCAGGAGGATGGAATTTTAATGCCAAATGTAGCAGCACACTCGTAGGCAAGGCGACGAACGTCTTTTGGGGAATATCCATAGAAGATTGATGCCATTTGTAACAAGTATTTTTTTAATGAGTCCTCTTGTGTGGGTGAAAATACTTGTCTTGGTGTTGCATAACCCATGGATGAATCACCACCTTCATTTAACTTCTTCAAATATCTTGTCAAAGTCATCCGTTTGATACCAAATTCTTTGGCGGCGGCATTTACACTTTTTTCCTCCTCATTGACAGCCTTTGCAGCATTATTTAGGTCTTGAGTGGTGTAAGAACATCTTGTAGTCTTTCTTTTATAAGTCCGCATCCTTAAAAAATTAAAAAAAACATACATTAATTTTGTTCTAAGCCGTGGGGCTAGTTGAGCAACCTTTTTTTTTTTTTTTTTTTTTTTTTTTTTTGCGCTGGGAAAATGCATGACGCATCCCCCCTCCACGGAGAGTGACAAGGGGGGTATGTGGGACTCCCCGGCCTCCCCAAGGCCGGTATACCCACTAAAAACCCAGCGGCGCTCCTGCGTCGTCTTAGTGGGGGGGACTGGGAAACCGGCAGAGCCTTTACATCCAGTCCCTCCCCGACGAAGCCCGCCATTACAGCGGGGCCCGCACGCCCCTCCCCTTGCAGGGTGGGGCCTGGGAACGGCAAGCGACTCGGCCGTTCCCGTCCGCCCGCAAAGGTGGCGAATGTGTGCAATGCGGGGCCGGGGCTCCATGTCGGTCCCGCCATTCGCCACCATGCGTCAGAGCGGCGCGAGACAGTTCCGCGTCGTCCCGCGCGCTCTTCCCCGCTCGGGGGCCCAAGGCCCCCCCACGAAGCGGCGCAGGAGTGTTCCGCGTCCTCCCGCGCGCGCTTCGCCGCCTTCTATGGGACCGCTCGTCCCCCACGAAGCGGCGCAGGAGAGTTCCGCGTCCTCCCGCGCGCGCTTCGCCGCTCCCTTCTGGGACCAGGTCCCAGAAGGTCGTCCGGGCCACCAAACAAGGGGGCCCGGACCCACCTGGGTAGACCGAAGTCTACCCTGCCTCATCACACTGTGCCCTCTGCTACTCAGAGGGACACGCGGAGAGGCCCACCGTGTCGAGTTATTGGCCACCGTGAAACACTTCCTCAGTACTCTGAGGGAGTGTTTCACGGTGTTACCAGGGTGCACCACGAGGAGGTTACCCGACCATAGCACCCCTAGTTGAGCAACCTTAGCTCAACTAACCCCAACACGAAATTTCAAAACTAAAGCGAGGTTATGAAAAAACGGTTAGAATTATACCCAGAAACCTGATACATATCAAAAGTACAGTAAATTTATGGAAGATTAACACTTACCTGATTGAAAACAGATAACATTTGACCAATACAGAACAAAACTTGCGGTGAACAAACTTTTTACTTTTTCGTATCAAAATAAACAATGCGCGCGTACGCTTCACTCGCTCGTCGAGCGGCCACTGGCGATCGCGCGATGAGTACCCCTCCCGCGGCCCCTTCTTTCCGCTATATGATGCCTACGCGTGCGGTGAATAGTTTTCGAGATATTTCGATTGCCCAACTTGCCCCTATGCTCAACTAGACCCGCCCTACCCTACCTACCTACCTATAGGTACCTACTACTAGTAAAGTAAATCAAATCCAGAGATGGATTGAATAGGTAAATATCTACCTACCTATTGGACCTGTTCATATGTTCATTATTATACCTACCTAGGTAGGTAAGGTCGGTGCGTCAAGACAAGGCGTGATTTTTCTTGAACAAATGATTTTCGATCTTATTTTAATTAGTTTACGACTGATATTCCTTTATTTCAACGGCGCCGCCACGCAGCCCGCGCCGGCGCGGCCGCTCGTTCGATAATCGCCGCGAGTTCTACTTACCGTATACATGGGTAGGTAGGTACTAACTATCTATCACTATTTACGTATACCCACAATAGGTACGGTCAAACAATCTAGACCTTCTATAGGCAACAATTCAATTCAATTCGATAAATTTTAGTTCAGACTACAAACCTACCTACCTAGTTGTAACTTAGTCCGAAATAATAAATTTATTTATAAATCAATTTATTGAGATAGGTACAAATCGGCGGTGGTAAAGTTATGCTCGAACAAACATTCCTACCTAGTTTATGTATGTATATGTACCTACCTACCTGGTTGGCTAAAGATCTGTTAGTATTTCAACGGAATATAGGTAGGTAGGTACCTACCACCTCGGTAAGGCGTTTCTGGGGGGCAATTCTCGCCTGATAGACATAAAGTCTAATTCGACATTATCTCTAAAAATGACATTTTTGTCGTGAGAAAACTGAAACCGGTATTCTCGCATTTCTAAACTAGACATTTGTCTATACTTTTGTACACGACATTGTCGTTTGCAAGTCGACCGGTAAACATCAATCGACATTACGTTCTTTGACAGACATTTTGTTTATTTTTATTGCAGTTTGTGGTTTTGTGTTTTGTTAGAACAGAAAATGGATGAATTCATTCAAGCGTATGTTAGCTTTCTTCTTTGCTTTTGATTTTTGTCTTGGTATGTCTTGAAAGTGAAATGAAAAAGTTTATATTACAATGAAAACATTGTCTGCATAAACATGAGTGATTGAGTGAACTTAGTGAGAGAGAGAGTGTAGTTGATAACCAATAACAATAAAGAAACCCACTGACCAAATAAATATCTCAGCTTACCTTTCTCCACTCGAGACCTGTCTTACATGTCCCTGAAATAGAGTTTAAATCCTCTGCAATAGCTTGCCACCGTCGCATAGCCTCTTTTTTCGTAAAATTACTGGAAAATTTTCCGCTACGTAATTCAGGGTCGGAGTCTACCAACTCCAACAACCGCCTTTTTTGTTCAGCTGTTGGGTAAGCTTTTTTGGAATTATTTCCAACACCGCCACTGATCCCAGAACTCATTTTCAGCAAACTTTAACTTAAAGCAAAACAAAATCACCAAATGATGGAAAAATTTGAAAGTTTAATTGAAGTTTTTAGAAAATATAAAGTAAACAAACAAACAAAATCAGCCACATTACTGTCAATCACTTCTCAAACTGTCACACAATATGTCAGTTTTTAATAGTTTTTAATTGCGTTCCACCCACAGAGTAATAAACTTTACCTTTTCAATAGAGATTTTCAAATGTCTATAGTAGAATGTCGAATAGGCGCGAGAATAGGTCATTTCCATTTTAGCGACATTTTTGATAGACTTTTTACCAAGTGACATTATGTCGTCATAGAGATAATGTCTATTTTGTGAGAATGGTCGCCCTGTTGTTCAAAATCAAAACGTAGTAGGTAGGTACCTTGGCTGGGATCTTGATGCATCAACAGTAGCACTGCGTCTAACTTCTCTTTGTACCCGCAGCTAGCAAGAATGGTATACAAAATCATGTTCGGTTATCTGAAATTAAATTAAATTGGTATTAATTATCAATATGCCTTTCTTTTCATTTAGTGATTATCAGCTCTTAAATTCCTTTAAATTAACAACACTTCATTGAAATAATTCATACCTCTCGTGGTGCTACTCTGCTTTCTATGAGAGCAAGCATTGCCTGTTGCAGCTCAGATGGATTACTTCGTAATATTCTGTCACTTCGTCTTCTCAAAATGGATAATCCACACAATAGACACACATTAGTGTGTCCATGGTGACTTGGTCCAGCTTGTTGATCTGCATTGCCAGAAACATCTTGTTGCAAATTCTCATTTGAGCGAACAATGCCAGGTCTCTTCAAGCTTCGCATGCAACATCTTCTTCTAAAACCTGTTAATATAAATTATATTGTAGTTACTGCTTCGTTAGCCTAGCGCGATTTTTTCGTATCTTCCAGATATGTACTTACGGCTCGTGGGTATACCCAGCTGCAAAGTAATCCAGCAATTCTCGGGTCAAGAGTTAAGACTGGATATCGGCGCAGTGTGTTGACGCATATATTACAATTTACACATAAAAAGCGCGTGCGCCGACGATCTCTACCGAGATCTGCCATTGTCCAAGTTCACAACAAAATCCGATTCACACGGCAAAATCAAAGTCCAGAAAGAAATAGCACGATGTCAAGCAAAAGCAATATCGGAGTCCAAGGGCACGCAGTAGTCACACGGGGCAATATTAAACAGTCCGGGTCGCGTAAAAATAGATAGAAAACCGAAAGAGCACACAAAACACAACCGAAACGAAAAACGCAGAAGTATTCTGTAGCCAGCCAGAGCCAGCGTCTATCAATCTGTCATTGTCAAAAACAAAATGTAGTGCGGAACGTATCGATTCGATTTTATTTAGAATCGATCAACATTATAACGAACCTTAATAGGATTGCAAGTTGCATTGCTTTAAATATGGCTTAAATATCAGGTTACTTAAAGATAAAAGAACCGTGCATTTCAATAACTATTGCAAACAAAACTAACCCTTGCCGGGTCGATCGACCGATCGATTTTATAGATCATTCGCTTAGCTATCGGTTCATATTTCAAAAGGTTCAATCACTATTTTCATTTCGAATGCAGATCATTTGATATGCTTTTTTGAAACAGAAAATAACTGCGGCTATTACGAGAATGAGTCAATAATAAAAAAAATCGTTGAAAATTATTCCAATTTGTTTTATATATGTGAAATCTATGGACGCTAAAATAAATCCAGACAAAATTATGCCATTGTTCTTTCGTCGGCAACCGAACCAAAAACATAATAATATGTTGGCCCATCATTGGCTAGTCGTATGTATTTACGGTTGTTGAAACAACTATTATCAGTAGTTGGGCCAATGTTGGGAGATTGTTTAGAAATTGTCGTAATAAAATTTGAGTTGGCTGTTCGTTGGCTCGCTGTAGGCAATGTCACTACCACTTCCCAACGTCCCAACCGTTGGCAACCGTCGGCCAACACAAATTGCTACTAGGGGAGGTTAGGAATGCACAAAATATCTCGAACAAGTATGTCAAACTGATATTTATTCACACACGTCGTGATTCGTGTATCACCTCTACACATTACTGGTATGGATGATTTATTTGCAACAACTATTTCTTTTATCTCGTGTACTTTTCAGATTTCAGTTAAACTACCACCGGTTTGCCGTCATATGAGCGCTTGCGCCACTGTCTATGTACCAATCATCTGTGCTGAATTCTCCATTCAGGAAAGCAACACTAAAGGCACTTGCTTCCATTATTTTGTCAGTTTTCTCAGGGCACTGGTTTTTATAATGACCGATTTTCTTGCAGTTGTAGCATTTGATTTGTTTACCAGACATTTTTGACGTTTGTTTTGACTTTCCTTGTACAGTGTTGCCAATCGTTGGTTTGCCCGACCAAAATGCTGATTCGCCTCCACTGCAGCCAGCATCGTATAAGAAGTTTCTCCTGTAGATTGTAAATAAGACTCAGATAATCCACTTTACCTGTTTTTAATCACATAATAACTATAAACAATGAGAAATACATTATTCACAACACGATACACCCTTTCAACATCTTCCCGCGTCGTGTTCGAGACGTCACATTGTCCTTCTGTCATAATGACAGATCTAAGCGCTTTTTGACTGACTTTTGACATTGACAGTTAAAATAATTGAAGAGACCTCAGAGCGTAGACTGAGGAACTAATAGACAAATGGTGGCCGTGCCGCATGTGAGACAGAACGATAGGTGGGTGGTGTTTCCACATCAAACCTTTTACCCTAGTTTTAGGGTTTTAGTAATCCCAGATTTTACGTACCGAAGATTTTTCGCCGAAGAACATAATAGTCATTTATAGGACAAACTAAACAGTGGGATGTGTTATATTATAATTATCAATAAAAGGCCACATCACATGAAAAAATAATGGTTTATTCATATTTTTTCCTATGTTTCTTCGTTTTACATAGAATTTTACATTTGCAATAATGTACTATTAAACCCAACATTACAGATTTAATAATTTTCTTCACTGGCCCCTAAATAGTATTAGTTTAGTACTAACATTTCTGATTTTATTCTCTGGTACAAATTTTTTTGTCGCATGGTGAATACGTATTTCAAAATAACGCGCCGTAATTGCTTTAATCAACAAGATTCGGTGATTACCAACTAGTGGCTGCCTGTTAAAATGATCTTGAATGAAAACAGATTGGCAACTTTTCAAAGTAGATGATATAAGTTTTTGCATGATATTTTTTCTGCAAAGAAGGATGTTCCTCTAATAACATTTTTTTTAAATATCCTTTCTGCGAATGTTAAAATTCTGATTACATCCTGGGAGGGATAAATAAGACCACCTTTATCTTTCTTTAAAATTAAGCCTGAGTATTTCTCACAAAAGAGAGCAAGAAGGCAATCTTCGCATTTCAGTGATTTTCTTAATTTTCGGACCACAAACCCACCAATATAAGGAATAATTTCCTCAGTGTATATTGACAACCTAGAAGGGTCAGCTAAGTAATCATGATCACTGTCAATTATATGATCATAGCTATTATCTTCTAGGTCATGATTTTCGTTATCAGTTGTACATTTGGTATATGCGTTGAGTTTTTTTTCGTAGCGCACTTCAGTGTGAGTAAGAATTTTAATTTCTTCTAAGGGGATACAATTACCAGATGTAATACTTTTTATTTCGCCATGTACAACCAATTTTTTATATGCGCTTTGAAACTGTAAAGCTGTAGGGTTATTGTTAAAGCCACCCTTTGACCTTATGGAACTGAAAAAATATTCTAGGTGGTCCTGGCTAAGCTTGTAAAAAGATAGGAATTTCAGTTTTTCAGTTAATATGTAATTAGCATAAATCTTTTTTAAACTTTGAACACATATAAGTAAACCGAGAAAACCGACCTTTCTGTTCGACTTCAGTATACTTTTCTCCTCTAAGTTGAGCCCCTTGATATAAGTGTCTGTTTCAGCTAAGAAATCGAGAATTTGATTACCATTTCTTTCATTGATTGGCTTTTTAAATCCGTAAGCATTTATGTTTCGGCTATTTAGGACATCAAATAAATTATTTATTTTTGTTATAAATTCCACAGTAGCATTCGACCCCGAAAATTCTGGTAAATTCAAATTTTGATCACAGAACTGAATAGCATCGGCTACGGAATTACTAAATGTTTGTGCCGCTAGTTTGACTTTCATGATCTGTTTACTGAAATCAATATGTTGCCTTTTGAGGCGGTTCGCTAAGTGAAGACCCTCATTTTCTTGAAGCTTACATAAGTTTTCAATGAACTGCCATGAAATTTTTTCACCGCATGCATTTACCAGCTCTTTTTTCTGACCCAAAGTATTTCGTACGAGTTTTAACATGTGAGCAGGGTCTGGAATAATAAATATCTCATGTCCACTGACTTCAAAAAATGGTGTGATATTTTCTGTATCATCAAAACTGCAACCTAATTGTTGTCCCATTTTAAAATTAGCAGGACATCCGTCAAACGTTAGAGATATTACATTGATACCACACTCAATTAACAAACTAATACACTGTTTCACCAAATTTGCCTTCTGCTCTCCGTTACAACCGTCAATCAAAAAATAACCCACCGGAATCTTCCACGAATCGTTGATACTCGTTACCATGAAAACCAGGGCCTCTCTTGCTTCAGCAACATTATGGCCATCCAAAGCCTCTCCGTAATTCACCAGACCTACACACTTTTCGCCATCCCATTGAACATGCTTCCTAATTGCCATTTCATCCATACTTACGGCACAGTACAATTGTTTTTCCTTGCGTTTTGCTAGTAATTGAATACAATTTAATGATTCTGTGGTGAACCCTGGATTAGCATCAACGCTTTTGTACCACGTAGTAAGAGTGGACGGGTGGGGTAGGCAAGTGTTGAAACAATCTCTTACGTATTTATACGCTCGCGGACTAATAAAATTCAAACAAAGAGCGAATTTGCGTAGATCTGGTGAATATTTTTTGCCATATGCAGCCGGACACAAATATTTTTTCAAAAAATCTTTGTTCACTGGATCAATTGACTCCAAAAAATCTCCATCCTCTTCACTGACCAGAAACTTTGCTTTGAGTTCTGCAATAACGTTTCCCAGATTTGCAACTTTTTTTGTTAAACGCCTACTCTTTTCCCGGAGTGCTCGCAGTTTTTTGAGTCTATCTTCTGACAGTTTAGCAGTCTGATTAAACTTCCTTCGCATTGTTCGTGGTGTGTATGATGGTGACTTTCCCTAAAAGGTAACCAAAAGTTGATTTAGGTACATTAAATCTGTAGTAAGGGTCGTACGTATTACATGCCTTTATTATTTTTTCGGTTATCACAAATCTTAATATCTTAAGTTTTAAAATTGGCTACCTACCTACCTATGTATTATGCCAAGAAATCAGAACTCACTGTTGCGGATTCATTTATGTGAGGACTTTCATGTGCATCTTCAGTTGCAGTCAACACAGCCTCGGGTTCCAAAGCCTGAAATAATTACAATTAAGTTATAAACGGTACCTACCATTTATATAATAATGGTACTTAAATCGTACTTTATAGTAGTTTAATACTTACATAATTAATCTCAGCGCTTGATATTGCACTAGACTGAGCTAAATTATCAATTTCCATAGATTCTTGAACCTGTGAACTTGTTGCAGGTCTAGAAATATTTATGTAACATTTCTGAAAAATAAGATTTTCAAATTAGTAAGTATTTGAAGAATATTGGAGGAGACCTTGGACCAGCAGTCAGTAGTGAGTGGGACTACCTAGAGGTTTAAAAAAAAAATAGAAGGAAGGTGAAGCTTTTTGATATAATTATACCTAAGTTAGGCTAAAAATAGTGATACTTAATATTTTATATCCTATTTTAACCTACAAAATTCTTCTTCTTCTTGTCGTGTCACTAGTTCTCACAAACCACCAGGGGCCTGATTCGCTATGGGGAACGAAAACGCGTTACACAGACACGACAAGACATCGGCGTGGAATCGGACCAAACCGTATTCTCTATGCCAAATGTCATTGCCAAACGCGAGACACGGTGCGTTTGGGGCACGGTTTGAACTGTCAAATAAACGCGTTCTGTGTAACGCGCCTTCACTTTCCATAGCGAATAAGGCCCCAGAGCTCTTAAAATAATACCTACAAAATAAAAACTCAAAAGTAAATAAAATATTTACTAACCAGTAGTGGAACAGCATTAGGAAACAGAACGGTAAGCTTATTCTTTTTGAACAATTCCTTTTTCTCAAAATGAGTGCTACAAATCTTTGAGTACTTTGTTGGTGTCCAATTATTTCGGCCTGTGGCTTTAATCCAATGCAGTCGGACATCTTGGTTTATTGGAAAACTGTAACAAATTAATAACGTAAGGTTTGTTAATTCAACAATCATTTTAATCTATTTTTTTACATGGTGCTAAGGTTATTCTTGCTGACTGTACATTTTTTCAATTCTTACTTAAGTTAAGGTAGCTAGCCCTTGCTATCCCGAACTAACTTTCCACTATGTATTCATATAACATCGAACGATATTTACATTGATTGAATTAGTAATGTTATGAAAGATGTAAGACAATTGAGGAGGTTAGGAACAAAAGGTGAAATTTACGCATTCAGCTTCAATCTCGTTTTTTTTCTATCCTACTATAAACCCTGAATTCTATCTATTTATGCAATTATCAACTTCAAAAGAAGACTAATTTCGTAGAAAAATCCACGTCAATAGCTGGTCAATAGCTGGATAAAAGGTGTAATTTTAACTCAAACACAGCAGTGGTCAAGCCTTTATTATCAAAAAGTGTCATTTTCTCAGTAAATTTTACAATTCTATTGAATCTAGTGGTAACTTTGCTTAGTGTAGGTCTGGTGTAGGATCAAAAGGTGTCATTTGATAAAAACTTTATTCAATATTGGCTTTAGTGAAACATCTACATAAATACTTTTATAAAGCACTAAAATCTAGTTACTAACTGACACATAAATGGTTAACAAAATAATTGCCTAGATCTAGGTAAATATTTATTTTCTCAAATTACTAAGAAAACAGAAATGTGTACCTAAATGACACCTTTTGTTCCTAACCTCCTCAATTAATAATATTATATGTAGTCCATCGATGTAGTCACATACTTTAAGTACTTAACTGTTACCTATCATTTTATAAAAAAATATATGTACCTAATCTGGGGAATATAAATGTCGAACGCAGGCAACACCAAAACAAATTATTTTTTAGTTACGATCATTTGAATTACGTTAATTTAAGCTCTAGCGAGCAAAGTTCTGTTCGAAATGTTGTGGATATTATTTAAAAATCATTTTTGAAGCTTTTAATTACTCAAAAATAGATGTACTTACGAGTGAAAAGACAAATTTGGAAGTTTCAATTCACTGTCACTTTTACATCTTAGAACACTACATCGAACCATTTCTTTGGGTTCAACCTTGAAGAATTAGTTGAGGAATTAGTTTTTTTATATTCACAAAGAATTTGAACGTGTGTTTTTGAGTATTTAGTACATTTTTCACTAGTTTTTCACACAAAGCTTAGAAAACAACGGCGAACTGTCAAACTTTGTTTCGCAAACTAGTGTGATGACCTTGAAAAAACCGGCACGCGACTAGAGACAGAAAATCAAATAGTTCTGTCTCGTTTGTTCACACAAAGTGTGCATATGATGTTCTCTTTCTTGTATGAATGCGATAGATGCTATGTCGTCTTCTATTAGTTTCTCTTTCTACGCCTCAGAGCAAGTATTGAAATAGAGTTGTCATCAGGCGTATACTGGTAAAGGATAGAGACTAAGTACATCGATTACGCGGTCTTACCAGAGATGAGAAAATTTACCCCATTTTTTAATATGATAACGACTATACATAGTTAAGATGATTTGCTATTATTCATTCCCAACCTGACAAATAACCTATGTGTTTATCCAGGTTAATAGTGTAATCTATCTCTATACCAATTTTCATCTAAATCCGTTTAGTCGTTGAGGCGTAAAGAAGTAAAAAACACAATATACATGAAAAATAAATTTCGCAATTATTAAAGGTATGTAAAATATGTCTAAAAGTAATAAAACTAGTAGTTCTACGCACAGTAGAGATATTCGATTTTTGGCCCTTTTTGCAGGAAGTACGCCTTCAATCAAAAAATCCCGACGACTAAATATTCCATACTTCGGATGTAAAATACGACCTGTAGTAAAATTGTACCTGTAGTAAATTACGTACATTCTGAATAAATCCTTCAGTTCTCTAGTAGTTAATGCAGAGACGCTTCGATCGCTTCACTCGCTCAGTCAATAAAACAATGCTTCTAAAATATTTATTTATTTACAATAATTGAAACAAAAAAATATTTATTGTCCTTTAAATAAAATCAACTTAGTAAAAAAAATTCTAATTTTTTCTTCATTGTTTAAGGTCTTGGTGCAATAATGTAAGCGCACATTCAAATATTTATTACAGATAGCTTTAATTAATAAAGTATAGTGGTGATTATCAAAAAATGCTTATTTTCAGAAAATAAATTTAGACCTATGCATTTTTTAATGCACGCTTGCAAAAGATGTTCCATTATATTTTTCTTGCTTACCAGTTTGTTTTTTTTAAAAACCTCCTCTGCTATTTCGCAACAGTTTAACGACTGATGTCGACGGATAGTAAAGGCCGCCTTTGTCTTTTTTAAATTGCAAAGTATTTTCCATTTTCTCTAAAGAATTAATACAGGACACGCACTGCCCCCGATAGTTGAAAAGGCGCATCTAATAACGAGACAAAACGGAGAAAAAAATGTTTTAATGCATCAAACGGGAAATCGTTAGCTGTCTTTGGGTAAATTAAAATAATTACATATTAAAAATAGAAAATAATGGACACGATAATAGTCTCTGAATTCGATTAGTAAACATAGGAATATTTCAAAATAATTTAACAAAAAATTAGAAAAAACTGTTTCATCTTAGTATAAAAATTGGGAAAAAATACTACGCCCTTAATTGAATAGACGTAAATAGCCAGATGCGCCCTTTCAATTTAGAACGCTTATTTCAGTACTTTTATTCTAAGTATCGAATCATCCCTATATACCTACGTTTCTAAAAAAATAGACGCATTTGGTTATATCCGCCTTTTTTCATAAGCATTCAAAACTATGTAGATAAGCCTTAGGTAAGATAAAAAGTATATTAATATAGTACATATACATACATACAGTATCTAATTAATTCTTTCATCTGACGCTATAACCATAAAATGTACAGTAAATGTGTTTTACTGTTTTGTATTAGGTATGTAGGTAAAGTATGGACTCTAATTTATTTTTATAAGAAAAAAAGATCGACGGAGTCAAGTATTTATTATTAAAGAAAACTGCTCATTCTATGGCACAAAATAAAAAAAATGTCATACTATTAATATTAAAAATCACTTGATCCTACTTAATAGTAATTAAGTAGGATAATTATATACCTACAATATTAAACATTGAACTTACGTAGCTAGAAAACTTAAACAAAGTTTAACTTATTCAGTCTTAATTACAATCCTGTCATTTTTAGTAATATACCTACTAATTCGTTAGTGACTAAAATAACAAAATCAAAAACATTAGAAACTCACAACTCAGTACCTACTAATCATTGTTAGGTAGGTAGGTATGTAATAAAATTGAAAAAGATCAGTCTGCATTCACATAACAACTAGATATTATTTTACCTCTTAAAATCTAACTTTCACATAGGATCACAGAAAATTAACAACCTTTGGACAAATCTTAAAAACTAGGTACAAGAAATACTTTTTAGTAACAAAATTAAATATTAGACCCATCAGTATAAAAAATCTTAAACAGTCAGCATACATAACTAACGAAGTATTTATGTGGGTATTATTAACATCAACATAAAAAGCTGTAGGTACCTACTCTTTTTTAATTAATGTCTATCATGTCACTTTAATCCTCATATTCGTTAATCAAATCAACAGAGTTATCATTACATGGCAAATCGTACCAAAACGCCCTTCGGTTCTCTGGCATTAGAGGAAGTAACTGTTTAACTATCTCAGATTTACGCTTTTCATTAATTCCCCTGTATTCGGTTTTGATGACTGGTCTTGGAATTCCAATTTTAATGTTTTTCATTCTTAGGAAGTCCAGTACTCTAGGTGTTCCATCAAAATCAGTTTTGAACGTCATCGTATTAAGTCCTCTTTGAAAAGTGACTTCACACATGTTATTCAGGTAGGCTCGTGGTGTTGTATTTTGAAGTTTATATGCAGAAGAGCAATCTTCAAATCTGCAAAAGTCGCTGACATCCATACTCTTTACAGTGATATTACGATGTGTATCAGAGACGGCGCGATGAAAGTCTTCGAAGTCATATATTCTTTTCTTCTTTTTGAGTGAGAGTTCTACTTGGTGATGAAATTCATCAGCTGACATGTACGTATGTCCCACTTCCAAATATTTTAAAGTGATAGCTTCCAAAATGACTTCACTGGAGTTAACAAGCCACAATAAATAAGAAAAAAGTGTCCAGTTCTTATTTTGGGCGGCGCAGTTGTCAAGCCACAATGTGATATGTTTGAGATCACGATAGTGCAACAAAAAAGCTCTGAAACAACTTATAATGTCGTCTTTTTTCCTGCCTGCAATAGCTTCGTGCCATATACAAGCAATTGTGTCACTCGCGCCTCGCAATTTCTTGTCTCCAAGAGGTACGAAACTCTCATTAAACAATATCAGTCTTGGGCAAAATATTGCAACCTTAAATTCATCTAGACGAGGGCTTATTATAACCTTTTCAAGATCTACCGAGTAATACATGGTGTCACTATTCTGGTTTTGGATGTTCATCTGACGAGTTTTATCTTCATCGTATTTCTGTCGTGCTAAAACGTATCTTCTGTGATGTATTTCGTATTCCTTACATTCAGTGCAATTCCTTTTATATCAGGGTTATGTAATTTATATATTTCGCATATTTCGCACTCCTCGTTGCCTAGTTTTGCGAAAGAGATATTAAGTTCTTTAATAACTCTTCGGTAGTGATCGTAAGATACACAATCTTCGGGAGGAGAATGCTCAGTAATACCTCTTTTCTCACAAAAGTCTTTGTGCATATCACGAATATTCAGGTCTGACGGTAAATATTTTCGATTGGGTGCATGTTCTCTTCTGTAGTGCGATATAGCAGGATGAAAAGAATTAATATGATCAATGATGGGTTGGTTATCTATCTTTTTAGGATTGGGATTATTGCCTCGCATATCCTTTAATTCTTCTGTTCGTGCGGTTTTTAAAGCGTTTCTTAGAACTTTGTCGTTTTTTCTGTTGAATCCAAGAGTTGTCAAAAAGAAAATCTTGCACACAGTAACTTTTTCGCCATCTTCTTTCGACAAAAAGTATGTAACGGTTTTTCCACGGTTAATTTTTTTTGCATTAGTGTTTTTGCTTTGTGTTCGTCTGGTCGGTGTCTTTTGAGATGTATTGTTGGCTATGTATATGTGCTGTTCTTTCCAGGTAAAATTACGAAACTGCCTATTTAACATCCCTCGCTGTGTTTCAGATACATTTGAAGTACACTTTTTTTTACATTCTTCGCCACAACCTGGTTTAAGGTAATACTGGGACTTATTCTTTAATACTTTCTTCGTTTTCTTACGCTCTTCCAATGATATATCATAATGTTTACGTTTACGTACGGTTCCTTTCTTGGTAAGTTCGATTAAATTTTCAGAAATCTGGTCAGTCTGGGTTTCGGGCTCAAAATGTTCTCTTTCAGGTGACTCTGATACGCGAATGTTGTTTTGTTGTGAATTTTCTATAAAATCGTTTTCTGAATCGGAGTCGATCACACTATTTCGGTTGTTTTTATTTTGTGGAGGGACGTAATCTTTGTCAAAAACGGAATCGTCAGAGTCAAAATCACTTACTGTTGAACTGTTGCTGTTGCTGTTGGCTTCGGTGGTGGCAAGAACGTGGTCTTTATCAGAAATAACATTCCTGTCAGTTGTGGAGATTTGAGGGCAATTATATTGGTTACTTTCGCTACCGTAGCTTATATTGTCTGCGTGACCGTTTTCGTTATTTGTGTGGGACAGCAAAATGTTTTCTGCATTTTCTACTGTAGTACTATTTGTACTTTGCGTGTTTGTAGCATTTAAAGCTTTGGTAATTAAGTCAAAGCTTCGACCTTTCTTCATGTTAGTTTTGTCTGTAATAAAATAAAACAGATAATTAAGTAACAGATTTACAAGCGATATAATACCTACTCTACTTTTCACACAAACTGCAAGATAAAACAACAAAAAGCCGTGCAAATTGGTCGTGTATGTAGGACGTAGGTTGTTATTCGGAAAATATTTAATATCGAAAAAACCACTACACTACCACAGATCATAATACTATCTACTTAGTACCATACCCAATACTATCTACCTACTGACTAAAAGTTTTTATAAGGTTGCCCGCACATACACAATGAGTTACAAATGTATAAGAGTACCTACCTATATAGTAAGTTCATAAACAGGGTAGGTAATAAGATCTATTTGGTTTCAGTATCTATGCTAATTGCTAAAAGGTTTCATAATTCACGACAATGACACTTTATTTCACTCATCTCAAACGAAAACTAATGATGTCGATTTTAGTGTAATAATAAAAACTGGATGCTTACCTTGTGATAAATCACGCAACGAAAAATTGAGCACCCGCGCGACACGTTCTCACTCCCACTGTACTCGGGCGCAACTGACCCAGGAAATGGTCAGCCGCCGTACTAATCAAACCCCGCGCGCCTCCCCGCAGGATTCACAATAATAAGTAAAAAGGACGTTTGTGCTCACTTGCGCCTTTTTAATTAAGTACATCGATACAATTTTTTCGCAGCCTAAGGTAGTAGGACGTATATGACAAACTTTACGAAGAAGAAAAGGCGCATAGGGCAGATGTAGACTGTTTTTCTTAGTGTGGAAGCAGTTTCCAATTAGTTCGTAAGACGCAAATGGTTACATGCGCCTTATTATTTTCCTCTTAGAAATTGGGTCAAATATGCGTCTTTTAAATTACCGAACTGAAATAAAATATACAAGGCATTAGGGCATATCTACATTAATGCGACTCTTCAACTTAGTTTTAGCTAAATTCGCCTTTTTATCTTCAATGAGGTGTAAAAATGTGCGCAGAAGCTGCCTTTTTTGTTGTGCTAAAATCGTACCGAAGCAAGATAGAAAAATATTAAAAATATAGTCAGATGCGCCTTTTTTTCCTTATTCCGGCAATATATATAACTCAAATCCGGTAAAAGTGTTAGATGCGCCTTTTTTACTATCGGGGGCAGCGCAGTATTCACATTTTATTTGTTCGCTCAAGCTTTTTACTACAAATCCTGCTATGTATATGATTATAGCCCGGGCAAATTCTGTTAGCCGTGATGGATCGGCGAGGTAGTCATGGTCTTTGGAGACTGCTATTTCAGACCCCAATGATCGCTGAAGACCACAGTTGTCTTCGATTAATCTGTTACGGTCTGTCGTATTGTTGATAGCGATTTCCGGCCTAGTGCAAGTTAAAATATTAATATCGCTTAAAGGTTAAAATATTAATATCAAATATTGTGTTAAACTTTCGGATGAAAGTTACAGTAGCCTCGGAATTTTTAAATTGTTCGAGTTGTAGGTTTTCGGAGCAAAACTCAATTGCGTTCGCTACAGATTCACTTAACAGTTGAACTGCTAGCCTCACCTTCATAATTTGTTTATGAAAGTTGATGTGAGGTCTTTTGGCTTTATTGGCTAAAAGAAAACTTTCATCTTCCTGCAGATTTACTAAAAGTTTTATAAAATTCCAATTCACGGTTTTGTCCTCCGAGTCAGTCAACAGTAATTTATCCCCCAAAGTATTTCTCACCAATTTAAACATGTGGCAAGGATCAGGAAATATGACCAAATTTTTATCTTTATGTCTAAAGACCGGATTTATTTCATTGTCTTCTAAATTGCACCCTAATAGTTTTGCCATTGAAAAGTTGGTTGGACATCCATCAAAGGTCACCGAAACAACATCGACACCACAGTCACTGACTAAATCAATACAGGTTTTGAGTAAAGACGCTTTCTGTTCTGCAGTAATTCCTGCAATTAAAAAATAACCTACAGGGAGCTTCCAGCTTCCATTTAAACATGTGAGCATAAAAACAAGAACTTCTTTTGCAATAGGCAGAACATCGTTTTCCATTTGGTTTCCGCAGTTGACAAAACCTACATAATTTTTACCGTTCCACTGGACAGATTTTCGAAGTGCCATTTCGTCAAAACAAAGACTGCATATAATTTTTTTTGTCTTGTTGCTGGCTAAAAGTTTAACAGCTCTGAGCGACTCCGTTGAAACACCAGGTTCAGCATCGACCGATTCATACCAGCGCGCTAATGTACGGGTGTGTGGGAGACATGTATTACAACTTTTTCTAACGTAATTATAAGCCCGTGGACTAATAAAATGAAGATTTAAAGCAAATTTTCGTACTTTTGGTGAGAATTTACTTTTGCTTGCGTTTAAAAAGTTTTTATCATCTGTATCAGACATTAACAGATCTGCGGTTTCCTGGCTTATCAAATGTTTGGACTGCAATGTATTGATCACAGCAGACAGCTCCGCATTTTTCTTTTGCAATCTTCTACTTGGCTATTATTTTCTTGCGCGCCTCAGCGATATGAGTTTTACGTTGTAATTGTGTGAGAAGTCTTTTCTTGCGTGGTGTCCAAATTTCGGTCGAGGATTTTGCAGGTTTTTCTTTCAAGTGGCGCTGGAAAAGACGAGATAGTGAACCACAAAGTTAAAATAATAATAATATATTTATGTTACATGATAACAAGCAAAAAGTCGTAAGAAAACCATTTCAAAATAAATAGGTATAAAATATCTAAATTTGATCCTGGATGTCAATCGGAATTAAACTAACCAAATTAAATAGTCATCAAAATCAGTTTTAGATTGGTAATTAACTTAACCTTTTTATAGTCGGTATAAATATTAGACTTATTTATTAAATACTTTATTCAACTATAATTATTTGTATTTATACTGGGTATCTATTGCGTTTATTTACCTATTATATACCAGTCATCCCGTGACCACGACAGTGTAAACCTGTTGAAACGTCGGGAAAAATAGGTACATAAACGCGATAAATACCCGGTATAAATACAAATAATTCTGTGTTCAGATCGCGTAAGTTTTTTTAATTTTATTAAACTACTTTGAAACTTAGGTATAGACAAATTTATTAAGTATTGATAGATATAGATAACTTACAGCTTCCACCAATGAAGACGTTCCAGCGTACCTACCTATACGTATGTTCCGTAACTTTTCACTCGTAAAAACTAGTAATTCAAGGTCATAAACCTGGTCGAAAAGCCGCTAATTTTGATAAATACCGAGAACATCATATATTAGGTATGTCCCAAGGTACCTACCAACAATAGAAACATCAAAATGTGCATGCAAAGTATGTCAACCAGTAGTGTACATACCATTTTCAAACTGCGTCGCCGTGGGTCTTGTGGTTCTTGTTTGTCACTTCTGATATAAGACGTTTCTCCTGTAGATTGTAAATAAGACTCACATAATCCACTTTACCTGTGTTTAATCACATAATAACTATAAACCATGAGAAATACATTATTCACAACACGATACACCCTCTCAACATCTTCCCGCGCCGTGTTCCAGACGTCACATTGTCCTTCTGTCATAATGACAGATCTAAGCGCTTTTTGACTGACTTTTGACATTGACAGTTAAAATAATTGAAGAGACAAACCTTGGTTTTCGTAGGGCGCTAACAATCGGAAGTCATATCGAGAAGTTTCGTCTTGATGACGTCAGAGCTTGCCGTTAGGCCGGAATGTTCCAAAGCCATGACCATCGGCGAAAATTTATCTGGTAAACCCGCTCACAGCAAGGATCCAATCCATTCATCACTGATTTCAAATCCTGTACTTTTCAATCGTTGAGCAGTTTCCACAATTTGTGACACGTAACTTGTCATAGTTTCACAATTATCCAAGCGAATGTTTATCAATGTCCGTAATAAACTTATTCTTCTTGTGAATCCTGTGTCGTCAAATAATTGCTTCAACTTATTCCATACCGCCGTAATTGTGATTTCATTCTTGATGTGTACATATAACGATGGATCTATGGTCATAATTAACTTCACTTTCCCTTTTCTTTGTTCGGCTTCTGTGATCGTTGGCAATATGTTGTCCATATCGATGCCCTCCAACACAAGAAAGTTTTTAGTCATAGTTTTCACGACCTTTCAACTTCGGCACGTTCACTGTATATCCCGCGGTAGACATTCTGGATAAATGTACTTTTTACACACTGATTAACTTTGAAAACGACAAACAAATTTTCATTAGGTTATGAGAACCTAATGAAAACACGTCAGCTGTTTGCAACAAGACTAACTTTATTCCAAGTACACACAGACAAAAAATATCATTATAGTACACAGTGAAATGCACTAGATGGCGTTAGTAGTAATCAGAGTTCCTTTATTATTGATACATTTCAACAACTTTAAAAGCTGACAAACAGCCAACTTCCATTAATCGCATTAATGCTCATAGAAATCAGGATATGGCACTAAAGGTAGCCATTGACGATGCATCCATTTAGAAGATTTCCAAATGGACGCATTCCCAATGGATATACTCCAAATTATGGGCACATTGACTGACTTCCATTTGGACGTACGCGCCGCCGCCACTTCGAATATTGCACGCTATCAAGTATATTAACTTCCGTACGTACGTGACGTATATACGTACACGTACGGAACAAAACAATGGATTTTTTAACGGTGGCAACAGCAATGTGCATTTCGATAAAAATACAGAAAAGACGTAGGAGAAAATGGATGAAAGGGTGGTTGGAAAAAAGAAGTACATTTACACATACCAACTTATTGTCTGAATTATCATTAGAACCCAGCGATTGGAGAAATTACTTGAGGATAGACGAACAGACTTATTTCAAATTACTGCAACTTGTGACACCAATAATAAAAAAACAAGATACTAACATGAGACAAGCTATAAGTCCCCATGAGAGGCTATGTGCTACACTTCGCTTTTTAGCTTCAGGAATGACGTATGAAAATCTGAAATTTTCAACAGTAATTTCTGCACAACGCCTAGGAGTTATTATTCCTGAAACTTGTAAGGCAATAATAACTGTTTTGAAAGATTATATGAAGGTAAGTAAATGATACAATTTGTATTCAGTTTTTATTATATAAGTGTATTAAAGTAAGTAAATTATAACTTCACTCTGCAACATCAGTTATTATTATATTATTAGTGTTTTCTGGTGTTTCGCCTATAGCGGCAACAAATGCGTCATATAATATATTATGGTCACTTGTACTCTGTGTTATTTGTGAATTTCGTAGCTGATGTAACGAATTGTTGGAATTGAATTGTTGAATAATCGAATCATCGCGGTTTTGAGTTGGTGGTCTGAAAAATACTTGTGAATTATGTACAATGTGCGAGTCCATGGTCAAATTGTTAGTTTCAGCCATAAATACCGCATCGTTAATTATTTTTTGGCAGTATCATAGTCGGCAAATTTCTTAACTTTTCCGCAATATGTTCTCCAAACGCATCGTATTCCAGTTTCGCCCGTTGAGGTGGAGTGGGTTCGTCCATTTTCTTAGCAATTTTTTCTAGAATATCATCCGCTTGGGCCTTGGTTTTTCGTGATTTATATCTTGATGATGAAGCCGGTACTACTTTGTGATAGTGGAGATTGCACATTGGTTGATGCTGTGTCTTCACTTTCATCGTTGCTGACCTGTAAAACATTTTTTTTTGTTACAGATGCCAGATACTGAAGAAAAATGGAGGAAAATAGCAAAGGACTTTGAAGAAAGATGGCAGTTTCCTAATTGTTTAAGGGCTATTGATGGAAAGCATGTACGGATTATACCCCCTCCTGGCAGTGGTTCATATTTTTGGAATTACAAGAATTTCAATAGCATTGTGCTTATGGCGTGTGCAAATGCCAACTATGAATTTATATGGTATGAAGTTGGTACAAATGGCCGAGTTTCAGATGGAGGCACCATTCAGAATACGCTTTTTTACAAAAAATTGCAAACAAAGGAGCTGAACATCCCTAATGATGATAGTTGTCAAAACAGCAATACTAAATTGCCCTTTGTATTTGTAGGGGATGAAGCGTTTGCCCTCAGAACTGATTTTATGAAGCCTTTTAGTAGAGCGGCTCTGACCACAGAAAGAAAAATTTTCAATTATAGGTTGTCAAGAGCTAGGCGAATAATAGAAAATGTATTCGGTATAATGTCAAACCGATTCAGAATCTTCCATTCTGCTATAAACTTAAGTTTGGACAGAATAGATCTAGTGGTTTTAACATGCTGTCTCCTTCACAATTTTCTTCGTAAATCAAACTGCCCTTATGCAACAGACAATGCATTCGATATTGATAGTGATGAAACTACTGCTACCATCGGGCTCACTCCATTAAATGTTACAAATAGAAATGCCAGCACTAATGCAAAAAATGTAAGAGAAGCCTTCGTACAATATTTTAACGGGGAAGGCAGTGTTACTTGGCAATATGATAAAATAGCATAGTAACGTAAGTTCTGTATGTATGTACCTCAGCATCTTCAAACGGCATGTCATCAAGGATTGAATTTACTGATCTCGAGGGCCTTGGTACATCCACATCTGCCAAGAAGAGCAATTCGCTGTAGTACCACAGCTTAGGGACATGAATATCTGCTGTTCCTGCACCAGATCTGCTGGACGTTTTAACCTGTAACGCAATACAAAGTTGATTCGAATATAATAATTAAGCACCTAGTTCTCGCAGAACATAGTTATACTAAAATATATACATATTCGTAGAACCAAATAAATGAATGGGAATACTAAATATATGTACTTTCATTTGTCTCTCAGATATCTCTTAGAACAGGACACTGCCTATCATCATCATCAACAGCCCATAACAGTCCACTGTTGGACATGAGCCTCTCCCGTAGGAGGATTTTGCCGTAATCTCCACGCTTGGCAGGCGGGTTGGAGATCGCAGTAAAGGAAGACAAACAGATAACGCTGCTGCCCGCTTCTACTCTGCCTATAGAAAGTAAATATAAATACTAAAGTGAAATAGGTTACTATAATGAACAGAATAAAATAAATACCTTATTTAATTCCTTTTTAAAACAATTTCTCATAGAGGTTATCTTTTTTTTAACGGTATCTAAGTTGGCGTCAGGGTCCTTTGTTTTAAACAATGCCAACAAATCATTCATTGCTGCATTTCTCTTTTCCCTGTTGTGATAATCAGCATGTTTCACTTGCCATAAACATGGGTGCGATTTATATTTTTCAATTACTTCTAAAACAAAGTCACGGGCAGACGTAGACATAATTACAACACATGTATCCGCCGTCAACACAAAGCATAAACTGAGACGAAAATCACAAAAAAATGGACGCGGTTTTGCCCATTCACGGACAATCCGGACGGCTTCCAAATGGCGTGGCGCTCGTTTTTGACATTGACAGTCGGCCGCGGATGACGTCCATTTGGATTGGATGCATGGATTTCAATCCGTTTGGAAATCCAAAGCTGGAAAATATCCATTTAATTGGCATACGTTTAGCACATTCACGAAACGATTTTGGAAGACGTCCACTCCATTTGGATTGATGGACGTATCGTCAATGGCTACCTTAAAATGACGAGAAATCATCAGTTTACACAAATAACCTCACAGTTTACATTTAACCAACAAAACAGCGTTGACTAGTTAAATAATCTAACTAACTTCGTAACTGATCATCGTTACCGACCAATCAGTTAGTCTCGCACAATAATTAGCAACCCTAGAGCGCTATAAAGACATGTACATCGGACGAAAGTCCGACCAAGACTGCCCGGTCGCTCCCCGCGCATCGCCTTATAAAGGAGTGCGTAAACAAGTGACGTCTTATAATCCAAGCTTCTTCGAGGGGCTTCCAACAATATATATAAAACAAAATATAGAGATGGGTGTCACTAATACCTGTTTAAAGAATTAACCACAGAGGCTGCGTAGGTACTGGCAGTACGGCGGCGGCGGCGCCGGAGACTCGCTCTTCTCTATAGGTCTGTCATCGCTCTCAGCGGATTGTATTTCAGCATCTGTCTCGTCCGATGAAGTACCATCAGATTCTTTTCTTTTAATTTTCTCTTTATTTTTTTTAGTTTGTCTTTTCAGAGTCTCCTTCAACACTTTCTTATCTGCTCTTTCCTTTGTTTTTTCTCCTTCTCCTCTAATTTAATCTTTTTTTTTTTTGTGATTCTTTGTTTTCGTGGTACTTTCTCCACGCCTGACTTGTTATAACATAAGGTATTTTTTCCCTAAGTCTGCGTTTCTTCCCTTTTTGTATTTCGTCTTCTTCTGGTCAAAATAAATTTCTTTTAAATGGAGATGGTATAATTATTTTGTCAGAGATTCCTCGTGATGAGCTGATAGTAATATCCTTGTTTTTCGATGCGTTTAAATCAGAATTAGAGGGACCTCTAGTTCTTTACGAGGTGCTTTTTCTACAGCATGTAATACATTTATGTGATCTCCTCCACATTGTGAAGTTCCAGATGTATCAGTGAGCGTCATATCAGGTCGGCTTATAAAACAAAATATAGAGATGGGTGTCACTAATACCTGTTTAAAGAATTAACCACAGAGACTTCGGAGTCACTAAATTCAGATGTTATTGAAGAGGTGCTGGCAGTACGGCGGCAGCGGCGCCGGAGACTCTCGCTCGTCTCTGTAGGTCAAAACCTCTTCTTCCCCGAAGACCATCGCGAGGTTTTCTTCGACAGCGTCCATCTAAACTTTAGATGGACGCTAGGGAGGCCCGAAGACATGTACAGGGGGTACGGGCGGCGGTTGTCACTGCGGTCGCTCGCGCGCATAGGTACATACATATCGCACGTGTTAGATTATTAAAAACTGTTTGGTACTTTTAGAATAACGTTTAACCTAATAAGCTCAGGAAGATATTCATTTACTTTAGAGTACCTACTAAGCCTGAAAACTATTATCAACATTAAAGTTAAAGAACTACTTAAATAGGTACCTACTGTAACACTTAAATTTTTGTGATATGAGAAATTGGGGGACTTGCCTTCGATCCTCATATTTAGGTTCCTTATTTTCGTAATTTGCGTATAGTTATGGCTATGGCATCGTCACAACACTGTGCACTTTATTCTTTAAGTGTAATCAGTTTGTTCTTATCCTTTTGGGTATTATTTATACTGAAAAGTTCTAGGCATTTTGAAACAAAACAAAAGTTGTTTTGCAAAAGTTTCGTAGCTCGTAGGTTATAATGACATTTGACGTTGACGTTTCGGTAATCAAACCGTGGCGTTCCGTACCGCGCGTTTTTCTCTTTTTGTGGAGAGAGTTGTGAAGAGACTTCTGGTAGAAGTGATTGAATTTTGCTATTTGAATCCACTTATGTGTATTAAATCCTACTAGCAGTTATTGCTCTAAAATAGATTTCAAAATGATTTTGGATGCATGCTGTATATAATTAAAATTGTTGTTGAACTCGAATTTTTATCATGGAACGCGTTTGCGTAGAATGGAACTGGGCAGTAAAAGATCGTTCGGTATAGATACCGAACACACAAAATGCCAAAATGTCACAAAATGCCCACTGACCCAGAGGTCAGTGGGCATTTTGTGATGTGAATATTGATTGTTCGGTGGATAATTGTACTGTTTAGTTAGTGTTGAGTGATAGTTCGTGGATTAGAGGATTACATTTTGAACGCGCTTTGGGTTTGGTTGGGGAGAGAATTTGTCGGAAAGGCGAAGGCCTTCTTTTTTTTTTCTTCTGCCGTGCTAGCGGTGACTGGACGTACGGGGATTTTTCACCCTGTCCACGTGTTGGCTGATTTTGGTGTCAAGGTAACTTGATGATCTGCATCTAAGTGGTCTAGTTTCTATTTTACGAGTTTTCTCGTTGTAAACGATGGTTTTCTTTCCCTAGAAGCTTGGATTGTGTGCACGTGGTGCTGCCGGGTTGCGGTTACTTGGGCGCCGGTTCATTTCCCTCCAATAGGTATGTTTCTTATTTTCATAAAAGTAAACCAATCGCCGTTAGATTCTGTGCCGATGTTTTGATGGGAACTTTAAATAGCACCAGTATAAACCTCAGTGATTTTAGATAATGATAAACATGTTTTGTATGTTCAAATTGTTAAAATTGTAGTCATAAACTAGAGAAATAACCACTCAATTTCTAACCGTAGGTTGTAAATAATTAACTTTTCGTACCACTTGCTCAAAAAAGTGACATTCTATGCCACAAAAAGCGAACATAACAATCTTCGATCAAAAATCCCATAGATAACGGGTCACACACAAAATCAAACCTAAAAGCCGTCCGCGCGACTCACACACTTACACTTACACTTACGTACTTAAACAGCTACATCTGTTTACCAACGAACTGAGGCAAACGTTATAAGACAGTTAAAGTACAACCTAATTCCAACCATGGTACCTTGTAATAAAGTTGCAAATCTTCAAAATATGATCGCATACTTACGATCATTCGACGCAAAAAGCGAGCAAAGGAATAAATTACTCACGTCACTTAGAAATGAAAAGACGTAAGTTACGTAACATCTAATGTGAAATCAACCCTAGGCGGCAACAAATAAAGTGTTGTTTCCCGTCATTGCCTTGCGAGTTTTATCGTTTTGTTTCTTACTGATTGCTTCTGAGAATTATTCTATGCAGGACCATGGAGTCGCGTTGAATACTAAAATAATATTTTATATTATGAACGTAAAAGTTCAGTTGTTTAGTTAAACATATTTATTATATAGTACCTACTTATAATTTTAATAATGTGTCATGTTTTTAAATACCTAATGATGGCTTTAAAAATAAAAATACCAATAAATTCTACATCTTTATATTCTGTTTTACAATCTTCATCATAATACAAGTACATAATACATACCTACATAGTACAGTTCAGTGCAATTACTAAATAAAAAGTCTAAACTTTATTAACAAAGAAAATTAAAATCAAATAATGTAAACAAATAAAAATTGGTATCTACAATTTAAACAATTGAGCTAACTGCAAACAATATATAGGTGGCTCAACTGATCCATTTAAACTAGTCGGAAGCGTCTCCAAGACGCTGGCTTGGCTACATTGCCCCGATTCCACATTGAGCATTTTTCCATTCTGTGTAGTACTTACCTACCTGAATTAATTTCCTTTAAATAAATTGAGTTTGTTGTACAATTGTCGTTTTGATTTGTTTTTGATATCTTCAGTTTCTTTTTTGCATATATAATATAATCTTACATCAATATATTTTTCAACAACTGATTTGAGTAAAGCAATTTCGTGATTGTGTTCATCTCCTACAGGAAATACATTCTTGTCAATGTATAATTTTAAAACTGTTGTACATATAAAGTTACTATCATACTTTTTTTGTAAAGATTTACCTCCACTTATGCGAATACAATTTCGGATCACGCTTTCGGTTTTCATGCAAATATGAAATACATCGGTAGAGGCATAGAATAACCCTCCCATGTCTCTTAGGTCTATTAATTTGTGAAAGAATTGTTTCTCTGTTGCACACAAGTTCTTTACACACTGGTCACACTTTAGCTTCTTCACCAATTTACTCACAACAAATCCCGAAATATATCCTACTATTTGCGGCATAACACTAGAAGATGGACTTTCATCCAATGTCGAAGAAAGGTTATTGCAATTAGTTTGATATATTTCAAAATTTTGTTGAATGTCACTGTTTTTTGAAATTTCTCTTTCAGTTAAAATTCTTCCTTCAGTATCAAAACGATATCCAATCGAGGTGTTGTTGATCTTATCGAGAGATTGAGCTCCAGATAGTATGGGTATATTGTCAAGTGGAAGACAATTGCCAGTGAATTTTGAACTCAGTTCTAAATGAGACAAAAGTTTTTTAAAGCTTGCTTTAAATTGTCGACTGTTCGGGTTATTATTATGCCCACCTTGACTTCTTATAGCGCCAAAAAACAGCTCAACATGGTCCTGGCTGAATTTGTAGGCCAATAAAAAAGAAAGAATGTCGGTTTTAACCAAGGTGTCATATAAGTATGTCAAGCTACTGATGCACGTCAGTAGTCCCAGCAAACCAGTATTATTTTGCGTCTTAAATAAAGGTACAAACTTGTTTGAGAATACTGTTCTTGGTTCCTCATTGCCTATTTTAACAGTTTTTTTGTATGTTACTTTAATTGACAATGATAATAAATAATCTTTTGCATTTGACAGAAACGAAAATATTTGTACAGAATTTTTCTTACTAACAGGTTTTTTAAAACCATGGTCTTTCAAATTACGCGTGTTTAAAATGTCAAATAGATTATTTAAAATAGTTATAAACTCCACAGTACTATCAGAATCTTGGAATTCAGCAATTTCCAAAGTTTTATCACAAAATTTTAATGCTTTTGAGACACTCCTGCTAAGTAACTGTGTGGTCAATCTGACATTCATTATTTGATTTTTAAAATGTATGTGTCTATGAGATAATCTATTTGCTAAATGTAAACTGTTTTCCTCTTGCAAATTGTGTAATTTAGTGATGAATTGCCATTTAATCTGTTTTTGGTCAGTTTTGTGCAATATTTTTTTTGATTCAAACGTATTTCTCATTAACTTTACCATATGGCATGCATCTAAAAATACAACAACATCATAATCAGCACAAGGATGTCTAAAATTGGTTTTTATATTTTCTGCATTATCTATCTCGCACCCTAACTTTTTCATGGTTGCAATGTTACTTTTACAACCATCAAATGTTACAGAACGGATCTGAACCCCTATTTTTTCACATTTTTCTAGTGCTATAGTGATCAAATTGGCTTTCATGTCTGCCTTTAAAGTGTCAATAAAAAAGTAAGCTAGTGGTAATTTCCAACTATCATTAATTGCAACCAACATAAAGACGTATGCCTGTGTGGCCATTTGATTGTTATCGTCGCTTCCGAAGCCCATATCTACTAGACCCTCATATCGCTTACCCGTCCATATCTTTTGCCTTCTTATTGCCATCTCATCGGCAATAAGAGCGCAAATAATTTTTTTCTGACTTTCTTTTGCCTTTGCTTCTAATCTGGTCAAAGTTTCAGCACAAAATCCGGGTTCCGCATCGACACTCCGATACCATTCGTACAATGTATGAGGGTGTGGTAAGCATGTGTTGAACATTTTACGGACGTACTTATATGCAGCAGGTGAGTAAAAATGGAGGGTTAAGGCAAATTTTCTGGCACCAGGTGGATATTTTGAAAATGGTTTTTTACGCTGTTTTTTATTTTTTACGTACATCCCATTAAATACTTCTGCAATTTCAACATTTTTTGATAAGTCTATCAAGACAGTCTCGTCTATAGCTGTTTTTTTTTTTCAACAAATTAACAATATTTTTTAAAGAGCTGTTTTTTTTTACCAGCCTCTTGTTCACTTTTTGCAATGTTTGAATTTCTTTTGATTTATTATCTATAATTTTGCGAGCAGTGAGTAACTGTTTATTTAGAAATCTCTTTCTGGGTGTTTCACAAAGTGATATTAAATCTGATACTGATGCAACAGGAGAACTCATAACAGACTTATGCTGTGTTTGATCTTGGTTATAGTTCCGTTTTGGTGTGATGTCAAATCCAGAACACCAAGATGATGGCTGAAAAATAATTTGTTTATATTATATAATGTATGTCCTATGTTCTCAATTAATTTTATGCAACGGCCCTAATATCATCATCATCAGACTATATTAGTCCACTGCTGGACATAGCCCTCCCCTAAGGCCCGAATATACATTACTGATATAAACTATAAATCTCAACTAAAAAATCACTTATCGAAATTGTAGTTACTTTTATAATTTCAATAAAATTATAATATATCACCTCTTACAATTTTAATCAACCCTTCTTTCTGCTGAATAAGAATTACTCACATGCACTTCAATATCAGATACTGAGAGTTTAGTATTCTGTGCTGCCAATTGTGAGTCCTCCGACGGGGGTTGAATCTGTTTTTGAAAAGAAACTTTATTGATAAAACAAAAAAACAAAACAGTTTTTGATGGATGATTTTACATCGCTACCAATCACCCTATATATTATTAATGAATGTACCTTACCTGTAATTTAGGAACTGCTGTTTTAACCAATCGACGTCGGTTAGTATTTCCAGATATATCCAATTTATCAAAGTGATCCGAACATATAACCGAATTCGTAGCTGGTTTATAAAAGTCATCTCTTCTTTCTCTGGCGACAATCGAGATCCATTCTGCACATGTAAACGGATTGCTAGGAAAGCTAAAATAAAAAAGGAACGTTAAGTACCTACATTTAGGTATATCTAATGTGAATCCTACAAACAGATACGTACCTACGTAATTTGGCACGTTTAAAAAAACTATAAACTGACTCAAATCTGAAATCCCTAAATAACAATAAAATACAGTCCGCTGACAGACGAAGGGACAGACAGACATGCAGACAGACAGCAGGTTTGGTTAGGATAAGTTGAGAATTATTGTGTACAAAACCCTAACAAAATCATTATGGAACTAATCCGGAACCATTCTCTGTACAATAGCGAAATAATTTTTAAAATCGGTCCATAATTGACGGAAAAATCAATGTACATACATACAAAAAAAATGCACAGACGAAAATAGAACCTCCTCCTGAAGTCGGTAAAAAGTAACAGTAACCAATTATAAAGTTATTTTAACAAACTATTTAAAATTATTTCAATACAAATCTACTCCATGCATCTGCTGTTCTGATCCACAACAGTTTGCGCGTGTATTGGCCAACATTTTTGTAGTGGTGGCAATCGGTAATTTTATTCAAAATTTGATATTATTTGTCTGTTTAAAGATAAAATATAACGTATTTACATGTACTTACCGAAAGTAAGACACTCCAGCCGTTGATTTGCTTTTTCGGGCATTATTTCTGCAACTTTTTAATACACATTGCGGCATTGCGACACGTCTTTACGTTGGCTGTGTTTCAAGCGAACTAAACAAAATAAGAGCTCACTTTTTGAGTGCGCTCTTATTTACTGAGACGGATTTTGTGCGCCGACCCGTTATCTATGGGATTTTTGATCGAAGATAACAATAGTCATTTTTAATCTGTTCAAAACAGGGAGAGAAAATTGTACTGGATTTCTTTCATCCTCTAGGGGGAGAAAGTGATTTAAATTTGGAATACAATTTATACTGAACTACATCTGTGTTTACACCATTGAGTTTGTATACAAAGCATTATACATCTTTTTGAAAAAGGAATACGCATTTATTATGCAGGCCGTATGAGCTTGATGCCTTTGCTTTTCCGACAAAAAAATATTAGTCTAGGAAAAATCCGCGTTTTTGTTTTCTTCAAATACATAAACGTTAAGTTTATTTTAATTTATTTTTATAAATAAGTTAATGTTCTAAAATGCTATCTCATATTATTATTGTGTTAATTTTTTTGCAAATGGTATGAAAAGTAGAGTATTTTCCTCGGTGATAAAGCTGTCTTAGTCTTGGGTGAACTTAAATCCCTCGCTACTCTCAGGACTCGTCTTAAATCCCTCGCTTCGCTCGTGATTTAAGTTTTTAACACCCTCGCTACGCTCGGGAGTAAACTTCGAGTCCTTCGTTACGCTCGCGATTTAAATCGTCACCCGCGACAGAAGACACTGCTTTATCCCCTTGTATAATAATCTACTATTATGTTTTACTTTTGCGTGTAACTTCATCGGCCTTCAGCCAGAAATTTAGTATTTCATTCACCGTTACTAGTAGACGGCTTAGTGCTTCGGAATGAAATGTAATGTTGTTAAGCAAGTTGTTTGTCCATCTTCAGGAGGTGTAAAGTACGAGCCGATTGGTCGAGCTGTCTCTGTTGCTGCTTCGGAGCACGGAGAAAGTGGATTCCTTCACGTTCTGAAGATTGTCTCAAAAGAGAATCTTGTAGGGCAATATAACTCGAGTATACTTGCTGAACCTCAATTATATTTTCGAAAACTAAGTAGAAAATTCTGGATATCATTGGAACACGTCAAGGAATGTTGTATTCTCCATTTGGATTGAAAAAATACCAATTATACTTTTTGGTCCAAGTTATACGATTTGGCCAAAATTAGATTTAAGGCTACCTTATTGTTTTACGATCATTGGCCAACCAAACGGACCCCTCGACCCTTTATTTTAAATAAAATTCAATATTTAATTTTTTTTTAAAACTTTGTTTAATTTAATTATACCTTAAATAGGTAATTCTGTCACACTACCTAACTTTCTGGAATGAAATGAAACATAGTCATACAAATATGTTTTAGAAACTATTAAACATTTAGACATTACTTAGCTTTTAATCATTTTACCTCGTCTTATCAAAGATACTATAAAAATACTTTGTTTACCCATCGCTTGTTCCACTGCACCATTTTGGGCAATGATGACTTCTTCTTTACTGTATGTCTTTCACCTTGTAGATATTCAAAGATCCCTAGCGACCAATTCCATTGATTTCTAAAAGCGTAATGTGGTATAATTGATATTTTGTGAACTTTACAACTACCATGCATATCGCAACGTTTACATTTATTTAGGTTGATGCTAGTCTTGCAAATTCATCTACGAAAACAAGTGTCGCAATTAACTCGTGAAATGTAAAAAAAAATTAAATGGGTGTATATTTTTACTACTAATAGTGATTTCAACAATCAAATCTTACAGGTGGCTTTATAATACGACCACTTCTAGTCACTTTGATGGTTTTAGTTTCAGAAGTGTCTTCATTATTTTTTATATTATTATACGATAATGTAAACAAAAATGTGCCTATTTTTGTTTACATTATCGTCTTTGCTTAGGTTGACACAATTCTCTTTATAATATTAGTATAGGTACCTTGATTATAAATCACTCTGAAACCTGACTAGGTTTCAGAGATTCTAGAAAAAACTCATACTACATGCGTTCATATCGTCGTTCACGCAAAACAGGTTACACATGGATAATAGGACAGAAGCATCTAGGAGGTATGATATTTAGAGGTGTGATATTTACGGAAACAGTTCTCCACTCACAGTGGCCCGTCGCATGTCGCGCATTTATAAGGAGAAGTCTGTTGTGGGTGGTTCTCTGAGTTTATGTTAGTTATCATCCGAGTCGTCATCATACATATTAAATTGACTCATTTTTGCTGCGTATTGTGTTGCAAAATAGTCATCATAATCATCAACATCGTCTGGTATATCTGTGGTGACACAGTTTAAGACATAGTACGCGTACAAAACGCGTTTCGCATATTCAGCGTTTTGAGGACTGAACCTCAGTCACACCTCAATCCTCGCCCCCGTTTAACTTGTCCTGTCATATGGACAAGCCGCGAATCAATTATAAAACGTTTTATTTCCAAATTAATTAATTAGAATTGTGTAACAGTAATAAATTGTGTAACAATAATAGTAACGTGTACCAGTGACAATATAATAACATTTAAGTGATAAACTTCGTTTCAATAAAGGACATCATCCAAGTTGGACCAAAACCCCAAAATGTCGGCCAGAAAAAAAAACGGTTTAGTTGTTATTTATTATAATTAAAATATATTTTGACCGTTTTGAATAACAGTAATATTATCAGTGAATTAGTTTTATTCCGTGGGGAGCTAACGTAAAGACAAAGCAAAGAATAAGTACCGCACCCCCTCGCCTTCGTTTCTACTTACCCCGTTATTCGCCCGGCCCAGCCAGGTAGACGGCCGGGCCCCGTGCACGTGTCAATCATGGTAGACGGTAATTATTAGATATGTAAGTAGGTGCGGTTTCGAAGTAGGTGTTGTTAAGCGCGGGTGCATACAGACGACCTAGTACGAGTTTTGGTGTGTAAAACGTCTGACTGGTAGGTACATACATTATTTATTGAATATTTCCCATTCTTATTATTTATATCTTCTAAACCTACAGCTGACGCACTGATTTGCGGATCATATCTGGCATAGCACATGTACCATAATATGCACATGGTATGAGAGCAACACCCAATCGTCCTACTTCCAATATTACAGGTGCAATAATAGTGGGCACGACGTCCGTTGGTAGATCTATCTACTGCTATGTAAACAATTATTTATTTGCTTGTATGTGTCGGGATTGTATTCGGCCCCTCACTACCCATAAATCGTCGCCTTCCAGCTCCAACATGTGAGGTATTGCTCTGTTGTTGTGAACATTTCTTAAAAGGCGAAAATCCCTTTTGAAGCGGCCATTCACCACTTCCACAACCCAACGGCAAATCGTAACTAATCGGGACTTAATTGCTTGATCAGTGCTCAGCTGTGTTTCTCCAGGAAGCTTAGATTCTGGCATTTTTGCAACATATCCGTACTCCTCGAGGATCGGAACGGCATCTCTGAAGCCACGGTCCAAAAAGAATGTCTCCATTCCCGAAAAACCAATGGAATACTCCGTCGCCGTGGTTAGTCTCATTTTCGATAACATCTTGCATAATCTGAGTATCCGAAGTAGTTGCTGCGTATGGATCGGCTACTTCCATTATGTGCCTGTCGCAGCAAAAATATAAAAATGGCTTTAGAAGATTTCTAAACTTGTGGCTGCTATATGTTTTTCGTTGAAAAAAGTAGTTCGAGCTTTTTTGTATGTACACGTATGTCCCATCGACGTTGGAGTTTGGACTCCTCTAGACGGGACAGGGCTTTGCGAGTCATCATTATGCGATATTAGTATAAGGATATTGCAGTGGTAGAACAATAATTGAGCGACTGACTAAGGAAATGCAAACACAGAAATTGAGGTTATAAGTTTGGAATTTTGTACTTACGTGATACTATGATACTTAGATAGGTGGGAAATTGTATTCCAGCGTCTCCTATTCACATGAGTGGGTTACAAACACTTCCAAACCGAGAAAACAATGATCACATTCAAACTTTTTAACCGAAAATGCACCGGGTTTTATTTGGCCAAATCACTGTAACAATACGGAATTCACTAATAACAATCAATTGTACACGTATACTGTGTTTTTTTAATGCGATGAAAAAGAGCTACGTAAATACTCCTAAAAACTATTAAAATATTAATTCAAGAACGGAGTAATTTGAATCAGCTGTTTATCGTAGGGTTGCCACGTAGTTCGGTCGTACCACGTAGTTTAAAAGCTTGTGTCTAAAACTCTTGCATACTCTCCCACTCACGAGTGTCTTCGCCGAGGCGAAGTTTTAGCGACGTGAGAGCTTTCTTATAGCGCTCAGCTGGCGGGGTGTTCTGCACATCCACAGTGTTATAGAGCTTCACCTCGACAAACAAATCACCCGCGGTGATCTGCGGAGTTCGTCTGCTCTGACCACCAGATATTTTGCTGGTGAAGCTCGAAGTTGTTACCGATGCAGCGTCGTCACCAGCAGATGACGTATTGGCCCTTTCTTCTGATTTTATTATTGTGAAAATGTCCTTGCGTATCTTGGCCCTGAAAAAATAACAAAATAAATATTAACTTTCATGTTTAACAGTTTTTATCAGTTTTCTATCTACCTACCGTAAAATGGGGCTAAGTGGTACATTTTTTGAAGAAAAAATGATTTTGCTCAAATATACTAACAAGTTGTAACACTTGAAAAGTTTTTTTGATAGTAGATATCACCGGAGACTTGGAGCAATATATCTCTATTGTTTAAAGTTAAATAGAAATACTATTTTTAAAGTAATGTTCCAAATATCGCCATTTTGGGGATACTTAAAAATTACATATTTGTCATCGGTTTCTCTCAAATATTTTAGACTGTATCTAATTAGAGAAGGCTATCGATATTTGGAACAGTATAAAAGTATATTTCCTTTCATTTCAATGTATTCTTTTCTGTATAACTCAAATAAAAAACCACGAATCTTAATTGAAAGATTTGGTAAAAATTTGAAAATTCTAACATTTGGGCTAATTGGAACACAAAATAACTTTCTTATAAAATACCCATCGGTGAAATTATGCATTATTTGGAATTTAAGGGCAAGTTATTTTTAAGTTAAAATGATAAGTGTTACTTGTTACCTACTGTAACCTCACAAAATCCCTAATCGGAGGTTGGAATAAAATAGGTAAACAACGTTCTAACTTGTGTTTATTTTCCTAACATTTTCATCAGATTAACAGAATTATACAAATTTAGAGTTAGGTAGGATTTGACAAATTAAAGAACCACTTAAGACTGGAATGATCGGTAATAATTTTAAATTGAAGACCTCCTTCTAAATATGGGCGAACGGAAAAAACTACTGCGAGCGCTTCTCTCTCGGTAGCCGAATAATTTCGTTCAGCCCTATTCAATGACCGACTAGCAAACGCGATGGGGTGTTCTAAACCGTCCTCAAGAACTTGAGTTAAGGTTCCCCCAATCCCGTAGCCAGAAGCATCGCAATGAACAGAAAAAGGCCTAGAAAAATCTGGGCAAGCCAAAATCGGAGCCGACACTAAAGCTGTCAGCTGGTAAACGACTGCTCAGCCTCTTGAGTCCAAAGGAACGGAGGAGCATTCTTCCGAGTGGAAGTGAGTGCATTCAGTGGAGCCGCAATAGAACTGAAGTCCCGTATGAACCGACGATAGTACGACGCGGTTCCCAGGAACATTTTGACTTCTTTCCGGGTAGAAGGCGTTGGGAAGTCGACAATAGCTTGAACCTTATCAGGATCTGTACGAAGCCCTCGTTCGTCAACGACATAACCGAGGTACTTCAACTCCCTACGAAAAAAATGACACTTCGACAAATTAATAGTTAAATTAGCAAAATTTAAGCGTTCCAAAACTCGAGACAGCAACGAAATGTGCTCATCAAAATCGCTACTAACAATAATGATATCGTCTAAATATACGAAAACCCTATCAGCAAACTCGGGACCGAACAACTTATCCATGAGTCTCTGCTGCGTAGCGGGCGCTGACGTTAAACCGAAACACATTACCTTAAACTGAAACAGACCACGCCCAGGTACGGTAAATGCAGTCTTCTCGCGCGAAGAAGGATCCAATGGAATCTGCCAAAAAGAGCTCTTGAGATCGATAGAACTCAAGAACTTTGCGTCCCTAAGTTGATCAAGGATTCGAGAAATATAAGGTAGGGGATACGCATCATGCTTGCTCACAGAGTTCAACTTGCGACTGTCGATACAAAAGCGGAGCTCACCGTTTGACTTGGGAGTGAACAGGGTAGGGTTGTTCCAAGCGCTACTACTAGGCTCGACTACCTACGACGTCCTGTTCAAGCATCTCTTCCAACTGCCTGTTCAACTCCTTTATCCTTTCGGGAGACATCGGTTAATAACGCTGTTTGATCGGCGGGCAATCGCCAGTATCAATGGTTTGAGTAAGAAGAGACGTACGACCCAAACCTTTCTTTTTAAAAGATATAGACTCAAATCGTTCTACCATCTTCTCTGCAATAAGACGTTGATCAGTAGGTAACTGATCAAACGGTTGTAAGAAACGAATTTCAGATACGACATTAGTATCCAAAACATTAATAAAAAAATCTTTATTATTAAAAATTCTTGGAGCAAGATCAAACGCTCTCCAAAAATCTACACCTAAAACAAGGGATGGGGATATGTTTGGCACCACATACAGTTTAATAATACGGGTAAGATTATCAAATGTGATTGGCATCATAAAAAAACCTACAACTGGAGCACGGGAATTCGTCGCAGAAACAATGTGGGTAAGATCATCACTGCGATGAAGGGTAGCTCCCGCCTTCAATAACAAATTACATGCATCGGTTCCCAGAATGGATATGGTAGCACCAGAATCCAATAGATCACGCAAAGTGTGGTTAAGAACCTCAACACGAAGAAACGGACGATTATCATGAGAATTACGAACCGTCGAGACACTTTCATACGAAGAAAAGAAAAATTGTAATTGTTTTAAATAATTTTGCCAATCGGCTTTATCAAAATTAGCAGAATTATCTCGAGGGTTCGGATCAATTAGTTTTTTGTAATTTTAGGTTTTGCTTGAGGTGAAATCGGTGAGGGAGGTTTACAAACTGGACACTTAAACACTGTAAAACCTTGCTTACCGCAACGGAAACAAACAATGGCGGTGGACGTACATTCGGAGAGGTTATGAGAATCAACACGGCAACGAGCACAAAACTTAACTTCAGCGGAAGCCACGGCATGGACCTTGGGCTTAGCAGATTTGCACGATAAATCAGGTGCTAAGCATCCATTGGATGGTTTAGGGGGCTCGACAAAAGTCTGCGCACGGTTTTTCCCACACTCCAACATCCTACACAACTCCTTTAGTTGTTTAAGCGACGTGATAACGGTAGTACACAGCGGGACAGAGTACTCAGGTCTAATATTTTGGAAAACGATGTCAAACTTTTCCTTCTCCGACACTTCATATGAAAGGCGGCTAAAATAATTCAGCATAACGGCAACGTAAGCAACAATGTTCTCGTTAGGACCCTGCGTACGCGAACGAATTTCTTGCATGAGACGGTGGTCAAAGTCATAAGGTAGGTATTCGTCCAGTAGGTCTACCATGAGTTGTCACAGTTAGATCGCCTGACGTTACTACAGTAGTTACGTAAATACGCAGATCGTATAGTAAGCCTGTTTAGCGGTACCATGAGTTGTGTTGGTGTTTAGTTCTTACGTTACAGTTAATACTACACCTCCTGTAGTTTAGGTTCATAAAATCAATTACTCATCTCACCAGATAAAGATGATTATTTCAGCTTTGTTTACCTTTGTTTAATTATATCCCTTTCCTGACGAGTTGATGGAAACTTAATAAACATGTTCACAACAATAGGATGGTTTAGGGCTGCAGTTACTTCTTCAATATATGAGCTCATCGCTTCTTGAGAAAAATGGTTAGCCTCTCCAACAACACTTTGATAATCACCGTGAGCGTAGAATAATAGAGCACATAACACCTGCAAAGAATACTTAGATAAGCTTACCTACTTAGTTGTTTCAATGGGTTGCAAAACAGTTCAAACCTAAATAAAACTAACGACTAACCTTTGATTCTAATGAGACTCTCTGTGTAGATTTTAATTCCGTATGTTGCCGCAATAAATCACACAAATCCTTAAAAGCTTCTTTAGTTAATCTATAAAGTTTCACAAACTTGGTGTCACTAATATTTTGAAGTGGTTTGCCAAGTAGAACACGCATCTCACTTTGAAACTTTCTTTGTTTACGTCGTTCATCTTCTGCTGCGGCAGTAGCTATCATTTCCGAAACAAACCGTGCTCTATTAAACATTTTACTTTTTAAATTGCAAAATCTTTCAAAAACTTTATATTTCACGAAGAAAAATGTCGGTGAGTGCCGTAACTACAATAGTAATAGTACGTTACTATGACATCTGTCAAAATTGTAACTCATGGTACCAAATTGTAAGCAAATGAAGCCCAAACTACAGTCGCTGTAGTATAGTTTACTACACTGTGACGTAGGATAGTTAACTACGCAACTCATACTGCGCATTTTAGTACCCAACTATCCGCTAGAGGCGCTGTACAAGTTTTCATACATTTTTTTAACTACAGTCGCTAGCGAGTATAGATTGTAAAAACTCATGGTAGACCTACAGTAAGCTTTGCTTGAGCTCCGACCAACTGGTCACTTCAGAGCGTATGCTACGGTACCAACACAATACATCTCCTTCAAACAATTCCGCCGCAGACGTTAACAACAGCTGTTCAGATATGCCACGTGAGGTACACAACTCATCCAACCGTTGTAAGAAAACACGTATACATGATGAACCATTGTATTTTAGATTTAATGACGAAACCATCTGATACCTTTTGATTGGGGTCGCAGAAGCGGGAGAAACAGTTGGGGTTGAGTCTTCGTAGACATCGGTACTGGTTTTAAATACCGCAAACATATCGTCAAGTTTTCGTAAAATTTTGTTTAAACTACTCGTCAACTCTGAATGAGTGGACAGATCGGCTTCCGTTACAGGTTTTAAACGCGTAAGGCGGTGGAACAAGTGATGCGCTAGCGCTTGAATGCGAGTTAAGTTTTTTAGATTTGGCCTAACCGAAGCTTTCGAAAGTTCTGAAAGCTCCGTAAGCTTTTGTTCAAGTATTAATAACTCTTCAGACACCTTCCCTTCAAACGAAACGATTGAGTCTGAGGGCACTTCCTTTGCTAAAGTTCTTATTTGAAGTCTTAAAGCAGAAACATCGGCGGCTGGCACAGCATCCCTAATTCGGACCTCGTGAATCAGCTCATCCTTATGTAACGCTTGAAACGCAATTGGGTATTCCTCCATGATGGATGGAAACGCAAAAAAAAAAAAAAATTTTTTGTTGAAAAGGAACTTTTGTGGCCAAAAAAAACTTTGTGTGTATTTTGTGTTAAAAAGTTGTGAGTTGTGTAGTGTTATTTTAAAAGTTGTTTAGGTATCTTTGAATAAACTATGTCACCAATTTTGCAAATCACCTCAAGTTTACAAAAGATAAAATGTTTTGTAAACAATTTCTTAAAATAAAATAATCGTCCAATTATAAAAATAAACTGCAATTGCACACATGTAACACGGTAAAGTAAGGTAGGAACGTCTTATTCAAATAGTAATATTTATGTAAAACACACAATAGGGGAGACTGGGGACACTTGATCCCCATTTTGGTTTTTGATCCATATTTAAGTCTGAGATAATGTTTTTCAGAATATTTTTTGCTGACAACCAAGAAAAAATATTCACCTAACTTTGGGTATTAACAGATTATGGAATTAATTAATAATTCTTTGTTTATTTTTAGTTTTCCCAGGACACTACTCAAGAATCAAGTGTCCCCTATGCTGGGAGACTTGATCCTTGTATGGGGTAGACTTGATTATGGGGGAACAAGTGTACCTACACCATTATAAAAAAATAATAAAAAAGCATATTACAATATAAAAAATTGTTTATTTTACCATTACACATCAAAATTCAACATTAACAAAGTTTGTTTTAATATAGTAGGTATCTACGTGGCAACTTAACTATTTATTTACTTAACAATCAGCCTCTGAAAATTATCTTTAAATTTAGATACATAAATATCTCTACTATTTTTATATTCATCACAATAATTGCAAATTATAAAGCCTTTTAAGAATTAAATCAGCCTCTTAAAAGTATCTTTAGTCTCTTAGAGACTAGAGATAAATAAACATTTAGCAAATTAACATGTCTTAACAATAAACATTTAGCATATTTTTGGTAACAAAGGTAATCAACTTATCTTTACATTTATCTTAATATCTAATAGAAAACCGTAGGTAAAGACTCTAAACAACAAAATCGTATAAAAAATAATAGTAAGTAGGTATAAGAACTTATTTCAGTCTTTGCAACAAGAGCCAATTTAATTTTTTATATTAAATTTCCTTAAAGATTTCTTAAAAGTAAATGAGATCACTCGTTTGCTATTTGCCTTGAATTCTGGCGGTCTTATTTGTTTCACGACTTGGTACCTAGCTATCTCTGAAATATCATTATTTACAGGCCATCTAAATTTGTTATCATCGATCTTTTTGGCAAATTTAACAATATAACCAGTGTCTGTCAGAGATTGAATCTGACCCACATATCGATGTATTAAACTTTTATAGAGATCAAGTTTACGACTACCCAATCATTAGTTTCAGGCGGCATGGAGTTTTGATTTTCAGATTCACAAGATTCACAAGATGAACTGAAATGGTCTTCATCTTCAGATACATCGTATGTAGACTCCGGCGATGGTGGTATTTCATATTCCTCCTCATCTGAAGATGATTCAAACGCCTTTAAATTGCGTTTCACTTTAGTAGTTTTTTCTTTGTTGAATGTCTTCTGTGGTTTTTTCTTCTTTCTCAGCAATATTTCTTCCTCTATTTGATTTTTTTCTGGAGTATCTGTCAGTATTTTTGTCGATCCCTCTTTCGTCCTTTCTGTGTAGGCTTCCGATACGCAGCTTTTGGGAACGGTTGTATTTGCTCTGGGGTTTTAAAGTTGTGCAGATTTTTCTTAGATGTCGACAGCTCCGATGAAACATTCATCTCAATATCTGCTTCTGGACTACGAGGAACATACGAGTATCTCTGGGTCTTTACAGGGGTTACTTCAAGTGCAACTCTCAAAGGTTCTATAGAGTTACTGAGATCTTCTAGTAGAGATGGTGATGATGGTCCAGGTATTATTTCGATGTTATCTAGTGCAGTAAATGTCGAAGGTTGTGGTGAACTGGATGTTAGATTCATACCTAGTGCAGCAGATGTCGAAGGTTGTGGTGAACTGGATGTTAGATTCATACCTAGTGCAGCAGATGTCGAAGGTTGTGGTGAACTGGATGTAAGATTCATATCTAGTGCAGCAGATGTCGAAGGTTGTGGTGAACAAGAAGAAAGAACTTCGTGTCCCAAAGCCGACATCGAGGGCGGTGGTGATTTTGATGCCAGAACCGCACTGCCACGCTCGCTTTCATTCATTAAATGTACTGCACTCTCTAAATTTGCTTCAGGTTCATCTGTGAAAGGTCTGTCCGTCACATAAGAGGAGAGAAACTGATCATCACCAAATATCTCATTATTAAATGGGAAGATTCCTGTCATTCGAAATCCGCTTTGAATATTTTGAGGTGTGAATGCCCTTGGAAAAGCATGCCCGAGCAACTCCGATATGTCATATATTGTAATAACTTTACCAGGATTCTGGAGCATCCAGTTGTCGCAAGCATTGTTGTAATAGGCCTTGAGTGGTCCATATACAGTCCTGTCTAAGGGTTGTGTCTTATGCGAGGTCCCCACACCTCGCATAAGACACAACCCTTAGACACCAAAAAGTTTTGCGGTTCCTCTGATAGTTTTCCCTTTCAAAATCTCTTTAACCGCTAATTCGAGTTTTTCTTTGTATATGGGTACGCGTTTTTTAGCGCCCTGTTTAGGCTTGTACGTTCTTGGCATATTCACATACCACCAACACCACACCAACTAAACCAAAAACTGATATGAATACTGAGTTATCTCTGGCCAAATAGGGGGAGACACTTGATCCCATGATCAAATCTACCCGAGCTCGCGGTGATCAAGTGTCCCCGGAACAGTTTTTTTTCAAAAATTAAATTTTCGTAAATGAAATAAAGCGGTAATTAGAAATAAAACCCATCAACACAAACATTAACTAACCACTTTTGTATTCTTTAGAATTCAATTAGTAGTTTATTATCAATAATAACTGTCAATAATGATTTAAATACTTACAGAAAGATATTTTCACCGGCCGAAAACAAAATGACACCACTGCTCTGAAGTTATCGCTTTTGAACTGTCAAAATGACGTCCAGTCATAGACAGTGACAGAATGTAACAGTGTTGCCAGTATTCCGAGTAAAAATAACGTGTGGTTACAGATTTATTGACAACTGATCAAGCCTCCCTGGGGATCAAGTGTCCTCAGTCTCCTCAGACCCCTGGGGATCATTCGGGTAAAAAAATGCACGTTGCCCCACACGTTGGGTGTCACTGTAACCTGACAAAATCCCTAATGGAAGGTTGGAATTAAAAAAGGTAAACAACGTTCTAACTTGTGTTTATTTTCCTAAGATTTTCATCAGATTAACAGAATTATACAAATTTAGAGTTAAGTTAAAAAAAAGAATTAAGCGCTATCCACACATTTCCGGGTCAGGGCTATCCGTGTTCCGAGTAGATCGTTTCAGTGTTCCCGTCAGGGACGTGCCATCCGTCACCCGTGGTCACACATATCAGGGAAATCGGTATCAGTGTAATCTGTTTCGTTAGCTAATACGCACACAACACGATGTCTTTGTTTAACCAAGAAGAGTTGGCAATGATTGCAATAGCGCTAGATGAAGAAGAAGCAGATGACCAAGAACACTATCAGCAGGAAATAAAACGTATTTGGGTATGTGAGCTATGGGAAGATAGAGAAACTGCAGGAGAATTTCACACATTATGCCAGAAACTCACGCGACACCCTAAATATTATTATGATTACTTCAAAATGTCAGAATCTACTTTTCACCTGCTACTACAAAAGCTACAAGATGCTTTGAGAAAAAAAAACACTTACTGGAGACAATCTATATCGCCAATGGAAAGACTTGCTGTTACGTTAAGGTAAGAGTAAAAATAAAATAATTAATTTTATTTTTTAAGTATTTATTTTTAGTTACTGATGAAAGGGGTTTTACACATCAAATTATTTTTAAAAATTATATGTAATTACTTAATTAGACTTGAAATTCCGAAATGTACTGTGATAAGGTGGAGTCATCTTTATGTACATTTTGATTATTTGTAGGATTCAGAATACTCTTGGATAAAGTTTCAGGCTCTGCTGATTTTCCTTGCATACTCGTTGGAGCACTTGTAGATGTATATGGACTTGGTTGTGTAATTTCTGGTAATTCTTCATGCACTTGTAAATTACATCCTGTTCCGGCAGATGGGGTACTTGTCTCATAAATTATTTGTACATCATTTTCAACATTTTGTACTTCCATATGTCGCTCAAACATGATCATTTCATATTTTTGTACAATACTAAATATGTCAGTCTTCGCTAAGTTTTGGTAATACGGTGTAAGATTTTTAAGAGTGGGAGCAATGCCATGCAGAAACTTGTCAATAGGATGTTCCTCTGTACTGTAATTTTGATTTTTCTTTAATACATACTCCAGCAAAGTAGCAGCAGCAGACTTAGGTTTGTCACTTGTTTCCTGAGAAGATGCAAGAGAACTTGAAGATGCTGCTAGTGAAAGTGATCCTGTTCGATGGGATGAATGAACTGGCGATGGAGTAGATATTACCACTTCTTCGTCCGCCAAAGCTGATGGAGACGGTGCAGAGTGTGGAGAACCACTGTTTAAAACCGTATCTAAAGTACTATCTTCACTTTCAGCACTTATATTGCTAATTGTTTCTCTTTCTTGAAAATATGGCCGAAGAAATGACAACTCCTCATGGTATTTATAACGTTTTTGTGATTCACGTCCTTGGCCACTTCTCGTTGCTGTATTTATGGATTTACGGTAATGATCCCGAATATTATTCCACCGCGATTTGCACACCGATCCTGGAAAGATAATAAAACAGTTAATTTAACATTTTTGTTTGTTACAGGTTCCTGACAACAGGAGATTCATTTAAAACAATAGCGTTCAGCTATCGAATGGGGTTTAGTACTGTGCAGGAAATTGTAACGAAAACTTGTAAATGTATAGTTGACACAATGATGAGTTAAATGCTACCTAGGCCAACAAATGAGATGTGGAAATCAATAGCGGACGACTTCAATACAAATTGGAATTTTCCTAATTGCATCGGAGCTCTTGATGGAAAACATTTTAACATCCAGTCACCGCCTAACAGTGGGTCACTATACTTCAACTACAAAAAAACATTCTCAGTTGTGCTTATGGCGTTAGTTGATGCCAATTATAAATTTACAATTGTCAATGTTGGTTCTTATGGAAAGAATAGTGATGGAGGAATTTTTGCGAACTCTAATCTAGGAAAAGAACTTCAAAGAGACAACTTGTCTTTGCCTGGAGCTTCGTATCTACCAGGCAGTTCAACAACAGCTCCATATGTTCTTGTAGGAGATGAAGCTTTCCCTCTCAAAACTTATTTAATGCGACCATATCCAGGGACCAATTTGAGCACCGATAAGCGAATTTTCAACTATCGTTTATCTCGTGCAAGGAGGGTAGTAGAAAACACATTTGGACAGTTGACATCAAAATTCCGAATTTATAATAGACGCATTCAAGCTTTACCAAAAAATGTTGATAATATAATACTTTCTACTTGTATTCTTCATAATTTTATAAAAAAATATGACAAACAAACAAATTTGTTTGCAGAAGTTGCAAGCACAAACGAAACTCTTGGAGCATACGACGATTTACCAGCTGTCGGTTTAAATGCTTCAAGAGAGGCTTTTCTTGTACGGGATACGTTCAAATCTTATTTTATTTCTCCGGCTGGCGCAGTGCCTTGGCAAAACAATAGAATTTAAGTTGTTGTCTCTATAATACCTTACATTTGTAGTTGGTAGGTAACTCCCGCGCAATACTAGGTACTTCTACTATACACATAATAATGTATTAGTGGGTTTATGTATGTACAGTTAATTTTTTAACTATGTACAAACGAAAATGGGGGAAAGTATTCATCAAAATGAACAGCTTCAAATTGGGAAAAAATCAACATTCATCATACACAGTGCTAAATAAAGGATTAAAATGTATGAAACAGCTGTTTTTATTTCGCGATTAGACATGGGCCCCCAAAGTAAAAGTTATTCATTTTGATGAGTACTACCCACCATTTTCGTTCAAACCATCCTGTATTTAATATATTCATAAACGGCCTGTATATCAGCAATAAAGATTAAATAAACAATAAGAACCTACATTAATGTCTACAGAACACAAAACATAATATAATAAAATGTTTAAAACCTACCTTCACACTTTAATTCTTTTCCTATATTATCCCATATGATATTTTTCTTCTTAGAATTCAAATAATGTGGATTACGAAGATCGTAAAGTATAGCATTCTGCCGTACAAGTTCTATCAACCTTTCTGTATTCATGTTGCACTTGCAGATAAATCATTAACTTTAACAAAAATCGGATAGCACTGTCAGAGCGTCCGTGCGACCGAGCGTGCTCCGGGACACTGACGCCTGACACGGAGCTGTGTGAACCAGTTCATACAATTTGTACGTAACCGATTTTTTCCCCGTCCCTGACGGAACACGGCAGGGACGATTTCCCGGAAATGTGTGGATAGCGCTTTAGTGCGACGGCTTAACTAGTCTTAAGAGATGGGTATAGTGAGGTCTCGAGATGAAATGCAAATTAGATTAAATAAATTAAAGTTGAAGTCAACGGTGTGTTTTATGTAGGTAATGTATATGTGGGCGCCAACCGTAGGCGTAGCTACGGTAATAATAAGAGTTTAAATCTTCCCTACCTAACAATGGAGATGTCACCGACACAGGACACAGAAGCGCCTGTCCACCGACTACAAAAGCAGCCTGGGCGTCGTCGGTGAACAACTATCTAAGTTTACCGGCCAAGAGCCACCACCGTCCGTGGTAACAGAACAGAGGTTTGAAGTATGTGTCCAGGCTTGAAATGCTCGCTCCAAACGTTCCGGCTGGACCGTGAGCAGAGCCGCCCGGTTGCAGTAGTAAAGGGTGAAAATTGTGAAAACTAATCCACGTAGAATGGGTAGGTAAAATTCTAGTAGAAGGTAAGATCCAGTAGTATGTAGGAAAACAAAATCCAGTATGTAGGAAAACAAAGTCCAGTATGTAGGAAGGCAAAATCCAGTATGTAGTAAGGCAAAATCCCCCTGCAATTGAGAGAGAATACTCCAATTACAGACTAATATTGAAAATGTATTATAACCGTTCCTAAAGACGGGGTAAAAAATATGTTTTATGAAGAAAAATAAAGTTTCACTGAACGGTTTAGGCTGGTACTTCTCCTCTAGGTAAAGTACATTTATGGGGAACTTTTGGATGTGGAGTTATAAAGATTTAAAAAGAAAATTGACTAAATTAGAAGAATTTTCAAATCAATTATTTTTATATTTTGTAAAAAAGTTGGGTTATCTGATGCTGTTAGCAAAATGCATACCTGGGGTTTAGTCCAGAGGGCTTGATAAGTATTTAGAAGCCGCGTGTTCCACGACATGCGACACCGCGTGGCGTGGGTAAGGGGCACCGGGTTATTATGCCAACCTGAGGAATTTCACTTAATCAAGACACTGCGCGAGAGCAACAATAAAATCTGCCGAACTTTTCACAATGAACTTACCACAATTGAATTAAATAAGCACCAGCTATGGACAGCAGCTTCCCAGGTAAAAGAAAAATGGGCTTTTTGCTTTGACAAAATCAATAAGTCCATTCTTCAATGCAATAGTGTGGCCCGCTGCAGCGACAAAACTCCAAATTCAGCGGAAAATATGCCACTTTTTGGCAACACTAGCAAAAAAAACTGTATCGAATTAAAGAACAATATGGACTGAAAGGATGCCTGAATTTAGTCAAAAATGATAGCTAAACCATTCAGTTCTATTAATATGAAATAGCTCGGTGTCCTCTATAAAGAAAATCGAGACAAAATAGCAAAATTTAGGGTGGCCGAGTTGGCAACCGCTTCAGAAACGATACGTTCCGAATTACACTAATTATGCCACAGACTATAAATGTGCGACAAATGAAATAAAAAAAATTAGTAATTTAATCGTAACACTACCTTCAATAATTACTTATTTAAAAACAAACAATTATTTATAAGTATCAAACTATTTTTTTTATTTAAAATATGTATCATAATAAACATTAACAATCAAAATAGGAACTCAGTTCTCTAAAAATACCTAATAAGTGGCTAGCTAATCCTAATTCTATAAGGATAATAACAATCAAAACAGAAAATCAGTTCTGAGACGTAAATTGCCATGAAATCTTTATACTTATTACCTACGTACCATACAACTTATAATTAGAAAAATCTAATAAAATCTGTGAAAAAAGAAATTCACTTTGTTCTATCTAATCAATCAAAATAGGTACCTACCTATAACAACGATCTTATTATTAATCAGTTCTGACTGCTCAAATCACAGCAATCTTAATAGGTATCAATTAAGTACAATCCAAATAGAAAATCAGTTCTGAGACGTAAATTGCCATGAAATCTTTATACTTATTACCTACCTACTATACAACTTATAACAGGAAAATCTAATAAAATCTGTCAAAAAAAATTGCACTTTGTTCTGTCTAATCAATCAAAATGCCTATACCTAACAACGATCTTATTATTTATCAGTTCTGACTGCTCAAATCACAGCAATATTAATATCAAATAAGTACAACCAAAATAGAAAATCAGTTCTGACACGAAAATGGCCATGAAATCTTTATTTACTTATTACCTACTTACATAATACCTACATCAGGAAAATCTTTAAAAATCTGTCAAAAAAGAAATTCACTTTGTTCCATCTAATCAATCAAAATACCTACCTATCACAATGATCTTATTATTAATCAGTTATAACTGCTCAAATCACAGCAATCTTAATATCAATTAAGTACAATCAAAATAGGGACCAAAACTACAGCCTAACTAGTCTCCTAAGAGTAAAAACCCAAAATGCTTCAAAAATAAACTAGATTACTTTCGTCTATAGGTAATAGCTCATTTGGGTCTTCGGGATTTTCAATCAAGCTAATTTTTTTCACGATAGACATTTCAGGAACTAAGTCACGGTCGATTTTCTTCGTTCTGCGAAAGACCAGTTGTAGCTTTTTAAGCGTTTTGTAAAATCTTACCGTGTAAGTGTAATTTTCCTTGTCTTGGTGGTTAATGGTTTCAATAAAACCAGCATAGTAAGACCATCTTTTTCTATTATAATAGCGCACCAAGACATTATTATTCAACGAATAATAAGGTTCAGCATTTTGCTGATATCCGGATTTTTCATTGTCCAGTATTAATTCTTCTATGTTTGGTTGATTTTGGTCATTTTCGTCATGGTGCGTGATGGAAAAAATCAGTTTATCGTGGTGAACATCTCTTTCTTGTTTCTCTGTAGACTCTCTTGTGCTTAATTGATCATGATCACTGTTTTCTATGAAATTACAGAAATCAATAATGTCTGAATCACTGTGCATACTCATTTTATCAGAATCTGAAATACTGGTGTCAGAATCAAAAGAATCTCTTTTTCTCCATTTGTTTTCTATAAATTTGGCGATAGTAGTGTCAGAATTGAGAATTTGCGAATCTAGATTTATTGCGTTCGATGTTTTTAAATTTATTTTGGATTTCTTTCCGACTTCCTTGGCTTTGGCTTTATTCAATTCTGTTTTTTTTTTGTAGTTTTCTTCTGTTTTATTGAACTGCCGACTATTACGCCTGGTGCTATTTCCTCTTCAGAAATACTAATTTGTATATTTTCTATTGTTAGTTCTTTGTCACTTTCATTTATCTTGTTTCGTTGACTCTTTTTTCCGACTCCCTTGCCCTTGCCCTTAGTCAATTTAGGGTTTTTTTCTGTTTCCGATGCTTTTTCCTTTTCAGAATGGTCACTTAGAACAAATGTCGTGTCAGAGTTATTACCACTCAACCTATTTTCAAAAAAGCTGTTTTTTTTGCACATCCCTGAAGGACCCGGAGTCGGCGAGATTTTGACATGATCTTCAACGTCAAAAGTCATATTATCATTTTCATCTTCCATTACTCTGGTGGCGTCAGAATCGCTGCTACTTATATCTTCATCAGAAAAACTTGGTGCGAAATTGACTGAAGATCTTCTTTGTTTCTTTTTTCCAGAGACTTTCTTTAGTTTTTTTCTTTCTTTTTATATTCTTAGATTTTTTGGTTGCCCGTACTTCATTCTGCACCAAGTCTGCGGCTGAGATACTCTTACCAGGTGGAACATTGCATTTTTTCTTTCGTCGGCTTTCTCCGAGGACTACAGAAGGGCTCCTTAGGTCATGTAACATTTCGCTTATAGCCGAAGTTGAAGCAATGTTTAGCTGTTCATGGGTAATCATCATCTGCGGGGGTAGGCGTGACTTTGGACAATCGGGGTTAACAGGGTATAAACCATATTTTTTTTGATTCTACTTCTTATTCAATCAGAAGGTTTTTCAGTTTGTTTAACAGTGTGGGGAATGAACTTTTTACCAATGTTTTATGCTTTCGTCCTTCTGCAAGTTTCCATTCAGTTAGTACGCTTCGCCAATACTTCTTTAGAGGAGCAAAATATGCCACATCTAACGGCTGGAGCAGATGTGTTGTTTTTGGTGGTAAGCACACAAAAGCAATATTTAGCTCTTTGCATTTATTTATCACAGCTTCCGAAAAATGGGATGATAAATTATCCCCGACTAAAACTTTTTTGCCAGGTTTTTTCTGTGCGTAAGGTACTATCACGGTGTTAAACCAATCTTCAAAACAAACTGAATCAAACCAACCACTTTTTGATCGGTTGTATCTTGTACCTGCAAGTCCACCGTCCAGCCATTGATCCCAGAGCTGATCTGCTTTATAAACCACATATATCGGCAATGATTGCCCATCTGCTGTGCCAGTAAACATAGAGAAATGGCAGATTTGGAACTGTTGCAAACCTTTTCTGCATATTTAGCACCCCTCTTGTAAATATATTTCTTACCGCCAGGGTCGTCAGTGAGATTTGTTTCATCATAAATAATGATGCAATCTGGAGTCACACCTTCTATGGAATCCACATAATTTGTGAAGAAGTTATCAATTACTTCCGGTGTAATTTTGGCTCGATCGGTGGATATATTTGAAGCTTTGTGCTTCGTTATTTCAGATTTGTGCCTTTCTATGAAGTAACGCGCCCAGTCGGGTACTGGCATGTTATTTTTAAGTCCAAATACTCTTTTGCCTATTTTTTCTAAGTATTTTTGGGCATAGACTCTTAAATCATTATGATCAAAGGGAAATCCCCATTCACTTACAGCTATAATATTTTGGATGAAGCACTTTTCCTCTTCGGCAGAAAACAATGTGGGGTCCAGGCTTTTCCTGTGTGCAATTTATGTGTCTGTACTTTCTCGACAACGTGCTCTTCGGTACATTGTAGGTTTTAGCAGCAACAGTTAATTACTCGTGGTCTAGCACTGTCAAAGAACGAAACGGTCTCAAATTTGGGAAGATCAAGGGATGGGAACTCATAACCGCCTTCCACCGCTGTTAAACTAGCCATAGCATCCTCAGGGAGCAGATGAGGCATTAATACGAAACTGGCCACACTTCCCCAACAATTAGCTGGAAGAATGATACGAGTCAAGCTCTTCAAGACTTGGGTTGAGCTTGTTGAGGATGATCCATTTCTACGGCCATGACGGAAGACCAGCGTTAGTAGCTTACTAGTTACTAATTTCATGCTGAGTCATGGTCCGGTTTGCAACACTAGGCTTCATTGCACCTGCCTTTGTGTTATAGTTTATTGTAAGTGTTTGCAAATAAATTTATTTTCTTTCTTTCTTTCTTTTCTTTTTACATGACACGGTCATGTCCAAATCCACTATGTGTCACCAACCATGTGTTACTTGTCATTGGTGTCACGAATACTTGCCTGATATCTTCAGGTGGAATCTGTTTCATTTGACAAACATCCTTAGTAGCTGATCCTCCTAGTAAGACATGGGCTCCACAATCCATCATGGGATCGGTATTCTACACGAAAGGTAACTTGCACACACTAAATGGGAAAGCTAAACATCGCTGATAATCCCCTTCAGTCATTGATAACCATCGTGACGCACCGTGGTCCACTATATAAGTACCAGGATTGATTCGAGCCTTCACCCAAGCCCCGTTGATGAAGATAGGGTGTGGGATTATATTGTAGACCTTGTAACTTACAGGCTTCTTAATGATTGGTAGTGTTAATGTCATGTATATTTTCCCATTAGTAATAGCCGTTCTCACAGGTAAATGTTTTAGCATGTCGTCGAAGAGAATTGATGGTGGTAGGACTAATGTTGTTGGTAGTTCCTTCTCAATCTTCTCAAGCATATTAATCAACGTGTTTGTAGAAATTAATTGCAGTGGTACATTCCCACTAACCATGGCATCAACAACATAGTCATAAAACTCACGAGATGATAGTAATGCCTCCACAATGGAAGCTCTCGCATTGCAATCGATAAGGGCAATTAGAGTTTTGACCAATCCTTTGGTGTATGTAATCTCATTTGATTCAGAACTCAACTTGTTGGCTATAGCAACATTGTTCAGGTTAATGTTGGTAATGGTCTCTGTTAGTAATTTCGACATCTGTGTTAGTGTGGTAGATACACCCCTCAGGCTTTCTGTCGTGACTTTCGATATCGACTGAATTTTGTCCGCTAGAACTCTAACAAAATTATCCGTTATGTTAGTTCGTTTCTCGAGTTTCTCGATAACCCTCATGATTTCTCTAACTTGTTCATCAGTGGCTACACCTGCTAACCAGTGATAAAAATCACCAATGAAGTCAAGGGAGCGACGCCTACGCCTAAGTGCCCCTCTTGTGCTTATCACATTCCTAGAGCCGATGTGTCTTCCTCTAATATTATTAGAGGTTTGGATATCAATAGTTGGTATTTCAGGATCGGAATCAGTATGAGGAGTTAGTTTGCCCACATACTTATTTCCATCGTTATCATACATTTCCATTTTCAGGTTCGGAATCACATCTCCCCGGGGTTTTTCTTGGTGAATCCGTGCAGAATTGTACTGATTTTGGGTTACAGGGCTTTAACCCTGCCCGATAGGTGAGTTTATTTTGTAATCGAATTCTCTCTTGAGCGCGAAAAGATTCAATAAAAACATCATTGATATCTTGATCATTAGAGATTCCGTGCATATATCGTGCATCTAAGGCTGATACACCGGGCATATTGAAGACTTGGCCTACATGAGCACCGTAAAAATTGTTTTTTGTCATACTTCCCCGAGCCACGACATCTGAACTGACCATCGTATCCTCTTGCCTCTCATTAACATTGGTGATGTCCCTCCGCTTTCTAGACCCTGAGGTCCCCCTCTTTGCATCTATTTCTTGAGCACACAGGGATTTCTTAAACCACCCCCATAGGAATTCATAAAACCACTTTTGGAGTACCAACCTGGTGGTTTTTTAGATTTATCTGGTTTAGAACCTAGCAAAACATAGTAAATTGTAGTATTTATTTCAGCTAATTAGAGCAAAATCACCGATTAGTTGATCATTGATTTGACAAGAGCTTGACCAACGAAAAACGCCTAATTAGCGTTCGAGAAACCCCTTCATGTTTGACTATAGGAATTTGACAGGCTAGTCAACTAATCTCTGTTCAAAATTAAAGTACGTAATCAACGTTCGTGCAACCCAAATGGCATTTGATTAGAGATTTGACCATTGAGTAGTTAATTATGAAGATGATCTGCGTTCGAGAAACTGGCTGCTAGCCTAGGTAGGACTTAAATATGGATCTGAAATTAAATAAAAAACTTTTGATTTTTAGGTAAATTTTATTTTTGTTCATGTTTTTTATTATAAGAGTCCTATTACATTCCAATAAATGCCCATCTTTGACGGCTTTATTCAGAGAAGCTGAAACACTTCGACAATTTTGACTTACTGTATGGTGGAGAATAAACTAAAACTACTAAAAACCATAAAACTACTAAAAAACGTTCTGAATTAGCTGTAGATTTCTCCTAACTACACTAATATTATTATGAAAAAGGTATACCAGAACAAAACTTAAGTTCATAAGAAATGAAATGTAATACTTTTCTTTTAAATAATGAGTTATAAACGTATTTACGATTGCACAAAATGCTACTAAGAGCGATGCATCGGCCGCATTAAACTAACTTCTTAAATTTCAAGTTATATTCTTGAAAAGATCATATAAATAATATTATTATTTACAAATATAAATTTTCAATTCATTTGCTGTGCTTTTTTAATAAAGTCGGCGGATGATTCCTCAGCTTTTGCGAAAGACATATTTATATGATGGCATTCATTTCTTATCAAAAGATGACTCAGACGAACGAGCAACATATGGAGAAGACTATCTTTGTGGTCATTACAGATCTATACCAAATTGTCACATTTTGTCAGCACCATAGTAACGGCGGCTTGCTGAGAAATATGTTTTTCATGAAGAATCGGCTTAACTTGAGCTTCAAAGTACGATGTAACTGTGTCAACTAACTTACATAAGTTTATTGTAGGATATGTAAGACTTTTTTTATCTTGCCACCATTCACGAAGTTTTATGTAGCTGTACACTTCTGTCTCACATAGTTCTGGATCTTCTATTTTCAAACTGAATTTACATTTTTCACATTGCCACCGGATCTTTTTAAGCACCACTGAGGCCAAATATCCCGCAACATACACCGTGGGCTGCTTTTCAAATGTTGCAAACAAACTGTTTTCAGTCTGCATAAAATCTTCATCATCGTCAGGAAATTCGAAAGCGTCAGGTAAATGCAGACTAGCATCAGTATTTTCAAGTAGGTGCAGAACAGGCGCTTCAGCATATTGGAGTAATTCTGAATTAGGAAATAGAGCCCTTTCTTCTAAATGTTTTTCGGTTGGATTTTCATAATCTTGATTTTTAATACTTTGAAAGAAATCTTCGAAATCCACAATTGCTTCATTCTCATCCTCTTCACAATTGGCTCCCCTACCAACTGGCGTACTTAATTTCGTTATAATATTTGATTTTAAGGCAGATGTGAAGTGGTGGCATGTTGGATTATGGTTTGTTGGGCAATGTTGACGTATCATTCCAAATAGATTTTCTAAGCTATCTTGATTGAGCTGACGAAGATTTAGGTACTTGAACCCTTTCGATTCAACATACTTCCACATGTCTTCTAATGAGGACAGTGATGTCACATACCCCTGCACGCATCTGACGTTTTTTAGCCTCAAAAAGCTATCAGATTTCTGAAAATACATTGCACTCATTTTTTTTTATATTGTTTCCACAACTCTATGTGATTAGTTTTTTTTCGAAACATTTTGTCTTTTGTGTTTGTCTTTTAAGTTCTAAGATAGCAGCAACGGTATTGCTAAGCACTTGAGCTGCTAGCTTAACTTTCATTTTCGATCTGTATGTAGGATTCACGTGTAGAGATGTTAATTTTTTGAAGTGTAGAGTGCTTTTATTTTTCACCGCTACATCTTGTATATGAGACCATTTTCCTTTTTTGCCATCTATTACTATTTCTCCACCACTATGAAAATTGTTTCTAAGCGATTTGAAGAGATGAGGTACGTGAAACATTATATATACTTTTATACTATCCAAATAGGAAATAATTTGACGTAGTTGGGGTGCCACTCCACTCCTTAAGTAAATTTAAACTTCCGATATTGGTGGGCCCTTGGTCACATACTGTGGTAACCACAGTGTAACCAATATCAGTAATAGCTTTGATAGCCTGTTTAATTAGAACTGCGAGACTTTGCGATGGTATAGTTCCTTTTACAAAGTAGTATGCTATAGGTTGCTTTAGTTTTGTATCATGAATACTAAAGCGTGATTGGCTACTTCTGATGACCTGTTCTGGGTTTCACCTAAATCTACATATCCCTCTACTTTGTCTGTTCTGGAATTCTAGATTAAACGTTTCTTCAAAGCTATTTCATCAAAAAGTAAAGCACACAACCCATCTTATTCATTTAACTTTTCAGCTTTCTTTTTTAGGTGGTCCATAATAGTTTGGCTGCTATTAAATGCTGTAAATGTCTATAAGTGCGAGGAGATTTCTTATATACACTCGAGAGCAATGATTCCGGGTCACTTAAAGAATGTTAAAAATCTCGGAAACTAAAAATGATAGGTTAATGCAATAAATTGTATTTAATAGACAATGTAATACTCCTTAAATGAAGGTATTAAAACTTCTTAGTTATTGTAAAGTTATATCTTAAAAAAATCAAATTTGAAAAAGGGCCACTTTCGAAGATGGAACTACGAAATTACAGCATTTGGTTTTGCTTTTGTTTGTAATCTGTCATTTATGTGGGTATATAAACCATGTTGATAGTGCTCTATATTCATTATTCAAGCTGAAATTATGTCGCTTACGCCTGAAGAATGCACCAGAATACTTACAATGCTGGAAACCGGCCGGAGTCAGCGCGATACAGCCAGGACTGTCGGTGTGTCGCTGTCAACAGTACAAAGAGTTCTCCGACGTTACGAAGAAACTGGTTCTAACCTACGCAGACCAGGAACGGGCAGAACCAGGTGTACCACAGCACGAGAAGACCGATACTTGGTGAACACCATGCTTCGAAATCGCTTTCTCACAGGAACTGAACTCACAAATCAGTTTCGACGCCTCGGAGGAAGTAACCCAAGTGCATGGACAGTAAGACGTCGGCTTGCTGAATCTAACTTAAAACCCCTTAGACCTGCAAACGGCCCTAAACTGGAGCGTGGGCATCGTATTTCAAGACTAAGATATGCCCAGAGCCACGTAAATTGGAGTATTGAAGATTGATCAAAAGTTATGTTCTCCGACGAATCAAAATTTATGCTCTACAAGCACGATGGAAGACACAGAGTGTATCGAAGACCAGGGGAAAGATTCAAGCAAGCATGCATCGAAGAAAAAGTAGCCTACGGTGGTGGGTCTGTACTTGTGTGGGCCGGAATTTCTTCTGAAAGTCGCACAGAGCTGGTGATCATAGAAAACGGCTCTTTAACTAGCGTAAGATATGTGGAAGAAATCCTCAATGATCATGTTGGTCCATTTATGGTCAATTTAGGTGAGGATGCTATATTTATGCATGACAATGCCCGACCTCATACAGGTAGGATTGTGAATGACTACCTTCAAGAGATGAACATTACTCGTATGGAGTGGCCAGCGCGCAGCCCGGATATCAACCCGATCGAGCATGCTTGGGACGAGCTAGGCAGATGCGTAAAACAACGAAACCCTCCCCCAATCACGCTTCGTGAGCTCAAAATTGCTCTCACAGAGGAATGGGAGAATATTCCCCAAAATCGTATAAGGAACTTGGTGTACAGCATGCCAAACCGCGTAAACGCAGTAATGGAAGCACGAGGAGGCAATACGAAGTATTAAAATTCAAGTCAAATCGTAATAAAGTTCAAAAATTTCATGTTTCCTATTTTTGTTTTAAGGAGAGATCAGCAGTTTTTTTCTTTATGTAATTTTGTGTTAATAAAATGTATGGTGACTCATATTTTTTTACTTTCATTTAAGGAGTATTACATTGTCTATTAAATACAATTTATTGCATTAACCTATCATTTTTAGTTTCCGAGATTTTTAACATTCTTTAAGTGACCCGGAATCATTGCTCTCGAGTGTATATAGCAATAGCCAAAGCTTTTTCTAACGAAGTCCACCGTTTTCCTTGAGGTTTTCTTCCTTGGTTGCGTAAATATGCTTTTATCAGAGTTTTCAGTGCTAATGACTTAATACGTGGCATTATATTCCCTTCTCGCAATACATTTATTTTGTCTTTGTAAAAATGTATTTCTTTTATCAATTTCTTTTTTCGAGGACTAACTTCCAAATCTGAAATCAAATTATTTATTCTATTAAAGCATGAAATGAAAGGTCATAATTTGTTAATGTACCTATTGTGTAAAAATTTAGTTTCGTGCTTTTAATTCAACTAAACAATTTTATTACTAAAATTTTGACATGGTTAATCCAGCCCTGATAGTATTGGTATGAAGCCAGCCAGCTCCTGTAATAAATATAATAGTTATAGGTATTTACCTGAACCAGCTGTAACTTTTTTTTTTGTTGATGGGCTTTCTCCTTCTTTGTACAATAATCATGGTCCAGTAACTGCGACTGGCCCGAACTACATGGTTCTGTAAATAATAACGAAATACTTGTAGGAACCTACGGTAGTAATTTCGAAGTGTGAAGTGGTTGAAATTAATATGTTGTATGGCTTTTTTTTTATTTGTTTTGCAATAAATTATCCATATTTATTTTTATTAATGATATTATTATAAACTGTGCCTACTTACCAGGGCTGGGTGTTCGTTTTCTTTTTTGAGGTCGAGTTATTTCTTTATCACTCGACTCTAGCGATAAACTTTGTCCCGGAATAAATAATTCTGTAAATAATAAAAGTAGGAATATAAATCAACAATCAAACTCCTAAAAAATATTACGATTCTTATAATAAATATTATCAGGGGCAAATATAATATGCAAAATAAGGGGTATTTTTTTTATCTATTTACTATTATTACCTGATGGTTTCATTGTGGTAGTACCCAAGTTACTAGACCGAGGGATTGCTTCTGTCTGGGATACTGAGGCTTCTATTGTAACGTTATCGCAGGAATGAATACGACACGGAAATTCCAGTAAGAGTTCATCAGGAAGTGGAGCTTTTAAATTTTTTGACGGTATGGCCGATTTTTTTTAGGCGATTTTTTTTTCTATTAAAGCATCTGTTGTCAAAATGGGTACCACATACATATTTTAATGTATGTAGTTTTTCTATAGGAACATAAATCAGATCCTCATTTCCGACAACCTTAACCCACTCCTTGCATCTGAAAATATTTTTGGTCCTGAATTAACATTATGTAAAAAATAAGTAGGTGACCAGTTTTTGGCTGCAGTAGCAAATTGGCCACGGCTCAGCATAATACCGACTGTTGTAAACAGAAGCCGCTGTTATACTGCCTAGAGCAGGACAAGAACAATCACAGGACCCTGCGATTGCAAACTATAAACAGATAGTGTCTGTGCAAAAAGAGAACCGTTGTGGCGTAATGGTGAACATTAAGATTTTAAAATTAAGACATAACAGCACCCGAATACTGATGAAAATGTTATCGATAGTTACAGTACATCACTAGTACCTACACAATACACTAATTTGAAAATCAAGAGATTAATTTTGTTTGTTCGTGGCCAGTTATAACTAAAATACCAAATTTAATGCTTACCGAGCCTCATCCAAAGGAAATTTGGCCATAAATTTCCTTTTTTGGAAACTTTTACGACTCGCTCGATCACCACATATTTCACATTTTATAAACCGTCTTTTTGGTGACATTGTCGTAGAATGATGTTCACATATAATATCCGATCACTTGACACTAATCTAAGGAAAACTTTAACGATAAATCGATATAATATCTGCAAGAAATTTACAAAAACAAAGTCGTACAAAATACACCAAGGCACACGAGAAGTAAACAAAAAATATGGCTGTCAGTAGTGAAAGAAAGAGAAAGCGCATTGAATGAGTGTGATGGCAATGTCCGCCATTATTTGCCACGCAAACTCCATACAAAAGTTTTTTGTTCTAAGTTGCGTTAGCCTGCCAACCTTATGAAATTATGAGAGGCATACGTTATGCAAATACTGTCAACATAACCTTAAAAATAGGGATGTGCTAATGGTATGTTACATATAAAAATGATTATGTTGTGTGTTTATTTATGATTAGTGATTAGCATTATAATAAGACTCCAGGTACAATCATTTTTTGAATATTTGTTTAATTTCTTTTTGTTTAATTTTAAGATGCGATGTCTTATGTTCGAAAGTATGGCCGTCCAGACCTATTCATTACATTCACCTGTAACCCACAATGAACAAAATCAATTTATTATACTTTTGCCTTTTTGTTATTTTATTAACATTTTTATGAAGATAATGAAGGCGTACATCAGCGTAGTATTTGATAACAGATTTTATCAATAGAACTTTATGGTTCCAAGTTGCCGGTTGCTCCAGAGAATGGTCATTTAAATTATTAAAAACATTCGATTCAATAAACAATTTCAATATTTTAGTTTGAAAAACTTTATACTCATTTTCATTACGTATATAATGATTGCCATTTAGTTTTTTGTGAAGTTTCAAAAGTGATTCAGTTTTGATACATATATCATATGCATCCTGTGTGGGAAAAAGCAAACCACCTAAGTTTCTCAAATTAATTAATCTGTGAAAGGTTAATCGTCGATCAGATATTAACGCACTGCAACATGTATGACATTGCATTTTTTTTTACAATTTTTTTAACAACCCACCCTGAAATGTATCCGACAATTTGCTTTGACAAATCGCTTATACCATTTTCTTCATCTAAAACATTTAAGTGACTTTATATAACCTTCTGCCTTGTCAAGAAAATTGAATGTTTCAGTTTCATTTTTTTCACCAAGCGATCTTTTAAATCCTTGTTTATAGGTTGTTGAGTTAAAGACATCAAACAAATCGTTGAAAGTTTTAAGAAATTCTACAGTTGGTTCTACATGGCTGAACTTATGTCCAGTAACCATCTCTGAGCATAAGGTCAGTGCTTTCGCTACGCTTCTACTTAGTAATTGGCTTGCTAGGTTGACTTTCATTATTTGGTTCCTGAAAGCAATATGACGTACAGTCAATTTGTTTGCGAACTTGAAGCCTTCTGTTTCTTGAAGTTTCTGCAATTTAACCAAGTACAACCATGCAACGCGTCCAGCTTCACTAAACAAAAGTTTTTTTGAGTCGAATGTATTCCTCACTAACTTGAGCATATGGCATGCATAAAAAAAACAGCAACTCGTTTGGTATTGCACGAGGGATGAGGGAAAGTGGTTTGTAAGCTGTTGATGTTCTCAAAATTGCAACCTAGAATTTAGGCTGTTGCTACATTGGCTGCACAACCGTCAAACGTCAATGCAATGACATCGACACCAACATCGTAACATTTAGTAATACACATTTGTATTAAGCTTGCACGTTGTTCAGCACGTAGGCCGTTTATGAAAAAGTAACCTAATGGAATTTTCCAGTTTTCAGTGCTTGAAACTAGCATGAAAACGTAAGCCTGAGTCGCAACTTCATCTTTTGGTCCCAAGCCTTCATCTACAAGTCCCATCGTCTTCCAACCATTCCAGGTTGTCTTTTGACGTATTGCCATTTCGTCAACGACCAATGTCGCTGTAATGTTTTCGTTTTAGATTTTTGATGAAGTTTTTCAAATGCCTGTTGAGTGAATCCAGGAGAGACATCACTTTTCTCGTACCACTTGGAAATAGTACGCGGATGCGGCAACATATTGTTGAATTTGCCTCTAACGTACTTGTAGGCAGCCGGAGAATAGTAATGCAACGTTGCGTAAAATTTTCTTAGAGTTGGCGGAATTCTTTTCCTTTTTTTGGCGATTGCAAATAAAAAGTCATTGTTTGCCTCCGCAGCTTTCCCTTCTAATTAATTTAAATCTTCTTTATAGACATAGACATAGACATATTTATTTCTGCGTTAGCAAACAATACAATACAATACAACATACAGAAAATTAAAAACTAATAACAAAATATACAAGCAGGTAGAGTAAAAAAAAATATAACACTAAAAAACAACACAGAGAAATCGAACCTACCCTAGATATTTATAATTTTTAAAAGAAAACAAAAAAAGAGAGCGATGTACGTATGCAATGTGTGCTACTGCAGCAAATTGGCTTCAGGCTCAGCATTATGCTTCACCACCTAATGGTAGCTCAGCGCTGTTATTCTGCCGAAACCGTTTGATTAGGCCAATTGGCCCTGCGAGAACGTAATTAATAAATAATAATATAAGAAAGGTTTGAAAGATATTATAGATGGGTGGTGTGTGTTTGTGTAAGAGTGCGTGGGGATAGTTTTGGTTTCTTCTGATTCACACAAGTCTCTTAAGAGTCAGGGTATCACAGGAGAAACCAAAGTGTTTATTGTAATATTATGTGTATGTAGATAAGCTTAGTTGAGTGTGAATGTTTAATAATTTATGATTTACAAGTGAATGGTGTGCCAGAAAATATTTATGTGTTGTGTACCTAATAGTGAAAGAGGGAATGAAGAATGACGAATGAGGGTGTGTTTTGTATGTATAATGTATGTAATAAATAGTGTATGTGTGTGTGGAGGGTTCTCCTGGTACGCCAGTCTCTTAAGAGTCTGGTTATAGAGGAGAACCCTCCAGTGTATGGGAGGATGTGTAGGGTGTGGTTTTGTGATTGAGTGTGGATGAAAGTATATAATGGTGTGTGTTTGCGATTAACAAGTAAACGGCCCACTGTAGCTGTTTGTACCAGACAACCCAGATTGCTGTCTTTCAAATATACACTTTTTGTAATGCTTTTTAAAGGAAAATATCGCATTATGCTACTAGATTTTATGGATTTTCGGAATATACCCATTTTCGCAATTACCCCAATGCACCTTACTTGTTTCTTTTTTTCAGGTTCATATTCTCTCTTTTGCATTTTTCTCTTTTGCTTTTTTCAATGTGTAATTGTTTCTTTAGGCGAATTTTTCTCGTTGTATCGAAAACGGAATCTGTATCCGACACATTTATATCGCATAGGGGTGAACTAGGTCTATATTGATCAGCAGGTAAACATATTGATGGTTCCGTTGTTGGCCGAAAAGCTGGTATGGCATCAGGTTTTAATTTACGAAGACCCAGTGGTGTCACATACAAATGATTTGCCGCGAAATGTGCTGAGCAAACTTTGCTGAATTTTGTAGGTGGCCACTCTTCATCTCTTTTGTCTACACTTCGACTGTGGAACCACACGGCGCAGTCTCACTGCGGTAAGGGCCTATCTAACGATTTAAATCTATGTTTTCAACGGTGTTTTCTTATTACCAAATTCTAACCTCTAAAAAAATCAGAAAGAGAAGAGCAAAAATAACCAAAACACTATCAGATACATACAATACACTACCTACATTCTGATATTAGGACAACTGACATACAGAAAATGAAAACACAATCAACGTACCGTGTATTGTTTTTCAAAAAATACCGTTTTAATATTTTTCGACGAAACGCGCGTGCGCTTGGTCACAGGCGGACCGGGTGACTGCCGCGGGAGGCGCATGGCGGGGGGCATGTTCCCGTGCAGTCGCGCCGAATTAGGTTTGGGAATTTGAACTTTAATGAAGGGTGACTGCTTTAGGCTCGGTGCCCGCTTTAGGCCCCCCTCCCTACCATCCGTTTGTTCCAATATACTGTCCACATAATCTTTCACTATATACTGCGCAGAAACCGTAATGTCACTTTCACTATTTGCATTTTCACTGATGTCTATAATTTTTATTTGGATTAATCTTCTGCCTCTTCCTGGTTGACGGCTGACCACAAATGATGAGCGTTGCCTTTCAGCAACGCTTGTTCCTGGTATCACAGCTTGATTTTCTTTTTGGTTTCCTCTTCGAACATTTAGGTTTTTGCTGTAAATATACTAGAGGAATATCCTCTTCTCTCAGTTCTTCCGGTGGTTGAGCGCAATGGAACAGAAGATCTTGGGTATTTATTCCAAATATATCTTCTTGGGTCTCATCGCTTCTAGTTCCAAAGTCATCCATTCTCTGAAAAATAAAAAATGAAAGTTTGGTATAGAAAAGAAAAAAACGAGTTGCCTCTGAAATGATAAACCAAAAATTCATCAGCACTGTAAAGTTTAAAACTTACCAATAAAATTGATGATCCAAGTACGGATTGAAAGCTAATGTGCGGTCACAAGCGCGGACAGCGAATGAATAAATTAATCACTAAAAATTTTTGCAAAGCCTGCAAAATGATGAGTGCACACGATGCATGCTTATTTCTCTTTCTAAGGAATTTGAACTACTTGTATCGTTTCAATAAGTTTTGCATTTATAACACAACTATGTTGTAAAACCTACCTAAATATGCTTCAGTAAAATAAGTATGTAATAGGTTTTATAAAATAAACTACTGGATTAAGCTGAAAAGTAATTTATTTATTTAAAGCTATAGGTAGGTTAGTAGGATTTACATTGCACTATTAACCATAGTTATTTAGGCTTAAAAAACTAGTTTTGATATTGAAAATTGAACCGTATAAGCAGATACCTACTTAACTAATAATAAACAAAGTTTACATAAAGATAATTATTATTATGTTAGTACATTGTTGTATATCTACTATATTTTTTAACATGTCCCCAAGCTCTGGTTGATTTTTTATCTTTTGAAATCAACCTTTTATCATCGTTACTAGAGAGTACAATTTTGTTTACAGAACGCGTAAAGATGTCGTGCTTAATACTTTTAAATAGCACATTCTTCTTACGCAAAATATTGCCTGTCAGCAATGTAGTTTTATAATCCGCGATGTCAAGATTTTGCACTACACATTATTTTATTCCCTTAGCTTTTTTGATTTCAGTTTCTGAATTTTTGATGCAGTACAGATTAGAGCAAACTCATTAATTATTTTTCCACCCATTTCATCTTTGAAAAGCCCTGGTACTTTTTTTTTATCAATGGCAAATCGTGATAGTTATCAACAGAAAAGTTACTGGTGTCAAAATATTCCAATAGGTTTAGTTTTAAATCTCGGTAAAAGTTTTTAGTTTGAATGTGATAAATAAAACTATCTGTGTCAGTGTAACACATTTGCAAGCGGTCTTCATAGTATGGTTTAAATACGGAATAATGAAAATCATACATATGTGATTTTGATAATTCCAAGACTGTGAAGCCTATGTAGAGAGGTTTATCCAAAACTATTCGATCAGGTTTCAATTGGATTGCAACCAAACTTTCTGTGAAAACAGATGCACTATGAAAATTGGGACTAGCGATTAGTTTTTCTGCATTCTTTCTTTTTTTGGTTCTATTGTTACTTTCGTTCCATTGGTTTACCAGTTCAACTTTAACTTTTTTTCGGTTGTTTTCCAAAGTTTTCCCAAACACGCTGTTATTGAGCAATTTGAAAAAATCTTGTTCAAATATTGACGTTGCTTTTTGACGCAAACTTGTATTGAGATCGATGTACTGTTTTAAGTATGCACTTTGACGAAACGTTATAACGCGATGTATTTTTCTTAAGATCATTCCATGTTTTAAGCATGTTTTTAAATGTACATAATGTATTACGTAGTTGAATTTGTCATATAAATTTGGAATCAGCTTTTCATTTTTCCTACCGGTGGAATATCTTTTTCGGGACAAAATGGTAAGTCATTGTGTTTCCAATGTAATTCTTTAGGGTAAATTAAATCAATTTCAAGGATAAAGCCGTGCTTTGCGTCATTAGAAACATCATTTACATCCAATTGATCGATCTCGTCCTGATCGAGAAATCTAAAGTTAGATAATGGTAATGTTTGACACATACTGTATCCATAGAGATTATTGCAATCGATGTAGACTATATACGATTCTGGCATTAGCGGATTATAATCCAAAATAAAATCGTTGTTCGCTTTGGCATGTCTGTGCGCAGCCATTACAACACCTCCTCGTACACCAGTTTGTAACATATCTACTATCGCAAAGTCATCGATGAGTTCCAACTCGATCCCTGTTTTATAAAACATAGCATCAAACGACAAACTCGGTGCTGTAACATAAAAAGCTGGGTCCAAGTCATAATGATGTTTACAAGTTTTCCTAAAATTTTCAAATACATCTGTTAACAACAACACGTCTGTTTTTAAATACAAATCAGTATATTGCCCCAAATTAAGTATGTTGAACTGAGACCAAACCATTTGTGCATGCTCATAATCTTCATCTGATATGTGATCATTGTTAAGAGAGCTATAAAAGTTGTCTTTGCTGGGTAGGGCTTGCTCATTGTATCGCTCCCAACAGTTTATATATTCATAAGGGTAAACGCCTTTGCGTGTCAGAAGAGCAAACTCAGTTTGTTGCGGATAATAACTTGCAAGGTGATGAAACTCGAGACTTTTCATAGTTTTAGCCAATTTCTCTAAACTAGCCCCAAAAACTTAAATGAATCTACAAATCGTAGCTGAACAAACTCTTCTCTCGATATGGGGATAAACTTTGTAAAGGTGATGTAATTCCTTTGTTTTAGGTATTATTTTTATTGCTCCAGGGGCTTCACCAAGTTTTTTGATGAACAAATGACAATCATATGCCGCCAAATTATGAAAAAAAATTGGTATATGCTTTGGAGTTTTATATTGTAAATTACATAAACTGTGTGCTGCGCCTCGGTACTGACCGCTAAGATGACAGTGATCCCTGACTTTATCACCGAATAGAAAACTCTGACAAATATGACATCGAGTTGCATTCTTAAAATCATTTGCATCGTTCGCATTGAAAATCATGGGAACCTTTCGTGACAGCACTGTGTGTATGTCTCGCGTATCTTTGTAAAGAGAAGAGACAAAGTTGTCTACACAATCGAGTCCGCGATAAGTCACAAATTTATTGTGTGAAGGATCGATCCCACAAACCACGTTGTATGCAAACGCTACCGGGATATGCCTTTGTGTTGTCTGCGTTTGAGCGCCTGATTTATTTTCACCTACATCTTCTAGCATTGTTTCCCAATCTGCATAAATAACAAATGGGATATCTTGTTTACGATCAAAACTTTTGAATTTAATCACGCTCCCTTTTCCAGGTAAGACGGTAACGATACCGTTACAAGTGTGATTTTCAAGTTCATAATCTGTTTTGAAATACACCAAACAAGTGTCGCAAAAATAGATTCTAGCACTATGTTTCGTTATTTGACTTCTAACCAGTCTCGACAAACTTTTGATGAGACAATAATGAGAGGTTGTATTATTTTCTAACCAAAGTAGATTAATAGTTTTTTTTAGTTTCATGACTTTCCGATTTATATAGCGGACCCACAATGGTTTGGTTATTTTTCAAACCAAAAATTATAAAACTTATATTTGGATTGTTTTCTTCAAATATTTTAACATCGGTAAACGTCACAGGAAATGACATATTTTCAGTGTTAAATACTTCGTGGAAATGTATGTATGATGACTATTTATTAAAACAAACAAATCAAAAGTTAAAAATAATGACAAAATACAAAAAAACTATAACTAAGTTCACGCGTCGCTTACACTCCCCTCCCTAGTGCTGCTACAAGGTACAGCACTCACAAACTATAGGCAAGGCTTTCATTGTGCTCAGCCATTCGATCCATTTTGTAAATATTTGGTCTTTTATTTCGTCGTCCCAGTTGATACGAGATCTCCAGGTATCTTGTTCGTCTACGTATATTGGCATCAGCACACGCAGCATTTCACGTTCAGTAGGTTTCCTTTGTTCAACCATTATTGGCGTGGGAATTCTCTTGAATGACACATCGAATCCCAAGTTGTCATCAGTCGGAAGTTGTCCATTTTTTAATGACACAGAGGTAGATCTTAGGGTTTCTTTAGGTAGATCTTTAAGTACGGTCTGATTGTTAGATGTCCAATTTCTCATTTCGAATCCGCCTTCCTTGTGAATAGAAGTGACGTCATTCACAAGTTGGTTTGCCGTTTGTTCATCTGGTAGCGAGTCAATGTAGTCATCAGCGTAGTGCTGCTTTAGTACAGCTTGCACAGCAGTTGGCATTGTTGACTGGAATCTTTCTGCATTTTTGTTTTTTATGAACTGGGCAATTCGGAACAGTTCGCGCCGAAGATGAGGCTAGTCATGACCCAGGTTTGAACGGGTTTTTTTGGTGATTCCCGCCATAAAAAACGCAGAGCATCTCGATCTTCATCTCGTATTTTGATTCTCAAAAACATATCTTTTATGTCACCGGTCACTGCAACTCGGTTTTCTCGAAATCTTAGCATTATACCATACAGTGAGGTTAGTACTGCCCTCTTTAGGAGAAAAAGCACAATTGCTGAAACCTAAGTTTCGAGAAAAATTGAAAAAACTTTGCGCTTTTGTTTAACTGCTTTAGAGATGAGTTACGAAGCTGAATCTTTTATTATCGTATGTATTATTGATATAGAAATTTTAGTGTATAATAATTGTATGTTTATAATTAATATTAAAATTAATAATTAGAAAAAACCATTCCTGCCTCCTATTTAATACCCTTTTTTAGTAAAGGTAGGAAGAAAAAAAGCACAACTACACACATGTGTTTTTTTATTGTTCTATGAAGTCATTTTAAGAAGCAAAATAAACACAATTACGTAGTTGTGCTTTATTCTTTATTATGTTCGATGTAACTTAAGTAAATAATAAAACAAAAACAACATAAGTATTTTTAAAAGTATTTATTTAAATCAAATCGCACAAAGGGCATCTATTTGTTTGCACTACTATATTTTAAGGTTTTATGTAGAGCAGATTTGCCAACAATTTAAAAAAGGTTTAATCAACTTTGCATGAAATTTTACATAATATTTAGGTTTATAATTGTTTTTTACGTAGTATTCGTACGCACACTCAAGTGTCATAATCATTGATAAGATCAGCAACCCCGTCATTAACAGGAAGATCTTCCCAAAATTTTAGCCTATTTGGTGGCATCAGTTTTCCTAGACGTGGAATAATGTCATGTTTCCTTTTGTAAACTTTACTTGGACCATATCGCTTAGATAAGGGCGTGGTCTGGCTAAGCTGATTTTCCAGGAAGCCGCACAGTCTTCAAATGTGAAAAAATCACTGACTTTCATTTCATGAATTTTTACTTTGCCACTGTTTGCTTTTTCTACTGCGGTTTTGAAATCTCTGAAGTCGTATAACTTTACCATTCTTTTCATCGAAAGTTCCACTTGATGATGAAAGCTGTCCGCAGACATGTACGTGTGCCCAAGTTCGAAATAATTTAAAGTAATGGTTTCAGTACATAGCTCTCCTGAGTTAATCAAATAGTTGAGGTATGAGAAGAGGCACCAATTTTTATTTTGTCCAGAGCAATTATCAAGCCACAATGTGACATTTTTTACGTCTCTAACTTCCATGAAAAACATTCTGAATGAACTCACAATGTCTTCTTTTTTTCGACCTGAAACTGCCTCGTGCCATAAAACCAGTGTTGCCAGTGGCAGATAGTCAGATATAACATGAGACAGCTCAAAAAGTAACATTTTCCCGAGAAAAGTTACATTACTTTATATTATATTGAAAACATAAGTATACTTTATTACACAAAAACTAAAATAAGTTGTCTGTCCTGTCCCATTTGTACAACTTCGAAAAAATCGTAATAATTGTTTATCGAATAATCGACTGGCGATGCTGAAAAAGGAAAAACATAATGATGTGTGTCTATTTAATATACCAACCAATTTATTAATATCTTTCAATATTGCAACTTACTTTGTCATCAATGAATATGAAAATAACGCCATTATAATAGAGATATAATGGAGACAGGACAGCTAATTTGAACTGGTAGAACCTGGAAAAAAGCGTTTATATTATCATCGTAGTCATGAAAAATAGTTACTCAAAACGTTTTGAGATTTAAAACACGTTTTGAGTTAAATAATATTGTGCAATTAGTACCTTCACCACTCTTGCTATATGTTATTTTTGCATGCATCATTGCTTTCGAAGGCTCAAATTTTGTGGCGTTTTTAATGTTTGCTTTAGTAGCCATCAAAGAAGAAATGGTTGCAGTATTTAGCCTGTTCCTGTTTTCACATTTAATTAATTTAAGTTGACTGAAAATTCTTTCCACGCTTGCATTCGAAAAAGGCAACACAAGCAAAAGCCCGATAACCTTTTTTAAATTTGGAAATATTAGAGTACCAGTCAGATCCTTCAACTTCAAAATTTTTCTCCAATATTCTTCAACATTTTGAGACAAACCTAATTCATTATGTTCAAGGAATGCATGCTTTTTCCATTCTTTTTGTAGCTCCACATCATTAACATCATCTTTAATGTTTGGGAATCTGATCACCACGCTAGATAAATCTTTTATTTCAAAATTTTGTGCTACGCTCGGTTCAATGACTTCTATAATGCCGTATATTGGGTCAGAAAAATCATATCGTTGCGTTATTTGTTTTATTGATTCTATGTAAAACATTAGACAAGTTCTTTTGAAGTCTGTGATTTCGGTTTTCGGTTCAGGGATTTCTTTTGACAGTTCTTCAATTGATGATTGTGCAGCTACTCCTAAATATATTTTCTCAAGGGGCACAAAAAATCTTGGATTTGCATATTCTATTCGGTAGGCATCGGTAGTCTTACAGTAATTGAATTGCATGTAGTTGCTGGCTATTGTTTTTATTAATTTTTGTGTTTCCGGTTTTAATTGGTGGAGTAATGGTTTTTCAGACTGGAACAGGCGGTTGAAATCGTTGAATAGATCTAGGACGTAAGACATAAATTCTAGGTAAACTTTTGTGAGCTTGTTATCAAGTACGCCAATTATTTCCTCTGTGATTTTACTAGGATCTTCTAAAACTTCGAGTCTAAAGTACTCGGAGAGTACATCATATTGTTCTAATACTCTGTTGACGCAAGCCTGTAGAGATAACCATCTTGTAATCGACGGACTCAGAATTTTATGGATGTCAACATTAAAAAATATTTGTAATTCTTTAAGCTTCTCTTGTCTGAGTGAACTGCGGCTAAAATGTGATCCAACATTTCTTAAAAAATCTTCCACAAATCTCGGAAGCTTGAGACAAGCTTTAGAAGCCACCAGATGAATCATGTGGCAGCTACACTTTACACATACAATGTGTGGTACTTTTTCTTTCAAGTGGCTGAACACGGAATTATGTTGCCCAACCATACTGTTTGTGGTATCAGAAGCAAAGCCAACGAAGTTTTTTAAAGGGATCTGTTTATTTGTAAGCCAATTCAATAATGCATCTGTGAGGTCTTTGGCTTTTCCAGAAATAACTTCATACATGTCAAGGAATTGAGTACGAACCAAGAATTCATCCTCGTCAAAAAATATCACTGCTAGTGCACATTGCTTTTTAACGCTTATATCTGTAGTCTCATCCATGATTACACTAAATGTTGTTTTTTTGAGTTTTGATACAAGTTCTTCTGTCAGTATTGGACCAAGTACAGTTTTAACGATATTCGTTGCTTTTGTTCTTCCTAAATTAACAGATTTGATTATTGCTGAATCAGGAAATGTGTTAGCTAGAAAAGGAATTAAGTCGTCTGACAACAACAGTGGCAAATTATGTTCAGCGAAAAAAGCACATAGTTTAAGTTCAGCTCTTTTCTTTAGCTCTTCTTCTTTTTTCGGTTTTAAGTTAAATGCTTCGTCTATGGATGTTGTTTTACTAATAGCGTTAACGTTTTGTTTATGTTTTGTTGTATTTTGATGCTTTATAAGAGCAGGCCTATGGTTGAGTACGTTACAATTACAAATTGTACAAAAGGCCGTGATTGAGCCGGTTTGTTGCTCCCTTTTTGAGAGCCAATTTTTAAATGCAATGTCTACGAGCCAGTTTTCGTTAAAATTATAAATTTGCTTTTTCCTTTTTTCAGGAGGTACCTCATTGAATGAGCTATCTACATTTTCTCGATCGTCGTTTTTTTCTTTTGAAGTCGAAGCTTTAGCACTCAAAAACCTCTCCATTATCTTCAGATACATGTTTATTTTGTTATCATAGCAAAACATGCAATACATACATTATTCACCACCACACCATACATGAAAAAAGAGCGATATTAGATTAAGCATTAAAAACAAGACAAAAACCATGCATCCGAGAAAAATCGTATGATTCGATCGATACTGTGAGTGCGTACATCACGGCATCACCAACAACTGACGCGAAAATACATTTTTTTCGAAAGAGACATCAACATGAATAAGCTAATAAAAAATATTGAAATCGTTCATTTCGGACAACTATGCAACAACTTTTTGAATGCCAGCACTGGGCACACACATTGGCTGGAATGGAAATCGCGCGCGTCTCGATTCGAAAGGCTAAACGAGTCATAGAGTCCGCACAAGCACTGACTGATTAGAGCATTTATTTTGGTTCATATTCCAACCAGAGACAATAAAAACTTTGACGCGGAACTTCAGTGGTGGTGCGGACTCTAGGGATATTCCCGCGGGCCTATTAGTCTTGTTTAGATAATAAGAACATTGAAATTACAACTTTTGACAACTTTAACTCAACTTTTGAAACAAATATGTAGGTAGCTATTAGGTACCTATTTATTTACCTTTGATTAGCGGAAATCGATTAACAAAATCAAATTCTAGGGCTACGCCAGCCGGTAACCTACTCTGCCAACTCACTCCTAGTCCATTTAAACAAAACTAAAGTTACTAAAACATAACAATGTGCAGTGAACGGCACACAGTATACCTACTATGCTTATTTACTTGTAACATAGATGACAATACAAAAATAAACATATTTCAGTTTCAAACACGACTTGTTGTTGAATTACGGATTCCCTAAATACCTACTCACTTATTAGATTAAAACTGCCTACAATAAATGCAACATTTGCTTACCAAGTAATGTTAGCAATACAAGTCACTGTATAAACGGTTCACAGCAATCACTTCTGAAATAAAATAAATAAAACTATCCAACCAACCCAGCCAAATTTGAATCACAAATTCAAAAGTTCACAACAGTTATCTTGCGAGCACTCTATGCTCGCTCGCAAGTAAGCGGGATGGTAGATTGAAAAATACACGCGAGTGAGTATGCGGTACGACGAAGTGACAGATTTTCGCGCGGACGTCGCATCAGTCAGTCAGTCCACAAAATCAAGTGCGCCAACATGACGAACAAAAACACTCTTGGATGCGTTCCGTTTCACCATATTTTTTTGTGTGCTGTTATATATTTTTCAATTTTATTTATATTGACCTAAAAGTAACACAAAATAACATATTGAGTCGTGTAACATGGAGGTAACATGAGAGGGTCAAAAGTAACGTAAAATGTTACAAAAGTAACATTCTGGCAACGCTGCATAAAACTGCGAATGGAGGATTCTTACTAACTCCAACCGGGACAAAACTTTCGTTAAAGGCAATTATGCGGGGACAAAATATGACTGACTTAATGGATTCCATTCTTGGTAACATAATTACTTTTTGTAAGTCCGCGGAATAACATACTGTCTCATCATCACTCCTGGAGGACGTGTAAGCATTTCGAGCACTTACAGTTTTATCTAAATGTTGGTCATATTCTTTACAAATACTGCATTTGAAAAGTCGTATTGTTTTATAATCCGGGTTATGAATTTTATAGGATTCGCATCGATCACATTCTTCATGCCCGAGTTTGGTAAATGAAATATTTAAGCTTTTGATAGTCTCCCTGTAAATATCATGGGAACAAATTTTACCATTTGTTTTGCAGAATTCGTCATACATATTTTGAGCTGTCATTTCGGAAGGTAAATAGCGTCGTTTGGGTGCATGTTCACGGCGATAATGAGATATGGCCGGATTGTAACTGTTGATATGTTCTACTATTATATTTCGGTTTATTTTCTTTTTTGGATTTTTTCCTCTTTTATCATTAAGAACAGCGTTCTCTTTTAGTTTTAAGGCCATGTTAATTGCAGAATTGTTGTCTTTTTTAAACCCCAAAGTGTTCAAAAAGAATTCCTTGCAAACTGCCTGCACATTTCCTGCTACATGTAATGTAAATTCCAAAGTTTTTTTTCTTTTATAACGCACTGATTCCTGTACTGATGCCTCCTGTTTCCTTCTACGTATCGGTTCTTTAGAGACTATACGTTCAGCGATAAAAACTTTCTGTTCACGCCATGTCAGACTCCAAAAATTTCTGTTTATTTCTTCGCGAATAGGATCTGAAATACTTTCAGCGCAACGTTTCCGACAACGATGCACTCCGGTGTTAATACTTGGTGTTTAATTTTTTTATGTTCTATTTTCTCCTCCGCCCTCTCTTTTGTTGTGGCACTTCGTTTTTTTCTTAGTCTGGGTTTGCCTGCTTTGGTAAGATTTTCTTCGCAATTTGGTATATTTGGCATATTTTGCAATATTGGCGGTGCTGGTTCAAGAGTTGCAAATTAGTGTATGGGCGTAGAAGTCACAAGGACATTTCTAGCAGTCATGTCATCATCATTATCAGAATTCGATGAAAAAATTTCAGGTGGCACATAATTTTTATCTTTAACGGAATCGTCAGAATCATTGAAAAAATCTAGCAAAGGCTGATTATTCAATCCTAATTCTAAATCTTCAAACTCTAATGTTTCTTATGTTTTCATCATTCAAATATAAGTTCATATCAGGATAAACTACCTTCGGCAAACTGGAAGCAACAAGGGACTCGGCTGGTGCTAGTTCATTTGGCTCGATATTTTCTTTACCGTCTTCATTTTTGCCTCTAGCTAATTCAAGTGGTGTTAGCACATTCGGTTCGACATTTTCTGTAACGTCTTTTTTTTCTCCTGTAGCTAATTGAGATCACATACGAAGAAAAAAATCGTTTGTGGTTACTTAAACTGTTTTCTGCCTCTGATGTCAGGGTTATGTTTTTTCTTTCTCTCACAGGTGGTACTTTTGAGAAAAAGTAGTGCACTTGTGCTTGTCTAACTTGGCTTCTATGGGGAATATCGCCAATATTCCTAGACAGAAAAATCACATTTTTTTTGTGAGCCCGGGAATGTATATAACTCAATTTCACAAAATTTGTCATTTATGCTTTTTCTCCTAAGGAGGGCAGAGTAGGTCAGGGCCTTGCAGTAGGTAATCATTCAAACACATACCTTTTCTTTCTCATAGGTGACTTCTCAACTAGAGGTATCTTTTTCGTATTGGCGCTTGACTTCACGTTTTCAGCACAGGGCTCTCTGGCCACTGAATTTGTTTGAGTAGCGTTGGGAGCTATTTCAGGTCTCGAGGAACCTTCTTCACGCATTTCGACTGTGCGTCGACTCATTACTTCTTTCCACTCTCTCTTTCCCATAATGGGTGCGCCTTCACCCTCTTCATCGTATTCAATGAAAACAGGAGGTTTTCCTTTTATAAAGTGGACTTTATCTGTAATCATTAAAGGAGCATCTTCAATTTGGATGCAGCTATCCTTGCTCCCTCGCGTTAATTATAAATTTACTATCTGACTAGATAGTGGTAGACCGTCGGAGGCATCTGGTTTGCTCTCTATGTCTTCTGAGACATTGTATACGGGGTCCGAATTCAAAATGGGCTGAATGAATGGTTCTCTATATGTGTGTTCGAATACTAGTTTAAAGCGGTCCATGAGTTTAAGTCCCTTTTCAATAATGATGAGACCTTGTCCTGATGGTTTTTGATAGGATAAATTGCAACAATTACACTCCATAAAAAACAATATTCATCGTTATTACGAATATTTAAACATGCTTTCTTTCTCTTGATGAATTCTGGAAGTTCAATGTAAGTGGAGCCATGAACTGGTTGATATTTATTTACATTTATCTCAATGTGCATACAATTAAGAAAGGTCCAACCCGAATCTCGCTCTTCAAATTCATCAATTTTGTACGTATTGTGTTTACTATGTTTGAAAATAAGGTCTCAAAATTATAATTTCCATAAATAGGAATGTTTTTAGCACAGAATGACTTCGTTTCTTGTTCGTTATTTTTAAAAAATAAAAACTTTGAGAACAGCTCGAAGTTGACTTTGACACAGATGTGTTTTTTTAAACATTCATCTAAGATTAATTTTATTTTGTTGGCTCTTTAGTAAACTGAGGCCGCTCCAACTTATCCCACTGGGATGAGTTGACTAAATCATTAATTTTATTATTTTTGTTTAGTCAACCGATCCCGCATCAAGAAAAAGATAGAATATTTCGTATTTTTTGAAAAATATGAACACACGTGCACAAAAATGTTGAGGGAAAAATTAAACACAATGGTTTGGTTAAACAGATATATTAAAAAAAACTCAGTCGTTTAATTACTGAATCTAAAAACTAAACAAAAGCACTTCATAAGAAGTATTCAAATTAAATTATTATTCTAACAGTATCGAAAAGTAAATATTAGTTAATAGCCATATAAACATTTAAGTTACTGACAATTTAAAGGTAAACATTAAGAGGAAGTACGACTAATTTTCTAATTACCTTTTCATTGTAATATTTGTTGCGTTAGTAAGTAAAATATCAATAAGTAAAACTTAAAAAGCTACAAATCAGTCTTTTCATGAATATTTGCTTAGGACTAGTCGAAATCACAGGCGTTTGATTAAACATCGATATAGGTAAATTAGGCTCCGTAAAAGCTAAAATTAAAATTACAGTCATTAACAATTTAGATAAATGAAACTAGTTTAATTTAACATTTTTTCCTCATGGAAAAATCTGTTTTTGAGGTACACACTTAAAAATAATTTAAAATCTAAGTTTTTCTAGGCAATGCCCTACCGTGATTTGGCCGTTGAGCGTTTTATTTATTGAAATGTCAATTTTTTTCTTTTTTTCGATAGTTTGAGGTAATCTTTTTGAAATTCTAAGGTCGGTGGGTTTTTTCAACAAGGAAGAAAAGAGATTAATGTCTTTACTTAAGCCCACTAAAAGTTGAGCAATATTTGGTCTATTTTTTATATATTTTTGTATGTGCCCGTTCCACGATTCCACGACATTATTAGTTTTTTGCATTTGTTGGTATGTACACCAAGTGTTTACGAGTGGTGAATCTTCCAGCCAAGTTTTGACGAAGTAGTCATTGAATTGCGTGACACATTTGCTTTCGGGAGCTTCTTCCATGATATAGAGCCATCCGTCATCAATTAACTCTGGTGGAAGGTGAGATAAGGCCGCACAAAGTTTGACATGATCTTTGCCAAGCTGTGTTTTGCATACACCTAGTGTCTTAGCTTTACGCCAGAGACAGCGGCTGAAGTGGAAGTAGCAGCCTGTTATTTTCACATTTGGGAAATGGCTTCGGATTGCTTGTATAGCTGCAACTTCAAAATCAACTGTTATGTCACTTGGATTCCACTGGGGTATTTGACTTCTTATTAGTTGAAATAACAGCTTGTATGTGGTCAATTTTTTGTCAGGTAGCAGGGCATATAAAACTGGAATTATATTTTGGTATTCTTCATTGCTTTCTAGCTCCGCATGAATCGTGTACAGTTGGTAGAATGGCTTTGGGCAAGTTTTGAATGTACCATCCATATAAAAATGTTTACATTTTCCCATGTATTCTTTTAGTTCATCGTCAGCAAATATCAATATACGGTTTTTATGTGCGTAGTCAGCAAATAGTATTTTTTGAAATTTTTGAGGCACTTCAACATCTTTCGCTTTTTTAAAAGTTACTTTGCTTGCTCCTAGAGATTTATTTCTTTTCTTATAGAGTGTTTTCTGTACATTTTTTAAAGCCGGCAACTTCTTTATTATGTTTATACCACGATCTTCAAGGGGAGCCATATTTTCCTCAAATATTTTAGAGATTGGGTCAGATAAATTCTCCTGCACAGTCTTCCCGCACTTATCCATTTGTATTTTTATCTCAACTTCTGCTGTGTCCATAGGTTCATGAGAATGAGTTGTTTCGTGTTTTATTACATTAAAATCCCTGTTGGTTTTTATCGTTGCAAAACATGATTTCATTTTTGCGCACCTCCACAAGATTGCTCCATCAATATTTGTTCTTTTAATAACGTATTCATAGCCATGCCTTATTATCTTTTTGGAACCTCTTTGTGTAGTACTTATATACATAGATGGATTGCCGCGTGAAGTAGAAGGACTATCTTCATACATTTTGATGTTTCTAAGGGAAATAAAGATTATGCATTAAAATGTGTTTAGGTACTCAAAAAATTAAAACATTTGTTGAAAAATACTTTAATTTACAAAAAATACCAAGTAGGTCTAAGTAAACCTGTAAAGTTATATTTTTAGTCCATTAAATGCCTACTTTTGATTTGAATAATGTCGGAATGTTTGCGGTTCTGTGAGCAGGATGTATACAGGGAAAACCAAAGCAAGCTACTAGTTGTATAATAAACATTGAAAAGTATATATCTATATATGTTATAAGTTCTTTAGATGTTGTTGCACTGTAAAGATAAATTTATTTTTAAGAAACAGTTTTTTACAAATACAAATCACTTGTATACATAATTGAGTGATATATGATTTATTACTAACCTGTAAAGAGAAACAACATTAAAAGCTATTGCTTCAAATATTATTTATAATTTGAATGAAAATTATCTCCTTTACCACGTTGACGTTTCATTGTACAAAGTCAGAGATAATTTCTTTATGAATAAATTTCTAGAGATAACATAGCGCAAACCTCGGAGGAAGAATCAAATGCATACTTATTTTGAGGTGCAAACAAAGTGCTGCCACCATAGACAATATTAAATGAAGAGATAAAAGGCTTCATTTACATATAGAAATAGTATTTAGTAAATATGTTGGGTCCAGTTAATGTACGGCATGTTAAAGTACAGCATGATAAAACACACCCCGATATTACGGATCCATTTTTTGAAATTTTGGATTCGTATTATCATGCCGTACATTATTGGGGTGTACTTTATTTGATGTGACATAAATGTACGGCATGATATTTGACGACATGATAACGTACGGCCAATAATACGAAGCCAGTGGCTTCGTATTATTGGCCGTACATTATCATGGTGTACAATAGCATGTTGTACTTTATCTGGGCGTACTTTATTGCCTCCCAAATATGTTTACTCACCTACGGAACTGTTCACCAACACCATCTCATCACATTTCACCTACGGAACTGTTCACTTACAACGCAAATTTAACGCAAAGGGCAATACACGATTAAATGGGAATCGAACAGAAAGATGCACTCAACCCTTCCTATTTCGATCGATAAGATTTTAGTCTGTGATTGGCTGAATGCAGGTATTTGCAGAATCCGGCAAGGTGACCTTCAACTTTACTTTACTCGCAATGCAATTGTGAGTTAGGGGTTGCGTTGTTGTTTTCGTTAATCTAATTTCAAATTAATTTCAAAGACTTTTGCGTGTGTCTATACAAATCATAAAATCTATTAGTGGTATCAGTTTACCAATTCAAAATATGCTTAGGTCGAATGATCCCGTTGGGATGAGTCCGAGCGGCCTCAGTTTACTAAAGAGCCATTTTGTTTTGTATTGAATCCAAGAAAACATCTATGGAATGCTCGTTTGTTTGTTGTGCAGCTATTCTGTAAGATACGATTCGACTCTGAAATGCCGTTGCAACCATTTCAATACCGTCATCGTCAAAATGCGGTTCACTTGTAACGTTTAGTTTATGTGCGTTACTTCGTAAATGACCTACCCAGCGCCTACTGCTAATAGCTGTGTTGCAATCTGTAGAAAATGGCATTTTGTATCGAACTATGTACCTATCTATTTTTATTTTTTAAGCCTAACTATTAATAATGTGCCTAGATAGATTTATCTTGATAATTTGTGTATCACTAAAAGAAATCTTAATTTAAATTGAATCAATACGTACCTAATGCATTATCCTACATAATAAACCCTACCTAAATTTATAAACAAATAAAATATCGTTACTAATCAAGCTGCATACAAAAATAAGATTTATTTAGTTACTTAAAAGTAATCTTATCCGAAAATTTTATAGGGTTACTATTTTTAAAGAGTTTAAAAGCTTGTGTCAGAAACTCTTGCAGACTCTCCCACTCACGAGTGTCATCGCCGAGGCGAAGTTTTAGAGACGTGACAGCTTTTTTATAGCGCTCAGATGGCGGGGTGTTCTGCACATCCACAGTGTTATACAGCTTCACCTCGACGAAGAAATCACCCGCGGTGATCTGCGAAGTTCGTCTGCTCTGACCACCGGATATTTTGCTGGTGAAGCTTGAAGTTGTTACCGATGCAGCGCCGTCACCAGCAGATGATGTATTGGTCCTTTTTTCTGATTTTATTATTGTGAAAATGTCCTTGCGTTTCTTGGCCCTGAAAAAATAAAAAAATAAAAATTAACTTTTATGTTTAACAGTTTTTATCAGTTTTCCATCTACCTATATAAATAACTTTAGAACCTGTCTAAGAAATAATAAAATAATACAGTTGACAAAAATTCACCATTATCATTAGCATAACTGAATGAAGAAGTTTACTTTCGAGCATAGATGAATTGGAATCGCCAAGAGCCCACATTTCTCCATATATCAATAGTCACCGTCTTTTAAACATGAAATCACGCCGCGCTTTTCATTTTGCAACTCTTTTGTTTGGTATAATAAAAAGCCAAGTACCAAAGTACCTGTATGAGAAACTTGACTTCTCTGCCCGTATTGTCCGTTTAGCTACTCGCTTGATTTGTCCGCGCCATCGAACGACCGCATTTCGCGGCAGCTTTCGGTATGCTGCTACGAAATGCTGGAACAATATACCTGCCCCAATTAGAAATAAAGAATCAGTTTATTCATTTAAAAGCTCTCTCAAAAAATACCTGTTAGATTTACAAAATATATCTGCTCAATAAATGGTCGTTCTTCACCTAATGTTAGTTTTAACTTGTTATTTTATAGATTTTGTATTTGGAATGTGTTATTTGTGTTTTCTCTAGTTGTATCTGATTATGTTTTCTGTTTTGTTTTTGTTTAATTTATGTTTTTAAAAAGAGAAGTTATGATTTTGGTTAATGCCAGTATTATGAATTATATATTAGATTAGGCACATAATAGCTATTAGATTAAGTTTCTTGTAAAACGGAGCGCGTGTCGCAGAGGCTGTACGCCACTTCCCTCTAGGCACTCCTGAAAACCAGCGCTAAAGGAGCCACCGTGTACCTTTAGCATTTGCTGAGCGAGTACCCTTTTTACGCATCTTTCTTTATAATTTAATGTTTATTTCATTGTATCTTTGTATGTGCTTTTGCGTAAAATAAATATTTTCTATTTCTATTTCTATAATCGCTTTTCAAAAATGTTCTTAGAATCCGTCAGGTGAGCGTATGTCTGTTTATCTACTACTTACATATCAAAAGTCTTCCATTGATATGAAAATACAAACGTACCTATTATGTTAAGGTACAGTCTCTAACATTAATTTATTTAATGGTTACATACCAAGGAAATTCCGCCTCCTGTGTATTGGAAGTGGTGGGACGCTGAGCCTGGGCAGCCGCGTTACTAATTGAAGCGATCTGCTTTCGCTTAGATGTTGTCGCTCTCGGAGTCGCCTTCGGTTTCTTAGTTGGCGGCTGTGGTGGCGGTACTGGTGCTACGACCGTCACCTCAGAGTCGTCTTCAGAGTCAGACCCGAAAATGTCCTTGCGCTTCTTGGCCCTGAAAAAATAAAAAAATAAAAATTAACATCAACGTAATTTTTTTTTTGTTTAACAGTTTTTCTCTATAAATATTCACAGAGAGCCCATGGTAGGATTAGCTCTCACTGCTGTGAAAAAGCAAACATGAGTTGGTTACATCCAAGAGTCCGAGGTAGGTTTAACTCTTACCAACCATGATGCTAAGCACAGTCAGAAAATTTAAATATTAAACAACGATGTAGTCTTCTTACAGTTGGAGGAATCTTTGAATATTTTTAGAGAGCCCAAGGTAGGATTACCTCTCACTTGTTTATTCATAAATCACCCTTTTCTGCACGATAGACTGCTGTTGAAATTGATCTTGCATTCATACAATCGACTGGTTATGAGAGCCCATGGTAAGATTACCTCTCATAGATTACGATGTATGCTTATCTACCAAACACAATATATGGCTGGAAAACCCATGGGTAAGTATTTTCCTGTGAGCCCGAGGTAGGGTTAACTCACACCACATATTGTGATGTCTAATACATCTTGAAAGTCCAATGTAGGTTTATCTTTCACCATTTGAGATGCGTAACACGTAAAGTTTATGAAAACCATGAATGTTTCTAGAAAGCCAAGTCACTTACCTATTGCATTTTTTTATGTAACGCAAATTAGATGTGTGAACTATAGAGGTAATAATTTTTATAGGCTGAGTCCAAAATGCAATTCATATTTTTTATTATAACCTAGGTACTCACCTGGTTTTCATTAGTTTTTATAATACACTTACACTAATTCAAAATAACGATACTCAGAATTTACTAAATATATCGCACTTGGTATTTACAAAATTACGTAACACTCACTTGTAACAAAATAAGCACGACTTTATTGAAACACTGTGAAACAATCAAGTTTTGACTCGTTCCCACATGTCGCCAGTCACAGGAATTGACATAGATATTAACATATTGACATATTGACATTGACAACTCTGTAAACAAATTATCTACTACCGCATCTGTATCGAACGAGTGCTTTTAATTATTTTGATTATGAAAAATAATTGAAGTATAAATAATGCCGATAATAACAAGGTATCGCACCGGTGCCAAATCGCCCTAGCAGGTCGTTGTAGGTCCAAGTTGTTATGATAATGATTCTATCTCGATGAAAGGAAAATTTTAAATATTTTAGTGGGAGATTCAAAGTAGATACGTTTTTTCAAGATAATAGCTAAGTACCTGGGTTGAATATGGCCAGCCGACTAATATGGCCATATACCTATATCTCTTTATGAAATATAGTTACAAAACCGAACATACTCGTAAATGATCGGCCACGCGGCCCGCGTCACAACGGCCGACACGCCGCGCCGCCCCTCCCGCGCTAACGCCAGTCTCACAGAAGGAGTCAAAGCGGGGAGACGCGTCGCCGTCACAAAATTTTCAAGTAAGTTTTGTCAAATATTTTTCTTTACATCGGGTTTAGGGTGTTTCTTTTATCATATTCTGTAGACCTAGTAATGCTAGACAACATTTCCGTGTGTTTTTCTTCTAATATTTGTTTGGTTTTCATAATGTGAGTAAAAGAAAATAATAATAATGTGCCATTTTTACCCTCGCCTGGTGATGGCCATGTACCTTATGAATTTAACGCGCCTACTAGGGTACGAGGGGGGAATGCCGAACGCTTAAGGGAAAAAACGTTTAATTTTGTTTATAAAAGGTTTTATTCAAGAAATGAAAAAAAATACAAGACTTTAGCTTTTTTGCTATTAAAATGCGAGCACAAAACTTCTCTAAACACTTTCTAAAATTAGTAGTAACTCTTAAAAAATATATTGTCTCTGTTCGCCATTACCCCCAGGCATGGGTAATGCCGAACAGGTTATGGGGTAATAACGATCAACATTTATTAATCACTAAATAACAATTGAGATCCATTTGACACATTGTAATAATACAGAAATCACGTTAAGTGGCTAAAACAGTCTTTTATATCTTACTATAACTAAATTATCCGTATCTAGTCATTGGTATTTTGTTATTTATTTACAAAAATCACAAATATAACCTACAGCAGATTCCCAGCCTGAGCACATGGCATGGGACCATTTCCCACATGCTGTGCAACGATACCATATCTCGTCGTTCCTTCCAAATTCTTCACAAATACAACATATGTTGTCGTTTTCGTTCATCACCATATCGTCGTCGCTATCATCATTGCACAAGTATTGATTCTCATCATCTTCGGATGAACTATCTTGCAGAACTTTGCGTTTGTAAGATCTAGGTTTTTTCTTCGTAACCTTGTCTTTCGCAGGCTTTTTACTTTTAGTCTTATCATTCTTTGTTTTTTTCCTAGCTTCTTTCTCTTCGAATATAGTTTTCATTGGAGTTGCTGTTAAAATCATAGCGTGCTGTTTCCTGTTCCTAGCAACTGGCTTGGTAGATTGCAAAAAAGTAGGAGTGGTTGCTACATCAGCGAAAGCAACCGTTCCTCTTTGTGTCTGATCACATCGTTGGTTCAGAGTCTTGTGAGATGGGCCAGGTACAGGTGATTCATATCTCTGGTTTAGAATCTCGTAAGATGGGCCAGGTACAGGTAATACATGTACTTGAGATGGGCCAGGCACAGGAGATTCATATATTTGGTTCAGAATCTCGTAAGATGGGCCAGGTACAGGTGGTACATGTCCTTGAGATGGGCCAGGCACAGGAGATTCAAGTCCGTGGTTTATAGTCCCATGAGATGAAACAGGTGCAAGAGATTCATGTTCGTTGTTCATGGTGTCGTCAGAGGGTATTAGTGAAGGGGATTGACATCCTTCGATTGGAGTCTCAGCAACCTCAGGACCTTCTGTTTGTCTTTGCTCTTCAGCCATCATTGTTGCTGCCAAGAAATCTTGTTCTGTAAAGACATTAGGGTTCATAGGATAAATGCCGGTGGCTCGAAATCCAGCTTCCCCCTTACTTATATTGGCAACTTGGGCAAATGCTTTGTTGAACAAACCTGCCACATCATATGGAGTTATTTTAGCCATCAAGTGTGTCTTCATATGCCAGTTGCATTCCTGTCTATAAGCAGCTTTCAAAGGTCCATAAAAAGACACATCTAGTGGCTGTGTTCTGTGTGAGCTATGCGGCGGAATCGAAAGCATGATGATGTGGTTTTCCTTGCAATAGTTGAAAGCCGATAGCGAAATGTGACTGCTATGGTTATCAATTATCAGCAGTACAGGAAATTCATCAGTGGGTCTTGCGTATGCTTTGAAGTGTTTTAGCCAGTCGACAAATAAACACTCATTAGTCCAGCCATTTTTGAAGTTCGTATATAGCGCACCTGGCGGTCCATTCTTTTCCAACAATGGTGTCATTCTCTGTCTAGGAAAAATAAACATAGGTGGTATGAAGTTTCCAACTGCACTCATCGCACACATGACTGTTATATTTCTGCCACGTTCACCGCTTGTGACGGCTCCTACTCTTCTTTGGCCTTTTTCTGCAAGGACTTTTCCTGGATCTGTAACGGTTGTGACACCGGTCTCATCTGCATTATATATATTATTGGGAGTAAACTTGTGCTTCTCCATCAGATCGCCAAGCATGTTGTAAAAGAGCGTTATCTCACTTTTGTTAAAAGCAGAAATTCTGTTCAAGCTAGTAGCTTCAGCCTTACGCACAGCAACAGATGGGTTTCGTTTCATAAAGCCCCGTACCTAGTCTTTTCCTGCCGATTTGCTGCTGTTGTCGAAATTGTGTTTTATTTTATTAAGTTCTGCATATTCCTAAACAGCCTTGCGCAATTCTGCGACAGTCAAACCGTAGTATAAACTGCCTAGCAGCTTAACTGGTTTAGCGATTTCTTCTTCTTGCTCTACATTAAAAACTGGCTTACGTCCAAGTCTTGGACTGCCCAAATTCTCATTATTTAACCTATCATGCAGCGTAGTAAGTAGAATGCTATGCGTTTTAGACGCTTGTCGTATTGACATCCCCTTTTCAATAGCTTCTTTTGCCCTCCGTAAGTTATCTTCCGTCCAAGCCGCTTTGGCTGTTGTTCTTTTTCGGCTTCGGGGCATACCTAAAAAGAAAAAATGAAATGAATACTTGGGGGTAATGGCGAACGGTGATCGGTATTGCCCCCTTGACAGTGTTCGGCATAGCCCCTAAATTACAATTTTTATTATGAGTCATTTTTTTCCTCATACTAAAAAGAACAGTTAAAAGTCTTTACGATATCGTAAAATGTGATGGTTAAGCTTACAAAAAGTAAATAACAACAATAGCCAAATATTCAAAAACAATACTTACCAACAAATTCGTCAAGCCAAAAATTAGATCACAGCGGCCGTAACAAAACACACACCTTGCTCTTGCGTGCGGCGAGCGAACTGGGGGCCGATTCTCACAAAATAGACATTATCTCTATGACGACATAATGTCACTTGGTAAAAAGTCTATCAAAAATGTCGCTAAAATGGAAATGACCTATTCTCGCGCCTATTCGACATTCTACTATAGACATTTGAAAATCTCTATTGAAAAGGTAAAGTTTATTACTCTGTGGGTGGAACGCAATTAAAAACTGACATATTGTGTGACAGTTTGAGAAGTGATTGACAGTAATGTGGCTGATTTTGTTTGTTTGTTTACTTTATATTTTCTAAAAACTTCAATTAAACTTTCAAATTTTTCCATCATTTGGTGATTTTGTTTTGCTTTAAGTTAAAGTTTGCTGAAAATGAGTTCTGGGATCAGTGGCGGTGTTAGAAATAATTCCAAAAAAGCTTACCCAACAGCTGAACAAAAAAGGCGGTTGTTGGGGGGAAAACAAAGGGTTCCACCATACCCATCATACTTTGGACCAAAGATTTGCTGAGACGGAAGTTTTTTTGAAATATTTGATCCGTTTCTAGGAAAGGATCCACTCGCCACGAAGCTTGTCGTCGTGATGAGCTAGCGGCGATGATAGCTTCTTCCAACACGTCGCTAACATACGCTTGAATGAATTCATCCATTTTCTGTTCTAACAAAACACAAAACCACAAACTGCAATAAAAATAAACAAAATGTCTGTCAAAGAACGTAATGTCGATTGATGTTTACCGGTCGACTTGCAAACGACAATGTCGTGTACAAAAGTATAGACAAATGTCTAGTTTAGAAATGCGAGAATACCGGTTTCAGTTTTCTCACGACAAAAATGTAATTTTTAGAGATAATGTCGAATTAGACTTTATGTCTATCAGGCGAGAATTGCCCCCCTGACTGGACTTGTTGGTGCCTGCTATTGCGTCACGCCCCCACCCCGCAGCCCGCATGCCGTGCGTCTGAGCCATGTATTTTACGAGTAATTTGCCTGTTCGCGATTCCCCCGCGTTCGCCATAACCCCCGCGTACTAAATGTTATTTTTAACAAATTAAAAGAAGACTTTCTTGACTAAGTTTGTTTGGTAAATTTGGATACAGACATTTGTTTTTTTTTTTTTTGATTTTTTTTTTTTTTGATTTTTTTTTTAACGATAAAAATTTTCTCAAACAGTGAACCTACCCAGTTATTGTTTTCATTCAATTCCCATTTTTCTTATATTTTTCTTTATTATTTTCTTATCCTATTTTTATTTTTATAAATTTTTCCTATTTTTTCAATGACATTTTTAATATATTTTTTTGTATAATTTCAAAATTGCACGCCTGGTTGTAAGCAAAATACATTGATACTGTCTATTTAATTAACTGACATCTTATTAACATGTATTTATGCAATAAATTTACTTTGACTTTGACTTTGACTTTGACTTTGACTTTGGGTTGAAGTTTAGACGTAGAAGATGTTTCTAATCAGTAAATTTACTCGTTTTAGGTCATGGCTCCCTACAAATGTAAAGGGATTCGGGGTAATTGGACTGAAGACAACATGAAATTAGCACTATCTGCTGTTAAGCGAGGAGTTATGAAAGTTTACACAGCTTCAAAAAAATTTGACATACCAAGGCGGACTTTAAGAAGATATTTAGAAAAAAATAAAGTAAAAAAATTGGCCTTGGGAAGAAAACCACTGACCAGGAAAAGAATTTGACAAAACGAATTATACGTCTGTGTGAAGTAGGATATCCACTAACACAACGTGTATTACGTACATGCGTAAGACATTCTGTAATGCGAACAGCATTCCAGTAGAAACTAGAGGCTTAATGATTGGACGAGACTGGTTGAGAGGATATTTAAAGCGTCACAAGAACATAAGTAGACGAAAAGCACAAAATCTGAACCCTGCAAGAGCACAAAAGCTTAATAAAGCAGTAGTTATGGACTACTTTGATAAACTTAAGAAGTTAATGATTGATAACGACTTACTCAACAAACCTGAACGTATTTTCAATATAGATGAGAAAAGTTGTCAATTGAAATAACACAAGGCTCCACAAGTATTGGCTCAACGAGGTGTTAAGAGAGTACATTTAGTGGCAGCTGAACATGGTGAAAATGTTACTGTTGTTTCATGTGGCAACGCTTTGGGTCAAGCGATTCCTCCAATGCTTATGAATAAATCAGTGTTCAGATCTTTTGAGTACTTTTTGGACGAAGAGGTTCTAAAATACTGGTCTATTCACGAAGACAGAAAAATCACAAAGCAAATGTTTGGAGTAATATTTTCCAAAGGTTTGGCACGTTGGTGCTCCCAAGATCTCCAGGCTCCTAAGAGACTGGCACTATTGGGAGTACCCACTTTTACACACACCCCCACACGCACCCTTACACACCCTTACAACTTCTCTCGCATCAACACAACACAACATTAAATTCACTAATTAAATTTGGGTAGGACTATTGAAACGAAAACTAGCCCTAATGGGTTAGTTTCAATAGTCCTACCATGGAACTACAGGGATAAAAACAGTTTTAAAAACAGTCCTATAGAACAAATGGGAGTTAGCCAAGTTTTTATGGTACGAGGCCTTATAAAACACTACAAGGAGCCAATATCATATACATTTTCTTCTGGTGCAAGTGCAACTAAGGGGCCAGAACTAGCGAAGCAAATTAAAGAAATTATAACTGAATTACAAAAAACAGGTTTCAAAGTTCTGGCAACAGTGTGTGACAAAGGAACAAATAACCGCTAGGCCATAAAAATCCTCGTAAATGAGACCAGAGGAGATATATTTACGACGAGGAGAAACCCCAAAAAACAATGCCTTTCTTTTAAATGGTGAAGAAATAGTGCCACAGTATGATCCTCCTTATTTGTTAAAGGGGATGAGAAACAATTTACTAAGTAAGGACTTAAGAGTTCGAAATGGAAGGAAAAAAGAAAATAGCTAAATGGCATCATCTAGAACTGTTCCCCGCGAAAAATCCAGGGTACCAGGGTATAAGGTTAGTACCTAATTAACAGACGCCCATATAATACCTCAAAAAATTGGAAAAATTAAAGTGAAATATGCAAGCCAGGTGTTCAGCGCAACTAGCTACAAATATGGGTTATTTGGCAGGTAATTGTTTGTAATGTTTTATTTTTTAAAACTTCTAGAACAGACTTAGCCCCACGATAATAGGATATTCATGACGAATACAGATGTTTTAAATGATGATGATGATCATTGAAATCAAAACAATGCTGCATATTTTCTGTTCTACAAAAGATCTATCTAGACAGTCAGCTTTTGAGACATTAATATCCAGTACGACACCTGTGAATGAAAGAGGTTGGCTCAATTCTCTACTCTACCCCACTCACTCATTATCTAGTCTAGTATATGGATAAGCCAATGCAAGACTTGGTAGAAAGTGAAAATCTGGCCACAAGTCATTATTTCAAGCAGGGAATTGCTTTTTACAACGTGGCAATTGCTATACTAAAAAGAATTAAGAGAGAAATAATTTAAAATTATGCATTAAAATTGTAATTGAGGTCTCACACTGTAATGGAGGACAAAAATTTTATGTATGATATATTACTCGATTTTTTATTTTTAGGTATTGTAAAAATATAAATAGGATATAATATGGTAAAAAAAGACAAATTTGATAGTATTGCAAAAAAAATACTATACAAAAAGACTTAAGAAAAGGAAATATAAATAATAAGAAGTTGGTGTCTTCAAATAAAATTTTACACTTGAAAACGTTGTTTTATGTTGTTATTTTATCATAGTCTGTAGGCACCTACAAACTACGTAAGTATACCTATCTATAGGAGCGCATAGGTACCTACCTACGTACAGAATCATGTTGCATTGAGTGTACTTTTGGTGTACCTACTTTGGAGACCAAAGCGTCAAACTCCTTGGGTAAGCCACTAAGTAACAGCTCTGCAACTTCTGCGTCTTCGATGACTTTGCCGATGTCAGTTAATTGTTGGACAAGTGTCATTATGCCATCGGTATCATCAGTCATTGAGCCGAACTGATTGTAATCGGTGTGATGCAGCTTTCTCAGCAAGAGCACACGCCTATAAAGGCCTTTATCCTCAAAAGTTTTTGCCAGCTTGTCCCAAGCTTCCTTGGCTTTAGAACAGTGCCACTCGTGTCGTTGACACACAGCCTTCACACTCAGGCATATAGGTACGCGCCAGAGCTTTCTGGTCTCGCGATGCGTCGCCGCCGTCTCCACTCACATTATTCCATAGACCTTCAAATGAAAGTTGCATTTTATTTGAAACTTCCAAGAATTGTAATTCGAAACACCTAGTTTTTCAATATGTATACCTGCGCCATGCGAGGACATTGCAACGCCGGTGCTAGGCTCCACGACTCCACCAGATAACTTTTCTTCCATCGTGTACACACGTGCACAACGTGCACTATCAAAATGTGAAAGTTTGACACGGTCGTTTCTTCAGATATTTTATCACTGGGCCACAAAACCTGTTAAGAGGTCTAGAGTACTCTAGAGCAGCGGTCGGCAACCTTTTGGCAGGCTAGGGCCACAAGGTGGCAAAAAAATAAACTAAAGGCGGGCCGCAGTCATTACACTCGTATTAACCCTAGAAGCCCAATATATCTACGCATAATTAGTCAAACTCCATAGAAAAAATAAAAATGCTATTGAAAATTGTTAAAAGATACGGAATTTAATTCGTACACGTAATAAGTACTTACATTATGTTTATATGTTTGGGCTTTATAGCGAGAAAAATAAAGAAATAAAAATTACAAACTACCTACCTAAACATGAAACTAATTTCACACAAATTTTAGTGTGATGTCTGAAGTTGCATTTGAGAGGCTATTTCTTGTATGTTATATTTGTCGGGGCAATTCGTAGAATAGCTCTCAAATGCTCAGCTGTGAGACGAGAAGCATATTTATTTGTTCTATAATTGACAATTGAAAAAGTTTGTTCGCTTAAATAAGTGCTACCAAAAATTGGGGCACGCTTTGATTTTGATAATTATAACTTACTAGGTGCCACTCGCGACTTCGTTCGCGTCCCGTTGGATCCCGTTGATTTTTCGGGATAAAAAGTAGCCTATGTGTTAATCCAGGTCACGGACAATATATATTCCAAGTTTCATCCAAATCGGATCAGTAGGTTTTATGTGAAAGAGTAACAAACGTCCATCCATCCATCCATCCATCCATCCATACTTACAAACGTTCGCGTTTATAATATTAGTAGGATTTACAAAACATTCACGGGCCGCAAGTAAAACGTACGCGGGCCGCATGAGCCCGCGGGCCGCGTGTGTAATTTTACCAAGGATGTGTGCCTCTTGATTATACCAGAGATGGTGTCAACCAAGAGATCAGCAGCTATGTTTGCATTGTCAGAGGAGTATATAAAGCCAAAGTCAAAGTTATCAATATCTGTTTTCACTTTTATAAAGTCAGTTTTGGACCGGTGGGTTTGAGCTTTAGCCTTTGGAGGCACGAGCTTGATGAGAACAACAACTGGAGAATGGTCAGTAATGCAAGGGTTCATGATAAGTGTGGTAGATTTGAAGCGAGACTTCAGCATAACATGATCGAGACACGAGTTGATTCGAGTACAAAGACAGTGGGTAGGCAGATACGCATGGGATGCCAGAAGGTTTAGATAATCATCTGCACATTTTGGTTTATTATCGGGATCAATATTGATGTTAATGTCTCTTAGAATAGCAACTGTTTTAAATGTCTCTAAGTTTAAGATTATATCATTAGGAAAGTTATTAATCACTTTGACAGAAGGGGATCTGTATATAGATAGCCACAATAGCAATGCCTTTGCCAAATTTGCACACAGTGACAGTGCCATCTGTCTATTGTAACAATTTTGATTGTTTGAACTTAGCTACGAGGGGAGGTCCAAAAGTCCGCGGAATAGAGGATTTGGAAATAAAATGAAACAATGAAACTATTTTTCCTTTTCAATATAATTACCTTTGAGCTTAATACATTTTTCAGATCTTGAAATTAGCTTATGAATACCATCAAAAAAATATTTTTTCTCCTTGCCCTCAAAATGAGTCAAAATTGCCGCCTTAACTTCTTCATCGTCTTGAAACTTTTTTCCCCTGAGTTCCTTTTTTAAATTTGGAAATAAATAATAATCGCTAGGGGCAAGGTCCGGGCTGTAGGGTGGGTGGACAAGTGATTCAAAGCCGCACCGGTCTAGAGCAGCCATCGCAACTTTGCTCTTGTGAACTGGTGCGTTGTCTTGCAAAAGCAACACACCGCTTGACAGTTTACCCCGCCTTTTTTCTTTGATGGCTTCCTTCAATTGCTCCAATAATTTTGCGTAATATTCTCCGGTAATGTTGACACCCTTTTTCTTGTAGTCGATCAACAGGATTCCTTCACAATCCCAAAAAATTGTAGCCATAATCTTTCCGGCCGACTCCGACACCTTAAACTTCTTAGGGGGTGGTGTGCCCTTTTTATGCCACTGCATCGACTCTTGTTTGGACTCAGGTTCAAAATGATGAACCCAAGTTTCATCCCCGGTAACAATCCGCTCCAAAACAGGGGTAGATTCTTCGCTACACAGCTCCAAAAAGTGCTTTGACGCTTCAATTCTTTGTTGCTTGTGAAGCGGCGTGAGCATTCTTGGCACCCATCTTGCACTGACTTTTGACATGCCAAGATGATCGTGTAGGATCCTCAAAATGGTTGTATCTGATACTCCTACTATTGCAGAAAGCTGTTTTTTCTTCAGACGAGCATCTTCCAATATTAATTTTTCTATTTTTTCAACGATATCCGGTGTGGTGACCTCAGCCGGCCGTCCTGGGCGAGAGTCATCTTCAATCGACTCTCTGCCTTGTTTAAAAAGACCATTCCACTTGTAAATCATGGTTTTACTAGGGCACTGATCACCATAAACGGCTCCCATCTCATTCATTATGGTTTTCGGAGGTTTTCATGGCTTGGTAAGGAACTTTATAACGGCACGAAACTCAATTTGCTCCATAGTTGCAGTTTTTTTCCGGATTGACTTGTTAACAGGGCGATATCTCGTAAACGAGTGGTGTGAAAGGGCTAAAAATAAACTTGTTTATACCCTAATGAGTAACCGATTAGCGACATACCAAACAAATATAGCTACCTGCATCCCCTCCCCCCCGTTCCGCGGACTTTTGGACCTCCCCTCGTAGTAGGATAGTTAAATATTGTAGTTAAGTTAAATATTAGTATATTGTTCAAGAAATGAGATACGGTACAGTAAAAACCCAAAGATCAAACAAAAAAAAAGAAAGTTGATGTTGTAGCAGGACAGAGTGTAGAAAATATGCAGGTCAGTGAAAGCGATGAAGATGATTTAGAAGAAGCAAGTGATAATGATATTGAGAACCGAGTGACAGTCAATCAAGAAATAGGTGTAGACATGGTGAAGGAATACAGCACAAAACCAGTAATTGACAACAAACGCAACCCAATAAAAAGTAAGATACAGGCGGTAGAAAATGTTGAAAATGATTTGGAAATAAAAATATATGATGACAATGAAACTAACACTAAACACAATAAGACTGACCCTTACCTAAATAGTAAACCTGGATTTAGCAAGAAAAATATTAAAATAACTGATATAAAAAAAGAGAAATTGGAGAGAACTGCAACTAACAAAACAAAGACTGACAGAGGAGTGAAAACGACAAACAAATCCCTTATAAAGAAGACGAAGGCTCAACCACCATCCAAAAAGAATTTAATGACGGAGAACCAAGGGGTATACGAAAAAAAATCTACAAACATATTTAAGAAGCAAAACTCACTTGAGGGCACTAATATTAAAAAAAATACCAATATATTTGACCTAGATATAAATTCGATGCCTGTAGTATTTGAAGATTTTTTCACTGTTCATGATGAAGTTGAAGTGGTTTCTTCAAATAAATTAACTGCTGTTGAAGAATTCAACATAAGTGAAAATATTCCTGACCTAACAAACGAAAAAGTTCAGATAATATCAGATAAAATTATGAATTTAAAAACAAATAACAAAACCAAAATTAACAAATTAAGCAAAGTAAAAGTTACTGATACGATTGATTTAAAAAGGTCAAAATATTACAAAAATGAAAGTGAATTGATGAAAGATCTCATGGATCTTGATTCGGAGACGGAATTTTGAAGAAGAAATAAGAAAAATAAGAATTATAATTAGCCGGATCCCCACCGGACGATCCAAAGCGCTCGGATCGCGCGCGGCATGGAGCGCGCTCCACGGAGCGTGAAGTGTAGACGTGCCGCGCGCGATCCATGCGCGCGGCGGAGAGCGCGCGCTCCTCGCCGCGTGCGATCCATTTGTTGTCGGTTTTTTGGTCACGCACAAAGGGGCCTCAGTCGCTTGGCGCGCGCGGTCTGGACGGTTGTGTAGAATTGCGCGATCCGCCGTTATGGATAATTCGCAATGTATCCGTTTAATTTCCCTATATAGGGAGAATAAATGTTTATGGGATCCTAATGATACCAATTACACAAATAGAGGTGTAAGAGAAGATGCCTGGCGGAATATTAGTCGGCAAATGAACAATATTCCAACAACAGAACTAAAGAAAAAAATGAAGTCTTTGTCGGGTGGCTACAGAAGAGAACGATTCAGAGAAAAACAGAGTCGTATTACCGGATCAGGTAAGAAATTATAGTTCCTTTTGTTTTACAATAAATTATAGTTCAGTACATAACCTGCCACTCTTAGTGAAGCTTTAATTTTAATTTATTAGTAATAATAATAAATGTATGTGGACCGGGATATGAAATAATAAACTTTTTCTTGTTCAATGCAGCGTTTTATTTCGCAGATTGCAAAAATACAAAATTACTGGAAACAAATACGTCTAGTCACCCATTCGCCATTTTTACAATTCCCCGTTCCTTTCTGCTCCTATCACCACAAACAATCCTACACCTACGTTCCGTTCAACATTGAACCTACATGCTCGGTCATTCTACTACTGGGTCTGCCCTCAGACCCAACGTTACATTTCATATTATAACCAAGAATAAGTATTGAAAAATAGGGCTAGTCCTTTGATTTAATTTATCATTAAGTACAGTTTGACAACAAAAGACCCTGACATCATTGAAGGACAACATTGTTATTTGTGACTACTATACCTACCTAAAAACTAAATCTTAATCTATCAACTTCTCTTAGCTGTAAAATAACAAATTATGAACTAGAGTAACTTATACAGTAATTATATGCAACTAATGCAGCAAATAAGTGGAGAACATAACATGGTAAAAGTTTTTACAACGTCAGCAACAGACATGGACTCAAAATAGAAGCTACTTTCATATACATTCATCGTACTAGGGTTCGGTTGAGAACTAACAACTAGGTACCTGGTTAGGAGTAACTCACAATCTCCACCATCCGGCCAGGGTTTCATGGAGTCTGCCGCTGTACTGGTCCGTTTGGGACCTTCGCTGATTACCAAATTGAAACTTTTCATCTTCAGTAGGTCTGTCAATGGCTTAGCAATCATTGCACAGTTTAGGAGAAACTTCCTAAAATATGAACACAATCCAGCAAAACTATGCAGCTGCTTCAAATCTCGGGGTAACATAAAACTGCCTCTGTTTTTCTTGATGAAGGTTTTATCTCCACATTCTCAATCACATGTCCCAAGTATTCTACTCTGCGTACCACCAGCTGGCTTTCCTTCCAAGTTATATTAAGTCCATACTCTGATGAGGTCTTTAAAACTTCCGCTAATCTCTCCTCTGTCTCCTGTTCACTTCGAGTTGTATAATGTCGTCGTTGAGCCACTCTTTGTTCTGGTGGCAGCAAGTACAAATTACTTTTGTCCATGACCATTACTATTTGTTGCAAAAACTGTTGCCCCAATAAAACAAGATATGGCATAACTTGTTGGGGTACAATGTAAAAACTAACATCACTGTAAACTCTATTATCGATTGTTATTGGAGCCCGAAACAGTCCAAGGGGGCGTACCTTTACCGACCCTAGTCCTGTCATCACCATATCAGTTTTTTCATTTATCGGGGAACCTAAAATACGGTAGCACTCATTTGATACAAGGTTTATATCACTACCCGAGTCTATCAACGCTAAAAACCTTTTTCCGCTCACTTGTATCACTTTTTCGGGTTTTCTAATTCTAGGTTGGAACACACTACCGCCTCCGTCGTCGTTGAGTTTGTTTACAATGTTTACATTCATAACTGTCATGGCGGCATTGGTGTCCATGGCCTCGTCGTCGTCACTCTGTTCGCCGCCATCTTGCTCGATGTGTGAACAGCCAATCGGTAAGCCGCATTCGACCATAGCTTGATTACGTTCCATTTCGTTCCCACAGTTGCAATAATACAGGGTAGTGACCTTGCGGCTCGAAGTTGTATCAGCTGATGTGGGATTTGATTTCATCCGTCCACAGATATTATAACTCACAGGATCTTCTTCGCTGATCTTTTTTGGTTCACTACAACTCGACGCTATGTGTCCGAACTTATTACATTTGAAGCATTTGAGTCCCAAATGTTTATGCGGGCAGTTGAGTGAAATATGCTTCAGGCCTCCGCAGCTGTAACATTTCTTCTGGGATTCACCTTGAGAACTTCCTGCTACCAGTTGACGTTTACTATCACCTTTGGGGTCTTTCATTTTCTCTTTTATTGTCTCACAGATTTTAAATTTTTCTTTTAAATCGCTGTAACTAGTGACACCGTACAACATCATTTTATTCATCTCGGTGTCCACGATGCCATCCACAATGTACCGGATGGCTACATAATCAGCCATTTTGCCACGCCTGCCAAGTTCCTTCATAACAAGCATATAATCAAGGCAGCTTTCTGTTGATTTTTTCTTTCTCGTACTCATCATTTCATGAATTGTTTTGGTGTCCAATGGGTCTGTGAACTCTTTGGATAGCGCCGCCTTCAGGTCCTCCCAGGATTTATGTGGCCGCTCAGCCCGCAACCACAGCGATGCCGTCCCCGTCAGCGCCCTTCTAGCCACCAACAACTGTTGTAGAGGCGACCACGAGAAAATCTCTGCATGGTCGTCGACATCCTGCACCCACCGCGTTACCGTGTACGTCTTGTCTTGTCCGCTGAACTTGGGAATCAGGTCAGCCGTCATCATCAGCATGCCACCCCGGCCTGTCTCCGTCTCATGAGCAACCGGGTCTCCTTGCCTGCTGGGTCGTCGTTCGTCTTTAGGCATGGTGTCAATGCCTCGTCGTTCGTCGTGGAATTGTAAAACCGTCTTGTTGATGAATGGATGACGCAGAGAAGTGCCCACCTGAGCAGATCTCGTATTGTTTTGTGCCGCGTCGACGCGCCGGTAACCTCACAATTGTCCACGCGTACCGGTTCCGTTTTACTTCAATATCCCGGACGAGCCCCCAAGAATGTGGACCGGGATATGAAATAATAAACTTTTCCTTGTTCAATGCAGCGTTTTATTTCGCAGATTGCAAAAATACAAAATTACTTGAAACAAATACGTCTAGTCACCCATTCGCCATTTTTACAATTCCCCGTTCCTTTCTGCTCCTATCACCACAGACAATCCTACACCTACGTTCCGTTCAACATTGAATCTACATACATGTGGAAAATTCCATTTTTCGTCGAATTCCTGAGACACTGCGAGCCACTCTTCTTCATTTGATGGCATCTGAAAAAAGTGTAACTATGATTAATATGTTTTGTTATTGTTGTTGTTACAGGAAGAAAGTAATAGCACCACTGGTAGCGGAGAACATGCTATCAATGAAAATGCTCTAGAAAACGTAGACAATCACACAACTGAGAATGTTAATAATCAAATGCAAGATATTAATGATCAGAGTATACCAACTGAATCTTCTGTACCATCTGAACAATCTGCTGCCCAATCTAATGTGCAAAACACCCAACACAATGTTCAAACCCAAAAAAAGAATCAAAATAAAAGAAGAAAAAAAAACGTCTTCACATGGTTCCGAAGATATTATGATAACAGATGAATCCATTTCGGAAGCATTTCAACTACTTCATCAATGTGCTCAACCACAACAACCAGAGACAGATTCATACACCGCTTTTGGTCAATACATAGCTACCGAACTACGAAAATATGATCATATAACGTTAACTTATGTAAAACATGCCATATCTCAAATTATTTTTGAAGCTGACACAGGCAGATACAGACCAGAAAATTATGGATATTACTCTTCAACTTCACCATATACAGAACGACCTTCAGAATCAACAACAACTCAGCTTCCATCAACTTCATTGCATACAGAACGACCTTCAGAATCAACAATGACTCCGCTTCCATCAACATCTTCTACTACTTCGACAACTTGGCAGCCTTCTCCGTCACCACAATCACCACCAATTTAATTAACATAATATATAAATTTTGTATATTCTTTAGTATAAGCTAAGTTTGAAATAAAGAGTTTAATCTTTTAAATATATAATTTTACTTACTTTTACATAATCCTTCAAAACGTCGATGATTGCTTCACAAACTTCAGGAACGATTTTTAATATTGACTGTTTGGACACTCTGAAAAGATACTGTAGACTCACGTAAGAATCTCCACTTGCTAAGAATCTCAATGTTATTTGTAGTCTTTCCTTAACAGTTATGGCGTCACGATAGTTTGTATCATTCTTTCTTATTTTGTTCTCCAATAGTGAACACAATAAGTCAAATTGATTTGCAGTCATTCGTGCAAAATTAGCTTCAGCTCTATCATCAATTAACTCTTTGTAAAGTCGAGTCCCATATTCCAACCGGTTTTTAAAAATTGTTTTGACGCAATACTGTCTTTTTAGTTTTCGTAATTTTTGCCGTAAATATACAAGTAAAATGTAGCTTGCTGCTGCTACGGCTATTCGTCGCCGTCGTTGCACGTGTGAGTCACACGTGCAACGACGGCTATGGAGTCACACGGTGTGACTCCATAGACAGACAAAATTCAACTGATTCAGTATGGATCGGCAGGAGCGCGTTGGAGCAGGCCATCAGGATCGCAAAAGATTGCTGTTGGATCGACCTAGAACGATCCACGCTCCACGCATCACGATCTTGGATCGCGGATCGCGGGATCGCCGATCCATTTTGGATCGTCCGGTGGGGATCCGGCTATTTAGAATTAGAATTGGACTTTAGAAGAATAAGTGCCAATGTATATTTTAATTGTTGACTTTTTAAAGATTTTGTTTAAAGTATGTGAATTTAAGTAGGTACCTACTGTGATGTCTCATGTAGATAAGGTACCTACCTAGTCGAATAATCTTTTTAGTTCTGAAATATTGCCAAATAACTTGTAAGTTTTAAGTGTTGATTAAAAAGCTGTTTATTTTGATTTTGAAATGTTAGATAAAGAGATTTATATAAATATATAAGTATAATATATATTCTATCTTCTATCTATCTATCTATAATATAAAACAATAAAGACATACCTACCTAAGTACCTATATATAATGTTTTAATAAAACCTATTAAATTTTGATTTTTACTTGTTTACCTACCTAGGTACTTACCTTGGTATCTAATTGGGTGAGTGACAACCCTGACACTTTTTCCCTATTGCTTTGTATGTGGTCCCTATTGACCCCTACAAGCGTTTGAATAGGGATGGCCTACATTTTAAACAATCATGAAGAGCTTATTCATATTTTAGGTTCCTTCTGTATTTTATCTTATATTACTAGCTTTAACTCAAGTTTTTACATCATAAACTATACATGTTTCATGAAAAAAAACGGAAAAATTGCTATTTGAAATTCAGTTTCGTCCCTATTGACCCCGTTTTACGGTACTGCTTACTCTTGAGTGAATGGGGTTGTCCATTCGATAATATGGACCTGAAGGTTTTTGCCCAGCGTTATTTGAATAAACTAGGAAAAAATTATCCAAACTTGAAGGACAATCTACCTGGTCCTGACTGGGCACAAAATTTTGTGGAACGACACAAGGACAGGCTGTTTAATCGTTTTGCAGCCAATATTTCATCGGAAAGAGCCAAAACAACCAACATTGAAGTGGACAACTTTTTTGAAAATTCTTCTATATCCGTGGACGGAGTGAAGCCAGAAAATTTGATAAATTTCGATGAAACCAACCTAACTGACGACCCAGGTTCTAAAAAATATATATTTAAGCGAGGCTGTAAGTATCCTGAACGGATAATTAATAACTCCAAATCAGCAGTCAGTATTATGTTTAGTGGTGCAGCAAATGGTGAGATGCTCCCAATGTACGTCGTATACAAATCAGAACATTTGTGGGATCAATGGACGATCGGAGGACCACAAAACACTCGCTATAATATATCAAAAAGCGGATGGTTTGATGGAACTTGTTTTGAAGATTGTTTTTTTACTGTAGTAATACCTTACTTCAAGAATAATACAGGGCGCAAAGTTATCGTTGGCGACAATCTGTCATCGCACTTTTCCGTCAATGTTCTAAAAAGCTGTCAAGAAAATGACATTAGATTTGTGTGCTTACCTCCACACAGTACCCATTTATTGCAGCCGCTAGACGTGGCATTTTTTGCACCACTGAAAAGCTACTGGCGCAGTATATTAACAAATTGGAAAACAACTGCAGGCAGAAAGCAGAAAGGTCCTTTCTAAAACAGATTTTCCCAAATTACTGTCGAAATTGCATAAAAAAATGACTGAAAATGACACTGCTGCAAAAAACATGCAAAGTGGTTTTGAAAAATGTGGATTGTATCCGTTAAACCCTGCTCATCAAAAATCACGACTACCAGGACAAACGTCAGTGGAAGAAGTAAATAATGTGGTATCGAGTGTGGTGCTAGGTATTTTACAAGAAATTCGGGGAGGAAATCAACCCACCACTCAAAATAAAAGAAAAAAGCGATGTGAAGTACAGCCGGGAAAAAGCATTACAGCAGCGGATCTCAATCCAAAGTTAGACGTAGACACAAAAGCAAAGAAAGTAACAGACAACAGGAAGAAGGTAAAAAGAACTAAGACGGTTCAGCCAAGTTCACATCAACATCCTGAAATAGAAATTAATGTATACGGAACTATCAGTAGCGAAGAGGAAAATAAAAATCCAGTCCCACGTACAGATGAAAACCGTATGAAGCAAAATAATCGAAAACCTGTTTCAAAGCAAACTAACAAAAAAGCTATCAGATGTGCAAAGAAGTTGAAAATGTCGCGTCGAATTTCATCTACTAGTGCAGAGAGTTCTGAAATTGACATGAGCGTACATAGTGACAGCGACATAATCGATACTATTTCCGATGAGGACTCAGACATTACGAATTGTGATTACGATGATAGTTGTGCCGTAACACGAACTGTTTACTTTAAAACAACGGCCTGTAGGCGTGATCTGCGTCACGTCAATGCTTAGATAAATATTTAGGCTACACACACAACCGCACTTCAAATACTTGCGGTGTGTGGGGTGCGGGGAACAAAGGAACGCCCGAGCCGGGTCGACTCGCGCGCCAGTTGCCCCAGCGTAGCTAAGCGATCGAGACGTGTGACAATTTTTTGGCGCGAAATGACTTCGCAATACAATGAAATGGTGGAAGAAGATGTTTTTCAATCTGGTTACGAGGGCTTTAGTCAATTCTTTCGTAATCTTCAACAAAAGTAGGAACAACACGCGTCATAAATTGCGATTTTCGCAGTTTTTGATGACTTGTGGTGAAGAGCTGGTGCAGCATGCATCCTTCGATGATGCAGGCCCATCTCGTGGTCCACATCATACTGGTATGACGTCCAGATTAACAGGGAGACACTTCATGGAAAGGATACCAGCGACAGGATCGAAAACGAAAGTGGCAAGAGTTTGCAAAGTCTGCGCTGACACTACAAAGAAGGAAACTGGTAAGCGAGGTCGCAAGGAAACGATATTTTTTTGCCCCGATTGCAACGTACCCTTGTGCTATGACCCGTGCTTCAAAAAATACCACACCAGAAAAGACTACACGGTATAAAATTTGAAAAATGTAGATGTAAGAGTTTTTTTTTTTTCGTAAACGTGCCTTACACTAAGTTGATTTTATAATAAAAAAAAACAATTATACGTGTTTTTCTTATTTTATATAATAATATAAGATACCCTCCATACAATGAAAAACCATGGCCGCAACTATTATAGTCTTTTTTCTATAAAAGTAACAAAATGGTCAAAAAGTGCCGGCGCACCCAGAATGGTACGCTAATTATGTATGCGGCTAATTAGGATAAAATAAGCGTGACGTGCGTAGTACGTGATCCGCTGTCAAAGTGTTGAGCTAGAGGCCAACATTTGGGAAGAAATACTATTTCATGACTCTGAGAAGGATACCGATTGTATTAAAAAAGACGAAGAAACAAAGAACGAGACGGAGACTGCAGACACTGAAGATATAAGAGGAATATATGAGGAGAAGGATACTGATTGTACTAAAAAAGACGAAGAATCGAAGAACGAGACGAAGAAGACAACAAACACTGCGGATATACGAGGAATATGTGAAGAGAAGGATACTGATTGTACTAAAAAAGACGAAGAATCGAAGAACGAGACGAAGAAGACAACAGACACTGCGGATTTACGAGAAATATGTGAAAAGAAGGATACTGATTGTACTAAAAAAGACGAAGAAACGAAGAACGAGACGAAGAAGACTGCAGACACTGAGGATATAAGAGAAATATATGAGGATATAAGAGGAAATACTGTATGGAATATAGGCGATATCGTAAAGGTGCGTTACTTCGTTAAAAAAACATGGAAACATTACATTGGAATAATAGAAACAAAGGATAATCTCCGACATATATACTCGATTACATTCTACAAAACTATCAAAAAGGATGGCCTAAAATTTGTTAAAACTGGACGCAAGGACAAAGACGAAGTACCTTATGCAAATATTGTTAAAAAGATTCACCTGATACAAATTAAACCTGTTATGTACGAGGGGAGGTCCAAAAGTCCGCGGAATAGAGGATTTGGAAATAAAATGAAACAATGAAACTATTTTTCCTTTTCAATATAATTACCTTTGAGCTTAATACATTTTTCAGATCTTGAAATTAGCTTATGAATACCATCAAAAAAATATTTTTTCTCCTTGCCCTCAAAATGAGTCAAAATTGCCGCCTTAACTTCTTCATCGTCTTGAAACTTTTTTCCCCTGAGTTCCTTTTTTAAATTTGAAAATAAATAATAATCGCTAGGGGCAAGGTCCGGGCTGTAGGGTGGGTGGACAAGTGATTCAAAGCCGCACCGGTCTAGAGCAGCCATCGCAACTTTGCTCTTGTGAACTGGTGCGTTGTCTTGCAAAAGCAACACACCGCTTGACAGTTTACCCCGCCTTTTTTCTTTGATGGCTTCCTTCAATTGCTCCAATAATTTTGCGTAATATTCTCCGGTAATGTTGACACCCTTTTTCTTGTAGTCGATCAACAGGATTCCTTCACAATCCCAAAAAATTGTAGCCATAATCTTTCCGGCCGACTCCGACACCTTAAACTTCTTAGGGGGTGGTGTGCCCTTTTTATGCCACTGCATCGACTCTTGTTTGGACTCAGGTTCAAAGTGATGAACCCAAGTTTCATCCCCGGTAACAATCCGCTCCAAAACAGGGGTAGATTCTTCGCTACACAGCTCCAAAAAGTGCTTTGACGCTTCAATTCTTTGTTGCTTGTGAAGCGGCGTGAGCATTCTTGGCACCCATCTTGCACTGACTTTTGACATGCCAAGATGATCGTGTAGGATCCTCAAAATGGTTGTATCTGATACTCCTACTATTGCAGAAAGCTGTTTTTTTTTCAGACGAGCATCTTCCAATATTAATTTTTCTATTTTTTCAACGATATCCGGTGTGGTGACCTCAGCCGGCCGTCCTGGGCGAGAGTCATCTTCAATCGACTCTCTGCCTTGTTTAAAAAGACCATTCCACTTGTAAATCATGGTTTTACTAGGGCACTGATCACCATAAACGGCTCCCATCTCATTCATTATGGTTTTCGGAGGTTTTCCTTGCTTGGTAAGGAACTTTATAACGGCACGAAACTCAATTTGCTCCATAGTTGCAGTTTTTTTCCGGATTGACTTGTTAACAGGGCGATATCTCGTAAACGAGTGGTGTGAAAGGGCTAAAAATAAACTTGTTTATACCCTAATGAGTAACCGATTAGCGTCATACCAAACAAAGATAGCTACCTGCATCCCCTCCCCCCCGTTCCGCGGACTTTTGGACCTCCCCTCGTATGTTTTGGAGGAGGACGAAGATAAGGAGCACTTCTAGATTTAGTCTGTGATTTTGAACTGCTTTTGGCTATAATAAATAATATGTCGTAATTGCCTTGTTTTTCTCGAAAATCACACTTTTTAATTTTTGTCTTTGTTTTGTACAAACCTAGTTGGGTCCCGAATAATTTCCATTTGGTTTAATCAGTTTTCGTGTATTAAAGAGCTAAAAATCAAGTAAAGAATTGCACGTCCCAAATAACACACCGCGGCGGATTATTTGGGACACTCACTGCTTTTTTTTTTAAGAATATGGCAGCACTCAGAACAAGTTTCACTCAATGTCATTAGCGTAACAGTGTGGCCAACATGAAAATAAATGCTACTATACAGTAGGTATCAAACGTGCGAGTAAAACTCATTTTGATTGTAAAATGTGTCCCAAATAACACCTATCTACGGTAAATCTTTTTATTACTTTTATTTCCTATTCTACTTTTGATCGTTATTAATCTTGTAAAATTTATTTTAGTTGAAAATGATCCCCAGTGTTCAAAACGACAAAAAATAAGTAATGCTCCAGATTGTGCACCATCAACATCAAAAGAAAACCAGAAGGTAATTATTTTAAATAACATTATAATTATGGTTCTATTCCATACCATATTCTATGTCACTATCCTATTTTATTCTATATCATTTTCTATTCCATTCCATTCTATTCTGTCATTCTATTAACCGGCATTGTTAGAATTATTTATTTTTTTATCAATTGTTTTTAAGCTACGTTATACGTGAGTGTCATAGGCTATATAAACGTGGGCAAAGTCGCGCCGGGCTGCTAGTGGTAGATAAAATTATTATTTTTGTTTGTTACAGCAGATACCCAGCTAACATATGGCTACAGCAGTGTTGAAATGACTCCACGCAAAAAGAAACTGATGAAAAATGTTAGTAAGTCAAAACCATGTCAGACGTCAAACTGTCAATCAAGTTTGACAGTTTCTTAGGTTTCATAGATCTATTGAGTAATGGTGTTCTTTATGATCGTAGTTTCAATAAAATAAAATCGCTTTCAATCACAGTAATTCCGATTGTTTATTTAATCAAAACCCATCAGGTTATGGGCCCAGCACGCTTCCACTGGAAGGCAGCAAAGCGTGTTCTTCGATATTTAAAAGGCACTATAGACTATAACATTGTATATGAAAAATCTTCTTTGACTGTTACAGCTTACGTTGATGCAGATTGGGCATCAAACCTAATCGACAGAAGGTCCTATACAGGCTATGTATTCAAAATCGGAGATGCTGCAGTATCCTGGGAAAGCCGAAAACAGCGAACTGTTGCGCTCTCAAGTACTGAGGCTGAGTACATGGCCCTGTGTGACGGTGCCAAAGAAGCAAAGTTTGTTAAAAGTATGTTCGCCGAGTGTTTAGGTAATAATATAACAGTAACAATTTACAATGATAATCAGTCAGCACAAAAGTTATGTCATAATCAATTGTATTATAGTAGGAGTAAACACATTGATATAAGACATCATTTTGTACGCCAAGCTGTAATTGATAAAACTGTTGATTTAGAATATTTATCAACTGAGTATATGCCAGCTGATGTTCTAACTAAAGCACTAAGCAAAGAAAAACATTGGAAATGTGTATGTAATCTTGGTTTAAAATTAAAAACTTAAGTCATAACAATAGGCACAGTAATTGCATGTAAGTCTGTATTTGTATTAACTAATATAGGTTCAGTATGTACCTAGGTAGGGTTTAACTGTTTAGGTACTTAGATAAGTTTTTTTAGCCAAATAATAAACCTGTTTAGTTATGTAGTTCTCTAATGTTCATTTGTGTTAGATATCTTTGAGTAGGTATGTACCTAGGTTTAACTGTTTAGGTACTTACATAAGTTTTTTCTTGTTTTGATTAAGGGTAGGTGTTAGTAAGTCAAAACCATGTCAGACGTCAAACTGTCAATCAAGTTTGACAGCTTCTTAGGTTTCATAGATCTATTGAGTAATGGTGTTCTTTATGATCGTAGTTTCAATAAAATAAAATCGCTTTCAATCACAGTAATTCCGATTGTTTATTTAATCAAAACCCATCAAAAAAGTTACAGACGACACAGTGTTTATTAAAAACACTTTCAAAAACAACTATTAATTTAGAAAAAATCGATTCTGATTTTCTGAAAAATGTTATTTCAGACTCTTTAAAAAATCAAGCCCGGAAACCTACTGGAAAGCAATGGGATCTTAAGAATAAAATTTCTGCGTTGCAGATTTTTAAAAGGTCACCTAAGACGTATGTATCGTTTTCTTCAGCATACAATGCCTTTGCCGAGTGTTCGGACAATTCAACGATTATTGAAAGCTGTTGATATAAATCCTGGTCTTAATGCATCAACATTGAAACAATTAAAACAGAAAGCAACGGAAATGTTACTATCCAATAAAATTTGCGCTTTGGTCTTTGATGAAATTTCACTAAAAAAACGGCTTATTTACAACGAATGTTCGGATAAAGTTGAGGGTTATGTTGACTTAGGATCTGGAGAGAGCCGCGGAAGGAAAAGCGAAATTGCGAATAAAGCGCTATTTTTCATGATTCAGGAATTCGAAAGAAATACAAACAACCACTGGCATATTATTTTGTAAAAGACACTATTTCTTCATAAAATCTGGCTAGTATTATCAAGGAAGTTATCAGTGCTGTTGAAGAAATAGGTTTTACTGTCCTCACTACAGTGTGTGATCAAGCACCCACTAATTGTGGAGCATTAACTCAACTGAAAAGGTTTTCTTACTTACCTCCAGATGCTAATCACTTTATAGTAAATGAAAAAAAAGTTTTTACAATTTTCGACGTCCCACATCTATTCAAATCCATCCGAATCAATTTTTATGAAGCAGGGACGATGAAATTTGAAGGCAAAATTGCTAAATGGCAACATTTACGTGATGCAGAAGCCATTAATACTGGAATGTTATATTTCCACAAAGTTTCTTCCACATTATTAGATCCTAAACAAAAACTTAAAATGAATGTAGTCGCTATGCGACGATGAGAAGGTGGCTCCTGGCGGTGGTGCGATGCAGGCAAGCTACGTGGTAGTACAACGTAGAGAAATCTACGTGTGGTTATGCGATACGTCTAAATCTCCTGCCTATTACTGAGCTGACTGTCCCTACGCTACTGTTTTCTACCTAAGGGTTTCCTATTTGGCTTTAGAATAAAAGACCGATAACTCACTAAAACTCGATTTTATTCACAAAAATTCCCTACTAATATTACAATATTTAACTATCCCTCAGAATACAGAAAGAACTGTTCTTTCTGTATTCTGAGAACTATCCTACTAGCTAAGTTCAAACAATCAAAATTGTTACAATAGCCAATGAAATGTCTCGCATGGCCCACTGCATCGAGAATGCAAGTAAGTGACAAACCTACGTGTGAGAGCGAGATAGCACTAACATAAATATTTCGGCGCAAGAGCGCGGAACCGTCAGTGTCGGCGCTGCACACGCGCGCTGCGGTCGATTAGGCCAAGCGTGTGCGGGTCCCACAGTACCCCCCATCAAGCGAAGCGTACGGACCTCTTGACGGTTCGGCCGTAACTGGTCACGTACGGACTCGCAGCCGCAGGCGTAGTAGTTCTCGGAACCGGCTGTGGAGGTAGCGCTTCGCTGACTTGCGTAGAGCTTGTAGCTTCGTTGCAGATGTAGGCTGGCTTGAGTCTGTCCAGGGATACGACTGTAACTCGCTTCGGCAGCTGAATCCGGAAGTACTTGTCGTGCCTCTCAAGTACCGGGAAGGGTCCATCGTAAGGCGGTGTAAGAGGCGCTCGAACTGTGTCGTTCCTGATGAAAACGTGCGTGCAAGTCGCTAGGTCCTTGTGCACGAATGGTCGCGCCGTCGCTGTGGCAAGACGTTGAATTGGCGCTAGTGCCGACATAGCTTCTGTGAGGCGAAGAACAAATTCTGCATCTTCAATCTTCGAGCTTGTTGGAGCGAAAAAGTCTGAAGGAATGCGTAGAGTAACTCCGTAAGTGAGTAGCGCTGGACTGCAGTTGCTCTCTTCTCGTAGCGCTGTTCGAATGCCAAGTAGAACTGTAGGTAGCTCTTCACTCCATTGCGTAGTTACACCTCTTGCCATGAGTGCTGCCTTTAAGGTGCGATGAAACCGCTCTATCTGTCCGTTTGACTTGTGTGTTAATTTTTGTTCTTATGTTTCAGTTCAAAAAATACAGCCAGCTCAAAGCATTTAATGGAAGATGATCAATCCCAACCATCAACATCAAAAATTTCAGAAGATCACGATGATGGTTCTAGTGTAACCACATTAACTAGTATGGACACGGAGACTGGAAATGAGCTTTTTCTGAGCAGTTCAATAAAGGATGCGTTTGATCGAATTTCATCTAATAAAGGTAAAAAATAGATATTTAATTAAATATTAACAAAATAATATTAATACAGATAGTATTAGTATTATTGACAAAAATATAAATATTTAATTTAATATTACATGTATTAAAATTAAGTTTTTTTTAGCTGGTGGTACGAGGTATAATAGAATTATTCAAGCATTGATATTTTTTATCTGTCAAAATATGCGTCCATTTAACATAGTTGAAGGTCAAGGCTTTTTGCGACTTGTAAAAGAACTGGAACCTACTTTTAAAGTTCCTAGGGCAAAGTATTTAAAGAAAAGGACTACCAAAAAGTATGAAGCTTGTGTTACTATTTGTAAGATCAAATTATCCAAGATAGACAATTTCTGTTTAACGTTAGACATATGGACAGAGACAATGAATGAAGTAGGATTCATGGGTGTTACCATACATTTTGTAGAAAATGGTAATATGTGTATGTATTATCTTGCAAGTCGTGCATTAAGTGAGCGACATACAGCTGATTACATATCGGAAAACCTGCTTGATATTTTGAAAAAATGGGATATTCCACTCAACAAAATTCGTGCAGCCGTAACAGATAATGCCAGTTCAATGTTGGCCGCCGTACGAATGTCTTTAGGCGAAAAAAAACATTTACCGTGTTTTGCGCACACTATAAATCTTGTGGTTGAAGAGGCACTAAAGTTACCCAGTGTTAAATCAGCTGTTATAAAAGTACGAGAAATTGTTAATTGGATAAAAAATAGTGTTGTGCAGTCGGATAAGCTACGAAAAATCCAAATGCGTAATAATGTTTCGGAAGAATCAGTTTTAAAACTTATTGCAGATGTAAGAACTAGATGGAACTCAACTTTTTTTTATGTTAGAGCGATTCCTAAAGTTAAGAATAGTAATATCAGAAATTGTAATTGAGAGTGTGTATCGGAACATCCCTAGATAGGCCCCGACACCAAAAACCGTGGCATTGTTTTTCAATGTGTGCGTTAACAAAATGCCGACACACGCACACTAACGAGTAGTTAAAAAATCGTGTTTCTGCCATTGTATTTATCTGTTGTTATTACCATTTCGTGGGCAATTGTATTGCACACACTTTTCTGAAAAAAGTTTGCCCTTAGATGCACTGAAAATACTTTTTTCAGGTTGAAATCGAAAACGTTTGAATGTGTAAGTCAACACGGTGTCCAAAAACAGTGCAATTTGTGTAGAAGGTACGGTCCGCAAACTCATTAATCAGATTACATAGTAGGTAGACTGTATATTTAAATGTAGAGGCGTGATCAAGTAAAAAACATTATAATTTACTAATAATGGCTATTTATTCTCCTTGAAACAAATTCAATTTATTATACTTTTGCCTTTTTGTGATTTTATTAACATTTTTATGAAGATAATGAAGGCGTACATCAGCGTAGTATTTGAATCAATAGAACTTTATGGTTCCAAGTTGCCGGTTGCTCCAGAGAATGGTCATTTAAATTACCGTCAAACGGGGTAACTTGAGTCTGTGGTGTTACTTGAGACGAATGGCAACATTTATTTTATTTTTCGTTTATGTCAACATTATGACGTTTGATTCTTCGTCAGCCAGTGTCAAAAGTTTTCTGTGATCGTTAGTTGTTTTACAAATTCAATAAAATAGAGGTAAGTAATCTTGGTTTTCTACAATATTACTTTGAAAAGTGAGATAAAATATGGTAGAAAATATATAAGTGAAAACTTTGACTGTATCGGTTTTACTGTTTCGTAGTGTAAATGATATAAACATAACCTCAAAGCTTTTGTGAAGATAGATTGGTTACTTTTTTACCGTAATACCAACATGGTAATAATATGAACAAACTTATGTAAATAATGGGGTTATTCGGGGAAACTTGAGACACTGTCTCAAGTTTCCCGCTATGTCTCAAGATACCAGAATCTTGTTTTTTTTTTACATTTTAGGGTTGCCATGTAAACAACCGAAAACTCTTGGAGGTCACCCATATGTGACTTTACTACAGAACAATTGGAAAAAGCTGTAGAGGCTGTCAAACAAGGCTTATCATTAAGAAAAGCAAGTGAAAAATTTGGAGTCCCGAGAGCTACAGTAAACCGACATATCAGAGGCAAAAACACCGGAAAGTATGGACGCCCACAGGTGTTTTCCTAACAAAACGAAGCTACACTTGTCCAGTGTATTTGCTTAGCCGGAGACTGGGGTTTCCCGTTAACGCAGCATGACATGCGTTTGATAGTCAAATCATTCTTGGACCGGAGAGGAGTTACTGAAAAAAGGTTCACTAATAATTTTCCAGGGCGCGATTGGACAGAGTCATTCCTTTCTAGGAACAAAAATGAACTAACATCAAGACTGAGTCAAAATATAAAATGGGCACGTGCTGCTGTTGACGAAACACTTATTAATGAATATTTTGACCAACTGAATGAAACATTAAAAGACGTCGAGCCAAGTGTAATAGTAAATTACGACGAAACCAATTTAACGGATGACCCTAAACGAAAAGTGGTCATTGTGAGACGAAGTACTCGACACCCACACAATATAATAGACTCCAGTAAATCAAGTACATCGGTGATGTTTGCAGCAGCCGGTGATGGCCATGTACTTCCACCGTACGTAGTGTATCGTGCAGAAAATCTCTACAACACTTGGGTAAGTGGAGGGCCTCCTGGCACAGTGTACAACAGATCAAAAAGTGGATGGTTTACAATGGAAATATTTGAAGATTGGTTTACCAAAATAGTTCTGCCCTACTTCAGAAAATTTGATAGCGAAAAACCCATGTCGATTTGAGTGTGGTAGAACTAGCGGCATCTAAAGAGATCACCATTATAAAATTGCCCCCACATTCATCACACGTGCTACAACCTCTGGATTGTAGCACAATGAAACCAATGAAAGACAAATGGGAAGATGCACTGGTTAAGTGGCAGCGTTTGCACGTTGGAATGAAACTGCCAAAAGCAGAATTTGCACGGATTATTACTGAGATTTGGAATTCCTTAAATCCCGTCATATTAGAAAACGGTTTCAGAAAAACAGGAATATTCCCCGTCAATAGACACGCAATCCAAGAGGGAAAATTTGATTCCTTGTCATGGCTAAAATGGAAGCAATATATTGAACAACAGACCAATGCATTAACTCCTACACTGAAAATTGCCTTGACGATGAATCTCCTCAAAATGGATCCAGATTCTTTAACCGCGATAGAACATGTCAAGAACTTTTTCAATTTCCGGAACAGTTTAATGCTACTATTCATAATTCCTTCATTGAAAGTTTTAACGAAGAAGAGCCTGACAAGTTTGATCTCGAAACACCTTACAAAGTTGCACCAAGTCTTTTGACCTTGGTTATTAGTAAAATCAACTCAAGCAATACAGCAAACAAAAATACAAACAAACCTATTGAAGTGACAAAAATATGGAATTAATCAACTACTGATACAACAAGTAACAAGAAGACGCCTATTAGTCATCGGTCAACAAACCAAGCTGGAGCTTACAAACTACCCTTGCCAAACAAAACTGCAACTAATTGGGCACCTTCTGTAAAGATATTGTCTAATGAAATTATCGTACCTAGAGGAATGTGTAGCACCCATGAAGAGTTCCATTCCAAGCAGGATGAGACAAACATATCATTTGAACAATTACTAACTTGTACATGGTGTTTTTATTTGATGTACTTCTTTTTTGAAAAAATAAACAATATTTTTTTTTTTTTTTTGTATTTTTTGAACAATTAGTTTTGCAGTCCATTGCACGAATGATATACCCAAGAAAACTAAGAAACGCGTTAATACTAAGGCCGTTTTCTGACTTGTCGGTGCGGGAGCGGTACGGATTCGTTTCGCTCGGTATACACGGTACCGAAAGCTTGCCTATGTTTTAATGCGCGTCTTCTGATTGGCGCGGTGTGTGCGGGAGCGGGGAGGGATCGTTTCGTTTTACCGCGTCTCTGGATGCGTGTCCAGGCGCCGCTCGACATTTACCGCGCGAGGTCGTGCAAACAAAATGGCGGAGCGAGATATTCAAGTCGTTTTAGTACTAGAAATTGAAAAGTATCCTGCATTGTGTATAATTATAAATTGGCGGAATATTCGAGAAAGGACGTTACAGAGAGGATTTGGAGTGAGATATCTAATAAAACACATTTATCAGGTATGTAGTCGTTTTTATATCCAAGTTATACACAATGATTGTTTTGCCATGGAAGTGCTCCTTGCGGTGTAATAAAATAATTTGTCATATATTTTCAGACGGTTGCGCCGGATGATGTAGGGTTGATTGTGATTAAATCTTGTTCAAAGTGAAACGAACGGGTTTGTCTAGTTCCCTCAATATCAACAGCAGAATATGAATTTCCTTCTCTCAGTCGTATAAAATTGTGTAGGACACATGCTGATTTTATTATATTATTTATTGTCGCATAGTTAGAACTACGAATAGGTGTTAAGAATACTTGGAATTTTTGTGTCATCATACCGAATGCACACTCAATAGTTTTACGTGCTCTAGCATGTCGATAGTTGTAAATTCGTTTTTCGTTGGTGATTCTCGCCATCGGGTAGGGTCGTAAAACCCTACGTGTCAAAGGAAAAGCGTTATCCGCAACAAAGAAATATGGCACTTCTTGAAGCGTATTGTCGTGGGGTAATGGGGCCGCAGTAGGTATATTAATACCATCTCGCTCCAACCAATAGCTTAAAGCAGAAGCTTTAAATACCCCGCCATCGCTATTCCTTCCCGCATACCCTGTCTCAATCATTGTAAATAAGCCATCAGCATCACAAACGGCAAATAATATAATTGAATGATAGCCCTTATAATTATAATTCGTAGATCCAGTGTTTGGCAGTTTTTGAATCCTTACATGTTTACCATCCATCCACCCCAGACAATTTGGCACATTCCAAATTTCATAGAAACGGTTTGATATTTATTTTCATTTTTCTGTTGAAGGTATAGCCATGTAATCATTTTGCAGAACTATCCAAATCGCTTCAGTCGTTTCAGCTATAATGTTCGATATAGTACTGATACCTCTAGCAAAATTAAGTGCTAGAGAGCTGAAAGTACTTCCCGTGCCAAGATATCTGAAACAAAAAAAACATAATTAACTTAAAAAAATTATATAACAAAACTTAGGGACTAACTTAATTATTATTTTTTTAGTTAACGACTGCAAAGAGAAATGGCGCAACATAAGATCTACTTTCCTAAGAAGTTTGAAAACACCGCCAAGTGGTTCCAAGACAAAAAAACTATACTATCTTAAAGACTATCTATCATTCATTTTACCATACGTAAAAGCAAATAACGAATCTCGAAACTGTGGTAACATTCCACCAGTTGAGCAAACTGATCCAGAAGTTGAAGAACAACAAGCAATAGGTGTCCAAGATGAGCGAGCAACAGCTACCTCAAGCGACAATTCACCATATAACATACAATCTGAAGATGCTACAATAGAAGAACCAGCAGCATCGTTAGGAAATTCTCAGGCTGTACGTAGACGACGGTATAATGAAGTGGACTCTGCAATGGTAAAATTTTTAAAGAAAAAAACTGAAAAGGCATGTGAACCCAAACAAACTCCCCAGACTACCAAAAATCAAACAAAGATGAATAATTTTTTCTTTCTGAATTTGATGACATGACAGATAATCAAATACGATCATTCAAAATAAAAGTGTTACAACTCATTGATGAAATCAAACAAGGCAGTCAATTGTCTATGCCTTCTGCATTTATAGAGCCTTCCCCAACTACATCAAGAGACTCATTTCCATCGACAACCAGAGATTCATTTTCACCTAGACAGTCACATTATCCTCTGCAGCAAAGTGTTCCTCAATATTCTCCAATATCGTCCGTCGCCACTCCTTCACAGAACTATTCAACACAAAATCAAGCAAATCCTAACATTCCTTACGATTTCAGTGCTAACGATAATACTCTTGATTTGTCATATGAAGAAATGTAATGAGCAATTTTCATTTCGTTAAAGAAAAATATTAATATTAAATTAATATTCAAATTACTTAATATTTGATTAAATAAAACAATTAAAACTAAACAAAAAGATATTTAAATGACCACTTACCTTAAAGTAATCAGCAATCTTTCATCAGCAGACACACATTCTCTAAACCTTGTATTTTGCTTTGTTAATACTCTAGTCAACAAGTTCAAAAGCTCTTTGTAAGTATTTTTTGACATTCTATACATCAATAAAAATTTTTCGTCATCTTGGGAAAGTTCTTTAGCCGCAACAAAAAATCGGCAATTAATATTATTTTCGATATAAGGATGACGCCAATGTGTTATTATGATAAACATAATAACACGCCAAAATATCGTCATCACTAGAAGACGACATCTTCGGTACTGCAGAATTTCATACCGAGAATATACCGATAGGTAAGTAGGTGAAGGCAACGGGGTATCGTTTCGGTACAGACCTTACAGATCCCGCACCGCTCCCACACCGACAAGTCAGAAAACGGCCTAAGGGTGCAGAAGTGTTAACATATAAAGCAACAATAGAGCGAATGAAAAAAGAGATGCAAGAAAAAAACCAAAAGGAAATAGAGAAAAAACAGAAAAGTGAAATATTGAAACAGCTTAAAGTACAGAAATCGACAATAAAACAAAATTTAAAAGAAAAAAATACTTACCCACAGGCGTGCATCTGTAAAGCTAAAACAAGAACAATATGATAGTGAATCGAGCTCTATATCAACTATTTCAAACGATGAATTAACTGACAAACAAAAATTATATAACGAAAAGGAAGCAAATAAAAAAAAAGGTTTTATCTAAAACAAGTAAAGTGCAAAAACCAACAAAGAAGCAGAGTTCCAAAAGACAAAAGACTACCCGAAGACATGCATTAATAAATAAAAGAAAGAAACGATTAGATAGCGAATCCACCTCATTATCTTCAAACTGTACTTTTGAATTATATGACACGGACCATTCAGATTATGAAACACTACATGATTTTTATATAGCTGAATGCTTACGCGAACAAGAAGAGATAGGATCTGAAGCTGAATGCTTTAACGAACAAGAAAAAAAAGAAAATATCAAACCGGAAATTCCGTTCCGTTTGCATGACATTGCTTTTAGCATTGACGACAAAGTAAATTTAAAAGAAGATGACTGGGTTATAGCCCGATTCTCTACCAAAAAGAGCCTAAAGCATTTCGTAGGCAAAGTATTGTCACTAAATGATTTAAAGTCATTCAACGTCGGGACAGTGTTGAGAGTGGTTGAGCCTACTACCGTTCCGTTCATTCTCCGCTAATCTCGCTGAATCATTACTAATACGCTGCCACGCTTTTGTTGTGAAACTCGGACAATGGAATTGCTACGTACGCCGCCTAATAGGTTTTCGTCAGAAGGTAACATTCCGGCATCGATAACAAAAGATGAATTGTGCACCCGAAAGCGTAAACAACCAGAAAATGAAGAAATGAAAAACCTGGAACGTAAATTTGATGATCAAATGCTATTATGGAACAAACAAATAACTGATTGTATTTCCAGCAGCATTGCAGCATCCGTAAATACTGCCCTTTCTAGTGAGCTGTCAAAGATTTCGTCTGCGTTATCCGAAATAAACAGTAACATCCTAAAACTGAATGCAGATAACCTCAATATCAACAAAACGTTGTCTGAAACAAACAACCGTTTGAATGAAATGGATCAAACAGTACGTTATTCCTCGCAAAGGCAGGATCATTTTGAGGACCGTCTCAAAACAATCGAAGGTAACACAGCTGGCGCAGCACAGGCAGCAGCTCACTTACGCACGCTTGAAAACAAAATCTGCGCCATGGAGCAACAGGCTCGGCAGTGTAATGTTGAAATATCAAACATGCCTGAGCGTCGAGGCGAGAACCTCATTAACCTATTGAAATGCCTCGGCAGCTCAATAAAGCTGCCAATATCTTCAGCGGATATAGTAGCTGTACACAGAGTTCCCCACGCGGATCAAAAAGATCATAGACCGAAGAACGTAATTGTCAAATTCACCAGCAGGAACCTTCGTGACAATGTGATTTCGGCATATCGAGCAACAAAAGGCTTGGATTCAACAAAGCTGTGTATATCTGGCCCGCCGTCTACTGTCTACGTGAATGAACATTTGACCATCAACAATAAACTGCTGTTTCGTCAGTGCCGGGAGGCTGCAAAGAAGCAAGAGTTCAAGTATGTGTAGGTCAAACATGGAGCAATACTTGCACAGAAGTCGGACACCTCACCAGTGGTTGCGATTCGTTCAACCGTGGACTTGGCAAAAATCAAGTGATACGTCTGTGTGTGATGATGATGACTGTCAGTGCGTTAACACCTTCCACTCGATATTCATACCCCTAATTCTGTGTAACATGTTCCACGTACATCTACAATGCGGCATACCAAGCCTATTGATTTGTTCCTATGTGTACAATAATATTAATTATCCTTTATTTTTAGCAGTGCTAGGGAAAATGGCTACCCATTCGGGAACGGAGGAATCTGCGGATCCTCTGTGTTCTTTTTTCTACACTTAAAGATCCTTTCTCCCCAGACTATTTAAAAACCCGCTTCCAGTTCCGATCAGACACACATGACAAAAATTTGAGATCAGATGACAACCTCCTATTAGAAACCCCTCAACATTCAACTTCTTTTCGCGGTAACTCCTTTTCTGTCGAAGGGGTCAGGCTATGGAACGAACTGCCTTACGAGATCAAAAAGGTAGAGACAAGGCAACACTTCAAAAAACTGACCCGCGAGCTTTTCCTTAAACAGCTGTATGCATGATGTCACCTCTCACAACATTATCTTTTGATAAAGGTAGATGCCACCTTGTTTTACCATACCTACCTATTCTGTTACGTAACGTTCTATTTGATTTGTTATATATATATATATATATTATATATATATATATATATATATATATATATATATATAGTTATATATTAAATTATATAGTAGGTATAGCTCTTAGTTTGTAGAATAAATATTATTCCCTGTAATGTCGCACGCCAACCTCCTCACTACACCACCACGTTTGGGTTGGCTGGCAGACAATGCTTTCAGCATTAAGTCCACCCTTTGTAACAAATTTATAATTTTGTGCAATAAAGTGTTACATAAATAAATATAATAATTTGGTCGGGGAGCTGTCAAGGTAAAGCAACATTTAAACTCATAATTAGTTCACTATATTGCAAATATTATTATAAATCACACAACAATCCTACTGATACATACCTAAAGTTATTGCACATGATCATATCTGCAAAATTTTATGGTACCACACTAAAAGCAATAATTCCTGTATTCCTAGATACTGTTTTTATGTTGGGGCTATTCACACTTACTCACTTTGGTTACAGTGACACACAATTTCACACAATGCACAAGTGCATTTAGATGTATTTATTTACAATACTTTTCAACAAAGATTTTGTATAGATTTTGTATAGACCCGTTACAATGGATAGACACGTCTTATCAAAATAAATATCATCTTTTATATTGAACTCTGGATATGTTTTGGAACTTTTATCATAATATTTTTTTGTGTTTTGTATGTATGTTTGTTTTCTGTGACTGTGTTCTGAAAATTTTACGACTTTAGGTTTCAGATTAGACATTTGAGTTGGTAATTTAGTTTTTAATTGACGAGACATTAGTAGTTGTGAAGGTGAATTTAAATTAACTCCTTGTGTAGTTCTGTATTGTAATAAACCTAAAAATGGATTTGTGTTAGAATCATCACATTTTCTAAAAATGTTTTTTACAATTTTTACAGTTGCTTCTGCAAGACCGTTTGACCTGGATAAGTGTGGACTTGATACAATATGTTCAATATCCCAATCACTTAAGAATTCTTTGAAACTTGTGGAGTTGAAAGGCGGACCTCCATCACTGACTAGTTGTAATGGGATTCCATGACGTGCAAATATTGATTTTAATTGTGTAATGACGACTGAATGTGTTGTGTTATGATTTAAATGTACTACTTCAAAATAATTTGAGTAAAAATCTACAATAATCAAATATTTTTTTCCCTTGTATTCAAATAAATCTGTGGCAAGTTTTTGCCATGGTAGTGTAGGCTGATCATGTGGTAATAAAGGCTCTTTTGTTTTATTTGGACCAAATGCTAGACAAGACTCACATTGTTTTATTAGAACTTCCATTTCATGATTCATATTGGGCCAGTAGACTACTCCACGGCCTAAATTTTTAGTTTTTTCTTTACCCATATGACTTGCATGCAGTATTGACAATATTTCTGATCTCATTTTAGTAGGAATGACAATAGCATTACTTTTAAAGATTAAATCATTTATGACATGTATTTCAGACCTAATATTCCAGTAAGGAAGTATGTTTGGGTCACAATTTTGTTTACAAGTTGGCCATCCATTTGCATAATATTCTTTTAACTTCTGTAAATTATTATCAGACTTAGTATTCATCAAAATTATCTCTAGCTTTACTTGGAATACGAACGGAATTCCGCCTTCAACAATTTGCATAGGATTTATCGGTTACTGCCCCGAAAACTAAAAAATCTGTTACGAATTGATAAAAAATTATGTAATTGTCGGATTTCCATCCGGCTGCCCATCTTTAGAGTCTCATTTAGTACGTTTATATCGGGATTTGACACGCCAAATTAAAGTATAGCATGTAAGAGTACTATGAAATATGAAAAAAAAAAAAAGTGGTTTGACGCAAAGTGGAATTATCGGTTTTTGTTCCGGAGCTCCTCCAGTTGTCACCCCATAATCGGGTGTTGGCAAATGTTCCAGAGGAATTGAAGTTTGCTGCCTAACAGGTACCAATACCGACAAGGCTGGTTCAGGTGGTTCTTGTGAATCAGCTACGTTAGGCAATGGTCTATCTGTCACGAATGATGGTCCGAAGTCAGTGTCATCAAAAATATCACGATTGTAGGGATAAATTCCAGTACACTGAAATCCCGCTTGTATGTTTCGTGGTGTGCAGGCCTGAGGTAGCGAAGTAGCCACAATTGCCGGAATGTGATAAATAGTCATTGTTTGACCGGGATTATTTCTCATCCACGCACCACAAGCAGTGTTTATTTGTTTTTTCAGAGGACCGAAAACAGAACGGTCAAGCGGCTGCAATTTGTGGGAGCAGTGAGGCGGAAACGACAGCATGACTATGCCCTTCTCTTTACAGTAGTCTAAGGCTGCAATCGATATATGCGATTGATGATTATCCAAAATTAGCAACACTTTTCTGTCAAGCGATGACCTCGTGAAGTCGTGAAAATTTTCCAAAAACTTCAGGAATTGAGTTGCTTCCATCCAACCAGATGCGTTGCCAGCTCCTGTACAACCTGGAGGACCATCTCGGATAAAATGATCATGAAATCTCAGGCGCGGAAACACAAACATTGGAGGCATAGTATTTCCCAGTGCATTTACAGCCATGGCTACTGTTACTAATGTTCCACGCTCTGCCGAAGTGAGTGCTCCTACCTGTCGCGTTCCCCTTCTAGTAACTATACGATCCGGTTTTTGAACAGTAGTTACGCCAGTTTCATCCATGTTATATATATTCTGCGGTCCAAAATTATGACGTTCCATGACTTTGCTTAGGTTGTCAAAAAAAGCATTTACATTAGTCCTGTTGAAGCTTGTAGCTCGAGCAAGGCTAGTAGCTTGAGCACATCTTACAGAAAGTTCCGGATTTCTCTTCATAAATGCTGTAAACCAATCTGCACTTGCCATTTTGTTTTCGTCCCAGGATGGTGGTCTTTTTAAATCGTATTTGACAGTCAAATCAAAAGCTAATCGCCTTACTTCCTTTGCTGTTAGACCAAAATATATATCTGCAGTTCTTACCAAATAATCGGAAATAGTTTTTTCTTGTTCCGTGGTAAACACTTTTGTTGCTGGATTATATCCCATTGTGATGACAGCTTCAGGGTTGGCTTTTTTTTTCTTTATAAAACGCATCAGTGATACATGGCAGAGATCAAACATTTTCGCAGCGGCTCGTATCGTTTGATTTTTCTCCACAACCTCTAGGTATGCCTGTTCGTAAAGCAAAATACGTTTAGACGCCCGATCTGTTTTCCTTTTTCTATTCCGTGGCATCTAAAAAAGTTAAGTATAAGTAAGCAACGCTTTTTTTAAACTAATTTTAACTCTAACTTAAACTAAATGTTACTTAAGGTTTTTTTACTATAGTGCGTAACCCTCGACTCAGAGTAATCTCTAAGAAATTAAATAATATCCCAAAAATGTTTGATTTCGGCGGGACTTGAACCCCTTCCTTTCGGTACAGGGATGCTATTACCATTAAGCCACGAGATCAAGTAACCGACTAGTCGAAAATCTTTGGGACTTCCTACGGCTTATGGCGCCGTTCCCGTTGAAATCGAAAATTATTTTTGGGATATTATTCTTAAATGTTATTTAAAAATGATTTAAATATTATACTTAAATAAATTGTATTGGGGTCATTTGTACCACGGGGTTAATTGTACCGTTACAACTGAACCCAGTGACGATGGTGTAATTGCCCCCAAGTATAGATTTTGGAGAAATAACGAAATACCTCGGAACACTGTTGAGCTTTAGTCACAAGTTATTGGTAATTGTAAGCCTAGATACTTAGGTAAACGCATGGTTAACATATAATTACATGAAACACAGTACCCACTGAGTGACAGAGCAATATATGTAGCAAAAAAAATTACCTTGGGTGCTTGAAAATAAAAAAATGCTCCTGCAGACGTCCGTACCGCAGCGAGCGCGCTGTCGACTAGTGAGCAACTTGAGCAAGTCGGGACACGAAAGGCACGTGCCCCCGCCTCTTGCACACACACACAGGTAGCCTAGTAGTTGAGATATTCGCAATGTTACTATTGCCTCGTGTTAATATTGACCCCGGTCTACCCTACCTTTTGTATAAGTTACAATTAAATGATATGCTTGTAGGGTGATCATCATTCTTTGAAGTCTTGTTGGGACATCAGACAAAGGTTTTTTTAAATAAAGTTACTAATGGTTGATGATCTGTTTCAACATAAACTGGTTTTCCATATATATATTGGTGAAACTTCTTACAACCAAACTCTTTCTCTATTTGAGCATAATTTTCTTGACATGGGGTTAATGACTTTGAAGCATATGCAATTGAATTTTTGTCATGAAAAATTACAGCACCTGGGTCAAAATCACCAAGGTGGAGAATTAGCTTTGCCAGCAAATAAATGACTAAATTTAGTTTATTTAGGCAAATCTTTATAGTAAATGTTACTTAACTCTGTTCATTTTAACTGTACTTAATATTTTATACGACAAAAATAAAGCACATTTTTTATTATTTGAAGAAATAAGTACAAAAATCATTTCGAGAACGCGTCCTATGTAGCAAACTTTAGAAACTAACTTTGGATATAAAATAAAATAAAGTGAAGAGTTTTTCTTACTTAATGGCTTACAATTTTATCTTATATCAATTAATTATTGCTATTAGTAAACAAAAAAAATGAAGTTAAAGAAAATCAAGTCAAAATATCATGTCCGGCAATGTAAGCGTCATTTTATTGAACGCAATTTTGATCCTCAGTAAAAAATACGTTTTTGAACGAAACCTTTAGTTTTCTATAGTACAGTGATGTAAACGATGTAAACAAACGGTTGTCGAGAGAGTTTTTGCCAAAACAATTGAAAATAAGCGGTAAGTATCATTCAATTCATTATTTTATAGAGCGTACATCAATACGTCATCATTCCGGGAATACGTTTCTCTGCTTGGAATATTGAAAAATACGTTTTGTAGTGTTTTATACCAAAAAGTATCCGCAAACATTTTACAATAAAAAAGTTGAACATGACATCAAAGATGGCTGTCGCATAAAGAAAGGCGCGTTTATTTGAAAAAGTCATTTCGGGAACCGTCATTCCGGGATCGTTCCCGGACGTGACGGAGCGTTCTCGAAATGACTTTTGTACGTAAACGCGCCCTGTTATTATAACTATTGGTTATTTGATTTAGTGTATGTTGTGCTAACATATATTTTAATATTTTTTTAGAAATATGGAGTCTCATGTGGTTGAAAATAATAAAAAACGTCCAAAAAAGCAAGTTAAAAAAAATAGTTCAGCTTCCTTGCGACAACGAGAGAAAGCCAATGCCAGGAAAAGGAATTTTTTAGATAAGATGATAATTTTTAGGAGGAAGAGAGAGAAATAAAAAGGGCTAAGGATAGAGCGTACTATCAGAAAAAAAAAGTTTAAAACATTAGTGAGATGACTAAGAGAGAAAAGCGAAAGCAGATAAAAATTTGGAGAAATGCATCAATAAAATACAGACGAAAGAAAAAGGCACTATCAAGTATAGTAAACAATACTCCGACCCATTCTGACGATGAATTAGCTGCAGCACCTTTAGTAAAAAGACCAGAGGGAAGAAAAATTGTTTGGAAAGATAGAGCCAAAGCATACCGTAAAATAAAACAACAAAAGAAAACAATTGCAAACACATGCATCATTCCGGAAACACCTCATCATTTCCGAGAACGTCACTAAAATTACAGATAACACATCTATTATTTTAGTTTTTTTTAAAAAGGCTCTTGTAATATTAAAATAAGGCGAACTTTTTATACCTATAGCATGTTAATTTATGTTTAAGACAGCGATATTTCTTATATTTAGATAATTTAGACACAGAAATAGTCATAATACCTGAATTTGCACTATATTTTTCTTTTTAACGTCTTTATTGGCAATTTCACTACATTTTATTAATTTCTATTTATAAATAACATAAATCCGCTGTTGAAGAAGGTAAGACATAAATATTTATGTTATATTTTAATATTATTATAAACCTCACAAAAACGTTCCCAGAATGATGTTTCTCAGCGATAGCTCTCTTTAAAAATAAAATTATAAGAGTAGTAGTTAATTCTGTGCTCTGCCAAAGAAACTATCGTTAAAACATAAGTTTAGTGATTATTTAGGCTGATCATCAAAGTAATAGCTGCTAGATAAATTCATCATAAAACAGAATTTGGAATTTGCCACCTTGGTGATTTTGACCCAGGTATACCGCTGTTATTTAAACTGTAATTAGTTATAAGTAAGTACCTACCCAATTTGCTTTCTATCTATTCAATGTTATCTAATAACTTTTAATGTATAAAGCATAGCTCACAAATCAACTTGGTTATTCGAGAATTATAATAGACAGGTACGTAGTGTATTGGGGGGAGTAAGTGTTTAGTTACTGATAAAAATCTAAGATAAAGTTATACTATGTTTATGGTTTAGCTACATGTAGGTTAGGATTATTATTAGATAGTTAAAGGGTGTTTAAATAAGGGTGGAGGATTGTGGCGTATGCAATGTATACGTGGGTGCGTGAGACGCGCCTATGGGCACGTCAGTCTACAATATACGGTTGAACTAAGTACGCGTGTTTTCTTGTGAACCTACTTGCCTACTTACATGTCAGATGTTTGTCTTGACTGCTTGAATTGACTCTTCTTTTCCAGTTTTTGTAGACTTTTGTAGTTTTTTCTGATTCCTTCTGAGAAATTTCGATGCTTTTTGCAATTTTCAACGATTTTTCAATTGTTAATGAATCTTGTTGAAGTAGACGTTCCTGTACTTTTGAATTACATATTCCAATGACGAACATGTCACATATTAGCTGTTCTTTTAGACTTTCGAAATCACATCTGGTTGCCATGTTGGTTAATTTGGTTACATACTCTAACATGGATTCATTTTCCGATTGTTTTCTTGTGAAAAATTTATAACGTTGGAGTGTTATATTTTTATGTGGAAGGAACTTTCCATCAAATTTTGTAAGAACTTGCTCCAATGTTAGTGTTGGACTTTTTCTATCTAGACCAAATGAGTTGAATATTTCTATGCAATCATCTCCAATGAGGCTAAGAAATATGGCTATTTGTCGGCTTACCGATTCTTTATCTATTGCATTTGCTTCCATGTAGATGAGAAACTTTTGTCTCCATCTTCTCCATGCTGTAGACATAGCCGTGATATCTGAATCGATTTTTAGCGGCTTGATCGTGGCAGTCATGACCACGCTGTACCTCGGATCTTCCATTTTCATCTGCGTTACTTCTGACACCATGTTTATTTATGACTTTCCTATTAGGATACGACGAGGGCGTGACATTATAAAGACATGAAAGATCGACTTCTAAACATTCATTATTACGAGGTATTCGTACAACCATTACAAGCACAGCATGATGCGGGAGGTAATGTCCGCTATTCTTTCTATCGTCCACTACTTTCTCAGTAATGCCTTCATCTATCCAATCTTGAAAAACTCCATGATAGTCTTCTATTTTCTTTGTATGTTCCAGTTTCTTTGTAGTGGACAGTAAGCGCTTGTATGCTTGGTCGTAGTTAGATTCCAGCTCTGGATGCCCCAACTTCCACATAAGGCTCACCTCATAACGGCCTTCTTCATTAACTGAAACAGTTTCATTGAATGATTTTAGCATTTCTGATTCTTTAATTTCAGGTTCTTTGTCATAAGGATCTTTTATACCTAAAGTTTCAATATTCCACAGAAATTCTAAAGAATCATCTTCTGGTGTTGTTGCTACAAAATGGGAGCTCACTAATGTGTTGTATATACCTTGTATGGGTTCTTGCAACGTCCACCCCAGTTTTGTCTTTATTGCAACCAAATTATTCTCCACACGAACCAAGTCTGGTTCAAGTAGTGATCCTAAGTAGTCCGATCCAATGAGCAAGCTTATTTCGGATATACTTTCTCTTGCATCTGTTAGCTATATGCCTTGATCTTGCAGCTTTGTTATGATGCTTGCATCATTTACTTTTAGTAAATTGCCGCATAGTGTTGGTTGTTCTAATGCTGTCATTCTAGCTTTGTAGGTATCATTCAAATTGCTTACCTCAAAATCAATATGCCGATGTACCTGCATTCCCTTCTTGATGCCTCCGAATACTATGTGTCCCAATCTCTCACTACCTGTCACCTCCAGCATCATCTCTTCTGCCAAACCAGCTTTGATGTAGCTACGTTGAGCTCCAGAGTCCAGCAATGCTCGAACTTTCTTCTCTCTACCATTACTGGATATTTTTACTATGAGTGTCTGCAAAAGAGTTGTGGTGTTAATACTGGAGTAATTATTAATTAGAACATTTTCTGTTTCAGGTGTGGTGCTTTTCGGGATGAAAACACTGGCACTCTTGTGTAATGAGGGACACAGTACGTATATGGCGTCGGCTACAATTTAGGCATTTAATAAGCATTTTACAATGCTTCGCAAAATGACCTTTCTTTAAGCATATATAGCAACCACCTTTGTTCTTTATTAGTTCTTTCTTATTTTCAAGGCTCAATTTACTGGCTTTAATGCATTCGCTGGAGCTATGTGTACCATCACAAAAATAACAACTAAAATTGTGATCCTTACCTTCTGATACTTCTGTTGATGAGTTCTTACCCTTGATATCCTTGGTCACAAGACATGCAGCTGTTGGAACTGTCTTCTCCCTGTCTGCTGATTCAACCTGTAAAAAATCTAACCTAGCCAGGCTCAGTCTCTCCTGTGCTTCAACTTCTGTTTTTAAGAAACTTAATAACTGGGTTAGTTTGGATTTATCAGCATGGAGGAGTCTACTCCAATTTAACAGGGTGTCTTCGGGTAACGCTGACTCAACCAGTGGGTATAAGATGCACTCATATTTATTTTTAACTACACCTAATGTCTCTAATGTCTGTAAATTAGCTATAATTTTGTCGTAAAGGATGTCTACTGTGACTTTGCTTTTTGAGATAACCAGCTTTAATATTTCTCGGACATAAGTCTCAATCAGGATTTCATCTCTTGCAAACCTTTCCTTCAGTGTTTGAATTACATTACTGTAGTTTCCTTTTGTAGGTGCATACCCTTCTACTAAAGTTCTTGGTTTTGAGTTTGGCGCCATCGCTTGACATAAATATTGGTACTTCTCATCTTCATCGATAGTGCCATCTTCATGTATCTTTTTAAATTGGCTCCAGAATAGCACCCAGTTCCGGGGATCATCATTGAATTTTCTCAATTCCAGTTGTGGTAGTTTTAGGTTGTGTGATTTGTTTGAATGTTCTTTATTACTTTTTTGTTCTGCAGGGATGTCTTTCTTTGGTTTTTTCTTCTCAATCTGAATATTTATTAGCATCCATCGTTTTTTTATATTTTTCTGCTTCGTCAAATTCTACATAACATTTTTCTTCGGAGTAGTCTGTCGCTCCAAGAAGCACACTTTGAATTGATTTATCTAGAGCCTCCAGCGCTTGACTTTTCTTCTAGATACGTTATATCCGCGGCATCCGGCAACTGTTTCTTCAACGTCTCTTCGATTGTATGTGCATGTCTATTGAACACTCGCCTGACCTGGTCCCTCTCTCTTTGTAATCTTATCACGGCCTCCATTCTTTATAGGTATGAATATGGAAGCTCGTGTCGTGTCGTGTAGGGTAGGTCTGCGCCGAGATCGTTGTCCATCCGAAGCTTGCAGATTCTTTTTTTCGTCACGGTCGCCACTTGTTGTGAATAAAAGGTTTCTTGAACTTTTATATCCTTTTATTTCGGTTTTAGATTGCTTAGAACATTTATAATTTAAAATTCTCATTACCAAAAATTCTGTTTGGACGTGTCGTCTAGGTTTTTTTTTAGTCACGTGACACCTGTCGTCTTTCTGTTCGCCTCTTCTTCTTTTTTCGCTCGACGTTCCATAACACCTAGAGATGATCCTATATCATGGGATTACATACAATTCCATATAGATTTACAAGTAAATGAAGGCCTTTATCTTACTTAGAAACTATTTAAAAGTTTGATTGTGCATTGTTATTTTCTTGATAAATGGACTAGCAAAAATTAAAAAACAATATTTTTAAAGAGTTCGAAATGAGCCACTATGTACCATAGGGTCGACACAGTGGCTAGGTCTTAAAACATTGTGGCTTGGGGTAGTACACAGTGGATAATTTTAATATGATTATCAGGAAATAAGTCAATTTTATGCAAAATCAATCAGTCTACTCATAAGGTCATAAGGCCTTATGGCTTTATGAGATCAGGTCTGATCCACTGTGAACTGCATCGCCGTTTTTAATAAATAAATGATCAGAAAAAAATGTATGCGTTATTTGAGGGTGAATTGCACGCTAAAACAACCTTGTTGGAGCATATAACACAGTGAAAAGAAAGCCTTAGTAAAATGTAATACGAAAATGAAGATAGAACTAGAGTTTCTTAGCTTGAAAGATCATTTTTTTAAGTAAAAAAATAAAATCTCCTTCCACACACAAACCTTGCGCCGTGTGCTGTTACTGACTGGTGATGACTTGTTCACGTCTCAGGCACTGCCGATCGGCGAATAAGATGGGTTCCTATCTCTGTTAGTTCTCGCGTATTGTTACTGATCCACTGTGTCTGCTATCGCCACCGTGTACCACTTGGCTCTATAGTTACATAAAAAATTGAAGCTGGAGGGAATTCCTATTTTGGAATGTAAAAGAAAAACAGGTTTCAATGGGTTTTTAATATGCATCAGAAGTGTACTTTCTTATTATAATAACTACGTGCAGATCAAAGAAATTGCATTTCTGCGCACCTATCCGAGCGAGGGATGGATTCAACAACAATCCCACTGCACGTCAGTTTAGAACTGCATTCAAGAGAATGCTAGTGCATGGAGAATTAAAACATATTAAAACGGGAAATTGTGTTGCCTTAGAACAGCGTTTTCCAATAGCCGGGTCGCGACCCGGTACCGGGCCATCAAAATGAAATACCGGGTTGCGACCCGGTATTTACATTTCCGCCTTGTTTTAAAAATAATCGATCGACGCATCGTAAATATTCGTAAGCGGTGAGCGCCATGAGTGGCGCGCACCCACATGCACCGCTCATAGCTGACTGACCACATGACTGACAAGATAGCGCGCGCGACACGACAGCGTGCGAGTTCCCGCGCTGCCCGCTGCCGCCCTCACCTCGCCACCCCGTCAGCGGCGCTCCGCCAATCACAGACATTCCGCTCGGACAGTATAATTAATGATTAAACGAACTTACCCTAAGTGATGTTCTATCATAATTATACAGGTAGCCTTGTACGAAGAGATTAGCATTTTATATTACTTATTGTAGTACACACATGGTGGCGCCATCTGCACTGTATTTTGAGAGTTTTTTTTTTTTTTTTTTTTGGTCTATGGTATCTCTAGTCTCAACCCTCATTTCGTTTAGAGCTAAGTATAGGTAGGTATATTATGGTGATATTTTAGAACAGGGTACATACGTAAATAGCCTTTAGTATGGGGGTGGGTGGGTTGCTAATCTCTTCGTACAAGGCTACCTGTATAATTATGATAGAACATCACTTAGGGTAAGTTCGTTTAATCATTAATTATACTGTAGCCTTGTACTCGAGATTAGCATTTTATATTACTTATTGTAGATGTTGAGAGCATGTCAATGTAAAAATATCAACATTAAACTAAATCAGGTATTATCAACTTTTAAGTGAAGTGAATAATAGCATTAATAAAAAGAATGTTTACATTATTATGTATATTTTTAATAATATTAAATTATTCCTTAGTAGGTATAAATTATTTATTTAACTAGACAAGAATCATTCATTATAGTTCTTGCAAAAGAATCATCCGCACTAGAATCCTTCACTATATTCTTATTATAAAATTTTCCAAAAGTTAAGGAGTTACCGCTCCAACCGGCTGTTTTTCTAATTAAGTTTAAATTCACTCCTAGTTTATAAGCTTTTGAGGTCACTGCATGTCTAGTGGAATGAGCTGTAAACGTAGACACGTCTATACCACAGCTACCTAATGTTGCCTTTATCCATCTGCTTATTGTTTGGGAAGTTACCGATTTATGAGGCTTTTTTAAACTTACAAATAAGCAGTTGTCAGAGCGCAGATTTTTTGTCATACCTAAATAACTGCGTAGAGTTACGACGGGACATATTTCTGGTTTTTCTCGGTAGAAAGGCAACACAAGAACTGGTTGTGTAGCACCAGGACGAGAAGTTTTTATTAAATCTGGAATTTTAATGCGAGTCTCATTAATATTAAATTCTATGTTCCTAATATCTATTTTAGAAATCGTCTGTGCTCTATGAGCCGTGGTCAGAGCAAGCAAGGTAGACAATTTATATGATATTTTTTCTAAATTTAGTGTTTCATTTGGGTACCAATCTGCCAAAGAATTTAGAATAATAGAAGTGTCCCAAGTAATGTTATATTTGGGTAGCGGTGGGCGCATTCTAAAAACCCCTTTGAGAAACCGTTTTACACAATCATCATTACTGATTTCTTGGCCAAGTATTAAGGCGAGCGCTGATCTGCAGCTATTTAAGGTGCCGTATTGAGCACCAGACTCATATAGTTGCGTTAAAAAAGATATCACCTGTGTTACCGAAGTCTCATATAGGTCAATATTATTTGCTTTACAAAATATGAACCACTTTTTCAAACATGTGTCATATTGTTTGAGTGAGTTTTCTGAAAGTGAGGCTAACATAATTGGTATAGATGGTGGTGGTTCACCTCTTCTTATGAGTGACGTGCTGATAATAAGCCGGCAACCAGCGTAATCTTCTGGTGCACATCCCGGCAACTGGAATGAGATAATATCAATGAATCGGATGGTTTAAATACTAGAGGCTCCGATACAAGGAGGCTCATGAACAATGGGTACCAGGGTTGTGTGGGCCAAAGTGGAACAATCATAATGCCTTTAGCATTGTCATCAATTATCTTTCTCAAGGTTTTTAAAATAATAGTGAAAGGAGGGAAGCTGTAAAAGAATATAGTTGACCATGATGTTGTGAATGCATCTACAGCATAAGCATCGGGGTCTCTATGCCAAGACATATATCTATCACATTTTTTATTCAATCGACTCGCGAATAAATCTATTTCAGGATTTCCAAAGTGAGATACTATCTTTTTAAAAGCAATGTCTGAAATCTCCCATTCAATGTCCGGATGGATACGTCGCGATTCTGCGTCTGCGACGTAGTTATCTGTCGAGCTAATGTATGATGCAAAAACATCGATGTTCCGTTCCTCGCACCACTTCCATAACTGTCTTGTGACGCTTGTCAAGTGAGGGAATTGAACACCTCCCATACGATTAATATACGATATGGCCGTAGTGTTATCAATACGTAAAAGTATTTGACAATCACTTAAAGAATTTGCAAAAATCTTAAGACCGAAGAAGGCAGCTAAAATTTCTAAGTAATTTATGTGTCGTGATCGTTCAGTTTCGGACCACATTCCACTTGCGCGTTTCGGACCACAAGCGGCACCCCATCCCGTAGTTGAGGCATCACTATAGATTTGTAAACTAAATTCATTTTGTTTAATTTCGTTTCTGGGATTTTTAATTGTATAAATCCACCAATCTAGGTCAGACTGTATTGATGATGGTATGCTCATGTACTTATCATAATTATCATTATTTTTTAAGTTTAAATATTTACATCTTTCCATTTCTTTTGTATAAAGCCAACCGTATTTAACAGCTGGGCAAGCAGAAGTAAGTAGTCCTAACAAGCGAGCAAACTCCCTGATTTTGCAGCGTTTCACACTACTGATCTTTGTGATCTCTGTTCTTATTTTTTCAATTTTTTCCTTAGGCAAACTTATATCCAAATGTTTGGAATCAATTACAAAACCTAAAAATCTACATTTTGTATTTGGGTAGAAATCACTCTTTTCACGGTTGATAGTGAACCCTATACTCTGTCCAACGAGACGAACTAATGGGGAAATCAAGCGCTGAACGTCATTGGTTGGAGATAAGGAACTTAGGGCGCGTACACGTTGCGACCAAATATCAGTCCGATTCTGTCTCTTGAGCGGTACGGACGTATTGTTTGGTGCTTATTTCAGTGTGTTCACAGTGTTCGGTTTTACGTTGACCCGGCTTGTTTACTGGACTGATTCCTACTTACTTGTTGACTTGGCGTGTTTTTGGACTGATTCTTGCATATTTATTGACTTGGCGTGTTTTTGGACTGATATTGCCTATAATGGCCTCTACACAAGACTGTCCAGTTGTTGTTAAAAGGCAGCGACGCCCTTTTTCATCAAGCGAAAAAACGATGATATTAAACATGTACAATACTTTTCTTGAGGCTACACCCAACGCATCAAATAACGATATTTTAAAAACTGTTGCATCAAGCATGGGGATTCATTGGGCATCAGTGTACAAAATTGTAAAAGAAAACAACACCGTAGGTGTTCTGCGGTCTCCTAAAAAAGAAAAACCTCGACCGACAGTTGTAGATAAGACTGACGACTTTACGAAAAGTGCACTGCGAAATGCAGTCCATGATTTTTTTAGAAGGAATGAAATTCCTACTTTGGATAAAATATGTAAAGCAGTGAATACTGATGGAACTTTAGGAACATTCAAGCGATCTTCCTTACATAAATTGTTGAGAAGTATCGGTTTCAAATTTTCCAAAAGAAGCCGAAATAGTATGCTGACTGAAAGGGATGATATTTTTTTTTGGAGAAGAAACTATTTACGCGCGATACGTGATGCAAGACTGTCAGGAAACGGCATCTATTATTTGGACGAAACATGGGTGAACGCAGGTCACACTACCAACAATGTGTGGATCGATACGACAGTTCAAAGTGCAAGAAGTGCATTTTTAAACGGTCTTACTACTGGCTTGAAGAATCCATCTGGTGAGCTTTATCATTAATTTTTATTATTTTTTATAAAGGTCTTACCTACTATTCCCTATTCCCATTCTACCTGCTATACTTCACACCTGCGTGGATTTAAAAAAAATCCAATATCCAATATATTCACGCAGGTGTGAAGTGACTCATCGTTGTTATCTATTGTCGGCTTCTTAGAAATTGCCCGTTTATGATGCACCGAAATATTTACTTGATATTATTAACGAAATTGACCGACTGTTACTTAGATATTTATAGTTTGGAGTTCTTTCTTGAAAATAATTATTAATTAAAATAGTCTACAATTACTTAATTTGTATTTTTTAACAGGTAAAGGAAAACGCCTGATCATAACACACATAGGAAGCGAAAATGGTTTTGTTGAAGGAGGGTTATTAGTGTTTGAGTCCAAAAAAGATGGAGACTACCACAAAGATATGAACGCAAACGTATTCGAAGAATGGTTTGCAAAAATACTCGACATATTACCAGAAAACTCGGTGATTGTATTGGACAACGCTCCTTACCACTCAAGAAAAGTGGAAAAAATCCCAACCACAAATACTAAAAAAGAAGAAATAATACAGTGGTTAAAGGTAAAAAAAATTGCATTTCAAGAAGACATGTTAAAAAGGGAGTTACTTAAAATTGTGAAAGACCATAAACAGCAATACGAAGCGTATGTAATCGACGAAATGGCTAAGGAAAAAAACAAAAAAGTGCTGCGCTTACCCCCCTACCACTGTGAACTTAACCCAATAGAATTAATTTGGGCTCAAGTTAAAGGGTACGTGGCACAAAATAATACCAGTTTTAAACTGAATGAAATCAAAAAATTACTAAACGAAGCCATTACAAAAGTTGACAGCAGCAAGTGGCAGAACTGCATACGACATGTGGTAGAAGTAGTAGAACCTAAAATGAATCTAATGGATAGAAATATGGAAACAATGCAAGAACGATTAGTTATAAACTTGGAGGATGACTCGAGTGATTCAGAAAGCGAATAAATGTTTAAGAAAATATTTTTTGTTTAATTTGTTCATATCCTAGCATATTTTTTTTATACACAACTCCATTATTTGCTTTCAATTACAGATTGTAATTTGTAAAAAAACTATTATTTTTAGATAACAGAGTTAGTAAGCGATTTAGATCAGCGATGTAAACGCAGCCTAACATTTTAAAGAATTAGCCGCGCCCATTAACCAATCCTGGCCATTTAAGTCGGAGCTGCGTCCTTATCACTTTCATACGATTGTGCAAGGGAGAGAGCGCCATATTAGTTCGTCTCGTTGGATGAAGTATAGTGCTTCATATAGCCTAATAGTATCTGATATGTTTTCCAAACATGTTTTTCTACTATTTGATATCAGCAGTGTATCATCCAAGTAAATTGTAGATAAATAACCACAAGATCTAAGTAACCTTATCACTGGTTTCATAATTTTTGTGAACACATAGGGGGCCGTGTTAAGACCGAAAGGTAGAACATTAAATTGGTATAATTTAGTTTTGAATTTAAAGCGGAGGAATTTTTTATAATCATCATGTATGCTTATCGAAAAATAAGCATCTTTCAAATCTATCGTGCTCATATAGCAGTCTTTTGAGATTAGCTTTATGGCTGTGCGTAGATCTTCTAGTTTAAAATGAGAGGTATCTATAAATTTATTCAAAGCTTTTAAATTTAGGATAAACCTAAATTTTCCGTTTGGTTTAGGTACCAAAAATATAGAAGACAGAAATTGTCCCTCACAGGGTTGACAGGTTGTAATAGCTCCAATCTTCAAAAGATCATGTATACATTGCTCATAGTGAACTTTTTCAGAGGCTGAGTATGATCTTGTCAAGGGCTCAGAAAACTGAACCACTGGTCGCGAGAATGGAATTTTGTAGCCACTAATCCAAGACAATATGGTGCTATCATTAGTTAATAAGGCCCATTGTTCTCGAAACATAGATAGTCTACCAGTATAATATTTTACCTGGTCTATCTGTGGCTGCGGTGTTGTGTTTGACGCGACGATTGTTTGGAGGAGTTCCCTCGACGACTTTTGTAAGCAGGCTCCTTGGTCCTCTGGTTCCCCTTCGGCCTGTGGTTCTGGGGAGGAGCCCGCCAGTTTAAATTCCTCTGAGGTTGTTTATTTGTATTTTTGTTGATGAACTTTTGTGTGGGGGTAGATTTTATTTCTGCTCCAGTTTTTACAATGGCTTTTGCAGTCTTAATTGTATCAGCTAGTCCTTCGCTAAACAGAAGTTTATCTATTTTTGTTTGTTGCAACTCACTTCTAAGCTCTTTTTTGAGATTATTTAGTATGAAACCTCTTCTCATAGTAGAATCACTATTTTGACTATCACAGAGAAGTTTTGATGCATCCATCAAAAGTTGTATCAAGGTTGTGTTCTTTGGTTCATTTGAAAAAAGTATAGTGAGTGCTTCTGCTACACACGATGTTGCAGATGCTATCTGCTTCTGTCTTTGCTCAATGGCTTTGTCACGTTTGACAATAATTTCTGTAGTTGCAGCCTTTATTTCCGGATTTAGAGCAGGGGCATCAATCAGCTTACAATTTTCTGGTAACATGTATTTGTCCAAAAGTTCTTTGCGGTTTTCCTTGGATAACCCTATTGTTGCTATGTGTTCTAGTCGAACAGCCAGTTCAGGGTGTATATCCTTACCGTAAGCTTTTGTCTGAGAGGGATCATCACCTAACATTAGGAGTAGTCCATCATCTATTGTTACCGAGGGATCAGCATCTGTAGAAGTGCTGGGTAACGCAGCTGCAACAGTATCAGTTATGTTCGTGGACGGAGAGTCAACTGTCGCACCATTGATGAGTGGCGGGCCGGAGGCGGTACTGGTTGACGGCAGCGGAGCAGTAGCATTGATGTGTCTCGACGTAGAGCAGGGCGGGTCGGCGGCGGCATTGGTCACCAGTTGTGGCGTTTCTGGGTAACAATAATGACCAGTAGGTATTTGTTTGTTAAAAGTGACAACCCATCCGGTTGACCGCATTTACAAACGTGAAATTTTTTGCAAGGATCTTAGTAAAGTGACAGCCCTACTAGCTGACCGCATTACTAAGTTAATGCAAATTAACAATGAGAATTATTCTCTAGTTAGCACAGGAAAAATAAAGTGATATTCCATTGTAAATATCCGCAGTATTTTTGTTGTGAAGTGGTAGTCCTACTAACTACCCGCAACACGGTATCTGTTAGTAAGGTGATAACCCCAAAGGCTAACCGCATTACTAGGAATGATATGCTAACCTCCAATGCATAACGGTTCTGGCGAAGGTGACCTGCGCGTCCGCCTGTGCCTGTACGATCGAGGTCCCAAGGGGGATCGTGATCGTGACCGCGAGCGCTGTGAGCTGGAACTTGACGTTGATCCGGAGCTTCCTGAAGATTCCGACGCCGAAGATTTTTTGTGTCGGTCTCTGTGTCGTGCGTGCATTAATTTTCGTTCTAACTTTTTCATCTTTGAAGCAATACTTTCGTATTCATTGGAAAGGGTACGAGTCCGTTTTCCCATGATAGTTCTAACAAAGGAACTTTAGAGAGAAAAAAGACACAAAACTTTTTTGGAAAAAAACAATGCACAGAGTGCAATTAGTATCTATCAAAGAGACTACGTTCTCTGAACAAAAAAGAATGCACTTCATGCACTTGCACTTGTTTAGCAAAAAACAGAGAGCGCACACAATAGTGCTAAATGGCGGAGCACTGAAAGTGTAATGAGGGTTGAGACTAGAGATACCATAGACCAAAAAAAAAAAAAAAAAAAAACTCTCAAAATACAGTGCAGATGGCGCCACCATGTGTGTACTACAATAAGTAATATAAAATGCTAATCTCGAGTACAAGGCTACAGTATAATTGGGTTTTTGCAGTGTGTAAGGGCCAAGGGTATTGTCCAGTTCGACTTACTTGTACCCTTACAGATGAATGATGTCGAAGTGGCACTCACTAATCTCACAAGCACTCACTTGATGTTACCCGTTAGGTAGGAGCACGGCAAAAGTAATAACAAGAGATTTACAAGTAACTAGTTTATTCTAGGGACAACAAGGTAATGGTTGGCGAATCCTTCCTTGGTGTTCACGTGTTCCCTGTTCGCGAGTTAGAACCGTACTCGTATATAAATGTCAAATGTAGTAAAAATGCAGCGCGTGCAACCTAAACTAAATTGCCGCGTGCGCAATTGCCAAATGTCGCGGTGAAACCGTACATGTTGGCAACCCCAAAAGAAGATAAAAGTAAGTTAATGACTAACAAAGAAAGATAAGCCAGTACAAAGTAAAGTAAATTAAAATGAAGTAAAATGAAGTAAAGTAAAATATAAAGTTTCAGTTAGTAAAGTTAATCAAAAGTAAACGAAATGTTATCTTTGCACTTGGTAGTTGATGGTGGGCGCTCGGTCCGGGTCGCGGAAAAGGAAACACGCGACCCGGACGGTCGCGTGTTTCCGTTTCCGTGTTCAATAGGAGGCAGCACTGCCTAGAAACCCGCACGGGTTTGTTGGGCTAACTCTCTTTACAAACACGTGTACAATTCGAGGCATGCGTCCTCCAATCGCGCACGGGTTTGCAACGCAAACTGTTCTTTAAAACACGTGTTCATGGCGAGGCATGGAACTTACGCATGAAGTTCGCGCGCAAACTTAACCGCTCGCGTCGGCCGCATCTCGCACCGAGTCCGGATAATGTACGACATGTTATTGTACAGCACGATAATGCACAGCACGATAATTGGAAGCCACTTAGGTACCTTATTGGATTAGTTTTATTGGGGTGTACATTATCGGGGTGTGCATTAGCTGGCTGTGCATTATTGACACGTGTAAATAATTTACAGCCAGTAAGTCACAAAAGTAACCCAGTAGGTTGTTAGGTTTTTTTTTGTTAACCTTAAGAATGGTGCGTGTCAGGTCAGAGGGGCACTTTTGTCGACTTAAGTCACAAAAGTAACCCAGTAGGTTGTTAGGTTTTTTTCAGCATGATAATTAAGTTGATAAAAGTGTCCCTCTGACCTGACACGCACCATTCTTAAGGTTATCAAAAAAAAACCTAACAACCTACTAGGTTATAACCAAACTGATTGATTGAACTGGTACAGTGCCAACGAGGTCAAAGTCAAAGTCAAAGTCAAAAATCTTTTATTCAATAAAATCTCACTGATCACTTTGAATCGTCATTACGTTTTGTATGATTAGGTATGATTACATTTTTTTTTTATTGGATGAGTTGGAGCTAGTTCGTCCCAAGCTTGTTTGTCTTCTAAATAATCAGATATTTTATAGTATGCTTTTAAAAGAAGTCTCTGTTTTATTACGTTTTTGAACTTGCCAATCGACAACTGAGACACATCACTTGGGATTTTGTTAAAGAAGCGTACACATTGCCCTTTGAAAGATTTACTAATTTTTGTGAGCCTAGTGGTGGGAACAGCGAGTTTGTCTTTATTTCTAGTGTTAACATTATGATTATCACTTTTTTTGTTGAATAGATTGATATTTTTTTGAACATACAATAAGTTTTCATAGATGTACTGGCAAGGTACTGTCATTATATTTATTTCCTTAAACTTATTTCTTAGTGATTCTCTGGGACCCATGTTATAAATTGCACGAATAGCCCTCTTCTGCAACACAAATATGGTGTTTATGTCTGCAGCACTCCCCCACAACAAAATGCCGTACGACATAATGCTATGAAAGTAGCTGAAATAGACTAGTCTTGCGGTTTCCACATCTGTAAGGAAGCGGATCTTCTTGACTGCATATGCTGCAGAACTAAGTCTCTTCGACAATTTATCTATGTGTGGGCCCCATTGAAGTTTATTATCTAGAGTTATGCCTAAAAATACTGTGGTGTCCACGAGATCTATATTATCTTCTTTGATTTTTACATTGGCATTTATTTGTTTGACGTTTGGTAGAATAAACCGAATACATTTAGTTTTCTTTTCGTTTAGTAATAAATTGTTTACATTAAACCAGTTTACAACCTTAGAGATTGCATTATTTACATCGTCATAATTAGTTTGTCGTCGTTTCACTTTAAATACAAGTGAAGTGTCATCTGCAAACAGTACAATCTCATGATCGTTTCTAACCACTCGTGGTAGATCGTTAATGTAAATTAAAAACAAGAACGGTCCTAGTATTGATCCTTGTGGTACACCCATTTTTACCACTGACCCCGGAGAACGTTTTCCATTAACATCAACTCTTTGAATTCTGTTACTTAAGTAAGAATTAAGAAGTTCAAGAGCAATCCCTTTCACACCATAGTGGTTTAGTTTCCTGACTAACGTTTCATGGTGCACACAATCAAACGCCTTAGATAGGTCACAAAAAATGCCTAAGGCGTCATGTGACTGTTCCCAATTTTCAAAAATATGTGATATTAACTCAACACCCGCGTCGGTGGTTGAGCGACCCTTTGTAAAACCGAATTGTTTATTGTCTAGTAAGTTGTTTAGTTCAAAATGTCTTTGCAGTTGATTAAGCATAAGTTTTTCAAAGATTTTACTGAATGTAGGTAGCACTGATATCGGTCGAAAGTTAGTAGGGTCAGAATGACTACCTGATTTAAATAAAGGTGTTATTTTACTATGTTTCATTAGGTCAGGGAACTCACCACAGTCAATGCATTGGTTGAATATAAAAGCTAGATCTGGTGCGATAAGATCAATTACGGATTTTACAACGGCAACAGAAATGCCCCAGAGGTCCGTGGTTTTTTTTACATTTATCATTTTAAAAGCTTTGACAATGTCATGGCTCGAGGCTCGAGTAGGTACCAAATTGGCTTCCAATTATTGTGTTGTACATTATTGGTCGTACATTATCGACACGTGCCAATAATGTACGGCCAATAATGCACACCACAATAATGTACACCCCAATAATCCGTGACCACTGGACACGGATACATATTGGCTGTACATTATTGGGGTGTGCATTATCATGCTGTGCATTATCGTGTCGTGCATTATTGGCTCCCCTCGCGCCACTCACTTCGCATTCGTTTGTTTTTTCGCTGGGCAGCGATTGTTATTATTGTGTTAATTAAATATTACTACATATTTCAACTATTGATATCTAATATTGTGAACAGTTAACACCTATTTTGTGACAGTGATAAAACACTTACCAAGTAAAGTGAATGTAATGAACTTATAGTTCAGAAAATGTTGAGGTTATGTTTTTAGACTGTGTTTTCAATTAATAATAGTAATATGGAACGATTAACGAACATACTTAGCGGTATTATATGTTGGCAATTTAGGTATTTTTATAAAATAACAAGCGATGAACGCCATCTGTCAACGCGAAGCAGTACTATGATGTGGCGTCACATAGCTACATGGATGAACCAACGAAGAATGAAGCAGGACCGAACGCAAAGAGTGGAAGTTCATTCGGTCGAGGCTTCATCGTTCTTGGGTGGATCTTTTCTTCTTCTTTGGATTGATGAAAAGGCGGCTGCCTAATTTTGTTTATTTGGATTATTTAGAGGAAATACAGAGTAAACTACACGTAGTTGGGTTTATTTTGTCTACATCAGAAGTGGAACGTAGCCCTCGCAAAAATGGGTAAACGAAGTAAACGTAATAAGCGCTCAAAGCGTAAAAGAACACGCTCTTCAAGTTCTAGCAGTTCCAGCAGTAGGACTCCGTCACCTCCACCGAGACGAAGCAAACCGGTATCACAAACTGGTACCTCAACTGTAAGTACAAACAGTACTACTTCGCTGAATAATATAATTCCAGAATTCGATTCGCTGAAAGATGATGTAAATGCGTGGCTAAGTATTATTCACTCTTACGCCCAAACCTTTGCATGGTCTGACGAAATGATCCGTTATCAAGCTCTTAACAAATTAAAAGGGTCTGCAAAAGTGTGGTAGGTATGATTCGTTATTACGTAGCGAGAATCAGTGGCCGTCATGGAAGTGGAAACAATGGAATCGTAAGCTAGCTACGAGTTTTCAAATCCGCCGTAATATGTACGAACTGTTAAAGGAGATTATTGACAGAAAACCAGTAGAGAATCAATCCCTTTACGTGTTTTATTTCGAACAAAAATTTAAAATCGATCGACTATCTTTGGTATTTACGGAACAAGACATCATTTCCATTATCGTTGGAAATATAGGCGACAGCGGTATAGGTGTATCAATTGAAGCAAGCAATTTTGTTACGTGTGATAGTTTAGCAAGCTTTTTACATGGTCGCACGTACAAAGGTAAAGTACTCAAACCAACAAATTTAAATTTACGCGACAGTCAGACTAAGGTCACTCACCCACCAGCTGCAATTTCAAAAATATCAACGGATGAACAAGATAATTCTGCACCTCCAAATAACGCTCCGAATGCTGGTCAAGCTCTAAATAAAAAAACAATCAAATGTTATACCTGTGGTGGCAATCACAAAAGAAGCCAGTGTGATTTGAATAAATGTGACTACTGCGGTAAACGAGGCCATTTAGAATCTGTGTGCTTTCGAACCTGAATCGCATTCTCGCAAGCCTGCCATTTCTCCAACTACACTGGCCGGAGAACTAAAACAATTTTTTGATTATTCTCAATTCAGATATGAACAGGACTTCATAACCAAACAAATAAATAAAAATCTTATTCTAATACAAAAATCGATCTGTGATTTGAGAAGATTGAAATGGGCATCATTAAATTAGCCAAATCTTCCTCGTAGAGTTGGGTGGGGAATATATAACAGGGTCAAATCAAATCTCAGTAGAGTACTGAGGTGGGATTTACACTATAACTTCCACTATACCATCAAAACGTGATTTATCTCTGCATTTGCCCATCACCATAAGTTGCGGGATGTATAAGGTTACAGATGAAAACTCAGCCAGTAACTGAGCCAGTAACTGGTGTGCTATTCTAGGATCCAATCTCCCAACGTTTAACGGAAGTGGGATAAATCCCTTAACCGGGGGAGTGATAACCTCAGATGAAAGCACTGACCGACTCAGTCTCATATCTCAGGCTGATGCTTATTCTCAGACAGCCCTGTATAGTCAGAGTGAACTATACGGAGTCATGGTATCATATTATGCTTCACCCGATTACAATGAGATCAACCGAAAAGATCCCATTCCCCCCTGGTTAAATTGGAAAACAGGGTGGATAGCTCATATTGTTTCCTCCTTAGTAATAGGACTGTTTACTTATCTATTTTTCCCGCCACTAGTATCATTCCTGAAGAATTGTATTTCCAAAGAGGAGAAAGACACCCATGACTTTTTCTCTATAAAACCATCCAACAGCAAATCTATTTTTTAGAGAATCTATATCACTGCTGTTGCACAATGACCCCGTGGCAGAATCATTACATGATATAATCGTTTTTTAAAATAATCAGGATCTTCTAAACTCCACTCAGCCAATAAAGTATCCGAAGCACCCAAGACCTTACGTCGAGAAATCCATCCACGTACCCAAACATTACGTTTTCTCCTTTCCTTTTGTTTTTTCTTTTCTCTTTGTTCTTTAAGCAATTGTGGAATAATTGAATAATTAATTATTTCCATCCCGGCACAAACGGCTATTCTGCTCAACATTTTCAATGGAAATGGCCGAGCCGCATGCGATTTTAGTTACCTGTGTAAATGGGCTAGCGATGCGGCTTGGTCAGGCAATTTGTGAAGCGACTCGCCGCACGGCGAAAATCGACCCGTGTAGATACCCCATTATGTATTTATATGTAATGCAATTTACTAAGCATACTATTTTAATGTAACCTTGTGTAATTTCTTGAGTTGATTGTCATTTTTTTATCTTTAGAGCAGGTATTCGATTGTCATAATTTAGCATGCGTCTGCGGGGGGGGGGGGGGGTTGGAAATCTGACCAAATTTTGAAAGTTGAATGCTTAACTAAAGAAATATGGTCCGTGTTTATTCTTCTCGGCTCCATACAAACTTATCTTCGAAATTAGTGAACTGATTCCTATGAAACTTTTAAAGTTTCGTAATGAAGAAGAATACATTTATTATTAAATAATGAAGAATACATTTATTATTAAAAGAAGAATATGAGTTTTCAACTTGAAACTCATAATACTATAATGAAGAATACATTTAATTCAACCAACAATTAGCTATACTTGATCTGAAATTAGATTTTATTGAATGAAGATAGAATTAAAATTATTGCAAGAAAATGGAGTCTTAAAACCAAAAGAATCATTGAGAATGGGCTATCAATTGAAAAATAGAATTTATTTCAATTAAAAATAAGTTTTTTTCGTAGATAATATAGTAACTCTAATAACGAGACATAGGGGAGCGGGTCCCATTATGGTATGGGTTCCCAATATGAGATAGCAGGTTACCCCGGTTTACAAGCAGCGCCATCTCTATTACGGGCAGTAAACTCCTTCCACTTGTTGTCCGGCGGCCATATTGGAACGCTCACGCGCCAGTCGCCATTCAGTTATGGCGGCACCTCACTTGGCGTATCGTGTTCGTGTATTTGCATTATTTGTCCAAATACAGCAATGTGTAGACGGTCTATTTGATTGTATTTGCTTTATTTGCACGAATATGGCAAACAACGCAAATAGCAAATATGCGTATCCGTCAACTTGTCGGTTTTTGATACACATCAAAGGAATAAAATAAGGCAAATATTTGCGTCGACTGTCCACACTTGGTTCGTTCAGTAGCGCGCGCGCGGCGATCCTGTTCAGACGTGTGTGTGAACGTTTACTAGGTACGTAATGGATTGGACAAATGAAACCGTATTGCGATTTCTGGAATTATATCAAATGCATCCTTGTATTTGGGACCCCAGAAATAACTCGCATAAAAACAAAAGCCGACTGAACGATGCATGGATCGATATTCAAAGTAATTTAGGAGAAGAGTGCACAGTAAAAGAACTCAAAAAAAAGAAGGAATCTTTGATGTCTGCATACAGGGGGTACAGAGCTAAAATCAAGAAATCCGAAACATCAGGAGCAGGCACATCTGATATATACCAACCAACATGGTTCGCTTACTAATTTATGGATAGTTTTCTGGGAACAATCTACAAATGCTATCTACAAATTCAGACTCTCGGCACAAGCGGACGTGCGGCCGGTGTTGCTCGTAATATTTGTTTCCTGGTGCGTGATTGGAGGATTATAGTTTTTTCGATTCCCGTTTCTTCTTGTACAATTTGCACGACAAGCTCCTCCCACAGGCGTGAGAGAGAGGGACCGCAAATTTACTGTATTGGAGTCCCCGCAGTTGTCACCGAAGCCCCTGGCCTGGTCCGAAGCCCCCGACGCGTGAGTGCTTTTTGCAACTTTTTATATTGCTGGGTTTGAAACACTGGCCGGCGGCGTGTGAGGCGGTGTCACTTACCACTGCGCCAGCGCAACGTAAACGGCGGCGGCGAAATTAGACCACACTAACCGACACGAACCCGTCTACGCTGCGAGCTTTGCCGCGCTCTCTTGCTACGAAATCCTAACTGCTACGCTACAAGCTACTTGCTATACTATTTTGTAAAGGCGTCGTACACGATTATAAAATGGCTTCTTCAAGACCAGTTGGAAGTAAAATTATGCGCACTCCGCCTAGACCACTGGGTGAGGCTGTTTCGCATCCAGACATTTATAGATCTCCAGAGTTGCAGGATCAACACTATGTTGCGTTTAAAAAGAGGAAGTATGCAGACGATGTTGATGTTACCCAGTCTACAAACGAGATGTTTAATAATGTCTTAAAAATGTTTCAAGAGCTTCAAAATAGTCAAGATGTGCAATTTTCAAAACTTAGTGATGATATTGGTACTCTAAAGGCACAGAATGAAAATTTGCTTACCGCAAATGCTGAAATAAAAAAATCCTTGGCTTCGATTAAACAAGAGCAGATTGAACTCAAAACCCGTATAGAGAACCTAGAGTCGAAAGAAAAATCTTCGCAGGAATACGTGTGCCTCCTCGAGGACCAGTTAGAAAATGTTGAGAGGAAACTAAGAGAAAGCAGTGTTGAAATAAATAATCTTCCGACAGAAAATAATGAAGAAATGTATGACGCGATCGAGAAAATCCATAAAACTCTGAAATTAGAGTACGATCCCCGAGATATAAGATGTGCGTACCGTATAACTAGCAAGTCTAACCGCCCAAGACCAATTATAATTGAGTTTACTACGACACAGAAGAAAATATTGTTACTACGAGCCTTCAAAGACTACAACAAGGGGCAAAAAGCGGATAGGTTCTGTACCAGCACTCTGGGCATTTCGGGTGAAAGCAGACCTCTCTACATGAACGAAGTCCTAACCAAAAAAGGCAGGCACCTGCACTACCTGGCCCGGGATCTTGTTAAGAGGACCAACTGGAAATTCTGTTGGTCGTCACGAGGGAAAATTTTTATCAGGAAAGAAGAAGGCCAGCCAGCTGTCGAAGTAAGAAGCGAACAACAGATTACGGCCCTGGAATCAGTACCGGAGCTGGCTGACTGACTAGTACTGGCTCATCACTACCTAATTAAGTCCCGTAGTTTTATTTGTACTCTCTCATTTATGGTATACACTGTAAGTGGAAGTATTACCTTTAGCTGTATAAAAATAATCCTTAGACTAGTTCACGTCAAATTGCCAACATGTATTAAATACACAGTACACACATCACTATTACACGCACAGCACACACGAATTATTGACACCATAATCAAGTATTCTCCACGGTCAACATGTAAGTTCATTATGAAGCAGAACAATAAACTAAAATTCAAGCAGTATGATCTGCGCTACCAATTATATAACAAACCATGGCGTTAGATCTACAAAATTTGCTGAAAGACATTGACAAAGTCAACGTCTCCAAATCTCTGCTGCTAAACGAACCTGAGGACTGTGGAAAACATTTGAGTAAAAATAAAAATAACATTAAAATAATCACTATGAATATACGTAGCATCAACAAAAATTTTGATGATTTTCTAATTCTGCAGGACCGCATAAATCAAGACCTGGATCTATTGATTTTTACAGAGTGCAGATTAAATGACGATTTCAATCCAACTTTGTTAGATAACTACTCTGTGTTTTACACTAAATCGCATGTAAACCAAAATGACGGCATTGTAGTGTACATTAAAAAAATTCTAAAGAATGTCAAAGTTTATGAGCCCAACTTTTGCGATGCCAGCAGCCTTGTAACACAGATAGGACAAGAACTCAGTATCATATCCATTTATCGCTCGCCTTCGTTCAGTAACACATCTAATTTTATGAATTCCCTCGATAGTGTTTTATTGAGCTTAAAATCATACCCGAATATAATTGTAATTGGTGATATTAACATTAATATCTGTGAAAAAACTAGTGACAGACACTCTGACGAGTACCTCACTCTCCTATCAAGTCACGGCCTTTTACCGGGACATATACTACCCACTAGGGAAGAATCCAGCTTAGACCACTGTATGATAAAAACAAAAAACAAAGCTACGATTTTGGTACTACCTGCTTCCATCACGGACCATTCTCCAGTCCTAGTACAACTACTTACGCAAAGAAAACTAGAAAATAGAGTAGTAAGAACTTCTACCTATGTGGACTACAACGCTATCAGTAGTGAATTATCAAAAATTGATTGGAGTAAGGTTCTGGACTATACGGACCTTGATAGAGCAACAGAAAAATTTATAGATATCATCATTAGTATCACAAATACTTACACTACTACTAAGATAATCTCAAGGAAAAAAACTAACATAAAGCCCTGGGTCACCCCAGGCCTCATAAGATGTATGAGACGTAGAGACAAACTGCATTTAAAACATAAAAAGAACCCCGATGATGACGCTATAAAAAAAACTTATATAAACTATAGAAATACATGTAGTAAAATTCTTAAAAAACTGAAACGAGCTTATGAAAAACAAGAACTTCATAAGCACAACCGAAATAATAAAAAAACATGGAGCATAATAAAAAGAATATGTAACTTCCCATTAAAAGCAAACCCTGTAGAAAATTTACTGAAATGTCGTCAAACGCCTGTGGAATCCCTAAACCACGTAAATAATTTTTTCAAAAATGTCGGCTCTAACCTTGCCCAACAAACCCTTGTAGGCCTAGACATCTCCGAAAACGACCTAGCTTACAAATCTATAAAGGAAAATGCACTGTCATCATTTGGCCTCCTTCCTACTGACGCTTCGGAAATCTATTCTATTGTACAGTCACTAAAAAATGAGTGTGCACCAGGGTGGGACAAAATCTCAGCAAAAATACTAAAACTAGCTCTACCGTTTCTCCTGGATCCTCTTACAAAAATTTGTCAAACCAGCTTTGATACTGGCATTTTTCCCAGAGTCCTAAAGAAATCCGTAATAAGTCCTATATTTAAAGGTGGCGATAGCGAGGACGTTACAAACTTCCGACCTATATCACTTCTACCCATTATGTCTAAAGTATTGGAGAAACTAATGAATAAGCGACTCAAGAACTTCCTGGAAAAAAAAGAACTCCTTTCAAAAAATCAATACGGCTTCAGATCTGGTCGATGTACGGAAGATGCGGTGTTACACGTTACAGAGTACCTAACTAAAACACTGGACTCAGGCCAAAAATGCATAGGTGTATTCTTAGATCTGTCAAAAGCGTTTGATACCGTCTCAATACCCATCCTCTTGGCAAAACTACAGTCGCTTGGGATTCGAGGAAATGAACTAAGGTGGTTCCACAGTTACCTGACTAACAGAAAACAGAGAGTCAAAATAGGAAATCACCAAAGTGACGAAGCCGACGTGAACTTCGGAGTCCCACAGGGCAGCATTCTTGGGCCAACTTTATTCCTAGTGTATATAAACGAGCTCTGTGACATGAATCTGAAAAATGGTAGAGTTATAACATACGCAGACGATACGGTCCTGCTATTCCAGGCCAAGTCGTGGAACAAAGTTGAGTTTTTGGCCAACCAAGGTCTAAAAACTGTCTCCAACTGGCTAAGAAATAACTTATTAACAATGAACATTAATAAGACCAAATTTATGACATTCACAATAAATGCTAGCACTCAACCAAAGAATCCTCTTATATTAAAAATACATTCCACTACATGTATTGATGTCGCAAATTGTATGTGCTTAAACCTTACCCACACTGAAGAAATAAAATATATTGGCGTCTTAATAGATAAAAAGCTTACTTGGGAAGATCAGATTAAACAACTGTCTGGGCGTACAAGAAAATTAATATTTATCTTTAAGCAATTGAGACATGTCTTGCCACGCAAATCGTTACTTAATATATACCGAAGCCTTGCTCAATCTATTTTAGCTTACTGTAATACTGCATGGGGTACAGCAGCTCGGACTCATCTGATTAAACTTGAAAGGGCACAGAGAGCCCTTTTGAAGGTGATGACTTTCAAACCTCGTCAGTTTTCTACAGAACTTCTATACAATGAATGTACGGTGCTAAATGTAAGACAACTGTTTATCAAAGCCGTAGTAGTAAAACAGCATTCTCTAGTAAATGAGAATATTCTACAAAACCTAAAAACTCAACGGCGACAAGATAAAATATTTAAAAAACACAATACTCGAACCAACTTTGGAAAAAAGTCTCTTACTATTATGGGGCCACGCCTGTATAACCGCATTAGTAAAGATAAAACTTTAGTAACCTTAAACCATAACCATTTAAAACAAACACTAGAAAATTACCTGCTCAGTCTACATTACAAGGAAACAGAAAATTTATTGGACGTAATTGAATAAGTCTTTTATCTATCATACATCGGTATCACACAACTATTCATACGCTACACATACACACTACACTTGCACACACACAATCACGCACCCTAACCTATGTTGGCAATAATATTTTACCTATCTCATACCTAGGCTCCTACTTTATTATCTTTACTTTATTCCGCACTTGTCTTTGTTTTTTATGCTTCTATTCTTTTTTTTTTCCTTTTTAATATAATATCCTATTTGCAATAACATTATGCGCTTGCAGTAATAAAGTTAGGTAGGTAATTTAATAAGAGAGTCCGCGAAGAGTCGCTGTGACCCCGCTTTACAGGCTTTTAGTCCTAGTGTGGGGAACAGAGTCACTAAACGGTACTACTTACTTGTTACCATTAAAACTAAACCTTAAATGTGCTCATAATTGTACCAGCAACAGTTTTTCGCTAATAAAGAAATTTTTTACTTTTTTTTTTTTACTTTTAAATGCACCCCATCTATTGATACTGAGGTAAGCAATACGTACCTACTTAATTTATTTTACAAGCATTTAATTAACTTCTCTTGTTGCATGTTGGTAGGTAAGTATTATTATGTATAATCAATCAGTATTTGTGTGTATGAGTGTGGGTTTTATTTAGCTTGAGTAAGTAGGTAGGTAGGTACCTAGTTGTAAAAAGGCATAAGTATTAAAAAAAGATTTTTTCATGCAATCTTTTTATTTTAATTTTAGTGTTAAGATATAATTAAACAAATCAATTATGAAAGTATTTTGCAAACTCATTTCTTATTTCTCTTTCATTCTGTGGAGACCGCCTAGGAATAAGCCTCATATTACGTAAAGCTGGATTGTCAGTTATATGGTCCCTCCACGACCCCGGGCTTATTAAATTATCACTATCAAACAAGTCAAATGTGCCCGGTGGATTGTATGAAGCTGATGAATGTTGGCTCATTCTCAAAAAATTATGTAAAACCACACAGGCTCTAACTACCTGTATTGACGGTTCTGGTTCCAGTAACATGGGCTTACGGAGTACTCTAAACACTGAAGACATGACGCCAAATGTGTTTTCAACAACAACACGGGCCGATGAAAGTTTCTTATTAAAAACCCTTTCCATAGTACCTTCTTGGTGTTCTCCTGGGTAGGGTTTCATCAAATTTTTATCCAGTGCAAACGCACCATCTCCTAAAAATACATAGGGTAGTTCAGTGTTTTTATTTGGTAGTGGGGTTGGCATGGGCAGTTGTAACAAATTGTTTTTCATTTTATTCCACAGGCTAGAATTTTTTAAAACACCCCCATCGCTTATTCTACCCTGACATCCGATATCGGCAAACATGAAACAGTAGTTACTGTCCACTAAGGCCAGTAACACAATGCTAAAGGATTTTTTGTAGTTGTAGTATTCCGAGCCGCTATTTATTGGTGCCTGCAGTACTACATGTTTTCCATCAATCGCACCAACAGCATGAGGGAATCTGGTGCTGAAACCACGCTCTACAGTCAGCCACTCTTCCTCTGTAATCGGCATCTGTAAATTAAGTATATCTAAGTAAATAGGTAATTTAAAGAGTATCCCACCTATTAATTAGGCCCACTATAGCTTGTTATGGCTTACAACTATATTTATATATGATTTTATTTTTCAGGCTGACCAAAATCAACAGATTGTAGCAGACTCTAATAGTTCTCAACATGATGCAGGTGGTATAAACACTGTTGGCGAAACTGATGCTTTAAATCAGGAAAAGAACTCCTCGCATGGAATGTTACAACATAGTTCTACGAATCAAGGATCTTCAAACTCACAAAAGACATCGACAACATCGAAGAGGAGGCAGTATAACCCTCCTGAGCTTCAGGAAACAAAAAAACAAATGGATCAGGCATTCAATATCTTAAAAACTGTATCTCAGCAGCACGTTAATGAAGAAGAGGATGAACGTGTCATTTTCGGAAAACTTATAGCGAAAAAAATGCGTAAACTTTCTGAAGATCGCAGAGACCTAATGATGGTTAAAATAAATGAGTTATTTTACAACGAATGCCATGAACGTTATAGACCAATTTCTTCATCAATGATGTCTTACACACCATCACCTTCATCACGAATTGAACAAGATGATATCCCACAAGAAGTGATGCCCCCAGTGGCGGTTTCTTATACAGATACTGATTTGTACTCTAGGCAGGTTACATCTCCTACGCAACAATCTACTGCTAACAATGTGACTATTTATGATGGTCCAGCCTCAGAAATGAATAATTTTCTCATCTTTAAAAACAACTAAGAACACAACTGGTACATACTTGTGATTCATTTGTAATACTATGCACACTATGTTTACTATGTGTATTTAAATACTTAATAAAATTGATTTGGTTTACCTTTAAAAAGTTTTTTCATACCTTAACATAATCTCTAAGAACCTCCCATAAAGCAGCACAGACTTCTTGAACAATTTTAGAAATAATCTGACTCGATATCTTAAAAAGATAATGTAGGCTCCTATAACTATCTCCAGATGCCAGAAAACGCAAAGTTACAGCCAGTCTAACTTTTGCAGGTATACTATCTCTCCATTTGGTATCTTTCTTTGAAATTATTGGCCCAACTTTTTGTAACAATAGTTCAAAATCTGTATATGACATTCTGCAGAAATTATTGAATTCATTCGAGGGTTCAGCCAACATTTCTTGTAATAGCTTCTCCATACTTTCCCTGGAAATTACAATGTATATTTAACATTATTAAAAGTACACGAGATATTAACGATATAAAGCTCTAATTTGATTAATTGGTATGTAGGTACTTACTTTGTTAGTTTTTTGTGAATTGTCAACATCCACCAACGCCTTGCCAGCAATCGTCTATTTTTAATTTTGTACTTCTGTAGATACAACAGGTGTTGGTAAGCCGCATTCAGGTAAATGTAATAAGCTGCTGCCACTGACACGTCCATCACTGTTGTAGTGTTATTATTTATTTATGTGTATGTTTCCGCGTGTTTGTTACTTCGTATATTTTTGAATTTGGCGCGCACCCGCCTGTCAAGTAATCAAGCATGGAAAGCCGCCCGGATTCGTCGCCTGACTGTCATGGCGATATCGGCTTGCTGACGTCACAGCCTCGCTTACCTTGAAGTCCGATTGGGACCCCGTGATTGGACGGCGCGGCGCGCTGGCAAGTTGCAATTGATTCAACAAACGCGACAGAAGCGACCTCTGGGTTAACCCGAATTGGAAAGGGGAAAGGAACTCTCTGCCTCTTTCGCCCGGCGCGGCGACCACGGTACGGAGAACATCGGAGACAAGAAGTCTGCTGCTCCAACTGAGACTGAGGAGCCATCTTGATTTGGTTGGTGCGAGAGTTGCCTTGCCGGAGGATTCGAGATCCTGTCAGAGCTGCCCTTGCCGGAGGATTCGAGATCCTGTCAGAGCTGCCCTTGCCGGAGGATTCGAGATCCTGTCAGAGTTGCCTTGCCGGAGGATTCGAGATCCTGTCAGAGTTGCCTTGCCGCGCGTCCGCCGACAGACCAGAGAAGTATTCGTGTCGTACTAGCCAGATAGGAACTATTGTTGCAAAGGTGCTTCGAAGGTACCAATCTTTGTTGGAATAGAATTACAAGACTGCCACTTTAACTATCCGTATTTTCTTGTTGAGGGAACCACCCACACACCCAGGGAATAGTCTCAAACCCACCCCTGATCTAGGTAGGCACTAGGATACAGTAGGTAGGAAAGTCTATAGGTACCTACCTACCTACCTAAAGTAGGTCTCACCAAGCAGGCAATGTAACCCCGTTACATTTGGCGCCCAACGTGTATTTCCTGTGTGTTGTGTGTATATTTTGTATATATTAGGTTAGGTGATACATAATCATAATTCGTAGCGGTGGTTCCCCCTTTTGTATATTATGTGACACCACGTGGTCCGCCATCTTGTGCAAAATTTTTTGGTCGAACAAGTGGAGTCACGACACGTGCCGACTTGTTGAGAGTTATCGAAAGCCAAGTTTGTCGATGGGAAAAGTGTTTTTTGTTTTCGTGTGTGCTAATTTTGTTTGGTAGTTTTAGAAACCGGTTGGCGCGTTGTGCGTCATACTCGCGAGACGCGTGCATGACGTCTCTGCCACCGTGTGCTCCAGCACGGCGGAGTACAGTTTTCAAGTGTCTGCGTTTGGTGTGATTAAGTGCAAGACACGTGGGTAAGATGACGGAGTTTGCGCATTCTACAGTTCGAGCAAATCTTTATGAGCTCTCTGAAGTTGACGCGAGAGCCTGCGCAGTACGCGATTTTTAGGTGTCGACGGGACGGGTGGCGCGGGTCGGGAAGGTGACCGCCCCGCTCGCGCCCCTCTGCGCACCCGCTCACGTCCTGCGACGTTGTAGGTCAGTGTGAGTGCTCCGTCTCGACACAACACACATGCGCGTTTCGACTAGAAAGTACAGTCGAGTAGGATTTGCTTGTTAGAATTTCTTGTTACCGTTTTTGTTTTGTTTTGTTATTATTGTTAAAGTTTTATTTCTATATAAAGTTTAAACTATACTTATTTGAAAATGCCACGTGGTCGCTTTAATGTGTTACGTCGTCAAACACGAAAAATGGTTTTTGACGTTTACGCCTTCATGAAAAAAGAATCTGAACAAGGTCTTCAGTTCGATCTTAAAATGGTTCAAAAGCGTACTGCGGCGGCGACCGGAGTGTCCGTCAGCACAATAAAAAGAATCATAGCAGCTGCAAAAGATCCCAATTCGGCAGGCTTGGGTATGGCACCTATTTTTCGTACACCGGGTAAAAAAAGAAGAGGTGTTAAAAGAATTACCGACATCGACAGTTTTGACCGAGGTGTCATAAAACGATGTGTGCATAATTTTCACAAAACGGAAAAGGAATTGCCAACAATAAAACTTTTATTACGGAAATTACGACAAGACATAGGCTTCAATGGTTCCGCCACGAGTTTGAGAACTATTTTAAAAGATCTTGGTTTTAAATGGAAAAAGACAGAAGATAATAGGAAACTCCTAATCGAACATACAAATATCAGGCTAAAAAGGATCGAATACCTTCAAAAACTCGCGCAGTATCGTGAAGAAGGACGACCTATAATATACACCGACGAATCGTACGTGGATTCCTCCCACGTTAAACCAAAGGCTTGGAGTGACGGCAGTACGCAGGGTTTGAAGAAAAACATATCTAAAGGACAGCGCATCGTCATCGTACACGCCGGCTCAGAAACTGGTTTTGTGCCCAATGCTCTATTAATGTTTAAGGCGGGATCAAAAACAGGAGATTATCATAATAACATGAATTATGATAACTATGAAAAGTGGATTCGTACTCAATTAATCCCAAATCTCCCAGCAAACTCGGTTGTGGTAGTAGATAATGCATCCTACCATAACAAACTAGACGATGCTGCGCCTACATCTAGTGCAAGAAAGGCAGTCATGGAGACTTGGTTGCGAGAAAGAAATATCGAATTTAGTTCTACAATGTTAAAGCCAGTACTGTACAAATTAATATGTACACATAAAGAAAAACATAAGAGGTACTCTATAGATAGTATACTTCGTGCACATGGTCATGCTGTATTACGTCTGCCGCCCTACCACCCCGATCTAAACCCCATCGAAATGGCTTGGGCGGCTATCAAAGGCCATGTAGCACAAAAAAATGTTACATGGAACGTAGAAGATATTATGAAGCTCATCGAAGAAAAGGTGAACTCTATGGGTGAACCGGAATGGAGCAGGTTATGCATTAAAGTGCGAAGCACTGAAGAGGAATATAAAAAAAATGAACCAGTGATTGATCAAATGATTGAAGAATTTATAATTCGCCTTGGGGAAAGTGAATCAGAAGATAATTCTGCATCAGAAACCGAAGATTCTGATTCAGATCATTTAACCGGAATGGAGCAGGTTATTCATTTAATGGACTACTCTTCGTCATCAGATGACGAAATTCCTTCTACATCATCGAGAGAACCAGAAATGTACATGGAAGGGGTCTCCGCATTATAAACTAACATGTTTCAGATACATACCGAGTTGTGTGCACAGGAACGAAATGCTGAGATTTCAATGTTTTAAATAAATGTGTACCTACATTGTGCAATATTTTCGTTTTTTACTACCTACTTTACGTAAACCATTTATATTTTCACCGAATCTGTTACGCGGTTACTCGAAGATACCTAGACCGATTTCGAAATTTTATACTTACTTATTTGTTTGAAAACGTAAACTTTATAAGTGGTCCTATAGTAAATTCTTAAAAATCGGTCAGTAGTTTAGTTTTATATCTACCAACAATCAATGCTATAATGTATAAAACAATGATAGGTAGGTAATTATTTGAATAATATTACTCTTCACTTTTTTCATAATTTTTGTCCGCCTGACTGTACCATGCGCAAGGACGATGTTCAGAGAGCTCATAAAGATTTGCTCGAACTGTACCAAGGTAAATGAGAATCTAATTACTTTAGACGAAGTTTTCGAGTCTACCAGTTTTCAAGATGAGACCGTTGTACCAAAGACGCACATCCTCACGAAGTGTGGTCTGACTTCTTGGAACCTAAGGTTCGACGGTCATTCCGATGTTAGAGACTTTGTTTCAACCGTAGATGAACTTCTGTCTGCTCGAGGTATCTCAGAACAATTATTGCTGGCCAATTTTCATGACCTGCTAGCGGAGCCAGTTCTTACTTGGTTTAGAGTGAATAGATACCAGATCACATCATGGTTTTGCTTGAGAACTTTGTTATTTGACAATTTCTTGCCGACCGATTATGCTTACCAAATAACATCCCAGCTCAGAGCCAAAAAGCAGTCAGAAAACCAAACCTTACTAGAGTTTGTCTCACAGATGCGCTTCTTAGCTAATAAGATACCCAACGTCTTATCTGAGAATGATTTCTTTGAAATTATAAAACACAACATCTTGCCAAAGTATCATGCCGCACTAGTCTTTGGTTCTGTATATTCGGTCAGTGACCTGCTGAAGGTAGGCAAGTTAGCAGATGCTTATTCTTCAAGCATTGTAAATAATTCTGTGAATAGTCCTGTATATAGCTCTGATAATTCCCCTAAAAGTGTAGCTCGATCAACGTACCAACCATCCATTTGCGCAGCCGCCTCGGTCATTGCTCCCCGTCCTACAACCGCAATGCTCTGTTTTGTATGTAAACAACCTGGACACTTTAGCAAGCAGTGCCCATCTCGTGCTAAGACTGATTTGATTTGCTTTAAATGCCAGCAGAGTGGTCATTTGTATAAAAACTGCCCGAACATCAAAATTCCTATTTGCTTGAAATGTAGAACCTTGAATTGCACGAATAAAACTTGCCCCCATTGTAATGCAAACCCTAAACCTGCTTCAGCTCCTGTCATGTGTGCTGCAACCAAGGCGAAGCTTTTGCCTACGGCCAGCCCAGCTGCGGGGGCCACCACACATTTGGCGGCGGCCACCACATCCGCAATAGCGCCTTCCGGAGCTGCCTCTAGTTCCTGCAGCCAGCGACAGCCCAAGCAGAAGCCAAAAAACTAGTTGATGCACCGGCTACGCCAGCTGATGAATGGAAATCCTGGTTAGTATTCGTTAGAAATTTTTGTAACGACTTGCGCATAGCTCCGGTGCATGTACCTTCTATAAGTGAGAAAAGTAAACGTCCCCTACTTGAATTTTCTGTAAATAATGTATCGCATCAAGGATTACTTGACTCTGGTAGTGACCTTAACATTTTAGGTAATCGTAGCCATGTCCAATTCCTGAAACAAGGTTTTGTGATGATGAAATCCCCCTTGCAGTCAGCCGTTTCATGCAACGGTACTGAGTGTAAAATAATTGGTCGTGTTGGTTTACCAATTTTAGTCGATGGTAAAAAGTTTGATCTGAACTTTGAGGTTATTCCTAGTCTGACCGATAACTTCATTTTTGGTATTGAGTTTTGGGAACTTTCTGGTTTGTTAAATAAAATTGAAGGATCAATTTCTAGTTTTAAATATTGTAAACCTGGACAGATTGGAATTGTGCATGGCAAACCCCCTGTAAATAATTCTGTGCATAATAGTAATAATGTAAATACTGTAAATAATCTAGAACTAGTTAGTGAGGAATCGAATTCCCGTATCTCTGCTTCCAAGCAGAAGCTCTTGACTCGTGAACAACAAAACAGGCTTGATGCTGTTATTGAGAAATTCCATTCTATTTCTTTTGAAAAGAAAGGTCTAGGCCGCACTCATTTGGTAGAATACAAAATTGAAACGACTGGAGAACCCATTAAGCAACGTTTCTATAGAGCTAGTCCAGCCCGTCAACAAATCATTAATGAAGAGTTAGATAAATTAATGAAACTAGGAGTTTTAGAAGAATCGTCCAGTCCTTGGGCATCACCTGTCATCTTAGTTCCGAAAGCATCTGGAGGTTTTCGTTTGTGCATCGACAGCCGTAAGTTGAATTCAGTTACAAAGAAAAATAGCTACCCGTTACCTAGAGTAGATGACATTTTGGACAATTTGAAGAACGCTAAGTACATTTCATCCATTGATCTTAGCCAAGCCTTTCTACAACTACCTCTTAGTGAGTGCTCCAAAGAGAAAACAGCCATAATTACGCAAGGTAGAGGCCTACTTCAGTACACAGTGGTCCCATTTGGTCTCTCTAACGCGGCCCAAACATTACAGAAGCTAGTGGACACATTATTTGGAGCTGAATCTTATGCTAAACTTTTTGCTTACTTGGACGATTTGATTGTTGTAAGTGAAAACTTTGATAGTCACGTGGCACTTTTGGACAAAGTCTTTGAAAAATTAAAGATGGCTAACTTAACAGTCAATATGTCTAAATGCGAATTTTGTAAGTCAGAATTGAAGTACCTTGGTTACATTGTTTCTGAAAAAGGCCTAACAACCGACCCGTCCAAGATAGTAGCAATTAATAATTTCCCTACTCCTAAAAATGTCAAGGAACTGAAGGGTTTTCTTGGTCTGGCCTCATACTACAGAAGGTTTATTGATAACTTTTCAGCCATTGCGAGACCACTGTCGCAGATGACCAGCCCGAAAACGAAGTTCGTGTGGTCGAGCGAGGCAGACACAGCGTTTCAAGATCTGAAGAAGGCACTGACGTCTTCGCCCGTACTGGTAGTCCCTGATTACAAGAAGCCTTTCTTTCTTCATTGCGACGCGAGCGGTTTTGGCTTAGGTTCAGCTATTGTTCAAAAAGATGACGAAGGTCATGAGCATCCTATTGCCTATTATTCTAGAACACTGAACAAAGCCGAAACAGCTTATAGTACAACAGAGAGAGAATTGCTGTGTGTAGTAGAATCTGTTAGACACTTCCGGCACTACATTGAAGGTTCTCACTTCACTGTGGTGACGGACCATGAAAGCTTAAAGTGGCTTAGGGATATTGAAAATCCTACAGGACGTTTGGCGCGATGGGCCACAAGGTTGTCTCAATTTGATTTTGATGTTGTTCACAAAAAAGGTAAATTACATGTGATACCTGACGCCCTATCGCGTATAAACGTCTGTACTATAACCTTACCTGTAAATAGTAGTGATAAGTGGTATAATAATGTAATTTCGGGTGTGCAGTCTCGACCTAAACGTTATCCTAACTTCAAGCTAATAGATGGTGAGTTGTTTCGATACTGCAAACCTAAATTTGATTTAATGGGCTCTTATGTTTGGAAAAAGGTAATACCTGTTGAGTCTCGTGAAGACGTCATTAAAAAGGATCATGAGGACCCATTGAATTCGCACCTTGGTGCATTTAAAGTTTTCAAGATGTTAGCCCTAAATTATTATTGGCCTAACATGTTGAAATCGGTAAGAGATATTATAAGTAATTGTGATACATGCAAGGCTTATAAAGTCAGGACTGATCCTCCATCTGGGATGATGTTGTGTCAAAAGAAGGTTACAGCCCCAATGCAGGTTCTGTCCATAGACTTAATCGGCCCTCTGCCTAGAAGTTATTCTGGTCATGTGTATCTATTGACAATAGTAGATATTTTCTCTAAGTATGTGTGGCTTCACCCTTTAAAGCAGGCAACTTCCAAAACTATTGTAAAATTCTTGGAAGAGGAGGTATTTTTGTGTTTCGGAGTGCCACATTGTATAATTTCAGATAACGGTAGTCAGTTTATTTCAAAAGAATTTGAATCCTTGCTTAAGAAATACAATGTACCAAAAGTATTTAGGAACTGTGTGTACTTTCCACAAAATAACACCATAGAGCGCTATAATAGAACAATTGAAACCGCAATCGCTTCATATTGTGAGACTGATCATCGTAGTTGGACAAAGAATTTGAAGAAGGTACAAACAGCCCTAAATTCTCATGTTAGTGCAGTTCATGGTTTTACACCTCACTTTGTTATGCATGGTAGAGAATTAATTTTGGATGGTAGATTTCATAACTTGAAGGAGTATGATGTTGTACAAGATGTTGATGGAAATGACTTGAGTTCCTACACCACTAAATTGAAGGAATTGTCAGTAATTTTTGATCAGGTACAACAGCATCTTCTCAATGCGTATCAGAAAAATGCTGCTAGGTATAATCTAAGGCGTCACACTGTTCATTATAAAGAAGGAGATATAGTTTGGCGTAGATCTCACTTTCAATCTGACGCTTCCAAGTTCTTTAGTAACAAGTTAGCTCCGCGCTTTATTAAATCGGTTGTTCTTAAAGTTAAGTCTGTAAATACTTACGAGCTTGGAAACCTCGACAGAACATCAGTAGGTATCTATCATGTGAGCGACATTTTTAAAGACTAAATTCGTTAGTTGTACATATCTGTAAAATAGTGTTTGAACCTGGCTTGACTGAATAAGTTTTATTGTTTAATTGGTGTAGATTTTTAGTTTTTAAGTAATGTTGTCTAATAGATAAAACGCTCTGTAATCTTCGTGTAACAAAGAGGAGCATGAGGAGTGTTTTATCTGTTGTAATTTTTTTTTAGCAGTAAAGATAGGCGTTATGTTGTAATCTCGTTACGACATAACGGGTAAGACACTAAAGTCTTATCGTAGTTTTTTTTTAGCAGAAAAGTAGGAGTTCAGATTTGAAAGTTTTGAGAATATTGTGAGTTTGTCTAGTAACGGATGCGGCGGGATCACCACTTCTAATCCGATTAACCCTTAAGGTTATACCGGGACAGCCTTCGCTTAGCGTAAAGGTGATCCACCCAGGGTCCTTTACCCAATTCCCTATCCTAATTTAAGAGGTTCCGCCTGGTTCCAAATCCCCCTTCTCTTCCTTCCTGTCTATCTAAAAATGTCTTCTTCGACAGTTTTGTAAATAGCATTATTTTTCTAATTTCTTAACTTGTAATTTTTGTAAATAACTTTTAGTTTAAGTGTAAATTGAATAATATTGTAAATATTCCATATCAAACAATGTTTGTAATAGGCCTAGTCAAGCCTCTGTTTAAGCACTGTGTATGTAGTCTGTATCTCGCTGACGAGATGATTCTTAATTCGGTGTTGCTATTTCTCCTGGGATCTCTTTTCCTTGTCTTTGTTTATAGTGTGCTAAGTTGTATGAATGTGGCAACAAAAGGGATGAATAAAAGATGAAGTAAGAACGTACATAATATAAGTAGGTCTATTTTTTTTCTAGTAAGTACTGTTTTGACGAATTCAGTTACTTTTATCAGGCACAAGTTCTCCCAGTAGTTATGTATGGTGAGATACACTAGCTCTTTTCTTATAGCTGAAGTAGCAACACAGAATTTTGGTCATATTTTATTAGAGTGGTTCTATACTGAAAGAAGACACTGAAGTTAAAGTAGATTCCTTTTAAACAAGAAACTGAAATACTAAAATTCATTTTTGTTTGAAAAATTGAATAGTTTCTTTATTGATTTTGTTTGTTCTTTGTAAATTCTGTAACTTTAGTAAAGGCCTCAATGCTATATTATTTCAGGTAATTAATAAGTTTTGAATTGTAAAATACCAGCTATATCTGTAGTAAATTTTGTAAAACATAATATCAATGTAAAAATGACCTCAGTTCAGTAATGGTTAGGTTAGTTCTCTGTTTCACCAACAGATGGCGTTTTCAGATAATGGTTTATTTGTTTTTAACATTTGCTCACTAGATGTCGCACAAGTAAAGTCTTTTAGCTTAGATGTTTGTAAGTAAACAATGATTAATTAGGTTCGATTAGATAGTATCTTTGTTCAGGTGGAACATAGGTTTGATTTTGGAAGTTTTGTATGTAAATTTTGCTGAAGTTAGAACTTATGTATCTTATGTATAGAGACAAGTTAGATTTTGGTTATAGTACTAGTCTGCACTTCAGTTAGATTCTGAATTTCATGTAAATAAATTTTAGTACTTAGATATTATTAGAATAGATAAGCATTGACGCTTTTACTCGATAGGTACTCGGTCGATACTTGTGTGAAGTTGGCGTACATTTTGGTTTAAAAAGGTACTGAATTTAGAGTCATTTATATCATAAAATAACTGCGTACATTTTGATTAAAAATGTACTGTATTTGTAATTCCTTTTTGCATGTAAACTAACATGCTAAATTTTGTCTTGGGAATTTAGTCTTGTAACTTGGTTTTGATTGTTTGTCATGGTCAATATTGAAACTTGTGTAAAGGTCTTATGCTTTAGTCTAGATAATACCTATGGAAATTGTATTGTTTAATTGAATTAACCTTTGGCAGGTAATATTATGAAACAATGATGTTTATAGATTAGTTAGCTATCAAGTCAATAGATGGCGTTAATTTGGCAGGTTAGTTATCCAGTTAATAGATGGCGTTGATTGTAACTATTTTAAATGTTCATGTTGAGTTTAGAGTTAGGTTTATGTTAGGTTTTTGTTTAGTACTTTCGATGGGTATTTGAAATTTTTGGTTAAGCTAGGTCTTGGAACTTTGGAATTGTAGTTATGGGAAAAAGACCCACTAGAACTGAATTAGATTAAGGCTTTGAAAGTAATTTGTGAAAATTGTTTTGTTTCGAAAGTAATTTGAGGAAAATGTTTTGTGCATGATGTTTATTAGTTTGTAAATTGGATTAGGTCTTAACAGATAGCAGTACATTATCCGGTGTTTCAGTGTAAATTTTTTTTTAAGTGAGCTTAAATTGTTTTTTTTCTTTTTCGTTTTCTTTTTTTGTTATTTTGCAAACCGGGTAATGTAGTGTTATTATTTATTTATGTGTATGTTTCCGCGTGTTTGTTACTTCGTATATTTTTGAATTTGGCGCGCACCCGCCTGTCAAGTAATCAAGCATGGAAAGCCGCCCGGATTCGTCGCCTGACTGTCATGGCGATATCGGCTTGCTGACGTCACAGCCTCGCTTACCTTGAAGTCCGATTGGGACCCCGTGATTGGACGGCGCGGCGCGCTGGCAAGTTGCAATTGATTCAACAAACGCGACAGAAGCGACCTCTGGGTTAACCCGAATTGGAAAGGGGAAAGGAACTCTCTGCCTCTTTCGCCCGGCGCGGCGTCACGGTACGGAGAACATCGGAGACAAGAAGTCTGCTGCTCCAACTGAGACTGAGGAGCCATCTTGATTTGGTTGGTGCGAGAGTTGCCTTGCCGGAGGATTCGAGATCCTGTCAGAGCTGCCCTTGCCGGAGGATTCGAGATCCTGTCAGAGCTGCCCTTGCCGGAGGATTCGAGATCCTGTCAGAGTTGCCTTGCCGGAGGATTCGAGATCCTGTCAGAGTTGCCTTGCCGCGCGTCCGCCGACAGACCAGAGAAGTATTCGTGTCGTACTAGCCAGATAGGAACTATTGTTGCAAAGGTGCTTCGAAGGTACCAATCTTTGTTGGAATAGAATTACAAGACTGCCACTTTAACTATCCGTATTTTCTTGTTGAGGGAACCACCCACACACCCAGGGAATAGTCTCAAACCCACCCCTGATCTAGGTAGGCACTAGGATACAGTAGGTAGGAAAGTCTATAGGTACCTACCTACCTACCTAAAGTAGGTCTCACCAAGCAGGCAATGTAACCCCGTTACACTGTGCGTTCAAATTGTTTTGTGAATAAGCAAATATTGTGGCATATTTGAGTGATTTGCCCGTACAAGTCCATGTGTGGATGACGTATTTGACGGTATTTGAAATTTTGGATTATTTGAGGCAAACACAACAATATCGATACACGAATACGCTAAGCCAAGTGAGGTGCCGCCATTAGACGGGAGGTTGGTTCGCACAAATATTCCGATTACGAGTTTTTTGAATAGTCAAGTTAGAAGTTTACTTTTCTTAAGGTAAGTTTGCTTTTTTGTTATTGTGTGTGGTAGTACATTGTCTAAAAACGTTTGTGTTAGGGTTCATGTGTCGATTCTTGCTGAAATTCAATTAGATTTTGTTTTATGACCACGTGTTAGCAAAATACGTAGTTGTCCTATTATGGGATACCTGGGTGTGCCTAATATGAGATATCTAATATTGGGGTAAATGTATCCTAATATGGGATAAAATACTAGGATACACTTACTACATGCATTTTATAAAATATCATGGATTAGGGTTCATAATCAAAGTTTACACTTGTTAAGGTGGTTCGTCACGGCTTGGCGCGAGATTCAATTTTTTTTGTGGTTTTTATTTTATCTGTGTTCACAAGCAATAAAACTAGCGAAAAAGTAATATGCCGCAAATCGTAAACCATTTTCTACGAACTCGTAATAAAACCAACTTTGATTCATTTGTATTTTCGGAGCATTTGGGAAAATGTTGAATTTTAGCACAAAAGCTCTTGTATTCCCAAATGCTCCAAAAGTACCAGTGAATTGAAGTTGGTTTGATTATGAGTTCATAAAAACTAGTTTGCAAATTGCGGCAAATTACTTTTTCACTAGTTTTATTGCTTGTGGAACGCAGAAAATATCTAAAACCACAAAAAAAATAATGTCGCTCCAACCCGTGACGAACCACCATAACCAATCAATTTCTACCCAAAATAAATTTAGATCCAAATATGCTATATAATATTTAAAAAATTGTTTTAGATGAGTAGCAATGAGAGAAAAAAGCGAAAGAAATGGGATTCTGATAAGATGGTGAAGGCGTACAATGCAGTAAAAAATAAAGAAATGGGCTACTTAAAGGCCTCTCAATTTTTTAACGTCCCAAAGTCAACTTTGGAGCGTTATTGTAAAAGTGTCAATCCAATAACAGAGTTAACCTCTTTGAAAATGGGCCGAAGGCCAACTTTTTCAGCGGAAATGGAAGGTGAGCTTGCAGAGTACTGCATTACAATGGTGTCAAGGTTCTACGGACTGAGAGCCTCTGACATCCGCTCTTTGGCGTTCCAACTCGCGATAAAGAATGGTCTGCCACACCAGTTTAATAGAAGCAAGAATACTGCAGGCCGAAAATGGATGAGAAACTTTCTAAAAAGAAGTCCTCGATTGTCTTTTAGAACACCTCAAGCTACATCTGCTAATAGAGCCAAGGGGTTTTCGAAAGAGAAGGTGGACGAGTTTAATGACATTTTAGAGAAAGAGTTGCCAAAAATTAATTTCGATCCAACAAAAATCTACAACGTTGATGAGACTGGCGTGACTGTAGTTCAACATAAAATGGAAAAGGTGTTATGCCTGAAAGGACAGAAACAGGTTGGCGGAATTTCGTCGGCGGAGCGGGGAGCCCTCATAACACTGGTCACGTGTATGAGTGCATCGGGGGTCTTCGTTCCACCCTTATTCATTTTCCCCAGAGTTAACATGAAGGAAGAGTTAAAAAATGGCGCTCCACCTGGCTCTCAGTTTGCATGTCACAAATCCGGCTGGATACAAATCCATATCTTTACACAATGGATTGTTCACTTTATCAACACTGTCCACCCATCTAAAGAGAGTCCAGTAATACTGATCCTCGATGGCCACTACTCTCATACAAAAAATATAGATGTCATTGACAAATGCAGAGAAAATGGTGTCATTCTGATTTGCCTCCCCCCACATTCATCTCACCGAATGCAGCCGCTGGATGTTTCATTTATGAGCCCATTCAACACCTATTATGCCAAAGAAATTGACTCATGGCTAAAAAATAACCCTGGCCGCGTCGTGACTGCATTCCAAGTGGCAGAATTAGTGGGAAAGGCTTATATGAGGGCTGCTACACTGGAAGTCGCCGTCAATGGATTCCGTAAAAGCGGAATATTCCCATTCGACCGCAATCACTTCAGAGACCACGACTTCGCTGTACAGGAAGACCACGATGATGACACTAATATGGATGTGGAATCAGCTCCAGTCCTATCTCCAACTGCATCGCATACGGGCTCACCGACAATTCTGGCAACTACTAGTGCCGTATCAGTGTACTCATCATTACCATTTGATTTCGCTGTACAGGACGGCGGCAATGATGACACGAATATGGATGTGGAATCAGGTCCAGACCTATCTCCAGTTGGATTGTACATGGATGACGCTGAAGACACCGGTATGAATGATGAATCAGTTCCAGTCCCATCTTCAATCGCATTGTCTATTGAATCAGCAATGTCCCCGGCGACTACTAATGCCGTACCTGCGTACTTGCCATTAGCATTTGCTTTAACCAAGCCTTCGTCAAATTCAGGTATTGAAACGCCTTCGCCACCAGTTTCGACTCCTGCAGGTGCAGCTATATCGACTCTAGCATCACTTGCCTTGACTGCATTCCAAAGTCTATCCTCATCAGGTTCAGGTGCTGAACCGGCTTTGCTTCCAGTCTTTATCCATGGTCATGGTAAATCAGCTACGGCGTCGTCGACATCAATCTCATCAGGTTCAGGTGCTGAACTGGCTCTGCTTCCAGTCCTAACCCATAATGAATCAGCAACGGCGCCGTCGACATCAAATGACGAATTAGTTCATTCTCAAGTCTCGCTCTGTTTAAGGGCTCAAGCCAGACGAAAATTTTCCATTAAACCGGCTGAAATCAGTCCTTTTTCTACAATCCAGCGAAAAACCAAGAAACCTGATCAAGTATCACAGCTCCGAGGAGGAAAGCCTTTATTGGTCACCAGTTCACCATACAAAAATGAATTACAGGAACAACTAACTAAGAAGCAAGAAAAACCAGGAACTTCAAAAAGTAATACGAAAAAGGCGATGCTTGCTAAAAAGAAAACTAAGACTGTTAAAAAAACCAAAACCATAAAGAAAAACAAGAAGATTACAAAAACAAATGAAAAAAAGAAGATATCAGTAAAGAAGAAGATTTTACAAAGTAGCTCATCTAGTGAGAGTGCCGAGGAAGAGCCACCACTGATGAGCTCAGATGAAAGCGACTGTAATGAAGACGTTGAATGTATATATTGCCTAACTCAATATTCAAATGACGTTGCTGGAGAAAAGTGGATACAGTGCACAAAATGTTTTCGGTGGTGTCACGAGTTATGTGCTGGTGTAGAACCGCATATCAATAACTTCAATTGTGATCTTTGTCGAGATTAGGTAGAAGATTATGATTAGGTACTACAAGATTATTACCTACTACAAGTTGATTTTTACTACAAGATTGTTACTACAAAATTATTTGATTGTGTTCGTAATTAATATACCTTACTATATATATATTTTTTTTCTTTACGGTCTAAACACAACCCATAAAAATAGAAAGATATATAAATAGATTAGTAGATAGATAGATAGATAGATACCTAGACACTTTATTAACTGACCTATAGTATTAGAAACAATACAACCCCAATATGGGATATCCCATTATAGGTGCCCTACGCTAGGTGTTTCCTAATATGGGATATCCCATTTTGGGAGGATATGGTATCCCATATTAGGATACAGTTTAATATTTTTCAATATTTATGGTTTTTGAATTGTTTTGTCTGTAGTTTCAAATATATGAAAATTAGAAGAATTCAATTGCATGGCAATGTAAAACATAAAATTTTGATAGAAATATCTCATTTTAAACAGACCTGCATTACAAGTTTTTTTTTTATTAATGTTCAAAAAAAACTATCCCATAATGGGGTCCGCTCCCCTAGTATTAACATTATTAGTTTCTTATAACAGGCGTTATAAGAGACTGATGTGCAAGACAGACATGGTTCAGAGGTACATACATGAATACAAGCAAAACACTGATGAAAATGCATCGAAAGCCATCAAACTGTTCGACTGCAATACTCAAAGACTCAATAAAGTATTGTAACGCGGCCTTTATGCGCGCGCATGCGAACACCAAAAATACGAGTTACTGGGGAGTTTCGTTTACCGCGCGCCGCGCGGGCAGGCGGCGGGAGCGCGCGTCGGAGACACGCACACACTGTCAACTTCACACATGGATAGAGCTACCGGGCGCCAAGCGCTCGCAGAGCGACAGCGATAGTTTCTTCAAATACCTAATTTTCTAAAGTCTCTCCGCCCGCATTTCCTCTTATGGTGGGGCCACACTACCGTGATATGCCAATAATTATAGCCATAACTTAAACAACACCTAGGTGTAACCACAATTTATGGCCATAATTTTACAATGCCAATCAATATGGCAAATGGTGGTAGGCAATAGCTCCGGCGGCGGTCTTTTTTCGCACATCAAAGAAGATTACCGCAGTAATTATTGCGTTTGTGGCCACACTACCGTTTGTCCAGTGTGCAATACGAGCTCACCGGCGACGCACGTATCGATCGACATGGACTGGTCAAATGAAAAAGCGCTCGAGTTTTTGGAATTATTCCAATCCGAACCGTCTCTTTGGGATACCCGAAAGAAGAACCATAAAAATCGCAGTGTACAAAATGATGCCTGGCGTCGGATCAAACAAAATTTATCATTTCCAACTACGATAGATGATTAGAAAAAGAAAAAAGAATCCTTGATGAATTATTACCGAAACCATCTAAATAAATATAAAAAATCATTACAGTCCGGAGCGGGAACAAGTGAAATTTATAGTACCTACTAACTGGTATGCATTTGAACTTATGGACAGTTTTCTACGAACAGAGTAGTACGAGTTTTCAGTGTATAGTGTGGGTGTGAAACGTCTGACGCCCAGCACACCATTGGGCGCTGATTTGTATGGAGACACTGAGCGGATTGTTTGAGAAGCTCGAATACCAGCGAATACACGGACGCTTTCAGTCGACCATGGGAATACAAACTAGGTTGGATTTTTCCACCACCAGCTCTGATTCCGCAAGTTCTCCAACATATGAACATCTCCAGCGGCCACTATTTACTGATAGTTTTTTATTTTATAGTACCGAATTGGGAGAAAGCTCATTGGAAACCAGTCGTAAAAAAACGAGCGCTGTGTCCCCTTTGCATCAAAAACCTCAAAGCCCACCTCCGGGACCTTCGAACAAACCTTCCACCTCGAGACATACAGAACCTCCGTTTGGAAGTCTGGAAAGTACGGGCTGGGCTACTGAAGTGATAGATCGGAATGAGACGGAACCAATCAGCCTGGAGACCATCTACGCTGAGAACATACAAACCAGCCTGGGAAAGCTGGCTCCATTGGGCCAAGAACGCTGACATTTCACCGTCAACACCAGGCCCAAAAGATTTGGCTAGATACCTAATTTACCTACACGAGGTACGGAAATTAGCTCCTAGAACCATTCTTGTCCACAAATCGGTTGTAGCTACCTTCGCGAACCCTTCGAAGGATTCTCTCAGCAGTCAACCCAATAGTGAAGAAAATCATTAAAGCAATCATGTTAAATAATCCTCCAAGTCACAGGCTCATCACATGGGATGTTGCTGATCTCCTAAAGTGGGTGTTAGAAAGGAATGTCGAAATATCCAATTTATTTCAAGTGTCTCAACATGTAGCAACATTACTACTCTTGGCAACAGGGCGACGTATTCATGATCTAACGCTTCTGCATATTGACTCTAATCGTTGCCATATCACAAGAGATAAAGTTATTATTTGGCCTGCTTTTGGATCAAAAACCGACAACGCCAAATATCGACAGTCAGGGTGGTGCCTATCCAAAAATGATAATCTAAAACTTGACCTGTGTTACTGGATACAAGCACTGATAGAAACAACAAAATTAAGAAGAGGCGCCGATTCAACCCTGACAAATATGTTTATTACAACTAGAGGAAAAGTGAAAGCTGCGTCACGATCAATAATAGCTGGATGGTTGCGACATACATTTAAGGATGCCAACATCAAATGTTCGCCAGGTAGTTTTAGGTCGGCAGTTGCGACTAATAACTGGTCCCAAAAGAATTTAAATTTAGATGAAGTATTGCGCAAAGGTAACTGGCTCAGTTCTTCAACTTTCTTGAAACACTACTTCAAGGAAGTACTGATTCTCGATTTTCAATGGCAGATCATTTTACTGCAATTTAAGTACCTACTTACTTGCTTAATTACAATCAAAAATCGTGTGAATATAAGTAGTTGATTATTGTTAAGCCAAAATGTTGAAGAGCCTTGGAACAATAAACAGTTGAAAAAAATAAGGACAAGTACATCGGTAGGTACTTAATACCTACCGATGTACTTGTCCTTATTTTTTCGGTTTACCGAGAACCCAAAACTAGTCTTATACCTACCTACAGGAATAATATCACAGTACACTTAGGTGTCAGCGCCGGCAGATATAAAACATCTCATTGGGTCAAGCCTGAAGGCTCGACACCTAAATATACCCGTTTTACCCCCGAAGGGTATAAAACGGTTATTTAGGTTTCAGCCGCAAGGCTTGACCGGCTTTTCAGCTTCGCCTCAATTTAACACGTACTGAATAAAGATGGCGCCGCCCCCCGCGCTGCCACCAACATACCAACATCGACACCATGACGTAGGAAGTATTATGACAGTTCCTTAGAGTTGGACACTAATAACTACTAGATGACGCTGACGTACAAGAGGGTAATCTCATTGGGTCAAGCCTTTCGGCTGAAATCTAAATAACCGTTTTATACCCATCGGGGGTAAAACGGGTATATTCCTGGTGGTTATATATTTTGTGAAAATTAACTGAACTGATGAACTGCGTCAACCAACTCAGAAAATATTATGGCACTTTTGAGCTCAGCTAATTTTCTGAAAATTCTTATAAGTAACAGATTGAATTTAGCATAGATGCCACAATGTCTGCCATCTGCAGGCCATCTGCTTGTTTCATCAGCTAGTTGAATAAAAAAATTTACTACTTTCTACCCCGAAAATAGCTATAGTTACGTATGTGGGTACAAAAATATTAATATACAGTATAAAATGAAAGTATACCTATCTTGTTTAATAACAGACATGGAAGGATTTAAGAAAAAAAGCACGGCATGAGAATGCATTAAATGCACTGGCTAAAAGAGCAACGGGGAATGAAATAATCATCCCTATTGTGTCTGAAATGACTCAAAAGATTTTGGACACAATAGAGCATGAAAACTCAACAGGCATTGGGCCAGCAGAGTCCGCCATCGGCCCAATTAGTGTAAGTAAGAAATGCAATGTTTTGTTTGATTGTGTGAATGCAATTTATTGGGTTAACATTTCGATTTTTTGTAACAGGATGAATTCTTGCAAGAAATAATTCTGCCCACACCATCCCAATCGATTTCCATAACACCTCCGCCTTTCATGAACCTTCCTCATTCTTTGGGACATATCCCAGAGAATGAGGAAAATATACCACCACCCAGCACATCCCAACAACCACCACCCAGCACATCCCGCACACCCCAGCAACCACCACCCAGCACATCCTGCACACCCCAACAACAACCACCCAGCACATCCCGCACACCCCAGCAACCACCACCCAACCCAACGAAAACTTAAAAGCTGGATTCAAGAAGACTGGGATTTACCCTACCGACGAGCTGCCTGTCCTGCAGCGGCTACCCACATTTAAATAATGCTAATGCTTAGACTTACAATGTAGAGCAAGCAGTAACTGAGGGGTATAGATGCAAACCCGCCACTATCCAAAAAAAAAAAAAAAAACTTTTTTAATTCTTGCAACACTTTTACTCATTCCTCACAGATTTCTCATTAAAAGCCAGTACCGAAACCGCCTCTATCCTATAGAAAATAGCAAGCAAAATGTTGAGTGAGGTTCAAAATCGACTCTATCCACCTTGTCAAGTGCAAAACCGCCATTGTATCATCTCGACCAATCACGACGCAGTAGCCATTGTTGTCTTCGCAAGTGTTTTTATGTTAACAAGTCTAATTAATTAAATTGATTTTGAGTGGTTTTTAGTGATATTATGGAAGTAAATATATCTCCCGTTACTGGAAATAAGGCCAGAAAACGACTGCGCAATGAAAAACTGTGGAAACGCAACCTGGATAAGCTGGAAAGGTATGTTTTACATGGTGCAAGTTCAGAAAAAATGTGGATAGTTTTATGCCATAAGGCTTAGTAAATCAGTAAGTAATTTCATCATCATCATCAAGTAATTAATGATAGTAGTAAGTTGGTAATTTTACTCTAACGTATATTAGTGGCAAGGTTATGTATGAGTACATCCATAAACTTACTTTTTAATAAGTTATAATTTTTTGTTTTAGATATTCACCTAAAACTTTACCAGATTTGACGAAATTGGGGAAATGTACTCACAAAAAAGGCGTTTATAAGTGCAATGAGCTACATCCCCAAGATGTAAGGAAATTTCACGCTGCTTTTTACAAAAACAAAGATAAAAATTATCAAGACCAGTTCATTTTGAAATATTTAAAAACCAAAGTCCCGGCTCGCCGTAAACGGAAAGTCGCACAACGGCACGAATCACAAACATTTACTGCCATGTACATAAAAACTTTTAGGAAGCCATACAAATTACTACGAGTATGTCAAAAAGTTTTTTTAATGATTTTGGACGTTGGCGTTCATAGGATTCGAAGAATTTCAAAAAATTTTTTGACATCTGGACAACTACCCACAGAACGTCGAGGCGGAGATAAGAGGTCGTTGATAAATGCACCGAAGAAACGCAGTGTCATGCGTTTTATCGAGAAGTTCAAATGCATAGAGTCTCACTATTGTCGCTCGGAGACGTCGGAACGAAAATATATGTCTTCCGACCTAAACATAAAAAAAATGTGGCGGATGTACAACCAAGAACATGACGACATACAAGATTTGAAAGTCAAAGAATGCTTCTTTAGGCATGTGTTTAACACAAAGTACAATATAGGATTTAAAATGCCACGCGTGGATGTTTGTAGTAAGTGTACCGAACTAACAGAAAAAATTAAAGTGGCTAAAGATCGAAGGGATGAAGCAGCAAAAGCCGGCTATATGACAGAAATGCGTCTCCATAAGCTTAAAGCTAAATGCTTTTATGAGTATTTAAAAGAGCGAAATGAATCCATCTTGACTATGTCGTTTGACTGTCAAAAGAACCAAGTGCTCCCGAAAGTTCCAGATCAAATTGCTTATTATAGCCGACAATTATATATAAACAATTTTACGATTGTTGTGGGTTCTTCCACCGGTAACATTGCCAAAGATAATGTATATTGCTATACTTGGACCGAGAACACACACGCTAAATCTGCAAACGAGATAGCTTCTGCTGTTTTTTATCAGCTAACTACTCAAATTGATATAAGTAGTACTATAAAGAAAATAAGACTGATGGCAGACGGGTGTGGATCTCAAAATAAAAATAGTATTATGATAACTATGTGTGCTCATTGGCTCACAACTCATGCCCCAGCAACAGTTAAATGTGTAGAGTTAATCTTTCCGGTCCCTGGTCATTCTTTCATGCCGGCTGACAGAGTGTTCGGCAACATTGAAAAAGAAATAAAAAATAATGAGGTGATGGTGCAACCATCACAATACATAGATATATATAACAGATATGGCCAAGTAATAAAGCTAGGTGATGATTGTCCCGTCAATGATTGGAAGTCATATGCGGAGGACGTTACAAAACCACCAGGATTATACCATTTCAAATTCTCAGACTGCAAAAGATATTTCATAAAGAGAGTGAAGAATAACCCTCAAAGATTTTTACTGAAAGGTGAAGTAAACTACAGGGCCGAAACGGGAGCGTTTAAGAGTGTGATGAAACGAGGAATTAAAAAAATGAATGATTTTGGTGTAAGAACTATCCTACCAAATAAAGTAAATATTAGTAAAGCTAAATTGGAAGACGTAGATAAACTTTTACGAAAACATTATGGTGATGCTTGGAAGGACGACTATGGCCAAGATCTACTTTCATTCTATAAGAATGTGTTAGATAACAACGTCAACGATAATGCTTCGCAAGACGAAAATATTGAGCCGTGCGAGTATCTGCCAGAAGTGGGAATGAGCGTATAGATTTTTAAGAGCATATACATAGATTTTTAAGAGCGCATAGATTTTAGGTACTAACCTAAAACTGAAGTTTTAATTAAAGTTTTTATATGTATGTAATAAAACGTTCATTTTGTGTTATAATAAAAAAAAAGTGATTTTTTATTTATTATTTTTAGTTTCCCAAGGATTTTAGGAAACGGAACTCACACAGTGACTTATGAGTTTGATTTCATAATAAGAAGGTAGGTATTTATTACTTTACTCAATTAGAAATATTATTTTTATACATAAAAAAATTAAACATATTTATTTTTATGGCTCTCTCTTGCATTGCTAGTATGGCATGGCAGTGAGATGCAAAACCCCCTTTATCCTAAAGAGCTAAATTGCAAAACCGCCACTGTCCGTATAAGTGAAGTGCAATACCGCCACTGTCCAACAGTCAGATACATAACCGCCTCTATCCATATTTCAATCGAAAATTATACGTGTATGACCATTTTAATACTAATCATTTTTAAAACGAGATGAAAAATTAGGTACTTACATTTAATTAAAGCAGTTAGATAATTACTTTTCTGAGTAAATTTCCTTGTACATGTTTTTGGGCTCTGGTAAAAAAAAACGAAAAGTGGATAGTGTCGGGTTTGCATCTAGACCCCTCAACTATAGTAAACGAAGCATTTTATATTGTGAAATCACTGTTTTCACGGAGCAATATTTGAATAAATTAATTTAGTCTTTCACAACTATCTAGCCATAGAGGTACTTCCTCCGATAATAAGTAGTCGCAGTTTATGCCAATAATCATGGGTTACAACCAATCTAAGGAGGAAGGAAAAAGTCTTTATAACACAAAAAGGACCAAGTAACGCAGAACAAGTCAATAATATGGGGAAGAAACTTGAAATAGTCGCAAGCGTTACTTAATACTAAAACTGCTTGTTTTAGTATTAAGTCGTCGTCTCCCCCCGCCAGGGGCCGACAGCTTTTGAACCAACCAATGCCAGCACAGGTTTTATATGCATAAAGAAGACAGTGCTCTACAAAAGAACGAGACAACACTACTACTTGCCACTTGGACTAAACTACCATATTGGTAGATTTTGCTTAGACAATGTAAGTACCATTATTTATAAAAATAAAAATTAAACAATTAAGTATCAAGTAAGCAATAAAACACTAATTTCAATATGAATCGCAAATTATGAAATTAAGGTCCAAAAGTGTCACTGTATTATTTTTGATTTGATGGAAAGGTAGGATTTAGTGAGTGGCGTTGGCAATTCTTTTCTGAACGAAAATAAAATGGCCTGCTGTGCTGACAGAAGTTTTTTATTATTCGTTGCTTTTGTGATTGATTTGCCGGTTGCCGGTTTGTTTGCAAAAGAATGTCTTTGAAAAACTGCGTTTATATACCTAAAAGTGTCTTAATTGTACTTATTGTGTAAATTTTGAGAAAGAGACTCCATTGCGATACAGACGCTATTTGTGTGTGCTGTGAAATTTGTGTTTTGAGTTCAAGTATATTTGCGATAGTGGACGCTTTATTCTGCGAAATTGACGCTATTACTGATTTTTGAGGTAGAGACTCCATAGCGAAATTGACGCTTTGTGTTGTGTAGTGCTGTGTTACTTTTACTAGAGCAATAAACAGGAAACATCTAGGTAATCCTACGAGGTGCACTAGGTACGCACATTTTTCCAACATGGTTGGGAAAGCCAATTATACGTGCGCAAAATGCGGCACTACATCACAGGAAGATACTTCTGTAACCTTCCATAGATTCCCTCTCCCATCAGTACACGGCTCCCTAAAGTAAGTACCTATATTTTGAACTGACTTTGAGTACCTACATACTATCATAGATGAAGATACTATGTACTACAACTGACTTTTTGGTTTTTATCTTGCCATACACTAAAAACCAGTGATCAATTTACATCTAAAGGTTCCCTGGAAGAGATCACTCTTACTGATAAGGTCACCAACTGTACAACTGCTTCTGTATTTGTATTTCCTGTTAGGTATGTATATTTATTATATCTGTTTTTTGGTGTTTAATGATGAGTACTTACTTGTAATTTATCTAATTTCAGGGCCAAAGTATGGGCAAAGTATTGCTTCCCGAATGAGGATTGGACTGAAGATCGATCACTGCACAGATTATTCAAGTCCCATAAGATGATGTGTAGTAATCATTTTGATGATTCATCATTTACTAGCAATGAAAGAAAACGACTCAACAAATTTGCAATACCAACTGATGCTTGTGGTATATTGGCCCAGCTTAGGGATCAGCAACATCATAGAGATGAAGTAAGTGACATGTTAAAACTATTGTGAAGTTAGCTACATATCCCTTAGTGGGTCATCCATAAATTATGTCACACAAATTTCATGATTTTTTGATGACTAACATAAATTGTATGTTTCTCTAATTTAGGTTGTACTTGTGTTGTCAACATACATCATCATACTATAATTTTTCAGATGGCATCAGAACCTTCTACTAGTGCATCTTCATGTTCCACATCCAACGCACATCTAAAAGAATACAACCCTCAAACAATGCAGGTGTGTTATGTTTGCTCTGGTCGACTCTCTCAATCATACAATAACTACATACAATATGTGCACTGCTGGTGTTTTGCACAAAATATTTGTAAACAAATGTACTGCACGCTATTTTGGTGGAATCATACCTTTACACTTAATGCTATGCCTGACTTTTTGTAGGTTTTGATGTTGAAGATTTTTTGTTCTATCGTCAATAGTTTCTGCAGAGCATGCAATGAAAGACATTTTACTCCCAATTTTAGAAATCGGTATTTTTTGAGCCTATTTGTTTCATACAAAAATACAAATCTTTCCTCTTTTTAATATTAGTGTAGATATGTGTATAATGTCACACAAATTTCATGATTTTTTTTATGACTTTAACATTAAATGTATGTTTCTCTAATTTAGGTTGTACTTGTGTTGTCAACATACATCATCATATTATAATTTTTCAGATGGCATCAGAACCTTCTACCAGTGCATCTTCATGTTCCACATCCAATGCACATCTAAAAGAATACAACTCTCAAACAATGCAGGTGTGTTTGTCATTCATAAGCAATTCAATTTCCTACTGTATAATAATATAATAGAATACATAATATATTTTAGCACATCAATATTATTATCAAAAAAGAGAAAACCTAAAATTCTAAATAATTTCTAAATGAAAAAAGGTTTCCAGAATTTTAGGTATTTTAGAATATTTTTCCATTAATTATTAAAATTACCGATTATTTTTGTTTACAGGAATCTTATAAAAGCAAAGGCTTGTTGAAGGAGATAGAGGCAAAGGCAAAGATTTTTTCAGTAACATGAAGTTTTTGGGGGCAAGATGCAAGCCCCCATCACAAGATGGTTGGTTGAGGACATTAAATGCCATAGAGAGGATTTATAAAAATTTAAAAAAATATAATCTTAAATCCCTGTCGCCAAGGAGGCTTAATCAGGATCCTCTTGAAAACTGTTTTGGTTGCATACGAAGCAATTGTGGCTCAAACCCAAACCCCACTTCAGTACAATTTATTGCGGCATTAAAAACGGGTATGATTACTAATTTAATAAACAATAATAAGAACAGAAACTGCGCTGATGACAACAATGACCTGCTTGGTAACTTCAAAGTATTCATAGAAAAAGGATGTGAAGAGCAAGACAATGCAACCTCTTCTGCACCAATTCTAGAAAGAGGTCATGGTGCAGAAGAGGAAGAAGTTCAAAACATAGAAATACCTCAGTGTTCTGGAGAAATGCAAGCATGTGCCTATGTCTGTGGCTTTATAATAAAACATTTAGATCTAAACTGTGAATTATGTAAAAAAATCATGCTTGCAGACCAGAACACCGAAGTATTTCATTTATTCACATCCTTCAAAGAATACAATGATAGAACCCCAAGCTTAAAGTATGTCAAACCCAGTTTCTGTTCAGCTGTAGAAAATGCCGCAACTCTAATAAATAATTACTTAAAAGAAAATTCTCACAAAGAAAATGTAAAATTAAGTATTAAACAGATTTGTGAAAACAAAACAAACTTTGACTGGCTGAGGGGTTGTATAGAACATTATGAAAATAATAAAAATAAAATTATAGAAAGCACAATTGCTGTATGTTTAAAAAGATTTTGTATAAAAATAAATCGAGAGTTTACTGAAGAAGCTTCAAAAAAATTATTAGTACGTAAAATAAATATATTAAAACATGTTTAATAACGCTGTTATTTTTATTCTTATCCAAAATAAAGAAAAGGGTATCCAGTAGGTAGTAGTAGTATATATTATATAGTACCTATATAATATTAATTTAATTTATTGGGTTTCACAAAATAAAGCTAACCAAACAATCCATGTACTTACTATTTATATAACCACACTACAACCTTCCTGCTATAGAACCACTAGTTTTAGAACAGGAAGATTATAGTGTAATTATGTAGATAGTAAATACATGGATTGTTTGGTATGCTTTATTTTGTGAAACCCAATAATTATTATTACTATATTATTCAGTAGGTACCTAGTGCCTTCTACTTCAAATTTCCCGCGCTAATTTTAGTTGCGGTCGGTTTGAACGAGAGCGCTAGTGTGCTCCCGTGTTAGCCAATCCGAAGTATGCAGTGAGCGTTCTTCTCGTTAGAGTAGTAATGTTCTGTGCCCCCCGCTCGCACAATGTAAACTGATGATAGTGAAATAAATAAGTGATTGTGGAAAACTGATTTTTATCCTTACGTCATTTCATGATATACTACCTCCACACAAATGTTGAATTATATGGTACCATTCGAAATAATCGTGTTTTTTTAGCAGCATCATGGACAATAGACAAGCAGGTCAAATCGAAGCGTGGTTGGCTGAGCTTCATGATCAAAACGTCGATCTTTGAAGACCGATCAAGCTCCGACAACGAAGAAAATCAACTTGAGGAACAGAACAATGACACAGCGTCAGAGCATGAAGAAATTTCAGGTGAAGTAGTTGAAAACAGTTCTGGAGGGCTAAAAAGGCCACTTTAGATTAATCATAAATGATCCTAATAGGCATCACTTAATGGCGGCCATAGACGTACAAGTAATTTGATCAAACAAGCTAGTTCAAACAGTTTGGTCAAATTGGCATGACTGTCTGTGGTAAAATTTGATCAAATTTAATGAGAAATCAAATGGAAGGAAGAAATACACGCGAGAGCAATGATTCCGGGTCACTTAAAGAATGTTAAAAATCTCGGAAACTAAAAATGATAGGTTAATGCAATAAATTGTATTTAATAGACAATGTAATACTCCTTAAATGAAGGTATTAAAACTTCTTAGTTATTGTAAAGTTATATCTTAAAAAAATCAAATTTGAAAAAGGGCCACTTTCGAAGATGGAACTACGAAATTACAGCATTTGGTTTTGCTTTTGTTTGTAATCTGTCATTTATGTGGGTATATAAACCATGTTGATAGTGCTCTATATTCATTATTCAAGCTGAAATTATGTCGCTTACGCCTGAAGAATGCACCAGAATACTTACAATGCTGGAAACCGGCCGGAGTCAGCGCGATACAGCCAGGACTGTCGGTGTGTCGCTGTCAACAGTACAAAGAGTTCTCCGACGTTACGAAGAAACTGGTTCTAACCTACGCAGACCAGGAACGGGCAGAACCAGGTGTACCACAGCACGAGAAGACCGATACTTGGTGAACACCATGCTTCGAAATCGCTTTCTCACAGGAACTGAACTCACAAATCAGTTTCGACGCCTCGGAGGAAGTAACCCAAGTGCATAGACAGTAAGACGTCGGCTTGCTGAATCTAACTTAAAACCCCTTAGACCTGCAAACGGCCCTAAACTGGAGCGTGGGCATCGTATTTCAAGACTAAGATATGCCCAGAGCCACGTAAATTGGAGTATTGAAGATTGGTCAAAAGTTATGTTCTCCGACGAATCAAAATTTATGCTCTACAAGCACGATGGAAGACACAGAGTGTATCGAAGACCAGGGGAAAGATTCAAGCAAGCATGCATCGAAGAAAAAGTAGCCTACGGTGGTGGGTCTGTACTTGTGTGGGCCGGAATTTCTTCTGAAAGTCGCACAGAGCTGGTGATCATAGAAAACGGCTCTTTAACTAGCGTAAGATATGTGGAAGAAATCCTCAATGATCATGTTGGTCCATTTATGGTCAATTTAGGTGAGGATGCTATATTTATGCATGACAATGCCCGACCTCATACAGGTAGGATTGTGAATGACTACCTTCAAGAGATGAACATTACTCGTATGGAGTGGCCAGCGCGCAGCCCGGATATCAACCCGATCGAGCATGCTTGGGACGAGCTAGGCAGATGCGTAAAACAACGAAACCCTCCCCCAATCACGCTTCGTGAGCTCAAAATTGCTCTCACAGAGGAATGGGAGAATATTCCCCAAAATCGTATAAGGAACTTGGTGTACAGCATGCCAAACCGCGTAAACGCAGTAATGGAAGCACGAGGAGGCAATACGAAGTATTAAAATTCAAGTCAAATCGTAATAAAGTTCTAAAATTTCATGTTTCCTATTTTTGTTTTAAGGAGAAATCAGCAGTTTTTTTCTTTATGTAATTTTGTGTTAATAAAATGTATGGTGACTCATATTTTTTTACTTTCATTTAAGGAGTATTACATTGTCTATTAAATACAATTTATTGCATTAACCTATCATTTTTAGTTTCCGAGATATTTAACATTCTTTAAGTGACCCGGAATCATTGCTCTCGAGTGTATGTTTTTTCGTATTTTTATTTGACCAAACAGTTTGTTCAAACTATTTGATTAAAATTTTGAGTGTGTGTGTTGCGGGCGCTCAGTTGTTGCTACGGAAGTGTTCCCTTGCGGACGTGTTGTATTGCAATATGTCGAACCGCGATGTACTAGAAGAATTCATACAAATATATCGAAATGAAACCTGTTTATGGAACATCAAAAATAAAGATTACCATAACAGAGAAAAGCGGAATGCTGCTTATTGTAAACTAATAGAAAAACTTAAAGAAATAGAACCGAATGCAAACCGTGACCTGGTGACAAAAAAAATTAACAGCTGTCGAACAGCCTTCAAAAAGGAGGAACATAAAGTTGAGGAGTCTTTGAAGTCAGGCATAGGCACTGATGAAATATATAAGCCAAAGTTATGGTACTATAATCAACTGTCTTTTCTTAAAGAACAATGCATTCCAAGAAGTTCACGCTCGAACATGTCTGATCATGTTGGATCTGAGGTAAGTTAATAAAACAAATTGTAATAACCTTTTTTAATTTTATTATGAAGTTTTATCATAATAACAAATTTAGTTTTTTATAATATTTGTTTTTTGCTTATGTCACAAAATCATTCTGCCATGGAATACTACCCTCATTATTAAAATAGTTAATAAATTCTTGTCTTACAATCTAGTTATGTTTGACTCTCAACCTAGAGACTTAAGAGACCTAGAGTCCTAGAGCCCTAGAGCCCTAGAGCCCTAGTCCTAGAGCACTTGCTCTATTTTATATTTTTGTATTGTTATGTTTTTGCTTGCATTTGCAATGCAGTTAGTTCTAAGAAATTATAAAAGCGTGGTGTCAGCCGTCTCTGTATCGCCGGCTGCATCCTCTCGCTCCGTGGGAGCCACATTAGATTAGTGCCTACAATTCGGCATAGACGTAAGAGTTTTAATTATAGTTTTAATTCAAAAGAATAGTTTCTTCTTAAAAAACCCGTTTTACGTTCCCCAAACTTGAGTGGCGCAGCCGGGGCAGATTTCCGAGTTTTCCACGGGATTTATCACGAGTTTTCTCGAGTTTTCCTGATGAATCGGATCTGTTCGAACCAAATAAATATCTCTGAAACGGGTAATGCAAAGCTGAATATGGGAGTAGCGGTCGGTTGGTGAGTAGAACTTTTTGCCATTCCTTAATTCCTCTATTCTCCTGTATTTACATGGGTTTATTAAAACTATAACTTTATTTGTTATACTTGAGATTGGAACTCTCTCATTATAACGTGGTGTGCTTGTATATACAATTTTATCGAGCCACCGTAATCTAAAAATAGAACTTTACATAGAGTAAAAACTTTTAGATAGTACTGATTTAAATTGTGTAAATTCAAGTTTATAGATCTCAAAACTGATCAAAACTTTATTATTTTGCATTTAAACAGAATAGATTTAGGTAAATAAAATAATGTAATTTTTATTTTAAATAAGTGTGTAGAATTAAAGTTGTTGATCTCTAATTCGATCGTAACTTTATTACATTTATTTAGGTAAATAAAATAATGTAAATTTTATTTTATTTTTAAAATAATTGTGTAGAATTATAGTTATTGATCTCTAATTCGATCGTAACTTTACTATTATTTACATTTTAATAATAAGAAATAAAATAGTTTTATTTCCAAATTGTTGTGTAGACTAAAGTTATTGATGCAAAAATCGATCGTGACTTTACTGTGCTCAGTTTTGGATAGTAGAGTTAATATAGCAAAATAGAGTTAATTTTTCATTTATAAATAATTGATGAGATTTAAGTTATAGATCTATAAATTGATCGTGACTTTAAATTTTTATTGGTTAGTTTATTTTTACAAAATAGTTTTATTTTTATAAAAATCTTTTCTTCTATTTTTGACTATTGTTGTTTCTTTTTTTAAGTGATTTTAATGTGTTATTTTTGTGTATTTGTGTAAAGTGAGCTCAAGTTGCCTCCTCCGATTAGTTCGTGACTCTATGATCATGACGCCGCCAGTACTTGAAATCATACCGTATGATGAGATCAGTGAATTAATACCAATTTTCACCGGCGACCATAGGCAATTAAACTTATACTTGAGTAAATGCCAACAATTAATTGACAAATATAGCCGTAAAGATAATGAAGATCAAAATCTTTACCTCTTTCATGTTGTAACGAGTAGGCTAGCAGAGGACGCAGCTGCGCTCTTATCAGAACGAGACGATGTTATGTCTTGGTGCGCGTTCAAAGAATTGCTCATCCAGCACTTTGGAGATCAGCGTAGTGAATCGTGCCTATACTATGAATTAGAATCATTACAAATCAATTCAAATGAAAATTATTTTGATTTTTGTCATCGCATACAAAGTGTTAGGTCTTTATTGATTTCAAAAGTGAACACAATGGAGAACGAAGGATTAAAGTATGCTAAATTGTTTGTTTACAATAATATGGCTCTGAATGTATTTTTGTCAACCCTTCCGGAAGATATGGTTCAGTTAGTGCTATGTAAGGCACCCGTGACTCTAGAAGCAGCATTAAGTGTCGTGCTCGAGGAAATGAATTTCTTAGAGCAAAACAATATGAGAAATCGTATACACGACCGAACTCAAACCACTGGGTCAATTCCACTCGCGACTCAGCAGTCTGAGCTTAAGGCCTTTTCACATGACATCGGCACTCCGCCTAAATTAAATTGTTGTATGCCCCAATATAAACAAATTATAATGCCTCAAATAAAAATCCAAGAACAAGGTCAACCACAGATTGTAGGAACATCCTACCCACCAGGATTTGAGGACATGGCTCAATTTTGCCTTCAGCGACGGCAGCCAACTAGCCTTCAGCAATTCGGTTACAAATCAAACGAACTTACAATGAACGATCACGACGGTGACTTATACTATGACGAAAGCTTTTACTCTGACCACTATGGTTACGATGATAACAGATTGAATAACTACTGTGATGAAGGTTATGACTATTACATGGACACAGACTACGACAATAGGTATGTTGACTTCAAACAAACTGACGTACCATCTTCGCCTAGCAGCCTTGAAAGAGAACAAGTTGAAGTAAAATGCGACTCTATACTAAACATCGATATAAATTGTTCAGTTCAAGTTTCATCGGAACAGCAAGACGACTGTACAGAACAGAATCAGAACAGTTTAGATCAACTAAAACAGCTGACAGAACATAACGCACCTGCAGTTATTCAACCAAACCAGCTGACCAGTAAACAACCCACTGCAGTAACAAGATCTGAATGTTTACAAAGCGAAATGAAAACTGACACCATCTTACCATGTAGTCTCAGTAGTATCAGACTTGATGACATTAGCGACCAAAAGCAAGATAACAACTTTCTCTACGGTAAACAAAGTCCCTTGACGCATAGTGAACAACACATTCATTCAGAGAACAAAGATCATTTATACGAAATTGACGACAAAAAGGAAAACCATACAGAACACATGAACGAGACAACCCAGCTAACTCAACAGAAACCAACTTGTAATGACTCTACCAATATAGTAACACCAGAGTACGGTAGTTCATTAGTAGCTGACCCTAAAATAATTTTGAAGGCATTCTCGAGACAGAGTCTTGACAGCGACTATTGCCCTGTGCCATTTTTCGCACAGTATACAAAGCCCAAAATGAAACTCTTTCATTTTGAACCAGAAGTAGAGTTGCTTATAGGACAAAATATTTTTGCTGAGAATAGAGATAAACAAAGATAAGCTACTTTAGTAAAAAATATAATCCGTTTTTAAGTTAACGTAAGTTTATCGTTTAACTTCTATTCTATTAGTTACAAATAACTCATATTTTCTTATTTTATCACTTTGTCTATATATTTTAATTACTTTAAATTACAACCAAAAATTATAATCTTGTAGTGTAGGAAGTGTGATTTACTAGTAGAGATGCCGAAATTTACTTAATCATTGCACTTTATAGTATTAAAAAATGTGTATAAAATTAAAAATATTAATAATATGAAATTATATACAGAGCTTAATTACAAAAAAATTACCAACGATGGTGTTTAAATTACAGCAGCATTTATAAATTCATTGAGTTCTCTTATGAAAATAATTGAATAAGACAAGTTTATTTCTTTAATAATTAAAGTTTAAGTTTAGTTACATGTTATGCAAATTAAGTTTATGCATAACATGTAATGTCATTACATGTTATGCATAAACTTAATTAGGACTAATCATGTTTTGTTTGTAACTATAAAGGAAAGCTGTATGAGAATATTATATTAATAAAACAAATTTAGATAAGACTTAACTTTATTTATTTTTCTTTTATGATTACAATGAATCCAAATTAAATATGGATAGCAGTTTCTGCTTCCAAACAATCACATAAAGGCTCATTTTGGCTATCTATCACAGAAGGTGTACTGAAAATGATTTGCTTATACCACTGAAAATACTCATCATCCAGTGATTGCCATTCCCCAAACATATTGGTTAGTAATTTATTCACATCATCTTTCTTCTCCTGTGTGATTCCGTGACTCAATGGCATTTCTTTAATATTAAAGGTACTCAGACGATTTTTCTTCACTCCTCTTTTTACCAGGTTTACAAAGGATTCAGTTTCATCTTCATAGTTAAAGTATTTTGATGCCTTTACTAGAAGAGTTTTTCTTGGATCTGGATTGTGTTTTATGTGTATTTTTTTCATCTCACTTATCATGGGAAGGTCTTTGTAAAGTACATTCAACGACTTTGTATCCAGAAGCTTCCAATCCACTCCTAGTATGTGTACTGTACCAATTTGTTTGTATATTTCGTAATACTGATCTTTCGACAGAATTGTTGGTTGAACTCTCAGCAAATGTTCTACTCTACCGAAGACACGGTCAGCGGGGAGAAAACTGTGGCCACGAACAGGTGTAATGAATACTATTTCCAATTCAGGTCTCTTATGCAAGAAGTACATTAATGTCCGGAGTACAATATTGTTCTTATTTTGTGAAACACATCCATCACTAAACAAACGTAATAGTTTAGTGTTTGTTAGGTCCATTTTTTCCAGATGTTGCAATAAAGCTGAAGACACTTCTGCACTCCCTTTCCCAGCCTGCTCTTCAGTCCAAGTATAAAAATCTGGTAGTTTAGTTTTGGTATCCACAACACATAAAGCGTAGAAACCAATTTGCCTAGCATAATAAGCTTCTTGAATTTGAGTTTTGGGAAGTGGCTGAATCTGCTGTAAATCAAAGCACAAAGTTTTTGAGTCTGGGACATCAGCTTTTAAATGTTGGTAAAAAGCATTTGCCCGCTTCTTGTGAATTCGTTTTTCAATCATACGGGAGCTTTTTTGTGCAAGATCAGTCGCTCGTTTGATTTGGTTAGTTAAAAGAGTGCAATAGCTGCAGACATCCGAAGCTGGAGATCGAAAACCAATATTGTATTCAGTCACAAATATAAGTCTAAACATTGAGTATTTAACTTTCAAGTTTTCAGGGCATTCAGAGTTATAAATCTTGTGTAACTTAGACATGGAAAGATCACAATTTAAATATATCCTTTTTGATTTATTCCTGTTATAATGGCTTTCAGTTCCTTTCAATTTTCCAATAAAATCTCTTACAAAATTTTTCTTCTCGGTATTTTTATAGCTTACTCTGTCACCTCCTCTGTGTTCTTCAATGGGTTTACCACTGTAAACACTTTTAGTCACGTTGGCTAATCTTGTGCGATTGAATCGAGTTAAGCTCATGAAGAACTTCTTGCAGACTGGTACTCGATTAGGTCCATGCATCAGGTAAAATTTAGTGCTGTATGCATGCTGCGTTCCTGATTTTTTTCTCTTGTTACCATGCACAGGTCTGGGCCTTCTTCTTTTGATGTTGGTGGTCGTAACTAACGATGCTATCATTGAATCTTGACGTAATTTGTCAGGTTCTTTGTACAATTCGCGGCGCATGGAGTTCACATCATTTGGAGATATTTTACAGCACTGAAATTGTTTGGTGTTGTGCTGGCAAGGATAATACAGCGAAACCCTAGGTGCAGAGTACTTTGCCTTTTTGTTTGCAGCTCGTTTTCCTCCTGTCACTCTTCTTTTTCGAAATCCGTTATTCACTGTCCGAACTTCTACAGTTTCCTCATCAACCTCATCCATTTTTTCAGAATATAAATTAATTATAAATTAAAAAACGGTAAACATATCGATCGATTCAATTCGCACCAAATCTGCTGTAATTAATGATTTTGACATGCAAAACATGACAGCTCCACAGATAAGATGGCGCTTGAAAATGCGTGATTGGTTGAATGGACAAAATACGATCTGCTTAAAAAAATAGAGAGGACAAAACTTATTTTGCATCTAACGGTACTTTTTGCGAGCATTTTTACAAGGGAGCAGTCACTTTTTGATCAAAACGAAAGGCGGCAAATGATTTAAGTTGACATAGACAGTAAAATACCATCATTAGGTGTATTTTTTTTTTTTGTGACAAATCACTTTATGCTTTTTTACTCCTCAATTATTAGTTAATTTAAATGATTTTTATTAATTTACAAGCAATTTCTCTACTAAATTAAGTGAATTCATATTGATTTACTTTTATGTAGATTAATATTATTACAATTTTGCATCGATCTTTCGTCAATTTAATAACTTTTGTATATTATTGCGTTTAAGTTTTTTATCTATTATTGTTGAACTTGTTTATTTAATCTAAAATTATTAGGAAACCCAGCTTAGATCACGTTTACTGTTGAGATTTCCAATATCAATTTTAATAACTTTTCTTTAATATTTTAAAATAAACCCTTATCATTAGTTTTCCCTGAATATCCTTACACCTTTATGGCAATAGTTTGAAATACTAACTGATAGCGAAACCTTGCCACCCGTGGTCAACTGGCGACCATTTTATTTGCACTGCAGACAGCACAGCCCTGTGCTATGAGCGCACATCTAGTATTGCAGAGCTGCTCAAAAGATTCCAGAACTCCACTCATTGTACTCAGTATCAGCATCAAATATTGCAGCAGTAGATCAGTAAGCAGCCTGTGTTCCTGATATCGACGAGCTTTGTGATTTGGAGATCACCAGAATTCGTATTCGCCACCGAATCTACATAGAGTCGGAAGTTGTAGAGCCAATTCCGCTAATCGCCCTACCACAGCTAGGTACGTGTGGACGAGTCTATCCGGTACAACTGATAAGTTAGGATGCAGTGAAAAATTATGACGTACTCTCTCTAGCATAGCAAAGTGAAGTGATCGGAAGTGTTTTGAAATGAAAACTATTAGCTTCAGTGAATCCATAGAGTACATAACAATAGGCTAATCTAATCTTATATTTAAATCTTATATTAATTTAATTTAAATCTTGTATTTTTAACTGAGTATGTTTCGATTCAAATCATTTCGAATTTTATTATACTCCTACCATAGGTAAGAAAAATTATCGAACAAATCTCAAATCGATCCGATCGATAATTTTCCTCTTAAGGATGGAGGAGTTATGTTTGACTCTCAACCTAGAGACTTAAGAGACCTAGAGTCCTAGAGCCCTAGAGCCCTAGAGCCCTAGTCCTAGAGCACTTGCTCTATTTTATATTTTTGTATTGTTATGTTTTTGCTTGCATTTGCAATGCAGTTAGTTCTAAGAAATTATAAAAGCGTGGTGTCAGCCGTCTCTGTATCGCCGGCTGCATCCTCTCGCTCCGTGGGAGCCACATTAGATTAGTGCCTACAATTCGGCATAGACGTAAGAGTTTTAATTATAGTTTTAATTCAAAAGAATAGTTTCTTCTTAAAAAACCCGTTTTACGTTCCCCAAACTTGAGTATCTTGGCCGTATTTGTAATATTCCCATAATTTCTACGACGTAAGTGATTCATATTTGACTGTATGGTGTTAAGCCCGGGTGTAATAGTCCCGTTTTCTCTGTTTTCCTGATCGTAACATTCTGATGGGGCGTAATAATTACGCGAGGATGACATCAGAAAATTGTGTAAAACACAACACGCCATTACTACGGATTCTATTCTGTGAGGATCTAAGTTAATTTGCGTGTGAAAAATTCTGAATCTGGACGCCAATATGCCGAATGCATTCTCAACTATCCGCCTTGCTCGAGATACACGATAATTGTAGATCTTCCTTTCATGTGTATTTAAGTCAATTTGTCGGAAAGGTTTCATCATGTCGCATCTTAAAGGAAATGCATCATCGGCCACGAATACATAAGGGAGGCTTCTGGAACTGTTTTCCACGCTTTCCGCGTGAGGAATTTTTAAATCATTATTTTGAAGTTTTTGATAAAATTCAGTATTTTGAAGAACACCTCCATCCGAAACCCTGCCATTGGTCCCAAAATCGCACAACAAGAATTGATAATTCGCATCCACTATTGCCATAAGAACCATGCTATGTTTGCCTTTGTAATTAAAATAATACGATCCACTATTTTCTGGAGGTATAATATCTACGTGCTTCCCATCAATCGCTCCAAGGCAATGCGGGAAATTCCATCTTTCTTCAAATTGTTTGTATATACATTTCCATTCCTCTTTAGTTCGCGGAAACTGAAATATAAAAAAACAAAATTTATATTTTAAGCAGGTATTAGAATATAGTATGTGGCGTTAAACTAATAAACAAATGTTTCAGATGCCAACGACTCCTACAGAGTCCTCCGATACTGAACCCACTGAGCACACAGAAACTGAGTCGGCTGAGCCCACCGATGAGCCGATCGAGTCCACCGATGAGCAGACTGGCCCCACCAATATAAGTGTCAACAATCGGCCACAGTCAAGACCATCAAAAAAGAAAGCAGACTCAATTGTCAGTGATGTACTTTTATCGGTACAGAATCACTTTAAACGACCCGCCATTAAAGAAGACCGTTATGATGTTTTCGCTAAAAGTGTTGCGATCAAAATGCGTGAACTATCTAAAACGCAGCGTCTCATTGCAGAAAAAATCATCAATGATACCCTTTTTGAAGCCGAGTTGGGCAACTTGACTTTTGCACACAAGTTATGTAATGATAATCATTCACAACAGCTTACATTTGCTCAACAGTCACAATATTCACATTCTCCAATAAATTGGTCTATGTCATCATCAGTATCGAATCATACATATATACCATCATCGTCTATTCCTTCTGTGCCCTTAGAAATACAAGAACAGGAACCTAATCCAGTACAACTTTCCATTCCAGATGTAAATGCAGCTACTTACTTAAGTAATTTCCAAATGTAAACGATTTATGTTGACTAGGACGTAAGAGTGAGTCTTATTTATTTTTTGATTTAATTTAGATAAGTTTTGTGTTTGATTTCGTTGTTAAGATAAATATCATTACAATTTATAATAAAATAAATAACAAGTATTTTATTTACCTTTAACCAATCTCTCCAGAGCACCTTATATATAGCTTCGCAAGTTTCGGGAATAATACGTCCCAATGCCTGAGGTGATATTAATGTCGAAAATTTTAAGTCTTCATAGCTCCTCCCAGTCGCAAGAAACCTCAAAGTTGCGCTTAATCTTTCATGTGGTGATATAGATTTTCGCATAATAGTGTCTTCTTTTTTAATTAATGGACTGACTAACGACAGAAGCTTTAAATATGTTTCCTCATTCATTCGCAAATAATTATGCCAGTCTTTAGGAGCAAATTTCAATTCATTTAACAAGTTTATATGCGAATATTCGTCTCTTTTCATGAGCCACTTTTTACACCATACAGAACGTTTTTTTGTCCTTTTGTGGGCCTTCAAAGCAAACACTAAACCAACAATTGCTAAAGCATCATCTGTAGACATTTTAAAGAAGCACTACCACTCTTCGCCCGGTTCGATACTGAACTGACACCGCTTCAAGTCTGCCTGATGGTGTGTGGTCGCTTGAAAGGTCATGACCAAACCAATTTGACCAAACTGTTTGAACTAGCATGTTTGATCAAATTTCTTGTACGTCTATGGCCGCCATAAGAAATCGTAAAATGGTCACAAAGACAATTCATAATACACTCGAGAGCAATGATTCCGGGTCACTTAAAGAATGTTAAAAATCTCGGAAACTAAAAATGATAGGTTAATGCAATAAATTGTATTTAATAGACAATGTAATACTCCTTAAATGAAAGTAAAAAAATATGAGTCACCATACATTTTATTAACACAAAATTACATAAAGAAAAAAACTGCTGATCTCTCCTTAAAACAAAAATAGGAAACATGAAATTTTTGAACTTTATTACGATTTGACTTGAATTTTAATACTTCGTATTGCCTCCTCGTGCTTCCATTACTGCGTTTACGCGGTTTGGCATGCTGTACACCAAGTTCCTTATACGATTTTGGGGAATATTCTCCCATTCCTCTGTGAGAGCAATTTTGAGCTCACGAAGCGTGATTGGGGGAGGGTTTCGTTGTTTTACGCATCTGCCTAGCTCGTCCCAAGCATGCTCGATCGGGTTGATATCCGGGCTGCGCGCTGGCCACTCCATACGAGTAATGTTCATCTCTTGAAGGTAGTCATTCACAATCCTACCTGTATGAGGTCGGGCATTGTCATGCATAAATATAGCATCCTCACCTAAATTGACCATAAATGGACCAACATGATCATTGAGGATTTCTTCCACATATCTTACGCTAGTTAAAGAGCCGTTTTCTATGATCACCAGCTCTGTGCGACTTTCAGAAGAAATTCCGGCCCACACAAGTACAGACCCACCACCGTAGGCTTCTTTTTCTTCGATGCATGCTTGCTTGAATCTTTCCCCTGGTCTTCGATACACTCTGTGTCTTCCATCGTGCTTGTAGAGCATAAATTTTGATTCGTCGGAGAACATAACTTTTGACCAATCTTCAATACTCCAATTTACGTGGCTCTGGGCATATCTTAGTCTTGAAATACGATGCCCACGCTCCAGTTTAGGGCCGTTTGCAGGTCTAAGGGGTTTTAAGTTAGATTCAGCAAGCCGACGTCTTACTGTCCATGCACTTGGGTTACTTCCTCCGAGGCGTCGAAACTGATTTGTGAGTTCAGTTCCTGTGAGAAAGCGATTTCGAAGCATGGTGTTCACCAAGTATCGGTCTTCTCGTGCTGTGGTACACCTGGTTCTGCCCGTTCCTGGTCTGCGTAGGTTAGAACCAGTTTCTTCGTAACGTCGGAGAACTCTTTGTACTGTTGACAGCGACACACCGACAGTCCTGGCTGTATCGCGCTGACTCCGGCCGGTTTCCAGCGTTGTAAGTATTCTGGTGCATTCTTCAGGCGTAAGCGACATAATTTCAGCTTGAATAATGAATATAGAGCACTATCAACATGGTTTATATACCCACATAAATGACAGATTACAAACAAAAGCAAAACCAAATGCTGTAATTTCGTAGTTCCATCTTCGAAAGTGGCCCTTTTTCAAATTTGATTTTTTTAAGATATAACTTTACAATAACTAAGAAGTTTTAATACCTTCATTTAAGGAGTATTACATTGTCTATTAAATACAATTTATTGCATTAACCTATCATTTTTAGTTTCCGAGATTTTTAACATTCTTTAAGTGACCCGGAATCATTGCTCTCGCGTGTATTTAACAATTCGTAAAATGGTACACAAAATAGGAATTGCAGACACGTCAAATAGCAGATTCATAAAAAGTTACTCTATAGTTTTTATCGTCGGAAAAGTGTAAATCTTCGCAAAATGGAATTAGCTTTTGAAATGCCAGACTCCGGTCCAGTTTGTTGGATTATATAGACTGAATAAAAGTGTGTTGAGTGATCTTATACATGAGCTGGAGCCTTATCTACCGACCCGTCGTCGTCAAGATGGAATAAGTTCAAGATCCATGGTAGGTTAATGAAGTATTTTATTTTTCCTAGCCTTTATTGTCCCACTGCTGGGCAACGGCCTCCTCTAAAGACTTCCAGGCTCTCCCAATCTCGAGCCTTCTCTCTTAAGGGAGGAGGAATCAAGAGGGTACTTTGCCCTCTGTAACTTTTAAACTATAACTTTACTTTTAAATACATATTTTGTTTTAGGTATTGAGTGCACTGAGATTCTACTGGATCCGGTTCTTACCAGAGGCCTATTGGAGTCAGTGCACACAATAAAATGCACCAAGTTAGCGTATCTAACTGTGTGAGGTCCGTGACACAAGCACTAAACAATGACCACTTTAGGAGAAAATATATTCATTTTCCACAAACTCGAGAAGAACGAAATATCATTAAACATGGGTATGTACCTACACATCAATGAATACCTGAAGGCACAATGCCGGATCTTAGCATAGCTCAGGTTTCCAAAGCTGTTACTTTAATTGAAATTGGTCACAGTTATAAAGAAGTGGCTCAAACATTGCGAGTTTCCAAATCCGTCATCTTTCGAATTGTTAAACGTTACCGGCAGACTGGAGAATACACGAGACGTGCAGGGCAAGGTCGCAAGAGAGTCACATCAGCGAGAGACGATCGATTTATGGCGAGCAGTGTTCTGAGAAATCGCACTTTGACTTCTTCTGAAGTCAGATCTACGCTCCAGGACGTTCGACAGGTGACAATTAGCACTAATACCGTTAGAAGACTCAAAGAAGCCGGACTAAGCCGTACTTACCAGCTAGAGGACCCTTACCACAGATCATCGAGTAGCTCGGGCTAACTTTGCTCGCTCATACCAAAATTGGAATGATGATGACTGGGCGAAAATATTGTTCTCTGACGAGTCTAGGTTTTGTCTTAAGCCAGATGATAGAAGGATCAGAGTTTGGAGACGACCCGGAGAAAGATACGCTCAGTGTAACATTGTCGGAAGAGAGTCATATGGTGGAGGGTCAGTGATGGTATGGGGCGGTATTTGCATAGGGGCACGTACGGAGTTACACATCGTAGAAAATGGATTCCTGACAGCGGCTCGGTACGTAAAAGACATCTTAGAACCGATTGTCATGCCCTTTGCCTGATACATCGGAGATCATTTTCAATTAATGCAGGACAATGCGCGGCCCAACACTGCAGCGATAGTTTCGGGGTATCTTCGAGAGGTCTTAAGTGGCATCTCAAGAGGCGAAAAAAAAATCCTTGAAAAAAACTTTGAATAGAAATGATGCCTCGATCAACAACAAGTCACTAACTGACGCCGGTGATGTATATCCGCTAGCAATACCATTGCCATGGTACCCACAATCTGTTAGTGTAAATGAAGACATACCGATTACTCCTGCTGTACACACTTTAAATTTGAATTCTCTGCCAAGTACATCATCATTAGAAACATTAAGTCAGCCTAAACCAAAACCTTCCAGCTCAAGCACAGCCACAAACCGTTCTCCAAAAAGACTAAAACCAAAATTGATGATTTTCTTACAATGCCAAAGTTTGGCAGCAAAGCCTCAGTAACAAAAACAAACAAGCGGCAGTCGCCTATGCCATTAGCAATCACATCGAAACGTTTTAAAGAATACATGGATGAAAAAGAGCGTGAAAAGAAGGAACAAGAAGAAGCTAAACAAAAACGAAAAATAGAAAGAGAAACGAAGAATATCAAGTTAGAAAAAAGTAAGAATAAACTGCTAAAGAAAAATAAAACCTGTATTATGAATGATGTTCAAACAAAAACAAAGACTAAAACAGAGCAAATTGCAGGTGACATATATCGAAATTATTTGAATTCTGGTGAAGTTACTGTTGGTGACTATGTATATGTCACATTTGAAACCAATAAACGACCAAGGCATTATGTGGGTGTGGTTACAAAGATCAACAATAAAGACAACACAATAAAAGTTGATTATCTGCGCAAAAAGTCTAGCAAATTTGACAACAAATTGTATTTCGTGGAACCAGATGTACAGTGAGATTGGTATAAAAGACATTAAATACATATTACCAAAACCTCAAATTGCCAGAAGAGGAATGTTGAACTTTGATTGCCAGGACAAAGAAAAAATTGCATTAGATTTGCTGTTAGTAGAATAGGAATCAAGAATAAATTAGTAGACATCATTTCAAAATTATATATTTTAGATGTTTAAAAAAAGTATCATAGGTACGACAGGGTGACACCATCTCACCGAAGCTTTTCACAAGTGTTCTGGAAGACGCAATGAAGACACTTGACTGGAATGAGATGGGTCTCAAGATAAACGGTCGGTACATATCACACTTGAGATTCGCCGATGACCTGATCATCATAGCTGAGAACGTTGCTGATCTCCAAACAATGCTTAACGACCTGCACAAAGCTTCATTGCAAATCGGCCTAAAAATGAACATGTCGAAAACTAAGATCATGGTTAACCGTCCCACCTCCAGTCCCAACATCACTATGGATAACCACCATATCGAGGTGCTGGACGAGTACATATACCTTGGGCATTGTTTATCTTTTGGCCGATATTCTCAAGCAAAGGAGATCGCTAGACGAATCCAACTGGGATGGGCTGCCTTTGGAAAGTTGGAGGACATCTTCAAATCCAAAATTCCACAGAGCCTGAAGACAACCAATGTGTCTTGCCTATATTAACATACGGATCCGAAACATGGCCGCTCACACTTGAATACATGCATAAGATAAAAGTAGCACAAAGAGCAATGGAGCGCGCCATGCTCGGTATCTCACTACTCGATCACATACCCAACGTGGAGATACGACGCCGGACCAAAGTTGTAGACGTGGGTATGAGGATCACAAGCTTGAAGTGGAGATGGGCAGGGCACGTGGCCAGAAGGAATGATGGAAGATGGACGACAGCGATTACGGAATGGTGGCCAAGGGACGCTCAAAGACCACGAGGCAGACCACCCGCCCGATGGTCCAATGATATTGTGGCTGTAGTTGGGCAGCAGTGAAGAAGACTCGCGCAGGACCGGAGAGACTGGCGCACTAAAGAGGAGGCCTATACCCAGCAGTGGGTGAATACAGGCTGAATAGATAGATAGATATCATAGGTATTTGAGTTGGAATTATTTCGTGGACTGATTGTTACTGTAAAACCGTTAAAATTAAGGGTCTAGACCATTGATTTTCAAACTAGGGGGCGCGCCCCACTAGGGAGGCGCGAAGACATGTACAGGGGGGCGCGGGCGCGGGCGGCGGCGGTTATCACTCCGGTCGCCCGCGCATACCTACCGCACGCACCTCACTCCCCGCAGTCCCCGCGTCGCACGCGCCAAGCGAACACGTGAACTTTTGTTGCAAAAACAAACAAGCGACCTGCTATTATTGTGTATTAGAGTAGTGACAGTGAACGGTTATTTCTGTTGTTTCGCCATGAGTTCGGCGAAAAAACGCAAATATAACGATGATTATATTAAATACGGTTTTGTTTCTATAAATAAAAGTGGTATCGACCAGCCGCAGTGCGTCATTTGTTATGAAGTATTGAGCAATGATGCCATGAGACCATCCCGTCTGGAACGACATTTGTCAACAAAACACAGTGCTTTAAAAGACAAGCCGAAGGAGTTCTTTGCTTCAAAATCTGCAAGTTTGAAGCGCATGAAATTGGATAGTACTGGATCCTTCGCTCAGTCATCTGAGAAAGTGCTCGAAGCTTCATATGAATTGTCACTACTCATCGCAAAAGCCAAAAAAAGCCATACTATCGGTGAAACTCTCGTCAAACCCTGCTTATTAAAAGCAGCTGATATCGTTCTTGGACCAGAAAGTAAACAAAAGTTTTCACAAATACCTCTTTCTGATAACAGTGTGAAACGTCGCATTGATGATATGGCTGAAGATATAAAAAATCAGGTAGTGGAAGCCGTGAGAGAATCAAGTTTTTTTGCAATACAGTTGGATGAGAGTACGGATGTTGCGCAATGTTGTCAACTGCTAGTTTTTGTTCGATACATACAAAACGAAACAATCAAAGATGAGTTGCTGTTTTCAACAGAGTTAACGACAACTTCGAAAGCAATTGATATAATGACGGCAGTCTCTGAATTCTTTGATAAACATGAACTGTCATGGAAAAAGTTGATAGGTGTATGCACAGACGGCGCTCCGGCAATGCTTGGATCTCGTTCAGGATTCATACAGTTGGTCAAAGAAAAAAATCCCAACGTAATTACAATTCACTGTTTTATACACCGTCAAGCCTTGGCAGCTAAAACACTTTCAAATGAACTCTATGAAGTCTTAAAATTATGCATTAAAATTGTAAATTATGTTAAAAAGAGTGCATTAAACACGCGGCTTTTTACGGCTCTCTGTGAAGATTTGGGCACAGAACACAAGACATTGTTATTTCATACAGAAGTGCGCTGGCTCTCAAAAGGAAATATGTTGTCAAGATTATTTGAACTGCGAGATGAAGTAATTCAATTTTTAGAAATTCAAAAACAAAGTGAATTGTTTTTGGAATTTAAGAAACCATGGGTCCAAGTAATATTTGCTTATCTATCAGATATTTTCGATTCATTGAACACTTTGAATTTGAAACTACAAGGCGGAGATTCGAACATAATTTATCATCGGGATGCTATCACGGCATATACTGAGAAGTTGCAACTGTGGAAGCGCAAAATTTTGGCGTCCAACTATTCCTGCTTTCCTAAACTATTTGCGATCACAGAAGAAGCGTTCTTTAAGGAGATTTTGGACGAAATTGATACCAAGAATAAAATATCAAACCATTTGCAGCACCTCACTGACGAATTTAAGCGCTACTTTCCCGACTCGTGCAATAATATTATTTATCGATTAGCGACCGACCCTTTTCACGTCGACATAGACTTGCTGCCAGATACTATACAAGAGCAAACTTTGGAATTAAAAAATGATTCTGCTGCCCAATATGATTTTGAGAAGATGGAGAAGGCACAATTCTGGGTTAAATATCTCAAAGTTTATCCCAGCACAGCAGAGCAAGCACTAAAATTGTTTTTACCTTTTTCAAGCACTTATTTATGCGAAAAAGCGTTTTCAGCAGTTGTAGCAATAAAAACAAAGTACAGAAGCAAACTAGATATTGCTAGTGATCTACGTTGTGCACTTTCTTCTATTTCACCCAGAATTGGAAACATTGTCAAAAATATGCAAGCTCATCCGTCACATTGACTCTTCATATGTACAAGTGTTTACAAATGAGTAAAAACAGTATTTTTATAGTAATACACCTAAAAATATATTTTTGAACTTTATTACTCTTATTTTATTTTACAATTGCTCGACGAGCCCACTTGCTGCTACTTGCTGGGACCAAGGGGGGGCGTGGGCATATTCATTTTAAGCAGTAGGGAGGCGCGATACTTATAAGTTTGGGAACCCCTGGTCTAGACAGACGGACTGCAATTCAACTGCAATCCGACTGCCAAATGGCAGTTCAGATGCAGTTTGAATGCAGTTGGCTCGACTGCAATCAAACTGCACGTCGACGGGCAGTTGGCGTGCAGTTGGATTGCAGTCTGAGTGCAGTTACAACCACTGCACACCGACTGCAATCAAACTGCACGTCGACGGGCAGTTGGCGTGCAGTTGGATTGCAGTCTGAGTGCAGTTACAACCACTGCACACCGACTGCAATCAAACTGCACGTCGACGGGCAGTTGGCGTGCAGTTTCATTGCAGTTGAGCCAACTGCATTCAAACTGCAACAGAACTGCGTTATTACCGAGTACGTAACCACACCGCTAGTCCCTGCCCCCCACTACCGCACGCACCCGTTCCTGCCCCGCTCACCCTTTCTGCCCCGCGAGTGCCCGCGCATCTAATGTTTGTTCGTTCAGTGACAGAGAGATCATTAGAGAGTGAGTACGTGTCGTTTGTTCGTTAATCAAATAAAGATGGCCAGCGAAGAAGAAGACAATGTTTTGAATGATACCGAGTCGTTTCATACTGATGCATTTATAAGTGTCATAAAATCATCACCCTGTATTTGGAACTACAAGGTAGAATCTTATAGTAACAAAGTGGAAAAAAGCAAAGCATGGGCCACTATTTGCGAAATGTTTACGCCGGGCTTTGAAGAAAAGAGTAAGAAGGAGAAGAATAACATTGGTAAGTAAACTCAATTAATATTTTATTAATTTAATATTTAATACTATAAATCAAAAACTATAATAGCAGTTTGACACATTAAATCATATTCATTTGCCATTCGAGTCTGCCTGCATTTATAAAATAATCAGTAAAAAAAGATCTTATACCTTCGGGTGAACTACGGTTACTTTCATAACTGTCTATTATTATATTTTGTAATGGTTGTGTCAAAGTATCATCAAAATTATACCCATCTCTTTCTCGTAGGAAGTTATGCAAAACACAACAAGCTTTAATAATTTCTTTCGCATACTTTGGTTTATGGTCGATAGGTCTATGAAAAATACGCCATTTGTTTGCGAGAATTCCAAATGAACATTCAATAAATCTCCTGGCCCGTGATAGACGATAGTTAAAAATTCTTTTTGCAACACTTAACTGTTTGCCTGCGTAAGGGCGCATTACACTTTTAGAAAGTGAAAAGGCTTCATCGCCTACAAAAATATACGGCACTGAATTTTCAGGTTCCGGGATATTTAATGTTTTTTGCTGAAGTTTTTCATACAAAATGCTTTCTTCAAATATTGTAGAATCAGAACATCTTCCATAAGAACCTATGTCAACAAATGTAAACATGTAATTGCTATCGCAAGTGGCTAGTAATATCATTGAGAAGTATTTTTTGTAGTTGTAATATGAGGAACCAGTGTTTCGAGGTTTTTTTAGCCTTATGTGCTTTCCATCAATAGCACCAAGACAATATGGAAAGTTTGCTCTATTATTAAAACCTTCTGCTATGTTTTTCCACTTGTCTTCAGTCAGTTCTGGCATAACTATATCTTTTAAGGAAATCCATATTTTGTTACACACATCTATGATTATCTCTCTTATTGTGCTTACTCCATGTCGATAAGCCCAGTGCAAATCATCAATAGAACATCCACTTGCTAAATATCTGAAAAAAAAAATACACGCAAATTATTAAAAAAATATTATTTTCAGCTCTACAACTTCAAAAGAAGTGGAAACTACTGCGAGATAATTTTACTCGATATGAAAAAAAAATTAACATGATGAAAAGTGGATCAGCGAGTTCCAACTTAAGACCGTGCACATATCATCAACAGTTACTTTTTTTGAAAGACCTACAGGATAGAGGCGAAAGATCGTCCAATTTGGATTCCACCCCTGAGGAGCCTCCAAGAGTAGAAAAAATTACGAAAAAAAAGACTATTAGTAAACGTAAACCCCAAAATTCAGAAGACAGAGCTGATTGAAAAGTTAACTAAAAGAGTCAATAAGAAAATAAATGACGATGAAGAAGAAAGAGATGAAGACCGATTATTCCTTCTTTCTTTGTGTAAAGACTTTAAAAGGATTCCGGATCATTTAAAACTGGAAGCTAAGGCTGATTTTATAAATACAATAAAAAAATATACAGCCCCATATAATATACCAGGACCGCCATATTATTTTACTTCAAATGTGAACTACAACACGGCCTCGACTTCAAATGTACCTCCTATCCAACAGGAGACTTTCAGTCGACCACCAACTACAGAATCCCAATATAGTAATATTGCCTCACCTGACAATTACAGCGATGATGGTAGCACGTCGTACTTAAAGGACATATTTTTATAACTTTTTTAATTTACAAATTTCGCAATAATGTAACTATTTCATGTAATTTAATTCATAACTCCTAGCTACTTAATTATTACCTAACGGAGGTTTAAAGAATTATTAAGATTAGGATGAACAGAAGAATCAAACTTTGCAAGAACTTTCTATTTGATTAATAAATTGTATTTCATTAATAAAACTGTAATAGAACTTTGTATTTCATTAATAAATTGTACAGTCAAGAGCACGTCAATCTTTACTCTTCGGACCAAGAACCATCCCTGTAATGTTTGACGCGCAGTACAAATCAGAGCTCAACTTAAACCGGTGGTGTAAAGCTTGTTGTGCTCTTGACTGTACACTGTAAAACTACATACGTTAAATATAGGCAGAATATTAAAAATTCGTAACAACATTTTTGATTTTGTTTAAATATGTGAACTGCTTACCTCAAAGTGATTGCAATCCGCTCTTCTGCTGATATACTTTTTCTCATTGTGGTATCTTGTCGGCATATTTTATTTTTTAAGATGTCTGTTAATTCATCAAAACTCTTTCTAGACATTCGAAAATATTTGTGAAAACATTTTTCTTGTGTTCTGATTTTTGGTATTAAAGAGTAAAAATCACCTTCGTGTGTGTATTGTAATATTAATTGAACCCATGTCTTCCGATTTTTAGTTTTTCTGGCTTTACGAGTACGACGACGGCGAAGTAAAAGAATCAGCAAAGCTTCGTCATATCTCATCATAAAATTATTTGACAACACGCGTATACTCTTATAAAATCCGGCGAGCACTGATTTTGTATACTCTATAAAAATCTTCGAACATTTGAGTTACCTCGCAGTTCTGTTGCAGTTTGAATGCAGTTGGCTCAACTGCAATGAAACTGCACGCCAACTGCCCGTCGACGTGCAGTTTGATTGCAGTCGGTGTGCAGTGGTTGTAACTGCACTCGGACTGCAATACAACTGCCCGTCGACGTGCAGTTTGATTGCAGTCGTTGTAACTGCACTCAGACTGCAATCCAACTGCACGCCAACTGCCCGTCGACGTGCAGTTTGATTGCAGTCGAGCCAACTGCATTCAAACTGCATCTGAACTGCCATTTGGCAGTCGGATTGCAGTTGAATTGCAGTCCGTCTGTCTAGACCCTAAGATAAGTAAGTGCAGACTGATTGTTAATGTTTTAAATTATTTAGTATTACTGTCAGCCAATAGTTTTATTTATAGTCTCAAACTCCTGTATCACAATAACCCTTAGGGGGGTTTACACGGGTGACTAAAGCCGCACGATTTTTGCCGCGCGGCGTAAATCAACCATCTAAATGGCAATTCGGCTAAGTTGCAAGTGACTAAAGCCGCAAGCCCCAAAGTTGGGTAGCATCCGACTTTGGCCGCGCGGCAACCGGCCGCATGCGACTGGTGACTAAAATCGACCGTGTAAACGATCAGTTGCAGGCGATCGCCCGCCGCATGAAGGTGTTTCGCGCACGCACGTGTATTTATTTACTACAGCGTTTCTGTGTACATGTATCGTAACAACCATGAATAAAAATAACACCATACAGTTTTTGGAATGCTATGAAATGCATCCATGCTTATGGAACCCAAGAGAACAAGATTACAGGAACAATAATGTACGTTTAGCGGCTCTTAAATCTATTATTCAAGAAATGCGTTTGTCCATAACAGTTGAAGAGCTTAAATTGAAAATAAAAAATATACGAACCACGTATAATAGAGAGGCCAGTAAGGTAGCAAAGTCAAAGAAGAGTGCCGCGGGAAAGGATGATATATACAGACCTCAATTAATTTGGTTTTCTGTAGCTGACCGCTTTTTAAAGCCAGTGATAGAAGGAAGAAACAGTAAAGATAACATGGTAAGTCTTATTATTATTTATTAAATAGTTATTCTTGTTCGCATATTATAAATTATAATAGGTAAATCGTGAACAGAGCCATTTTTATAATATTACTTAAATAAACATACAATATTTACGCAATCATTCTATCTTGCCATGAAACTTTTCCTGGTCCGACCAAATAGTCAGCATATCTATCGCGCAGATCTTTTGCATTTCGTGAATAGTTGTTAGAAGATAGCGGTGTCATTAATTCGTCTACTCCTGCCGTAGGAATGCTTCTCCAACTTTCGTTTCTGATTGTCCCTGAACTGAAGTCTTCTCCGTCTACTAATTCGGGAGTATTCATGTATATGAGATTAGTCCGAAGCCAGTTATGCAGCGCACAGGTCGCTTTAATAATAGGTTTTATCCAATGAAACAGATATAGGTTTTCTGTATACTCTGAATCGTGAAGCCATTATGCCAAAGGCATTCTCTACGATTCGGCGTGCTCTTGATAGTCTGTAATTAAAAATTTTGTGTTTGTGTTCCAAACCTTCATGTCTTGAATACGGTTTCATTAAATAGGTTGCCAAAGGGAAAGCATCATCACCAACGAAAACTGCCTTATTAGGTAGTTTTAAATTATTTCTTTCAAGAGCACTATAGAACTTTGTTTTTTTCCAAATATGCGAATCATTCATGCGTCCATTAGTTCCGAAATCTATATATAAGAAACGGTAATGTGCATCCAACAACACCACACTATAAGTGCCTTTGTAATTATAATAGTCTGATGCTCCGTGTGGTGGATTTTCGATTAATACGTGTTCCCCGTCAATAGCCCCACAGCAAAAAGGAAATTGCCAGCGATCTAAAAAATCCTTTTGTATTTTCTTCCATTGATCTGTGGTGGATGGCACCTAAAAGAAATAAACTTATATTAGTGTATGGTTACAGGGAAAAGATTCGGCGGTGAACACAAACAGCGACGCGTCTTCATATTTTGATGAATTGGAACAAGAAGAAATACTTAGTTTGCCATTAAGAAATGCTATTGTTTGTCAAAATTTCATCAATAATTATTTGTCACAAGAAAGACTGAAAACCAACATTTATACACAACATTTTCCAATTGCTAGACCTACGAGTTCACTCTCAGAGTATACACGCTATACTTCGACTCCAGAAGCCGAAGCTACTACTTCCCGAAACCAAGCTTTTCAAAACCAGCGTGAAACTTTGACTCCCGAAGCTTCCACTTCTAGAAGGCACCTCGATTATGAAGAAGACTATTTTGCCAGCTGTTTACTTACACAAGAAAATACTGGGCAACAATACGGAGTGAACGACGATATTCTATCTCAAGCTGTTAGGTCATGCTTAGATGAAAACACAATGGAAAATTTATAAATAAATTGTTTATAATTAATTACTAGTTTCACTTACCATAATGAACTCCTGTAAAACATTGTATATAGCATCCAAAACATCCTTCAAAAACAAGGAAATTGTGCATTCTGGAACTCTAAATGACTCTGCAAGACTTGAATAGTTATCACCGGTAGCCAAGAACTTCAGGGTTATTTCTAATTTAATTTTCGGAGAAAGTGCTACTCGCATATTGGTATCGCATTTTTGTACAAGCGGAGTAACCTTATGTAGTAAAGTATTAAACTGATCAGTAGTCATTCTTAATCGTTTTTTAAAATAATCAGGATCTTCTAAACTCCACTCAACCAATAAAGTATCCGAAGCACCCAAGTCCTTACGTCGAGAAATCCATCCACGTACCCAAACATTACGTTTTCTTCTTTCCTTTTGTTTTTTCTTCACACTTTGTTCTTTAAGCAATTGTTGAATAATTGAATAATTAATTATTTCAATTCCGGCACAAACGGCTATTCTGCTCAACATTTTCGATGGAAATGACAGAGCCGCATGCGATTTTAGTAACCAGTGTAAATGGGCTAGCGATGCGGCTTGGTGAGGCAATTAGTGAAGCGACTCGCCGAAAGGCGAAAATCGACCCGTGTAAACCCCCCATAGAATCTAAGGCTTAGATGTATTTTCATACGGAACCCCACTTGTTTTCTATTCATTCATTTTTTAGCAACTACACAATAATTAATATATCATGTTTTTTTTATAGAGAATTTTGCCTTTCATTTTCTTAGTTCATAAATAAAGCTGATTTTGTCCAGAATGGGGTAAAAAACTGACTTTTGCTCACTTCAGATGGCAGCACTGCTGAGTGTTCCCTAAATCAGACAAATATCTGTCATCCTCCATAATAATTTTGTAAACAAATAAAAAAACTCAATTTATTTCATTAATATGACGTTGTGTTCAGCTTTGGATTGCAAAAAGACGGGAGTCCATGTATTCCCTAAAGATATCAAAAGGAGAAAACAATGGATAAAAGCTTTACAAAGAAAAAATTGGGAGCCAACTAAATATTCGAGGTTCATTTTAGACCTGATGATTACCATATAAGGAATTCCTACACCGTTATTATCTAGATTTTAGCACACAGTATTTAGCAAACCTACCTGTACCTCTGTCCAAGAAATGGATGTTTGTCTCTGTCACAAAGTAATAGTTTCCAATTTTGTTTGTTTTTAGGTGACAAAAATATACACAGGGTATTGAAAAAAAACGCAGTGCCATCCATATTTTCATTTATTTTAGTGAAGACAACAAACCCATTGGCACAACAACGGTCAGAAAGGCTGCTACAAAGAAGTAGGAGGAAACTATGTCTGGAAACCGCCAACGATCCATTACCTGGTCCTAGCGGGATTCAAAACAAAAATAAGTGTGAAGTTCGATTCAAAGATACACAACTGCCAGTGCAAATGGAAGTCGACATCCACCCACACAATGAGTTGCTAGAGAATGACCAGCCTGGTGCCTCCGCTGAATCAAAAACCACTCAAGTAAACTTTGATTATATTTATGGATCTATAGAAAAATACAAGGATAATGATAGTGTTATTGCTTTTTACACTGGGTTTGAAACTTATGCCAAGTTCTACTTTGTTTTTTCAACATTAAGCCCAATGGCTCATTTAATAAAGTATTATGGAAGTGATGTCAAAAATATTAGTATTGAAAATCAGTTTTTCATGACTATGATGAAGTTACGTCAAAACAAATGCAATTTTGAACTACATCATTTTTTTTAAATCAGTCCTACTACTGTGTATAATAATACATTAAAGGTATTAGTTGGTGCAACACCAGGAGGCTTATTGTCTTACTGCTCCCCAGCATATGCTGGTTCAATAAGTGACCGACAAACTGTAGAGCGAAGCAACTTACTAAAAATGTGTGAGCCCGGGGACAGTATTCTAGCGGACAGAGGATACAATATTCAAGACATGTTTATTGGAAAAGACATCACTTTAAACATCCCTACATTTTTAAAAGGAAAGGGTCAAATTCTTCATCTAAAGTTGTTGAGAGGCAGAAAGTTAGCTAGTCAGCGTGTTCACATTGAGCGTCTAATTGGTCTAATGAAAACTTACAAGATTGTAAAAGAAGAATTACATCATAATTTTGTACCTCTTGCATCAAAAATAATCTTTGTCTGTCTTATGTGTTGTAATTTTAGAGAATGTATTATGAAATAAAAAACATTTATATGTACATTTTAGTTTGGTTTTATTACAGAATCATAATTTCTATATAGATATTTCCTAAAAATTAATGGCTGCAAATATTCTTCATAAAAAGAAGTTAGTTGTACTATTATTTCATTAATGAACTCTTCATCTCGCTCAATGTATATCACTTTCATGTCTTTGAATGTATACACAATGAAATTACAAAACTTGCGGTTCGTACAAAACAACTGCCCTTAAATTTGTGTGTAATAATTGTGTTTCATTTTTAGTTTTAGTTCACCATTGTGCTCATAAAGATATGGCACTGTACTTGGTGAAATAAAAGAGTTCCTACTTACAAAAGGGCATTTCACTTCAACCACAATTTCATTTTGAAGCAAGCCATCAGGTGATGCTGCAAGAAATGGGTGTGATTCAAATATGCACAAACCACATCATTCTATTTTTGTGCTGAGAAAGTTTACATATTTTTTAAGAGCGACAGGTTCATTAACTTTCCCATGAGTTGTTGCCCTTGATGAAAACGGTTTAGGGTTTAAAATGTTGTTGGCTAATGTTTGCCTTGTACCACCCCTACTGTGGCATACGGCATGGAAATTGCTCGCAGTAACTCTGACGCTTCTTGTGAAGTGCCATTCTTTAGACGCATCCTGTCTTACAGTCCTAGCCATCACATCTTGCACATGGTGCTGGTTAATATTTTTAAGTAATAAGTTCTCTAAGAGTGAGTCCTATAGTGTTTTCTCCGAGTAATCATGGTCTTGTTCAACAGCATAAGGATTGGCAGGTTTTATTATTTGTAAGTATGGCATTTTGCTACCAGAAGTAGCGGCAAATCCAATAGCTAAATTATGCACATAGCTTTCATAGTCATTCATTATTCCACTTTCCATCAGGTGGCCCGCCTGCTCGTCTGCCAGCTATGGCATAAAAAAAAAAAAAAAAATGTCTTATTCTTTGACTGGTTGATAAATTATATTCGTGGATTTACGCCGCTTACTTGGTAACACATGTGATTGCATTGGCGAATCATAAAACACTTTCTTTGGTGCTTTAAATGCCATTAATTCCTCCGTGCACACTTTGTGCATGATGATAGATTGCATGATCTTCTATACCATGAAGGACAGTAAAAACATGCTTGCAGTAAGCTTCCAATCCACTTCCTGCAGCACACTCACAGTGGCTCATCTCTATTGTGCCATTTAAGTCCATCTTCAACATAATTATATAAAGCAACTTTTTCATTTGTGCCTTGCATTGAGCATGAAAATATGCATCATTTCCTTCAAAGGCAACTCGAAGAGTCACCAAGCTTCTACTTTCATATAAAAGTCTGCCTTTGGGTGGTACTTGAAACCTGAAAAAATAATAATTGTAAGCACAGAATTAACCATTCATATAAGTTATGGGTAATAATCTAAATTAATTCGCTGGTAAACACAAAGAATCAAAAACGCAATATGGCGGCGGTTAGGATCACTCCACAGTGGCGCCACCTACGATTAGCTTTCAGTTTTTAACCTCATTAGTTCCAAACCGTTCACAATTGGGGCCAAAGACACTTTGTAGATATTTTCGCAATTTTAACATTATTTAAAATAATTTAGAGTAAAAACAGTTCAACTAGATAATGTACCACATATCTATCCAATTATACAACCAAAAACATTAAATATTCATTGAATAAGAAATTTAATAAAAAATAAAACAAATTGAATTCCGCTTAACCGTTCATCTATTGGTCCGACTACCCTAGTTATAAAAATCCACCATAATATTTTTTTATTTTATAAATTTTTTTATATGAATTTGTGTTTATTTCAGGATGAAGAAACCATTAAAAATACAGATACAACTAACACAATCGTATTAACTGATGAACGTAATGAACCAAACCCAACCATATCAAATCAAGAACCGTCGTCCATGACCCCAACACCACCAGTTAGAAGGAGACAGAAAAATCCACCAGAGTAGATGGAAGCTAAACAACATATGGAGCAAGCATTTAATTTCATGAAACAGGTTTCCCAGCAACATGATCACCCAAAAAAATTAAATGATGAATGCACCATCTTTGGGCAACTTATAGCAAGGAAGATACGAAAACTATCTGAAGAGCGTAGACATGTCATGATGGTAGAAATAAACCAGCTACTTGTGGATGAACATATGCTGATTTCTCCCTGACGCCCATATTCTTCACCAACAACTAATACACCATCGCCACCGATATACCAAGAAGTGTATCCTTCTCAATCGGATACTAAACAGCCCCAATAGAAAAATATCACACCACTGTTGATTTTCATTCTTTTAACACAAGAGAGTATAATCCAAACCCTATTAATGATGGGTCGGCTGATCCCTTGTACACACAAACATCACCAGTAGAAAAAGCCCGCACTTCAGTTGAAGAATCTTCACATTCTACAAGGCCGTACAGTACAAGGGAGTTTATAATTCCCAACACTATCTATAACGGTCCAGCTGATTCATCTGGATACAAGGAGGTCCTGAGAAGGCCAGATATAACCGGTCGCAAACCATGAATGATGATTTATCAGACATATCATTCGCTAAAAGTCCTGAGAGACCAACAAACAAGCGATGTAAAGGTAAAGGAGTAGGTAAGAAATCAGTCGCAAAGAAAAACCAAGAGCATGGTACTACAGAGAATAATAACATTGCAATTGATGAAAGCATGAGCGTACAGAATAAGAAAGACGATAAAGACTTAGGACCTACTGTTGAAGAAGATGCCGCAGTCGAAGATGCAGCCATCGTCTCAGCTACCACAATTTCAACTGTAGAAATGAACACCTTTGAAACAGTCGCTCAAGGTGAAGCAGGCAATAAGAAATCAGGCTTCCCTGAAGAAATGCTGAAACAACCGATGAAAGACATTATTGAAGATAATCCGTTGTATGAATTCTGGAAGTATGATAAGAATGATACGGTTTTAGTCAGATATTATCGAAGAAGAACCTGGAAGTATTATATTGGTGTAATAGAGAACAATGACTTGGATAAGTACACAATAAACTTTCTAAGCACTGTTAAAAAACCTGATTTAAAGAAAAAAGTTGATCGAGCGAGATGTTGTGCCTGCCATGTCTATTGTAAAACAAATTAGTATCGTTCAAAATAGTGAACGGCCGAAGGAGTACAAGCTGGCAAACGAATCTGATAAAGAGTATATTTTAAGGCAGTAAAAAGTCTGATAAGTCTAATTAGTTGTAATTACTATTGTTGTTAAAAAGAGTCAATTATAGAGCTCATAAAAGTAAAGTCTGATTGTGATAAGTATTTGCTAAGAGAAAGTTGATTAGTAATTCTTATTTAGAAGCAGTGTTAATGAATCTGACAAAGTGTATTTTTAGGGCAACAAAAAGTCTGACAAGTCTTATTAATTGTAATTATTATTGTTGTTAAAAAGAGTCAATTAAAGAACCTATAAAAGTAGAGTGAGGTTGAACGTGCTATAAGAAAGTTGATTAATTGTATAATTAAAAAGAGACAAGTATAGAAAAATAGTAAAGCCTCATTATGCTTAGATTTTAAAGATAATTTCGGTTAAATGTTGATTATTTCTAACAGTTTCTATTAATATAAGTAAAGTCTAAAGAATAAAAAAGTCTTACATTTTTATTTGATCCTAAAAAAATATAAAAAAATCATACTCGGTCATTTCGAATAGCCAAAAGCGTATATTTTTTTATTGGTAACAGTTCCAAATATCACCTTTTATGTTTAATTCAAATTTTCTTATTATATTCAGCGAAAAGCATGGCGTATCTATCAATTTCCAAATAGCCCCAATGAAGCGATATTTGGAACAGCATGAAAAAAAATTAAAAAAAATATCTATGTAAGATAGAGGTATCTTAGGTAAACGATGTAAACGATTATGTAGGTCTAACCGGGATTTATCCATTAAAAATACAAAATGTGTGGTTACCTTATCGAAATCGAAGTTATTGTAACTTTTGTCGAAAATTTGTTCCAAATAACCCCATTCTACGGTACCCACTCAATTACGAAAGACAGTTTTTAGCAGCGTCCACAATTTAAGCCATCCCGGTACGCGAACGACACGTGATATGGTTACTAAAAGATTTTTTAGCCAGGGATGAAGGGAGATAGATATAAATAATTGGGCAAGAGCTTGTTTGGCTTGTCAGAAATCAAAGGTTAATCGGCACACACTTTCAGATTTATCCAAATTTCCTCCGTGTACAAGGTTCGAACATATTCATACAGATATTGTAGGTCCTCTACCTACTTCTAGGCACGGATATCGTTACATTGTTACGATTATGGATCGTTTCACGCGTTGGCCAGAAGTCATACCGGTTTAGGACATTACAGCGGATACGATTTCTAAAGTAATATTTGAACATTGGATTTGTAGATTCGGGTGTCCAAGTAGGATAACCACAGATCAAGGTAGACAGTTTGAAAGTGACCTTTTTAATGCATTGATGAAATTAATTGGAGTTCAGAAAATTATTAAGAACTACTCCGTATCATCCTCAGAGTAATGGGTTAATAGAAAGATGGCACCGCTCGATGAAAAACGCATTAACTTCAAGTCTAACAGAAGGTATGGATTGGGTAGAAGAGTAACCCATAGTTTTACTAGGTTTACGAGCAGCTAGCAGAACAGATACTGGAGTTTCTGCAGCAGAGATGGTCTATGGAGATACAATCAGACTCCCAGGTGATTTTTTCCAGGTAGATAATCATAAAATCACAGTTCAGCATGTTTTTTTAAAAGATCAACGTCAAACAATTGCTAAGTTAAGACCTCTATCACGAGCGGTAAGCGATTCACGTGAAGTTTCTGTAAGTAAAGATTTTAACTAATGTACACACGTGTTCATTAGGAACGACGTGTTCAAAGAATCATTGTGTCCTACCTATGATGGCCCCTATCGCGTCATAAGTAGAAAGGATAAAGTTTTAAAATAAGTTTACCAAATAGAGATATTCAAGTTTCAATAGACAGGTTAAAACCAGCTTACATTTTAACGGAAAATGAGCAGGAAAGTTTAGTAAATAAAAATGTGTTAAGCAGTAGCAATATAACAACTACGAGCGTATTGGAAACGCCCGCTTATGTAACACATAGTGGCACCCGTGCGATTTTTAGTATAGAATAGGTACCTAATGCTTAGACTTAGAATGTAGAGCAAGCAGTAACTATAGTAAACGACGCATTTTATATTGTGAAATCACTGTTTCCACGGAGCAATATTTGAATAAATTAATTTAGTCTTTCACAACTATCTAGCCATAGAGGTACTTCCTCCGATAATAAGTAGTCGCAGTTTATGCCAATAATCGTGGGTTACAACCAATCTAAGGAGGAAGGAAAAAGTCTTTGTAACACAAAAAGGATCAAGTAACGCAGAACAAGTCAAAGTAATATGGAGAAGAAACTTGAAATAGTCGCAAGCGTTACTTAATACTAAAACTGCTTGTTTTAGTATTAAGTCGTCGTCTCCCTCCGCTCGCACAATGTAAACGTAGCTTCGATAGTGAAATAAATAAGTGATTGTGGAAAACTGATTTTTATCCTTACGTCATCTCATGATATACTACCTCCACACAATTGTTGAGTTATATGGTACCATTCGAAATAATCGTGTTTTTTTAGCAGCATCATGGACAATAAACAAGCAGGTCAAATCGAAGCGTGGTTGGCTGAGCTTCATAATCAAAACGTCGATCTCTGAAGACCGATCAAGCTCCGACAACGAAGAAAATCAACTTGAGGAACAGAACAATGACACAGCGTCAGAGCATGAAGAAATTCCAGGTGAAGTAGTTGAAAACAGTTCTGGAAGGCTAAAAAGGCCACTTTAGATTAATCATAAATGATCCTAATAGAAATCACTTAAGAAATCGTAGAATGGGCACAAAGACAATTCATAATATTTAACAATTCGTAAAATGTTCCCCAAATAGGAATTATATAATAATAAAAAGTTACTCTAGAGGAACTTTTTCAAAATAAATGGAATAATGGCAGATTTAGCTCTTAATGAAAACTTTTTGAATCGCGCACGTGTTATGGAGAGCGATTTTTTATCGTCGGAAAAGTGTAAATCTTCGCAAAATGGAATTAGCTTTTGAAATGCCAGACTTCGAGTTTGTTGGATTATATAGACTGAATAAAAGTGTGTTTAGTGATCTTATACATGAGCTGGAGCCTTATCTACCGACCCGTCGTCGTCAAGATGGAATAAGTTCAAGATCCATGGTATAGGTAACTGAAGTATTTTATTTTTCCTAGCCTTTATTGTGCCACTGCTGGGCAACGGCCTCCTCTAAAGACTTCCAGGCTCTCCCAATCTCGAGCCTTCTCTCTTAAGGGAGGAGGAATCAAGAGGGTACTTTGCCCTCTGTAACTTTTAAACTATAACTTTACTTTAACTTTTAAAAACATTTTGTTTTAAGTATTGAGTGCACTGAGCTTCTATGCATCCGGTTCTTACCAGAGGCCTATTGGAGTCAGTGCACACAATAAAATGCACCAAGTTAGCGTATCTAACTGTGTGAGGTCCGTGACACAAGCGCTAAACAATGACCACTTTAGGAGAAAATATATTCATTTTCCACAAACTCGAGAAGAACGAAATATCATTAAACATGGGTATGTACCTACACATCAATGAATACCTGAAGGCACAATGCCGGATCTTAGCGTAGCTCAGGTTTCCAAAGCTGTTACTTTAATTGAAATTGGTCACAGTTATAAAGAAGTGGCTCAAACATTGCGAGTTTCCAAATCCGTCATCTTTCGAATTGTTAAACGTTACCGGCAGACTGGAGAATACACGAGACGTGCAGGGCAAGGTCGCAAGAGAGTCACATCAGCGAGAGACGATCGATTTATGGCGAGCAGTGTTCTGAGAAATCGCACTTTGACTTCTTCTGAAGTCAGATCTACGCTCCAGGACGTTCGACAGGTGACAATTAGCACTAATACCGTTAGAAGACTCAAAGAAGCCGGACTAAGCCGTACTTACCAGCTAGAGGACCCTTACCACAGATCATCGAGTAGCTCGGGCTAACTTTGCTCGCTCATACCAAAATTGGAATGATGATGACTGGGCGAAAATATTGTTCTCTGACGAGTCTAGGTTTTGTCTTAAGCCAGATGATAGAAGGATCAGAGTTTGGAGACGACCCGGAGAAAGATACGCTCAGTGTAACATTGTCGGAAGAGAGTTATATGGTGGAGGGTCAGTGATGGTATAGGGCGGTATTTGCATAGGGGCACGTACGGAGTTACACATCGTAGAAAATGGATTCCTGACAGCGGCTCGGTACGTAAAAGACATCTTAGAACCGATTGTCATGCCCTTTGCCCGATACATCGGAGATCATTTTCAATTAATGCAGGACAATGCGCGGCCCAACACTGCAGCGATAGTTTCGGGGTATCTTCGAGAGGTCTCAAGTGGCATCTCAAGTGGCGAAAAAAAAAATCCTTGAAAAAACTTTGAATAGAAATGATGCCTCGATCAATAACAAGTCGAAGCCGACGAAGAAGAACGCGGCAAAGAGGGCGGCAGCAGCTCAAGCGTCCGGAGGAGACGCAGCGGCGATGACGATCGTCGGCGACGCTGTGTTGGGTATAACGGGACGCAGTGCCACGGTACCTTCCGCGCCTACGGGCACTGCGCCCGCAGGTAAGATCCCCCCAAGCGGCGTAGAACGTCGGAAGGCTCTACGCAAGGAGCGCCGCAGACTCGACGCCGCATTGGTAAACGAGCTCAAGCGGCGCCAATTAGAGGGTGCGCTATACCCACCCAACTTGTCGGCCATCGCGCCGTCCGTCGGGTTGGTTATGGCGCGCCCTACAGGTACCGATGCAGGGGCTGGCCCCTCAGCAACGGAACGGAGATCCGAGCCCGAGTGCCCACTCCATGCCATGGAGCTGGGCGACGAGGGACAGATCGAGGGAACGTTGCGGGGGGGCACCCAGCATTCGACTCCGCACAAGACCGGGCCAAACCGGTCAAACCCCCCAAAACCAGAGGCAGTCGCAGAAGTGGCAGGCGAGAAGCCGAACGTCCCGAACCCGGAGGCCCCCTCCGAACCCAGACCCTGGAAAGGGAAGGGCAAAGGAAAGGGCCGCAGAGGCCAAGGACCCGGCAACAACCCTACCTCCGACTCGACTGCCCCTGGAACAGTAGATAGTGGCAACACCCGGAGCGCAAAACGGCAGAGGAGCTCGGACTTCGTGTCACCTTCGAGGCGTCAGCAACACACCTTAGGGTGGTGATACTGGACAAATCTGGCATCCACATGGACAACCTCCGGGCCACCATGCTTAGGAGCACACTTGAGCAGCAGACGGTGGCGTACTATTACGAGCACTGCCGGGACCGGGGGTGCGCTAGACCGGGCTTCACTGCGATGCCCCGGCTGGCCCACGGGGGCCTGAGGGTAGAGGCCCGCGACGACTTCTCGTTGTCGTGGCTGACCTCAACTGTCTCGGACCTCCCCGGTCTCTGGGACGGCTCGGAGGGGTACAAGATCGTGGCGGAGAACGCACTGCCCAAGTATTATAAGGGCGTCGTGTTTGTTCCAGACTTCGAGGGCGACGGGGAGTTCATTAGGGACTTCCTGTCGTTCTTCAACACGCACGTACGCATGGATACCTGGCCGATTTTCGCCCACCGGACCCAAAGGGACGGAAACACGACAAACAACGTGATGGTGTTCGGGGTACCGGTGGAGGAAGTCAAGGCCATCAGAAAGCGGGGATGTCGCCTCACCTACAAAATGGCGACAGTATACGTGTTGCTGCGCAAGCCAAAAGCGGGAGATGTCAAAATCCCGATTGTGGCGCCTGCTTCGGACAGACCCTGCGCAAGCGGTGGTGAGCCCGTGGCGGACGCCGCGGTCGGCATCCGCGATAATGGAATTGGGGAGGGGGAGTTCTCACAGGACGAGATTGACCTGCTGCTGAGCGACGCGGGTGGGGAGATTGCGGGAGGCATTTCATGCCTCAACCTTTTCTCACCTGCGCGTGAGTTGTTAGCAATTTACTTGGCAGTTATTCATTTTAGAAGTTTGTTTGAAGGTCGAGAGCTAATCATCTATACAGACCACAAGCCCTTGTCTTTTGCTTTTTCTAAGCTAACGAGCGATAAAGAAACGCCACGTAGAACTAGACAGCTTATTTACATCAGTGAGTTTACCACGGATATTAGGTACGGCGCTGGTGGCGATAATTTAGTTGCTGATTCGCTAAGTCGAGTTGAAACAATAACATGTCCAGCTACTTTGGATTTCGCAGAAGTAGCTACTGCCCAGGGCGACGATGCTTATTAAGCAAATTGGAACGCCGAGTCGAATAGCAACGTGTTTATTAAAAAGGTAACAATACCTAATATTGAAACTGAAATTTATTGCGAAACGTCAACGAATAATATTAGACCCTATTTAACGGAAAAATTCAGGAAATTAGCGTTTAATTTATTACATAGTTTAAGTCATCCTGGAGTTAAGGTTTTACGAGAATGCCATCAATTTGTTTGTTAGGTTGGTGTTTTTCGTTTGCTTCATTTTTGTCCAGTTGTTGCTTCTTGGTTTTACGAATACGGGGTGACGTCAGATCACTTTCTTTCCAAACCTCCATTGAAATATGGATTGATATTTTTATCTTTTTCAATCTGCGCCAACGCAGTATTTTTGTTAGTTATGATTCTTTAATTTGATAGCCCAATAACCCTGATGAGGTCCGGGATATGAATTTTGGATTTTTGGTGAGTTTTTATTGGAATCGAAATTTGTACGTCATTACATTTTCTTGTAATGCATTTTGGTAATTCGGTTATATTTGTTTCTAGGCTTGCGATCGACCACTCTATGATGTCGCCGCATATTTGTTGGATTGGATTTTATTAGAGGAAAAACAGTAAGTAACATTCCTATTGGATGCTAATTGGATTTATTTCTCTTTGTTTCAGCTTCTATACACTTTTTCAAGTGTAGTGTTATATTAGACATTTTTTTTGGAATGTTTTCCTAACAAGATTCTTCTTGTGAGTATTAGTATTTGTTTATTTGGATCCTCATTTGCCAAGCGGTTTTGCCACCACATCTACCATGAAGTTGGACAACGCTGGAACAGGATTAATTTTGGATTAAATTTATTGGTTTATACTTTTGTTAGCCTACAAGCAAGGTATTTATAAATTCAATTAATTATTAAGACTGATACAGCCGAAGGTTGCACCTGCAACGGTAGTCAATCCCGTGCCTGCAGCCCCCGCAGCTTCAGTCAGATATTCGTGATTAATTTTTTTACGTTCGGTGTTGGGTTAGTGTGAAGTTCAAACAGTGAAGTGCCTAGGTAGCACTTGAAAAATATGTTCAACCAGTTTTTTGTATTACGTTAATGTTTTATGATAGCATACTACTTTATTTGTTTTCATATTTCTTTAATCCCAGTGTTTCAATTAATTTGTATTTGTTTTTCTCTACCGCGCCTGAAGTTGAATATTGTATTGGATAACTAATTTTGAGTATCATTTTTTATCCGGCAACTGTACTTGTATGTTAAGTATTAATTTTGTATGCCGACTGTACTTGAGTAGGTGTAGCCATAGCTGAAGGATCGCGTTACAGCGCGTTGTCAGCAGTGCGCTCGCTGTGCGATATGTTGCGCACTTGTAAGCCGTGTTAGTTTTAGAGTTTTAACCTTGAATTGTATTCTGATTTAGGTATAATTAATTATTTTTTTTCTCTCAAAAGGGGAAGGTTACTGTAGCGACACAGGTTACATACCTACGAATGAACGCAGTTTGCGATTCAGCAAAACATAGGTATGCAGCCAGTCGTCACCCCGCAGGCGCGGAGAAGAGTCGTAGAGTCGTAGCGTTGTAGAGTCGAGTCGTAGGTTCGTAGGTTCGATACTGATGCCACACGAAATATACCTACCTACAAGTGACAATTTACTCACGTGTTTTCATTGACTCCCAAATAACTTTTAGGAACTTAGAGACATAAAAGTTTTGTAGCCAACGGCGAAAACTTAATCACTTTTCCAGAAAACCAAAGTATTCTTCGTCTTTTTTTAATGCGGAACTTATTATTTTCAACAGTAACAGTGTGACCACGAGTAAAATAAATTACTTGTAGTCACACTGGTGTATCAAAACGGTGTGACCACGAGTCCGCCGTGTTCCTTTTTTACTATTAAAAATCTTTTAGCAATTAATTTGGACAGTTTTGTGAATAATATCTATTTAATTATGCCAATGAGACAAGAGCTGGGCTCTCTATCTGATAGTGCTAAGCTTTATGACCACCTGATAGAAAAACTGAGGTTGGAAAAACTTTGCACTCTTTTTTTCGCTCAACAGCGAAGAAAAGAGTGCAAAGTTCTTAACGTTCTGTCAACATTTTTGTTCGGGTGTTAGAGGCAATTGGAAACAATCCAATTGTATTTTAACACCGTTTATAAGTAAAAATAATGTCTGGTTGGATAGCCCAATAGCATGGGTTCACCTAGATTCACCGAGCAGTGAACAACTTGAATGAAATATTGATGATGAAAGAAATGATGAAGAAAATATACCTCCTACAAGACCAACTGTTTCTCACAGTGTGACTGAAAAGTGTTACTCAATGGGAATAACCCATTCGCACTAAAAAAACATTTAATGAATAAGGTGTTAAACATAAGAGAAGACGAGTGGAACTCTTGAATCAATCTTTACTTTCTGAAGAATTAAGTTCATCGACAGTAAAAAGTTAAGTGGCCAGAAAGACGTTAGCAACGTAGTTGACCATCTGATAAAGCATCCTGAAGACATCCAGAGAGTCAAGGCATGCATTGCCAAAAAGAACGCTACCTTCACTTATACATCAGAAAAAGCAATGGGCCGTTGGTTTCACTTCGACTTTCAAAGTGGCAATATATACAATTTAAGGTACATCCAAACATTGAGCGGCAAGTGTGCGCGGCTGCCGCGCGCGGCGTGCCGCGCTATGATTGGACGGTTGCCGCGCGCGGCAGCCGCGAGCTACATGCCGCGCGCAAACATTGCTCAGTATCGTTCGTCGGTAATCGTGCCTGGACGTGTTTGCGCTTCTCAAAAATGGACAATGAAACATCAATTAGACTGATTGAATTATATGGCTCATTTAACGAGTTGTGGAATCCTCAAAATAAAGAATATTTTAATAAAAATCTACGCGAAGACCTTTGGGACAAAATAGCCCAAAACCTTGAATTGCCAAAAAAAGAATTAAAGGCCAAAATGAAAAGTCTGTTAAGCTCATATAGACGAGAAAGGAGTAGAGAAAAGGAAAGCACTGTGACTGGATCAGGTAAGTTTTATTCCTGTTCAAACCATTGAACATGTTTTTATAAACCTAGCATTCCTAAATTTATTAAATTAAAACTATAAGAAATGTATAAGTACCTAGCTATAGAATAAGTATTTAATAACAGAACCCTAATTTTAATGTCAAACTGTATCATAAGCATTTCCCTTCATTATTAACTCAACAAAACAAATCAGGTCAGTACAAACATCGAAATATTCGTGCTTCGTCGGCATTACACCGACAGCACACAAGTAAATAATAAGTAGTATAAATAGTGTATTTTTTGTAAAATAAATTAATTACCAACCAGTCGTCGAGTTTTACTTATCATCACGCCACCCTACCCAGAAGACCACCAGGACAGAACCAACCTAGAAGTCTTGGGGAACCCCTGCCGGAGCCAGCTCAGAAGACCCGAGCCCCCTGACGTTCCCAGCAACCGCTGGAGGTGCCAGCCCAAGGGTCCTGGGGGACCCCTGCCGGAGCCAGCTCAGAGGACCCGAGGCCCCCTGACGTTCCCAGCAACCGCTGGAGGTGCCAGCCCAACCGCTCCCAGCAACCGCTGGTGGAGCCGCCCAGTGGGACTGGCCGGACCCTTTCCATGACTTGCAGCTTCCTCTCACTGTGGCCAAGACTCCTCTAGCCATCAGTAGATCGGTCTTGTGAGCCTGCTTGACCGGCAGTGAGAAAACCCCAAGCCCTGTGTACATTGCACGCCGTACACGTACCCTTTCCTACCCAACTTCCGTCTGTTGCCTTAGGTCTCATGGTAACAGATATCCATACTTATCTATATATTCCACATTATATATTTATATGGTTAGGGATAGGGTACACACACACACACATACTAGGCTACTCACCACATGATTAGGGTACATTACACGCACGTTAAGGGATAGGTAGACATATTATTAGGTAGGTTGAATTAGGTAGGGACGCTTAGCTCTTGCACACCCTTGTGTGCATTACCTACTAGCACACGTAGGGTCGAGTACATAGCACTAGGTGATTCTTACAGTAGGTAAGAGTAGAATAGGTAGGTAAAGCTAGTTGGGGATGCTCGGTTCTTGTACATCCGTAGGGTAACGTACTTAGCACCGAGTTGTCTCTATATTAGGTTTTTACAATTCCCTTAATATGTGTTTTACAATATGCACAAAAAACAAAGATATCACAAACATACATATAGGTTATACAATTATACATTTACTTATACTTTAACATTAATTATACAATTATTTTGCAGGTAGAAATCAGTCGTACAAGTCAAAATGGTTTGCCTACGAGGCATTTAACTTTTACAAGACAAGAATAATCCTATCGACACGTCTGATACAATGGTATGAAATGTAAGTATCTATATGTATAAGTAATTACTTATGTACAAAAATGAATAAGTAGGTTATTAATAATTATCGAGAATTTATAAGGCAAGCCACTAAATTTAGATTTTTAGAGGCATATAATGCTATTAACCTTTTGACCGCCACCGTCGTCTATACTCGACATTACAAATTGCGCTTACTACGCCACTGTCGTTATTAGACGACAAAAACTGCTCCAAAACAAAGATTTTAAAAAGTTGTTTATTGCATAAAAAACCAACGAAATCAAGCCTCCATGTGTTTATCGACAATATACTTACATTTTATCGACTCTTAGCAGCACCATTTTTTTCGTAGGTATTTTTGGTCACTTTGTGCTTTGGCGTAGAGGATACCAGAATGCGTTTGGGGCGTGGCGGTCAAAAGGTTAAAAAGAAGTCTGTTTTATTACTACCCATAATTATCCTGCCATGGTATCGACCCATTATTTACAAAACGTCTTGCTAGGAAATGGCGAATATCTGTGGGAGAGGTACCCGAAAATTGGCTTTGTGCGGCAGTTACTTCTTGATTCACTGGCATTTCAGCGCACTTATGTAAGTTATCTCTGCGTAGAAAATTATGCAAGTAATCAGTTGCTAAAACTACTTTTTTGGCTGAACTTGGTTTTAAAAGTATCGCTTTTCTCAAAACTCTAAATTTTGATGACATTATCCCAAATGCATTTTCGACTACTCGACGTGCTCTTGATAACCTATAATTGAAAATCCTTTCTTTCGAACCTTTCGCATGGATTCCTGGAAAAGGTGTTGTTACGATTAAATTTCTAATTTTTTTTTATTTCATTTGTCACACATTTTTAGTCTGTGGCATAATTAGCGTAATTTGGAACGCATCGTTTCTGAAGCGGTTGCCAACTCGGCCATCCCTAATTTTGCTATTTTGCCTCGATTTTCTTTATAGAGGACACCGAGCTATTTCCTCTTAGTAGAACTGAATGGTTTTGCTATCATTTTTGACTAAATTCAGTCATCCTTTCAGTCCATATTGTTCTTTAATTCGATACAGTTTTTTTTGCTAGTTTTGCCAAAAAGTGGCATATTTTCCGCTGAATTTGGAGTTTTGTCGCTGCAGCGGGCCACACTATTTCATTGAAGATTGTACTTATTGATTTTGTCAAAGCAATCTCCATCTTTCTTTTTACGAGGAATTTTACCTGGAAAGCTGCTGTCGCAGTTAGTGTTTATTTAATTCAATTGTGGTAAGTTCGTTGTGAAAAGTTCGGCCGATTTTATTGTTGATCTCGCACAGTGCCTTGATTAAGTGAAATTCCTCAGATTGGCATAAACAACCCGGTGCCCATTACCCACGCCACGCGGCATCGCGTGTCGTTGCAGCACGCGGCCTCCTAAATACTTATCAAGCCCTCTGGACTAAACCCCAGGTATGCATTTTGCTAGCAGCATCAGCTAACCCTACTTTTTACAAATATAAAAATAATTTATTTCAAAATTCTTCTAATTTAGTCAATTTTCCTTTTAAATCTTTATAACTCCACATCCAAAAGTTGCCCCTAAATGTACTTTACCTAGAGGAGAAGTATCAGCCTAAACCGTTCAGTGAAACTTCATTTTTCTTCATAAAACATATTTTTTACCCCGTCCTTAGGAACGGTTATGATACATTTTCAATATTAGTCTGTAATTGGAGTATTTTCTCTCAATTGCAGGGGGATTTTGCCTTCCTACATACTACTGGATTTTGCCTTCCTACATACCTGCTGGATTTTGCCTTCCTACATACCTACTGGATTTTGCCTTCCTACATACCTACTGGATTTTATTTCCTACATACTACGGGATCTTACCTTCTACTAGAATTTTACCTACCCATTCTACGTGGATTAGTTTCCACAATTTCCACCCTTTACTACTGCGATCGGGCGGCTCTGCTCACGGTCCAGCCGGAACGTTTGGAGCGAGCATTTCAAGCCTGGACACATACTTCAAACCCCTGCTCTGTTACCACGGACGGTGGTGGCTCTTGGCCGGTAAACTTAGATAGTTGTTCACCGATGACGCCCAGGCTGCTTTTGTAGTCGGAGGACAGGCACTTCTGTGTCCTGTGTCGGTGACATCTCCATTGTTAGGTAGGGAAGATTTAAACTCTTGTTATTACCGTAGCTACGCCTACGGTTGGCGCCCACATACATATTACCTACATAAAACACACCGTTGACTTCAACTTTAATTTATTAAATCTAATTTGCAATTCATCTCGAGACCTCACTATACCCATCTCTTAAGACTAGTTAAGCCGTAGCACTATTTCTTTTAACTTACTCTAAATTTGTATAATTTGGTTAATCTGATAAAAAGGTTAGGAAAATAAACACAAGTCAGAACGTTGTTTACTTTTTTATTCCAACCTCCCATTAGGGATTTTGTCAGGTTACAGTGGCGCCCAACGTGGGGCTTTTCTCGAGATGGTTGTCATGTCGTTTTAGCTGTGCATTTTTTACCCGAATGATATTGTGTGTTTTACATAAATATTACTATTTGAATAAGACGTTCCTACCTTACTTTACCGTGTTACATGTGTGCAATTGCAGTTTATTTTTATAATTGGACGATTATTTTATTTTAAGAAATTGTTTACAAAACATTTTATCTTTTGTAAACTTGAGGTGATTTGCAAAATTGGTGTCATAGTTTATTCAAAGTTACCTAAACAACTTTTAAAATAGCTCTACTACACAACTCACAACTTTTTAACACAAAATACACACAAAATTTTTTTTGGTACAGTCGGCCACAAAAGTTACTTTTCATCAAAAATATTTTTTAATTTTTTTTGCGTTTCCATCCATCATGGAGGAATACCCAATTGCGTTTCAAGCGTTACATAAGGATGAGCTGATTCACGAGGTCCGAATTAGGGATGCTGTGCCAGCCGCCGATGTTTCTGCTTTAAGACTTCAAATAAGAACTTTAGCAAAGGAAGTGCCCTCAGACTCAATCGTTTCGTTTGAAGGGAAGGTGTCTGACGAGTTATTAACACTTGAACAAAAGCTTGCGGAGCTTTCAGAACTTTCGAAAGCTTCGGTTAGGCCAAATCTAAAAAACTTAACTCGCATTCAAGCGCTAGCGCATCACTTGTTCCACCGCCTTACGCGATTAAAACCTGTAACGGAAGCCGATCTGTCCACTCATTCAGAGTTGACGAGTAGTTTAAACAAAATTTTACGAAAACTTGACGATATGTTTGCGGTATTTAAAACCAGTACCGATGTCTACGAAGACTCAACCCCAACTGTTTCTCCCGCTTCTGCGACCCCAATCAAAAGGTATCAGATGGTTTCGTCATTAAATCTAAAATACAATGGTTCATCATGTATACGTGTGTTCTTACAACGGTTGGATGAGTTGTGTGCCTCACGTGGCATATCTGAACAGCTGTTGTTAACGTCTGCAGCGGAATTGTTTGAAGGAGATGTATTGTGTTGGTACCGTAGCATACGCTCTGAAGTGACCAGTTGGTCGGAGCTCAAGCAAAGCTTACTGGACGAATACCTACCTTATGACTTTGACCGCCGTCTCATGCAAGAAATTCGTTCGCGTACGCAGGGTCCTAACGAGAACATTGTTGCTTACGTTGCCGTTATGCTGAATTATTTTAGCCGCCTTTCATATGAAGTGTCGGAGAAGGAAAAGTTTGACATCGTTTTCCAAAATATTAGACCTGAGTACTCTGTCCCGCTGTGTACTACCGTTATCACGTCGCTTAAACAACTAAAGGAGTTGTGTAGGATGTTGGAGTGTGGGAAAAACCGTGCGCAGACTTTTGTCGAGCCCCCTAAACCATCCAATGGATGCTTAGCACCTGACTTATCGTGCAAATCTGCTAAGCCCAAGGTCCATGCCGTGGCTTCCGCTGAAGTTAAGTTTTGTGCTCGTTGCCGTGTTGATTCTCATAACCTCTCCGAATGTACGTCCACCGCCATTGTTTGTTTCCGTTGCGGTAAGCAAGGTTTTACAGCGTTTAAGTGTCCAGTTTGTAAACCTCCCTCACCGATTTCACCTCAAGCAAAATCTAAAAATACAAAAAACTAATTGATCCGAACCCTCGAGATAATTCTGCTAATTTTGATAAAGCCGATTGGCAAAATTATTTAAAACAATTACAATTTTTCTTTTCTTCGTATGGAAGTGTCTCGACGGTTCGTAATTCTCATGATAATCGTCCTTTTCTTCGTGTTGAGGTTCTTAACCACACTTTGCGTGGTCTATTGGATTCTGGTGCTACCATATCCATTCTGGGAACCGATGCATGTAATTTGTTATTGAAGGCGGGAGCTACCCTTCATCGCAGTGATGATCTTACCCACATTGTTTCTGCGACGAATTCCCGTGCTCCAGTTGTAGGTTTTTTTATGATGCCAATCACATTTGATAATCTTACCCGTATTATTAAACTGTATGTGGTGCCAGACGTATCCCCATCCCTTGTTTTAGGTGTAGATTTTTGGAGAGCGTTTGATCTTGCTCCAAGAATCTTCAATAATAAAGATTTTTTTATTAATGTTTTGGATACTAATGTCGTATCTGAAATTCGTTTCTTACAACCGTTTGATCAGTTACCTACTGATCAACGTCTAACTGCAGAGAAGATGGTAGAACAATTTGAGTCTATATCTTTTAAAAAGAAAGGTTTGGGTCGTACTCCTCTTCTTACTCACACCATTGATACTGGCGATTCCCCGCCGATCAAACAGCGTTATTACCCGATGTCTCCCGAAAGGATAAAGGAGTTGAACAGGCAGTTAGAAGAGATGCTTGAACAGGACGTGGTCGAGCCTAGTAGTAGCGCTTGGAACAACCCTACCCTGTTCACTCCCAAGTCAAACGGTGAGCTCCGCTTTTGTATCGACAGTCGCAAGTTGAACTCTGTGAGCAAGCATGATGCGTATCCCCTACCTTATATTTCTCGAATCCTTGATCAACTTAGGGACGCAAAGTTCTTGAGTTCTATCGATCTCAAGAGCTCTTTTTGGCAGATTCCATTGGATCCTTCCTCGCGCGAGAAGACTGCATTTACCGTACCTGGGCGTGGTCTGTTTCAGTTTAAGGTAATGTGTTTCGGTTTGACGTCAGCGCCCGCTACGCAGCAGAGACTCATGGATAAGTTGTTCGGTCCCGAGTTTGGTGATAGGGTTTTCGTATATTTAGACGATATCATTATCGTTAGTAGCGATTTTGATGAGCACATTTCGTTGCTGTCTCGAGTTTTGGAACGCTTAAATTTTGCTAATTTAACTATTAATTTATCGAAGTGTCATTTTTTTCGTAGGGAGTTGAAGTACCTCGGTTATGTCGTTGACGAACGAGGACTTCGTACAGATCCTGATAAGGTTCAAGCTATTGTCGACTTCCCGACGCCTTCTACCCGGAAAGAAGTCAAAATGTTCCTGGGAACCGCGTCGTACTATCGTCGGTTCATACGGGACTTCAGTTCTATTGCGGCTCCACTGAATGCACTCACTTCCACTCGGAAGAATGCTCCTCCGTTCCTTTGGACTCAAGAGGCTGAGCAGTCGTTTACCGAGTTGAAAGTAGCTTTAGTGTCGGCTCCGATTTTGGCTTGCCCAGATTTTTCTAGGCCTTTTTCTGTTCATTGCGATGCTTCTGGCTACGGGATTGGGGGAACCTTAACTCAAGTTCTTGAAGACGGTTTAGAACACCCCATTGCGTTTGCTAGTCGGTCATTGAATAGGGCTGAACGAAATTATTCGGCTACCGAGAGAGAAGCGCTCGCAGTAGTTTTTTCGGTTGAACATTTTCGCCCATATTTAGAAGGAGGTCTTCAATTTAAAATTATTACCGATCATTCCAGTCTTAAATGGTTCTTTAATTTGTCAAATCCTACCGGACGTCTCGCTAGGTGGGGTTGTCGCTTGTCGCCGTATGACTTCGTCATTGAACATCGCAAGGGCAAGGATAACGTGGTTCCTGATGCGCTTTCGCGTGCAGTTCCCATTCTCGTCGTTGATCCTCCTACTGACTCCGTTCCCCGCCACTTTTGGTTTGACCGATTATTGGCCAAGTGTTCTAGATCTTCTAAAGCTTGTCCAAATTATTCTATTATTGACGGTAAGTTGTGTAGATATTCCAAAAATAAATTTGGTTTGTCAAGTGAGTTTGACTGGAAGGAAGTTGTTCCTTCACACAAGCGTTCCGAAATTCTTGAGTTTTGTCATTGTAGGGATACGGCACCACATTTCGGTATTTTTAAAACTTTTAAGCAAGTTTCCTTGCGTTATTTTTGGCCGAAGATGTATCAGGACGTGATTAACTTTGTTAATGCGTGCGATACTTGTTCGGCTTATAAGCATTCTCAGGAGCCACCCAAAGGTCTCATGGGAGACCCTAAGGTTTGCTCTCGTCCTTTTGAAACCATAAGCATTGATCTGGTCGGGCCGTTACCGCGATCTAGGTCAGGTTTCACCTTTTTGTTCGTAGTAGTCTGTTGTTTCTCCAAATATTGCTTGTTGTTTCCCCTTCGAAGAGCAGTTGGCAAGTCTATTGCCCAATGTTTGGAGTCTGTGTTTCTGACCCATGGTGTACCGCGCACAGTGGTTGCGGACAATGGCACGCAATTCACTGGTAGTGAGCTTAAATCCATGTTTCAGAAGTACGATATTCCCCAAATACATTTTACCCCTCGTTATTGTCCACAGGTCAATACCGTCGAAAGATATAATAAGACGATTGTTGTTGCAATCTCCATTCTTGTTAAGAATGACCATCGCTCGTGGGATACCACTTTATCTAAAGTTCAGTTCGCTTTGAATACCGCTGTCAATGAAACTACACGGTTTACCCCCTTTTCCCTTGTTCACGGTCGTGAAGCCATCCCTAGTGGGAAATTTTATGGTTCGGCTCGCGCGGCTCAAGGAGATCTTGTTTGTGCTTCGCGCGAAGACTACGTTTCTAAATTAGGTGTTCTACGCGATATTTTTGGGAAGGTAGAAGAAGCTATCGCTAAGGCTCACTTTAAAAGCGCCGTTTATTATGATAAGGGCCGTCGCGCATGTGAGTACAATGTCGGTGACATTGTCTGGAAGAAGACCTTTCCTCAAAGTGATGCCAGCAAATTCTTTATGGCCAAACTTGCTCCTAAATATGAAAAGTGTCGTGTAGTTGTTAAGCGTTCGCCGTTGGTGTACGAGTTGGAAAGTTGCAGCACTGGCAAGCACTTGGGTGCTTGGCACGTGCAGTATCTGAAGGGCGATGGTTCGGATGGCGTTTTACCTCCAGACCAAACTTAGTTTGGTTATATTTTTTGTTTTTCTCTTTTATTTTTAGTGGGCCTTTAGTGGGTTCGATTTTTGAAGTTGTCTGTTTTACCCTCAACCCCATGGTTGAGATACCTTTTTGCATTGCGGTTTCCCCCGTCTGCTATTTTGTTTTTCATGTTTACCCCATGGAAAATTTGTTTTTTTTCCTCAACCATGGACTGAGCCCCATGGTTGAGTAAATGTTTTTGTAAATTTTTTCCTCAACTGTGGATTGGTCCCCACGGGTGAGTAAATTTTTGTTGTAAGTTTCACCTTGTTTCTGTAACTTGTTTGTTTTCTCTTTTTCACTGTGGTCTGGTCAACCATTGCCGACGCCCGGACGGGAGAGGTTATACTTGGTTTGGAACATCAGGTCCTGGCAGATGGATACATTTTTTTGGTTTAGATTGCTTTGAAAGAAAGATTGCCGACGCCCGGACGGGAGAGGTTATACTTGGTTTGGAACATCAGGTCCTGGCAGATGGATACATTTTTTTGGTTTAGATTGCTTTGTAAGAAAGATTGCCGACGCCCGGACGGGAGAGGTTTTACTTGGTATGTTTTATCAGGTCCTGGCAGATGGATACATTTCTGGTTTGGTTTGCTTAGAAGAAAGTTACCCCATGCATATCATTTGGTATGTGTTGGCCGAAGCTCGGACAGGAGAGTTTTTTTTTGGTTTGTATCATCAGGTTCCTAGCGGTTGGATACATTTTTATGGATTGGATTGCTTTGTCAGATAGGTTATAAACTAATTTTAGTTATTTAGTATAATATGTATATTTTGGTAAACTTAGTTACTTTGTAAATTTTTGTTCGTCTTCAGTTTATGTTGTCGACTGTACTTTTATGCTTGACCTACATAATTTTATGGTTTGACTTTTCGGTCTTGGGCTTTTCAAGCAAAGAAAAGCAAAGAGGAGCGGTGGAAGTAACTCCTTCACAAAAATAAGCCTATGCTAGGGCGGTTCTTTGGAAACCCTTACAAAAAGCCTTATTCCAAATGCTTGTCAAAATTTTGTTTGTTTTTTTGTTGTACAGTTTGTGTTCCAGTGTTCGAGTGCTGCGCGCTGATAGCGAAGTATCTCCCATAGCTGTGTTGTTTGTTCAGTTTGTGTTCGAGTGCGACGCGCTGATAGCGAAGTATCTCTCATAGCTGTGTTGTTATGTTGTACAATACCTACCTACTACTTACCTACCTTTTTCCTAGGTGCTTTCTGTACCTAATATTAATATTAAATTGTGGTATTTTTGTACTTAGGGTTTAATCCCCGGTATTATATTTTTGCAATAAGTAGTATTTACGTACTATTTACTTTTCATTTTATAAGCATGTTAGATGTTGAATTTCTGACTTGTTGTTTTTGGATTTGAGTAATTTCAGATTTTTTATTTTTTTTCTCTCTCAAGCACTCCGTTCCATGCTGTAAAAGCTGGAGGACCAGCTTGAATTTTGCGGTTTTGGTCGCAAAATTCCTCTAAGTGGGGGGGTCATTGTTACGATTAAATTTCTAATTTTTTTTATTTCATTTGTCACACATTTTTAGTCTGTGGCATAATTAGCGTAATTTGGAACGCATCGTTTCTGAAGCGGTTGCCAACTCGGCCATCCCTAATTTTGCTATTTTGCCTCGATTTTCTTTATAGAGGACACCGAGCTATTTCCTCTTAGTAGAACTGAATGGTTTTGCTATCATTTTTGACTAAATTCAGTCATCCTTTCAGTCCATATTGTTCTTTAATTCGATACAGTTTTTTTTGCTAGTTTTGCCAAAAAGTGGCATATTTTCCGCTGAATTTGGAGTTTTGTCGCTGCAGCGGGCCACACTATTTCATTGAAGATTGTACTTATTGATTTTGTCAAAGCAATCTCCATCTTTCTTTTTACGAGGAATTTTACCTGGAAAGCTGCTGTCGCAGTTAGTGTTTATTTAATTCAATTGTGGTAAATTCGTTGTGAAAAGTTCGGCCGATTTTATTGTTGATCTCGCACAGTGCCTTGATTAAGTAAAATTCCTCAGATTGGCATAAACAACCCGGTGCCCATTACCCACGCCACGCGGCATCGCGTGTCGTTGCAGCACGCGGCCTCCTAAATACTTATCAAGCCCTCTGGACTAAACCCCAGGTATGCATTTTGCTAGCAGCATCAGCTAACCCTACTTTTTACAAATATAAAAATAATTTATTTCAAAATTCTTCTAATTTAGTCAATTTTCCTTTTAAATCTTTATAACTCCACATCCAAAAGTTGCCCCTAAATGTACTTTACCTAGAGGAGAAGTATCAGCCTAAACCGTTCAGTGAAACTTCATTTTTCTTCATAAAACATATTTTTTACCCCGTCCTTAGGAACGGTTATGATACATTTTCAATATTAGTCTGTAATTGGAGTATTTTCTCTCAATTGCAGGGGGATTTTGCCTTCCTACATACTACTGGATTTTGCCTTCCTACATACCTGCTGGATTTTGCCTTCCTACATACCTACTGGATTTTGCCTTCCTACATACCTACTGGATTTTATTTCCTACATACTACGGGATCTTACCTTCTACTAGAATTTTACCTACCCATTCTACGTGGATTAGTTTCCACAATTTCCACCCTTTACTACTGCGATCGGGCGGCTCTGCTCACGGTCCAGCCGGAACGTTTGGAGCGAGCATTTCAAGCCTGGACACATACTTCAAACCCCTGCTCTGTTACCACGGACGGTGGTGGCTCTTGGCCGGTAAACTTAGATAGTTGTTCACCGATGACGCCCAGGCTGCTTTTGTAGTCGGAGGACAGGCACTTCTGTGTCCTGTGTCGGTGACATCTCCATTGTTAGGTAGGGAAGATTTAAACTCTTGTTATTACTGTAGCTACGCCTACGGTTGGCGCCCACATACATATTACCTACATAAAACACACCGTTGACTTCAACTTTAATTTATTGAATCTAATTTGCAATTCATCTCGAGACCTCACTATACCCATCTCTTAAGACTAGTTAAGCCGTAGCACTATTTCTTTTAACTTACTCTAAATTTGTATAATTTGGTTAATCTGATAAAAAGGTTAGGAAAATAAACACAAGTCAGAACGTTGTTTACTTTTTTATTCCAACCTCCCATTAGGGATTTTGTCAGGTTACAGTGTCATCGTGTATTTATTCAACGCAAATGCTTGATCCCCTAATATCACGAAGGGTATTTTTGTCATGTAGGGTACATTTAAAATTTCTGGTGCTGGTACATGAAGTTGATCATTTTCTAGGGTACGGTATAATTGAGAACTTTTGAAAACCCCTCCATCTGAAATTCGACCTTGGCAGCCTACATTGACATACATAAAGTTGTAATTTGCGTCTACTAATGCAAGTAGTATTGTACTAAAAAACTTTTTATAATTGTAATATTCCGTGCCACTTCGATATGGAGCTTGAAACTGCCCGCCACTCTTCTTCTGTATTTGGTAACTGAAAAATATCGGTTTTTTCATAAAAGTTTTTTTGTCTGTTACAGGACTATGGTGGGCCGTCTATCAATGCGGATAGCAATATCAATGAGGCCACTGAAAATAGTGCATCTTCAAGAGCATCTGATAAAATAAGAAAAAGACAACCAGCAAAGCGCAAAAATGAAGATACTAATATTAGTGATGCGGAGAATCTAATGATAGAAGAGGCCATGGAATTGATTCGTAACAAAAACTATGTGACTAATGATCCATATACTGCTTTTGGTATGCATATTGCGTCCGAAATAAAAAAATATGACCCTGTTACACTGGCACAGGTTAAACATTCAATTAATTGACCGAGCGAGCGAAGCGAGCGAAGCGTCTCAGTTTCCACATTGGCCAAAAATGCGTTTGTCCGGATGTCTGTCTGTCTGTCTGTCTGTCTGTCTGTCTGTCTGTCTGTCTGTTCTCCTCTACAGGTCGCATTTTTCAACCGATCTGGACGAAACTTGGTACACAGGTTATATGACTTATTAGAATTTTTTTGTCGTCGGGGATTTTTGATTGGAGGGGTACTTCCCCCAAAAAAAGGGCAAAAAAGGGGGCTATTTGATATACTGGATATCTCCACCAAATGAGATCCGATTTCGATTATTCTTTTTTTATTTGAAAGGTAGTAACTATAAGTTGGTCTCATAAAAGTTTGGCGAAGTTCTGATAAGGATCTTCAGCATGATGAACAGGATAGCTCGTCAAACAATCGATGGTTTTCAATCAAATTTGAGAGAAACACAAAGGACCTCATTCTACACAAGATGATGCAAAAAAAAATCAAAAAGATCAGGTGAGAAGTAGTGGGGATGGGTATTTTCTACTTCTCTTCAACATTGATAGGTTTCTTTCAAAACTGTGAAATAGCTTTTGCTAAGGCAGTAAATAGCTCACTTTTAGTATGCTCGCGAGGTCTACAGCTCCCAGAGCCACTAGTAATATTATATTCGAGGCTGATATGGCACTGCTAAATCAACAGACAACACATTATCATGAAGAAAGGAGACCAGGATACTCCACTGCACAACAATTGACTGATCTATCTAACTCATTAGCATCTAACAGTACTGATAATGGATCCGGATTGACCCAACTGATTCGCGATATGGATGCATAGAAACAGTCTTATTTGTTTTTTTTCATTGTGTAAAAAAATATTAAAACAAATTTCTTTTTTTTTTCCTCACCTTTACCACCTCTTTAAGGCGTCACACACTTCGGGAATAACTGTTGATATTGTTTGCTTTGATACACAGAACAAATATTGCAAAGTAGAATATGAGTCTCCTGTTGCTAAATATCGCAAAGTTATCGCAAATCTCTCTTTTGACGAGATTGCGTCACGCCAATGCGTATCCTTTTTCTTGATAAACGGCTCAACCAATCTATGTAAATGTTCAAATTCTTCCAAGGACACTCTTAAAAACTGTGGTGTTTTAAAATGAATTTCGTAATTAATTGATTCCAAATTCTGTGTCCTCCGCTGGTAAAGTGGTTTCATCCAGCATGTTCTTGTTTTGATATGTTTTTTTCTATTTCTTCTCCACAATTTTCGAATAATAAGCAGAGCTAAAACGCTGATACACGTCTTCATTGTAGTTTAGGCTCAGACTGACTGAACTGCGCGGCGTGTCTTGCATATTGCCGCGCAATGATTCGTCGGATTGTCCTAACTAGAGCGCGGCAGAATTGTTTCCTGGCCATGCCGCGTGTTGCTGCCGCGCTCTTGCAGCTCAATGTTTGGACGCACCTTAAGAGAGTCAGCCAGGGAGCAGGGATCGGATATATCGCACTCCTAGAACAACACGGAATTATCTCGAAATTTCTGAAAATCGACTTTATTGCATATTCGAATCCGCAAAATTTTACCGTGCATACCACCAAGACAGGCTTGTTTATATTTGCACAGACGCGCAAGAGATGGCGCTGTACGCCACTTTTAGTGAATTAATGAGTGAAAAATCATACCACGAAGTCCAGTTACAACATGGCCGCCGTCATAACAAACCGTATTGCGCTTACGCAAGAGCAAATTATTTAGGAATAATCTGGTGTTGTTGAAGTTATTGAGACCATTTCTGTGAGTTATTTAGTGATAATCCCGTGTTGGAGAATTTTCCCGGTTGGCGTTTTTCAAGTATTTTTTAAATACGGCGGTATTATTGACGAAGGTATGTTAGTTTTTTTTCTCAAACATGCTTGGAAATTAAAGCATTATTTTGACAACCTTCTTAGAGATAAATCGAAAATGCAGTACTGGCCAAGCACATGCGAGCAGCGGCCGGTAATAAATGTATGAAAATCCATTGCCGGCGTGTTTAGCGGCCATATATTTTGCACATTACAAACACAGGCTCAGTCGGTAGTAGCTCTGCCTTCCGTGCTGTGGGTCGATCCCCACCGAGAACAAACATTTGTGTTTATATGTATGTTTACAAAAAAAAATTGTATGTATGTATTTTATTAGCCATCTAGTTCCCATAGTACAAGCTTTGCTTAGTTTGGGACTAGAAGGCGTTGTGTTGAATGTCCGTGATATTTATTTATTTATACAAAACTCATTACTGTCGTGTTATTTAAAAATGGAACGATCTTTTACTCCTTATCATGGCAACCAAGGGGGTAACTTATCAAAGGTTTTATTCAAATTTCGAACAAGCTGATTATTATTATTAAAAAAACAAATGAACCCTGTAACTTCGTTGTTCGTCATTGGTTTTCAAAAGTAAGTACCTAGGATTTTTTTTTAGTTGAAAATACAATTTATTTTCAACTAAAAAAAATTCCTAGGTACTCGTACTTAGTTTTAATTTCCGCGCATTATTTGAGATAAGTATAACACGCGCAGATAGAGAATAGATCTGAAAATGGCGTCCGCTCGCATGCGTTCTCGCTCACTCTCTATATCTGTCTATACTCACACAGTGAAGTACGCGCTACAAAAAAATAGTCAGTCAGGATTCGCTTTCCACGCTACTTGACGCACTCCGAGTTATCGTTAAATTCGTTCCGTTATTTTGTTGTTTTCGTTGATATTCATTGTTGTTTTTGTTGAGTTTGATTGTTATTTGTTTGCGTTACGTTTGATTGTTATTTATTTACGTTAAGTTTTTGTTACGAACGTTGACATTTTGTGATTGATTGACAATGGCTTCACGAAAACGTGGAAAGATTCTTCACAGTGATGCACGTGAGATTGTTTACAACGTTATAAAATACTTTGACGAAGAGAAAAACTTGGAGCGTTATCATCCGTTAAAGTATAGCGCCGCACGCGCAGCGATGGCGACTAATTTATCGATGGCTACTATATCGAGAATAAAGAAAGAAGGTAATTACATGGTACCTACACATTATTTTACGCGGTTGCTTTATGGGCGTGACCAAGATAGATAGATAAATCAATTTATTTGAAGATGATTAGCCTTACCTCGATCGAGTATGATTTTTTTATATAGATTTTCTGGCCTGGAAACGAGTCCTTTTGGCAGCGAGTATGACTAAGTTCAGTGTTGCTCATTCATGGTGTTGATCGTACTCACCGGCGGCGTGTGCGAAACTGCGAACGGCGTCGCTCTATAACGATAATTGACAGTAATAGTAATATTTTACTCTTATTTCAGGTAAACTTGCAGAACAAACCAACACCAAGATCCGTACGCCGAGTAAGGGCAGAAAAGGCAAAAATAATACGCGTGTCCCCATGGACAGCTTCGATATTTGTGCCATTAGAAATATTGTTGCCTCAATATACGACGTTCAAAAGGAGGTACCTACGCTGAACAAGATTCAGGCGTCAGCAAGAGCTGATTTAAACTATAAAGGCTCCAAAACGACATTAAGAAAGATTTTAAAAGAAAAGCTCGGATTTAAATTTAAAAAATGCCGCCAGAACCGAATGGTGCTCATAGAACGCGATAACATAAAAGCGTGGCGAGTTAAATATTTACGCCGCCTCCGACAAAATGATGCCATGGGTGCGGAAAAAAAGAAAGTTGTATATATGGATGAGTCGTGGATCCATGCCCATTATACTGTCAGCAAGTGCTGGCAGTCATCCACCGATAAAGGCGTTCGCAAAAACGATAGTCCCGGACAAAGGTGGGTGATGGTTCATGCCGGCTCAGAGGATGGGTTTGTGGAGGGTACAGGATTATTATTTAAAGCTAAATCAAAAAAAGGTGACTACCATGACGAGATGGATGGTAATAATTTTACGAAATATTTAAAAGAAAAACTAATACCAAATCTGCCTGAAAACTCCATTCTCGTCATGGATAATGCATCCTACCACAGTATGCAGTTGGATAAAGCGCCAACGACTGCAGCCCGCAAAGCGGACATAAAGATATGGATGCAGGAGCACGGTGTCTCATTTGAAGAAGACTGGACTAAAGCAGAGCTGCTCGTGCAGCTAAAAAAGCATCGCCCAGAGAAAAAGTATTTGGTGGACGAACTTCTGCGTGAACATGGCCATGAAGTCCTCAGATTCCCTCCTTACAACTGCGACCTGAACCCGATAGAACACGTTTGGAATTTAATAAAACAACGGGTCGCAGATAAAAATGTAGAGCAACACGAAAACAAAATTGAGGAGTTCACAAAAGAGGCCATAGCTTCAATTACGCGAGACGACTGGAAGAAACAAGTAAACCACATCAAAAGAGTCGAAGAAGAATACTGGAATCGCGATGTAGGTAGGGAGAGGGAAATAGAGGACTTCATTATCAGTGTCGGTATGAACAGCGACAGCGAAGATGAAAGTGACGACTACGAAGACCAGGACTGTGAAAGTGGCCAGTCCATGGAGGATTATAATGAATTGATGGAAGGAATTGAACCAATTATGGGTTCAGATGACCAGGATACTGCTGGACCAAGCGGTTTATAAAACCTTTTCTCCCCTGTTGATCGTTTCAAAGCCATAAAAATAAATAAAATTTACTTCAAATTCTCTGTCTGATTTGTACATTTTTAAGCTAAATCCTTTTCTTGTGTCTTGTAGAGAACTAATAATCATTTAGCTAGGCAGGTACCGCCTGTCTTGTTCAAAAACTAGCAACAACAAAAAAAGTCAATAAAAATCGAAGTTTGAGAACTTGTTTGCCAACCGTACCATGCGTACCCGCCGCCATTTTCAGATCTATTCTCTATCTATACAAGCCTTGGCCACAACTAGGCAATGAGGGACTCACGTATGTGTGCCACGTCTTCGACTCGGCCCACATTTACACGTTCTTCCCTCATTGCCTCTGTTGCGGGCCGCTGCAGTAATGTACTATTTTTATTATTCCAAAATAGTTCCGTATTATTTGAAATAGGTGGAAATTTCTTAAATAATGCCCTATTGATGGCACATTTAAATTAGGCCACAATTTATTCAAAAATCATTTTAAATGAATTTTGAATAAGTACTTTGAATTCTTACATTAGTAGTATATTAAAAGAAAAGTATTTTTAAGGAGTATTTTTCTCATTATAATAGGACAAATAAAACAAGTTTTTTAGATAATGCTCTATTTTTGAATTAATTTCGTTTCTTCTCATTTTATGGCAGATAATGAAGGGTCGCGGCCTATTGATGCCCGAAAAGGCAATTGGAGCAACCGTGGAGGACCAGTCAACTGTCCAAGAAGTTAATATGGAAAATGATGCTGAACTTCTACTGTGGCGGCATCAGTCATTGCATCACCAGCGGTTGAAGCATTGGTCGTTAAAGAATCAGAAAGTGTTTCGTCAGAAAATAGGGAGGTAACAGAAATACCAATTTGTACATTAGCAGATCCGAGTGACGGAAGAGATGTTTTTTCTCTCCCTGCTAAACAAAAAACTCGGCCCCATGTAGTCACTCGAAGAATTTCCACTACTTCCTGCTCGAGGTCCTCATCAGAGTCGAGTTCATCATCATCAAGCTCGAGTAGGGGCTCTCCCCTACTTATGACACTTATGAACTTATGGGGGCACTTATGAACGGGGGCGGATTTGAATTTTGTATTTTTTGTTCGCAACTTTATGTTATCTGTGGCTAATTTCTGTTTTTACATGTTGGCAACATTCCATTTGACATTTATCAATTCAGTTTATCGTTCATTCCAAACGTCAAAGTGAAAAAACAGCATCTGCTGTTTTTTGAAGTCGGATAGTAAATAATTGCGAAAAACTTCGTAAGTGTCTACAAATAATGTAAGTACTAGCCGCCTCTTGTTTGATATATCATTTTATCCAAGAGATATTGTTCATTTCGTGAGTCATAAGTTATTGGTCAGTTTATTGTATTGCTGTTTTCGAAAATTGACAATGTTTACAAAACCTACTGTCGGGGCAGTTTCGAAAATTGATAATGTTTACAAAACCTACTGTCGGGGCAGTTTTGAAAATTGATAATGTTTACAAAACCTACTGTCGGCGCATTTTTGAAAAGTACGGGGCACTTTTGAATTTTTTGTTAAGTTGTGCCCCTTCTGCAGCGAATAATTAAATAGTTACCTCCTGTTATTGTTTTTTATATTTGGCTGACTTGTGATACTTATTATTTTCTAATTGTCATCAGGAAAATGTATTTGTATGATGAAGTAGTGTTAGGTTAACTTTATAACAATGTTAAACTTGGAGATTTTAAGTTTCAAAACACAGCTTAGGTCAATTTTATTAAACCCATTATATTTTTTCAACACCAAAAGATCTTATGTACATTTTGTAAATTAGTTTAGAGGAAGCTTTTGTCCTCGAAATTTGTTTTTCATTAAGACATTTGGTCTTATTGAATTTGTATATTTGTTTATAGGAACTCTTCGTTCTGAATTTGTTTTGTCTCGTTTTGTTAGTTTGGTTTAGCGTTAACTTTGTGTTATTTGTTAGAAAATATTCATGGATTTGACACACTTTGGTACCACTTTGATTAGACCACCCTGATTAGACGTCCTGATTAGACCTGATTCTATCGCGGCTAAGAACTTGTTTTTATTAGCTGTCAGAAAATCTCCCATTTTGTTTGCCGTTAAAGCGTGTGCTGGTTGACTTTTACTACTTACGACCATGATGCATCAGTCAGTTTAAATTAGTGTAAAATTTTAGTTAAATGTTATTTGTTTATTTTGTAGGCAAAAGAAAATACATCTGCATTCGCAAATATTTCCGAACAGTTTGAGCAAGAACTATCAGAAGCAAGTGTCATTTGCGCAGCTCCAGCAGAAAAACCTGCACAAGGATTGGAACAAATAAACTTAATAGTTACTCCAGCTGAAAACCCAACCGTTGTCTTGCCGAATACATCTTATATCGTAGAACAAGAACCAGCGTCAGAAACTGTGTATTATATTACGGATCCTAATTCGTTAGAAATATCTAAACCAAACCTAACTGTGGAAGATCGTCTCAAAAAAATTGAAAATTTGCAGAAAAATATTTTAAATAAATTATCTACACTAAGTACAAAAATCGACGAATTTCTTAGAAAAACCCACCAAGATAAAATAACCAGTAATATAGGATTCAAACCAATTGATAACATCTTGGATCTTCAAAATTTAGATGATGCTTTAAAACAGAAAGATTGTCTACACAGCTTTAAGGAAAAGCTTTCTCTAGTTTGCGGGACAGGGAAAGGTAGAGGTTTAAACAATAGCTACGCTCTAGTAGATGTCATGTTTACTCGGCGATTCCTTACGGAGTGCTCATGGGCAGGTGGCTCTAAAAATGCTGAAGCAAAAAAAAAACTGTTTCAAAGCTTATAATCGAGTTATTAACTTGTTTTTCGAGGTTATTCAGCACTCAGATAAAACATTTACGCTATTAGAGTGTGAGGCGTTTTTCAAGAATGTTTTGAAAAATTCAGAAAGACGTAATGCAGCTAAAATGTTGAGAGCGTCATCTACCAAAATAAGGGTAAAAGGGAAGGGAAAGGGCCAAACGTCAAGTCAGAGGATTGCTCCCACCCAACCTGTGTTGAATCCATCTGACCATATACCGAACCTACAGTAGATCCACCTAGCTCGTCACAGGGAACGGCGGCCTAGGGATATTTTTCTTCGTTCATGATTGTCAAAATACCTACTGAGTCTGATTTTTAATTAAGACTTAAGATACTTTATAATATAATAACTAAGCTTTTGTTAACTGTGAAACCAAAACGAATCGTAATTTTAAGCTATCGTTATTTGGATTTTTGAGATATAATTTATAAGATATTTTTTTAATTATAATTTTATCTTTTGTTCCTGCTTAACAGTGTAACCAAAACCAATCATAATTTTAGGAAACCTTTTTTTTATTATGTTGAAGTACTGTAGAGGTTTAATAACATATTTTCCGAGGGCAGTTCAAAGTAAGGTACTGTCGCCAAATAAGAGCCAACTCTAAATAAGGTCCACGAGTTCAAATATCCCGCTTCTATTACTAAATTGAAATCTGATGGCGTGTAGTCGTTCCTCATTGACCAATCAACGAAGTGCATTCGCATGACTATAGTTTAACGCCGCCATTTTGTTGATATGCCTGTCGATGCGGACAAGTCACAACGCGTAGGTCGTTTTGTAGAATTTTTGTGCGTTTGTTTTATTAATTGTAGTGTTTTTGATAGAAACTTCCAAGAATAAGGGAATAATAAGCTTCCAGGCGTAGATTGTTAAAGTAAGTAAGTGAATACCTAAACTGTTTTGTTTTGTCAATATTGATTGGTTTTCATCGGAATGGCGAAGTGCCTCATAAAGTCCATTTCCTTGTTACCAAATAAGGACCGGACCTTCAGCCTTATTGTCTAAGTTCAGTGGTAATCGACATCGGCTTCATTTTTGACATTTTAAACCTAGCCTGGACTTCAGCTGTCACTTTCGTATTGTCTAACTAACTGACATTTGCAACACCATTATCTACCAGCGAAATTCAAACCCAGTGAATGAATGAAACTTCGTAATTTGGCTCTAATTTGGTATTGTGTAACGCCGAAATGAACTTCATTGCCCATTTGAAACGTCAGATGAAGCAGGGAGCTCTTTTGTGTCTTCTTTGAAAAATATTGGAGGAATTTGTGGTAAGTAACATTGTTTTGAAGTTCTAGTAGTTATGTTACCTACTTCCATCATCTCAGAAGTAAGTAATAGGAATCCTAACACCCCTAAACGTTTCGTCAAAGAAAATACAAAGCAATCAAATTTCTCCTTCGCAAGTAGGAAAGAATCGTGCATGCCGGCATGCTTATGGATTATATTTCACCTAAATAGAAGTACATACTACATATTATTTAATATTGAGAACACAATACACTACATAATGTAGTTCTATTACACATAATTATTTGGTTTCAGGCGTTATGGCGCGAGCAATGTTGATGGGAGCTGCGGAAGAAAACCGCCTAAAAAAGCGACTGCGGTTAGACCGCAGTGTTGCGGCAGGCCAGCGAGCCGCTAATGTTGCCGGACAGGGAATTTGTGGCCCATTTTCGACTGCACAAATCCCAGTACGAAATACTTTGTGCAGATCTAATACCGCTCCTGCCGGCACCACAGCGCTTTAGCGCTGTGCGCTCTGAAATAAAGGTAGTAGTTTTGGAGCCTATTTAATGTAAACAAACAATCACTCGTTCAATCTTTCCTCCTTATACTTACTACACTCGAGAGCATAGAAATCGCACATAGAGGCATTTTCCTACATTTTAATTTCGAACCTTATTTTTTTTTAAATTAATGTGATGTTGCAAATATAACTTAAATTAAATTGAAGTACACACTGTTAGCTTCCTAAAAACACAAAATGTCTAGCCTTGACCTTCGAAATCATAACAGTGGCAACTAAACAATAGAATGGCCTAAATTAGCTCGTTTCAGGTAGCGCGGTTTGTGGGACTTTGAGCAGGTATAAAAGGTTAAAAAAACAATAAATTTGTGAATGCATCGATTTATTAATACGAGGTATTGCCTCCCCTAGCCTGAATAACAGCTTCCATTCGGTGTTTCATTGAAGAAATCAATTTTTTGACGAAATCCTGCGGTATGCTGTCCCATTCTTCCTTGATCGCGGTTTGGAGCTCTCTGAGACTCGTAGGCGCTGCGTTTCTGGATCTTACTCGTTTCTTTAGTTCGTCCCATAAGTGCTCAATGGGATTGAGATCTGGGCTTCGAGCAGGCCACGCCATAACGAGTACTTCAACCTCCTCCAAGTACTGGCGTACTATAGCAGCGGTGTGTGGTCTAGCGTTATCCTGCATCAAAACGAAGTTTTCGCCGATAAATCCAGAAAAGGGCACAACATGTTCTTCCAGGATCTCCTCGACGTAACGTTGGGAAGTCAATCCACCCGATCGACGGTTGGTATCGGGCCCTGTGATGAAGACAAGTTCGGTTTTCGCTTCCAGAGAAATGCCTCCCCAGAACATACACGAACCACCGCCGTATGCGACCCGTTCGGAGATGCAACATCGAGCAAAACGCTCACCGGATCTTCGGTAGACTCTACCTCGTCCGTCGTTACCATGAAGGCACATCCTGCACTCGTCGGAGAAGAGGACTGCCTGCCATTGATCCATAGTCCAATTAACGTGATTTCGAGCAAACTGAAGGCGTGCTTGTCTGTGCGCTGGGGTCAATTTTGGGCCAGTTGCTGGTCTGTGCGCTGTCAGACCTCCTTCGGCTAGTCTTCTTCTAACAGTCCACCGACTGACTTCCACTTCTCTAACTTCCTGGAGCTGCTGTCCGAGTTGAACTGCATTCAACCGGCGATTTCGTAGTGATGTATTCACAAGGAAACGGTCATCGCGCTGTGTTGTCGCACGTTTTCGGCCTGTTCCTGGTCGCCTGGTATAGCCACCAGTTTGTTGATATCGCTGGTATACACGTCCAACAGCATATCTGCTCAAATTTAATTGACGAGCCACTTGACTTTGGTTCTGTCCAGCTTCGATAAGTGCAACCACTTGAGACGCTGCTTCTGGTGTGGTATCCATTTTCTTGTTTAGAGAGATGACGTATTCGTTAAAGGACCTTTCTGACTGGGAGTTGGTATGCAAATGATGTCATTTCAATCATCCCTTACCGTTTTATACCTGCTCAAAGTCCCACAAACCGCGCTACCTGAAACGAGCTAATTTAGGCCATTCTATTGTTTAGTTGCCACTGTTATGATTTCGAAGGTCAAGGCTAGACATTTTGTGTTTTTAGGAAGCTAACAGTGTGTACTTCAATTTAATTTAAGTTATATTTGCAACATCACATTAATTTAAAAAAAAAATAAGGGTCGAAATTAAAATGTAGGAAAATGCCTCTATGTGCGATTTCTATGCTCTCGAGTGTACTTCTTTAAATTAGTATACAATACTTGTGTGCATGCTTGAAGTGATTTTGTGCTATACCTACTGCCTTACAGATATTAGCTGCTTTGGCCTTCTATGGCAATGGCAGCTACCAAAAAAATGTGGGGGCTTACTACCACCTTGGTCTGTCCCAAACGGTGGTCTCAGACAGTTTGAGAGATGTGACTGAAGCCCTCAACAATCCCGCAATTCTGTCAAAATATATTCACTTCCCTGTTACAAGGGCAGAGCGCGAGACTGTGGCTAGAAGGTAAGAATTTCTTGCTTTTCTTGCATGTAAAGTATACATACTACACTACAAGCAGTGTCTAGTTCGTTCAACATGTCTGTAACAGAGAACCATTGAGTTACGAGGGAAGGTCCAAAAGTCCGCGGAACGGGGGGGAGGGGATGCAGGTAGCTATCTTTGTTTGGTATGTCGCTAATCGGTTACTCATTAGGGTATAAACAAGTTTATTTTTAGCCCTTTCACACCACTCGTTTACGAGATATCGCCCTGTTAACAAGTCAATCCGGAAAAAAACTGCAACTATGGAGCAAATTGAGTTTCGTGCCGTTATAAAGTTCCTTACCAAGCAAGGAAAACCTCCGAAAACCATAATGAATGAGATGGGAGCCGTTTATGGTGATCAGTGCCCTAGTAAAACCATGATTTACAAGTGGAATGGTCTTTTTAAACAAGGCAGAGAGTCGATTGAAGATGACTCTCGCCCAGGACGGCCGGCTGAGGTCACCACACCGGATATCGTTGAAAAAATAGAAAAATTAATATTGGAAGATGCTCGTCTGAAGAAAAAACAGCTTTCTGCAATAGTAGGAGTATCAGATACAACCATTTTGAGGATCCTACACGATCATCTTGGCATGTCAAAAGTCAGTGCAAGATGGGTGCCAAGAATGCTCACGCCGCTTCACAAGCAACAAAGAATTGAAGCGTCAAAGCACTTTTTGGAGCTGTGTAGCGAAGAATCTACCCCTGTTTTGGAGCGGATTGTTACCGGGGATGAAACTTGGGTTCATCACTTTGAACCTGAGTCCAAACAAGAGTCGATGCAGTGGCATAAAAAGGGCACACCACCCCCTAAGAAGTTTAAGGTGTCGGAGTCGGCCGGAAAGATTATGGCTACAATTTTTTGGGATTGTGAAGGAATCCTGTTGATCGACTACAAGAAAAAGGGTGTCAACATTACCGGAGAATATTACGCAAAATTATTGGAGCAATTGAAGGAAGCCATCAAAGAAAAAAGGCGGGGTAAACTGTCAAGCGGTGTGTTGCTTTTGCAAGACAACGCACCAGTTCACAAGAGCAAAGTTGCGATGGCTGCTCTAGACCGGTGCGGCTTTGAATCACTTGTCCACCCACCCTACAGCCCGGACCTTGCCCCTAGCGATTATTATTTATTTCCAAATTTAAAAAAGGAACTCAGGGGAAAAAAGTTTCAAGACGATGAAGAAGTTAAGGCGGCAATTTTGACTCGTTTTGAGGGCAAGGAGAAAAAATATTTTTTTGATGGTATTCATAAGCTAATTTCAAGATCTGAAAAATGTATTAAGCTCAAAGGTAATTATATTGAAAAGGAAAAATAGTTTCATTGTTTCATTTTATTTCCAAATCCTCTATTCCGCGGACTTTTGGACCTCCCCTCGTATATAATGTAACAAAATTACCTAACAACAAAAAAATTACATGTTTACTGTGGTTGCAGATTCATGGTAAAATTCGGGTTTCCTGGCGTAGTAGGCTGCATAGATGGTACACATGTGGCCATCATTCGGCCACATGATAATGAAGAAGTCTACTACAATAGGAAGCAGTACCACTCGCTGAATGTATTACTCGTAAGGTATTATTTGCCAAATCTATACAATGTGTTTTCTTATTATCTAGGTATGCTAACAGTAAGGAAACTAAATGATTGTTCAATTCTTCAGATTTGTGATGCGGACCTACATATCCTGCATGTTGATTCATCATTTGGAGGGCAGAGCCATGACTCCCATATATGGAATAATAGTCCTGTTAAGGGCTTCATGCATGATGAAGAGGAAATGTGTTGGCTTTTGGGTAGGTGCAACAAGTCTGTCAGTGAGTGAGGAGTCAGCCAGGACTAATATTCTTATTATGTTATTTGATCAGTACATGTTTTATACCTAATAAACACCTAATTACTCAACTGCTTAAACTACAGGTGATTCGGGATACGCACAGAGGCCGTGGACGATGACGCCTATCCTAAATGCTGCCCCAAACTCGCCTGAAGAGCATTACACGAAAGTGCATGTTCGTACCCGAAATGTGATAGAACGGTGTAATGGCGTTATAAAAACTCGCTGGCGCTGCCTCTTAGCTCATAGGTGAGAAATTTGATCAATATTTCATAATTTGGTATTTTTTTATATATACCTCGGCGAACTTTAAAAAATCATATAAAAACTGGAAGTTCGGTAAAGAGGCTCGGAAGAAAAGCTATTTTCACGGCAGAAAAAGAAAAGGATTTGGCAGAAAGAATAAAGAGGTTTTCGAAAATAGGAGTTCCCTTAACCCCAAATATAATACGTAAACACGCTTATTTGTTCTGTAAGAAGCACAACATACAAAATTGTTTTAGTGACAAAAAATCGACAGCAGGCAAAAAATGGCTGAAGAACTTCCTTGAAAGGAATCAAAATATATCGAAACGTAAAGCACAGTTAATGAATCCAGCAAGAGCTCAAAAGCTTAACAAGCTTATTGTTGTACAGCACTTCAAAGCTGTTCGGGAAATCTATGACGACCTAAACATAAATGAACATCCGGAACGTCTATATAACATTGATGAAAAGGGATGCAGGCTGACAGTTCATCGGCAACCCCAAGTTCTGGCTGAAACAGGCTCTCGTAGGGTTCATTTAATAGCTCAGGAGCACGCTGAAAATGTGACTGTAGCTATGTGCATAAATGCTGCTAGGATGGTAATTCCTCCGATGCTACTTTTTAAGAGCAAGAGAATGCGGACGAGTTTAAAGAAAATTTACCTCCTGGGACCTTGGTGAAAATGGCTCCGAAAGGCTCAATGACCACCGAACTATTCGTGGATTTCATCAACCACTTAGCTAAATATAAGTCACCAGGCAAGTGCCTTCTTATTTTCGATGGAGCATCATCGCATTTAGATTGCGATATTGTTGATGCAGCAGATAAACAGGACATAGTACTATATTGCTTACCCTCGAATACAACCCACGAGCTGCAACCACTTGATAAATCTGTCAACAAGTCCTTCGAGCACTTTTGGAATGAACAGGTATTGCAGTTCAACTACCAAAACCCACAGAAAAAGCTGACTAAAGCTCGTTTTAATAAAATAAAAAAAAATAGTCAATAGGTCGTATTGCCACAGAAATACCTTTTCTGGCTTTATTCAAATTATTTATGGTCACCCTACTTTGTGAGGACAAGGTCACCCTAGTTTTTTCCGCAGGTATGGGTTTAGGTGTTTTTTCATAGTTACAATGCAAGTCCGCACGATCAAAACAACGCGTAGGTTCAACGCAAGCACTACATTGCAAATTTTGAACATTTGGAGGAATATCGAGTTTCACTGCAGGATTTGACCAAATCGTATTCGAACGTGTTAATTTATCCGGAATTATCTGCTGCATTGTGCGAAAGATATATGTGCCCTGTTGGTTGTGAATACGCCTTTGCCGTATTGTATAACTTCATTAGAAACGCGGATTCGTTCCGTTCCTTATTTTATACTGAACTTACTGACATACTATGCATCGATCCTAGTACAGCGAAATTCGATTAGCTCGTTGTAAGATAAAAGTGAGCCAAGGTATAAATGGATAAGCTTTTAGACTTATTGTTGCGTTATGATTTGACGGACGACGTCGATAGGATTTTGATCTACCATTTGGTATTGAAAACTTCGAATTCAGTTCAGAAAATTTTGTTACCCGTATTTCATTCCCGACATCCTACGACTTGGTTCGATGCTATCGCAAGGGCGATAAATGAAGAAGGACAAGAGTAAGCCCAATTCGGACGTACAAGCGGAAGCTAATAGACGAGTAACTAGATCTCACTCCGTGGAGAACGTCCCCGACGAGGAACCGCAGACCGTTCAGTGTGCCATACCCTATCTTCAGATTTCAGTACCGATGAGTGTACCCTCATCTTCAAAAATGTATTCTAACTGGTCCACCAGACATGAAGTCATATCATCACAAAATTTTGCACCTTTGGCTCTCGTTTCGAAATTGCTTACTTCAGCACACCGGGTTCCATTTTCGGTTAAGGCTAGACGTGACGAGTTAAGATCCCAACTTGATTCCGTCTTGGATGGTTTTCGCAACACCTATACTAAGACTTCGAGATTTCCTGATGAGTGGAGAGTCAATACCACTACTGGACCGATAGCGGATTTATTCGACAAAATTATGTCTGCTTTGGATTTTGGTGAGAGGTTTGTCTCAGACGCTCCGTCAGCTACTTCCAGTCAAAAGTTTTCGTCTTTAGATGATGCTAAACATAGTTACTACAAATCTATTCAGCGTCTTCTTGATCATCTCGTCAGGAATACCGAGACTTCGTACACTCTGTACCAAATCGACAACAGAGTTACTTTAGAGCTGAAACACTCTCTGGCTTGGGTTTAATTTAGTTTAAAGATACTGTGTTAGATATAATTTTCTTTAGGTTAAATATGAAAACCTGCACTCGCTTTTTCATCATGGCTTTAGTCGTTGTTGGAGCACGTTCCGGTGAATTGGAGGATTTCGGTTCTGTTTTGATGACGGCGATCAAGAACGATGCGACTATTCCGTACGAACTGTCCGGAGTTGCGAAAGTGATAAAGCAGGGTGGAGCTTTCATGTATTCCGCTAGTTTGTATAACCTAAACAAGAATGCCTCGATCGTAAGACCCGAGGACATGATTCCCACATTCCAGAGGTTAGTCGTTCCCGGTTACACCTACCGCGCTACTGAGGTGTTGACCTTCGCTTCTACGACTAAGATGCCACCACCAGCTTGGCGTCTTCAAGTCAAGTACACTAAATTTGGATAGGAATTGTTAGATAAATTTTCCTATTAAATATATTCGTTTATAGTTGAATGCTCGACCATGAGTTTTAAATACACCAAGGTGCCAAAGGACTATTCTCCGAACATAACAAAGTATGATGTTTGCGTGAGCAGTTTTGACATCGAAATCTTGAATGACATTGATACACCCTGTGTGGGCGCATGCAATTGAAGCAGAGGTTGTTTGATTTGACTAACTCCTGCCGAGCCTTCAAGTTCATTGTTGTGAACTTGGCACACTTGCTCATTAGGTGTTCACCCCTACAAACCTTGCAGAGTGGTTTTGACTCTTCGAAACTTAAACTTGGTTGCTTGGCTTGGTCGGCGGCGGACACCACACTGGACGCAGCATAAGCCTGTTTGCATTTGACCGGCACAGTGCTAGTCGACTTGCCGCTTACTACGCCTGTGGTTTCTAACGTTTTACAGTAGCTGCTGAGGAATGTTAGTAGGTTTTCGAATGTAGGTATTTTCACTTCTTGGTTAGCTAGCTCGAATCTAGATTGCAATTCACTATCTAGTTTTCTCGTGAAGATGTGCAGTAGGATGAGTGACCACTCCTTTACCGGGAATCCTAGACTAGTTAGACCGCTTGTGTTTTCTTGTAAAACGTTCACGAAATTACGCAGCTGTGAAGCGTTTTTGATTGAGACTGTAGGTAGCGCTAGTATCGCCGCGATGTGAGCGTCCGCGATCAAACGTTTGTCGTCGTACCTATCTAGAAGCAACTTTCGAGCCACTTCGTAGTTGTCAGGGATGCTCGAAAGATGTTTTATCAGGTTAGCAGGTTCACCCGACAGACAGCTCATCAGATAATGCTTTTTCTGAACAAGACTCAATCGCTCGTTGTTGTGAACTAACGCGTCAAACATGTTTAGGAAACTAGGGAAATCGGGATAGCTACCCGAAAACCGCGGTAAACCTATGTCCGGTAATTTGTACTTTATGTCACTACGTTTGCTCGAAGAACAGTAGTCAGGTAGGTCTTTGAGTATTGCTTCTTTGAAATCGACATTTTCCTGGGACTCACTTATGGTTTTGTAAATGTACTTAACCTCCAAGCACTGCTCTTCGAACAAATCGAACTTCTTCTTGTAAGATACTAACGCGTCTTCATCCTTCAAGGTGGATTGAAGAGTTAGAAAACATTCCAGAAACTCAGAACGTGACGCGTCGAGTTCTGCACATCGAATTTTGAACTTAGCTATTTCACTTTTGACACCAACATTCAGCGCAGTAGCAGTATTATACAGCGAATTGATCTTTGTCCGAATCTTGAGTAATACTTGAATGTTGTGACATAGTAGGTGATGTTGGTTCAACGAGTTGGCGTGTCGAATATCCATTGTTAAGTATTCATGAATGACCGACTCGCCAGTTTATGTTTGATTGAAGGGACATCCCTAATGTCGTGTCCCATCCTTATCCTTACGTTCTTTCCTTTCATTCGTTCCCCTCCATTCATTCACTCTTCGAAAAACTCTCACCGGTCGTGCGCGCAAAATAACAAAAATAAGAAATGAAACACAAAACTCAAGATATTCCTACAGCCCGAGCCTGCCTACCCGCGATAGATGGTAAGTCCCACTAAATCCTACATAAATTGGTCCTACGAGTCGTATATTAACCCATTTTTTCGCCAAAATCAGAACCGACGCCGGGTGGCGACGGCCATTACGTAGGAAAATAATTTTCTTCCTTGTGCAAAATCAGTGATCAAAATGTCTAGAAGTCAATTAAATTCTCTTAAATTTTTTTTGTAAAAAAAATCCAAACAGGGGAAACATATTTTAAACAATCATACTGATTTTCAGCTTGGTGGGAATTAATGTAGCTTTACTCTTATTTTGTAGTCTAATTTAACCGGACTACTAGTCTTATCCATGTGTTGTCTTTCATCCGACCAAAACACAAAAAAATGGCGGTTGACCGTAAATCCCCTGTCTGTGGCAAGGACACATAAAGTCTTCGTGTTTTTTTATTTCAATTTTGCGCAAATACCCTGTGATATTTATGAAATTTAGGCTTTGTAACAATAACAAGATACATAACAATATCCATGATGCCAACAGATAGCTATCATTTTTGTTTTTAGTATTTTTAACAAGCGAAAATGTATTGGCATGACGTCACAAAATTCCGACCGATGTTTGTTGAAATAAATATTTAGGTCTAAAATCTTAATGAAATACACAATCTATGAACAAAAAACTGTTTATTACTTACCCACTCATGTTCACAGCGAATAACTAGCACAAAAACAACACAAAACAACGTATTCACAGGATTTGAAATGTTGCAATACCGGCGCGGTTACGAGAATGAAACGACACTTTTGTAAAATCAAACAATTGACGATGATGGTGTTTAGAGAAGAAGCATGTGGCGTTGTGCCATCCTTATCATTACCCCTACGCATTGTGCAAGTTAGAGGAGGAAAGGAATCATTTTAGCAGTCTAACGGTCAATAATAAACGACGCATGTGTGCGCGGACATCTCGTGTCCGCTAACAGATGTAAGCAATGTGATAGCGGACACGAGATGTCCGCGCCACAGACGAAGGGCGCGTTTTTATTTTATTTTAACGATCTAATTCTAAGTGTAGATAAAAAAGATATGGATACAAAACATGGTTTTGTTCTAGGTTTGAGGAATGGCATAGTGAGGCGTGGGAGTTTGATCCACGTGATGCCTCTCCGAGCCCACTACCTGCCTCTCCGAGCCCAGCACCTGCCTCTCCGAGCCCAGCACCAGCCTCTTCGAGCCCAGCATCTGCCTCTCCGAGCCCAGCACCTGCCTCTCCAAGCCCACTCGCTTCTCCGATGCGGCATCTCCCACCTCCGCCTCCTCACCGTCGCCCTCAGCAATTAAGAACCGAGGATATAATTGCCCTCATCAATTATGGTAAGTACGTATTTTAGCTTGGCTTAGGGCTATGGCCAGACTTCTGGTTTTTACCAGATTTGAAACCAATCTTTCATTTTGTTACAGGAAGCGAAGAGGACTCGGAAGATAGTGATGACGAGGGAGACGTGGTTTTTCAAGGGGGGGGGATTCCAAGGGTGATCCGGAGTTTTTTGGAGACACCCTTGGACCAGGATGAAAATATGCCCGCCGCTGACCCAGAGCTCGCCGCTGACCCAGCGCCCACCGCTGACCCAGAGCTCGCCGCTGACCCAGCTCCCGCCGCTGACCCAGAGCTCACCGCTGACCCAGCGCCCGCCGCTGATCTTACACCCGCCGAAGTTCCTCCAACGGCGACGGACCTGCCTTGGAGTTGGTATGAATTTGAATGGAAAGAGTTTCCGGAACCTCAGATTCCAGCTGAACTGAGACGGGAAACGTTTTCCCAAATTAATGTGGGTCCGACAACTCCACGTGACGACTCGTATGACATTTTCATTGACATATGGGATCGGCAAATCATGGAGCACATAGTCTCGGAGACAAATAGATATGCTCAGCAGGTGGCAGACCAAATGTTCCGGAACAATTGTCTCCATCCAACCAGCCGCATCGCCAGGTGGACTGACGTCACCACCGATGAACTTTACGTCTATTTCGGCATAGTCCTGGCGATGGGGGTGGTGATAAAGACCCGAATGGAGGAATACTGGTCTTCCACCCCTGACATATTCTATACTCCCGGTTTTAGTGCACACATGTCCATCGACAGGTTCTTGTTAATAAAAAAATGTTTACATTTTAATAATAACGACGACATGTGTGCATTAGAAATGGGAACCTCCGAGGCGAAATTATTTAAGATAGAACCAATAGTGTCGCATCTGCAAAAAAAATTTCAGGATTTGTATACGCCCGCGCAGAACATTTCACTAGACGAGAGTCTTTTGATGTGGAAAGGCTGGCTTGAAATGAGCCAGCTTATCCCAAATAAAGCCGCAAAAAAAGGGATCAAAACATACGAAATTTGTGAATCTCAAACCGGCTATTTATGGCGGTTTGAGATTCACGCATATAAAAAGACCACGCCGCAAGACAATGAAGACCCTCTTGCAGCGTCGACTCCTTCCATTGTGTTGCGGCTATTAGAAGGTCTTGAATATAAGGGGTACACTTTGTGGATGGACAATTTTTACAATTCTCCGTGTCTCGCTCGACGGCTGAAATGTCTGGGCGTTGACTGTGTAGGAACCCTGCGGACCGATCGTAAGTTCGTTCCGCAGGCCCTACACCATCTCACGAAACGAAATATGCGCCCAGGCCAGATTACTGGCCTTAGCTCGGGGGACGTCGATGTCATGGTATGGCGAGATAGCAATAGGGTAGCAATGATCTCGACATACCATGGAAACCGTCGGCAGACCCTCCGAGGATCCACCAAACCCACCCTGATATTAGACTACAATATCATGATGGGTGGGGTGGATAAAAAAGACCAGCTTCTCGCCATGTACCCCGTCGAGCGGAAACGATCAAAGGTCTGGTACAAAAAACTCTTCAATAGGCTTCTAAACATATCCGTCCTCAACTCTTATATAATCCATCGTCACTCTTCTCCTATCTCCCATCGTAACTTCCGTTTGACACTTATTAAATCACTTTTAGCTAAGCATTCCTGTCGTGCTGTCCCATCTCTTCCGCCTGCACCGACACAAAACATAGCCCACCACTTGAAAGAGTACGGGTTGTGCCCAAGAAGCAACCAACACAAGCGACGGCAGTGCGTGATCTGCAAGAAAAAAATTAAAACGTTTTGTGACGGTTGCAAAAAAACCGTATGCCTTCCCTGTTTCCCAGCTCTTCATTCCTAATTATATTGTATAATTATTTATATATATTTCTTAATTATATTCTACATTCTATGTATGTATCTATTCTATTGTATCTATAATCTCTTCTTTGTACCACACCTTTGATCGTTTTGAAATTGTTCATCCCAGACAGAGTGGAGACCCCTTGAGTGGAGACCAAGACTCGGCAAACGTAGTGTAGGACGCCCTCCGGCCAGGTAGGATCGCTAATCGTAGACTACATTTTATTTTATAGTTTTATACCTGTATAAAACTCATTGACTGAAATTACATTCAATGCACATGACTAGAGAAGTCGCCACTGCTAATACTACAGTATATATTTTATGGTGTTAAAACACACCTAGGCATTTCATTAGAAATGGAAAAACTTGCTAAAAGTTACGGTTCCGGCAGGATTCGAACCTGCGTAGGTACATTTTTTTTGCCAAAAGATCTCGTCTAGTGCAATGTTTCATTTTCATCCAGTGAATGCCTCTGTAATTATAATTTTATTAGCTAATATTTATTTACATTAGCTAATATTAAATCATTTATAATTAGTATTAACTAATCGTAGACTTTGTAATTTATTTTCATTTTATGTTCAACTTCAAATGCGACACTATTGGTCTTATCCATACTAAGGTATCATGCTACTTTTTCCTTGTCTGTTGAACATAGCTTTAGAAGTCCGATTTTGTAGCGAAATTCTTCCTTTTGGTTTTTGATTTTAAAAATGTTTTACTAGGGCAACATGTCTTTTTTTTTCTTATCGATTTCTAAATATCATCTTACTGTAGTGTGATACTTTGTATTTCAAATAAATGCAACAGAATTTATCTTGTGATCAAAACTTTAGGAGGATCTTTTTTGCGCTTACTTTCAAGTGCTTTGTTTATTGTTCGATTTCTCGTAAACTAAACATTTTTTACAGCTGAAACTTCGTCTGTGACAAGTTTATGAACCAAACTATGGTATAAATTAATACCCTAAACCACTTGACCTACAGTATTCTCAGAATCGAAGTATAAACACGACCTATTTTTTGCCCGGCGCCCGGACCGCTCGGAATGACTGGTGTATTTGTAAGCCTAGTTTTACAAAAAATAAGTATGAGGAGGTGTGCTTTTTTATTTTTTTGTGTGTATGTATATAGTATTGTAAATAAAATAAAAACTTTTTATGCAAATAATTCGTTTTTTAATTAATTATCACGACTTTTGTTCAATAAACTGGAAAAAATTCGCTCAACCTGATTTCAAGTTGGTATTATTAATACATTGCAAGGTAAAATAAAACTAAAACATTTTAAATGTATTAGCTTATTTCATGCCGATTTCAACGATATAAGTATTACATAGTAGCTTTCTACAAAACTTTAGAGATAACGTCATTTTAATCACACGCGCCGTTCTCCCGCGCGATTCCTAAAATTGCCGTCACAGATGCGCGATTTCGTGCAAAATCGCCGCCACAGACGAAGGGTTAGATGCCAAAATACAAACGAAAAAAAGAGACGAAGTATTCTTCAGCTGATCTAATAGAAGCTGTCGAAAATGTACGACGAAAAAAAATGAATAGCTACGAAGCCTCCGTAAAATACGGAATACCGAGGTCAACCATTATTCACCGTCTATATGGAACACGTGGTGCCAAACAGCCAACGCCTGGCAGACCTACTGAATTATCAAAAGAATGGGAAAGTAAAGTAGCTTCTAATCTCCATGTGATGAAAAAATGTGGGTATCCGTTAACCCCGTTAAGGAGGTAAAAATTTTGATATCTGATTATATTCGAAGAAACGGATTGGTTACGAGATTTAAAGATGGCTATCCTGGAAAGGAATGGTTCAGAGGATTTAAAAAACTAAATAGATTAAGTTTGAAAAAACCACAGTCCGTGGAAGTAGCTCGAAAAAAAGCATGTGATCCTTTCATAGTTCACAATTATTTCGATATGTTAGAACGAACAATACAAGAGTGTGGTTTGGCTGACAAACCGCAATGTATATATAATTTGGATGAAACCAGCTTTTGTAGTGACCCCACAAAAACTAAAGTTGTGGGTCTGATGAGGTTTCCCTCTACTAGAACGACAGGCTCTCCTGGGAGGAATAACACCACTGTGCTCTTAGCTACCAATGCACTTGGCAAAAAAATCCCCCCCTTGATAATATTTCAAGGGAAACATCTGTGGAGCGAGTGGCTGTTCAAAAATGATAACATTCATACAGCTTACGCTGTCAGTCCAAAGGGGTGGATGGAGACCACCATTTTCGAACAATACATCAAAGCCGTTTTTTTGCCAGCTATCGGAGCGGAACGACCAGTCTTATTGGTCTATGATGGTCATAAGACACATGTAGACCTGAGTGTCATAGACCTTCTAGTTGCCGAAAACATAACGGTTCTTAAACTGCCGGCTCGCTCATCCCATATACTGCAGCCATTAGATTGCAGTACAATGAAACCTATGAAGGACAAATGGGACAGCGAACTCGTGAAATGGCAAAGACTCCATGTGGGAGCAAAACTCCCAAAACAAGAATTTTCCAGAATTATAACTAATATATGGGATGATTTAAATCCAGTTATCATTCAAAATGGCTTCAGGAAAGCGGGCATATGCCCTTTGAACAAAGAAGCAATCCCAAAAGAAAAATTCGACAGTCTGACATGGTCAAGATGGGAAGAACACCAGCAGCAAAACAAACAGCCTCGTAACGATACTAATCACAATGGTGAAGAAAATGTTGAAGGAAGTCACACCAAGAAAGATAACTCTCAGAAAGTAAATGAAGTACCAACACTAATAAGTGTGTGCCTTAAAACAATTAACAGTGAGATACGACGATTGCCAGATGAAAACAATATGGCTATTGCAAACATTACACGGGACATGAAGAAGAAAAATATACCGACAGAAAATTATGCAAAGGCTCCACTAAACACGTACTTAGGTTACGTTTCAAAACTGGGAGACTGTAAAGGACCCTAAAACTTTCATACTTTCACGTCCTAAGAATACCAATACCAATGCCAACAGTGATTTTGTAACGTAAAAATATTGGACAATCTAGCAGTAACCTTAACAATAAATAAAAGCAAAGAAGAAGAACGAGTTTCATTCGAAGAGCTACTATTAAAAACTATTTCACGTAACGACATACCTAAAACTTCAAAGAAACGGATAAGTCAAGGAAGCGAAATACTAACTTACAAAGATGCACTTCAGCGACTGAAAAATGAGAAAGAAAAAAAGGAAAAAGCAGAAGAAACTAAACGGCTAAAGAAACTAAAAAGAGCAAATAATAATGAGAACAAAAAACCACTGATAAATAAGTCCAAAGCAAAGAAAAGTAAAAGGAGGAAGACCTTAGAATCAGACAGTGAGAGCGATTGTTCATATACTAAACGCATCCATGGTTCCAGGCAGAATGTTACCATGATCAAATATAATAGCGCAGTAATAAACGCATCCATGGTTCCAGACATAATGTTACCACAATCAGATATAAAAGCGTAGTAATAAGCGCATCCATGGTTCCAGACAGAGTGTTACCATGATCAAATCGATGGTCCCCTAGAAGAAACGTGCAAGAGTTCTTACCGATTTTTTTTTTATTGCAGATTTGAGTGTATATGGTCACAATACACCTAAATTTTTTTCAGATTTTTTTTAATTATTTTAATATAAATCAGCTCTTCGAATGTTTGTTCTACGGAAAACAAAATCAGCAATCTCACACGAATATCCTGACTATATACTTTACACACCAGTTACTCTCGAACGTTCGTGCAATGTAACTTTACACTATTAAGGTCGATTTATATCTACAGACATTGAGTGTGGCAGACACGTGCCGTGGCAGACAAAATGATATTCTTCCATACAGTAACTATTAACGTATTTATATCTATCGTAACACGGCCGTACAGACGCTTACAGACACGTGTCGTGCCCGGCCAGTATTCTCGGAAAGAATATTTTGTCTGCGCGGTTCATGTCTGTACGTGTCTGTGGCTCCTTGCCGGGCAGTGTGAATAGAGTATCGGAACTGCGTACACGTGCTTTCTTTTTTATTTTGCATTTTTACAATGGATAACGAAAAGCTCATAGAATTTGTACGAGATTACAAATACCTTTATGATTTAAGTGATAAAAGGTATAGTGACAATCAGAAAAAGGATCAGGCGTGGAACGAAATAGGAATAAAACTTAATAGTAATGGTGAGTACATATTTTATTTTTTTATAATGTATTTTACACTTTTTTTTTAAAGATCTTTAACTCTAACAATATTTAACTTATAAAAATAGACACAGTCACATAATATAATTTACTTAATTTTAATTTGACTTGACAGGCTAATGACGCCTTTATTAGTCTTTCAACAACAATAGTAAGTATGTTGGGTTTTTATTAGATAACATTTTTTCAACTTAAAATTAGTATAGTTATGGTCAAACGACAGGACACCGATATAATCACCTAGTAGTTTAACGCTCCTTCGGGTGAATCGAAAAACCTAGCAAAATTCTCTCTGACATTAAATGCGGCTACCTGATGATTTCCACCCTGTCTAGGTAGGTTTGACAAAGAATATGATGCAATAATGTTTTCTTCATTATGTGAATGCTGAGAACCACCAGATTTTATATAATTATGTAAGATACACGTCGCCATAATAACATTGTCTGCATTATCTGGATCAAGTTGTATTCTCCTGTTATAGATACGAAATTTTTGAGACAAAATCCCAAATGCATTTTCGACAACTTTTCTTGCACGAGATAGTCTATCGTTGAATGTATTTTTTCTTTACCTAGTACTGTACTAATGAAGTATATAATAGAGAGTAAAAATAATACTCCACCGCCGGACGACATCGAACAAGTTATGGCTGGAGTTGTAACTACATTGCGATCTTTTCCGCCCAGAGAGAGAGGGCTATTGCAAAAGCAAAGATATTTAAAATAGTATCTGACATGGAAATAGAGATACTGAGCAGGCCATCAACGAGTTCTACGGTATCCACGCCATCAACATTTGACACTTATGAAGACAATACTCCTATGCCAGAAACAATACAAGATTTTTACCAAGGTTTTCAGCCAGACCTTACTGACGAAAGGGTGTATCGGCACTTAGAATAGTATTCCACTTTGTTTACACAATAATAAATAATTCTGTAATAAATCTTACCTGAGACATACTGCTAGTTTTTCTTTTGGTGACAAGGCTTCCTTAAAAACTGTATCTTGTTTGGTTATCAGCAATTCAATTTTGTTTAGTAAAATGTCAAACTGATACCGGCTCATACGAAAATATATGAAAAATTTTTTTTCATCGTCAACAAGTTCTTTAAAGAGTGTCCAGTATTCTCCTTCTAATTTTCTTTTCTTAAGCATAGGATGTACAGCCATGCGTTTTGCTCTTTTTTTAGTTTTATCTTCTTCTTCTAACAATAATGCAATTATGGACAAATCTTCAATAGAGAAGTGTTTGAACATTTTCAATAACATGCTTTTTCTTCTAAAGCTATGCAGTAACTGCCAGTGAGAGCGGACGCCGATGACGGTGTCTGTCGGTATCCGGGATGTCTGTCACGGCACGTTTCTATACGTTACATATAAATAAATGGTGTCTGTCGGTGTCTGTCACGGCACGTGTCTGCCACACTCAATGTCTGTAGATATAAATCGACCTTTATTCGTCGGAATTTAAAATGAACACGATGCTCGTAAAGTGTTTTACCGAATTTTGCAGTTTGATTACGGGTGGTAAGTTTTTGTATGATTTTATTCTTCGATACTTTTTAATCCTTGCTTTTGTAAAGAACTTTATCAAAACATAGAAGTTATAATCAAAACCTGTATAGTTGGTTTACAGCAGTGGTTCTTAACCGGTGGTCCGCGGACCACTAGTGGTCCCTGGAGGCATTCCAAGTGGTCCGCGAAGCCATCCTAATAATATGTGGCGTGACGTAATGAGTCGAGTCGAAACAACGCGAGCCGCGAGCGCAAAGCGCGCGCGGCAAGAGTCCGAAGCGACGCGACGTCGCGAAACGTGGTGCACGAGGGCAGGGGCGGGGGCGGGGGTTTCGTTCCTTGTTTTAGCGACGCGGCCGCGCAGATTGCCGATCATCACTTCACTTGCAACGTCGACGATGTAATGAGCGGTTGGGATTTATAACGTGGCCTTGAGAGAGTGACGAGTATTGTTTTTTAAAGTTCGACAGAAATAAGCAAATATCCTTGGTCTACGAAGGTAGTTATAGTAAAAAACTACACCAGATATAAATACTACCTAGGTAAGTAGGTAATTACTTTATTTTCGTCACATTGTAAATCTGCTAGGTTGCTTATTACTTATTAAGTACTGTGTAACCATCATTCCTATTCATTTGTTGGGTGACAGTTGTCTGAAACGACAGTTCGAAATTGTTGATATATAAAGAACTAGTGGCCCGCCCCGGCTTCGCACGGGTAGTGTTTTTTTCGTGAATTTTCCTATGTTTTTAATACTTATTATCCTATTCCCGACTAAAAGAAATCCGACAAATCAAAACCATGAAAATCTGTTCACCCGTTCTCGAGTTATAAATGGTGTAACTAACACGACTTTATTTTATATATATAGATTTGTAAAAATGAGTAGTGACAAGATCCGTTTGCCAGACTCTACAGGAGTACGTAACTACGGGAGTAAAACTTTTTTTTTTACAGTGTAGGTACACATACGTATATTTATGTAAAATTGCAACAATGTATGATTAAAAAAAATGATTCTTTAAAAAATAGGCTTTATTCCTGTGGTTACATGAAACATTAAATAAATTTTATTTTATAGCTTTGTCATTGTTATCAATTGAACTCATTTTCCTGTCACACCGTCATTGATCTGAACGTAAAACGCGAACCAATGACGTAGGTAGATCCACCCAGGTACTGTTTAACCGTCATTTCCACAGCTGGCCATAGACCTCACAAATAAAGGCTTGTCAAAACAACACATTTTTATTATCTTATACCTTTCCATATTATCACTAAATCTTCGTTTTCAGAAAAATGCCTCCAAAAAGAAAATATAACGACGACTATATTAAGCTGGGCTTTACTTCAATAGAAATTAATGGAGAAACTAGACCGCAATGCGTTTTATGTGCAACTGTTCTTGCTAACGACGCTTTAAAACCGGCAAAGTTGGAACGTCATTTGAAGACCGCGCATCCGAAGTTTTGTAACAGTCCGCGTGAATTTTTTGAAGGCAAACTAACTAATCTTAAAAAAATGAAACTTGGACCCAGTGGAACAAGTTATGCAACATCTGAAAAAACATTATCTGCATCATTTGAAGTTTCAAAATTGATTGCCAAATCGAAAAAAGCACACACAATCGGCGAATCTTTAATAAAGCCCTGTATGCTTAAAGTTGCAGAAGAGCTTTTAGGCGCGGAAGCTCAAAAGAAAATTCGTGAAATACCCCTTTCTAATGACACAGTTAAGTCGCGCATTCAAAAAATGTCAACTGATATTGAAGACCAAGTTATTGACAAGATTAAAAACAGCCCTTATTTTGCATTACAATGTGATGAGTTTACTGATGTTTCGCAATGCTGTCAATTACTAGTATTTGTTCGATTTTTGGATGACAATAAAATGTTTCAAGAAGAGTTATTATTTTCTCAAGAACTGAAAACGACGTCGCAAGGTGCAGATGTTATGAATGCAATAAGTCAATATATGGAGAAACATGGACTTATGTGGGAAAGGCTTGCCGGATTTTGTACTGACGGTGCTCCTGCTATGATTGGTTCTCGCTCTGGTCTTGCAGCATTGGTAAAAACCAAAAATCCATCCGCAATTACGACGCACTGCATTATTCACCGTCAAGCATTGGCTGCCAAAACACTCCCGGAATGCTTTACTATAGCTCTGAAAACAGCTATAAAAGTAGTTAACTTTATTAAAAAGAGCGCACTCAATACTCGTCTATTCAAACAGTTGTGTTCTGACATGAACTCTGAACACGAGACTCTGCTTTTCCACACGGAAGTTCTTTGGCTTTCAAAAGGAAACATGCTGTCGAGGTTGTACGAACTAAGAGAGGAAGTACAAATATTCTTAACTAACAAGGAAAACAAAGAGTTGCTAGATCAGTTCTGTGAGCCCGAATATAAAATACGTTTTGCTTATTTGGTTGACTTTTTTGCGCAAATAAATAAATTGAACCTTCAACTGCAAGGATCAGGAAATTTGAAGTTGCAAGGCATGAGCAACATATTTGCATATGAAGATAAAATCAGGGCGTTTATTGCTAAAATCGAGCTATGGATTAATAAGGTCGAAAGAAAAAACTTTTCTGCATTTGATACGCTCAACCAAATTATTGACGTACAAGGTGCAGATATTAAAGCAGAAATTCAGAAAAACATGATGCTCCATTTGACAAATTTAAAAAGTGAATTCAATATTTTCCTGACTGCGGGGACAAAAGTATTCAGAAACTGATCCGGAATCCTTTCATTCTCAATGTTTCCGAAGTTTCTGATGAAATTCAAGAAGAAGTGATTGAAATGCAACACGACACGAACTTAAAAGATACATTCGAATCAGGAATAAATCTTGAGGAATTTTGGAGCCAAAAAGCAATTTCTTTTCCAAAGCTTCGAGACATTGCTATGCGTTAGCTAACTATATTTTCATCGACGTATCTATGCGAGCAGGGGTTTTCGACGCTTCTGATGATTAAAAACAAGCATCGAAATCGGTTGGATGCCACTGCTGATATGCGTTTAGCTTTGAGTAGCACTGAGCCAAGAATTCAGAAGTTAGTAAAGAGTATGCAGTCACAAAAGTCACATTAAATTAAAATCTGTAACTTTTAAATTTTTGCTCAGTAATAAATAAATGAGTGCTGTGCTAATTATAAAAATTGTGCTTGTTTTCTTTATCAAACAATCCTTAATTCAGGAATACCAACTGGGTGGTCCCCGGCAAGACAAACATTTGGTAAAATGGTCCCTCATGACTAAAAGGTTAAGAACCACTGGTTTACAGTATAAGAGAGTTAAGTAAATTTTGGTAACAATTATTAGACGCATATTCGCGTATTTTCTTTCACTTGTAGACTAAGTAAAAGCATTTAAATGCTTTGCAGAAATATTATTTTCTCGTAAGTTATGGATACACAATAGATACTGTGCGCGGGAGGGGGTGCACTAAGCCATTGCATCACAAGGACAAGCTAGTCGAGTGAGCGGTGCGTGCCAGTGACGTCGTCGCACAAAAACCGTTACCTATCTATTTGTTTGTAAACAAGTTCCTATCAGTTACCTATTTTCCTATTGCATTGCATAACGTACCTACATGGTGCTTGAAAATGAATTCATCTCGCTGTAAAAGAATGTTAAAACTTCTACATGAACGCGATAAGGGTGAGTTGGTATCTACTATGATTGTTATTTTGCTCCTCTTTTCTAGGATAGGATTGGCTGATTTTTTCAAATAGGTAAGCACCACTATTTATTCTTTATGGCGACTATACTGAAGGTAAGTAGGTATATTTTTCCCCTCCTTCCACTTAGATCCACAGTCTTGATCCACATGTAGATCCGAGGATACTTTTTTTTCCTCTTTAATCCACTGGTGGATCATTAGATACTTTTGTTTCCCCTTAAATCCACTGGTGGATCATTGGATACTTTGGTTTCCTCTTAAATCTACTGGTGGATCATTGGATACTTTTGTTTCCTCTTAAATCCACTGGTGGATCATTGGATACTTTTCCCCCTAATTAAAATAATAAATAAATAATGCTGGACAATTCACACAGCATTATCTAGCCCCAAGCTAAGCAGAGCTTGTGTTATGGGTGCTAGATAACTGATATACATAATATAATACAATACATAGATAGATATTTTTTATTATACATATAAACGACCAGAACACCCTGAACAAATGTCTGCAGATCGTACACACATTTGTCCCGAGGCGGGAATCGAACCCGCAACCTCCTGCGACGCAGGCGGACCTTCGTCCACCGCGCCACGGAGGTCGTCTAATTCTTATTCCCAATAATAAAAACCTTCGAGCACTGGTTTAATGCTCGAAGATAAAAACGGTTGGAAGTAGGTATATTATATCTTTACATTTTTCTATTTTATCTAATGAGTTCTTATACTCATAATAATGATCAATCCTTCTTTCTACTCGACGACAATCTGTAGTGCTACTACTTGAAGTTGCTTGTCATATTGACACAGTCTTTGTCAATTTGGTCTTAAAATTGATTTATTTTAATAAAAATATTAAAATATACATATATATTAACTTAAAAATGAATGAAATTAAATATATTAATAACAGAGGAGTGGTTATGCTGCATTCTGGATATCAGTACCATAAAAAAAGGAGTTTTAAAAATGGTTCAGTAATATGGCGATGTTCAAAATGGAGAAAATTTAAATGCAATGGAACATTGAATCTCAAAGTAAGTCATATCACTCATTGATACTTATCTCGTACCTACTCGTTTTGAGAAATAAATAGTTTATTATTATTAATTACATTTACAGGATGGCGCCATTATTAAACAAACAAAACACGTATCACACTGCACTGAAAACCAGAATGAGATCGAGAAAAAAATTATATTACACGAGCTAAGAGAAAAAGTTATAAATGAAGAATGTCGTCCTATACCCAGCATTTATCAAGAATGTCTAACAAACGCCGAAGACAAAGGGATAAATTTAGTTTGCACTTTACCAAAACTTGATTCTATTAAATCAGGGTTATATAAATTACGAAACAAAAAATGGAATGTTAATAAGACATGTTTTACGAACATTTCAGAAGTTGAAATACTACCATCTTTGTCGGATTTTGTTCTTGCAGATTATTTCTGCAACGATAATCGTATAATAATCTTTTGTTTGCCAGAAACTTTAACTATCCTACCTAAAATGAAACACATTTTCTGTGACGGAACATTTATGAGTTGCCCTCCGCCCTTCGGACAATTGTATGTATTATGTTCTGATATAGATAGCACTACAGATACAAATAATGTCGTTCCGCTATTATTTGCGTTAATGACGAACAAAAAAAAGGATTCATATTTCACTTTATTTGAAATGATTAAAAGCCAAGTACCTCTATTTAAACCAAATAAATTCACTTTAGATTTTGAACAAGCAACTATCACAGCAATAAGTGAAGTCTTTCCTTGTGCCGAAATAAAAGGTTGCTATTACCATTTTGTTAAAAATATATGGAAACATGGAAAAGAGATGAAACTTTTGAAAACAAAACGTGGAAAACGAATAGTTGCACTCTGTGCCTCCTTACCACTAACACCAGAATCTTATTTAGCTGACGGATGGATATATATATGTACAGAAATCGCAAGAAATGATTGCCCAAAACTCATACAATTTCAAAAGTATATGAAAAGGTTTTGGTTCAAAAGCAAATTTTTCACACAGATGTGGGCAATCGCAAAAGAACGGCATCGTACCAATAACTGTATCGAAGGTTTTAATAGAAAACTAAACAAGAAATTGGGAAAAAAATATTGTAACTTAGTAAATTTTTTATGCATATTAAAACAGGAGGCAAAATATAACTTTTTGCGCATAAAAGAAAATATTGTAAATAAGAGAAAAAAATCAAACATTGATAATGATAATTTTATTTTAGAATGTCAAAACCAGTTAATATCAGGAGAAATCACAGTTGCACACTTCTTAGAACAAGTGAAGTAAAAATATTTTTTTTTGTTTATTTTTGTTGATTAATGATTTTTTTTCATTTTTATTTAACAGAAGAATTATTATTTATTTTAAAATTTTAATACAAAATTACACTTCTGTTTATCAAGTACGGAATTAAAAGTTGTGTATTTTGGTCTATTCATATATCTAAGATTTGTCAGGATAAACTTAACAGTGAAAATTTCGTTTATCTATTTTTATTTTTATTTAACAATTAAGTTGTTTACATTTAAGTGAAGAGAAGAGAACTTTACGTTTATTTTTGTAATTTATAATTTTAATAATTAAATTTTTTTGTTTGATTTATGTTTAATTTTTTCGCTCCTTGCCCGTGGTCCAGTTGAGCTGGTCCCGTTGACTGGACCACGGAAAAATATTTTTTCGGTGGTCCAGTCAACTGTACCACGGAAGAATTATTTTTTCGGTGGTCCCGTTGACTGGACCACGGAATGAAATAATAAAATTTTAAGTGGTACAGTTAACTGGACTACGGAAAAAAAGTTTTTCCGTGGTCCAGTCAACGGGACCACGGGCAAGGAGCGAATTTTTTAATGAACAATATATATTTTTTTTATTCTTTTTTAGCCCTCCTTCCACCTAGATCCCACTGTGGATCGAAGTGGCATAGAAATATATTAAATATTTTTAGATCCCCTTCATTGTGGATTCAAGTGGAACAGAAAAAAAATTGTAATTTTAGATCCTCTTGATTGTGGATTCAAGTGGAATAGAAAAGAAATAGTAATTTTAGATCTCCTCATAGGTGGATTGAAGAGGAAAAAAAAGTATCCTCGGATCTACATGTGGATCAAGACTGTGGATCTAAGTGGAAGGAGGGTATTTTTCTGTGAGAAATGTAAGTAAGTAGGGACACTTTATGCCTGCTCATCAGAGAACTCTTAGTGCACATTAACTAGGTACTTTCGTAGACTAACTGAGTACCTACCTATGACGTTCTACTAGTACTTGCAGGTACCTACTAATTTCTTAGACAGGATCAACAGTCATTAAGTAGGTAAGTACAGTCAGCTGCACTGGAATGTATACAACTCGTAACTTTCATTTACCAAAGACAAAAATTCAAAGATCATAAAATCAGTTCATACTTGTTTTTCAAATAGGTACCTATTTGCCCTGTAAGCGTACATACTTACGTTGCAACTACTTGCAACGCTGCACGACACTAACATGCAATTTACGAGTTGTACCTATACATTCCAGTGCAACTGACTGTAGGTACCTACTTACCGTCTCTATGGCTAATAGCTATTAGGTAATATCTAGGTACCTACTTTGTTAATGAGCTCAAATTCTTCCTGGAATGAAAGGGGGAGACCTATGTCCAGCAGTTGAATTCTTCATCATCATCATCATCAGCCTGAAGAAGTCCACTGCTGGACATAGGCCTAGTTGAATTCTTAAAGCTGATTAATGATGACGAGCTTTTTTACTATAGAACATTACTGTAATACGTATCGCCTTTCTCCCAGAAAATAAAACGCCTGAAAATCAAAATAATTTTTCAAGCTCTGCGACTAGCATCGAGGGAAGGGCTTCCTCAAGTTCAACATGTTTCAGCCAACTCATGCGCAGTTCTATCTGTATTGAAGGGGTGCATGCGCTTGAAGAAGACGGTCTTGATGAGGTTGGTTTTGAGCCCGTTTTGCAAGACATACCTTCTGAATCAGTACAAGAAATATCAGAATTCATTCCGGGTGATCCTAATGCGAGTCTTCGCGAAGAACCGACCTTGTTCCCAGAAGATGAAAGTACCAGGTCACTTCTTGAGGTATCCACAACATCGCAACATGCCACATCGCCTGTACCTAATAATCTTCTTTCAGATATTACTAATTTTCCGACTTCTCGTGATGAACCTGGACCTTCGAGACAATATATGAATGAACAGGAAGTAATAGATACACCTTCACCAACCAATCAGAACAGCTTAGCTTTCATTGCTTCGCCTACTATTTTTATCAACAGAGATTACGATTTACAAAGCATTTCGGATATAGAGGGAGTTTTGTGTAATATTGAAAACTATTCGGATGCCGTCACCACTGAGCAAGCAAATAGAACCCCCCTTTCAACCCCCACTTCAACTCTATCAAGAAAAAGACGATGATGTCAAGAACAAGGCTATGAAAAATTCAGGCCAAGAATATGTTAGTAAGCAAAGTAAAAAACAAAACATTGAAAAAACTATGAGATCGGCATGTGCCTGCAGGTTGAAATGCTATGAAAAGTTTGATGAAAATCTGAGAAAAAATATTTTTACAAAGTTTTGGGCTATCGGAGATCATGAAAGGCAGTGGGAGTTCATAATACGATATGTGAAATATGTTGATATAAAGAAAATGACACTACAGAGAGCGGCCAATCGCACCCAGACGCTGATTTATTCTCTTCCGTCCACCACTGAAATGAACGACTTAAAGTATGCAAAAATATGTTTATAAATACACTGAGTATAACACAACAAGTTGTTTATAGGGTAGACTGGGTACGATTGTGCCAGGGTACGGTCGTGACAGTCGTCTTATTGGTGAAACTATAAGGGATACGGGGGGGGAGGCGAGGGAAGAGAGGAGCGGCGTGCCTGTCCGCACGTGTTTCACAGTATTGCGTCAGCCGGCGCGCGACATAGCGGCTTGCAGAGTACTACATTACCATTTTTCGATGAAAAGTAAGTTTTTTGTTCAATTTCTTTGTGTGATTGTTGTTTTATGTATACAGATAGAGTGTTATGTGTTATTTCTCGTAAAAACTTAAATATTAGTGGTTAAATATCAGTGATTACTTTGAACGTAGGTTATCCGGTAAAGTCATGGCAATTGTTTTTTTGCGAATGAATGCAATGGGTACGGTTGTGCCATATTTTCTGGGTACAGTTGTGACATAAGTAAATAACTTTTTTTTGCTTTTAGATGCCCCGACAACGTGTAAGGAAGACGGAAAGAGGTCAGTGTCACCTGCAACAATATCAAGACGCTTATCAAGCTGTGAAAAGCGGGACGTCTATACGGTCAGCTGCGGAAATACACAAAGTTAATCGGATGTCTTTGTTTCGATACATTCATAAACGTGATGCAGCCGACGACGGCGAAAGCCAGAATGAAGTCAGCGTCAGAATGGGGTATGTCAGCCATAATAGAGTATTTAACGAGGAGCAAGAACAGCAGTTATCAAAGTATATCCAACGTTGCGCGGAAATATATTTTGGTCTTTCTCCAAAAGAGATACGAAAGTTAGCTTTTGAGCTTACGACTAAATACGACCTAAAGCGACCTGCTACCTGGATTGAAAATGAGATGGCTGGCGAGGAATGGTTTCGATCATTTATGACTAGAAATCCCGCACTGTCTGTTCGTGTAGCTCAGGCTACTAGCCTTTCAAGAGCAACAAGTTTTAATCAGACCAACGTAGAAGCATTTTATGACAACTTGCAAAAAGTTATGGACAGACACGCCTATGAGCCACAAGATGTGTATAATGTTGATGAAACAGGGGTGACTACAGTCCAAAAGCCCGATAAAGTTGTAGCAAGACGTGGCATACGGCAAGTGGGAGCTCTTACTTCTGCAGAACGTGGCACTCTAGTCACGGTCGCGTTTGCAGTTAATGCCTTGGGAAATACTATTCCTCCCTTGTTTATATTTCCACGGGTTCGATATCACGAGCATTTTGTGAGGGACGGGCCAGTAGGATCGGTTGGGACTGCAAATCCATCAGGTTGGATGCAAGATGCGTCATTTCTAACATTTCTCGAACATTTCAAGAAATTCTCTAACGCTTCACAAACGCACAAAGTTTTGCTTGTTATGGATAACCATTCATCTCATATCCATATTAATGCATTGGATTATTGTAAAGAAAATGGAATCACTTTGCTGTCATTTCCCCCACACTGTTCGCACAAACTTCAGCCCTTGGATCGATCTGTCTTCGGGCCCTTCAAAAAAGCTGTAAACACTGCTTGTGATGGATGGATGCGGAATCACCCTGGAAAAACTATGTCAATCTACGATATACCAGGGATCGTCAAAACTGCTATGCCTCTGGCTTTCACACAATCGAACATTTTGGCTGGTTTTTCCAAAACAGGTGTTTATCCGTTTAATCGTAATCTGTTCCAAGAAATTGACTTTGCCCCGTCTTTTGTAACGGACAGACCAAATCCTGAAACTGAAAAGGAGAATCCTGCAGCATCGTCATTTGTAATGGATAGATCAAACCCTGACACTAGAGAGAATAATCCTGCAGAACAATCTGAAAGAATAACTGTTGACACTGGAATGACTTATCCAGCAGGACCATCTGACAAAACTTCCCAAGAAGTGACTAATCCTGCTAAAACATTGGACAGAACTACCCGCGGAGAGATCAATCCTGTCCAAATATTGGACAGAACCACCCTTGGAGTGACTGATCCTGAAGAATTATGTGTTCTTACAGACGGACTAAACTTTGACACTGGAAAAAACTATCTTGGACCTAATGATGAAACACCGCCACTTTCACCTTCCTTATTGGGCGAATCTGCAATCACAAATTCAAGCAATTTTCAATCAACTGCGTCAACTTCAGCAATGCCATCTGTTTTTTCGCCAGAAATTGTTCGGCCTTTTCCAAAGGCTGGACAAAGAAAAAAAAGATGTTCCAGAACTAAAAAGTCGGCCATTTATACAGACACGCCTGAAAAAGAGGGAATAAGGCAAGAATATGAAGACAAAATAAAACTATTGAAGGCTAAGCAGGTAAAGAAAAATCTTACTGAAATGTAAGGAAAAGACAAAGATAAAGGAAAAGGGAAAGGAAAGAACAAAACGAAACAAAGGAAGACATCGCCACCGACATCCGATGAAGAAGAGTATTTTTGTCTGGTATGTGTAGGGGCTTATTCTGAAAGTAGAGCTGGCGAAAAATGGATTAAATGCCAAGGAAAATGTAAGCTTTGGTCCCACTTTGAGTGCACAGATGGTAGTCGCCATTACATTTGTCATAACTGTGAAGAGTCTGACTAGATCTCAGTAAGTTACTTTTTTAGAAGTAAGAACTTTCTTAGATTTTATTGATTTTGTTTTTGTTGTAGCATGTTCACTCACACAATTTTTTATTTAAGCTGTTATACAGCTGATTAGAATTTTTGTTTACTATTGGTTGATTAATATGAAGACTGTTAATAATTAAAGGTGCTATAGAGTCTTATTAGTTATAAGTGATACAAATGTTACTTTGTTTCCTATGTTTTACCACAAAACATTTATTACGTGTCTTGTAAGTGATTTTAGACCTTTTATGTGTATTTTAATCTTAAGATGTCATTAAGTTTAGTAACCTAAAGGCTGATTAATATGAAGACTGTTAAAGATAATAATTAAAGATGCTATAAAGCCTTAGTAGTTATAAGTGATCCAAATGTTCTTTTGTTACCGACGTATTTCCATGATCACCACCACAAAATGACTGTATGACATTTATTACGCGCATTAAAGTTGATTAAAAACCATTTATGTGTATTTATGTACCTGTCACTTTCGACCCCAGGCACTGTCACAACTGTCCTTGGGGTGGGGATGATTGTGACATTTTTTCTTTTTTTTTCAAATTGCTCCTATAACTTAACCTTCGTACTTATAGACAAAATTTAAGTATTTATTCGTAGACAAATGTTCATTTCACTATAAAACACACCTTGCTTCCAGCTAACTAGAATACTTACGAAATTATGGGCGATCAATTGAAAATTGGCACAACCGTACCCAGTCTACCCTACTGCAATTGAAAAATTATCGAAAGATTTAAAAGACTTGAGAGGAAAACATTCTACCAGACCAAAAAAGATGCTAGTTGAGACCGAAAGAAGCATAATTGAACACATTAACGATTTTAACAGAGTTGAATCTCACTATGTAAGAAAAGACACCCAAAAAGAATATCTTGAAGAAACATTGAATGTGCAAAAAATGCATCGGCTGTACTTGGAATGGTTGGGTACGAAGCCTGAGTATATTCAAGTCATACCAGCAACTAAACGGCAATATGAATTTATATTTAATTCGAAATTCAACCTTTCGTTTCACAAACCTAAAAAAGACCAATGTGAAATATGTATGACTTATAAAAATGCCGATGGCACACGAAAACTGCAATTAAAAGATGAATACGAAAAACATATTTCCGCCAAAAACTTAGTGCGACAAATTAAAGACGAAGAGAAACAAGGATTTGACAAGAATGATAGCGTTGTAGCTTGCTTTGACTTGGAAAAAGTCTTGAGTATTCCGCAAAGTGAAGTTGGGATATTCCATTACAAACGTAAATACCCAATTTACAACTTTACTGTTTTCGACATCACACGAAAAAAAGGCTGTTGCTTTGTATGGCATTTGCAAATTGCAAAGAGAGGAGCAATTGAGATATCGAGTTGCTTATGGTCCTATATCCAAACCCAAGTTGGCTTAGGAATAAAAAGAATATCTTTTTATTCAGACTCATGCACGGGGCAGAATAGAAATTGCTATGTCTTCGCGATGATGGCATTAGCATCCAGGAAATATAACTTACAAATAACTCACAGATTTTTTTGGAAAAGGACATAGCCAATCAGAAGGAGATTCAATGCATTCAGTTATTGAGCGAGCAAAAAAGAATCACACCATATATACTCCTGATCAAATGTATGGTATAATCGAGAACGCCAAAGTATCTGGAAGCAGGTATGTCGTAAAGCAAATGACGCAAGCCGAAATATTTGATTTCAAAGATTTAATCAAAGGCAAGAACTGGTTCTCAGATGTAAAAAGCGCTAAAATCTATTGGAGTAAAGTTAAAGAAGTTTGTGTCTCACCTGATAGGCCAGACCAAATAAAATTTAGGTACTTCTTGGATCAACCGTATCAGGAAATGCAGATGGCCAGAACCAACTCAAGGAGACGAAGAGGAGAAGCAGTGGCATCAGTGCACGATGAAAGATTGAAACCTGCATATAGTGGAATGCTGCCTGTGCCTGGGCCTTTACATAAAGACCTAATTAGTCTCTGTGACTCGGGTGCGATTCCAGAGTACTACCAGGCATTTTATAGGAACCTCGTCTCAACAGACAATCCTGTAACTGGCGAAATTGATGAAGATGAAGATCTCTAGAGTACCGTCCAAAAACATTGGATTCAATTATAATCATGTGCAATGTTAATGTTAATTAGAAGAACGAAATCAAAGTGAACAGTTGTTGATTTAATATTAAGTATAATAATATAATCCAGAGTTTTTGTTTTGGTTTTAAAAACATTATTGTTTTGCATTTTTGTGCAGCATGCTGAACTCGGTAGGTGTAGACTATGCGGGGGTCTATATGAGACATTGGGTTCAGGCGCATAAACCAGTCGCTCAACTCGTGTCTCAGTAATCAATGTCCATTCGTTAGGTTAAGTTCTTTTGTATTGTGTCATACCTACTAATATAGTGTTTTTTTAAGTTTTGTTTGCTAATACTATGGGTATCATGCCTGAAATAAAAAGTTTTTATTTTATTTATTTATTTTATATTTATCTTGTTTTTAGTAAGTATTTAAGTAGTTATTAATGATTATAATTGATTTGATAGTAAATGCCACAACATTATTCTTTGTTTTATTCATTCCAACTCGAGTAGGTAGGATTGGTTGGTATCGGTACCGTTATGGCGAAGGAAGCTGACCGACGATGATGGACCGATGACATTGCAAGCTCGCGGTAGGTAAGTTGATGGTTGGAAAAGGCTAGAAATCGTCTAATTCTCCAGGAATCATAGGTTCAAGGAAAAACCTCTCTATAGAAGAAGTGCACTACTGAAAATAGCTCCAGAAGTGGGTTTCTGGTAGTGCACTGATGATGTGATGATAATGGTTGATATCTCGTAATTTTTAAGCCTAATTCTTAGGGTTCCGTACCTCAAAAGAAAAAACGGAACCTTTATAGGATCACTTTGTTGTCGGTCCATCTGTCTATCTGACTGTCAATAGTAGGGGAGCCCACGAGGCTAAATGGGGATTTACTCGAGCGTCCTAGAGACCTATTGGGATGCAAAGCTTAGATGATATGAAGAAAAAAATGTTATATGATATATACCTTTACATCGGTGGGGGAAGCGGCTATAGATTTTTAAATATGTAAAAAAAACTGTTGCATGGACATCCTCGAGCGCGTCAGATATTGATAGCATCAATGCCCTACGTATTTTTAATAATGTACGCATGTTAATCTGATCGTTTGCATGATGCGGGCGGTTGTATTTAAGGGTTGAAAATGAAAAAAAAAAATTTAATCGAGCGCGTCAGATTTTCTAAGGGAGTGTTAAGTGCACCAAAAAAAAGCTCTCATTCACTAATCTGATGATTTCGATGGGACGCAAACTCGCGGCCATTTTCATAATGTGCAAAAAAAACTCGCCATTTTGAAATACTCAAGCGCGTCAGATTAAGATATATATGGTTCATCTTTATGTTCTAAACGTACTGTCTCATAATCTGACGATTATCAAGAGGGATTGGCCTGATCTGACAAAAAAAAATTAGAACAATGTTGTGCACAGGGTGGGCATTGAATTCCAGGGCTGTACATTCCTTGGTTGTGTTTTCCATGGCCGTGAAAGCTCAGCACGTGTCGGGAATGCCCATCCACGGAATGTACAACCTGGGAATTGGATGCCAAAATACGTCATCACCTATGCTTTGTTTACACTTACTTGCCTGACTATGTGAACGATTGAACGATTAAAAGGGAACGTAAACAGAACAAAATATTTCATTTTTACTTAGGTAGGTACCTATATTTTTTATTAGTGTGTATATATAGTCAACTTCGCAATCGGTAGGTAGGTTAGGTTAGGTTTGTTTACAAAAAAATGCGAGCGAAGCGAGCCCATCCATAAAATCTGCTAAAAAATAAACTTTGTTGTTTTTCTCTATGCTTTTCAATCGTTACATTTCTAATCTGTTTAATAACTTTGATAGCCTGTGCTTTACTAATCACTAAATTCACACTAGTACCTACCATTTTTACTCTGTAGTTACATCTGAACGAAGCATGGAATAAATCGACCAATCAGGAGCAAGTACATCAATTCCATGGTTGTGCTTTCCACGGGCGTGAATTCCCTACACGTGTCGGGAATGCACGACCATGGAATTGATGTATTTTTTTATTTATTTTTTTATACCTGAATTCCATGGTTGTGTTTTACCGGGCTGTGCAAAATCGGGCTGTACAAACTCAGCACGCGTCAGGAAAGCACGACCGTGGAATTCATGTATTTTATACATGAATTCCACGGTCGTGCATTCCTGACTGCGCTTTCCACGGCTGTGTTTTCACAGGCTGTACATTCCATGGTTGTACAATAACCGGACCCTAAACCGTATGCCACGAGTCTTTATGATCAGCTGTGATGGCGTCATGGCAACAGAAACCAGAGTGGGGACGGAGTGAGAGAGTAATAGATAGAGAAAGAGTGAGAGAGGAATAGAAACGCGGAGAAGGAAATGTAGGCATCACGCAACTGCACGCATTTAACTTTATCGACGAATTTTTGTTATTTCGGCTTGCGGAAATCGTCAGATTATATATTTTTCATTATTCTTGAATTATTTCCTTCAAAATAAAAAAAAATTTAGCTACGCTCGAGATTGTCGAGATGACGTTTTTTTTTTACAACTTTGTTGCCCTCCCCTTTTTTTACGTCACTCTCAAATTGTCAGATTAGTGGAATATACACTTTTTAGAAAGTAATTAACTCACCCTACCTTAATCTGACGCGCTCGAGAATTTCTGATGGTCAATTTTTTTTTACTAATCTGATCCTGTATCCTTCACGGGCGGCCTTATATATGGGCCTCATGTTTTGTGGAGGTACTTAACCGGGTACAAGGTATCCCCCTGTATATTAATCTGTCGCGCTTTGGTAAATCCCGAAATCCCCGCTTGGGCTCCCCTACTACAAGACCCATTATCTCGGGAACGCGTGGAGGTATCAAGTTGAAATTAAAACCATATACTCAAGTCTACAGTCCCTTGAAGTTGTGAAAAAAAAAACTCCTAAGTTAACATTAAAAAAAGATACAGCTGTTTATACCGAAAATAAAGTATATTTCGAGTCTCTCAAGGGAATCAAAATTTATAGGGTATTATCCGTTGACCTAGAACTATAAAATTTGGCAAGTAATACCGTTTTACACTACAAATATAGGGAAAAATCTGAAAACTATACATTAGTAATTCAATCATAAAAAAACAAGGGCTAAGCAAGGAACGGCGGTCCAAATTTTTAATAGAGTTAACCGTGTCATGTGGGTATCGTACGAAAGGGCTAACAAATTTTTTATAATAACTATGTACCTACAAATTGGTACGGATCTCTCCGTTGGCGAGTACGACTCGCACTTGTCCGGTTTTTCATATTTTCAGTAGTTTCAGTACAAGAAAGCATGCTTTACAAAACATTATTAATTAGAAAGTTACTTGAATAAAGTTGTAATACATTTTTACACATTTAAAATGTTAAAACAATTACTAGAATAACTATGCAACTAACTAATACCTGCAGTGATAAAATCTTAATATCTATAGAAAAACAGGGCACTAGCATGTTACACTTCAAAGGAACTCTAACATTTCCCACGAATAACCGTGCATGTGTTGCATACGCAAACGTACCTAAGTTTTTATCGCCAGAATAAAAATTTAAAAGGGTTTTTTATCAATATCTTAAAAACTAATTACATTTTAATAAAAAATAAAATACCAAAAGATAGAGTATTTTTTTCTTGTTAATTTTGTTGTACATTATGGTAACGTATATTTAATGAGCAAGGAGTAATATTTTTTTTTGCGTATTTTAATTCTCCTGAATAGTTGACGATTTGAAGATGCACGTTTCTTCTAGGGGACCATCGAAATACATAAGCGTTGTAATAAACGCATCCATGGTTCCAGACAGAATGTTACCATGATGAAATATATAAGCGTAGTAATAAACGCATCCATGGTTCCAGGCAGAATGTTACCATGATCAAATATATAAGCGTAGTAATAAACGCATCCATGGTTCCAGACAGAATGTTACCATTATCAAATATAAAAGCGTAGTAATAAACGCATCCATATCCATGATTCCAGACAAAATGTTACCATGATCAAATATAAAAGCGCAGTAATAAACGCATCCATGGTTCCAGACAGAATGTTACCATGATGAAATATATAAGCGTAGTAATAAACGCATCCATGGTTCCAGACAAAATGGTACCATGATCAAATATATAAGCGTTGTAATAAACGCAACCATGGTTCCAGGCCGAATGTTACCATGATCAAATATATAAGCGTAGTAATAAACGCATCCATGGTTCCAGACAGAATGTTACCATTATCAAATATAAAAGCGTAGTAATAAACGCATCCATGGTTCCAGACAGAATGTTACCATGATCAAATATATAAGCGTAGTAATAAACGCATCAATGGTTCCAGACATAATGTTACCATGATCAAATATAAAAGCGCAGTAATAAACGCATCCATGGTTCCAGACAAAATGTTACCATGATCAAATATAAAAGCGTAGTAATAAACGCATCCATATCCATGATTCCAGACAGAATGTTACCATGATCAAATATATAAGCGTAGTAATAAACGCATCCATGGTTCCAGACAAAATGTTACCATGATCAAATATAAAAGTGCAGTAATAAACACATCCATGGTTCCAGACAAAATGTTACCATGATCAAATATAAAAGCGTAGTAGGGGACGAAACCTGGGGACGAGCGGGAATAACCCGTAATAAACGCATCCATGGTTCCAGACAAAATGTTACCATGATAAAATATAAAAGCGTAGCAATAAACGCATCAATGGTTCCAGACAGAATGTTACCATGACTGATCAAATATATATCATAAATAACCAACGCATCCATGGTTCCATTACCATGACCGAGCATAAAATCGAAGTAATATATATAGGTATCCATCGTTCCAGATGGAATGTAACTGTTTATCCATGCCCGGATAAACGGGACTCTGCTGTGTAGGACAATAGTAATTTTGAAATAACTCTGGAGATATTTATTTATCTATTTTTGTTTTGATTCTTTCCCTACCCTACATAAGCTGCCTATTATTTCTGTATATGTATACACCTATATATGTACTGCTAGTAAGGTTTTACTGGTTATTGTAAATCACTATGACGTATATCTTTGAACCCAATTCTTTAATGCATTAGTTGTTTAATATTATAAGCTGTTTAATATTATATGTTGTTTAATATATTATAAGTACCTAATATAATTAGTATTAAATCAGAGCAGCTGTAGCTGTGATGTCATCCACTCTCAGGTTCTGATTGAAAACCAGCGCCGCTTTGCTTCTGCAGAGCTGCATTAAGCTAAGGCAGGACCTTTTTGGCTCATATCAGCGCTGGTCAGCACCCGCAACCATATAACCAGTTAATATTTCGTATTCTGTTCTATTTTTATTTTTTATTTCCTAATTAATTATGTATTGTTTTCTTACTGTGTGATTATTTTACTGTGTTGTACCTGTGTTGTGTTGTGTGGTAAATAAATATTTCTCTTTCTCTACATTTTAGGTCACAAATAAAACACATACAATGTCAAAATTGTTTTATATAAAACATAATAAATACAGGCTCTATAATAACGAATAACAAATAAGGTGGGTACGAGGTGAAATCGAATATAGGACGGTTAGTGTCTTTGGATAGGTAACAATAAAGTTAACAATTTTGTAACTTCTTTACAGGTACACCGGTGTCGATTTTGTTGCATTTTTCGAAACTAATCTTGTTTGACAGCACTAATTATAGCTGTCGTTTCTCTTTATAATAACATATAAACTTGGAACATATAGGTACGGTAATAATAGTGCTGTCAAATTTGTATTTTAGGAAATGAAACAACAGATTCGACACCACTGTCTGTGGGTAACAATTTTAAAGTGAGTGATGCCAAATTTGTGACGTACTTACAGTCAAAGTCCTATATGTTTGCAAAAAATTAGTTAAAGTTAAACCTGTCATTTTTAATATGAAATACAACGTATAATAATACTTCAAAGCCGTAAAGAGACTACAAATTAAATATAAATTTCAGGCAAGATGCTACCTTTTACTAGACTTAAGACTCGTATGCTGAAACAATTCTGAGGTCTAAATTGTTGTAGAACTCCTTTGATCTTGGCTAATAAAAAAATAGTTGTATATAAAAAAAGAATAACGTTATATCAAGTCAAAATGCAAGAAATAAAATTTTCCTTAAATTTTCTTTCAAAATTATGTTTCTTACTCTAACATAAAAAGACTCGCATTGAAAATGAGATTCTATTTAGTCTTCACAGACTTGGACAGCGCAAGAAAAATCTATGCGGTCTTAAGATTTTATCCGACTACACAGAGCAAGAGGAAGATGGTGAGTTTAATAGTGTATGAATACGAGGCATCTGATGCATGTACACCTTAGTTCGTATGTCACAAAAAACTTATAATATTACGGCAAATTAAGTCTGAAATGACGCGTCTTGATAACTCGGGTGATATAGGGCGTGACGTCAGTGCTTTGACGTAGAATAAAAGCATATTATCATATTGATTTTTTTTATGTTACGTGGTCAGTTTGAATGAATTATTGAGCATACGAGCCTAAAACAGTAAGCAAATCCTATATGAAAACGCATGGCCATTCAAAAATAAATATATTTTCTTTTTCAATATTTCCGTATCGAATTACAAGTAGGTACCTAAGTATTCGAATGTTATGAGATGATATAGTTACACTATCGAAAATTAAATACTAAGTGACAGTGCGTTGTAAAAAATGACTAGTATTAGCATTTGTTTAGGAAATCTTTGGATCGTTTGATTTTACTTTGATAACTTTAAAACGTGACGTTGGTGAAATTGCGGGCAACACTGCAAAGGCAATTCAAACAAGAATTGAATTAATCTTTTTTTAACTAAAGCACCCGGTAAATCTCGTTAAAATATTGTCATACGTACTTGTCAAATTATTTGGCAGTGTGCCACTGCGTTTGCGGCGTTCGTCAAGGAAATTATGTTTTGAATGTTTGTCAAAGTTTGGATGTGTCCAATCGTGTTAGTCAAAAAAACACGCCCTCATCAAGAACTTGTTTGACAAACTTGAGTTGCAAGACTTGCAAGTCTACGGTCACGTTTGATGAAAACGTACCAACAAAACGTAAGACTTTGTTTGACCGTTTATCGGCGGCTTATCTTTTACTAATATTTTAGACAGCTGTCAAAATAAATTCATACGTCCAAAGATGTAACACGTTGAAAATTAAAACAATACAATATATTAAAGCGTAAGAGATTCCATACAAAGCTAAAATAATACAAAATGTGGAAACTTAAACTAACAAACTTCAGTCGTAAAACATCTTACGACTAATGTCATGATCACGCCATCTGTAAAGATCGCTACTTTATGCTGATTTGTATAATCTACGAGCATCCGTTGGTATAATTGTCGATAATCATTTTTAACAGCTAGCCTTTTGTCATGTCGTTCTGTCAAAATGTAAACATTTTGCACCAGTTTTTGAACTTTTGCATTATCTGTGGTAATGTTGTCGACAAAACGCGCCTTCTTATTGTACATTTTTGACACTTGTTAGTCGTCGCACCTCTCTGAGGACGGGATAATAGTCATGTAGAAATGTCAAAGTTGAAGATTTAAAGGCGCGGTTTCTCGATAACATCACCACAGATAATGCAGTTCATAAACTGGTGCAAAATGCTTACATTTTGACAGAACGACATGACACATATCTCGCGTGCGCATCCTAGGCCCGCAGCTTGGGTAACTCCCATTTGTTCTACAGGACTGTTTTTAAAACTTTTTTATCTCTGTAGTTCCATGGTAGGACTATTGAAACTAGCCCATTAGAGCTAGTTTTCGTTTCAATAGTCCTACCCAAATGGAAGTTACCAGATATTAGGGATAAAAAAGTTAACAGTTCTAGACGTAACAGTTCTATAGAACCAATGGGAGTTACCCGTTTGGACTCTGAACGTAGAAGTCCCTATGGAGATAGTTACCAACAGATGCTAGTAGACTATAACTAGGCAATGGTCAGAATATCGAGCCGGCCGACCTACAAAAGTGGACGACAAGATTAATTATTATTATATGCCGAAAAAGGTAATCTTGAACACAAGTAAGGCAAGTGAATTGTACAATCGGTATAATTACAATATATAGCTGCCGTGTAATAATCTATAGTGACTATTCGACTGTACCATTTTCTTATACTATATTCCAGAAACTATATTCTAACTTCTAATTAGATTCAAAGTGTGACAGTTCGCTAAAGTCAAAACACGCAATAATGTTCAGTCTGCTAGTAATGTTTGACCGATTTGATTTAGTTTTTTTGAAAAGTTTACTTTCTGATTAGATGCCACTTTAGTAATATTCACTTCTCATATAATTCACTTCACTATTACATTTTCAATACGGCTACGCTATCTGTCATAGTTTGAATATGATTATCTGTTAGAGTATAATTCGATTCAAGGATTGACAGTTAGATAATGTTACCACCTTTATAATATAGGTACGTCTATTAATATAGTTTTAGTAGGTATATCCTTTAGTTTTTTGTCTTGGCTTTTAACTTATCTGTCTACCACTCTTTTTCGAAAATAACATATTTTTTTATTTTCTCGGCTGACTTCGACTTTTTCATAATTTAGATTAGGATAACTCATTTGGCATTTTGTGTTATATCATTTTAGCACATAAATGTACTAAATGTATATTAACAATAGCACATTATGTTTTTTACATGTGCTTTAATAATATGCCTTATAAGATAAAAATAGTTGTGTACTTACTAAAAACATTGTTAAAATATCAACAACCATACTTTGTGAACTTAAAACTAATCCTGTTTTAAATCTTTTAATTAAAATTGTGACTCATTTTTAGAGATTTTGTTAAACTATTTCACTAAAAGCTTTTACTTATAGTTATCAATGTCATTTGTGTCACCATTTCCGGTTTAAAACAGGAAATAATTACTTACATTCTAGTGTCATTGCAACTTATATACTAGCTTACATGTGCATTATAATAACTTAAGGCGTATATAAAAGGCAGACAACTCTCTCGCTCGCACATTTCAACATTTTTGAAGATATAATATAACTAAATGTAATTATGTGAAATTGCAGAGCGTCAGAGTCGAGAGAATAACAATGCAAAGGTTCAGTAAAAATATCACGTTGATCCAAACAAGTTTTCTAACCAAAAAATTTTCACTTTAATTTATCGCATTGGTATACATTTTAAGGTTAGAAAACTTGTTTGGATCAATGTGATATTTTACTGTACCTTTGCATTGTTATTCTCTCGCCCCTGAAGCTCTGCAATTTCACATAATTACATTTAGTTATATTACATCTTCAAAAATTTTGAAATGTGCGAGCGAGAGGGTTGTCTGCCTTTTACATACGCCTTAAACTTGAGAAGCAAAGAAAACCACCACCAAAATAGCATAACTTTACAGTACAGTCAGCAACACAAATTGGTTAACAAATGAAGTTTTTTAAAAGTCCAAGTAAAGCTGTCTCAAAATGTTAAAACGCAGTCAAATCGGCTAAGTAGTGTACTCAGTGTATCCGGGTGATGTACCCCAGGAGAAAGTGCACCCGGGTAAATTACCCCAGGAGATTTAGGTAGGTATATCGTTGCCCATTCTATGAATTAAATTAGTATAAACTCTTGCAAAAAACACAAAACAAAAAGCTAAAAGTTCCCAAAAATAGAAGAAAACTCTTAAAATTTTCATCAATTCATATTGCTGACCAGACGTTTGGTTATGGTCGCTTCTCTCGGCAAAGCGTGAGCGTGCAAAATAAACAGTCAGTATAAGCTCTACGCCGACGACTTAAAGTCTTATTTCGTGAATCAATCATAGCGTAACAAAGCTGCAAAACTCTTGTCAACCCATTCTTCATATAGCATGAAGAAGAGACGAGTTAATTTCTCGCATAACTAACAACAATAGTCACACTGGATCGTTGTGTCTCTGAACTTAGCTAGAATGAACTCCCACATTCATGGCTGGGATTGGAAGAAAGTGAGCAGGGGGGGATACTGTTTACCTTCAGATTCGAGTTTTTGAAGTTATACTTCTAATGCGACTTCCAACAACGTTGCGTTACGGAAGGACATAGTCTCTGTCTCTTTCTATTCCCCCCGAATAGAAAGAGACAGAGGCTAATACGCTACAAATGCTACAATCAAATATAGATGGCAGTGTTCAGCAATTCAGCATTTGACCGCCCGTGTTTTTGAAGATAAACGACTTCCAACTGACAGCGGGGGGAATAGAAATAGACTATAATATGCTACAATCAAAACATAATAGATGGCAGTGTTCATGCAACTTTTTACTTTTTATTTTAAAATGAAAATTTAGTACTGCATATTGGTTAAGTACAATACATAAAAATATATACTAAATTAATTTCACATTAAACACAAGAGCGAGAGTGAATGCGTGCCATTCGAAGTATAACTTCTCCCGCGCGTAAGGATTGCACGCACAGGTTTCTTTTTAATTTTTTGAAAAAAAAAAAACCTGTGCGTGCAATCCTTACGTGGAACTTTAACCAACAATACTAGAGGTCGTAAAACAAAGTGTAAGCCATTGGAATAAATGTGTGTAAATTCGTCTCCAAGTCTTGAAGAGAAAATATCGACCAGTTTGGCTTCAAAACAAACGACAGCCGGCTTGACGAATGACTTAACTTATATTATTTCAAATATATCACTTGACACTGGCAAAATTGTGTCGAAATTACGGATAGAGGCCATAAATAGAAGAAGAACTTCAGAGAGACATAGAACGACTGTGACTACTGTAAAACCCGAACTAGCTTACATACAACATTGGAAAGATTTTAGTCAAATATTAAGCACTGCAAATCAATGGTGTCGTTTCTGTTGTATTTTTCTATACAAACCTAATCTGACAGTTCATTAGAGCCGTTTTATCGTTCTAGTTTATTAGATAGCGACGGCAAAATTTTTAGTGTTGCCAATTAGTTTAGTTCATAAAAGTTGAACAATAGAATGGACAGCAATAACTCTCATAATAAAATATAGCCCAAATATGTATTTGATCGATTCAGTAGTTCCAAAGAATTCTTACAATAAAGATTAAAATTTTACGTCAAAACAAAGTCGAATAAGTTGAATTACTTAATTACACCATTTGAATTATTTTTTTATTATTATTATTTTTCAATTTAATTTCATATTTGGTTGAGTACCATATCATCACGTTGGCTTTACCGATTTGGATATAATTTAGAACCGATATAGTTAATGAAGTAGAGCCACAACATATTGGATGGTATTACTTCAAATAACTCGCGAGCCAAGCCACGAGCATCGGCAAGTATTCAAAATTCCAATGTTGTATGTAAACTTTTACCAAAAGCGACCCGAATCAAGCCACACAACAATGCACCTTAAAACTAAGAGATAGGGATCAGTCCGCAATGACGCATTCCGTTTCCACATTGGTTGGATCTTCTATGACGGATTCCGTACGTTCAATTCCAAGAGAAACCGCTTCGGTGGACTTTTCACTGTTATTATTAGTATTTATTAAGATAGTCGTCACAGCTCAGTCGGTAGTTAGCTTTGCCTTCCGCGCTGTGGGTCGCGGGTTCGATCCCCGTCGAGAACAAACATTTGTGTGTGGGAAGCATAGATGTTTGTTCTATGTCTGCTTGTTACTATCACTACATAGTATAAAGCAAAGTCGCTTCCCGCGTCTGTCCTAATGTCTGTATGTATGTATGCTTAGATCTTTAAAACTACACAACGGATATTGATGCAGTTTTTTTAATAGATAGAGTGATTCAAGAGGAAGTTTTATATGTATAACTAGCCGTCGCCCGCGGCGTTGCTCGCGTTCTAGACCCTTTAGGGTGCGATTTTTCAAAATTTCTTTCTTAGTGCAAATAAAAAAAGTAGTATGCAAATGGACGCTAATGTGATGCGAGTGCGCAATTATTACGGAAGAAAAGAAATTTGGTGGTTTTGTGAATTTTTGTGCTTTCTCTGATTGTGGAATATTGAGGTCCTGTGCACGTGCGAGATCCAAGAGGAGGAAGCTGCAGCTGTTCACGTGCGAGATCCAAGAGGAGGAAGCTGCAGCTGTTCACGTGCGAGATCCAAGAGGAGGAAGCTGCAGCTGTTCACGTGCGAGATCCAAGAGGAGGAAGCTGCAGCTGTTCACGTGCGAGATCCAAGAGGAGGAAGCTGCAGCTGTTCACGTGCGAGATCCAAGAGGAGGAAGCTGCAGCTGTTCACGTGCGAGATCCAAGAGGAGGAAGCTGCAGCTGTTCACGTGCGAAATCCAAAAGGAGGAAGGACCTCAATATTCCACAATCAGAGAAAGCACGAAAATTCACAAAACCACTAAATTTCTTTTCTTCCGTAATAATTGCGCACTCGCATCACATTAGCGTCCATTTGCATACTAAACATACCCTAAACTATATAAGGATACTACCCTCCAAATTCCATACCTCTACGACTTATAGTTTAGCGTTCAGAGTTTTCAGTGAATAAAAAGCACTTTAGAAGCTTTTTAGAGGAGGAATAATATAGACATACATTATAAGATAGTAGTATAACTTACATTAGGTCTCTCTCGGCAGTCACACTGGGCGGTGTAGGTGCGCTTAGGGATAATGTTTGCGGTCTGCGAAGCCAAGCACTGCGGTCTTCCTTTATTAAAATAACAAATTTTTATTTTAATAACAGATAGAGATAAATAAAATAAATAAATAAATATCCACAGACATTTCACAACGCCTTCTAGTCCCAAACTAAGCAAAGTTTGTACTATGGGGGCTAGATGGCTAATAGAATACATATACATACATTTTTTTTTGTAAATGCATACTTATAATACATAGTAACACCCAGACCAGAACAAACATCTATGTTTTGCCACACACAAATGTTTGTTTTCGGTGGGGATCGAACCCACGACCCACAGCACGGAAGGCAGAGCTACTACCGACTGAGCCATGACGCCTGTCTCATGAAATAACTCATTATTGTACACAAAAATAGGTACGTACAAATCTTAGTACCCCGCGGCATTTGACGATGTCGTCTGCTAAATTCTGTAGAATTTTATTCTATTAGGGATGACGTCATATCTCGGCCGAACACTCGTTACACCTATTGATAAAACGAGTGCTTGACGTCATTTTGACGTCATCCCTAATAGGATAAAATCTCTGCCGAATTGAGTTCAAGGCCCCTGTCTACTCCATCTATCATCTGTGCGGCTCAAGGCGCCGCCAATAGTCAAATAATTTGTCAAATTTTACGTGTTGCTCAAATTATTTGGCAGTCTGCAGTTGCATTAGAGGCGTTTAGTACGAGTGTTTTAATTGACTGCGTGTTCGTCGGTGTTTGTCAAAGTTTGGATGTGTTCGGTCGTGTTTGACAGTTTAATGACAACGTGCAAACGAAAGGTAAGGACAGACCGTATACCGGCGACTTTATAGTACGGGATGTAGTATAAAGTCACTGGTATACGGTAAACCCTACACTATTGAAATGTTTATTTAACAATCTACTATATAAAAATAAGTCGGGTTTTCCTTCCTGACGCTATAACTCCAGAACGCACGAACCGATTTCCACGGTTTTGCATTCGTTGGGAAGGTCTCGGGCTCCGTGAGGTTTATAGCAAAGAAAATTCAGGAAAAATTTCAACATAAAAGCGGGAAAATGGAATTTTGAAAAGTCACACCCTAACGCGAGCAACGCCGCGGGAGACGGCTAGTTATATATAATAATGTTAGAGAACATCTTGATGAACACAGACCACGTGACCCGGTGCATAAAAAGAGGCGGCAAGGCGGCGCGCGGCCACTTTGCGTTTGGATTTCGACCAAGACGGACGTCTAGTATTGCTTAGGAACTTCATATTGAACTTATGTTACTCTGTGTGGATTTCTCGAGTTCAATATTAAGTGTTGGTTAAGTGTTAGTGTTAAGTGAATTGCTTGTTCTTTTTTTTAATAAATCTTTGTTGAAGTTCATAAAAATAATATTATATACCTGTGGCGTGGCAACAGCTGTGATGTCTGTTTGTGTAGCGACGGGCTCTGCGCGTGCTTTCCCCGAAACTGCTTTCAGAACTTCCTGCATGCAGCCTTGAAGTTCCACCACCTAAAGTATTCACAATACAATGCTCAATTCTATGCTTGCTTGAGGAACTATAAATCCTACTAATATTATAAACGCGAAAGTTTGTACGCATGGATGGATGGATGGATGTTTGTTACTCGTTCACGTAAAAACTACTGATCCGATTTGGATGAAACTTGGAACATAATTGTCCGTGACCTGGATTAACACATAAGCTACTTTTTAACCCGAAAAATCAACGGGATCCAACGGGACGCGAACGAAGTCGCGGGCGGCATTTAGTAAATTATAAATATATTCTTTTTTTAATACATACTTATAACACATATTAACAACCAGACACAGAACAAACATCCATGTTGGGCAACACACAAATGTTTGTTCTCGGTGGGGATCAAACCCACGACCCACAGCACGGAAGGTTGTTTAGAATTACCTGCGCCTGTAAACTGAAACAGGTTTCTGTAAGCTGCCGCAGTACATCACTATTGTCTTCACAGTCCGATGACTTTTTCTGTGTTTCTGTAAATATTAGTAAAGATTATTGCAAAAAGTCCTCAAAAATTCTTAATTCGGGTTGTTACCTCAGAGCTCCAATAAACTTTACTATAGTAGGTGCTAAATAACACGGCAATACAGGTCATTCACCCACCTTCACCACGATGTCGCAAAATTCAATTTATGTATGGCTAATTCTGTCGCTTTCCATACAAACCTGGCGCTAAGACGGTATCGCTCGAATCTCGTTAGTACTGTTTGTTTACCATACCATAAATTGATTTTTGCGACATTGTAGTGAAGGTGGGTGAATGACCTGTATTGCCGTGTTATTTGGCACCTACTATAAGGCCGTCCTCACTTTGGATACGATTTCATCCGAATTTGATTCGTACGACTACGCACGAATGATCCCGACCTTCCAAGGACAATGGGAGCGCTCACACTGCATGCGATCAGTCGTACGTATACGTACGTTTACTTACGACGTCCGAATACAATCCGAACTTGTTGGGATTTATCACGCAGTCGTACTATTTGACGGAGAAAAACGTATTCAGTGTGAGCACTCAATTCGTACGAACATTACTCGCACGTTTACGTACGAACAAATTCGTGTCCAAAGTGAGCACGGCCTATAACTTCAAAAATTTAACCCAAGATATAAAAATGTTCAAAAAATCCCTTAGAATTTCTTGTTAAATACCCGTGCGAAGCCAGGGCGGGTAGTTAGTAACTTATAAATTATGGGCATGAAGCTCACCCGATGTTTGTAACGTGGACACTTTCTTCCATAGTGCGTTGATCGCTTGCATCTGAAGCTGTTGTATTTTCCTTTCGCTCTCCAAAGCTGCTTTTGTTGCCTCCATATCACACGTTAACCTCCTACAATTTGTTTATAACTTGTACTAAATGTTAGGTCGGTATAGTATTTTATTTGTATGTAAAAGTACATTATAATGATTATTTAGCAAATATTTAGCAAAAAAAATTGCGTAGCACTCGTGACTAGGTTTACTTAGTCAATCTTCAACGATTATCTAAGTTAAGCGACGTTCTGCGCGGTCACTATTTGAATCTTGACCATGAACACCCTGTATAAATACATACTGTATATGTTGTCGTGCTCTAGCCGCCTGTATCGCGTGCAGGATCCTCAGGGTATCCTTGTTGAGGTTCCTGCTGCGGTACCCGCGCCACATCTTCTGAATGGTGACAGCGGCCGTCGCTTCTACGCTCATTTTCTTTTGTCTCCTAGAATTGAAACGATAGTTATAATAACGTCTATATAAAACTATAAATAAATAAATAAATATTCACGGACACTTAAGACAACGCCTTCTAGTCCCAAACTAAGCAAAGCTTATACGATGGAAACTAGATGGCTGATAAAATACTTATAAACTTTTTTTTGTAAATACATACTTATAATACATAGAAACACCAAGACACATAACAAACCTCTATATTTGCTAACACAAATGTTTGTTCTCGGTGGGGATCGAACCCACGACCCACAGCACGGAAGGCAGAGCTACTACCGACTGAGCCATGAAGCCTGTCAATCTATCTAATATTTAATACGTATACCTTTGATTAGATGCCAACTTTATGATCTCCAATTTATCAGATTCCATGTGATTTTTCAAGCCGTTGATAGGTTTGTCATCTTTGACGCTGGTGAGGCTGCCTTTACGCTGTTCCATTTTGGCCTTTAACTTGGGGGAGGAAGTCGCACTTTTCGGTAACCGCGGCGAACCTAAAACAATACATTTATTTTTACTCATATTGTAGTTATTGAACTCGATTTCAAAATCTTTAAATCGCTATATTAAATAATTTATAAGTTTAAAAACCGACTTCAATGCATTTGATGATGATGGCAGTTCGGGACCAACCTGGAAGCATACCCTTTCAGATAAAAAAAGAATTTTTCAAATCGGTTCATAAATGACGCATTTCTGAGGTAACAAACATAAAAAAAAATACAACCGAATTGAGAACCTCCTCCTTTTTTGAAGTCGGTTAAAAACTAGCGGACCATGCCGGTTTCGCACGGTATTTAGCAAAAATTTCCATTAATTTTTTTACACCTTTGGTTACACTATTGCAGTTTTAGCAAGGATCCCTAACTTTTTTGAAAATATAATATAGCCTACTAGCTTTCGCCCGCGACTTCGTTCGCGTCCCACTGAATCCCGTTAATTTACCGGGAGTAAAACTATCTATCCTATGTTACTTCTAATACCTCTAATAGTAGTTTTTGCGTGAAAGCGTAACAAACAAACTCACATCCACATTTATAATATTAGTAGGATGTCACCTGGGGAAAGTGTAGCTTCCCAAAGGTGAAAGAATTTCTCCAATCGGTCCAGTAGTTTCAGAGGCTATTCAATGCTAACAAACAATCCTTCCTCTTTATTATATTAGAATCAGGGTTCGAAAATATCCGATATTTATTATAAATATTAAAATATCGGATATTTATGATATATATCCGATATATATCAAAAGTGTGATATATATTTATTTTGTATGAAAGCCATATTATTATTTTACTGTATTATTTATGTATACTATTTGCATATGCGTTACATAAACATAATACATTGTTTAATAAAAACTAAAATGTTTTTTTTTTAGTTTAGGTATTTAAAAGCAGACAAATGAAACCAAAACATAAAATTTTCTTCTATTCAATAATGAAGCCCCTTCTTAGGTACGGTATTCTGTTCTGGGGTAATTCCACTAATAAAGATGTACTCTTTAAAGCACAGAAGAGGTGCGTGCGAGCCATATGTAAACTGCAGCAGACAGAGAGTTGTAAAAAATACTTCAGTACACTTAAAATCTTAACCCTACCGTGCATATATATTTTAGAAGCTGTATTGTTTGAAAGAAATAATATTCGCACCTTTGACTCATTTAAAAGTACACGACACAAGCACAAACTATGCTGCCCTAAAAATACGACTGCAAAATTTAACAGTAGCATTTTTTGCATAGCTACAAGGATATATAATAATTTACCTCTGGCAACATTAGTCTCGCCCTCTAATACCATATTTAGGAGAAATGTTACAAAATTATTGCATGAGAAAGTATATTATAGCGTGAATGAGTACCTCAATGACAATTTAGAATGATTAGTTACTTTATTTTCTTTGACATACTCCTACTTTTTATTGACTTATTAATAAGTATTAATGTATCCTTTTTGATTTGAACTTTAGCTTTGACATTATTAGATTTATTGATTAGTTAGGTAGGACGGTAAAAATATTGCATGCTGTTTAGTAGAATATGGTAGTAACCAATGTAAAACCCTGACATCCCCTATCCACCCATATTGGCAATAAATGAATTATGAATTAAGTAAAATCGTTTCCGCGCTTTGTCAATTACTTTCTATGTAAAACACAAAAAAAACTTAACTTTTTCGTAACGAAATTTTTCTGACACAACTGACGTCATTAATGCTGGCAGAAGTGTTGCCCTTTGCGGATTAGAACTTACTATTAGGCAATATTTTTTAACTCTACTCCAACGCCATCTACATTTGGGAAGTAGAAATACAGTAACAAACGCCAATAATTACTTGATAGTATAAAATTTTTAAACCATTTTTTTATTGATATATTTCATAAAACATCGCTTGATATGTATCGGATATATATCGGATATATATCATGATATATATCCATTGATACATATCCTCGAACCCTGATTAGAATAGATGTTTTTAAAATATGCGATAGGTTACCTTTTAGATTCTTGACGGTAGTTTTAGGCTTGTCTTCGTGTAGACTGCCGTTGCTGGAAGGTGATGAGTTGGAGTTAGCCTTCGGCATGGATCGTTGGATATCGTACATTGGATCCTGGTAATCAGGACTCATCAGCGATTCCGGCACGGGCACCATTTTAGACGCCGCTTCTAGCGATTGGTTCGCTGGCTTTGATATTTCTGAAATAACTGTTTAGCTATAGAAAAATTAAGGGGATATCCCCTCAATGATTTGTAATACGTTTACGTAAATGAATAGAATAGAATATAATAAAAAGGTGTATGTTTAGTTTTCTTTTTTTTTAGTTTTTTTCTTATGTTATTATGTATTTTTAAAATTTTGGACTCTGTATTAACATATTGAGTAATATTTGTTATCTGAAATAAAAATTATTGAATTAAATTAAATATTTTAATTATATCTCACTTTTTTTAATACAACTAAATTAAAAAGCTGCTTGATTTTAAGTAACCACTGCCTATAACGATGCATTGCCTCACTGAGCACATCCACTGAGAATGTGGCCTGTGATGCTCTCTACTGCGACCATCACTCTGAGACTTATATGACAAGGCACATGTACAGCCGCTAAATTACTATGTTATAAACAAACCCAAGTGTTCCATATTGTGTTCCAAATGGTGAATAAATATCTACGACTATGACATAATCCAGTAACTAAATAATCCATTAAAAACATACCATGTTTGTTCTCGACAACGCCAGGCGAGTCAAAGCTCCGATTGTGAGGCGAATCAAAGCTGCGGTTCATGATCGGTATGCTCGTTGGAATCTCTCCGGAACACGACATGGACATTTGATGAGATGGGGAGCCGTTCTTGGACAATGCTGGGTGGTAGCTGGAGCTCAGTCGGTCTGGTGACCGGCCCATGTGACGAGTGCTGATTCGAGCTAAACAAAAGATAGATTAATTGATAAAAAAAAATCGACTCTTCTTTAATATTTTTAATTTAAAAAACTTTTTTGAAGCTGACTGATAATCAACGCACAGCCAAACCATAAGTCCTAGAGTTATGAAATTTGGAAGGTAGGACCCTTATGTAGTGTAGGACTAAGAACACTAGGAAAGGAATTTTGAAAAGTCACACTCTAAAGGGTCTAGAACGCGAGCAACGCCGCTGGCGACGGCTAGTACTATTATAAAACTGTAAAAAAGCCAAAAACTAAATTAAAGATACGGATAAACTAAATATGCAGATCTACTTAATAAACGATTCTGATTGCGAAAATCGAGTTTGTCTTTTATCTGTTTGTTTATTCGCGAATCACGCCTTAACTACTGGACCAATTTCAATGAAACTTATACCATTCGGAAGTTCATTTTCCGGATTAAAACATAGGCTTTATTTAATTGAAATCAAAGACTTAGATTTTTAGATACAGCTTGACCCCTCTCAAACAAAAGCAGCCTTTGACACGAGGTTTATCGTATGCTGGTTGACAGATATTTTGGTGGAAAGTTTCGCACGCGTACGAAGTCGCGGGTATCAGCTAGTCACTACATAGTATAAAGCAAAGTCACTTCCCGCGTACCTAATGTATGTATGGATCTTTAAAACTACACAACGGATTTTGATGCAGTTTTTTTTTAATAGATAGAGTGATTCAAGAGGAAGGTTTATATGTATAATACATCATCATCATCACTGCATTGCACCCGTGCGAAGCCGGGGCGGGTCGCTAGTACTGAAGACCAACTCCACCACTGAAAGATGTAGATTAGTATAACCTTGGCGTACTTACACTGCATCCGTGGCGATTGGAGCTTTGATTTCAACGGACTGTGAGTTTGGTGATCTTTTAGCTGTTGCTGATGATGTTGGGCCTAGAAGTTGACGCTCTTTGAATAAAACAAGAAGAGACTAATCATACTGTGTGGTGATTTGATGATTTTCAACACCAAAAAATCATTACATCTAAAAAACTTCATAGATGCTGTTCCTTATGCTGGTCATCATCAGAGTCAGACATACTGAGGTTCGCAACTTATAAAATATTCTTGTAACATTATAACGACTAAACCGATTTTACCAAACATACTCATAGGTAAGAACCAATTAAGAACAAAAGAAAAAAAAATACATTAAAACTTCAACTTCTTAGTTTATAGTTTTTGTAACTTGTTAAAAAAATATACATTTCATTGAAGCTATATGGTTTCACCGCGACATTTTGCAATTGCGCACGCGGCAATTTAGTTTAGGTTGCACGCGCTGCATTTTTACCACATTTTAAATTTTTATACGTGAGTACGGTTCTAACTCGCAAACAGGGAAAACGTGAACACCAAGGAAGGATTCGCCAACCTTTACCTTGTCCCTGGAATAAACTAGTTACTTGTAAACCTCGTGTTATTACTTGCCGTGCTCCTACATAACGGGTAACATCAAGTGAGTGCTTGTGAGAATAGTGAGTGCCACATCAACATCATTCATCATGTAAGGGTACAAGTACGAGGGGAGGTCCAAAAGTCCGCGGAACGGGGGGGAGGGGATGCAGGTAGCTATCTTTGTTTGGTATGTCGCTAATCGGTTACTCATTAGGGTATAAACAAGTTTATTTTTAGCCCTTTCACACCACTCGTTTACGAGATATCGCCCTGTTAACAAGTCAATCCGGAAAAAAACTGCAACTATGGAGCAAATTGAGTTTCGTGCCGTTATAAAGTTTCTTACCAAGCAAGGAAAACCTCCGAAAACCATAATGAATGAGATGGGAGCCGTTTATGGTGATCAGTGCCCTAGTAAAACCATGATTTACAAGTGGAATGGTCTTTTTAAACAAGGCAGAGAGTCGATTGAAGATGACTCTCGCCCAGGACGGCCGGCTGAGGTCACCACACCGGATATCGTTGAAAAAATAGAAAAATTAATATTGGAAGATGCTCGTCTGAAGAAAAAACAGCTTTCTGCAATAGTAGGAGTATCAGATACAACCATTTTGAGGATCCTACACGATCATCTTGGCATGTCAAAAGTCAGTGCAAGATGGGTGCCAAGAATGCTCACGCCGCTTCACAAGCAACAAAGAATTGAAGCGTCAAAGCACTTTTTGGAGCTGTGTAGCGAAGAATCTACCCCTGTTTTGGAGCGGATTGTTACCGGGGATGAAACTTGGGTTCATCATTTTGAACCTGAGTCCAAACAAGAGTCGATGCAGTGGCATAAAAAGGGCACACCACCCCCTAAGAAGTTTAAGGTGTCGGAGTCGGCCGGAAAGATTATGGCTACAATTTTTTGGGATTGTGAATGAATCCTGTTGATCGACTACAAGAAAAAGGGTGTCAACATTACCGGAGAATATTACGCAAAATTATTGGAGCAATTGAAGGAAGCCATCAAAGAAAAAAGGCGGGGTAAACTGTCAAGCGGTGTGTTGCTTTTGCAAGGCAACGCACCAGTTCACAAGAGCAAAGTTGCGATGGCTGCTCTAGACCGGTGCGGCTTTGAATCACTTGTCCACCCACCCTACAGCCCGGACCTTGCCCCTAGCGATTATTATTTATTTCCAAATTTAAAAAAGGAACTCAGGGGAAAAAAGTTTCAAGACGATGAAGAAGTTAAGGCGGCAATTTTGACTCATTTTGAGGGCAAGGAGAAAAAATATTTTTTTGATGGTATTCATAAGCTAATTTCAAGATCTGAAAAATGTATTAAGCTCAAAGGTAATTATATTGAAAAGGAAAAATAGTTTCATTGTTTCATTTTATTTCCAAATCCTCTATTCCGCGGACTTTTGGACCTCCCCTCGTAAGTCTAACTGGACAAAACCCTTGGCCCTTACAGAAGCAATATTTTCAAAGTAATGAGGGCAGAAATATGTATTATAAGTATGTATTTACAAAAAAAAAATGTATGTATGTATTCTATCAGCCATCTAGTTCCCATCGTACAAGCTTTGCTTAGTTTGGGACTAGAAGGCGTTGTGTTAAGTGAAAAAAAACTCTAAGCCCTCAAACTTATAACACGCCTCTTCTCTTTTATAGGGGGTATTATTTTTTTTCGCTTTTTGCGGCTATGATATCACTGCGGCCTAGACGGCCTATTGTGTGTGTCACGTTCACAGTTCACAACTAAACCCTGCAGTTGCTAAAACTGAAGGATTTTCTTAGGGGTGAGGTTTCTTAGCTCAAAGGGGGTAACTCTATATAATGTGGGATAGGGGCATGAAATGTTGAACCTTACCTTACTCAGTACAAGTCTCAGTTTCCTCTGATCCTCAGTTTCCAGTGCATCTGCAGTGAGAGGGCAAGTGGCAGCGAGGTATTCACATAACTCTTGATGTTGGCCTGCGTGGAAATGCCGGCCCTTGCCTTGGCTATACAGCCATTCCGCTTTAAGACTGCAATACAAGAAGTCTTAGGGCTTAACTAAGCTCTGGTGTAAAAGCACCCTAAACGTACAAAAAGTAACATAGGTGCCGATTTATGAACATCTTTTCCTATAAAATTAAGAGAGGAATAATGGCTACTTTAACCATCCAAAGGTTTCGGGAGTGGTCTTATTACATACTAGCTTCCGCCCGTGACTTCGCCCGCGTCCAGTGCGTCCTGATAACATATGCAATAAAAAATAGCTATGCTTTAATCCAGATTACTAATTACATATATTCCAAGATTCATTCAAATCGGAGCAGACATCCAAACATCTAAACTCACATTTATAATATTAGTAGTATAATATTTTTCAAAACTTTACCTCTCAATGGCGCTGACAACAAATCCATCTATGACTTTGACACTCATTATCCAATTTAGAACAAAGGGCCGGTAATCGAACCCCAGTTTATCCTTCCCTGCCATCGCTACACATGGGTTCCCTTGTACCGAGAAGCTGTCTAATGAACTGAGATGAACCAGATGACTGATCTCGTTCAAGTCAACAATCTGGTTGTGTCCTAAGAAAGACAACTTCTGTTAGTAGGGGCCAAGTAAAAAGTTCTGATTACGTAACCTGTAATAGGTTTGCACCAAATGTATATACAATCACTGCTATTGTTACACTTGTATTTATACAACTGATGAGTCATAGAACTTAATCAATTAATATAAAACTCTTTTGAAGCTGACGTAGAATCAACGCACAGCCTAAACAATAAGTCCTAGAGGTATGAAATTTGGAGGGTAGTATCCTTATAGTGTAGGGGTGCACTAAGAAAGGAATTTTGAAAAGTCACACTCTAACGCGAGCAACGCCGCGGGACAAAAAATCACAAGACAAAGGATGCTGGCATAACATGAAGGAGGCGTATACCCGGCAGTGGTTCCATTGATAGAACTAATTGGAATTATTTGTCCAAGTTAAATCATTAACATGTTACAGTCGTAGCTACATTGGATTTCAATGCAAACACACCAAACGCAGCGCAATACATTGACAAAATAACATTCTTCGTGTTGATGTTTCGACAGTGGAAACATATCATAAAACAAATTGAATTACCTAATCCCAGATGCTCCAAGTTTGGGGGTAGATAGCGGTCGCATTGGCGCAAGTCCACGATACGATTGCGTTCCAAGTTCAGATGCTGCAAATAAACATATATTTATTAACATTTTCTGATGACCCGACGACATTACAAAAATCGGGGCAAACTTGTATGAGTTAATGGCCAATTCCGTTGACGCAGTTTTTAGGCCGCCTTTCGGCCTCCATGATGTCTTAATGATCGGGGGATATTTGTATTCCTTCAAAGGCTTTTAGTCTGGAATATCTAGTCTTCAGCATAGGTACTAATGATTATGATGGGTACAAAATTAATGACGTAATTTCCGGGATATTGTAATCTGTACAACAGGTTGTACAAACAGGAATTAAAGTTACTGTTAGTGCATCCAGATAATAAAGGAAAACAAGTTACCTTTAATCCCTTCAGATATGATATATCAGCAATAAACGATATCTGGTTATTGGATAAATCTAACTGCTCCAAATGCATGTTGTGGTTAAGATGTTCAATTGACTTTATATTATTACCTGGGGGCAGAAATATATTCTTCAATTAGAACAATTTGTAATGAGCTTGGTCTTATTTTTGAACCGACTTCAAAAAAGGAAGAGATTCCCAACTCGGTTGTCTAGATATTTTTCTAAGGGGAACACCAGAAGACGGACAGAGCTGAGCAAAACACTGTCGTATACACTTACCAGCAAGCTTCAGCACTTTGAGATAGATAAGATCCTTGAGCCCTTCAATTTGTAGGAGGCCATTGTTGTTCAATGAGAGAATGCGCAGATTCGTCAGCCGGCAGACCCCGTACATTCGGAGTAGAAAGTTGTTGCATATTGATAACTGTTATAACAAAACAAGTTATAAATTATATACACATTTGTGTGTGGCAAACATAGATGTTTGTTCTATAGCTGGATAAGTATTTTAGGAACCATTCGTTTGGATGACAATAGACAGAGTTTACAACGCAAAACTTAACTTTTCAAACAGACTGAGCCATGACAGGCGTCATGGCTCAGTCGGTAGTAGCTCTGCCTTCCGTGCTGTGGGTCGTGGGTTCGATCCCCACCGAGAACAAACATTTGTGTGTGGCAAACATAGATGTTTGTTCTATGTCTGGGTGTTACTATGTATCATAAGTATGTATTTACAAAAAAAAATGTATAAAAGTATTATATCAGCAATCTAGTTTCCATAGTAAAAGCTCTGCTTAGTTTGGGACTAGAGGGCGTTGTGTGTAATGTCCAAGAATATTTATATTTATTTACTTATATTTAGCAATCATGAATACAATCAACAGTTTTAACTGAAACCGATCACACTAATTATACAAAACTCAACAAAGTATACGAAAATGAAATACATGAAAGAAAATATCACACAAAATACTAATGCTGAAAAAAAACAATTGCTCCCGTTTTTTTCTAACCTCGAAATCTAAGGCCGTGCTCACTTTGGACACGAATATGTTCGTACGTAAACGTACGAGTAATGTTCGTACGAATTTAATGCTCACACTGAATACGTTTTTCTCCGTCAAATATTAAGACTGCGTGATAAATCCCAACAAGTTCGGATTGTATTTGGACGTCGTAAGTAAACGTACGTATACGTACGAATGATCGCATGCAGTGTGAGCGCTCCCATAGTCCTTGGAAGGTCGGGATCATTCGTGCGTAGTCGTACGAATCAAATCCGGATGAAATCGTATCCAAAGTGAGCACGGCCTAAGCCTATGCCCGTCAGGCAATTTTTTTTTTTTTTTTAATTCTGGCACTGGTGGCTTGTCCTTTTGCCAAGATGCTGAAACTAATAAATAAACAAGCTTCACAAATCAATAATAATACTTTTGAGTCACTTTTGCAAATCAACAAGGTAAAACTCAGACTACGGCCTTTGGTATCACACCATTTCAAAGATGTGATACTCTGCGAATAATTTAGTCAACTTGGACCAAAAAAACACCAACACATATATATAGTAGTATAAAAAAAAAACTACTCAAAACCTTGACAATCAGTAACTGCATGCAATAAGCAGCAAGTGGTGGTAGGTATGTAGGTACTTTAGTTTGAAATAGATTGAGGTCATACCTCATTTCAGTAATTCAGAATACCTACTATTTGTTGGTATTTTAGGTATGGCCTTCATACTTCAGTTATGCAGTACACTTACTATTGTTGATATTTTAGAATTTCAGGCAGAAAAATATTTAGTTACTTTATTGATTAAACTAAGGTGGTCAACATAGCTCAGAGAATTAGTAAGCTGAAGTCCAACAATCGTGGATCAAACGAATACTTGAGTGGAGATCGCTTTTAGGCAAGCGTAGTGTAGGATGCCCCCGGCAAAGCGGGACAACGATCTGAGAAATGTAGCTGGCAAACACTGGATGAGACGAAGACCAGGCTCAGTGGTGTGTCTTGGGAGAGACCTACATCCAGCAGTGGTAGGTTGATGATGATGATGAGTTTATTGACTAGAATCCTGCCTGTGGCATTTTAGCTCATGCAAGACCCCAAGGTGCCATGAACCAGTACAATCCTCCATTGGAACAAGACTGAACACCTGATGGAGTTATTCAAATGTACTCATCAAGCACTAGGTGGTAAGCCAGCTTGTATGAGTTAGTGGTCAACTCTGTTGATTTTGGGCCTCCGCCATGGCTTACCGACTGCTAGAGTCAGTACCGACAGCGTGTCCTCCGAAGCACGAAAGCGCTCGGATGTAAATGCCACTAACAACACCAAATACTGACCTTGCAGAACGTCGCATAACATAGACAATCGGTGATGATTCTAAGCAAACTACGCCACGAGCGCTAAGTGGTAAAAAGTGCACAATTCTTACGTTTTCAAGGCGGCTGTAACACTCAATGTTGTCCAGCCTCTGCAGCTCATTCTGATCCAGAATCAAACTGATTATTCCCCGAGTTTCTTCAGGAGGTATTTTCTCTATTTTTTTCAAGCCACGCCTGGAGAGGTCCACTGTTTCGTCGTTTTTTATCTCCTCTTGAAAAACATAGAATTGTAACAATGGAATAATACCTACCTACTTTACTAATAATACCTACCATAAGCAAAAATCAATAAACTTACCCATTCTAGATCTCACAATTTATTTTGAATACACTTTACATCTTATTTTCATTTCATTTCACCATAGAAAGAAAGAAATTCTCGGAAGTAAAGGTTAGACCGCACTAGGGCGGAACTGCACTGCAGCGGAGCGTCGCGTCATTTTCAATGTAGCTCGGTATAACGCACTAGAACTGCAGCAGCGCGGCATTTTATCTCTCAGTCGGTTGGCAACCACTAAACGCGATGGATGAAATTGGTGTGAACGGTATATATATATAAAAGAAGAGGGACCTGACTTACATCACATTCCAGGCCAGACCGCTAAAGCTAGGGCTAAAATTTGGAATGTACTTTCTTTACATGGCATAGGCACCCGCTAAGACGGGATTTTAACAAATTTAACCCCTGACTGGGTCAAACTGGGCCTCAACGTTAGTATGCAAAATCGTATTCCTTGAAGTTATAAATACCAAAATTGACATGTACCTATATTCATCAAACTAAATAAATAAGATCTGTATTTAAAAAAGCTAGCTCAACACTAATTCGCTGTGCTATTAGTTGTTAAAGTTTGTATGGAAAAATTGGTTTGTTTCAAGCTTAGGTAGGTACCTAGCATGTCCTTACAAAAAAATAAAATACCTACGAAAGGTGTAAGTAGGAAGGGAGATAGCGTACCTAGGTAAAAAATACCAGCCTCTGAAGCCACATTTAAAGAAGTAGCTAAGTGGGTAGGTAGGTAAGTGGGTAGGTAGGTAAGTAGGTAGTAGGTACCTACTTAAGATCTCGCTATAAAGTTAACAGGAAGCATAGTTTATGTGTTGCTTTATTACTGAGTACCTACCACGCGGGCAAAGCCGCGGGCGCTACAGCTAGTATAATATAGATGGATGCCTCGCAACTGTCGCGGACGCGCCGCTTACTATAACGCACTTAGCGGCAGCGGAACTGCGCGTCGCGAGCGCGTCAACTTTGCCTAGTTGCCCAACTCTGTCGCGACGCTCCGCTGCAGTGCAGTTCCGTTGCCGCTTAGTGCGGTATGGCTAGTACATTTACTTGGAAAGAATATAGAAGCTAATTGACGCGACGCTCCGCTGTAGTGCAGTTCCGCCCTAGTGCGGTCTAACCTTTAATATGCACACGCACGGTTTTGCTTCGCGGAAAAGGTTTTTTTTTGTGCGCTTGGCTGCTTCATTTCTGTGTTTCCACATTGAATTTTTATTTTCCCTTGTTGCTTATGAAATTGTCTAAAAATGACGGTTATCATATTTTTGTTAAAGTAAAGAAACATTTATCACAACTATAGCGTTTTATTCTGTAAAATCAAAACATTGACAGACAAACAAAATTAAACTTTTTCTTCTTTTATAAACTTGTCAAAGTTACTATAGAGGTCGATACCTCTAACATCTTCTCTCTTTGACAAGTCTCATGATGAGGATCATCTCAACATCTCATTTTAATGTTTTTGCAGATGTTATATAGTTTTGGTTTCAGCAATGGCTTCGTTACCATGTCTGCCAATTGCAATTCCGTCGATACCTTGGATATCTAAAGGGCTGACTCAGATACAGCTTCTCTAATATAAAAGTGTCTGATCCTTATATGTTTCATCCTTTGGTGCATCTCATAGGCTGGGTTATGTGCAAGCTTAATAGCAGCGTCATTATCCACGTACAGTGTCGGCAGGCTCGAAGGATCTTCGATGCTCTCGATAAGTCTCTTTAGCCAAACTATTTCTCTTGCTTCGATACTTGAGATCGCCACTGATACCTGCATATCTACCCACAAATGGTCCCGTCATGGAACGTGCAGTGTCTACATCCCCACCGTGATCTGCATCACTATAGCATAACAAAGACTTATCTGAGTGTCTTTTATACTCAATACACCAATTTAGTGTTTTCTTTAAATAGCGTAATATTCTTTTAATCTTCACAACATCGGCATTTGTCGGGTTCTCTAAATGTCGTGATACTACCCCGACAGCGTAGGCTATGCCTGGTCTTGATCCGACTATTAGAGAACCCGACAAATGCCGATGTTGTGAAGGATAAAATAATATTTCGCTATTTATGAAAGTATAAGGTAGCTGTTGCCCTACGAGAATTAGGCGTGCTGGATGCAGTGCAAGGAGCAGTGCCTGTAAAAGGAGCAGAGGCAGATATTGAAAAATTTCAGAAAGCAGATAGTACAGCTCTTCTTGTTATTTCAATAAAAAATCTGTCTGATGAAGTGCTGCAAAAGGTTGTTAGATTTTCAACAGCAAAGTCATATGCCCTATCTTCCGACACTCCTTCGTAAATTCGGTGCAGTTCACGCCATACCTACGTCCTTTGCTGTTGAAAATCTATATATGATTTGTTGAAATAACAAGAAGAGCTGTACTATCTACTTTCTGAATTTTTTCAATATCTGCCTCTGATGCTCCTTTTACAGGCGCTGCTCCTTGCACTGCATCCAGCACGCCTAATCTTCGTAGGGCAACAGTTACCTTATACTTCCACGTCATCCAGTTTTTCCTTTCTAGGAGACCTACTTGTAGTTTTGTAGCATCGAGAATTGACCTCTCCATTTTTGCTTAGTAACGTATGTAAAAGTTTCCTCCAATTAAAAACTCCCGACTCCACTTCGTTCCACTGGATCTTTCATGCTCTGCTACCACGTTAAAGTAAAGAAACATTTATCACAACTATAGCGTTTTATTCAGTAAAATCAAAACATTGTCAGACAGACAAAGTTAAACTTTTTCTCCTTTTATAAACTTCTTAAAGTTACTAAAGAGGTCGATACCTCTAACAATTTAATCAACATAAATTAGGTACAAGAAGTCATCCGTAAACCATTACTAAAATTAAACATTCCAAATTACTTCTCAGAAACATAATAATTGCAGTTTGCAACATTTGGTTCATTTCGCAATAGGTACCTATTTAGATTTGATGCAAGAGTCCATACTCCATCTCCAAGGTCTACGAGCAATGAAAATTAATAAGGTTTTATTCTTTGGAAACATCTCAAGATCACAGTTTGGGGTGAAGTACTAGTTATAATAAACCATTAATGTTAGTACATACCTCAAGTGCAATATTTCATTAAAGTTCCCTAAATCTAAAAAGTAATTTATCCTTCACATTTAATTATTGTAGATTTTCCCCAAAAAAAGAGAGAAATCATTATAGGTGGAAACACATTATTAGGCTTTGTTTGATTGTTTGTAAAAAAAAATGTTGCTTGCTAATCCTTGTCTTCGGTATGCTAGATGGTTACTATTATCTATGGTGGAGTCTATCATTTTTATCTATGATAGCAATACCATAGAGTAAATAGTCGGTTGGTATGTAGTGATGCTACAGTGTCGTTATTACGTTTTGAAACAAAATCTAGTTACCCAGCACTTACTTTATTAAACTTTTGATAAAGTTACCGCTATGTAACTAGAATCTACTTAATATCAAGTTAGTAGATGATCACTGAATTTTGGTCCTGCCTATCAGATCTCTGATAGACAATACGAATCGATTGCCTGCTTATGAACATAGTTTTTGAAGTCACTAAAACACGTACCTATGTGTATATTTATTATGATTCATCAATTCATCATTATAGGTATCAGACCAACACTCTTTTGACTATTTGTGTTAAATATGTTCAAAGAAAACGTAATAAGAATTATTCTCCATAATATATATTCTAAAAGGTTTTCTGCTCTGGACTGACTTTGGGCCGTATGCTGATAGAGAAATCATTATGATGGATAGATTTGAGTAGAGGCAGAGAGTTTCATACAAAATCTATGCTCAAGCCGCGTTGACACGGTCTGAGTCTGCTCGGACCGAGTGGACTCCGATGTCTACTCTTATCATGTAAACACGCAATCCGAGCTCACTCGGGCGCCGGAATCGTGTTTACATGATACGAGAAGCGTCCGAGTATACATCGAAGTCCACTCGGTCCGAGCAGACTCTGATCGTGTCAACGCGGTTTTAAGTCCGGATCAGTGCTTGAGCTGAGGCCCGTTCTGTTGCTTAAAAAAATAACAAGATGAGTGTTTGATTCGAGCTCTTTGCTCGAACGAGATATACACTTTGATTGATTGAATAGCACGTCACTAGTAGCGGCGGTGGATTTTACTGAGGTTAGTGAATTTTTCGGAAAATAGTATTGTTTATCTATTGTTTTACAGCAAGTTTAGACAATTCGCTGCACTTACAAAAGGTAACTTGCGTGATTTAATTATAAAATCACGTTCCAAAACATATGCATTCATTTAGTTTCAGCGCCAATTTTAGGGACGCGTTACTTGACACTTCGTAGCTAAAGTTAGATTTCCTCTAAAATATTTGTTACACCAGTAATTTCATCACTAAAACCCATTTTTCTTCTTACCACGTTTGTTATGTCTTTGGCATTGTGGGAATGCCTGAAAACTGAGCACAATATGGTTATCTATTTATAGCTGAAATAACCTCTTTTCTTTAGGCGGGAGAATGGTGTTTGGACAGGGCCTGAGGCCCTTAGAAGTGGTCTTCGCTATATTTCTCGTGAGGCTCCTGTCTGTGTTCCTGGTACAGACCTGGTTTGTTCCTGACGAGTACTGGCAGACCCTGGAAGTGGCACACAAGACTGCATTTGGTTATGGATCGGTGACTTGGGAGTGGCAGAAAGGTATCAGAAGCTACTTATACCCTGGGGTAGTGGCAGCTCTTTACACTGTTCTGAAGTTCACTGGACTGGACTATCCCGAGGCTTTGGTAAGTTATTAATCTCAGTAGAAAAGAATTTGGCATGCAGCCCACATTAGTAAATAATTACCACTAAACTTGTCTCACCAAATCTTAGACTATTAGAATTAGAATTTTAGAGGTTGTTGAACTCTAATTGTACACAGTGGTACAACACCTGCACTTTATAATCAAGATTAGTAGGATTTTAAATGAAATAAAATAGAAATATATTCTTGGACACAATTATCCCACAACACTGTAGTCCCAAACTAAGCAGAGCTTGTATTATGGGAACTAGATTGTTGATAGAATACTTATTATTATATACTTTTTTTTGTAAATACATACTTATGATACATAGTAATTGTATACAAAGTTCATCTTCAAAAGTATTCTTAAAGGCATATTTTTATTCACTAAGCAAATTAAACATTTGAGCTATCTACAAACCACTGCAAACGATTTATAGATAGCTCAACTGGTCCAAATCAGTACTTATCGGTACCATGACACTGGCTGCATTGCTGCTCTGACTAGCAATACTGATAGGCATGTTACATCATTACAGATTGTTATACTAAACCTTCTATTTCCAGGTAATCCTCCCTCGAATCCTGCAAGCCGTTATTAGTACTGCCGCTGATTACTCACTTTACAAATGGACGGGCAACCGCAAATGGGCTCTCTTCCTTATCCTGACATCTTGGTTTTGGTTCTACACTTCTGGGAGAACCTTGCTGCAGACCTTGGAAGCATGTCTAGTGGCGATCGGACTATCAGTGTTCCCATTCAAGGGGAAGCTAGGATATTATGATGCAGGTATGTACTTGGTTCATTGAGTCTGTACTGATAGCAAAACCTTAGATCACCTTATAGGTATTCAAAAGTGATATTTCTAATGCAATTTTTCATCGTAACACTTAAGGTGTATGTAAAAGGCAGACAACCGTCTCGCTTGCACATTTCAACATTTTTGAAGATATAATAAAACTAAATGTAATTATGTGAAATTGCAGAGCTTCAGGGTCGAGAGAATAACAATGCAAAGGTTCAGTAAAAATATCACATTGATCCAAACAAGTTTTCCGATCAAAAAACTTATACCAATGCGATAAATTTAAGTGCACATTTTTTGGTTAGAAAACTTGTTTGGATCAATGTGATATTTTCACGGAACCTTTCAGTCATAGTCGTGGGGAATGAGATCTGCACTGACATTCCGCGTTGGGGTGTATTGTGCATTGTCCCCCTGCTGACCTCACCCCAGCCAGCACAACTCCTTAAAGTAACTTAAAGGACTTTAGTCATAAACTACTTTTGTCTCATCTTTTTTATTTATTATTTCGGCGCTCACAATGAACACGTAAAAACATTTTGATCTTGCTAATGACTTGACTATAGGGGAACACACGTCTATAGAGAATATAATGTGGGCCAAGACCTGTGTAAAGAAAGAAAGTAAGATCAAAACCACCAGCCTAATCAAGACAGTTTTTTTCATATTACAGAGAGCCCTAAATGGATATGGCTGGCCGTCCTGTCTGTGTTCCTAAGGCCCACATCACTGCCTCTGTGGGCCGTGCTCGGCGCTTACAACTTGTACACTACTAATCAGGGTCGTCTTCGTCTGCTTGTGCGCACTTACGTGCCTATCGGGTGAGTTTTCGCAAAAATTAATAATAATAAAAACAACTCTTTATTTCGAATATAGGTCCGTACAAGAAAATACAATACAATACAAAATTATGATGAATAATGAAATTACCGAGATAACGCTCGAAGAGCAGCGACGTTTTCCGTAATTTGATTTGTAGGTGCAGTAAATATCATTTATTAGGCATATCAAATGGACCCTTCAGAATTCAGTATTCTTATGAAAATTCTAAATAATTTTCAAAATATTTTCAGGCTTAGTGTGTCTAGATAATGATTTGCTTATGAAGAGGCTAAAGCCATTTCCGTCTCGTTTTTCGTGAAAACAAAAAAAACAGACAAAATGTTTTTTGCTTTGGTAGAAAAAAACTTCTTTGATGTTTTCAGTTTGATAGTTGGAGGTGCTCTCGTGGCCTTGGACTCTTACTTCTATGGCCGTCTCATTGTCACTCCTTGGGAATTCATCAAGTTCAATGTGCTACATGATATTGCGTCTTTCTACGGAACTCATCCATGGTAAGTTTGCAGATAACTAATACCGGGTATACACTCAGTCGCATTCGGCAGGGAAGTGGGTATGAGCGTAGTCTAACCATGATCATGCCTCTGTCCCGGCTTGTGCCCAAGTTCATGCCTTTACTCCTTTGATAAGAATAAAGGCGATGTTGCTTTGGCACACTCCCCTAGCAGGTGAAGAGGCGTTTCTTCCGCCTCCTTACAAAGCCAGATTTTTCTTAGCTTAAGATAAGAGAATTAAATAAATAATTAAATAAATATTCACGGACATTTAACATAACGCCTTCTAGCCCCATACTAAGCAAAGCTTGTACTATAGGAACTAGATGGCTGATAGAATACATATATGTTTTTTTTTTGTAAATAGACACTTATTATACATAGAAATACCCAGACACAGAACAAACATCTATGTTTGCCACACACAAATGTTTGTTCTCGGTGGGGATCAACTATGAATACTATGGACGAATGCTTGGGGTGTCATTGACTGAGTTCCGCACCAATATTTTGATACTCGAAGAACTAAACGTCAAACAGCGTCTATCCAGCTTGGTTCAATGTCGCATTCTAAAGTACTTTGTGCCACAGCCATTGATAAAAGTAATACATAACGACCACGACCGCTCTGCCAAGAGTGTAAAGAAGAAGAAGATGAATACTATTTTTGAAACTTCAGATTTTTTATTGAATAAGAATAAGAATAATTTTATTTACGACACTACATACCAGAACAGAAACAATACAGACTAATTAAATACTAACTATACTAGAAACTATGTACTACATAATAGGCAAACTAACTATAGGTGACTATTGTCATCTAATCCAAAATATCCATATAATTTTGACCAAAGTATTAACGTTTGCTTGTATTCCAGGCATTGGTACTTCAGCCAAGGTTTACCAGCGATACTCGGCATAAACCTCGTTCCAGTGATATGGTCAATAACTAAGATCTTGCGCCGTCCGAAAGAAAACGTCACTAGCTACCTACTTTTGATTGCTGCTTTACTACACGTCACATTGCATAGGTACGTTTTTTTTTTATGATCTATAGCTAAGCATTTGGCTGCCAGCACACCTGGTGGTAAGTGTAGCTGCAGCCTAAAGTGTAGCACGCTTAGCTATAATACACCTATTCACTCTTTTCTTGAAAATTCCTAGGTTATATCTTTAAGGCGTATGTATGAGGCAGACAGCCCTCTCGCTTGCACATTTCAACATTTTTGAAGATATAATAAAACTAAATGTAATTATGTGAAATTGCAGACCTTCAGGGTCGAGAGAATAACAATGCAAAGGTTCAGTAAAAATATCACATTGATCCAAACAAGTTTTCCGGCCAAAAAACTTTTTTGCAAATTTTTTGGTTAGAAAACTTGTTTGGATCAACGTGATATTTTTACTGAACCTTTGCATTGTTATTCTCTCGACTCTGAAGGTCTGCAATTTCACATAAATACATTTAGTTTTATTATATCTTCAAAAATGTTGAAATGTGCGAGCGAGAGTGTTGTCTGCCTTATACATACGCCTTAATTTTAATTTCGTTTACGACATCAGAATTTTGAACTGCAAAAGTTTTTTAGTTGTATGTAGCCAACTCTGGGACAATAAGTGCATTAGTTTGTTGATTTGCGATAAGTCGCAATTTCTGTAGAATAAAATTTATTTTTTCCATACAATAATTGCGACTAACTTTTCGCAAACCAACAATCCTACTAATATTATAAGCGCGAAAGTTTGTAAGGATGTAGTATGTTCCTCAAAAACTACTGATCGGATTTGGATGAAACTTGGAATATATTATTGTCGGTGGCCTGAATTAACACATAGGCTACTTTTTTTCCCGGAAAATCAACGGAACGCGAACTCTTCAGAAACGCCTAGAACATTTCGCATAGCAAATTGCACTTTTAATCCTGCGTTGACGAAGTCGCGGGCACCATCTAGTCACTTATAATTCAGAATACAAACTCAAGCAATGAAATCAATAATGCGTTAAAGTAATTGAAGCAATGTTTTTGTTTCAGTTTTATCCCACACAAGGAGTTCAGATTTGTGCTGCCACTGCTGCCTATATTTTTGTATCTCGCACAAGAGTTTATCGTACAGTGGAGCAGAAAAGCTACGAAGTAAGTTCTAATGAATGAATGAATGATAACACTTTATTGTAAACCTTACTACTAATGAAGCAGAATAAAAAATACAGTAAACCTTACTACTAATGAAGCAGAATAAAAAATACAGTAGAAATCTATACTATTATTACTGTCTATACTATTAACTGTATAACTGTAAAAAAGCCAAAAACGAAAATTAAAGATATGGATAAACTAAATATGCAGATCTACTAAATAAACGATTCTGATTTCAAAAATGGGGTTTGTCTGTTTATCTGTTTGTCTGTTTGTTTGTTCGCGAATCACGCCTAAACTACTGGACCAATTTCAATGAAACTTATACCATTCAGAAGCTCTTTTTCCGAATTAAAACATAGGCTATATTTTATTGAAATTAAAGACGTGGATTCTTAGATACAGGTTGACTTCTCTAAACCAAAAGCAGCCTTTGACACGAGGTTCATCGTATGTTGGTTGACAGATATTTTGGTGGAAAGTTTTGCACGCGTACAAAGTCGCGGGTATCACCTAGTATCTTATAAAAATACATGTACAATAAATGTAATATATGATTATACCCACCATCGTCCTCAAGTCTTCGCGTCTTAGCTTTAGAAGCGTTTTTGTTTTTGTGTTTGATATCTGATCTGCGCTCCCATTGTTTCTGATAAAAAATACTTTTTTTTTCTAGGTGGCAATTAAACTTGGTAGCGGGTTTGATTCTTATCGGCAATTTGGTACCGGCGGCTTACTTCGGCACAGTTCATCAAAGCGGCACTTTGAAAGTGATGCCGTTGTTACGCGAAGCATTGCCTAACAACCGCTCGTCTGTCGTGTTTCTCATGCCTTGCCATTCTACCCCTTTGTACAGGTAAGCAGATATAATGTTTGCCCAAAAACAACGGAATAAAACATTTTAAATGTATTCTACCATGATAAGCAAGTAAGCTTGTATGAGTTAGTGTCCGACTCTGGTGACGGAGTTTTCAAGACGTTGCCATGGACTAGAACCAGTTGAGGCAATGAGGGACTCACGTATGTGTGGTTCGTGTTCGACTCGGCCCACATTTACACGTTCGCACCTCATTGCCTCTGTTGCGGGCCGCTGCAGTAATGTACTATTATTTGACGCCGGAATGGAACTCGGAACTAAAAACCAGTGCGTAGAGTCCCTACGCGCGGAAGAAGTTATACTTCGAGTGCCACACATTCACTCTCGCTCTGTGTTTAATGTAAAATTCATTTATTATTTATTTTTATGTACTTAACCAATATGCAGTACTAAATTTTCACTTCAAAATAAAAAGTAAAAAGTTGCATGAACACTGCCATCTATTATATTTTGACTGTAGCGTATTAGTCTCTTTCTATTCCCCCCGCTGTCAGTTGGAAGTCGTTTATCTTCAAAAACACGGGCGGTCAAATGCTGAATTGCTGAACACTGCCATCTATATTTGATTGTAGCATTTGTAGTGTATTAGCCTCTATCTCTTTCTATTCGGGGGGAATAGAAAGAGACAGAGACTATGTCCTCCCGTAACGCAACGTTGTTGGAAATCGCATTAGAAGTATAACTTCAAAAAACAAATGAACACTGTAACCCCGTTGTTCGTTATTGGTTTTGAAATGTAATTGTATTTTCAACTAAAAAGTGTTGCCTAGGTACTTAGTTTTAATTTCCGCGCATTACTTGAGTAAAGTACTATTATTTGACGCCGGGGGTAACTCCCATTTGTTCTATAGGACTGTTTTTAAAACCTTTTTTATCCCTGTAGTTCCATAGTAGGACTATTGAAACTAGCCCATTAGGACTAGTTTTCGTTTCAATAGTCCTACCCAAATGGAAGTTACCAGATATTAGGGATAAAAAAAGTTTCAACAGTTCTAGAAGTAACAGTTGTATAGAACAAATGGGAGCCACCCGACGCCGAAATGGAACTCGGAAATAGTAGATTGTATCATAAGGGAGCAAAATTATATTTTTACGGCGAGGGCGATTTTTTGAATCCAGAGCGAAGTGAAGGATTCTAGAGTAGAATCCCGAGCGTAGCGAGGGATTCTTTAGTAGAATCCTGAACGTAGCGAGGGATTCAAAGTACTTCGCCCGAGCCAAAAAAATATTTTGCGCCCGAGTGGTACACTCTACTTTTCATCACCAACTATGAGAAAATAAAAGGCGCCTCATATTTTATTGTAATATTATTATTTAATAAACATATATTAGTAACAACTAAAATGAAAATAAATAGTATCTATAATGAAAACCACTTATTTCTTATGTTTTCTATTCGTTCGATTTCTTTGGCGCTGAACAATAAGATGTTCCAAATTCAAAAAGTGCGCGGCAAAGTAAATGAACTTTGCCGCGCACTTATTGATGTGATGAAAAAGTTTTTTCATCACACCTATTCGAAAAGAACAACTTGGTTCGCCTTTATGTGCACCCAAAGGTGGTGTTGTCTATAAGAAACTATAAGTGCGCCGGAATTAACTTTTCCGCGCACTTTTTGAATTTGGGATATCTTCGCTTTAAGTTCGCATATGTACTTCATTTTTGTGCAATAAATAATGTTCTTATCTTATCTTATCTTTTATTCTTTTATTGTCTCGTAGTGGGTGATGAAAAGTAGAGTGTACCACTCGGGAGCAAAATATATTTTTTGGCTCGGGCGACGTACTTTGAATCCCTCGCTACGTTCAGGATTCTACTAAAGAATCCCTCGCTAAGCTCGGGATTCTATTCTAGAATCCTTCACTTCGCTCTGGATTCAAAAAAGCGCCCTCGCCGTAAAAATATGATTTCGTTCCCTTATGATACAATCTACTATAGTTTCCGTTATGTTTCTATTTCCAGCCACCTCCATTTAAATGTAACCGCCCGCTACCTATCCTGCGATCCGTTCGAGCGACCCGGCCTTACCACTGAGACGGAAACATTTTACAACAACCCGCTCCACTGGTGGAACTCTGAGTACTCAGCTCGACAAACACCTACATTGGTGGTGCTATTTGATGTACTCAAGGGCAGGATTGATAATATACTGACTGGGTACTCGTTGCTGCATGAGATCCATCATACACAGGTAAACATTGCATTGTATATTGTTTAATCCGTCATCGTCTGCAGCCTGACTTCACCTGCTGGGCTTTGGCTAAAGAGGAAAGATTTGATTGTTTACACTATCCCCGGGTGACCACTTATTTCTTTCTTTGTACTTTTGACGATGCTTTTGCTGACTGAATTTTATATTTTTTTTTGGCAACATTTATTGCTTTTACTTCTTGACTTTTAGCTTGTTTGTTTTGTGTTTATGTACCTTTTTATTGAAATGTATATATACCTATTTACTGTGCTGTGACTACTCTAAGAACATTGTAAAATGACGAAAGAAGAATATATGAATTTAATTGAATTGAACAAGGCTATATTATATTAAAAAAAAATTAAGGATTCTTACTGAAACTTCAATTATGTAACCCAAGGTGTAGAAAAATGACCTAAAAACATTCCTTACCTATGAAATTTTTGTTAAATACCCGTGCGAAGCCTGGGCGGTCCACTAGCTATTAATAAACTCAATGTAAGCTAGGAATAGTTCGTTTAGTGTTATGCATTGACATGCAGATTAAAATTCAATCGAAAGAGACAACAATCGAAAGAAACACGGTGTTACTAGTCCAAGCCTACATCCGCCATCCAAAAAGGCCACGCCCACTTACAGCGTAATTTATAACCTCAAACATTTGTTCACAGTTTCCGGCACATGAAGTTGGTGAAAAAGTGTTGGTGTACAAGAAAATTGAAAGCCGACCAAGACCACCAGCTGCTGACGAAACCTTCTAAGACTTGATACCCATATTCTAACCAACTAGCATAAATCAAGACCAATGGTCTATCTTATAATAAGTTAAGACATTATGTCCTGCGGGCCTAAGATGCGCACCGCGAGATATTTGTCATGTCGTTCTGTCAAAGTGTAAGCATTTTGTACCAGTTTAGGAACTATTGCATTATCTGTGGTAATGTTGTCGAGAAACCGCGCCGTTGAATTTTCAACTTTTGACATTTCTGCATGACTATTATCTCGTCCTCAGAGAGGTACGACAAGTAACAAGTTTCAAAAGTGTACAATAAGAAGGCTCGTTTTGTCGACAACATTACCACAGATAATGCAATAGTTCATTAACTGGTACAAAATGCTTACATTTTGACAGAACGACATGACAAATATCTCGCGTGCGCATCCTAGGCCCGCTGATTACGTATGGTAAACAAGACATAATGGTATCGATTCGCTTGTTGCATTTTTCTAAACTAACCTAATTTGACAGCACTAAAAATGTTGCCGTCCCTTTCTCATAAACTAAAATGACAAGGACGGCTATAATTTTAGAGCTGTCAAATTAGGTTAGTTTAGAAAAATGCGACAAGCGAATCGATAGCAATGTCTACTCTAACTTTTTATAAGATTAGGATTACAATATACAATCGATTGAACAATCTGGGAGTGAAGGGTAGAACTAGATGTAAGATAAACATACAGTAGGAAATAACTGACTGTAGCATTTCGTATCGCAGATAGAACACGATATTCTGACGATTGAACCTAAAATTCAATCCTTGGTAAAGGTTTCATAGCGATCTGCAGCAAAGCCATATTTTTTTAAATAACGTTGCTATTGTAATTATAACTCTATTATGTCTCTCGACTCACAAATGAAAACATATTGGTATTCAATACTAAAGCAGCTATCTGAAGAAAAAACTTCAAAACTACCTCACCTTGGTAAAATTTCATCTTTTTAACCGACTTTAAAAACGGGGGAGGTTCTCAATTAGGTTGTATTTTTTGTAGTTATTTTTTTGCAATTACTTTAGGTCCGGCAGCTACCCTAAATTTTTGCGTTCTCATTATGAGAGATAATCCGATGAACGACTATCCGTAGTGCTAATAAATTCAATAAGAAATTGTCCAATTTCGTTAAATTTAATATTACAATTTGAATAAACTAGAAATATTGCTGCGAATTTTTTGAACTGCTTTTATGATGAATAATAAAGTTGATCATAATCTCTCATTACGTAGGAAATTAATTATATAAAATAAACTAAACAAACCCATCGTAGATTAATGTACTAACTGTTTGACTTTGTCCACGCTACGTAAGTACAACTAGTAGCGTAAATATCTTTAACAGGGTTGCTAGTGGCTAAAAAGTGTTCCCGAGTGGCCAAAACTCCCTAATTTTGGGGAAAATGCGTATCGTAAAATTGACAATTATTGTGTCTCGAATTAATTTTACCTCGATTAATAATTATTGATAGACTAGAAGGTTTTCTTCGGTAAAGTCTGGGCTATGGTTGGGAAAGCATGCCTTCCGTGTAGGTATATTCTATAAGATTATTTTGGGATGAAATATCTCAAGGAAAAAATTCAATTCATTATTATTTAATAAATTCTTTATGCAATATCTTTTAATTTAAATTGATTTATAGTTGCATATAAAAAATAATATGATATCCATGACCGACACATGTCGCAAGTACAAATTAATAATTATTATTTGTTATTCATAACACTTGCCAAAGTAATATGTAATGTATACATACTAATATAAACTTTAATATTGTCTGATTCAATATACTGACGACCTTATTCATAATAGACAGATATCCTTGCAATAACTAATATGGTTGATAAATCTTTTGACATTTTCCTTTCATTCTATCACAGAAAAAAAATGTGTTTAGTGCATTTATTGACATGAAAGTAATTACTTGTATAAATGCCAATGTCAAACTTTTAACTAATTTAATTCTCCACCGGTCATTCTCCATCGTGCTAAGGTCTAACAAAACGTGACATTGGCGAAATTGCGGGCAACACTGCAAAGGCCATTCAGACAAGAATTGACTTGAATCATAGAATGGGCTCAAATTGATTTAAAAAGCTTTGATAAAACTACGTTTATTATGAATAAAGTCTTTATTTAATTATAATAATATTCACATCCCAGTTATTTAAATTAATTACTAATCAATATAAAAAAATGCATTTCTCATAAGCTACCACCGAAATAATTAGATATTTATCGATTTCAAAGTAAGGATATTAAAAATCACAAATACCACTGAATCGTCATACACAAAAGTAACTGCCACGCTCAGAGATGTCAGTCAAACATAAGCATTACTTAAAACAAGCGGGGTCTGTGTTTACTCTTCTTCTTCTTAATTATGGCCTCTGTCCGTGATTTAGATAGAGTCCTTTTCATGAAAGAAGTCCCGCGGAAATTTCCGGAACTAAATTTTAAATTAGTTGTCAGGTGCTGTTAATGTGTTCGGATGCTAGTGCGTTTTTATTTGGTTTCTGTGATCAAAGTCTTGTTTTCAATGCCTAAAGTTGTTAAAAGTGCTGCCCGAGAAATAATACTTAAGGTCGACTACAGCGCCGCGCCTGCGGGACTTCTTTCATGGAAAGGACTTTAGACAATTTGCCTTTGTCAAGTATATTTAAAATTGTATTTTTTACGGTTATTTATAACAGGGTAATCGATAAAATCCTTAAAAAAGTAGTTTTTTATCAAATCTGTCAAGCTCATTGGTCAATACAAAATATCAATAGACTAACCATTCGTTATCTTTTAACGTACGTCTCTGAGTGTGGCAGTAAGGGATAAACTACAAGTTTGCTCAAGTTTAAACCGAGATCCAAGCAAGACGTTTATACATTTTCAATAAAAAATGTCTAAAAGTCTATGCCTAAGTGCACTTTGTTTTTCGTTCTAACTTCAGCATACGAATATAGATCTAATAAGATCGTTACTTGAAGCTAGTATTGGTCTTTTTTTGAAATAATTTGAATTATTAAATAATATTATATATAAGTTATAAATGCAATATTTACGCCCGTACTCAACAACGTTTCTTAGCCATTTTTGTGTTTTGTATCAGCTTGAAATGGATGAGTAACGATCTTCAATACGGCGGATGGATTTTTATTTTTTTGTAGTTTCTAGTATCATTAGTAATTAGATTTGACGCTCAAATATTGTAAAGACAGTTATTTATAAGATCTCTTTGTCTAAGATTTTTAGAAAATGTACTGTTTACTTTTACATTTTGTTTAATATTTCATAATCTTAATTTTAAATCAATCACAATATAAGTGAATAGAAAACCAGACCAGTTTATACATGAAGTGGTTTAGTATTTTCCGAGACTTTGATTAAATACGATTTTCAAATAGAAAAAAAAACAATAGTTTAAAAGCACAGATCTTATAATACTATACGTAAAAGTAAACAATCATAATATATAAGTTATACAACTACTTCCAGTTGGCTGCGCCATATAAATTTGCGCAGCTTGTAGGATATCAAGTTATATCGATATCCATCATAGATGTAACAAACGGTATCCAATAATAACAATTTTGAGCATTAATCTAAGATAAGTAGAGTAAAATTGTTTTTTGTATGCTTGTGTAAATCGAACAGAATGTCTTATAGGTCGAGTGTGGATTATAAAATAAACATTTTATTTAAAAAATGTAGTTATTAGTTCAATTACTAACCTAAGTTAGTATTCCTTCTTAATTGTACATGAAAACGTGATACAGACTTGTCGTTGGTCTGTTATGTACCATTATTAAATACCCTATGGTAACTTATTCAGCGTTTATAAATATGCCCTGCAGGGATGGCGAACCAATGGCACGCGACACAATATTTTGGGCACGTCACTGATCACAAAATTAGTTTTATACCATTCCCCCTCTAAAAAGCTTATTTTATTCACTGAATACAGTTAATAAAAAGCTTTTTTAGTCACTGTTTTGGTGTTTGAATTTAGAACACACTAATATATATTTGACCTCCATCTAATTATTGTTTTTGCGCAAGATTGGAGGTTGTATAGCCTTTCTTTTTCTCGTAGTCATGGTATACAATATAGTATGCAACTCTTGAATAAAACGGATTTATACCGAGGGCCATGAACCACTCACGTCGTTCAGGATTCTAACAATCATCATCATGATATCATCATAATCATCATGAATCACTCCCTATGGTCGTGATTCAGTCGTTAGAATCCTTCACTTGCTCGTGATTCATTTATGGCCCTCGCTTTAAATCCGTCTTTTATTCACTAGTTTCATAATATACTAATGTACTACGAAAGAAAGCTTGAATCATTGTAAAATGTTCCTATTTTTTCGTAGTTGATAGTAGGTAGGTATTGTTATTATTTTCGGTTTTTTTTAAGGTTCGCCATATGGCATAGGCCTTAACGCTGAATAAGTTTAACACTTGGTTAAAATTATGTCTCCGTTTGACGTTACCAGTTTGTCGATAGCAATGATTTAAACAGCTGATTAAAGTTATGCAGTGATTATTTCACATACAATCAATATTTTCAGTTTATTGATGTTGTTACCAAGGCAAAGTGGCTTATGACACGCTCTAAGCAAATCTCACTGATTTCCTACTCCACATTGATTAACCGGTCACAGGTCAAAGATAACAAAACGAATACACTGCATTTTGCTATTTTAATAACACATCTTACGCATGTTTCTCGTACCATGTTGCCAAAACTCCTTCAAATCATTATATTCTTAGTTATATTGGTTATATCAGTGTCAAAGGGTTCTAAAACAGCAAGCGTGTCTTCAGAGGTGTTTGGAAATGTGAAGAGTAGTTTGGCGTTTGTTTTTGACACGACTGGATCTATGTACAATGATTTGAAGCAGCTAAGAGAAGGTGCCGAGATGATTTTGAAAACTGCTCTGGATGAAGGGAATGTGGTCGGCGATTTTGTGTTCGTGCCGTTTCACGATCCTGGTAAGTTCTATATACTACCTACTAGTGACCTTAAACATCTCGTCGTATTTAATATTATAAACGCGAAAGTTTGTGAGGATGTATGAATGTATGGCTGTATGTACGTTTGTTCCTCTCTCACGCAAATACTACTGATCCGATTTGGATGAAACTTGGAATATATTATTGTCCGTGACCTGGATTAACACACAGGCTACTTTTTATCCCGGACGAATTTGCGGACGAAAGCTAGTATTTCTTAAGAAAGTTTGCTGTTCACCCATTTCACCCAAATTTGACCAATACTAGCAGCGTGATTGAAACACAAACATATAGAAACTAGTAGGTACCTACCTAGCCAGGTAGGTAATTTTTTTATTCGTGGATAACTTAAAAGAGAAATCTTACAACATAATTTTAGCCGTGGGCCCAGCTACAGTAACCCAGGACAAAGAAATGTTCAAGACTGCCTTAGACAAAGTCCATGTTTACGGCGGCGGTGATTGCCCGGAGAAGTCCCTGAGTGGTATCCTACTAGCTTTAGACGTCAGCCAAGCGAAGTCCTATGTGTATGTATTCACTGATGCTACGGCTGGGGACCATAGGCTGGTGGGGAAAGTCCTGGATGCGGTACAGAGGAAACAAAGTCAGGTACTGTCTTGACTCACAAAAATACTATGCTGTGACTTATAAAATGCTAGAAATACGAGTAAAACCGTAGGGTGTAGGGTCTTGCCAGTTCTTCTAAGATTTGGTCGAGAGACACTGATACATAGAGGATCATTTATTTATTTGGAAAACCAACGGCTTTTTAGTAAGTAGTTATGTGACGTCTCTGAATTATTTTTATGCTAAAACATACGTGCATCTCTTAAACTGAAGAAACACGTAGAGTCCATGTAGGTATACCTGTAAAAATAGACTTCGTTGTGTTTCTTTGTTAGTTAACCTAATGAATACCTACAACAAAATAATAATTACATACGGTCATCATAAAGAGCTGTTAGGACCATAATATTATTAGATATCGGTGATTTACTGATGATAAAATCTATCCTTTATCAATCAGTTTCCGTGGCATTGACTGCAGTCTTGATTGCAGTCTCGTTTATTTTTCCGGTGTTATAACGTCCATAATATATTACGGAGATAGCAAAATATAACTGCACAGGAAATGTAACAGCGAATTTAGCAGTAATGTGATAATAGGGTGTTTAAAAACATCATTGTACCTACAACGAATAGGTACTGGAATGATCTTTTACGCCTCAAAAAAGTACCGAAAGTCTATTAGGTACCTACAAAGTTTGAGGATTTTGACTTAGTAGTGAGGCGATTACCGCTCTACTACCTACAACGAGTTTCATGAGGTGCTGGGCAAGCCTACTCCATCTAAACATTGTCCCAGGCACTACAGTGTCCAGTTAAGTGTAGGCATAGGTTGCCCCCTGACGCTGCATAAATCATCTTCAATAGATGTAAAGATCTAAGATGTAATTGTAACCAGCCGTTGAATTCCAGGTGGTATTCGTCCTAACGGGACACTGCAATGACCTCGATAAGCCTTCGTACAAAGTGTACCAGCAGATCGCTGCTGCCAGCTCTGGACAGATTTTTAACTTGAACAAGACTAGTGTTCATAAGGTACCTATGTGACTGACATTGCGCATATTTATTTTTATTTTTCTTAGGTTTCTTTAAGTTATAGGTAGGCGGACTACTCTAACTTTTTATAAGGATAGGCCATTATTTTATTGTGTGCTTCAATCAATTAAAATACAAAGTGAAAATTCCGGACCATCTATAAAACCTTGAATACCTTGGAAATCATCATGGAGTAAAATTATACAATCTAATATATGTCCTTGTAAAAAAAATCAAACAATTTATTTGCCTAAAAACATCTTCAAAAATATTTTTCAGGTACTAGACTTCGTAAAAAGTTCTCTGAAAGGTAGAATGGTAAACCTTGCTTCTAGCGTAAACCCGGCCGGGTCAAACTACACGCAAGAGGTAAGTTTCTTTTGACATTTTGAGTTAGACCTCCCTTCTCACTCCGTTCCTATTCTTAAATCGAAACCTCTAATTAAAGTGACCAAAACCCGACCTTTGTAGGTAGGTACCTAACTACATTACATTATAATAACTACATTATAATAATATAATATAATTCATTTATTTTCTCATCACAAAAAAGGTTCTTATTTACACCATTTTTAACTTACACGAAAACTAATAGAGAACCTGTACTGTGAGAGACTGGTGCCTGAAATAGGTTTATGAAAAACCTGTGCTACAGGTCACCAGGACTTCACACCACTGATTACAGCCAAAGTTATGATTATTTGGCAAAGCAAGTGCGAAAAAATGTCACGTGCCAAATAAAAGTCCTGCATTTTCGTACCTCAAATCTAACAAAGTTTACTAAAACAGTCTCATATTTACGACGAAAGAACTTAAAATTTTTCAGGTTCCAGTAGACAGTACCCTAGGTGAAGTAACAGTATCCGTTTCTGGCGCGAAGCCTCAGATCACTGTGGTAGATCCGAGCGGGGTACAGATCACAGGCCCGCCTAAGTTGATCACCACCTTGGACTTGGCTGAAATCATGGTCAGTGTATAATAAGAGTGAACTATAAGTGGATTATAGCTAAGTCTAGTAGGTACTATATGATCAGTGGCTAAGGGCTTCACCATAGACTGCAGCTTCGCTTTCCATCAGGTGAGTTGGCAGCCAAACGGGTAGAAAGCGATCTACCATAATAAAATTTTTTCAAGTTTCATTCAAATTTTCTTTAAAAGAAAATTACATTAGCCTAGTTACTACAGTATTTACACTAATAATAATAATAAAGCCTTTATATTTCCTTACCAACCAGTTATTATTATTTTTTTCTTAATTGTTTACTAAACTTCTTAATTCTATTTGTTTATATTTACTTAATTATCTACTTTTGGTCAGGGACCCCTCTTCGAGTATAGGCCTCCTCCAGTTTATGCCAATGTTCTCTGTCCTGGGCCACATTCATCCATTTCTTCCCAGCTAAGTCAGTATTTACAATACGTATTCATAATATTTACAAAATACACATGAAACAGTTGGGCTATCTACAAACCGCTGCAAACAGTTTAACTGGTCCAAATAACTAGCAATTGGAAGCGTGTCCATGACACTGGCTGCATTGCCGCGCTGAATAGCAATACTATACGCTGGCCTAGATAACCAGCCCTCGGGCCAAGCGTCGCTTCGACTAGACCCCCTGAAAGAATTTTGAAAACCTGGTGGGTTACTCTCGAACACAGTTCTAATCCGGATCCATAGATTTTGACATAAGTCGTGTCATTTTTCAGTACAAAATGATACGAATTCTGTCAAAATTCGGATCCAATTTGGAACGGCGGTGGTCAAGAGTAGCCCTAGGTCCAATCTTTGCGACGTGATTGATTCACAAACTGGTTACACAGGTTGTAAAAGTCATGCAGCCAGAACCTGGCAACTGGACAATCACGGTCGGCAGTGTCGAGGATTACTCTGTGAAGGTATCAGGGCTCTCCAACTTAACCTTCGAACATGGCTTCTCTGTGGAGACACCTGGGAACCTGGCAGAGACCAGCTATCGACCTTTGAAAGGTATCATCATCATTATTAGCCTGAGAAGTCAGAAGTCCACTGATGGATTATTGTGCTTATTTTTAGAGGTCCGTACCCAAAGGGTAAAACGGGACCCGTTACTAAGACTCCGCTGTGCGTACGTCTGTCTGTCTGTCCGTCTGTCACCAGGACATCTAACTAACTATAACTGACTAACTGATAGTTAGATAGTTGAAATTTTGACAGATGGTATATTATTTCTGTTGCCGCTATAACAACAAATACTAAAAAAAAGAATAAAATAAATATTTAAAGGGCTCCCATACAACAAACGTAATTTATTTTGCTGTTTTTATAGATAATGGTATATAGTTATATATATTTTACAGGTTAGTATATACTTTAGTATGGTACGTATATTTATATGTAATGTTTATGCAGTTTATATAATATTAATTTGTAGGTTTAATCTTACATTGATAATAGGTACTCCTAATAGTTTCTTATTACACAATACTACCTCTTTATTTTAACCCTCGCCTTTGTACATATCTTTAGTTTTAACTTGTTTGTTCATATTTTTCTGTGTGCAATAAAGAATTTAAGAATGGTACGGAATCCGTCGTGCGCGAGTCTTGACTGGTTTTATGTAGGTACCTCTTAATTCGTTCACAATTTTTTTATTCCTTCAGGAACATACAATCACATGATGGTGCGTCTCTCCCAAAAAGACCCGCCCGTCGCCATAGACTACGTAGAGATATTGTCTATGACCGGAAGTACCCTCTTCGAGCTGCCGCTAACGGAAGTCGATGCTGCTAACAAGGTTTACCTGGCAGATGCGTTCATACCACCTGATGAGTTCTTTTACATTGCTGTGAGTGAATTGTACTTATTTTAGAGGTGAAATTAAAAAAAAATCAACTGGAAATGTCCGAGAATATCTATTTATTGAATTTTAATTTTATTATTAGGAGAAATGATAGATGTCTTCAATATTCTACGGTACTACTACGGATGATCACGTATAGTATAATCTATACTTCTATACTATACTATCTAGAGGACAGATTTGATTGTTTGTCTCTTTGTTTTTTTGATTTGAAAAAATATTTTATCGTTCCGAAGCTACACTATCCCCGGGTGACATAGGCTATATATTATACTTCCAACAATGTAACCCAAGGTGTAAAAAAATGATCTAAAAAATTCCTTACCTAAGAAATTTTTGTTAAATACCCGTGCGAAGCCGGGACGGGCCGCTAGTTATTAATATTTACGGAAATCATTGGTTTTCAGATAAACGGCAAAGATGAACACAAACAACCGCTTAGAAGAATCGGTACCACCGCTGTCCAGGCCAAAGTACCAGGTAATTTCATAAAATAAGTAGGTAGGTACCTAGAGTAGGTAGTGTAGGTACCTGTCCCCACTACCCAAAGGTTTGCTGGTAGAGAATGCTATTTTAGCATTAAGTTTGCCTTTATAGGTACCCTACAATTAAGTTGCGCAATAAAAAAAAATCTATCCTATATAGTTATTCGATTTAACATTGTGTTAGTTATCAGACGTTTATAAATAGTTTTATTTTAATTTCAGATGTACCATATCTCACGACATCACGGAAGGTAGATCTCCATTTTGTAATTCATAGTTTTTGACTCAAAATCCTTTCTGAGGATCTCACAGACACTACGTTACGTAAAAGTAACGTATTTGGTTTAAATTTGAATCATATTGCTCGTCAACGTCAGCTCGACTGCCGAACGTTGTAGCGTCACCGCGCAGTGTATCTCGCAAACGTTAGCTTTACGAGACGTTTACGATTGTAACATTTATTCGTAATCAAGGCACTGATCATCTGTCTGTGTGTGTGTATACCGCGTTCACACTATGCCCATGCCGCTGCCGGCATTATTGCCGCGGACTTATTGCCACAGCAACATCGCCTTTATTCTCACTAGGGAGAATGGGGAGTAACTCCCATTTGTTCTATATAACAGTTACGTCTAGAACTGTTAAAACTTTTTTATCCCTAATATCTGGTAACTTCCATTTGGGTAGGACTATTGAAACGAAAACTAGTTTCAATAGTCCATGGAACTACAGAGATAAAAAAGTTTTAAAAACAGTCCTATAGAACAAATAAGAATTACCCAGAAAGGGCATGAACTTGGGCCGGGAGACGGGACAGAGGCATTATCGTGTTCACACTATGCTCATGCCGACTTCCCTGACCAAGTCCCTGCCGACTGCGGCATAGTGTGAACGCAACATTACGTTTCAGATATCAGCTCACGCCCATTCGAGAGTAGTCCTTAGGTGCAAGGTGGAGAGTCTAGTTCCGCTTACAGCGATGTGGACTAAGGACTCGCACAAACTACAACAACAGATATCTAGCTTGTAAGTCCCTTTAAAACAAGAACCTCATAGGTACTATAAACGCGAAAGTTTGTGAGGATGTATGTATGTACTATAAGATTCCGCCCGCGAATTCGTTCGCGTCCCGTTGTATCCCGTTGATTTTCCAGGATAAAAAGTAGCCTATGTGTTAGTCCAGGTCACGGAAAATATATATTCCAAGTTTCAAGCAAATCGGATCAGTAGTTTTTACGTGAAAGAGTTACAAACATCCATCCATACTTACAAACTTTCTCGTTTATAATATTAGTAGAATAGGATTATTGTATGTATGTTTGTTACTCTTTCACGCAAAAACTACTGATCCGATTAGGATGAAACTTAGAATATATATTGTCCGTGACCTGGATTAATACATAGGCTACTTTTCATCCCGGAAAATCAACGGGATCCAACGGGACGCGAGCGAAGTCGCGGGCGGAAGCTAGTTCATTATTAAACCAGCCTCTATAGAGTTTTGGTACGCCTCCTTACAGACAGACAACAACCATAGAGTACGTGATAGAAGATATTAAAGAAGAAGACGTGGGTACATACAAATGCTTTGCCAAAAACGTGGCGGGAGTCAGTAAGGGGGTCACCAAAGTGTCGTTAATAGGTAAGTTTTTAGGACACAAATAATTACCAAAGCAAAGCAAGCAAGCTCTTACGAGTTCTCTCAAATTGGTAAAATAAATTATAGTAGGTGCCAAATAACACCGCAATACAGGTCATTCACCCACCTTCACCACGATGTCGCAAAATTCAATTTATGAATGGCTAATTCTGTCGCTTTCCATACAAACCTGTCGCTAAGACGGTAATCGCTCGAATCTCGTAGTACTGTTTGTTTACCATACATAAATTGAATTATGCGACATCGAGGTGAAGGTGGGTGAATGACCTGTATTGCGGTGTTATTTGGCACCTACTATAGTATGGAAATCGAACCACCTTAATGTCACCACACGCTCGCAAAGCAATTTAAATAGCTATATTATATTTTGCTTAAATTTTTTTTACCTGACTCTACTCAACGACTTCCTTAATTTGATGGTGTCCGAAACGTCAATAACAAAAATATTAAAATCAAAAGTGACAATTGGGACAATTTGTCCTAAAATATTTTGTCCGAAACGTCAGCAAGTCCTAGTGACGGAGTTTTTAGGCCGCCTTAAGGCTTCCTAAGTACCTAGGTAGGTGAAGTCAAGTATAGTATTGGCACTACCTCACAGATCACGTATAATGAACTAACTTTGAGTCTAAATGCGGTGACGGGAGTCCAACTTTTACTACCTCACAGAGCACGTCCACCGAGCCAGTTTTCTATGTCACGACATTGCGGCAGGAGTAAGACTAAGGAAGTTACTAAAATTTCTATAATAGCACTTTTTTTATAGGAAAAAAATACGTATACCTACTGTTGCATACCTCGCAGAGCACGTCCGAGCTACGTTTCTTTGAAAAATAACGTATTTCAGATCGTTAGAGTAGTCTCTGTCGCATATTTTTGTTTCACTAGAGGTTTTTAAATATTTTCTATAATTTCAGTGGACCCACCGCAAGTGAGCATCGAACCTGCTAACAGCACATTAGAAATAGGAGAAAACCTAACAATAACATGCACAGTGTTCACAGAGGCGCTTTTAACTGATTTCCAGTTTTCTGTCCTATCGAAAGCTAAAAGTAAGTTTTAGAAGATATTATACCTCACTATTTTTCAAATTTTAAAAACACCATACTCTTGAAATTTTGTTGATTCCCTTCACAATTATGGTAATCATTATCAGAATCTAAAATATGAACTCACTATCAAATACAAATACTTTTTATCCTCCGATTGAAAAAAGAGATAGAGAAATATTTATTTTATTTTATTAGGGAAACAAACAGTACAATAATAATTAAAGATATAAAACTTAAAATAGCACAGAAACCAGTGAAGCTTCCACCATAACATCATACATACAAAGCATGTGAACAGACTTTATAACTACAAAAAAAAAGCATTACCCTAAGTTATGAAATGAGCTAAAAAAGAAAAATACGAAGAATTAAAAACGTAAACTAGAAAACAAACTGGCTAAGTAAACTAAACTAAACAACGACTAAATATTGGCCAAACTACCTACAATGCTCTTGCGGAACTCAGTAGCTGTATTAGTATATTTATAAAAGAGGGGTGTTAAAACTCTCAATAAGGCTGTATTTTTCAGAATTCGTAGCTCCATTTGATTTGTTTATTTTCTTAAGCACTACCAGCACTACCAAAAATTGGCATTTTAATTTATCGCATTGGTACAAGTTTTTTGATCGGAAAACTTGTTTGGATCAATTTGATATATTTACTGAACGTTTGCATTGTTATTCTCTCGACCCTGAAGCTCTGCAATTTCACATAATTACATTTAGTTATATTATATCTTCAAAAATGTTGAAATGTGCGAGCGAGAAGGTTGTCTGAAATTACTTATCGCCTTAACAGGTATGCGTTTACACGCTGATTTTACTTATCGCTTAACACTTGCACTTGACACTCGCGCTTGATATTGCTTAACAAAGTGTAAACCAGGCATTAGGCCCGTATGCCGATACTGAAATCATTACTTAAGCATACTGACAGTTGAATATGAATAAAGGGGTTTGTTTCCAGGTATTAAAATAAACGTGGAACCGAGCTTTGACGGTATTTACACTTACAATACAACTATACAGAACGTCAGTGAAAATGACGCTGGGACTTACATGTGTAATGCTACAAATAAAGGTAGGTAACAAGTTATGGTAAAGCAAACAAACTCGTATGTAAGTGGCCAACTCCGGTGACGGAGTTTTAAGGCCGCCTTAAGGCCTCCGTCGTGGCTTAACGACTGCTAGAGCCGGGACAGCTTAAAGTGTCCGAAGCACGTAAGCGTTCAGATATAAATGCCACTAACGGTCACCTATCCAAATAGTGACCGCGCGGAACGTTGCTTAACTTATGCTTAGTTTATGGTCATTGAACACATAAATTAAAACAAAGTGACCCTGTTCTATCTACAGACTCGAGAAAAACCGTGACGTGGGTGGTAGGTTCGATCCCATTCATTCATTGCTGTTTTAACACACAGACTACTTTCTATCCCGGAAGATCAACTGGATCTAACTGGACGCGAACGAAGCCGCGGGCGGAAGCTAGTGCTTAATAATTACTTTTTAAATTGAATAAAAAAGAAAACCTTATTATTGAAACATTGTTTTTATCTCACAGGTGGCTCAACAAATCAACAAACGACAATATCTATCAAATCGAAACCCATAGCAATAATTCTAGGACCTCACAATTTAACGAAAAGCATGAATTCTATCGCCAAAATCATCTGCCAAGTAGAAAATTGTGATACAGTAAAATGGACTCACAAGGGCGTTCTTGTAAAGGAAAATAAAGTCAGGGAAAGTACAGATACATTGGAAGTCAATGTCACTGAAGATGGGAGTTTGTTATGTGTGGCTGTCAGAGGAGATTTAGAAGGTAATTTTTGTCAAGTATTTTTTATAAGGCCTCTAACTATTAGAGGACTTTTAAGGGATGCGGTTTTGTGCAAACGCACAAAACCGCATTCCTTATACCTAGTTTTTTTTAATGAAAGATACGTAATAAACAGACTCTACCAGATATTGCTCTGCACATACCAATTCCATTATCTCATAGAGCACATCCGTCACGATTGCCTTCATCCGTCGACCGCACTACTCACTTTATCTTATAACAGCTTCAGATGCAGTCCAAATAACAGCTTTGATAAAACCAACAGTCAGTATAAAAGGTGGTAGAAATATCACAGTTCTTAATGGTACCGTTCATGAGCTGGTGTGTGAAGTGATAGCCAAGCCACATCCTAGGGTTATCTGGCATCGGGAGACCGAAGAGTTTCTGAACCATTCTGTAAGTAAAACCATACCATAGTAGTTAAAAAAAGATTATCACAGTAGTTAAAACAAGACTACCACAGTATTTAAAATAAGACTATTAGGTACAGTAGTTAAACAAGACTACCACAGTAGTAAAAACAAAACTATTATAGTAGTTAAAACAAGACTATTACAGTAGTTTAAACAAGACTATCACAGTAGTTAAAACACGACTATTACAGTAGTTAAAACAAGACTACCACATTAGTTAAAGCAGGACTATTACAGTAGTTAAAACAAGATTACCACAGTAGTTAAAACCAAACTATCACAGTAGTTAATACAAGACTATCACAGTAGGTAGTTAACAAAACTATCACAGTAGTTAAAACAAGATTTTTTCTTCAATTACTAATCCTCGTTATTTCAGTTAGTACAGCGTGTACCCAACACATACATAAGCACATTAATATTAAACTCTACAAAAGAAAATATCGAAGCTATGTACTTCTGCTACGGTGAAAATTCAGAGGGAATAACGCAAGACCATGTTCAAATTAATGTTAGGAGGAAGATAACTGTGGTGAATGCTCTTAAAGGTAAACTAACAAACATTAAAAAAATACAACCCAGTTGAGAACCTCCTCCTTTTTTGAAGTTGGTTAAAAATAAACACGTTTAGTACCATGTGCCTGTAATTGCCTAAATCAAAAATTCGCTCTGGTTTGAATTCCTCCCCCATTTTTTTAAGTAAACTCGCAGATTACAGAAAGCACTGCATTATTTCAGACACTTCACAAGAGCTTTTCCACCCAGTACAATTATCTTGCCTCGTCGATTCACACCCACGAGCTAAAACCTCATGGTATCATAACGGAACTCTGCTCAATTCCACTGAAAACAAACAAATATCTACCGATAACTCCACTTTGGATATAAAAAGAATGGGGTTTGAAGATCTGGGTGTCTACTCGTGTGACGCTGATAATGGGTTTGAGAAGATTCAGCTGAATGGAACCTTAAGTGTACGAGGGTTGGGTAAGTTTTTGCTTAGATATTATCCCGATGTAAGGTTGGAATAGTTACACCGTGTTTTGTCTCTTTCGATCGAATTTGAATCTGCTTGTCAATGCAAAAGACACGGTGTAATTATTCCAAGTTTATTAGTAACAGGGTGTAATTTGAGGAATATTTTTATAGGAAAAACAACAGAAAAAAATACAAAATTAAAAAAATATATTAAAACACAAAAAAGTCTGTGCATATGACTAATATATTGATAAACTTTAAATAATAATTTATAAATGAAAACTATATTTAAATACAATTGTAAAATATGCAAGAAACAGTTGATATAACAGTGAATTTTAATGATCTTGATCATATATTACTAATACCAGATTACAAAATAATACCAATATGATGTTTCAGAAAGTCCCATTATTGTGAAAGAGCCAGCAAAGATAACGGCTATTAAAGGCGAATCAACTTTTATTCCATGTAGGTGAGATTCTATAATACTATATTTAATTTTTTTAAACATCTTGAAAGTGATCAGTCGATTGATACTCCAACCAACGAGGCGGTGCAGTATAATATCAAAGGGTAAGTCGCTGGTTCGAATCCCGCTCGACTCATTACTTTAAGGTATAATAAAAATCTTTGTTATTTTTCTTTAAAGTATAAGTAATTTCAATCGATAAAGAAAGGCTTTTTATATGACCACATACTTGGTGGGGATTTGTGGAAAAAATAACTGAAATCCACACTGGTAGGGATTTTTTGGTGGGAATTTCTGGAATACATCGGTAATGATAATTAGTACCTATACCTACTAAGTACCTACTTATTTACTTTTCTACGAAAATAACATACAGAATCCTCTTTTTCCCTTAGAATAAAGCAAGGTAATCCGAAACCAACAATTTCGTGGATGTTTAAGAGCACAGGAGATTTCACTGCGCTCCCAAACACAGATCTGACCTTAAATGTAACTGCGACTCTTCAGAACCAAGGAGTGTACCGTTGTTCTGCTGAAAACGTAGTTGGGAAAGATACATTTGATGTCGAGTTAGTTGTTCAATGTAAGTAATAATCCCCTTGAAGGGGACGACTCAAAGGGGATTATGAGACTAACCCAGTAAACATCTTATTAGTTTTAGCTTACGACATTCCTATGCAAAGATCTGCAAAGAACTCCTTCCATTTCCAGAGTCTAAACGTACCTAGGTAAATGGTTTTTTTAATGTGTACATGATATCTAGTGAAAACACAGTAGGATATGGTGTCCTCCTACGAAAAAGAAAGATCTTCCTTGTCGAGCGACTTTTGACTCGGGGTCCGAGGATCAATGGATGGTATTCGGTATTACTTATGTTTAAACTCCATGATAACTTCGTTTGCGCGATCTAGGATAGTTCTCATGTAGCGAGCTAGAGGGCGCTACAATTAAACTGAGAGCTAAGACGATGCAAACTCTAACCGAAAAGTATCAGTTATAAAATTGTTTTTAATTTTAAGACTTGCCTTTCTTGTGACAGACCCCCCGCAATTGGAATCAGTAAATGATCCAGGAAAACCATTAATATTGGAAGTAGAAGTAAATAAAAAGGTCACATTACCTTGCATCGTCATTGGAGTTCCACCACCGATAGTATTCTGGACTAAGGATGAATATCGGGTCAAGCCATCTCAAAATCTGTGAGTATCTAAGAAAGCTACGATTCAAGAAGTTTATTTGCTTATTTGGTACAATAATCGACTTTAATCCTATATATTAAAGGGTATTTTTATACAGCAACTCTATACAGACTATTATTTTGCTTAATTTTAATTTCTATTTGTGACTCAAATATTCTTAAATTGAACATAACTGTGAAAACATTAGCATATAATACCATCTGTTTGCATATAGCTTTTTAGAGCTCATTTGTATAAATTATAAAAAGAAGTGGTCGTAAAACACTTCCCTGTGGTATTCCACGCCCAATTTCCATGTGATTTAATTACGACACATTAAGGATAAGTGTTCTTTCTATAGCTTCTTTTCTAATGTAAGAGTCAGGATACATTTAATTATTACAATGTTTCAGTCACCTTGAAAAGGATAGCTTAATAATAGAAAACGCAACAGAGTATGATTCTGGAAATTACAACTGTAATGCTAGTAGTTCACTGGGCTCTGTGCAGAAAAACTTTACTGTTTTTGTTTATGGTAAGAATTTTTACAATAACAATTCTGATCAGGCTATCCAAAGGCTTGCGTCACATATGTAGGACATAATAGTTATTGTTTTATTTTATTTTTATGAAAAATTTAAAATTCTGACAGAAGTTTTTTCAATTTGTTTCTTAGTGGCACCAGGAATTATTAAAAAAGACACAGAATTGGATGCCCTAGAAGGGCTTTTAGTTGAACTACCTTGTCAAGCTACAGGCTTGCCTAAACCGCTGATTTCCTGGGAGCATCATGGGGCAGAGGTTATTGACGACAAAAAATTCGTGGATGAGTATGGAATGAGGTACCTATACTATACATTTCGACATTGATACCTCCCTCATTGAGACCATGAGACCATTCTGTATCATTTCTGTATATTTTGACACATAGGTCATTAAACTCTTTGGACTTTTTGACTTGCCAATAATTGTAAAAAAACGGGATTGTTGACTGTATCTATTGCAAGAAACAATCGACCTACTTATTCTATTTATTATCCTTAAGTATCTTAAAATTAATGTTTCAGATTCATCGCCAACTTAACTGATTTCGGTAATTACACCTGTCGCGCTAAAAATGCTTACGGGAAAGCTTCGGTTACATATTCGCTTTACGTGTGGGGTAAGTGAAGAATAAAATAGATTTGTTCTTAACATGTGGGATGTTATTGTAGGTAGGTATTTAGGCTAAACGCTGACCTAGAAACTGAAACTTACTAAGAGATTTACTTAAGACTTATGAAGAGGCATTTGGCAGCATAAAAAAAACAATGAAATAAGAACTATGAAATCGTTATTTGTATTAAAGTGTGAGTTAAAAATAATCTTCTACTCCCAGTGGCGCCCTCTATAAAAGAAGGGGTAGAGTCAACTACAGACGTGTTGTCAGGTGATGACGTCACTTTGCAGTGCGATGCCATCGGCTTTCCCATACCTACTATGGAGTGGATATTTCAACGGGATATGCTTACGGAAAATACCACAGAAATTAGGTAAACTACATAAATAATATCTTTTCAGTGATTTGATTTATTTAATATACTATCATAAGAACTGATTTAAACACTAGTGACATACTAGAAGTAAAGAATGGAATAAAGAAATGACCTAACCTAGTCCCTTGGGAGACTCTAGGTTGTTGAAGCATAAATAACATTTAAAATTAGCTTATTATACTACTAATGAAACAGCCTCATAATGAAGAAAAAGCTAAACCACTTCCAATAGAAATGCAAATTCAAAGTGTGGTATTTAGAGTTTACCCAATACACTTTATCAAAAGCTCTGCTAATGTCAGATTATTCTATATATAAATGTTACAGTTTCAATAATGTTGGAAATCTTTACATAAAGAACGCCAGTTCAAAACATGAAGGGACTTATGTTTGCATCGCGCAGAATATTTATGGGATCGACAATAAGTTCTTCCATGTCAATGTTAATGGTAAGATTTCTGTGACATTGTAATAATATCATAATCATTGTAATAATCGTTTTATCGTTGTGACTATTATACCCCCAAATTCATAAGCAGAGGCTGAACACTCCGCCAAATTGTTTCGCCTAGCGCAGTCCCTGAACCCTCCTCTACAGGAGCACCTACATGGTTTATATATTTGAAAGTAAGAGTCTATAGATGCTTAGCTGTAGATATGAAAGAATGCTTACCGTGCCTGATGATTACATAAAAAAAAAGAAAAAAAATCTTTCTCTATTTTTATCTCTCTCTATCTATATATTAAACTACTGTACCGTCACTGGAAGCTTTATATTGAGAAGGCGTATCCGGTTCCGTCGTATTTCCATTCGTTTTAGTACTTTTTACCCGTGTGTATCCGGTCAAGTGGCGCCACCTGGCGGGTGCGATTCATTTGTGCTTCGTAAAATGAAACACGCCATATTGAATTCATTGGCGTTTTGTATTCCGTCGAAGCAACTTGTGCCCAGAGCTCTCTCTGCCACAACCGTTGCAAATATAGTTTAAATATTATATTAGTATTATTATATATCATATAAAGTAAGGATTATTTCAAATAGTGAAATTCTCCATACTTTTGTTCAGTAAAACTGTGCAAGTAAACTAAGATTAGCATGGCCCTGCAAGGACACGCAAAAGAGGAATAAACTGTAAGTACTACCCTCTATTTTTAATGATTGTACGTGATCAATTCTTTTAACGGTTTTCCGTTCGGATCATGAACCCACATAAGTTATTATTTTAGAAAAGTTAAGTATCCGGTATAATTTATTGTGCAAAAAATTAATTATTTATTTAGAATGGATAGTATGAGTCCGCTTTGGCTGGTAAGCCATAAGTTGTGGCTGATCCTAAGCGAGTTCAAAGCTGCTCCAGCAGCAACTCCTCCAGCAAATAAAGATTTATCTTATCTTATCCCTTACAGCTATTTTTTCTTTATGGTAGTTTGAATAAATGTTTATCTACCCTATCTATGGGCTGTGAGCCCCAGCCTGGCAGAAACTAGTCCAGAATATGGGTGAGTTACAAAACATTTTTACCAATTTTATTACCAGCTATTCTGATAATATGAATACAACTTGTCTTTATGAGGCTTCTATTTACTCCGAAGTTAGTGGAAAGCTTTATGAAAACCACAGACCACATCGTTACCTACGGACGAACTGTAGTAATGTAGTACCTAGTGGTGGGTAGTTATAAAACTGTTTGTAGATGACTTCTACCTACGAATGTGAATAAACTAGTGTTCAATCAGCAAGCTGTGTTTCACTACACGGTGGTAGCGATAGAACTGTGATGACGGTCAAAATCAACATCAACTTCTTGGTTTATGACTTTGCAACTTGTTTTTACAATTATGCATTGTCGGTTTAGTAGGACAAAGCTGAAGAACCGAGAGTTTCTAAAGCTACTAGAGGTCCAGTGTTTAGGTAGTACCTCTTGGTCCGAGGTTAGATACGCTGAGGTGTTTAACCATACTCCAGGTTTCATAGACTTGGTAACAAACGAAAGGGGGTAAAACGTATGACACCTTACGTCATCTGGCACACACGGCTCTAATTAAATTAATCAAATATTTTAATTAAATTAAATTATATAGGTACCGTAAACTTTGACAATCTAGTTTATTTATTTTATTTAAAGTAAAGTTGATTTTCTTATTGATGAACATACCTAATACTTCATCAGATCTTTTGTAATTAGTTTGCGGCCACTGAGCCGAAAGTATCGAAATGCGCATAGTCTTTTAGTGGAAGCGTCACTAAATAGATTACTTACCCCTATCTGCCACTTACATATTTGAGTCAGAGCAAAGCCACTCAAATCTGATGGTTTCTCACAGGAGAAATCTAATAAGTGCAACAGCCGCCCTTCGCGGGGGCAAGGCGTTCAATCAAAAGTCTATAGTTCCATCGCGTGAAATGTTTACCCATGATGAGCCTGGTCTCCTAATGCATATGCATGATTATAGCAACACACCCTCGCGGGGTGGATGTTATCAGCGCAAAAGCCGCCCCTCGCGGGGGCAAGGCGTTTGATGGTCTATAGTGCCGTCGCGAGGAACATGCATCCATAAGCCTGGTCTCCCAATGCATATGCATGGTTGTAGCAACCCACCCTCGCGGGGTGGATGTTATCAGTCCAACAGCCGCCCCTCGCGGGCGGAAGGCTTTCGATTCGAAAGTCTATAGTTCCATCGCGTGGAACATGTACCTACCAATAACGAGCCTAGTCTCCCTTTGTATAATAATATGCTCTGTTGTAGGAAGCAACCCAACCCACCCTCGCGGGGTGGATGTTTCCATAACAACTTTCAGTACAGGAGTCAGTTGTCCAATGTTCAATACTAGAACTATGTATAACTAGGTACAATCATGGAAGAGATTCATTTCACAACAGGGCTCGCGGCCCGACCGTGGAAACAGCTGAGGTGAGGACGCTCGAATGCTCCGAGAGGAAACCAGAAAGGTAAGTACAATGAATAAGCAAGCAAGCTCGTATGAGTTAGTGGCCAATTCTGGTGACGGAGTTTTTAGGCCGCCTTAAGGCCTCCGTCGTCTCTCAACGACTGCTCTAGAGCCGGGACCGACAGTTTAACGTGCCCTCCGAAGCACGTAAGCGCTCAGATGTTAATGCTACTAACGGCCACCCATCCAAATAGTGACCGCACAGAACGTTGTTTAACTTAGATTATCGGTGAAGATTGGCTAAGCAAGTTATGCCACGAGCGCTTCTTACAAGGACAATGAATGACTCAATGTTTTCGAGCAGGTCAGTTAGCGCACTACCACTCACAGTGGAAGAAAAGACTCTTGTCAAATACCATTTGTTCGAAAATGAAATAAACCTGGGTCCTTTTAACACGTCTGTCTGCAGAAATGTCTGCCAAAGAGCTGCCAGAAATGACTTCAGCCCTCAAAATATTTTCTATACTAAGAAAATTAGGTGGCTCAGGCATTGCGATAAAATTGGTATGACAGAATCGTTGTATATCTCGAAGATTACCTGATAGTATACCAAAAAGCAGACTTACTTCACGAACATGTCAAGGTCGCAGTCCAAACGTTAAATGGGTAGTCAATGTCGAGAAATCAGTTCTCAACAAAAGAGCATAATATATCTCGACATATGTACTTGGAGTCCCTGTGACAACCTAAAATCTCTACCCAAAGAAAAATCTATAAAAATATTTCAGAAAGTTGATCAGGTTTTCAAACAAACAAAGGTAACCGTAAAAGATTTTCAGATAATAATTTAATAATAAATTTTGCCAGCTTTGTTGTTCCTCGATAACGACTCAACCATCGTCAATGATAATGCTCATGAACAGATTTCCAGATCTGTCGACAATGACCTACCTACTGGTTTGGTGGACTGAATTGTCTTTTATCATACCAGCGAACTTTTTGACAACAGATGCCCTCTCGGGCAATTGGTCGCAGGAAGAGCAAGGTCTACACTGCAACCGGAATGAGATGCTGGCTATTCTATATGCCCTTCAAAGTCAAATCAATCTTGCAGACCATCTGGCACGTCATCGTCGCCTCCTCATCGAGTGGCATCTACTACCGGCCTGTGTGGACGTAGTTTTTGCAAAGTAAGGAACATAGTAAGTACAAGACCGAAGACATGTATGTCAACAATTATATTATGTCCCGAGACCTAAGAGACCGCCAAACTTTGTTTCACGACGCGTTCAGTGTTCTATGGAATTACCAACTTGCGTGGCTGTTCCCACCACGGTTTCTAGTCCTCAGAGTCTTTGCTCACCTAAATCAGTCAACGGGAATATTTCTCGTAGTCGTCCCTTGTGGGCAATGGTATTTTGGCGAGCCGACTTCAAAGCTCAAGCTTTGGCAGCACCATTGACACTGAAAAATCTCCATCGACGTATCGACAGGGCTTCCACCTCCGCTGGTTGACAACATAACTCTCGATGTGTGGAAATATAGGGTGGTCAGAAGCAATAACAACATGGAACACTGAACAGTTATCGTTGCTTATAAATTCCTGGCGGAAGCCTACTCTAAAAACATATGAGGTGGCTTGGAATCATTGGATTTCTTGCTGTAAATCTAATAAAGTTGACGTAAAAATGCCTACGGGGTCACAAATAGATTTACTTTTGATTAACAAGTAATCATACTATACTATTCTTTTACATCAATTTGTAGTCTCTACATCTACATTATGTAACGCTAGCACTTTCAGTCTCTTAAGCTCTCAATTTTTGGTTAAGTACACTCTAAAATCAATAGCTCTATGAAATCCGAAAACTTCCAAGCCACCGGTCTAGGAAATTAGTGAACTAACTTCGCTTTTTAATGGACTATACAGTAGACAGTAGTAATTTGTTTCAAGTATCGCGTCACACTGCTATACTAGTATTACTTTGCTCAGGAATTCGCATCCACGACCTGAACTTATTCTTAAATATCGTTATCACTGCGTTAGATCAAATAGCAGTATCACATTTTGGCCGATAATCCGTTCAAAAACCGACTGCAGGTAGTTATAGACAGTCTGGCTAGGCTGATCATCCTAACTTAACCTTGCTCACAGATCATAATTATAATACTTTACTAGTACTCCGTTAGTATGGATTGAAAGAACTGTTAATCTTTAAATGAAAGACGTTGCACAACCAAATCATTTAATTTGTTTGTTACGGTAAGAAGTATCGCTAAACCTACATCATGCACTGTCATAGCAGTCTAGGTTAAAACGTTGTTTGAACAAGCAGGTATTACAGCACCTTCACGAAGCGTTCGATCTGCGGTTTCTCGGAAGAGTTGGTTGGAGAATCGTTCTCTTGACGAAATCTTGGCCGAGAAAATTAGCGATCAGCTAATACGTTCCAGCATTTTTACAGGCGAGAGATATGAGCAGCAGTCAATCTGAAAGTAGGTGTAACACAATTATTTAAAGCAATAAATAAGCTTGGTTAAAATATACAAATGTATGTGTGAAATAAGATTATGATCATTACATTACTTATGATTTTTGATTGTAGCAAAATGATTAAGCTTATTATTACATAAGTAATTAAAAATAGTAAATGAATATTTTACACTTACAGGTTCAATTTTGGTTTATTCGTAAATCACTTTTACCACAGATTATATAATACTATACTAGTCTTTTACTAAGAGCTAGATTGTATTATTGTATACTTGTTGCTATAATATTTAAATGTCACATTGGCGCTAGGTTACCTAATTATACAAGTGGCGACACCAGGCGATAACAAACAGGTCTCAATATAAAGCTTCCAGTGACGGTACAGTAGTTTAATAGCAGCGTTTTACCTGAAATAAAACGCATATTAAAATACTTACCTCACTGGAAGCTTTCACTTTAATCTCTGCCTGGTGAAATTAAGCCAATGAATTCAATATGGCGTGTTTCATTTTACGAAGCACAAATGAATCGCACCCGCCAGGTGGCGCCACTTGACCGGATACACACGGGTAAAAAGTACTAAAACGAATGGAAATACGACGGAACCGGATACGCCTTCTCAATATAAAGCTTCCAGTGAGGTAAGTATTTTAATATGCGTTTTATTTCAGGTAAAACGCTGCTATTATATTTTATTTTATAAGTACCTTATGTATTATTTAGTCCTTTTTAGAGCCACCAAAGATATTGGATGATAACTACACTGGACCATACATAGCAACCAATGTGGACACTGCTCTTATTATTGCCTGTAAAGCAACCGGCAAACCTAAGCCTTACATCTTATGGTATAAAGACGATGTTTATTTGCATAAAGGTATTTATTTCGTTTACTAGTCTAGTACAGTTTTTATAGTTGGTGTAAGCTTCAATCTTACTGAGTTTGACTCCATAGATATTATATAACATTTAAAGTCTTAAACCAACTAACTACACAGTGAAGGAGAAATACTAGCCTGCAGACTTAATCCATATTGAATTCTCTACGTACTTTTAGCCCAGTAATAATCATAGAGAAATGCTACTTATAATTACAGGAGATAAAACTGTATTATCAATCATAGTCTACATTGAATTGAATTTTCAGATTCTCAATACATTATTACCAAAGATGGCACATTAACGATCAAGACACCGTCAGCAGATATGAGTGGAAACTATACTTGCACCGCTAAAAATAAGTTTGGAACTGTCAACAAAACTATTCCTGTTGAGGTTTATTGTAAGTATTTATAGTATTATATAATCTGTGGTATTTGTAACACAGTGATCTAGTGGTAAACCATATTTGGTAGATACAAGATAGTCACTAAAGCATGGCTATCAAATATTGCTCTATAGCAGAAGATGTTAAAAGCATCTCAAAAGTTAATATTCGAGCGGGCTTTGAAACCACGACCCGTGAAAAGAAAGTAGTTAACTTCTAGGTCAGTACTCTCAAACAGTGAAAGAAAACGCCGCGAAGAAATCACTTGCAAGGCCATTTGAATAATAGAAATATCATCTAAATAAGAGATTGAAGGAAGATCTTTGCAAAGGCATATAATATATAAGCCTGAAGAAGTTCACTGTTGGACAGAGATTTCTATAGATTTCCTCAAAGAATCTCTTCGTTTGTGGTCGACAATTCTATCTATTGTGATATTTAACATTGTTATCATGTTGCCATTCTCTAAGTATCGTTCATGAGATACCTATTTACACCCAAAACCAATGTAAAATTCATGTATACCATGTGAAAGCAATAAATATATTGGGTATTGAAAAAAAAAACATTTCTGTTTCTTCATGATGTTTTCACAGCCCTACCTACACATGAGCAATCAGAACAGTCGTTGAGCAAAGCCACGGTATTGGAGAATGCAAATGTCACTGTGGAATGCCCACTTCGTGCAGCAGGGGGCGACACAGTGCTATGGTATAAGGTTCGATGATTATAAACACATATTACGGATAAACTTCGTGAATATTATTTACTGGGCAAAATAGGCAGACGACATCGTCAAAGGCGCCGTAAATAGGAGAGACTAGCTTAGGACCGCAGTGGATAGCCCATACTTGGGGAGGCCTATGCCCAGCCGTGGGTTAAATCGGGCTGTGAATAATGATGATGAAAATGGGCAGGTTATATAGCTCGCAGAAGTGTCTAACAAAGTCTCGAATAATGTCCACGAACTGAAAGACAAATTTAAGGACGACATTGCTAGGATCGCTGGAAGTAGTTACCCGATATAATTTTCTCTGGAAACCTATGGAGGAGGCCTGTGTAAACTGATATGATAATTTATTATGATGAGCAAAACCTCGTGAATATTATTTACTTGTAAGCAAAATTTGGTCACGGTGGAGTGAAAAATTTATACCTTTGTGTAAAAATGTGTAAAAAGATCGAAAAAATATTACACATTATTTCAGGACGCTGAATTGGTATCATCTGGTAATCTTACACTCTCTAACATATCTCGTGCACACCAAACTACGTATGCATGTGTGGTTACTAACGCCGTTGGCTCTGCCTACTCCACTGTTAGTATTAACGTTGAATGGCCACCAGATTTTGTAGACCCAGAAGATAATAAAAAAGAAGGTGATGAAAATAAGAGTAATGTACACGATAAAAATACGAAAAACATAGTTTGGAATGAAAAAGGTCTTGAAAAGAATGTAGACTTAGATGGTGTGACAAAAAACAATAAACATAATGACGGAAAAAGGGAAAATCCTAATCCTAAAAATGACCTAACGGATAAAGATAGAGGAATTACTATTGGTGGTGAGAAAGAAACATCGACTGGAACTTCAAAAAACATTAAAAATACTGATGGAATAACAGTTGGTGTACAGAGAAACGATGAGAAAAATAAAAGTAATGATCAGAAAGATAATAGTGATAATATTGAAGAGAATACTAAAGATACACACATAAAAGTTATAAAAGATGAAGGAAAAGATCCCAAATACGATAATGAAAACCAACTTGGAGGAAATGGAAGGAAAATGGTAGAGGTTGTGAAAGGAGATGATGCTTATTTGGATTGTCAAACTGATGCAAAGCCTCAAGCTAGGGTAAGTCAAAACATATTAGAATTATAGTCTACAGAGCGAATGCAAAAACGAATTTTTTAAGAACATTAGTACCTACTAAAAGTGAATATTTGTCAAATAAATAAATAAATAAAAAAAGTAATGTGCATTCCTTTCAGACTAAATGGCTGCACAACTCAAAGTTCATGTTAGAAGACCAGTCCCACCTTAAACTTATGAACATCCAACTGAAAAACGCAGGCACTTACAAGTGTATCGCTAATAATATACATGGGAGTGTGCATAGACAATTTCAGGTCAATGTAGCAGGTAAAATAAATACCTATAGTATTTTAAAAGAGGTATAGGTAGGTATAACCGCCCAATAATAAAATCCGCAGATTCTTTTAAAATTTTCATCACAGTATCTTCATTGATTGGTTAAAGACATAAAACTTTAAGTAGCTACCTTCAGGAGAACCGTGCAGTCCATCGTAATGCTGGTTATCATCTCATCTTGGAATATAGATTCCTGTTCATTGTACTACCGTCCCTCCACTCTTAGTTTGCATTCCACTGTTTGGAACACAGCAATGCAAGCATCACTGCTTGGCATTAAAAATAGTGGTAGTATTTCCCAGGACGAACTCCTTCACAAAGAGGTCTACTTAAACCTAATTTATTTTCTAGAACCACCATTCATATCAGATTTTGATCTAATGGACGTATCTTTGATGGAAGGAGTCGATGCTACTTTAGCTTGCAATGCTCGTGGTCACCCAGAACCAAGTATAACCTGGACTTTTAAGTATGTAAGCCATTAACACAATACTCACATATCGATAAAAATAACATATCACTCACATACCCAAGACGCCAAACAATAGGTTAGCGTGGCGTCGCCGAGTAAGCGTAGGAAAGAAAGTAATGTCAATTTTCTACCTGATAGATGCCTTAATGCCCTCTAAGTATGTTATGATATACATATACATATCTAGGTAGGTACTTATAAATTCGGGTAAATTCGTAGCAGAATCTCAGAATAAATAATTACTTAGTACTAAGTAGACAGGTTACACAAACATATTATATTTTACAGCAATAAATACTGGCTCCCACACAACTCAACACTAGTTACTACAAACATAACCATGCAATCAGAAGGCGTCTTCCGCTGCGATGCTTTAAATAAAGCCGGGTCAGCACACCTTGCGTATCGAGTCAGTGTGATCTCACCGGCCAAAGTTAGGGATATTGTGGCATATGTAAACGGAGAAGGTAGTACTGTTGGAAGGAGTTATGAAGCTGCGGTAAGTAGGTACACAAGGAGATCTTTGCATGTCACACAATAGATAAATGTTTGGGAGGTATAACACAAAACTCTAAGCGCTGAAGACAGAGCCATATTAGGCTGTTAGGTTTGTGAAGATGTTTTATATGCAGTGTCAGGGGGAATTTGGAAAAAAAAATCACTATTTAGATGGGTGACCGTTAGTGGCATTTACATCGAGCGTTTCCGTGCTTCGGAGGGCATGTTAAACTGTCAGTCCCGGCTCTAGCAGTCGTTAAGCCACGACGGAGGTCTTAAGGTGGCTTAAAAACTCCGTCACCAGAGTTGGCCACTAACTCATATCTACGAGCTTGCTTGCTTGCTTGCTTAGGAGGAATTTTAACCATGTCCCTATGAACGTAACGCTGCAGTGCCTGGGACTCTTAAGCTGGACTAGGATTGCCCAGCACTTATACCTGGTTGGCCTGATCCCCAGAAAAGACAAGGTCTATACGTGCGGAGCTGACTAACTTGTGGGTTACCTCGTAATAATTCTCTTTGCATCAGAAGGCCATACAATATTACACTATTTCAGCTAGGCGCACACATACGAATAGCTTGTAAAGCAACCGGCAAGCCAACGCCAACTATACAATGGCTTAGAAACGGCAAAGTCTTCAGCCAAAACAGCCAAGATATTGACTACGCTGATCTAACACTGGATGTAGAAAAGTCTAATGCAGGAATTTATAGTTGTGTTGTCGTCAATATTGGAGGAAATGATGAACGTAGTATAAAATTGGAAATACTAGGTTAGTACCAATTCAACTCCAAAGAGTGAAATTATTTTGCTGTGTCCCGTTTGGAGGGTATAAGTGGTTGTGTAATACGATAGATAGATAGATAGATAGATAGATAGATAGATAGATAGAAAATTCTTTATTGCACAACTTGAAAGTAGTGTATACAGGCGAACTTAATGCTAAAATAGCATTTTCTACCAGCTAACCTTTGGGTAGTGTACGAAGGAGATGAACGTAGTCCAATGCTTTACAGGGCGCGTCAATGGACGAGTAGCATTGTTATTAGCAGAGGTAACTGCTTAGCATCTAAGACATATTGTTCTGATAACATTCTTTTATTTTCCTTTCAATTTTTTTTTTTGACAATTAACACAACGCCTTCTAGTTCCAAACTAAGCAAAGCTTGTACGATGGAAACTAGATGACTGATAGAATACCTACATACATTTTTTTTTTGTAAATACATACTTATAATACATTGAAACACCCAGACACAGAACAAATATCTATGTTTGCCACAAAAATGTTTGTTCTCGGTCGGGATCGAACCCACGACCCACATCACTGAAGGCAGAGCTACGTCATGGCTCAGTCGGTAGTACACATTTTTGGGTGTGATATTCAAACCAAGGAAATACAGATCAATGATCATATCTAACTATTCCAATGAGGTTGTTTAGGGAGGTTGTATAATGGCTCATGCTTGGTATCTCTTTAGTTACTCTTTAGATCTCTTGACTTCCTTTTCAGAACCCCCCAAAATAATCCAAAGCATATTCCAAAACGACACAACCCTGGAAGTTCTATCAGGCCAATCGTACTACCTCCACTGCCATCCGCTCGGCAACCCTATTCCCGAAGTATACTGGTTCAAAGAAGGGATTCCTTTGAAGCTGTTTGATGATACCATGGTTTCTGAGGACTATGGAGAGGTTATTGCAGTTAGGAGTGCTTCTGAAGAACAGATGGGGAATTATACGTGTGTGGCGAGGAATAGGGTGGGGAATACTAGTGTTTCTTATTTGGTTGATGTTCTGGGTAAGTATATAACATCCCTGTAATAAACCACTTGCTACGGGGATGTTACATGTCAATATGAAGAGCGTCAGTCTGTTGAGTGACCAAGCAAGCTGTCTTGGAGCCTGCAAGACAGCCTGCAGAAAGCTACAGCAAAGCGAGAAATAGGTACATCAATATATTACTAACCATGATTGGTAATATCTTGAAGTATTTCTCGTAAAGACGTCGTCTTTGGAATAGACCCAAAGCAAGGTGGCGTGATATGATAGATGGAATAGACCAACGCAGTATAAACAGTACAGCATGGAGAAAATGAGACATTTACCCAACAGCAGGACATACACGACTCCCAATAATAAATCAGAACCAATGTAAATTAATCTGGGCAGACAATGTTGCAAACATCGCTGGCAGGACTTGGATAAGATTAGCACAGGACCGTGAGGAGTGGCACAGACAGAGAGAGGCCTATACCCAGCAGTAGGTGAAGTCGGGCTGTGGTGTGGATGATGATGAATGTAGATTATTTGGCGGATAGGTCTCAACTCAATGGTGACTGAAGTTAAGGACCAAGCAAAATACTCTCTTGCTCAATCGAATTATCATCTCTATAACTTCCATTAATGATCAAGGTATCCCCAAAACTCGACGAACGGTTTTTCAATAGTCTTTTACCTTACCACTCTCGATGTCTCTTGCCTACGATATAGGAAACTTTTGAATAGCGATGAAGTTAGGTAGCGACTATTGGATGTTTTATCTTCTCAGTACCTCCACCCCAACCAAAAGAATCTTCAATACCAGTGAAGGTTCGCCTAGGAAATCCCCTAGCTCTGACATGTCCAGTCGAAGGGGTTCCCCTACCGATCGTGACGTGGGTCAAACATCCTTACACTGAGATTGGGGAAGCCACGCCGAGAGTGCTTCTGGTGGATGATAACATCACTTTGGTGAGTGGTTTTGAATTATCTTATGGACAAACTTTATTTTCATCAGTGGTAAGTCCAAGCTTTGAAGGGATCTCAGTATTATTGAACTTTAGAAGATATGGTTCATCTTAGCATTTGTATTTGCCTTACTAGAGTTCATATTCCGGGTTCTGATGATGATTTGCAATGATGAATGGGTTCTTTTATAAATTTAGAAAATTACTCATAATCTAAATCCACTGTGGATCTAAAAACAAACTGCCTTTATCAATATATCTTGCGGAAATATATCTGTTATACATATCTGTTATATTTATCTGTTATACCTGTTATATCTATCTGTTATTTCCAGTTGATAAACCGCACTCAAGTATCAGATAGTGGCAACTATTCATGCATAATGACAAACAAGGCTGGCACCACTGAGGTGATATACACTGTCACTGTCGAGAAACCGCCGTCCATTGCCGGCGATGTAGGCGTCGAAGAGCATGTAGTTCCGTTGTGGAGAAGCATTGTATTGAAATGTGAGGCCGATGGTCATCCACTACCTAAAATCAACTGGCTAAAGGTATTTTTTTAGTTGGGTAACTAGCTTTTATAAGCCTTACAACCCATCTGGTCGTTAATGAAATCAGATGATAATTAGCCTGCTCAGAGGGCCTCGTACAAACTTTGGTGTGTAAAACGTCTGACGCCCAGCACACCAGAGTGCGCTGATTTGTATGGATACAGTGAGCGGATTTTTCAAGAAGCTTTGTCTCCACCAAGCTCTTTCATAAAAAATCCAAAAAAAAAATAAAGCTTCTCAAAAAATCTGCTAAGTGTATCCATACAGTACATACATAGTGTCAGTATCAATATTGTGAGCCCAAAAAAGCAGTTGTCATTTAAACCAAACTAGCGATCCGCCCCGGCTTTGCACGGTTGCAATGCAGTGATGATGATGATGATGTATTATACATATAAACCTTCCTCTTAAATCACTCTATCTATTAAAAAAACTGCATTAAAATCCGTTGTGTAGTTTTAAAGATCTAAGCATACATACAGACATTAGTACAGACGCGGGAAGCGACTTTGCTTTAAACTATGTAGTGATAGGCGTTTCATTTATAGTCCCATACATTGTTTTTTTTCCTATCAAACATTTTTCTTTCAAGGACACTCAAAAACTAAGCGATACCTTATCCAACGTTCACCGAGTACTAGGCAACAGTTTGCTGGCGTTATGGCGAGTGACGTCACGCGATGCCGGACAGTACATTTGTGTTGTTGAAAACTCTGCGGGGACTGCACATAGGCGGTACAATGTAGCTGTAAGCGGTAAGTCGTATAAATTGTTTATTCAGACCAATACTCAATATTATATTACCTAGGTACATCAAAAAAGCAGACCTTGTATCAATCTGATACGATTTGTTTTTTTCTGTTGATGTAGCAAGCTATGAAAATAGCATGGGGGCAAAACACATATTTTGAATATCAAAACTGGCGTAGCCGGTAGGATATAACCCTACTGACTGCGCCGTATTAGTATCGGTACATTCGGTACGCAATTTATTTAATAGATGTAAAATTTCACTGATTGTAGATTATTATATCAAATTCAGAAGAATTCAAATTCTTCTTCCTTTTGTTATTGTCTTCATTGTATTTTTGTTCCAAATAAACATTTTTTGATTTTGTTTGTTTTTTACATATCAACACAAATATTGTTTCCACTAGCAAAGTAAAACAATTTCGTTATTGGTAGATTGATCTGTTATATTATTATAAATCTAAATATCTAAAATCTAAATTAAATAGGTAAGGACGCTTGAGTTTTTACGTTTTTTTATTAGGACTCTGTATGTAAAAGTGTGTTAATGTTATCTTTTTATTTTCCTCACATCAGTGCCAGGTAAATGGAGTGAGTGGAATCAATGGTCTCTTTGTAACGCTACCTGTGGTCTCGGAAGTCAACAGCGCTCACGATCCTGCCGTTACATCGACGAAGATAATAATATTATCGGTAAGTGTAACTACTGCTGGATTCAGTCGGATTCTAATGGAATATCTAGACTACTTCTACCAAAACTCTCAAACGGTGGTGAAAGACATCGGAAACCTGAGGCTTAGTCAGGTCCGTACGTATTGACGTTGTCTTTCCTGTGGATAAGGCCAGGCTGAGAGGATGGTATAGGTGTTACAAGCCTACTCCGTCTTACTCATATCCCAGGCACTGCAGTCTCGTTCATGAGGGCTGGGGTAAAAAGTGACTCCTGACGCTGTACCTATAAAATCATCAATTCAATGCAATTCATTTATTCTTCTTTCGACATTTTACAATGTTCTTAGAGTAGTCACAGTAAATAGGTATACATTCCAATAAAAAAGGTACATACGCACTAACAAACAAGCTAAGAAGTAAAAGCAATTAAGGTCTAGATTAGATACTAACTTTACCTTTTTATAAATTAGAATTGTACACCGAGAACAAACATTTGTGTGTGGCTAACATAGATGTTTGTTCTGTGTCTGGGTGTTACTATGTATTATAAGTATGTATTTACAAAAAAAAATGTATATAATGTATTCTATCAGCCATCTAGTTCCCATATTACAAGCTTTGCTTAGTTTGGGACTAGAAGGCGTTGTGTTAAATGTCCGTGAATATTTATTTATTTATTTATTTATTTACTATTGTCTAGTCCATAAATATTTATTTATCAGTTAATATTTCAGATAAGATAAGTAAACCCGATAGAGTCGTAGTGGATGAATCTGCGTGCAAAGGATCATCGCACGAACGAAGGAAATGTCAAATGCCGCATTGCGAAGTAAGTTTGCAAAATAAGGCATACATATTCGTTTCTAACAATAATTTATAAGTTTAAAAACTGGAAAAACAGACTTCAATTTGATACGCCTTCATCATCAAATGATGATGATGATGGCAGTTCATTGAGACTGTACTATTGATCGTAAACACCACAGAAAAGCAAAACACGCAATGTCGTGTACGTGGATGACGTTTTTTTCCAGTTACTCTTATTTATCTGCCAAATCACTGAAAAGAAATATAACCAAATTGAGAACCTCCTCCTTTTTTGAAGTGGGTTAAAAAAACGCATGGGGGATTGATTATATCAGAGACTGAATTATATAGAGGAATTATATCATGAACTTCAGACATTCACCAGCTTAAATTCGGGTGTAAATTTTTATCCTTGTGATTTTTCATAGTAGATTAAAGGAGTTAGGGTATTTCAGGGTATTTCAGGTTGCATACATTTAGTTAATTTTTAAATTCATTTTGTTATTTCTAACTTTTGTTGATTTTATCATAATCTATTATGCAGTAGCAGTCACAAAAACGCAAAATACAGTAATTATTTTGACGTAAACACCTGTATATACGATAAACAACATTGAAAAGACGCATATTTCGATGTTCAATGTCTAATAACTAATGATTCCCGCTGCTTTACAGTGACATCGTTACATTTTGCTGTGCTGTGGGTCGTGGGTTCGATCCCCACCGAGAACGAACATTTGTGTGTTGTAAATATAGATGTTTGTTCTGTGTCTGGGTGTTTCTATGTATTATAAGTATGTATTTACAAAAAAAAAAGTATGTATGTATTCTATCAGCCATCTAGTTTCCATAGTACAAGCTTTGCTTAGTTTGGGACTAGAAGGCGTTGTGTTAAGTGTCCGTGAATATTATTATTATTATTATTTTTCAAAACTGCATTGTAAGTGTATTGTAACAAACAAAGATCCATCATTGCAAGTTTAAATAAAATGTGGGACCTAGGCTCCATCCAATTTGCCCCAGACCCTTTGTTATTTTTTTCTAGTATGTGTAAAGCTTTGAAAAAATATAAAGGTTTTAATGATGTCTGTTAGGAGGACGGAGTATGGTTAAGCTGGTCGCGCTGGAGTCAATGTTCAGCGAGTTGTGGTCGCGGCACGCAGGCGCGCACTAGGAAATGTATCAACAAGCTGTGCCAGGGGGATAATGTACAGGTAAATGTAATTAATAGTAGATTAGTAGCCAAGAGCTATAAGGCATCAATTGCAGCCCGAGATATTTATAGTTCGAGGGTGTAATTGATGCTTACACCCGAGCTAACTACTCTGCTTTACATCTCGATTGTGAGGTAAGTAGAAAAAAACAGGTATTACAAGAATAAAATATTGTTAATTGCTGCTTCAGCTTCCATTTTAATTGAATCGGGAGTGCAGCTTATATCTTCATCACTTGCAGAACTCATGTTTTTTTCCTAATTAGCACGTAATTATAAAGAAATCCCAAAAACAAACAATATTTAAAGTAAAAGTTTCTATTCCCGCCTTTTTTCATCTTTTTTTTATTTATTTTTTTCAAGAACGATATTGAGCTTCGCCGTTCGATATTTAAAATTGATGACTTTTATACTCATACGAAGACAAGGCTGAATAGCAAAGCGACCTCTTTTGTCATTGGGCTGAATGCATGATGTCTATTGCCAGTATGATGGTTAGATGTACGCGAACTTTTTGAAAGAGTGAAGTGTTTTTTTTAATTACTTACCGCAATAGGGCTTTTTTACCTACATTATTACCCTAGAGCGCTAATTGGTCACCTACAAGCCCCATGTGGGGGTAATAAGGACCTACTTACCGAATATGAGAGATGTAAATGAAAAAGCCGTGTTGGCCGAGTGGAATTAAAAAGATAAAGATAAAAATGTTTATAACACATTTGCTCGTAAAGGGTCTCTTATTTCACCAATTTCAGTATCGTGATATATGTCATTACGCACTCGTGCGTTATGGTAATGTAAAACGTACGGCGCGGGGGGGGGGGGGGGGGGCGCGCGCCGCGCTCTACGATAAAAAATAAGCATTTAATTATTTTACAAATTGTTCAAACTTTTCTAACTCCTTCAACAAGTGAATAAAGATTTATTCTTTGAAGAAAGTCTGAGTTTTATTTATTTTCTCGCAAATGTGTTATAAAACGTCGCATGACATACGTGCGCTTTGAAAATTACAGCCTCTGCTTTCTTGTAGCCCTCGCCTACGGCTCGGGCTGGCAATATCGCCTCGGCTGTAATTTTCAACTTACTGCACTCATATCATAATGTACTATTATTGCATAGTGTTAAAGCTTACATTACATCTTACAGTAGAAATTAGTGAACAGTGGGAAGTACAGTAGGCACCTATACCTATTAGATACTTACCAACCATTTGATTACATTTTGCAAAGTGCAATGCTAAGTCAGCAAGACCTCGGGTTAGTCATAGTGTTGAGTTCCTCGCTCTAACTAAGCACATGCTTGTATGCCTCGACTTTCGATCCGAAGGTCGTGGGTTCGAATCCCGGCCGTGCATCAATGGATTTTTCGTTTCGGAAAATTTATATGCGCATTAACACGAGCTTAACGGTGAAGGAAAACATCGTGAGGAAACCCTTGGCTTAGTCAGCTCCGCACGTATTGACCTTGTCTTTCCTGTGGGTATGGCTGACTAGGCTGAGAGGATGGTATAGGTGCTGGGTAAGCCTACTCCATCTAAAACACTGTCCCAGGCACTACAGTGTGTCGTTAAGTGTAGGCATGGGTTGCCCCCTGACGCTGTATAAATCATCTTAAATAGATGTAAAGGCCTATTATTCATTTTAAATGTAATTACATAAGACTGGCCCAGGAATCGTTGTTATAAATTTTAGTAAATGCATCTTTAGAATCGGTTCAGTAGTTCCAAATATTACCTCTTACAAGAAACAAAAAAAAACCTTATCACCCAAAACGGTATTATTATCCTAATAATATTATAAACGCGAAAATTTGTAAGTATGAATGGATGTTACTCTTTCACGTAAAAACTACTGATCCGATTTAGATGCAACTTGGAATATATATTGTCCGTGACCTGGATTAAGACATAGGCTACTTTTTATCCCAAAAAATTAACGGGATCCAACGGGACGCGAACGAAGTTGCGGGCGGAAGCTAGTGTATTTTATAGATTCAAAATAGGTACTTACTTATTTATGTACATAGATGTTTAATTTTTTAGATACGAAAATGTTTAAATCTGCCGAAATGTAGTTCGAACGAAGACAATTCTGGAAATGATGTCTACAGCAAAGAGGGATCCAAAGAAGTAAGTCACCTATTTAATTACAAGAAGGTTAGAGATATTAAATCGTGTCGGGATCTATACTATAGGTAAGTTTTTAGATATAGTAGGTGCCAAATAACACCGCAATAGGTACAGGTCATTCACCCACCTTCACCACGATGTCGCAAAATTCAATTTATGTAGGTATGGTATAAACAAACAGTTCTAACGAGATTCGAGCGATACCGTCTTAGCGACAGGTTTGTATGGAAAGCAACAGAATTAGCTATACATAAATTGAATTTTGCGACATCGTGGTGAAGGTGGGTGATTGACCTGTATTGCGGTGTTATTTGGCACCTACTTTAGTATAAACTTGGCCAGCTCGATGTTTACCTACTAAGATTCGAATGTTGAAATATGTAATGCCCACTATGTTTGCCTTCAGAGTACAGAGGTCCTAGTACTTACGAGTTTTTAGTGTATAGTGTGGGTGTGAAACGTCTGACGCCCAGCACCATTTGTATGGAGACACTGAGTGGATTCTTTGAGAAACTCTAAATGTGAGTACGGGCTTGGTGTAGACCAAGCTTCTAAAAGAATCCGCTCAGTGTCTCCATACAAATCAGCGCCCTCTGGTGTGCTGGGCATCAGACGTTTTACACCAGATTTACTCACCAAAACTCGTACTAGGCACTCTGACTTTACGCACATATTTTTATACAATAGAAACTATGACTTTGTATGGAGAATCATCAGTTTTGTAAACTACCCGCTAAGGAGCTGCCAATATTTCAAATATTTCACATTTCCGATTCACCAAAATAGTTGCGACTCGCTTTTCGCAAATCACTATTTAAAATAAAACTCGGACTCGGGACTCATGTTAATTTTTTTTTTCAGAATCCTTACAATCCGGAAGCGGTGTTTGAGATCCAACCAGAAATATTAAATTCAATGTTCTCACCTGATGTTGAGCAGTTGTACATAACTGGTAGGTGTCTTACTGTCGACTTTACTAACGAATACTCGTAGAGGGCACTTACTACTAGTAGTGGTTATAATGTGATGTCCGTAGTGAGAATCTCGGATTAGATAGATAGATAGAAAACTCCTTACTATACACCACTTTTACAGAAATTATAAAATAAACACAGAGTTAATTATTCTTATGTGAAGTACAATGGGCGGCCTTATCGCTATGAGCGATCTCTTCCAGGCAACCTTTGGATGGACTGGATTTTATATGAACGAATGTAACGATGTAATAAACGTTAGCGCCAGTGGCGCCTCAGTGACGAGCGTGGTAGTGAAATGAACTAAGTTGAGTGAGTTTGGGCTATGTTTGTTGTAGAACCGACAATCTTTGAAGTAAATGAATATTTTAATGTAAATAGAGATTACGTTTAGGCAAGGTAGAGCAAGTTATGCGAAATTTGTAAAAAAAATAAAAAAACCGACGGCCAGCAGTGGAAGAATATAGAATGATGATGATGATGATGAGTGAGTTTATGACATTACAAATTACCTACAATATATAAGAATAACGCACAATTAACACTTCGAAACAAACAGAATATTATTTTAAGGTGAAGTTGGGTCCGGTTTCGAAGTTAGTTAAGTCACTTGGGTGAATTCGAGTCCGTGTTCGACTTTTTACAGACCTAGCAATTGTATAACATAGTTGTATATTGTATAAAAAATCGTGTCCTTTTAATATAATTTATTTAATTCGTAGGTTCGAGTCCCTCAAAAGTGTACTACGATGTGCCAGTGACGAGTAACCTAGATGGAAGCGATATGGGAGCATGTACACCTGGCTTTACTTCACAATCGGATGGCACTTGTGAAGGTATAATCCTACTAATATATAAACGCGAAAGTTTGTAAAGATGTATGGATGTACGTACCTATGTATGTATGTTTGTTTGTTATTCTTTCACGCAAAAACTACTGATTCGATTTGGACGAAACTTGGAATTTATATTGTCCGTTACCTGGATTAACACATAGGCTACTTTTTATCCAGGAAAATCAACGGAACGCGAACGAAGTCGCTCGTGGTAGCTAGTAATTTTTAAGTTTAAATACTTCTGAAAATCAGACTTCAATTTGATGCACCATCAACATTAAACGATGGTGATGGCAGTTCATTGGGACTATTGTATCATAAACACCACAGAAAAGTCACAGTAAAGTAAAAAACGCAATGTCGTGTACGTGAATGATTTTTCTTCCAGTTATTCTTTTTAAACTGTTTTTTGAAGTCAGTTAAAATCTCCCGCTAGAGGCGCTTATCAAGTTATACATTCTCGCAACTACGCGCAACTCGCTTTTCGATATTCGTTTCGATCAACGTAATAAAACTCAGACTATGGGCTCAAGTGGGCCATTTGCACGACCCTCATCACGATGTTTTGGTCTTAGACTGTAAGTTTTATGTAAGCAGCTGTGTAATAAATAATAAATAAATGTTATATTTCAGATATCGACGAATGTGAGATAGCAATAAACCACTGTCACTCGACGCAAGTTTGCGAGAACACAGAGGGCGCTTATCGGTGCTCCTGTCCACCAGGATATGTGGCGCTGGGGGCTGGACAGAGGTGTATGGGTAAGTTACATTGCTTTTTACAGCTTAGATTTTGTTTGTATCCGTTCGTCCCATCATCATGCTCAGTGGAACGAACGAGAATAAAATAATAGGTATACTTATTTTTTTGTATTCCCATTCGTCACACAGGTGTGACGAAACCCAGTGGGACGAACGGGCATGCACAAACAAGATAGTGTCAATAAGATAAGCCCGGCGTTTGGTGAAATTTGAATGAATGAATGAATGAAAATACTTTATTGTAGGTAGGTACATATAGGTAGACCAGGTACACCTTTTATCTAATAAACCAGGAAAACAATTACCTACACAAGAAAAAATAATACATGCAAGTACAATTTGTGGTCTTATGGATTAAAGAGCCATTTCTTCCAGACAACCTTTTATTACTTTGACTATTTTGTGTCTAGTCAAAGTCAAAATCATCGTTGTGTCGTGTTCTACGAGCTGCGAATGTTTTTAACGCAATATTATTTTCAGATATGAACGAATGCTCGCTAGACACGTCCGGATGCGAGTTCGCGTGTGTGAACACAGCCGGCGGTTACGTGTGTGCGTGCCCCGCACACATGCGTCTGCATACGGACAAACATCACTGCTATACTGGTAACCTTATCTGTATATTTTTTTTATATGGAAAAAGAGACCTAAGTACCAAATTTTAAGTGGTTATAGTAACTTATGTGCATTACCTTGCAAGGCACGTTCAGATTGTTCAGGACACGTTAAACTGTCGGTCCTAGCTCTAGCAGACGTTAAGCTACAGCGAGGCCTTAAGGCGGCCTAAGAACTACGTCAACAAAACTGGTCACACACAGTCGAGTAGGATTTGAATCCACGACATATCCTAATAGCAAAAGGGACTTTGCTATCAATTCTAATAGGCCACTGAAGTGTTTATTTATTTATTAGGATTGCCAAAGAATAATAAACATAGGTAACATAAAACTAAACTCAAATAGATGTTTTTTAGTTTGAATTTAGTTGGTTTACTAATAGGAAGGCCGTTGGAGGAATTAATTTTCATTTGTTTCCAAAAAAAATCTTCTACTGAAGCCTCGTAAAGTTTAATGAAATCTATATTAATATCATAAAAAGGAAAGATTTGTATGTAAGTATGTTTGTAACGAATTGGCTCAAAAAGTACTGATCCGATTTGGATGAAACTTGGAATATTATATTGTCCGTGACCTGGATTAACACATAAGCTACTTTTTATCCCGGAAAATCTACGGGATCCAACGGGACGCGAACGAAGTCGTGAGCGGAAGCTAGTTAAGGGTAGACCTCTGTATTAATTCTTCACTATCAATTTTGTTTACAGTGTCAACATCGTACATAAGCTCGTATGAACAAATGGATAACAGCGAGTTTCTAAGCACTTCTGTAGAATACCCGGCGAGGTATAAACACATAGGAAGTGTATAATACTTTATGTATATAAAACAATTTGTACATAATGTAGCTATTGTAATATCATAAATAAGGTTGCCTGGAAGAAATCGCTTTCAGCGGTAAAGCCGCCCATTGTACTTTTTGTATTGTGTAAGTTACTCCCCAAAACATTGTTCTGTACAATAAAGTGTTATCTATCTATCTATAAATATCAGTAAAGTTCTTTGAAATGTTGCGCGAACACTATAGAAAAAAGCCGAAATTAAATTAAATGAAATTAATTGATATAACAACAGACATTAATATTACATTTTCAATATTGTAAATCGGTTAACAGCGTTGTGTTTCCTGGTTGGACAACATTGATATCCAAACTAGGATTAACCTGTGTGGCATAGCCAAAGACTGGACTCAATAGCACATCTTGGAAGAGATCTACGTCCAGCAATAGACTAATAGTTTGATGATGATGCTCATTGGTAAGTTTTCAAGAAAACATCTTGGTAATTTTAAAATTTATTTATAAAATCTAATAAAGTTTTTGAAACATAACATTAAACGTGTTTTTTTAAGTATTTTGAATACATATTGAAGCATCCTAATATTATTGTTTATCTATACAATATGAATCTCAATAAAAGTATTTTTCACTCTACGAGAATCAAGACCTAACCTAAAAAACGCTGCAAGTTTTATAAACAGTAAGCACTAAGAATGACTAGAAAACTACTTATTATATTTATAGATAGGTACGTATTTATTTATAAATGAACATCTACCTACTACATATATTAAAATTATAAGCCACGCAAGGTACTTGAATATTTTGCTAACAAACTAACATCAGTCAGTTATTTTTAGCACGTGATTGATTTAAAAGGCTAAAATAGTGAGATGGGTACGTAGATATACCTAAAGTAAATTAGTGACCACGATTAGCCGCACTGCATGCATTTTGATCGATTATCTACTAAAAGTCACTGTCCTAGAGATATAGATGTTGATGGTTCGATTCGAAAGACCAAAGCGACCGTTTTTTTATGAAATAAATCGTTTCATTTTGAACGTCATGGCAAAACTCTCCTAAGATACTAATTAGTACTTAAAAAGTACCTGGCAGCTATGTAGGTAGTTGGTCGGTGATTATCTTGAAATTAAGAAAGTGGATCCATCTTGACGTTTATTTTCGTCAATTTAAATTAACCGAGTGGCGAGTCCGAGTTGTCGGAATACGTTTCGTACGATTAAAGTGACTATCGATTCGTCTGCTAGGGGCGCTTATCACTACATACTAAAAATTCCTAGATATTCGACTGATACTTTATTGATAATTCCAAGATGTTGACGGTCGCTCGGCGTGTTGTAACCGTGGGTTTCCACCAAAAATATTCACAATAAACATTCACAACAAAATCCTCACAAACGATTTGTTTTGTTGGGCTAGGCATGTGAAGATCTAACGATTTGTTGTGCTTTGCGTTTCCATCATAGCATAACATGTTTCACAATCCTTACAGAACCGTGTATTTTTTGTTATAAACAAAATAAATCTGTAGGTAAACACCAACATCTTGTAAGTGTTACGAGATTTGTACAACACAATCCATACAAGAAATCCTTACAAAAAATTAAGGTTATGAAATGTCTAACATGCACAAGGGTTGGCGTTGGAAACGCAATTTGATATCTTCACAGAGTAGTGCATGTTTTGTGTAGACATCTTCTTGGTGGAAACCAAGGTAAGGTATTTACGTAGCGATAGGGGCAAGGCGCTCGTTACCAAACATCTTTCTCACAGGTCCTCGCTTGGGGTCCAGGATTCGCTCGTCGTGCTTACGGGAAGTATGTCTGGAAGGCATGAACTGGTTTTAATAGTACGCTCGTCCTAAATGCCTGTATTACCGCAAGCGTGGTAAGAAACACAACTGTCCACAGCACACACAATCCAGCTGTGATGGTAACTCTCACCATTGCATAACATTAGTAAAAACTCCTACTATTGTCTGTGTAAAATACCTTGTCTAACTACGATTCTCAGTTTACAGAATCGCAACGCAAATAGGCGGCCTTTTTATGAAATTTGGTCCGCCATGTTGTAGCGTTAGGTCAGTAGGGTAGTAGGTACCTTACTACCTATGCTTATTATGAGGTTTGGCTGTGCAGTTTATCGCTACCTTTATCACTTACCCAGAAGATAATTAAGTGGTAGTATCTAGGTAAGTACTAAAGTGTAACTTTCTTTTCTATATTTCTTCTCTCCTAGTACCTTGCTGTGAATGATATGACCGCGTGTGTGATGGTGTGATGTTATGGGGTTCGATATGGGTAGCAAATTGATAAGTAGGTAGGTACTATGATGACTGCATGAAATTTCACTAGAAACAAAGTGTATGTACCTAGTGTTTGCAGGTATGTAACATTGTGCGTTACGATCAACTCATATTCAGCCTAATTGTGTGCAGAAGTGGAAATAATACGCCAACTCATACTAGCGCAGAGCAGAGTCGAAGCAAAACATAGCAAAATCAGACTCGTGAAATCACTCGTATTCGTGAATTCGCGAATACGAAGCGAAAGCGCACGAACGAAAGCGTTGTTTTTTTATCTAACTAGAAATATGTGTATTACATCGTGGAGATAAGGGTGAATTTCCTATGTTAAGTTTCTTCGATGCGCTTCGACTCTGCGCTAGTATGAGTTGACCCTAACACAATGATGGATACTTACTGCCAGTAAGGCCCGTTCTTCTGAAGACGCATTATGTTGTTCTGGATAATCATCAGCTCGTTTTGCAAATACGTTCGCTGGTCATGCACTCGAACGTACAGCTGTAATTTAAATTCAATCAATTAAATTCTTGTCTGAATGGCCTTTGCAGTGTTGCCCGCAATTTCGTCAATTGTCACGTTTTGTTAGACCTTAGCACGAAGGACCGGTGGTGGAAATTAGGTAATGTTCGGTGGAGAATTTCGATCCAAGCAAAAAATTAAATATAACTGTAACTACAAGTCACGTAATTACAACAGTGTCAAATTGGTACCTATATCATTTTAGAGCGTCTAAAATTACAAAAGTTTATATAGGTAGGTATAGTTATTTGTTTTATACAATTATTATTATTATTTAATACTTTATCGCACAAAATTATAAATTTGTTACAACTAAGTAGACAAACAAGCGTACGGCTCGGCAGATGGGAAACGGTTACCGTAGCCTATGGACGCCTGAAACACCAGAGGTGCCACACGCACATTACGCGTACACTCTTTAGATAATATTATGTACCTTGGACTCGGAATCAAGACGCCACTCTTTACTGCGCAAAGTGCTGATCAAATCGGTTTTGAGCCTCTCGAATCTCTTCACGGTACGCAACAACTCAGCCTGAAAAAAACAATTTTTCTAATTTTAATACCTACTTAAAACGTCATCGTGCTACCAAGTAGACCTACCTAAATTACGAAACTTAAATAATATTTACTTAACATATTTGGTACGTTAAGTTAGGTATTAAGGATGGTGGACCATTTTAAATGTTAGCTATGAACTTACTGGAGTCAGGATATCCAAGTTTATGTTCAAATCGTCGTGTTTCAGTCGGCAATCTGAAAACCCAAAACTTGTATCATTAATTTTACGTCGAAACCAAAAGCCCACAACCACTTTTTAGTCTTGATGGCTCGATCATACCGTACTAACAACTGTCTTGCACGCTCCATCCACGGCCTTTACTTGACCTTAACCAAGTCCAATACAAAACATTTTATTTAGGTCAGGTTTTAGGCGGTATGCGGAGCATATTACCTACTAAGTATCTACCTACTCTCGATTTTCATATCTATTGTAGTTGTGTTGGTAGGTTACAAATAAATTCACAAAACAGCATGGGTCACGTCAATACACCTTCATTATTAAATGATGATGATGGCAGTTCAATCTAACTGAGGGCCTAGTACGAGTTTTGGTGAGAAAATTTGGTGATACGTCTCACGCTGGCACACCGTGCGCTGATTTTTATTAAGACATTGAGCGGACACCTACTTTTAGAAGCCGATTTTGATAAAAATATGGGACCAATCTGGAAGTATACCTACCTTTCATAAATGACGGAGTTCTGTGGTAAGAAATATTTTTTTTAAATAGAAAAGTATTGAGAACCTTCTCCTTTTTTGAAGTGGGTTAAAAATACTTGAAATGACTCACCAGGTCCACATATCTTGGCATTCTTAATCCTGTCTTTGAGGATCGGCAGCTCCCCTCGCAATAAATCAATGTTTTCCAATAGCATCTTGTGTTTCCCGCTCTCTCGATGCAGATCATCATCTCCGTCCCAAGAGTAATCGCTTTGCTGCAAATCTTCTTGAAGGTTGAAGATCTGTTTCTCTATCTCCCCGTTCTGCCAAGCTGCTGAATCTCTGGGTAAAGTTGGATATTTTAAGCTTTACACCCGTACGTAACTGATATAGGTAGACGTATAGCATGTGTGTGTTGGTAAAACCAGACTTAGGTCCGTATTCCGAGACAGAAATCGTTACTCAAGCATAGATTTGAGTAGAGATTTTCATATAAAATCTATGCTTGAGTACGGATCAGTGCTTGAGTAAGGCTACGGAATACGGGCCTTAGGCCCGTAGGTATGCCGAGACAGAAATCGTTACTCAATCATAGTTTTGAGTAGAGATTTTCATATAAAAATCTATGCTTGAGTCAGGATCAGTGCTTGAGTAAGGCTACGGAATACGGGCCTTAGGCCCGTAGGTATGCCGAGACAGAAATCGTTACTCAATCATAGTTTTGAGTAGAGATTTTCATATAAAAATCTATGCTTGAGTCAGGATCAGTGCTTGAGTAATTGCACCGCGTGCGGGCCTTAGTATAAAACTTGTTTATTATATTAGGTAGGTACCTACTTTCTTACCCAGATTACCAAGCGGAAGACAGGTGCATTGCATACCTAGTAGGTGTCATAGACTAACTAGAAAATTATCAGTCTAACAAATAATGCTGTGCTCGGTGCAATTAGGTACCTAACTAAGGTTTACAAAACCCAGCTTGTATTGTAGGTATAAGTGGGCACCTACCTACTACCTACCTAAAAGTGCAGACTGTTACATAATACCAAACTAGAAACAATAAAATTAAATTTTAGGTAGGTACTCCTTGGGTACTAACTGGTACCTACTGTGAATGGGTACTAAACCCTAGGTTACAATTTACTCCAAATATGCACCAGTTTCACTGACCTACAAGTCTTTTCGTGTTCCAATTCACTTTTCAAGCAGTCGATTTCGCTATCATTCATTTTAAATAATTATTTAGATAAATTATATCGCGAAAATTACAGTGATACGATACCACAGTTGCCCTCGGGTAGGAACATTGATTATACAAAGCGATGGCAACCAGTTTATTAGGCCATATTATTGACCTTGGTTTAGGATCCACTGATTCTCGTAAGACGAATTACTGAACCTTTCTAAATAATGCTCTAGATGAATTATAGGTACCTAGGTACGTAGTATGTGCTAGTTTATAGACCGTTACCTATAATTTAAAGAGTTAAAAAGTTTTATGCAAACTGCAGAGTTATTAACAAGTGAGTCATCCATCTCCTCGTTTAGTTTGTTACCTAGTTTGTTTCATCGCATTTCGTGATCTTTGTAATAAAATGAAATAAAAACTCATTGTTCAAAACTATTTCAAACTTTCAAATGTCATTACATTACATTACATATGACGTCACTTCATCGCATCCGGGACCGTTTATTGTACAACCATGAAATCCACAGCCTGATCCTGGGAAAGAGCATAGTTACTATACGCTGTGCGTTCCGAGGCGGTGCTTTTTATGGTTGTGAAATGATTCGCACCACGGCCCATCGCACCGAACATCTATATCCGACCATCGTCCGCTGTAGGTCTACAAAACGTGACATTGGTGAAATTGCGGGCAACACTGCAAAGATCAACAAAAACAAAAAAAGACTTGGCAAAAAGACACGCCTATAGTGCCAGAACAAAATAAATAAAAAAAAACAATAAAAACAAACTTTTGAATTCTTGAATGAAACAAACGTGATTCGAATTTTGACATTTTTTGAAACAACACATAGCATGTTTATTTTAACAGTTTTTCTTGTGTTAATTGTGAGTATTGTTGTTTAATTTTGGTGGAATTTTAACCAATAATACTTAGTTCATAACTTAAAGTGTGAGCCATTGGAATAAATGTGTGAAAAGTGGTTTTTCTGAATGTGAAAATTCGATTCTTGTTTTGGAGGGAAAATCCACCATTTTCTCTTTAAAACAAACGACAGCCGACTTGACGAAGACTTGACTTGATTTATCATTTACGCAAGACAAACACATAAACAAACGAACTTACTATGGGAAAAAACATAACGCAAGACTAGGCGGTATGGTTTTAAAACTATAGCCTGCTTCAAGGAGCGAAATAAAAAAAAAAAAAAAATGAAACAAACGTTTGAATTTCGAATTTTACTAACTAAAACAAAAAAGAAAATCACTTGTGTTTATTTAGATTGATTTTATCTCTGAAAATGAGTTTGCTAAGTGCCGTGCTACAGGAAGCCAATAAAGCAACATCAGTGGAATATAATAAACTCCGTGATGAGCTACTTTCGAAGGTAAACGACACCATTGAACGAATTGAAATGATATCATGTGCAATAGAACAGTATCTCATCGACACCTTCGTTAATTTCTCAGTTACTAAAAGCTTAGAACAGTTAAATTTCAAAAACCGTAAAGCTAATATAGAATTGGAGTACCAGAGCTGCATGAACGATATGAAAACAATACAAGTACAATTCGAAAGTATGGACCATGAATCTGACTGTAACTGGGTAGCATATTTGAAACATTACGATTACTTCAGTAGATTATGCATAGCCGCTGAAGGGAAAAGCATTCTTGAGAGGTCGAATCACGAGTTCAAGAGATTCAATTACAGTGAAGCAATGCTGGCCATTGAAAACCTCAAAAAGAAATTAAAAACATTAGAATTTGAGGGTGACTTGACGAAAGTGGTAATAAATATGAATGCACAGGCAGAAAATCAACTTGCACTGTATACTGCGCACTTAAGTATCGAATGGGAGGATATATTCACCTGGTCACAAAAGAAAGGCTTGCATTTCCTCACCTACTCACTATCGGTCCAGCAAAGTGACCCAATACGTTTACAGAAGGTACTAATGTCTCTGTATGTAACTAATAGAATTAACGCTGAGCTGGGATTGTTCTCCCATTTTTTTCTAGACAAGTTGCTCCACGATGTTATACGTCATAACTGTGATATATTCACCGAAGACCATATTGGTGCCATTATCTTTAATATAAAAATAAACTTGAATGATAAAAAAAAACCGAGCTACCAGACTGTTTTTAACAACCTAACAGCTATATTTGAGTTCCTGCAGTCGACACTGGGATCTCATTTTGAATTGAACCTAACATTCATCGAAGTATTCGCTGATTCAATAAGAAATAAATTTTTCAATATTATTATTGAAGATTGCATCCGTAGCAACTTACCATCGTGTGATAGTAGCTACCAAGAGTACAAGAACATAGTTGTTGAGTTGGACGCATTTAACAAGTTTCTTGTCGATCAGAAATTTGTTGAAGCGAGCAAATCTCCGCTGAACAAATACATCAATGACACTGAATGCGTGTTATACAACAAGAAATGTGACAAACTTCTCTACGATGTCCGCAAGTTACTAACCGAGAGTCTTAGTTACGGAACGGTAACAGTTGGTACCTCGGTAGAAATCTCTAATGAATCTATAAACGAAACAAAGGATAATGACTGGGATATAACCAAGCCGATCTTCCTTCCCAAATGTGTTATATCCCGGAACGTAGAGAAAATTATGACGGTGATTGTCGAACATTTGGAAGAGAGTGCAAAGTTGCCGCAGAAGTATAGCTTCCAACTTGTGGGGTATGTCCGGGACATAGCTGTTATGTACCAATGTGTTGTACCTCACAAGTTCAAAGTGAACCTTGAGTGTTGCCCTGCTGATATAGGTAAGACACCATTGCCTAAGTGTAGGACAGCGTTAGTTACCAAAAAATCTAACATTACCAATGTTATTAGTTTAGTTTTTTCACATTTCCAGCGATATTCTTCAATAACTGCTTCTACCTAGCGCACGGCCTGGTGGGACCCCCATGGTGCACCACCCTGCCGAAACCTCTGGCAGACCGACTGGCCCTGGTTCTGCTGGAGAGCATCCAGGATCTCAGGGTGCTGGGTTTGGAGAAGATCTCGTTATATTTGCAGAAGCAGAAGGGTGTTATCAATCAGAGTATTGAGGCTAAAGGTAAATATGTCATCAACATTTTATTTATTTATATATCCTTTTTTTGTCATTATTTGCATCAAGCTTTGCTTAGTTTGGGACTAGAGTGTTGTGTGATATGTTCAAGAGTATGTATTTTATATGATTTATTTATAAGCCTATAATAATATACTAAAGCCAACTGCAGTACAGTGCCTTGATGACGAATAAAAACGTATCGTAACGCTAGCGTATCCGAGATGCACTGCGCGGTGACACTACAACGGTTGGCAGTCGAGCTGGCGTTGACGCGCAATATAAACTCGAATACGCTAGCGGCGACTGTCAGATTTGCGGCCTAAGATGCGCACCACGAGATAGTTGTCATGTCGTTCTGTCAAAATGTAAGCATTTTGTACCAGTTTAGGAACTATTGCATTATCTGTGGTACCTAATGGTGTCGAAAAAACACGCCATAATGTACTCTTTTGACATTTCTTAGTCGTCGTACCTCTCTGAGGACGAGATAATAGTCATGCAGAAATGTCAAAAGTTGAAAATTCAAAGGCGCGGGTTCTCGACAACATTACCACAGATAATGCAATAGTTCAGAAACTGGTACAAAATGCTTACATTTTGACAGAACGACATGACAAATATCTCGCGGTGCGCATCTTAGGCCCGCTGCTCTAAGTAAATATCTTCAAAAAATATTTTTTCTCAGATCCTCAATCTCCCTGGACCAATACAACATTCGAGCAGTTTGACTGCGCAATTAACGATGCCCTTACCCTCATGTCCGACCTCAAGGCTTCATGGTTGTTTGTCCTACCCACAAAAATGTACGAGATGTCACTCTGTACGTTAGCACAGGCGTTATGCCAAGCTGTGTTGGATCGCGTGTTTGGTAATTCTAAGCCAGTGGGGGAAGAACTGGTGTTTCTGATCGCAGTGAGGGTTGAGGATACTGTGCTGGCGATAGAAGCTTTGTTTCAGGTACATATTGCATTTTCCGTAGGTCTAAGTATCGTGGATGATCTAAAATGCCTCCGTGTCAGTAGTACTACTAAAAGTACAACTTATTTATTTATTGAGGATTGCCAACAAAAGATACATAAAATAACAAAAAGTTTTATCATACATAGTATACCATAATAGTACTTATTTTTACTGTAGGTAGTACAAATGCAAATGACACACCTTTACCTCTCTAGTAAAATTGTAGTAGTACCTACTGTAGTACTACTCATTAAAAGAATTCAACAAGTCGAGTGAATAGACTTGTATTTTTTGTAGTACTACTGACACGGAGGCAAATAGTGACATCGCCAAACGTCGCTTAACTTAGATAATCGGTGAAGATTGAATTACGCCACGAACGCTTCTAAAACATTTATAAAGTTGTTGTGTTTCAGGAGCAAATCCAATTCGACACAAGAATAAGCAACTGGGCGAAGTTCACGAAACTGCCAACACTTCTGAAAGGGCAGCTTTTGGAGTTATCACACCTCTGGAGTAAAACTGAGCAGCTGAAGTCCTTCACGTGCGAGGAAGTGAGGCAGATCGTCAAAATGAGATTCCCTGATGATAAATACAGGCTGAGGATATTGAAGGAAATACAGTGAATTTTCTTGCAATTGGCGTCTTTATTTGAAAGTGTTGTTTGTTTTCGTCATTAGGTACACTGCATTAGTTATCTTTTAGATTACCTACGTATCTGAGTGCGGCAGTAATTTATTTAACTCTTTATTGCAAAAAATGAACAAATGTACAATTATGTGGGCTTAATGCTATATGCATTTTCTGCCTGCCAACCTTACAAGTCGGGAGAAGGTTGGCGTGCAAACTTAAGAAATAAACAGTATCTATTCAAACAGGAATAAGAACAAATTACACTAATAATATGGGTTATGTAGGTAACCTAACATGCAAGTATCGATTTAAATGTAGAGGCTGTCGTCGTACGGAAATAAAAGTCCTATATACCTACCCAACTATAATTATTAATTACCTACCTAGGTACCTCTGCCAAGGTAGAGTCCTTTCCATAAAAGAAGTCCCGCAGACGCGTCGCTGTAGTCGACCATTTCTCGGGCAGCACTTTTAACAACTTTAGGCATTGAAAACAAGACTTTGATCACAGAAACCAAATAAAAACGCACTAGCATCCGAACACATTAACAGCACCTGACAACTAATTTAAAATTTAGTTCCGGAAATTTCCGCGGGACTTCTTTCATGAAAAGGACTCTATCACATTATTAATTGGTAACAAATTCAAACTAACAGAAATATCAGTGAAATATAGCATAGACAGGCATTTATTTTCTTATAAGGTACACCTACAGAACTAAACTAACAACACAACAAAGAAACAAAAATTAGAGAGAAAGAAAAATGAGATGAGTGGATTGAGTAGGTAGGTAAGTAGCTAGGTAAGCTGGCAAGTGTTTGTGTGCAACAGCAGCAAAAGGGTTTCGACTAAGCGTATGCCTCACCACCCAAAGGTAGTTAGGCGTTATTCTGTCGAAACCATTAGCCAATAGGCCCTGTTAAAAACCATTGTGAGTGGAAGTGGTCCATAATGATTTGTGTCAGTAAGTTATTTAGCGTGTAGCGTACCTACTTACCTATTTTGCATCCTCGTTTCGCGTGTATACTTACCTATTTAGTTGCATAAGTTTTACTAAGTGCGTGCGGAAGAACCGGAAACAGGAAAAATAATAAAGTAAACACAAATAGGTAGTGGTATGTATTTGCAAAAAAATATATATAGGTAAGTACACAGCAATTCAGTTCAAGTAAATAGGTAGGTACATTACATACCTACCTACCTACCTAATTTTATAGATTCTTTTTAAACTTAGGTACCTACCTACCAAATTTTTTCAATGGCTGTATGTAGAGGTACCTAGGCTTATTGTAATGTGCAGTGTAGTTACAGTTAGATAACTTGGACGGGAAATAATTTAACAAATTTCCAATGAAAGTAAATTATATGTAGTTGTAGTGTAGTATCTAAGTGGTTTGTTAATTTCAATCAAGGAAAATTAGTAAAGGTTACTTTACTTTTTAAATTTAGTTTAATTTTTTTTTTTAAATGTAGTTTAAAAAATTAAATTAAATTAAATTTACTTTTTAATTTTGAAAATTAGTATACACGGTGTAACATAATTACCCTATAAGCCCGAAGGGGGGGTATTTTACATGGCGAACAGTGTATGTTCTACGACTTTTGAAATTTCGGAGTTTTTCATTCATGAAATGAGCTCGTAACTTTTACTTAAAATGTACGTACACACAGCTAGCGTGTGAGTGCGACGCGGTAGGATGGAACCTACGTGTACATGCATGAGTCGCAAATTTCTAAAATAGGTAATAAAAGTTGTACTTTTGTGTGAAAATTTCAATTACGATTTATTGACCCTTTGCACACGTCCAAGCACTCAGGTGGTCGGTCTGATTACGCGACCTTCGGGCTTATAGGGTAATTATGTTACACCTTGTATACGTAGGTACTTAGTTACCTTTTTATTTTAGAATATGGGAATTCTAATTCTGCCTGTGGCTCTTATAAGCCTAGTAAAAAGCACAGAAATCCCAAAGATAGCAGAAAAGCGAATTGATAAGCCTAGTAAAAAGCACAGAAATCACAAAGATAGCAGAAAAGCGAATTGATAAGCCTAGTAAAAAGCACAGAAATCACAAAGATAGCAGAAAAGCGAATTGATAAGCCTAGTAAAAAGCACAGAAATCCCAAAGATAGCAGAAAAGCGAATTGATAAGCCTAGTAAAAAGCACAGAAATCACAAAGATAGCAGAAAAGCGAATTGATAAGCCTAGTAAAAAGCACAGAAATCACAAAGATAGCAGAAAAGCGAGCTAGAAAAGCGTTTTTCTCGATATTTGGTTTTCAAAACGCGCCCGCCGCCGCCGCCGGCCGCGTCTCAAAAAGTCAAAGGTAAATGACAAAAATCCTACTGAATATGGACCTAAAAATTCCTTGCAGAAAACATCGGCTACGTACACAGTACCGTGTACGTAACTTAAGAAATAGCTACTTTTATCATAGGATGATGTTATCAGATGAAAAAACACCTTAAAATGCTCATAGGTCTAACGAACGGTTCAGTAGGTGTTAAACTAGTGAGTTTTTCAATGTGATCACAAGCCAAAAAGGTGTTTAAACAGTCTGATAGTGGCATTGGCAGAGAAAGTCATTGAATCCAACCACCCATCACGCGAATGCTTTAAAAGGGGTAGCATTTCCTCGCGCACTTCATTACGCACATGCTTGGTACCGGCCGCCGGTTACACACAATGAGACAATTATCGGTAGGTAATTAATATTTTTGAATAAATAACACGCAAACTAACGTACCTAAAAACACGAAAAAAGGCAGATATTGCTTGCGTTATTTTCGGCGGTAATGTGAGTGATATTGTGACAAAGGAGTTTTACATTACAGCATCAGTGAAGTGAATGAAATTACAAGTTTAGTGAAAAGTTTAAAGTGTATTGTGCTTTTTTGTGTTCCATGGATACTTCTTGGTAATGTTGTCCTTAGTTTATCAACTTAGATGATTTTAAGTCTTCATTAAGCAAATTGTTAATTGTATATGATCACCTAATGAAATTATAAAAGCATGTTATGTACCGGGTAGGTAGATAACATGCACATAACATTTATAATATTTATTAAATCATTGTACAACTTAAAATAAAATATGTTTTATTTTTATATTATGGGATATTATTTTACATGAATGAGCTTGACGTACAATAATAAGTGTCTAATGTATCTCTAAATAACCGTTAATTCAAAGGAACACTAGATCTAGCGTGCACGCAATTGTAATCTGTAAAAACTATTCACGCCAACACAACAACAAAAACAAACTGTCATTTTTCACTCTCGTTTTCGACTAAAGGCCCAATAAACATGCGTTGTCGCGTGTCGTTTGATATTTTATTTAGGTATACAGCTACCTTTATGTTTACTAAAGACAATACATAATATTATATTGATATTCTGTGTCTTACCTCATGTACCTATGTAAGTAGAGTAGTATTTCGCTAGCTCTCATGTAGAGCGTATGCAGATGCACATTTCACATTAAATCGTTCACGATAAATCATCATGACACAAAATTTTTCTTTCCAGACATTCCTGATCTTTACGTTAGTAATCGTCGTCAACCAAGGTGGCGTAACGGCACAAGATGAGACTAAGGTCGACCAAGTCGCTCAAGAGGCTAAGAACCATGCTATCACGATTGTTGATAGCCCAAAGTATGTAATGAAGCACCCTGGCCCGCTGCCGCCGGTGACGAAGCCTGAGACGAGTCACCGGCCAGAGACAAGGCCACCGAGCAAACCGCCCATCTTCCCTGATAAACCGAAACAAACCATCTTTGCCGATGTCCCTCGACCTTACTTCGGAAAGTTCGGATACCCACCGCCGAGGACTTATCCCCTCATGAAATATCCAAACTCGATCTACCAGTTCCCTCGAGTGATTCCGCTGCCGCCGCACCACAAAAACTTCTTCATCAAATCCCGACCGCTGCAGTACGTTGCTTCCACGCAACAACCTGTCAAAACTCCGCACAACCCGAAGTTCAGCTTACCCGTGCAAACGATAAACGGGAACCGGACTGATACTGTCAGGCCTCCAAAAATAGCACAAAATGCATCATTAGCCAACAGCACGACCAGCACCACAACATCGACCACGACGACCACCACAGAAGGGACCACAACAGCCAAGCTTTTAAGAACTAAAAGGATATGGCCAAAAAAAGTTGAAAAACTTAATACTACTTCAAACGCAACAGACTTTATAAACGGCACTAAAATAGTAATAGAGAACTACAACGCCCATGCCAATGAAGTGGACATTGATACGTCAGCAAGCCACCACAGCAGAGTCAGACAAGTCTACAGAAACTCGACGACAACCACACAGCCGACGAAGCGAGGATACCGTCCAGTCACACGAGCACCCAAACACAAATCTACGACCACTCTAACTCCAGATCTAAACTTTACCCACATAGGACCGAACGATTGGGTTCCGATTGTACCATCGCACTACCCTAAAAAACAAAGGACGAAGAGCAAACAAACTCCTCTAGGTAGAAGAGCTGATAAGATAGCCATTAAGCAAACTCCTATGAGCAGGAGATCAGACTTTTACTCTGACGCGCCTTTAGCAACAGACAAAGAAATGTTGTACATGCAGTCTTTCGGCCTTATCCCGATGCCCACTGATCATACCGCCGCTGCCGCCATGGACAGAAAAAGAACGGTGTACTTCAAACAAAAGAGGCCATCCCATTCACATTATTCCACCTACAGTACAAGCCCCTACTCGCCTTACATGCAGACTTTATCCGGAGACCTCCAGACGGAAGAAAGCCATCACAAACCGAAATACGTCACCAAAATCAAGCACCATCATCATCACCACCATCACAAATACGTTAAAACTGTCCAAAAACCTGTAAAAGTCCCGTACAAAGTCGAAGTTCCAAAGCCTTATCCCGTACCTGTGGAGAAAAAAGTGGAAGTACCTGTCGAAAAAATAAAACTTGTCGATCGACCTGTACCATACCCAGTAACTGTAGAGAAAAAAGTTCCTTATCCCATTGGGATTAAAGTTCCCCAGCCAGTGCCCGTCAAAGTAGTCGAGAAAGAGTATATTCCGAAACCGTACCCAATAGTCCATCACGTTCCGGTAGTGAAACATGTACAAGTTAAAGTGCCCGTGCCCCAACCGTACCCCGTGGAAAAAAGAGTGCCGTATCCAGTAGAAGTTAAGGTTCCGGTAGACCGGCCAGTCCCTGTCGCAGTGCCTGTTGAAAAGCAAGTACCCTACCCCGTTCACGTTAAGGTGTTTGTGCCCCAGCCCTACCCTGTTCAAGTTAAAGTCCCGTACGCCGTGGAGAAAAGAGTGCCTTATCCCGTAGAGAAAAGAGTGCCTTATCCCGTCGAAGTGGAGAAAAAGGTCCCAGTTCCCGTGGAAGTACTGGTACCACAACGAGTAGAGGTTGAGAGACGAGTGCCTGTTTACATCCCGAAGCCGTATCCTGTTGAGAAGAGAGTGCCGTATCCTGTTAAAGTGCCGTACCCTGTCAAAGTGCCTTTCGAAGTCCCAGTTTACATTCACCATCCGTTTCAGATGATCGATTACGATGATGTGTCATCATTAAGCCCTGTGTCGAGCACAGCCCAACATACTGTGACAGTCCACGGCAACTCAGCTTTCACGTCTGGTTTCCATTCCCGGTCTGATGATACACTATCTACCGAAGCGTTTCAATCTGGATTCCAATCCCGTTCTGACGATGGAGTAACTCCACAAACGCTCATATCTGGTTTCCAATCTCGTTCTGACGATGGAGTAAGAGCTACAGAAGCCATTAAAACTGGTTTCCAATCATCTGACGCTGAAGTCACTACGCCAGCAGTGACGACTTCTACGGCAAGTACCTAGTTAATATTAAAATCCATGGTTAGGTAATGCCTATTTGTAAGTTATTGTGTGATTGTGATGTTTAGTCAATTTTATTGGAACGAGTAAATGAATGCAGCTCTGTGATAGTTTTTGTTTTTTCTGAGCTGGAGAACGAATGGCACTAAATTCCTGATAGGCGCCCATTTTGTGTTTAATTCAAGTCAGAGTCTAAAAGAGGAGCTTTTTTAATTGTAGGTTTATTAAATTGCACCTTTGTCGTCTATAGCAATTTTGCAACCACTTATGCCTAGCGGTAAGTGCATAATTATCCTGCCATAACAATGTCAGTCACCTTACTGCAAAGGCCACGCCGTGACAAGCTCATGACCGGCGAACTGTGAATTAGTGTGACCGTGAGTACCGTGACACTCAGATACACAAAAAAATATTTTAAGTTAGTGTCGCTAATCTGTTTGTTAAGTTTAATCTTACTTTATAATGCGACACTACGAGGAAATAACATCGCTTTTAAACACCTTTACACGGATTATAGATTAATTTATTTTTAAATAGGTACCTACCATGAAAATAAACTCTTATCTGCTTAATTATTTGCTTCTGGAATAGACATTTCGGAGGTTGGGAGGTTGTCGGGCATACATTTTTTTTTAATATTTTTTTTTTTATTTCATCTGGTTATATTATTTATTAAATAAAAGCTATGCATTTTTTTCCGAAAAAATTATATGTATAGGTACGTAGGTGGGTACATAGGTACGTATGATCTTAAATGAAGATTTAGGAAGGCTCTTTATTTACAATCGATGTTTCTTCAATTGTACCTGCTACATTATGTGTGTTTTATTAGTGTTGTAAACAATTAAAACAATAGTACACAATTAGCGGAATAGGAAGAGTAAACGAAAGTGGACGCGGTCGAGTTCACAGCGAAACGGTCGCGCCTGTGTGCTTCATTCATTCGAGCAAAAACAACGAATAATCCACTATCTCGTAACCGGAAAGCAAACATTACAAACGGACTTGTTAATCCTTGGAATTACAAAAAGTTCTTTCAGAAAGACAAATTTGTACGCCTTAGCGCAAAACACAGCGCACACTAACAATTTATGTCACCTTTCTTCTTAAATACCTGTGTTTACAAATAAATGATTTGATTTGAAAAATTGTGCTGGATTTCTGTTAAAACCAAACTCGATAATTTTGTGATACTTTAATAAAATATGACAGTTCCATTATAATTACGCGGCTCTGCCTAAAGTGTTCTTTTTTTTTAGCCCCAACTAAGTACATAGATACCTATCACTTATGCATGTTGGAAAATTTTTGTTCTTTATGTTATTAAAGTTTTTCGTAACTTACAAAGAAATCGTGACGACAGAATCAGATATTGAAACAATCTGTATACAAGGGAAAAGGAAAAGTATGAAATAAAGTATGGTTTGAATAATTTATTGTAATATAAAAACAATGCTTACATAACCATATGTCTATACTGCAACTTCACTTGACTTTGACAAACTGCCACTCGAGTTCATAAACACCAACCGATGTCTGGTTCTTTTCATCATAGTCCACCCATTCTTTATCTGACAGATCTACATCTTCGAATTTCTTTCCTGTGTACAAAATAAAATCAGTCAGGGAGATCAAATTAATTTAAGTTCTTAATGATTTTTTAGTCTCCATCTCCACCTAGTTTTTTAGCAATTATTATGAGCACTAGAAATTGGAAATAAATAAATATATTTCTAGATACGTAAGTATAAAAGTATACTATCTATCTAGAAATATATTTATTTATTTCCAATTTCTAGTGCTCATAATAATTGCTAAAAAACTAGGTGGAGATGGAGAATAAATAATCATTAAGAAAAATTAATTTGATCTCCCTGACAGATTTTTTTTTTGCTTGCAAAGGCAAGGTGTCAGTTGCATCATTTCAAATTGAAAAAAAAAAAACAAAACTTTTATACCTCATTATAAAATTAATAATATTCTATGGGCTACATTTTAAGTATACATAACATAGTAACACAGAAAGATACACATCAGTGCATGTTAAAATTAGGCCTGGATTCCATAAATTTCTGCCCAAGACTCTTTAGCAAAAAAGGTAAAATTTACATATAGTTTTAGAACTCTGGAAAACTCAGTGGAGGCCTTTTCCCAGCAGTGAGACAGTACGGGCAGACAAGAACAAAAACATTAAGAAAAACTAAGGTACCTACCATTTTCTTCAGCTTCAGCAAGCCACCCGGACTTTGGCTCAAAATCGACAGGCTCCACTCCCCGACAGTCAAATATAACAATAGTCTTGAATTTATTCGCATCATTGTTTGTGTATTGGCCTGAAATTATATCAAGTAATTATAGGTATCACATCATGATCGTGTTTAGTTAGACTATGCTTATGCTATGCCCTATGCTCATGCCCACTTCCCTGCCGACTAGCCGACTACGGCTGAGTGTGCACGCAGTATTAGGTTACATTACGTCTCTACTGGTTGACTTACCAGACATTAATTTCTTTTATTTATTCATGAAAATTTGTTTAATCGTGTTTGAAATTAAATTTGACCTAAATTGATTATAAAAAAAAGAAATCATAAACAGAGGCCTACTCTCAACCACTGTTCCAAACTGGTGTATAATTTTTCAGTACAAAATGTTCTTTATCTGGATCCAGTTTGGAACGATGGCGGTCAAGAGTAGCCCTATTGTTTCAGTTGAAATAATATGGGTAATGTTAAGGTTTGTAAAAGTGATGTTTATTTTGCACTACCATTTCACCCGGCGATAAGGGCGCTGATAAAAGATGGCGTTTTGTTATACCGCGTTCACACTCAGCTCATGCCGCTGTCGGCATTATTGCCACGATTAATTCCGGACTTATTGCCACAGCAACATCGCCTTTATATTTATCAAGGGTGCAAGGGCATGAATATGGGCACGAGCCGGGACAGAGGCATGATCGCGTTTAGTTAGCTATGCTATGCCCTATGCTTATGCTATGCCCTATGCTCATGCCCACTCCCCTGCCGACTGCAGCTGAGTGTGCACGCGGTATTAGGTTACATTACGTACCATTGCTCCCGTCAATAACATCTATGCTGTTCTCCCTCGAACAGAGTTTGCATTTGATAAGAAGGTTGGTCTCAGACCGGTTATGTTTCTGCGCTACCTTCTCATCTTCAGTGAGGTCGTGGAACTTCTCTGTTATTTCACCACAACTCCCACACTTGAGTTTTAGAAACCATTGGTAGTATGGGTAGTTTGTGTACAGTTTCTCGATTGCTTCTAGGTTCGCTTTGATTTGTAACGCAATTTTTACCATGTTTGTTCTGAGTAGGTGGTGTGGTAGGTACCCAAAGAATATGTAATGCGTGTTCTTACATAGGATGCTTCAGCGCATACTACCTACCTACTTTATGTAGAATGCAAATAGAATGCTCACTGCTCTCAATAAAAATGAAAATCTTCAAAATAATACAATACAAACAAACAAACGCAAAATTCTTTTTCAGGTCTTCTTTTTTTGTTGTTATTGTCAGTCATGTCATGTAAAGATATCTGTCATGTTACAAAGCATAAAACATTAGTGAACTTGCGGGCAACACTGCAAAGGCCATAGACAATAATTGAATTGAAAACTCTTGCTAAAGAGTATGTATTATTCTATGAAACAGCATAAAAGTGTGAGGATACGTCTTGGGATACGTATGTTTGTGGTTTCTTGTGTAGGACCATAGGACCTACAAACAAATGAAAGATCATCTTAAAAATATGTTTTATTTTATACAGAAAAATAAGACTTATTTACACTAGTTAAGTATCTTAGGTAAGTATAGGTTTTATTATCCTACATAATAAATATAAGGAAATTTCGCACCACGCTTTTTAGACTTACTTATCAGAATTGTAATAGATTATTGAGGTATACATATTATATTATGTTGTAGTGATAATGTCATTATGGACCTTAGGATAATAGAGAAGAAAGCAACTCTGCAAGTGTGATCATGTACAATGTAACTAAGTTATACAACTCCAAAAAAAAGTAAAAATGTTTAGGTAAGATTGGTACATGCAAGATTAAGTTTCCTTGTGACTATTTAGTTTTTTCTTAATACCAAACATTGTAAGATTACAGTTTGGGGTGAACTAGTAATACTATCAACCACATTCATTTTGAGACCTGCTAGATTTGGACCCAGGTGCTTTTGAGGAGGGCTTTGATGCCATAGCCTTCTTTTTGGATTCGCTACCGATACTTCTTTTCGCATACTCCAAGTTAAGATGTTTCATTATTTTCCGCATTGTTTCCCACGACACGCTTGGCAATTCAGGGTCTGCATTAACAGCTTGTGTTTCCTGGAAATAAACAATATTCCTACTTTTTATCCTGGAAAATCAATGGGATACAAGGGGACGCAAACGAATTCGCAATCGGAAGTTTGTAGTTTCAATTATAACAATTTTTTAGTAATGAGTGTAACTTTAATTTTAGTCTAATGAATATTTCGTCCATCCATTCGCTCTTCCTGTTGATATCAGGAAAGCCAAATCTCTTCCTATCTTCAAAAAGCTTTTACACAGTAACTTTTCATCATTATAAAATTATTTTATTTTACTATCTATTTATATATTTTTGTAGGTGGGTGGGTAGGTGTACCTAGTATAGATATGGTTATTATAATGTATTTATGTAGTATTGGTATGATATTAGTAGTTTATATATATATTAATTTATGTACATAGTTGGTGAAATTAGTTAAATGTAGTCTTTTTATTACACCGTCACTTTCGTTCATATAAAATCCAGTCCATCCAAAGGTTGCCTGGAAGAGATCGCTCATAGCGATAAGGCCGCCCATTGTATTTCACATAAGAATAATGAACTCTGTGTTTATTTTATAATTTCTGTATTTATTTAATGTAGGTTGTCTTAATCATTATCTATTTGTAGATTACCAAGGTTTAATATCAATCAATGAATTCTTGTCTGAATGGCCTTTGCAGTGTTGCCCACAATATCGCCAATCAATGTCACATTTTGTTAGATCTTAGCACGATGGAGAATGACCAGTGGTGAGAAGTGTCTATGTACATACTTAACATACACATATTTATATTACATTACATGTCGATTTTATAGGTATAGGCTTAGGTTACCTTCTTGATTGTGGGAAGCTCGTTTCTGTGAGAAAAACCGTGTACAATCTGTCTTATAGCTGCCGATTGGGATTCATCCAGTTTATCTCTAAAGTTTCTTTTGGGGCCACGTTTTTGTGGAGGTGCTGGTAGTTCCGATGTCCCTTCGTGTTTCTTTATGACCTCCGTTACAGTTCGCGAGGATATTCCCAACATGTCTGCTGCTTTTGTGGCACATTCAAATACTGATATTTTCATCAAATTGTCGTATTCTCGCGACTTCTCTTCATACACGTATTTGTACACGTTCATTATCATGAGTTTTTCCGTGGCACTCAAAGCCATACGAGGTCTCTTTATTCGTGACCCCGTAACATGCCAGGATAAACTGGAACTCGGCTGAACATCCATGTTCACCGAAAACAATGACTCCAGCTCCATTCTTTACGTTTACGTGCAGATCCAAAACAGTCTAAACCAAAACAACCGTATGAAAACAACGAACACACAACAAACTTGCAAGAAGTGATTTTTTTGGCGAGCCTTATTTCTACGTACAAAATGGTTGTTTTATAATTTTCATAGTTTTTTTTAGACGAAACGAAGCAGCTTTTATGTTAGTAGGTTACAATAAGGCTCGCCGTTACTTACATGTTTTTTTGTTTCGTTTCGTGTAGACAAAATAATAATGCGTGTAGACAAGTTATTAGACGTTTCGGCTGGGTGGTGTTTTACTATTCTTCATTTCAAAGAGTTATTTATTCCTTTTTCCTTCTATTCTTCTTTTTTAGTGAGTAATAAGGATATCTTGGACGAACACACTCGTCCAAGCAGGATATAAACCACATAGGAGTGAGAATCATGGAAACGAAAGGTGTTCATTCGAGATGCTGGGTTGGAGTATAGCAAAGGGTGTGCAGTACTAGGTAAAAAAGACTCTGCCGAAATTTCGATAAAAAAAGACTCTGCCGAAATTTCGATAAAAAAGGACTTAGAAAAATTTTGAAGATTTTTTTTTTTATTATGTATAAGCCTCCTTTCCTCAGGTGGCCTAGCGTGGCCTAGGGTGGCCTAGCGTGGCCTAGGGTGGCCTAGGGAGGCCTAGGGTGATCGAATAGCCTCAGGTGACCTAGAGAGGCCTAGGGTGACCTAGGGAGGCCTAGGGTGATCGAATAGTCTCAGGTGACCTAGGGAGGCCTAGGGTGATCTAGGGAGGCCTAGAGTGATCTAGTTAGGCGTAGGGTGATCGAATAGCCTCAGGTGACCTAGGGAGGCCTAGGGTGACCTAGGGAGGCCTAGGGTGATCGAATAGTCTCAGGTGACCTAGGGAGGCCTAGGGTGATCTAGGGAGGCCTAGAGTGATCTAGTTAGGCGTAGGGTGATCGAATAGCCTCAGGTGACCTAGGGAGGCCTAGGGTGACCTAGGGAGGCCTAGGGTGATCGAATAGCCTCAGGTGACCTAGGGATGCCTAGGGTGATCTAGGGAGGCCTAGGGTGATCGAATAGCCTCAGGTGACCTAGCGTGACCTAGGGAGGCCTAGGGAGGCCTAGGGTGATCGAATAGCCTCAGGTGACCTAGGGAGGCCTAGGGTGACCTAGGAGGCTTAGGGTGATCGAATAGCCTCAGGTGACCTAGAGAGGCCTAGGGTGACCTAGGCAAACCTAGAGTGATCGAATAGCCTCAGGTGACCTAGATTGACCTAGGGAGGCCTAGGTTAGGTTAGGTTAGTATAAAAAATGCGAGCGAAGCGAGCCCATCCATCGCTTAGTTTCCGTTATTAGCCCCTAGTTCTGTTATGGTTGACTTCAGAGGTCAATGACCTTAACGAAAGATACCCCTCCTTACACCCCCTACCGGATGTAATCATAAAAAGGGGTGCCTAAACATACATAATTTTCTTGTTCAAAATTCTTCTATGTCTTTTTTTATCGAAATTTCGGCAGAGTTTTTTTTTCCGTTATTAGCCCGTAGTTCTGTTATGGTTGACTTCAGAGGTCAATGACCTTAACAAAAGATATCCCTCTATAAGCCCCCTACAGGATGCAATCATAAAAAGGGGTGCTTATACATACATAATTTTTTTCTTCAAAATTTTTCTAAGTCTTTTTACTACTGCACACCCTTTGCTGTACTCTGACCAGATGCTGTAACTGCGGTATAAGATGTTATATTAGGAAGTTAGTATTGGTTCCCGAACTCCCAGATAACCATCAAAAAGTTTTAGAGCAATGGCTACATCATCATCAGCAGGTTAGTAAGTGAATTTGATCAATACAATCAATTTGATCATCTCATTAGGTACCTCCATAAACTCTTGAACTTAAATTTTAAGGTGCCAATAGATGAAAGAAGGATTTGTGCTGAATGTTTCTCAAAACTGGAGTGCTGTGATGTGAGTACTGGCCACAGCACTATCTATGGTTTTCCATGGATTTGAATTGAAGTGACAAGACAAGATACTAAAAACAATCGCTTTGTATTGTCATATTATTCTGGTACAAAATAAATGTGTATTTTGTGTTCGCCATGCTTTTCCCTGCTAAATAAACCCCAACAAATTGGTAGCAGAGCGTGGTTGAGCTAAAGGTAAAAATATGGCATCGACGAGTTACAAAAATATCGAACCATTGACCAAGTCAAATTACGATACTTGGTGCCTACAAGCGCAAGCCGTCCTGATTAAAAACGACTATTGGGATATCGTAAGCGGCACGAAAATATTGTCATCAACTGCGGCGGCGGTGGAAAAATCTGCGTTCGAAAAGGAAGACCTCAAGGCAAGAGCTGAAATTTTACTTTTGCTGTCACCTTCCGAACTAAAGCAAATAAAAACATGCACGTCGTCGAAATCTGTATGGGACAAACTTAAAGCTACATACCAAAGCACCGGGCCTGCACGTAAGGCAACCTTATTGAAACAGCTAGTTCTCAAACATGTGACAGCTGATGAGGACATCCGTGATCACCTAAATAATTTCATGGATGTGGTCGATAAACTCGCGGATATGGACATAAAAATACCACCAGAACTGCTCAGTATAATGCTGCTCTACAGTTTGCCAACGTCATTCGAAAACTTCCGAATAGCCATTGAGTCAAGAGACACACTGCCAAATCCTGACGACCTGAAAGTAAAAATACTTGAAGAATACCAGGCCAGGAGCGGTAAAGAAGCACCTGAGAGTAGTGAAGCATACCACTTCAAGAAAAATAAGTCGAAGTTGTATTGCAAGAACTGCAAGAAGAAGGGCCATACTACCGAGGCATGCTGGGGAAAGAAGGATCGCTCAAATGAGGACCCTAACAGAAGCCAACCAAAAAACTTCAATGTCTGCCTGAGTACTGCGAATTCAAGCACCAATAAAAACACGTGGTGTTTAGATAGCGGCTGCTCATCTCATATGTGCGGCGACAAGACAATGTTTTCGGCTCTGACCCCTGAAAATGGAACCCTAAAGTTGGCATCAAATAAATATACGAGCAAAATTGAAGGCAAAGGAAAAGTTACAGTCAGCCAAGAAAAAATAGACTACAACTTCATAGACACGTTATTCGTTCCTGATGTGTCAGTCAATTTACTGTCAGTGAGCAAAATAGTTGACAGAGGACACAAAGTCATTTTTGAAAAGGACAAAGCCTACATCGTAGAAAAAAGTGGCAAGGTGTCACTGACAGCACAGAGAAAAGACGGTCTATACTACTTCGAATTTGAGAAGAAAGAAGTGTCAAACTATACCCGAAATGGCAATGGCTGCGACTTAATGGAATGGCATCGAAAACTAGGCCATATAAATGAAAGGGATCTAAAGAAGATGGCTCAAGACAACCTTATGTATGGAATGAAACCGACTGATGAAAAATTAGAAGCGTGTGAAACCTGCATAAAGGGCAAGCTGTCCAGATTACCATTCACGCGACACGAAGGCCTCTACACAACGGAAAAGCTGGAAATTATTCATAGCGACGTATGTGGGCCTTTCGAGTGCGAAACGTTAGCGGGATCGAGATATTACGTAACATTCATAGACGACTTCACTCGATACTGCCACGTCTACTTCATCAAAAAGAAAAGTGACGTTTTCAACACGTTTAAGCAATATAAAAGCGAAGTCGAGACGTTCCACAACAAAAAGATAAAACACCTGCAGACTGACAACGGCACTGAATATCGCAACAAAGAATTTGACGATTTCCTCAAGCTCCATGGCATCCAAAGAAGATTAACCACAGTGTATACCCCGCAACAAAATGGGATAAGCGAGAGGAAGAACAGATCTTTGCTAGAAAAAGCCAGATGCCTGTTGATCGAAGCAAACGCGCCCAAAAAGCTCTGGGCAGAAGCGGTACATACAGCCAACTACCTAATCAACCGTAGCCCTTCAAAAGCGTTAAACGGCGACATACCATTCACCAAATGGGTCGACCGAACACCGTCTGGAAATCATCTTCATGTTTTTGGCAGAAAGACCTTTGTCCTGAGAAAGAACAGACGAGGAAAGCTGACTCAACAAGCCAAAGAGGGCGTATTCATGGGATACTCGTTGACCACAAAAGGATACAGAGTATACATACCTGAAGATGATGACGTGGTGATAAGCAGGGACATCAAGGTTATAGATCAGATGTACTTCAAAGAAAAAGACACAGATTATGAAGACCTTGTACACGAAGAGGAACGCCATCACTCGAACACATCTGAAAAAGAAAAGATAAATAAAAGAAAAAAGAACAAAATTAGACAGGAAATAGAAATCGAAATTATAGAGAAGAAAAATAACACAATAAACAATGAAATTCAACATCCAGAAAACTTACCTCTAGAACCTGACGACTTAGACGAAATCGAATCATTCGACGACGCATCGGAGATCATAGAGATTCCTGAGAATGGGAGGCCACAAAGAGAGAGGCACCCACCTGCATGGACTAGAGATTACGTACTGGATGAGACTGAAGAAAGTCATTTACTCAACGAAATTACTTACCTGTCTGACGGAAATGATGATGAAAACGACCAGTACTGGCATGATGCCATAAAAGCAGAAATAAGAGCACATGTAAAAAACGGAACCTGGAAAGTCGAAAAGAAAGTTGAAAATGTGAAAGTCGTAGACTACAAGATGGTTCTGAAAAACAAAGTTGGACCAGATGACAGCATGACCAGAAAAGCCAGACTTGTAGCACGAGGTTTTACACATCGACCAGGCATCGATTACAATGAAACTTACGCACCCGTCGCAAAACTAAGCTCGATCAGATCTGTCATCGGAATAGCTGTGGAAGAAGGGTTAAATCTGAACCAAATGGATGTCACAACCGCATACCTAAATGGTGAACTAGAAGAAAAGGTCGTGATGAAATACCCTGATTATCTAGAAGAATACCTAACAGAAATTATGGTCGAAGAAAGTACTAAAGAAGATTTAACTATATACAATAAAACAGTTGAGATGCTGAGAGACATAAAAAACAACCCAAAAGAGAAGGTTTGCCGTCTCATTAAAGCACTCTACGGACTCAAGCAGGCAGGGAGGCAATGGTACAAGAAGCTCGACACAGAACTAAAACACATCGGTTTCAGAGCATCAGAAGCTGACCCATGTGTATACCTACTAGAGAAAAGAGGAGTTAAAATTATAATAGTCATATATGTCGATGACCTAATGATTGCCTACTCGTGTCCTAGAAAACTGAAAGAAGTCAAAGACCTGCTTAATTCAAAATTCGAACTAAAAGATTTGGGAAGACCGAAACGGCTCATCGGTATAGATTTAACATTTAATAAGGATGGAATTAAAATTTACCAACAGAAATTTATAGAAGACAGTCTAAAAAAATTCAAAATGGAAGACTGCAAAACTACATCAACACCAATGGAGCCAGGCCTCAAACTTGAAAGATGTGAAAGAAATGAAAGTCAACATCTTAATCTTCCGTATAAAAATTTAATAGGTACGCTGATGTATCTGGCAGTGGCGACACGTCCTGATATTATGTTTGCTATAAGCTACCTATCACAGTTTAATGACTGCTACAAGGAAGAGCACTTTAAGTGCGCCAAAAGAGTACTTCGATACCTCAAAGCGACAAAGAATGTCGGCTTGACATTCACGAAAACCGGCCAAGACATGTACGGTATGGCTGATGCGGATTGGGGCTCCTGTAAGCTCGACCGAAAATCATTTTCAGGCTATTGCTTCAAATATGCTGGCACGGCTATAAGTTGGATGTCGAAAAAACAAAAGAGCGTCGCCCTTTCAACAGTAGAAGCGGAATACGTCGCTTTAACCGAAGCTGCTAAGGAGGCGATACATTTGAAAAGTTTGTTCAAAGATTTAGGAGCTGACTACGAACGAGTTGTCGTCTTAACAGACAATCAAGCAGCCCTCAAATTGAGCCAAAATTCAATGGTGACGTCGAAGTCAAAACATATAGACTTGAAAATGCACTTCATTAGGAACTGTATCCAAGAAGGAGCCATCGACGTTAAGTATCTGCGAACCGAAGACATGGAGGCAGACCTGCTAACCAAGGCTTTAGCTGGTCCGCGGTTGATAAAGTTGCGGAGCAGCCTGGGACTGTCCTGATCATCATGATAGTGCCGTGAAGAGGAGTGTGAGTACTGGCCACAGCACTATCTATGGTTTTCCATGGATTTGAATTGAAGTGACAAGACAAGATACTAAAAACAATCGCTTTGTATTGTCATATTATTCTGGTACAAAATAAATGTGTATTTTGTGTTCGCCATGCTTTTCCCTGCTAAATAAACCCCAACATGTGAGACTGTTGACAATCCACCAAGAGCAGTAGGCCATGAAAAAATCTGTACTGGATGTGGGCAATCTCAATGTTCCAAAAGACACCATATAGAGACCAACGAAGAGAACTTGTCACTGTTGAAACCTGAATACAAACAGTACCAGCACTATAAGGTACTTACTTTATATTGAACTCGTGGTAACTAGATTTTATGCCTATTTTTCTATTAAAGCTGCCCTTTTCAGTGTTAAGGTCCAGTTTTGCAAAAACATAGTACTTATGGTCACACTCATATCTAATGAAAACTTGCAACCTAACTAAAAAATACTTATAACTAAAAGAAATTATAAAAAAACTTAGTTGAAAGAAAATTATTTGTATGTAGTGTGAAATATTTCATTCCAGACTGATTTCTCCTAAAGAAGACCCATCTCGGTGATTCAGAAAACCATTATCATGAAAAGAAAACTTCTAAAACTTAATTAAATTCAAGATTATAGATTGAAACCACAATTATTAAAAGTCCAGCCTAACTTGAACCGTATCATTAAAAATCCTAGAAATAGGAGGTCAAGTTACATTGGCAAGAGATGGTTATAAAGCAAATTTAATCTTACATTAAAAAGGTTCTTTCATTCGGAACACTACATGTGCAAGTAATTACCTACTTGCGCCTTGCTTAATTTTTTTAACTTTTAATTTTTCAGACTGGTCAGTATATATTTTGTCGAGCCTGCTACTGGAGATTAATCACATCAAAAAAAGATTTATTGAACTCTAAGAAACATTCTAAAGCAAATACTGATCAAGAATGTATGAAAAACCCTAAGCTCAAAGTATCAAACATTCGTTCTGATATAAAAAACAAGCCTCAATTACTTGACAACACAATTGTGACACAATTTAAACATGATTTTCTTTTGTTACGTGGGTACAAGCGACCTTACGTGAGAAAGGGGAAGTGCCTAATACCCAAATGTTCAGCTCCAGCACTATTATTACCACAAGCCCAAAGGAAACTGCTGTTCTTACAAACGGACACTTTACTACTTAGACGTGCAGCACTTTGCAAACGTCATAGACAGTTCAATAACTCACAGCGATTGGGGGTGAACCACTTCAGCAAAACAGCCATCGAAGAGGCAATACATATGTGCGAAAAACCGGTATCAACTATAGATTTTGATCGAGTCCAAGAAATGACGGAATACCTATGCAAATATTGGACAGGATTGACTAGTGAACAGTTTAAGTCCTTGTACCAGAAATTGAATTTTGATACAAGCCAATTCCAGTCGCTCAGAAACGCTCTTGCGGTACACTTATTGAGGCAAAAAACAGGAGACAGCATATTGAAACTAGCTAACTTATTTTTAATGTCAACTAGTACCTTGTCAAGGCAGCTACTGTTGGTAGAGAAATCTTTTGAAACATACAATAGTAATGTGGAAAACAAAAAAGTTATTCCTACGAAATCTGACTAATATATTATTCCTACCAATTCTGACTAAAAATAAATTATTAGTAAAAAGACAGATTTTTGATCTCATTCAAAACTTGTTGGTGAATAAATTTACAAAATCTGAAGTTACCATCGTTTTTATTTCATTTGATAATATAACTCTAGCATACTGCACTCTGCAACAGATACACTTTATTTTATTAAACGAAATTCAGCTATTTATGGGAATGCTTGATATAATAAACTGACTATACGGTTTTATGCAGGTTTTCCTTAAATAGGGTAATCAAGCATTATTATTTTTATTGTAGTGCCACGTTAGTCAATACCATCATATGATTACATACGCTATCCATCAAATATTTTTCATCTGACTGATAGCGCTACTCAAGCATGGTAAAACTAGCCCTTAAGGTCGATTCACACATATCAGTGAAGCCACAGTTCCGACACAGTACCGGCACAGTGCGAAATAAGTCCTATACAATATCTATGAACGTGATTGCCGGTGTCGGCACTGACTCTGACAAGTGGGGTTGCGTTCATAGATATTGTATGAAAGAATATTTCGCACTGTGTCGGAACTGTGACTTCACATATCAATGTGTGAATCGACCTTTACGCATTTTGTCCACCGATACCGGCACCGGCACGGAACCGGTAATGCACTATCAAGGATATGAAAAACATAAACTTTTATTGCCCTGCGCCGGCGACATTACACACAACGCCCTCTAGTCTCAAACTAAGCAGAGCTTATATACGGAAATAAATAAATAAAACTAATATTATGTAAAGTTAAAATCTATCGCGACAGTGGCGCCAGTCTGATGGAGTTTCCTTGCGAATCCGTGTGGATGGTAAGACCCATTTCTTGTAATACCTCATTATCCACTGGACCTTGAAGCGTAGTTTTCGATATCAGCTCCTGGAAATGTACATTAGATAATAAATAAATAAAATATCCTTGGACACAACACGCAACGCTCTCTAGACCCAAACTAAGCAAAGCTTGTACTATGGGAACTAGATTACTGATACAATACTTTTTTTTATTTAACCTATATCGTCCCACTGCTGGGCATAGGTCTCCCCCATCATCCTCTTTTGAAGGCGTCTAGTTCGCCGCGCCAACTCTTTCTTGGCCGACCCCGATATCGCCGACCGTCAGGGACCCAAGGTGTGAAGTAATCGCCCACCTATCGGGAGGCATCCGGCTTAGGTACTTATATTTAGTAAATACAAAAGTATGATGTGGAATGATACCTGGTTTTCGGGGCAGTTTTCACACAAGTTTCGTATAGCGAAGATCACCCATTGCATGATAACTGTGTTAAGAGTTAATAAATATTCAAGTAGCAACATCATTGTTAAAAAATATTTTCGTCTACTGTGACTTTTTGTTTATCTATACAATAATTTTAGTTATTGGACTTATTCGATATAAATAAAAAGTCATCCTATTGGGATGATAGGGCTAAAATAAAGTAATAATAATCCTATCCTACTAATATTATAAACGCGAAAGTTTGTAACGATGTATGTTTGTTCCTCTTTCACGCTAAAACTACTGATCCGATTTGGATGAAACTTGGAATATATATTGTCCGTGACCTGGATTAGCACATAGGCTACTTTTTATACCGAAAAATTAACGGGACGCGAACTCTTCAGAATCGCCTAAAAGACTTCGCATCTTCGCATAGCAAATGGCACTTAGCTAGTATAAAACAAGTTTAGACATATATATTTAGTTTTCTAAACCAATTTGGATGGGAGCCAGTAAGATGTAGATTCCCTTCATCATTGCTGGTCATCATCAGTCCCTGGAAATAGACTCTCAATGCTCTTAGGATCAAATGTTCCTACTTAACTGCAATTATGCCTACAATTGCTAGGTGTTCCATTTTATTTTCAAGTACTTTCAAAAGGATACGAGGATTACGGGCGTCGATGTTGCAGCAATCCAACAGTACAGGAATCACGTCCAATTCACGAATCTGTAATAAATATCACAATAACGAGACCAACTGCCACACGAGACAGATATTGAAAGATTAAAAAAAAAAAAAAATGTCCATGGACATATTACACTCTAGTCCCAAACTGAGCAAAGCTTGTACTATGGGAACTAGATTTCCGATAAAATACTTACCTATATACGGTTTTTTTTAAACCAGACAGAACAAACATGTATGTTTGCCACACACAAATGTTTGTCCTCGGTGGGGATCGAACCCACGACCCACAGCACTGAAGGCCGACTGAGCCATGACGCCTGTCACCTGTTAGGTATATCAAAATACGATGACTGCGGGTAAAAGTGAATTATAAAAATACCTGTTTCTTATTTTCCTGGTTTTTCCAACACAAGTTAGCGAGGGTGCGTACTAGTGCAGCTTTGAAACCGAAAGCCACGTGCCTTTCGACTGTCTCCACGCACGTGACAGCTTTCTTGTCTATTGTCATATTAACGGCACCTAATCTGTGGAAATAAACAGGTGTGTTTATCCAATCAGGCCGCTGGCGAAACTCTCGAACTAGACTCGTGCTTTCGAAAAACTAACAATGTATGAACGGGGGTCAAAATTTGAATCATGTTTCATACAAAACGAGATTTTGAGTGTGTAATTTTGGTAGAATGAGAGTCCCGCTTCTTCTTACGTAGGAACTACGTATTACATATTCTTTGAATCAGGCTCATAAGGAAACCCCTAGATCCGCCGACCGCTTTGTTATATGTTACGGCATAAAGACTGTCCAGATAGCGCGTTTCAATTTATTTTATAAGGAATCGCGTGGCATGTTCTGGACGCGATATATGTAGCTCTAGTATCTCGAAAATCTGTCTACGTACGAGTAATACGCCCCATCTAGACAGGCTCTTAGCTGTTACGGCTTAGTGATGCGTGATGATGACTGGATTTGCCATATCAAAACGTAATCTAAAGGCATGTTCAGACCTACCTACGCGGTATTCGCTACGTTACCCAATTTTTTTTTTAAACTTGCAATGATTTAAAACTCCCCAACACTCTTCCAGTCGCTATAGTAACTCTTTCACCGTATCTGCAGTTAAGCTGTGGAATGCTCTACCCCATAGTATCCGAGCTAGTCCATCGCTAAACATATTTAAGAGCAAAGTTAAAGAGCATTATCTATCTCTGTAAAGATACTGTATGTATATGTGGCGATTGCATCGTCCTCCTTCGTTTTTCCCAACCCTACGAGCGTGTCCCGTCACTAGCGCTGGGAAAAACGCGGCCATTACTTTTGACAGCCTTGACACGACAATTTCGTCTCACTGTTAAGATGTGTATTTTCTTTATGTATTATTCTTAGTATATATATGTAGGTATATGTATTCTATGATTAGTATATATATTTTAACATAGTTCAGTTAGTATTTTAGTAGATTATAACTTTATGTATGTACACGGACCTACCTCTATAGTCACCTCTCTCTAGCCTCAAAGGTTTGCTGTAAGAAAACTCTTTTTAGCTCGCCTTTGTACATGTTATCTATTTCTGTCTTTTATGTGTTATTTTAGTGTACAATAAAGAATTAAGAATGATGGATCTTTGTTTGTTACAATACATCTACAATGCAGTTTTAAAAAATGTAACAATGTCATTATAGAGCAGCGGGAATCATTCGTTATTAGAAATTTTACTTCGAAAAGTGCGTCTTCTTCGATGTTGTTTTTCGTTTTCGTGACTGCTACTGCATAAAAGATTATGATAAAACCAAAAAAAAATATAAATAATAAAATTAATCTAAAATTTAACTAAATGTATGGAAATCGGGACCTGAAATTCCCCAACGCCTTTGTCGGTATACATAGCAAAAACCTTACCTAGATTTCTGACTTTCAGGCGAATCAATCTTCACAGATGGTACTTTGTTCACTGCATTGTCATCTGATATCTTCACCTCTTTAACTGCCCCACTTTTCTTGTCCAAATTAACGCTTTCTCCCCTCGTTTTCTCGGACGAAATTCCCAATATCTTCTGCAACTGCTCGCTGAGATCAAAATCTGTTGATAAGTTCTGGCTTTTCTTGACTTCTTTAGGGGTGTCTGGCGATAGTTTTTGTGGGTCCGTGTCCGGTAAAAGTTCGCTAAGCGGCGGGGATATTTCGCTCGGAGATGCTTTCACTTCTGTTTTTAATTCGTCTTTGATCAGATGTATCTCTGTGGGTGGGTCGTTGGGTGAGCTGTCTTGAGATTCGCTTCTACTTGTCGGCTGTAGATCTAATCTTGGCTGCAATGCAACCGGTATAACTTCAGCTATGGTATTCATACTACCACTGGGGGATATGGAATCTATGATCAGCGGTGGCTCCGTATCATCGCCAATATCAATCTTATGTTCGAGACTTATTCTTCTTGTGGGTAGGGGCATTCTGTCTTCAGTTTTAGGTACAGAGCTGCTGCGTCTGTATGCTACTTGGGAGAGTTCTGTTTCTAGTTTGACGGAGTTGCTTCTAGCTGTTTTTACTTCGGGCATTGACTCTGTGTATTTGATTGGTATAGTTTCCATTGCATTGATGTTGTCGAGTCGTTCCATATAGGGCGGGTTGTCAGTACATTCGAAGTATTGCTCGCTACTCTCGGATTCCGTGCATTCTGATGTTGTTTCGTTGCAAGAGAGCATGTTATCGGCTGAATCGTTTTTGCTGAGTGGATCTGGAAAAAAAAGTCCATTCTACTTTGTATCTTCTATTGGTATGTATTAGAAAAATTCTTGGGTGCGAGTATAGCGATGGCGGTAGAGTTACACTGTGCGTCAATGGCGACTCAACCGTGGAACGGTGTAGCGTTGTGTAGCTATAGTCTGTACTTAGAGAAGGGTAAATCGGCTCTTTGATTAAAAAAACTTATTTTTCTAAAAAAACTAATGTATAAAATAGAGCGAGTTGAATTTGTGTGCAATGCCAGTTGTCTAAAAGGGCGAGGGAAAGAATTCGTAGGAAACCAGTAAGTATTCGAACAGCAGTCATGTGCTTGCAAATTACCTGCAACATTTGGATATGCTGTGACAACCCTCTTACAGCCGAATACTCAAACGCAACTCAAACCCCACCCAATTTAAGACCCCGCTTAAATAATTGCCATCTCTTACAAATGAGCAATGTCAAACAGAGACAGCAATCTTAAGTGGTGCTCAAATTTAAATGACTTTTGAGTATTCCAGCCTTAGACATCTACTTTAAGTAGTTACTAGGTACAAGTAAGTGGATGTGAGGATGCCTATGTATGGGGTCCGGAATTTATCATTTCAATTCACTTACTGATAGGTTCGCTGAGTGTGTTCACCGCAAGATGTTCATCATTGATAAATTGTTTACCAGTGGCTGCATAGAACTTGTTCAGAGATGAAAAGAAGTTGTCACTCTCCTTTCCTAGCTTGTGGATTGCTCTGAGCAAAACTGTAAAAGAAAATTATGCTTTTCTATACTATTATAAAACTGTAAAAAAGCCAAAAACTAAAATTAAAGATATGGATAAACGAAATATGCAGATCTACTGAATAAACGATTCTGATTCCGAAAATCGAGTTTGTTTGTTTGTTTGGTTGTTTGCGGATCACGCCTTAACTACTGGACTAATTTCAACGAAACTTACACCATTCGGAAGCCCTTTTTCCGGATTGAAACATAGGCTTTATTTTATTGACATCAATGACGTGGATTCTTAGATATCCTTAGCTTGAACTCTCTAAACCAAAAGCAGCCTTTGGCACGAGGTTCATCATATACTGGTTGACAGATATTTTGGTGGAAAGTTTCGCATGCGTACGAAGTCGCGGGTATCAGCTAGTGTTTTTATAAAACTCATCTCATGCTCAGAAGAGCAGAGCTAACTACTGAATTGTGAGCAATATGCTCATGCTAGCCTGCATGGTATTATCACTTTTTTTTGTGCCAACTTGGTGGAAAGTAGCAATGGCCGCTCATGAACTGAATTTACAGGTGGCTGGCATGTGAAAACAACAGGTCAATTACCAGGTTGGTACTCCTAATTATAATTAGTAGTGGGGGAATAAAATCTGCACTAATATCTGCATAGGGGTGTATTGTGCATTGTCCCCCTGCTGACCTCACCTCAGCCAGCCCAACTCCGTAAAGTAACAGAGGAGGACTTTGGGTTGATGGCAGCAATGTTAAAAGATAATAAGATAGTGTTTATTCAGCCATCACAACAAAAATATGAACAAAAATCCAAGAAATAAAATAAAAACATACAAATAAATTTATCTTATATCTAGACAAAACCATATAGAATAAATAATTCTATATGAAATCGTAGTGGTGGTGATGAGGCCTATAGCTCAGCATATGCTTCTGTATGTTTCCATACAGAAGCGCTGGTCTTCTGCTTAGGCCTGAAATGTTCCAGCATCCCCAATGTTGTGGTTGGTACTTACATGCACAGTTTATGAATAGTGAAGTGTCACTTTGCAAGCAGTCCATGTAGGCGTCCATGCTTGATGCTGTGGCTATGATCTCCAGCAGAAACACCACCTCCTGAGGCTCTATTGTACTCACATACTTATCCACAGTCTTCAGGACACAGTCCGATTTACTTTTGAACTCGTGAGCCATGAACTTAACAAAGTTCACCGATACATTAATGTCTTGAGACTCCGTAGACATGAGGATATTGTATGCTAGACTCAGTACAAGCATCCGACTGTCCGGTTCTAATTTTGAGTAAAGCTTTTCAATGTATGTGTTCTCGACTCCAATTAGATACTCAATAATCAAGTGAGGGTATTCTGTGTTACCATTATTGTACATGTAAGCTAGAGAGTTTAGTAATGTTACATCATCCGGCAGTACATTAGGCTGGCCCAGAAGTATGTTGTAAATGATCATAGCTGCAGCGGTAGCTATTCTGTCATTGTGACCAATTAAACAGTTCAGTATTATAGCGTCGAATTTGCTCCAAATCATGATCTGATTGAATGGGTTGTTCACGACTAAATTGCCCAAGGTTTGTATGAGAATTGTCATGCAAGATTCATACTTTTTCTGTATTTCTTCATTGACGAAGTCTATGCTCGGGTGTAGATATTCAGTAGCTAGTATAAGCATCGAGTCTAAGATAGAGAGCTCTTTAGATATGTAGGTCTGCATCTTTGTACCGGCGGCAGCGCACGAGCGCACGAGCCGCATGCACTGCTCAGCGACGGCAAGAGTACTTCGGTTGTATGATGCCTGTTCGACGTCTAACCTCATAATGTGAAGCACTTCTGCTATCAGCCGCAAGGTGTACTCCGACGCTTTTTTCCTGAAATATTGATGTACCTTAGTCTTTGACAACGGTATGGCTCGGTTAAACTGTATTCTTGTTTACTTACGGCCGTAATCTCCCAGTTTCTGCGTCCCGAGAGAGTTGTGCTTCCGCTCGCAACATTTCTTCGACAGCGTCCCATTCTCCTGTTTCTAACTGAAAATTTATTAATTTTGCATCCAGAAGTATTTCTTCAGCAAACCACACGCTTTTATCTCGAGACATTCCTTAGATTTCAATGATTTTTGTTTGCTATTTGGTTTCTTCTTTTTTTTTTTCTTGTGGCTGTTCGGTGGCTAGGGCTGCCACGAATTTGCCAATGTCAGTGTTTATTGGCGTTTATTGGTTTACTAATCTTTTAACAAAAGGCGGAGATCTGAGTAGGTTGGTTAAGAAAAATGACCGGTGAAGAAGGGAGACTCTAAAAAGTTGATTTGTCAAAATAGATATGTACGGCCTATAAATAAGTAGGTAATAATAGTAGTCACCTATCTAACTAAATACATACATTATAATTATTTAAGTAACACCTGTACAAGTTATTTACAATTTTATTTTATTGGTAGTTATAAATTTACATAATATTTTAATAAAAGGAGAGAATACAAGAGATAACAGGAGTTTAGATGAAAAAGGACGTGGGATTTCGAGAGGAGTGACATCATACAAAGATAGCCGCAGCCTTGGGCAGGAGAATAGAATGTGGTCAACACTTCCCTCATCTAAACCACATTCACATAGGGAGTGGTCCCTGATCCTTATTTTAGCTAAAAAGACTGGTGTGCAGACATGACCTAAGCGAAGTCGACAAATGGTTGATGTTGTTATTTTATTAGCCAAACGAAACTTAAAAAACCATGGTCTAGATGGAATTTCTGGTTGAATATCACCGTAATGTTTGCCTTTCAAGTTCCTGGACGATACCCACATCCGTGACCATGATGTGGTCAAATGGGACTTAGGGACAACACATAGATCATGAGCATAAATTTTAAGATGGTCATGAGAACCTGTATGAATAGCCTGCTTTGCACACGAATCTACTGTTTCATTACCGGGAATTCCGGAATGACCAGGAATCCATGCTAGTACAATATTTAATCCTAGTTCTTGACATCGGAATAACGATTCTCGAATTTTTAGAATGATAGGAAAATTAGGCTTAGATCGGAAGGGATTAGAAAGTATAGACTGAAGGGCACTTTTAGAGTCTGAGAAAATAATAGAGTTATTTAAATTATGTGCCTGAATAAACAATATACTTTCAAGTATAGCTATTGCTTCTCCTGTAAACACAGAAGTGACGGTAGGGCATTTGTAATTTAAAATTATTTTAGAAGATGGAATCCATACTGCTGAGCCTACGGGACTCGAGTCGTTAAGCTTGGAGGCATCGGTATAGAAAGGACGCCATCCACTGTATTTATTTTCCATAAGATAATTAAATTCATTTTTTGCATTGGTAGAATATTTATGAATACCAAAATCTAGCAATACATTGGGTTCGAAAACTAAGGCTTCATACGGGATGGAAAAAAGAGGGAATGATTGGGTTTGCATAACGGGGTAAGGCAGGTGAGAATATTTTCTAAAACTACGAATTAGGCAAGGTATTGAGTCGTGATTACCATCAATTTGGGGTTCTAATAAGAGAAATAAATCATTTAGGATTTGGAGAAGAGGATGATGAGAATTTTGGACAAGTTTGAAAAAGAATCTATCTGAAAGATACTGTCTTCTGAGGGAGAGTGGAGGTTCAACACATTCCACCTGCATGGCGTTGATTGGAGAAGATTTCATTGCACCAATGATTATTCTGAGGCATCTGGACTGAACCCTATCCAGAACCCCCAAAGCTAATTTTGTACTTGGGTCTAAAAGAAAAGATCCATAATCTAAATGGCTTCGAACGATAGCATTATAAAGAAGCTTCTGACAGTAGGGGTGTGAGCCCCACCAAACACCAGACAGGGAACGGAGGACATTAATATTCTTTTCGCATATGTCCAAAATGTAATTACAATGAGGAATTCCTGATAACCTCGAATCTAAATGAACACCTAAGAACTTTGTACTTGAAAGCTGTTGGATTCGTTCATGTTCAATATATAAATCAATAGCTGGAGTGTTTCGTTTTTTGGAATAAATTACACAACTACTTTTAGTAGCTGAGATTGACAGGCCATGGTCTTTCAACCAATCACCCAAAAGAGAAAGGGCTGTGTTAAGATTGTCTTTAGCGTCACAAATAGATTTCGATCGGACATACAAAGCTAAATCGTCTGCATATTGAAGAACCTTACAAAGAGGAGTGATGGAAGAATCAAGGTCGTGAGTGTAAAGACTGTATAATAGAGGACTTAGCACTGAGCCCTGAGGAAGGCCTTTCCATATACGTCGAGAAGGAAAAAATGAACCTTGGTGTTTAATCAAAATTTGCCTATCCATTAATAAGTTGCTTATGTAACGAACAATCCTCACAGGGATACTCAGCTGGAGAAGCTTGTTCCTGAGTATTGGAAGAAGGACGTTATCATATGCCGAAGTTATGTCTAAAAAAACCGCTACCAGAGATTCTTTCTTTAAAAAAGCAATGCGAATATCAGAAGTAATCAGACTTAAACTATCCATAGTACTCATGCCTTTTCGGAAGCCAAACTGAGTTTTAGATAGAATACCTTTGCTCTCCACGATCCACTCAAGGCGAAATTTAATCATGTGTTCTACAATTTTAACTAAGACTGAAGATAAAGCAATAGGTCTGTAAGAATTTGGGTCTGAACGACTCTTTCCGGGTTTGCATATTGGAATGATAATTTGAGTTTTCCATTCATCCGGAACAACTCCATTTTCGAAGAAGATATTAATCAGTTCCAAGTAGTAAATTTTAACGCTATCAGGGGAATGAACTAAAAATGAATAAGGAATCCCATCAACTCCAGGGGATGAATCTTTTAATCCATCTAGTGCCAAATTTAATTCATTAATAGAGAACCTGTTGTCAAAAATGGAAGATGATGGAATGAAAGAAGGGGGAGAAGGAACGGAATCTATATTAGGGACAGAGGTTGGTGATAATCTGTTACTAAAAGGTACTACCCACGACGTGGGATCATTTGATGATAGGTCTGTGGAGTTGCAAGAGCCTCTAAATTGTTTAATCTGTTTCCAAATTACTGAAGATGAAGTTCTAGGGGACAAATTTTCACAAAAGTTTTTCCATCCAAGTTTCTTTTTCTTTGATAAAACCTGTCTCGCCTTTGCTGCACAACGCTGATAATCTATAAAATGTTCAGGAGTCATTGAGTTATTGTACTCAATCTCTGCCTTTTTCCTGTTCCTAATAACAGTTGTACATTCTGAGTCCCACCAAGGATTAGATACTCTACAAAGTGTACGGGATTGTTTTTTAATGGGAAAGCACTCATCTGCAGTTTTAATAATAGCATTCAATAGCATTGAATATGAAGAAAGTGCATTATCTAAGTTTACAAGAGGAAGGCTTTGAGTGGCAATGTGCAAAGTAGACGAAAAATATTCCCATTTATCATTAGAAACTCCTGTAAGTCTATACTTAAGACTAGGGTTAAAATTTTGTTGTGGGGTTACACAGTTAGACATAGTGATTATAATTGGAAAATGATCACTCCCATAAGATAAAGGCAAAGTTTCCCAGGAAAGAAGGGAAGAGAGGGAGGAGGAGCAAACCGTTAAATCAACAACACTCTGAGGGTCCTGGGTCGGAAGGGCCCGACGGGTAGGAGATCCATCATTTATCACACAAAGGTTTGCCTCATCAAACATTTCTGCGAGTAAACGCCCAAATGTACTACTGTGACTAGAGCCCCACGAGGTGTGGTGGCCATTGAAATCACCAAGAAGAATTATGGGAAGAGGGACAGATGAAACAGCTAGAAGGATCTCAGAAATTAAACTAGGGTTAGGCTGAGGAATGTATATTGATAAAAATGATATGTCAAATACTCTGACTGCTACAAGATTCATTTGAATGGGATGGGATGGGAGAGAAATTTGGGAAAAAGGCAGAGTGGCCCTGACAAGCAGGGCACTACCTGCGTGCCCGTCAGACCTGTCGTCTCGGAGACAGGTGTAACCTGAAATCCGAAAAGGACTCCCTGGCTTCAACCATGACTCCGAGACGGCAATGACTGACGGGCAAAATTTAGAAATTAAGTGAAGCAGTTCAGGCTTGCGCCTGCGGAGACTTCTCGGGTTCCACTGGATAATGGACACTGGATCCATTATGAGTGGTTAATGTGAAGATCTGGGAAAGTTTTTGTGCAACGTTGGACGGTAGGGATGAGTTGTTGTTGGAACACAACTCGATTAAAAGGTTTATTAGAGTTTCAATAAGAAAGTTCTGACGATTATCATTTGATGACTGCGTTTGAGACAAAGCATGACCATTGGGGAGTGACGAGGATGGGGTGGAAATGATTTCCTGATGTGATGCTTTGTCATAAGATTTAGCCAAAGGAGCGCGAGGATGGGGCTTAGCATAGACTGTTTTGACATAGGATCGGGAGTTTGTAGGGCTGGATGGATTGCAAGAAACTTGTTGGGAGGGGTAGGAGGAGGAAAACATTTCCTGAGTCACCTCGGAAAACGAGCGTCCTAGTTTGGGGAAATGGGTGGCAGCTTCCTCATATGAGATACCATTTTGGGACATGAAGGCTTTAATCGACTTTTGCCTTTCAAGCTCTGGGCAAACCTTACTAGATGCAAAATGATTTCCTGTGCAGTGAAGACAGTAAGCCTTAGATTCTAACGTGTCACAGCTTTCGCCTGTGTGTTCTTTGCCACACTTGAAGCAGCGTGGTTTCGAGCGGCATTGGGCTTTGACGTGTCCAAATCGACAACAATTTTGGCATTGAATTGTCGGCAGTTGGTATATTTCCACTGGAAGAGATGTATGAAACGAGAATACCCTATCCGGTAGGACTTGACCTCTGAATGTAAGCACTACAGCCTGAGTTGGAATCCAGGTAATCTTACCGTCTTCATTAGACTTACGATTAAGTCGTCGAGCCTTTGCTACGAAACCGCAGCCATTGGGGACTTCAAGGTTTTCGGCAAACTCTTCCATAGACATATCAACGGGGACATTTCTGACAAGACCCATACGCGTTATGTTGAATGTTGGTATGGATGCCACGTACTTGTATTGGCTTAGGAGAGTTGTATTGTCCAAGAACTTGTTGGCATCAGCGGCTGAGCGGAATTCAACTGAAACCCTATTTCTACCAATAGCTTTAATACCATCGTTGCAGATATTACCTACACGATGGTTGGCCAAAAACTGACCAAACTTGATTGGGCGAATTGTAGTACCAGCGGAAGGATCAGGGACCTCTCGGGACACATGAACAATGAAAGGACCTTTGTCTGCTGTTGAATATTCTTTTACACCGATGACTAGCGTGGCGTGTAGCCAGGTTGTTTGTACAGATGCAGGGACGGGAGCTGAGTTTACATCTGCAGATGTTGCCTTGACTTTGCCGCTAGAACCACCGGACTCCTCAGAATCAACTTCCTTTCTGCGCTTACGAACCGCAGAAGACTCGGAAGATGGATCTGGGGGGTCCGGCGGAACAGGCGGAGGATCAGGACATGGAGAAGACGACGCAGCGTCAATCTCCATTATCCCAAAAAATCCTTAAGTTTTTTTTTTTTTGCCCTAAGGATAATGAGGGTAGGTCCTATCCGTTATAAAAGATAGATGCTACTATGTATAAAACTAGTTAAAAGCCCAATAAAGGGCCTTGTTTTTAGATGAATCAATACACCAGCATAAATACCTTAACAAATCAACTTAAAACTACGCGAAATATCGCGAGAAAACTAATAAAACTCAAAAGATCTCACTCAAAGCTTGTTGCTCCAAGACGTCCAACCGAAGAAAAAAAAACGCTATTTGGTTTAGTTTCATGTTTTTCGAAACATGCCAAATTGCCCATAAATAAAACGACTTTGACAATGACAATTGAAAAATTTGCAAGTGAGTGATTTAAGGGAACCTAAACGAAGTACCTATAATTTTTCTTTTTTCTAATGGGAAAGAAGGGTAGGTCACAGATTTAATCTGTGGGAGTAGGTAGGTTACATCCTTATCGCGAAGTTAAAGTGGTAAAAACTTTGGACATCGTTTTTACAATATTAGTGAAATCTACAGTGTTTTTAACTTGATAAGTTAAAACCACGCGTAAGTCACTATTCTTTACTTAAGTTTTAAATGATTTGGGATAAGCTAAAGTTGTTAAAATAATGTCCAAAGCACAGACGAAGTATCACAATGGACGGAGTGAAATCTTTGGTAGCGTGTCAGTTTTATGTTGGTTCAGTTTCTAAATTTACATTAGTGTGCGTGAGTAGGGAAGAGAAACTATTACGAAATATATCGATAAAAAATGGTCGCATACTCGTACTAATCTCGAAACACACTTAACTTGACTCTTTGTATTCAATGACGTAGGCCCGTATTCCGTAGTCTTACTCAAGCACTGATCCGTACTCAAGCATAGATTTTTGTATGAAAATCTCTACTCAAATCTATGCTTGAGTAACGATTTCTGTCTCGGAATACGGGCCTTAAATCCTGTCTAATTGAAAGTTCTTAACCCTGGGTCATCCTTAAAACATTCAATTCTGTAGAAGGAATTATCTTAGGTTATTAAAGGTCCGAGAATCCCAGTCCCAACTATGAATTATGATATTTGAATATTAAAATCATATCACACGAAACTAAAAAAAAAAACGATGTGTGAATCTAATCTGTCACCAATCATCTAACGGTGTGTTTTCACAGCCTCACTTGTGAGCCGATCTCCATTCCAGACTAGGCATGCTACCATCTTCGACTACAGCGTCACTTAAAATCCGGTGAGCTGGTGGGCAAATAGCCTATGTTGTCAGTAGTAAAAAAGGAAAGTGAATGTAATAATTTAGCTACTGGCTGAACGCTTGGATCCTCGTACATAGCCTACCTATCAAGGAAATTAAGTTGCAGGAAAACAAAATAAATCAAACATGAGTTTAGGGCAAGAACAGAAGGTTTAATTCGCGGAAACTAATAAAGTCATAAAATATTTACATACTCATTTATGTGTAGGAATATAGATGTACAGTCTAAAGTTAGGTATCTTTTGTTTTTAGGTTTGACGATAAAAAAGTTATACCACTACAATGGGCAGGCATGATCTCTTACCACCAAGAGTGCCTTGATCGTTTCAGTACTTGTTATAATAATAAATTAACACTAGTAGTTTGCCCCGAGATCTCGTGATGGTCGGAGGTTAATAAAACTCAAACAATTTTTATTGACCAATGGTTGTAATAAACCTAAAACAAAATATTTTATTAGAAACTATTAAATAGGAGATTTCTATGGGGGAAACCCGTACCCTGCAGTGGGACGCATAAAACGGTTGACGCGATGCGAAATGTTAAATAATGATAAAAACTGTCATTTTAGGGTGCCCGCGTAGGTAAATAGGATTTTAATATAGGTAACACAAACAAGGGTTGAATATAAACAAAGGATAAATCAACATGGTTGTAAATATCGATAAAATCTTAAGGACGCTGCAGGCACATCACTAGCCGGGAGGCGTAAAACAATGTATTTATTTATCATGAATAAAAGCTTTAAATCCACAGTTAACTACGGTAATTATACGATGCCAGGGACGTATATCTTTCATGTAAAATACCTATATCACTTTAAAACTTCATTAATTAAATATTTTTGCAAAAAAACTTACGTGTGAAATGATAATTCTGAGTCTTTTACTCCATCTTTGGTTGTTCTTGTTCTTGATGGACAGAACACAGCACAACACGACATATTTCTTTAGACTAATGAATATTCGTTTATAATAATAATCTTTCTGAATTATTTTAGCCTTTTTACGTACACCGGTAGCAATGTTGTGACCGACTAGTCGGTCACAAATGGACACGAAGTACACAGACAGCGGCGGAGTTGCCAAACTTCCTATAGCTTTCTTTTTTGCTCAACGTGATTGTCATAGTAATAGATAAGGAAACAAGACAATGCGTTGACATGACGGGCGGGCTGGCAACGTCTCTATGGCTCCGTCCATTGTGACTTCGTCTGTGGTCCAAAGATTTGAACCCCATTACAACTTTCACTTTTCGATAGGGGTGCATGACAGACCGAATAGAATTGAATAGGACCGACTGAATGAACAAAACAACACCGAACAGAAAAAAGAAAAGAAAGAAAGAAATGGCAAGTGGCAAATTGTGCGTGAAATTATTTCAGTTTTTATGAGAACCAGTGAATATTTCTCACAATAACAGCTCCTACCGACGACCTTTAGTGCACACACGTAATTATCTCGTAACACAGTGTAACGTTATGTATTCTTTCATTTCGTTTTTGTGTCGAAAAATCTTCAAGTGACTCGTTTGGGGTGGTATCCTTGTGGATTCCGTTCACTTCGGCGTGCAATGGACAGGCTTCCCGCTAACATTGTTGGAATTTAAAATATTCGGTGAGTCACCAACGTTTTGAGCAGGTAGGGCGGTGCATTGCAAAAAAATATGTGTTGCATGCATGCATGCATGCGTCGTATTCTGCACCTTACTGCCTTTGGCTTCTCGGTGTCATATTTCTATTTAGATATCTCGAAACTTGTATGTAAATCTTGAGAAAGGTAAATAAATAACACATCCCGCAATCTACAACTTCAAGTCAACAACAAGTTATGTTATTCCCTCCTCACTAAGGCCTAAAGGTGAACCGCGTCAGTCAGTCCACTTTACAGGGATACTTAGGGGATTGGGATGGCAAGGAGTGGTCTAATTTAAATGGTTTACTAAGTCCATTAAATACTAGACATATGAGACGTTTCTCTTCTGCCTATAAAATATACGTACATCATTCTAGAAGAAGATTTTAGAGTTATGTTTTACCCAAACCTGTACTAACAGAAGAGTGGAGTAGGTACAGTAAGGTGAGACAGGTTAATAAAAGTATAAAGGCTTAAGATTTCTTTTAATAATTGTATTTTAATAATTGTTTAATAATTGTCAGTCTATGCTGTTCTTTGATACAAATTTGCATGTTAGCTATAGAACCCTACACCATAGTAATATACCAAAGAGGTGATAAGATCAAATAACATAGACCTACAAAGGTACCAATTCCTCTCAATAACTTAGGTATAAAAAGAAAGGAAAGTACCAAGAATAATAATCCATTGTGCAAGTTTATCAAACACATTTTTGTTTTGATCCATCACAATGCAAGATTGTGTGGTGTGCACATTTCTTGTAAATGATACACCTAACTCAAGATCTATGTGGAATACAGTGTTACATTATGTGACCAATCCAAAAGTCGGTTGGTAGATATTAGAAATTATTTATTTTAAATAGTTAGTTTGTTTTTTTGCATTAAATAGGCTCTGAAACTATGGACCGATTTGAAATGTTCTTTAACCCTTGGGAAGCTACACTATCCTCGTGTGACATAAGCTTTATTATATTAAAAAAAAAAGGGATCCTTACCCAAGGTGTAAAAAAATTACCTAACAAATTCCTTACCTAAGAAGCAAGAAATATTTGTTACCGTGCAAAGCCGGAACGGACCACTAGTCTCCAGATAAGAGTCCTACTACGACTCAAGATGTTTACAATAGGTATATTTCCAGGTTGTCTGCAATCGGCATGGATGAGGGTCTTCTCAACGACCTCCTTGAGTGCTCGGTCTGTCTGGAGCGCTTGGACACCTCCTCACGAGTTCTACCATGCCAGCACACATTCTGCTTGAAGTGTTTGAAGGTAAGTGAACACATGACATGACCATGTGAATGTATCTATCAATGTTTGGATGATGATAACCACTGTAAAAGCAAGCAAGTGGTATGAGTTAGTGACCAACTCTGTTGACGACGGAGTTTTTAGGCCGCCTTAAGGCCTAAGCACGGAAGCGCTCAGATGTAAATGACACTAACGGTCACCCATCCAAATAGTGACCGCGCAGAACGTCGCTTAACATAGATAATCGGTTAAGATTGACTAAGCAAGCTATGCCACGAGCGCTTAAGAGAGTGTGAGATGTATCAATATTTGATTGCTCTCATATCACAAAGGCATACCTAGCTACATTATCGTTCTAGAATAGCATTCGTAAGTGTGCGTATGACGCATCACACACCTATCTACTAGAATCATTTCATATAAGTATACCTAGGCTAGACTAGATACTACACTAACACAAATTTTTTGGGTGCATCTAAAAAAAAATCTAATAAGTATAATACCTAGGTTGGACTAGAAACTAAACTAATACATAAATGATTTGGGTGGTCCTAAAAAAATTTATTAGTGCATTTTTGGACCTTCCTGCATACTTTTACAATCTATTCTTAAAAAAAAAATGCTAATAATTTTGGTATTAGCACCATAAGATGAGCTTTTACCTTTTCCTATAACGTTTGCATTACCACAGAGCACATGTACTATAGTAGGTGCCAAATAACACCGCAATTCAAGTCATTCGCCCACCTTCACCACGATGTACACAATACACCATGCACAGACACTATAACTAATAAAATATACACGCTTAACTATGCACACTAGTTTCGTTTTTTAGAGCATTTTGTAATGTTGCTGGATGTCTAGCATCCAGTTTATGCTGAATTTACCCCTTTTGCCCTCTTCGAAGTTACTGTTAACTATAATCTTGTACCTTTTATAATATCTACCGAGGCAATAAATGTTTTTTGTATTTGTATTTTTGTATTTGATGTCGCAAAATTCAATTTATGTATGGTAAACAAACAGTACTACGAGATTCGAGCGATACCGTCTTAGCGACATGTTTGTATGGAAAGCCACAGAATTAGCCATTCATAAATCTAATTTTGCGACATCGTGGTGAAGGTGGGTGAAAGACCTGTATTGCGGTGTTATTTGGCACTTACTATAGCCCATACTCTATGTTGCATAGTGCTACGTCCCCCGGCTCATACCCTATTTTTGCGCGTCCATCATTCGGAGACGTAAATTAAACATATCCTTTGTTGAGTTCACACTATGCCGCAGTGGGCAGGGACTTGGGCAGGGAAGTGGGCACGAGTTTAGTGTGAACACGATTATGCCTCTGTCCCGGCTCCCGGCCCAAGTTCATGCCCTAGCTCCTTAGTGAGAATAAAGGCGATGTTGCTGTGGCAATAAGACCGCGGCGTTAATGCCGGCAGCGGCATGGGCATGGGCATAGTGTGCACGCGGTATGTGGTTTATTACTTTATTGTCAAACATTGAGTCGCGTAACGATTCTATATCTAACATTAGTAGATAAATATGGCCATCCGATTATTTGTTCAAGGCTCTTGGAAGACAATGTCTATCCCAGTGCTGTAACTGGATGAGTCAATCAAGCCACTGAGTCAGTTTAGATTAGAGAAGCAATAACGTGGTGTTTATTTACGATGTAAGAGGACGGCTTGGTGCCGGGATGCGGCGTACTGTCGGGGGAATAGTTGCTTATATCCGGGATATAAAGCAAGATCGGAATAATAGTAAAAATGAAAAGTATACTTGAAAGTTTAAACTCGAGCTTAGAGTGGCGAGCCCAAACTTTTGGCACTGTAAGTGCTGAAAGTTTGGGTTTATTGTTGGGTAGAGTGCTGAGATCTTGGAGCTGAGTTATTGACCGAGCAAGCGAAGCGAGCGAAGCGTCTCAGTTTCCACATTGGCCAAAAATGCGTTTGTCCGGATGTCTGTCTGTCTGTCTGTCTGTCTGTCTGTTCTCCTCTACAGGTCGCATTTTTCAACCGATCTGGACGAAACTTGGTACACAGGTTATATGACTTATTAGAATTTTTTTGTCGTCGGGGATTTTTGATTGGAGGGGTACTTCCCCCAAAAAAGGGCAAAAGGGGGGCTATTTGATATACTGGATTTCTCCACCAAATGAGATCCGATTTCGATTATTCTTTTTTTATTTGAAAGGTAGTAACTATAAGTTGGTCTCATAAAAGTTTGGCGAAGATCTGATAAGGATCTTCAGCATGATGAACAGGATAGCTCATCAAACAATCGATGGTTTTCAATCCAATTTGAGAGAAACACAAAGGACCTCATTCTACACAAGATGATGCAAAAAAAAACAAAAAGATCAAAAAAATCACAAAACGGAAAATTCACTTGTACATTTCATTCCTCAAAAATTTACAAAATTAAATAGAAAAAACATCACATCACACACACACACACAGACAACATTTTGCATTATAGTTAGTTTTCAATACGTGACAGGCTGCAAGCGTTTCGTCGCTGTTAGAATACTAACTGATAATTATCTTCATGATGTTTTTCTTCACTGAATGAGAGCATCAGCATAATAATAAGCCTTAAATTAGAAATTAATAAAAGTGCACTTAAAGACTTTCAGAAAACACCCTACACGACATTGATGATGTTGATTGATGATGTTGAATATTGGAATATTTAGTATGCTCGCGAGGTCTACAGCTCCCAGAGCCACTAGTATTTAGTAAGACCATGGATTGAAAACGAAACTTTTGAGAAAATTAGTTCTCAATTCTAACGTAACTTAATACAAAAACGTTCTCGAAATTAATCGTTGATTTTCGAGAACTAAATAATATAAAACTCGGAGAGAGATGCGATGCCAATTTCCTTTCTGAAGATCTCATCACTTCTCTGAGGTTTTCCCGCTGAATTCCGTCTCAAATTAGGGCAAATAGTCGCGCCAACAGTGCCCCCGATGGTCGCAAATGCAGCTAATGCGACAAGGTTTAGAATGCATTTTATCTCTTTCTAAATATAAACCATTGCCGTTGCCTAGGATCGTAGCCAATAGATAACCCTAATAGAATCAGCGATACTAATTCATTTTGCCCTGACTGTACAGCCGGTAGCCTTGTTTATATAAGGATAATAAGGATGCCCTAATTGTAAGTGTGAAGGGTCGGAAAACACGTTATATTGTCTAGAAATGTACCAGATTGAGTTCTAAACGTTTTATGAACGGCAACGTCAGCGTAAACAGACGTAGCTCTGGCTTCAGTGAGCTGTGGGTTAGATCCACGCCAAGAACAAACATTTGTTTGAATGCAAAACGATTTGTTTTGTGTCCAGCGTAAGAACGCAAATACTGTGTGTGGCAAACGTAGATATTTGTTCTGTGTCTTGGTGTTACTAAGTATTTATAAGTATGTAAAAAAAATGTATATAATTCTATTCTATCAGCAATCTAGTTCCCATATTACAAGCTTTGCTTAGTTTGGGACTAGAGCGTTGTGTGACATGTCCAAGAATATTTATTTATTTACTACTGTCAATCTCAAGTGCCGACTCCGGCTTGTCGCAGAACTATCGCGAAATACGTAATCAGACGGTCGATGCAAGCGATGAGTCATACGAGCATTGCCGTTCGAGTTTAAATTAAATAACCTGACCTTACGCCAACTAGAATGGCGCCTACTCAATATGTATGACACGCCGATGACTGACTACTGACAGACAATCACAGCACCATATACCATACCTCAGATTATTAATACAAGCACCATACTATAGGGCCTACTGGCTGTTAAATACAACGCAAGTTTAGATTTATTTAGAGTGTAAAGTATGAGTGTGGCTGGGTACGCAAGTAGAGGAAGGCCGAAGAAGAAGTGGCTAGATTGCGTGAAAGAGAATAATAATTATGAATTTGAGAGGAGTAGATTCAGAATTGACGAATGATAGGAGTGAGTGGAAGAAGAAAACATGTTGTGCCGACCCCACCTAGCGTGGGATAAGGGCAGGGGAATGATGATGAGTCTAAAGTTCTTTAACCACAAATTCGTAGTTTTTTTTATTATTTCCTAGAGCTATACTGGCGATACATCTAGTTCGTCCCATCAGGCACCGTCCCCTGGTAGGACGCCGTTTGTGCTACCAGGGGACAATGCCTGATGGGAATGCAGAAAGTAAATATTATTTTGTCCCCGTTCGTCCTAATAAGCGTTTTGATGGGACGAACAGGGAGTAATAAAAAGAAGTGATCTAAACTACGAAGTTCTCAGAATATATCCGATCTAATAGGAGACTTGATCGTTCGCGGCGTGGGTCATTTGTAAGGAAGTTACACAACGCGAACGAAGTCGTCTGCATTCCGCTAAATAAAGCACGCCATCTTATTTTATCAGTGTTTATAAACCACGTAACTGTCTGGATGTTTATTCGACTAGAAACATCTTGAGGAATTATTATTTAAAGCAAACTTTTCTGAATTTCAAAATGATTTGTATTCGCATGATACTTTGCATCATGAAAAACATGGACAAGGGTAGCTAGAGACAGAAAGGAGTGGAAGAGAATGGAGGAGGCCTTTGCCAAAAAAGATAACAGTGTCGATGTCGTAGTATAACAATTAGTTTTAAGTTACATGTAGTTTATTTGAAATAAAGGCAAAATTTTTTTTTGTTTGCACCTCTGCGATCAGCCTGCTGGCTATAAGCAGATCTTGTGAAGGATAATTAGTGGCGTGCAGGGCTGTACTCCAGTGAGTTTAGCCCCATTTCTATTCAGTTTTGTACATTTGGCTCTAGTATATTCCGGCGCTTCAGTCTTTTTTGTGTATTTGGCTCCAGTAGTTTTACAGCCAACGGATTGGGGTGTTTTGTCAGTCTGGTTTTGTATGAGTTTTCTAGGAGCTGTATTTCTTCCTTGACTGTGGTTATTTTTAGATTCTCATGGAGCTCTTCAGTGAACCATGGTGCGTTTGATATTGACTTCAGAATAGAGTTCTGCAGACGCTAATAAAGGCTAAATAAATAAATAAAATACTGAGCATCATTAGCAGTAGAATGAAAATGTCTACTGGATAATATCACAGAACTCATGCCTTCCCCATCGTTTTCCAAGACTTAGGCCCGTATGCCGATAGAGAAATAGTTGAATCAAGCATAGGTTTGAGTAGAGATTTTCATACAAATATCTATGTTTGAATCTGGATTCTTGAGCAGTAAATCAGCATACGGGCTTTAAGATTTCGTATTCCTGTAACCATTTATCGTCACCACATTATCGTCAGTATTTATGACGGGCATGACGGGCATTATGACGGGTTATCTAAGAGAAAATCTACTAGAATATGTATACAGCATACTAAAATATCACAACTTTTCAGAAATAATAAAATGCCTTTCTTTCAATCAATGTATTTTTTCAAGATAAACTATGAAATATCCGATTTAAAATATTTTTTTTCATTCGTATTTACGCAAAGTTGACTTTAAACACTTGAGACTGATGGGTTTCAACGGGAATTAAACCCGCACCTCTCGTTTTAGGCGATTAGTTACTGAGCTATACTGTAGTTCATTTTTAAACTCTTAAATTTTGATTAAAATAATGTTTTCAGTGGGAAATAACGACACAAGCTTAACCTACCTAATTGTGTCTCTTGAATAGTTTCGTCGCTTCCGGACTCTTAATACCGCAGAAGTTATGAAGTTGTATTTCGGGCAAGCGGAATGTGAGTTAGTCCACGCTATTTAGTTCGGGGCAGTCGGGGCAGTCGGGGGTTTTCATTTCAAAGTATTCTAAGAAATATTTATTAAAGTAAATATTTATTATTATTTGTTATTTAATAAATTTCTATTCTTTCTGGGCCCTTGTGCTCAGTTCGGACATTAGTCAGTTTGCCAAAAAATCGTTGAATTATTCTAACATATTTGCATGATCATTACAGTTTCTGCTGGCTCTTGTAATCAAGAAACGTGACACACAACTTGACACAAGTTATCTGATAAAAGTATATATCAACCACATCGTGATATTATACTGTCTCGTATTTTCTACATAATATTATATTATGCACATGGCTTAGTAGACTGAGTTTAACCCCTTCATAATGTCCTGTCATTTTAGCTTGGCTTTCCACTGAGTCTATATGAATCACTCCGATCGCAGTTAGAATTAGAAGGCTGCAGGGAACCATGCGACTGGTCAATTACCGCGTTCACACTATGCCCATGCCGTTCCGCAGGCATTGTTGCCGCGGACTTATTGCCACAGCAACATCGTCTTTATTCTTATTAGAGAGCAAGGGCATGAACTTAGGCCGGGAGCCGGGACAGAGGCATTATCGTGTTCACACTATGCTCGTGCCCTCTTCCCTGCCCAAGTCCTTGCCGACTGCGGCATAGTGTAGGCCGGGAGCCGAGACAGAGGCATTATCGTGTTCACACTATGCTCGTGCCCTCTTCCCTGCCCAAGTCCTTGCCGACTGCGGCATAGTGTAGGCCGGGAGCCGAGACAGAGGCATTATCGTGTTCACACTATGCTCGTGCCCTCTCCCTGCCCAAGTCCTTGCCGACTGCGGCATAGTGTAGGCCGGGAGCCGAGACAGAGGCATTATCGTGTTCACACTATGCTCGTGCCCTCTTCCCTGCCCAAGTCCTTGCCGACTGCGGCATAGTGTGAACGCGACAAATAATATCTGATCAAATGCCTCTTCATAGTGATATTCAAATTGAAAGTATAACCGTGCTTCAGACAAGGGTGTGACATTATAAATAGAACGCCCTTGTTTCTGGCGTTTGTCCGATCGCGTCTGAGGGCTGTTTATTTCTGTTTATTTATCATTTACATTTTTAGCCGAGGGTCGCGTACGTGGGTATTTACGCAAACATTGACATTGAAACGTCACAGGGGTTGATTTCTGTTTCATGTTATTTTTAACCCCTGATCGAAAAATGGAGTGTTATAAGATTGACGGCGTTGTGCTTCCGTCTGTTCGTTTGTTTTTTTGTCTGTGCTCTCGTAGCTCTGAAAGTAGGGCTCCGATTAAAATGCGGTTTTTTATGTAGGAAAGGTGATTTATCTAGGATGACTATTAGCCTTATTTGGTGGAAATTTGCGCCGTTTCCAAGTTATGAGGATATTCATCAAATCTGAAAACCAGTTTTGAGTAAAGTATTGAAATTAGATGAACTGGATCTAAGATCGGATGATGACCAGCAATGTTTTAAATTTTTGTTATAATTAACTAATTTAATTTTTGGGAACATCACGATATCTCGGTTCGAAGCGAACTAATCATACCTACCTGTATTACATACATACAGGTAATAGCAATATGCAGCCAAAGGCCAGTTAAAAATGTACACGAGAATATTGTAGCATGTTGATATGTGCCAAATGCACATAGGTATGCGTTTGTTGCACTTCTATATTTTTCCTACTAAGTTAGATTGGATGAAATATGGAATGCCTTTATTTTTATTGTTACACACAAGGATTATAAAATTTCGCCACGCGTTTACAAAGCCTAGTTTTTAAAAGAATAGTTTAATCATATTTTTTTTTATAAGTACTTCTCACACAAGGACATTTATCGGAAATAATAACTCGGGTATTCCACCTTGACTCACAAAAATAACGATAAAATCATTGATTAGATTGCGACCACGCAAGTCATTTTATTTGCATAGATAACATTTAAAATGTGGCATGTGCCGAAATGTATCTCTCGACTACCACATTACAGCTCAGTCGGTATAACTCTGCATTATGTGCTGTGGGTAGTGGGTTCGATTCCCACCGATAATCTTTGTGTGATAGCAAAGTTTGGAAATACTATTGTCACAAACTGCGAAGCACGATGCGTGATCACATCAAAAACTACAACATAAATTCAGTACAAAAAGCATTTTCAGCGACTGCGTTTTTATGTCTCTCATTCGATTTTCACAAGAAATTTTGGGGCTTTACTATCCACCAATTCTTGTAATTCTAATATTGCTGTCGGTCCATCTTGAGGGCTTTACGTGTGTCTCACTGGTTCGTTTGTTGGCCGAGTGGGATTAAGACGTGTAGACAGTAGACGTGCTTAAAGTCAAGCAATCTATACAATCTGACACTTCTATAATTTTTTTTAATTTCAAACTGTATAGTAGCAATGAATGAAAATGATTTGGTTTTTTTCCAGGTGATAGTCGAATCGCACAAAGAACTACGATGCCCAGAATGTCGTGTGCTGGTGGAAGCGAAGGTGGAGGAGCTGCCTCCGAACGTGCTCCTCATGAGAATCCTCGAGGGTATGAAGAACTCTGTGCCGAGGAAACCTATCGCTGCTCAACGAGGGATTCGCAGCGCACATTCCCAGGTACATACATACTTATTCCTGTCCATCCAAAGGTTGGAAGAGATCACTTATAGCGATAAGACCGCTTCATATTTTGGCTTTCGATACTTCTCTGTATTTTTTTTCTTTTATTTTGGTGTAAAAGTAAGATATAATGTAATCTATTTTACTACACGCACAATTGTCATAGGCAGTTGTTGGAACCAGCCGATTGCCCACCTAATGTTAAGTGGTAACATTAGGTGGGCAATCGGCTTGTTCAAATACATTTTAGAAGTAGAAAAAAATCGATGCCCTATGAAACTTTTTCGAACTAAAAAGTCTTTGCGTATAATGAATGGCTAAAGGCGGCCTAGATCGGTCGAGTAGAGTAATTATTTAATTTAATTATTTCCTTTTTTATGTTATACGTAGCTATGAGCTTGAAATAAACGAATTTTTTTATCCGGCACAGCAAAAACATGCTAAGATTTCAATTTGCTTTTTTTTTTCATTGTCGCTTTGTTCTCGAAATCTAAAATGGCGTGTGTTTTGACCGCAAATAATTTTGATAATCTCTGTTCATTTGAAACAATGTGTAGTTCAATTCTCGTTCTTAAACGTTCCGTATTTAGAGATTAATTTTGTTCAGCAGGGCCAACAGGCTACGACTCGCGATGGTAAACAACTGCCGCCACACGCGAGGGCGTTGCACGATTACATTTCCAAAGAAATGGGGTAAGGAACATTGATTTTATTATAAACTAGCTTTATTATAACCCGCGACTTCGTACGCGTGCGAAACTTTCCACCAAAATATCTGTCAACCAGCATACGATGAACCTCAAATGCAAATGGCTGCTTTTCGTTCAGAGAGTTCAAGCCGTATCTAAGAATCCACGTCTTTGATTTCAATAAAATATAGCCTATGTTTCAATCCGGAAAAAGGGCTTCCGAATGGTATAAATTTCATTGAAATTGGTCCACTAGTTAAGGCGTATGTAAAAGGCAGACATTCTCGCTCGCACATTTCAACATTTTTGAAGATATAATATAACTAAATGTAATTATGTCAAATTGCAGACCTTCAGGGTCGAGAGAATAACAATGCAAAGGTTCAGTAAAAATATCACATTGATCCAAACAAGTTTCCTAACCAAAAAATGTGCACTTTAATTTATCGCATTGGTACAAGTTTTTTTGTCGGAAAACTTGTTTGGATCAATGTGATATTTTTACTGAACCTTTGCATTGTTATTCTCTCGACCCTGAAGGTCTGCAATTTCACATAATTACATTTAGTTATATTATATCTTTAAAAATGTTGAAATGTGCGAGCGAGAGGGTTGTCTGCCTTTTACGTACGCCTTAAGGCGTGATCCGCGAACAGGCAAACAGATAAACTGAAAAGTTTATGTCAGTTCTTGGCTTTTTTACAGTTTTGTAATAGATGGGATGGGTGCCGGTGCAATTACATAGGGCCGTTGGCATAAAACTGATTGGAACCTATGAATTTTAATTCCTCCCACGAATGTTTGTTTTCAGTAGGGAATCAAACCCACAACCGACAGCGTGGAAGGCAAAACAATACCAACTGAGCTACAATTATAATAAATCTATTTATTTATTGATCACTAATATAGTATACATCGTTACAATTAAAAGGATAAAGTTAAAAAGGTATCAAATCAAATCCCACCACAATTACATGCGAATTTATGTTATTACTAGCTGTCGCCCGCGGCTTTGCTCGCGTGGTAGCAGCATACGCATTATTTGGTCTTTGATTCTAATTTTAAATGCTTTAAGAGTGTGACTTTTCAAAATTCCTTTCTTAGTGCACCCCAACACTATTATAAGGATACTACCCTCCAAATTTCATACCTCTAGGACTTATAGTTTAGGCTGTGCGTTGATTCTCAGTCAGCTTCAAAAGAGTTTTATATAATATATTGATTGGCTGATGATAATGTTATTTTTGGTGTTCCAGTGACCTTTCGTTTAAGAAAGGTGAGACAATTCTGCTATTGAAGAAACTTGATCCGTATTGGTACCAGGGCGAGTGCTCCGGCCGATCGGGCTTGTTTCCCATCACATATGTACAGGTACGAATACATCTATACATACACTATTTTCCCTTTTTTAATACATCTATACATACACTATACACTATTTTCAGTGAATAAAATAAGCTTTTTAGAATGGAAATGGTATAATATTTATTTATTTTTATCGTATGTTTATTGCAGGTGGTGGTTCCCTTACAAGTACCAACGGCGCTATGTAAGGCGCTCTATGACTTCAGGATGTCAGCACCTGATGAGGAAGGGTGCTTAGCTTTTGATAAAGGTAAGATCTTACATTAAGCGTGCTTTTCCACCAATAGGAATCGTTTAATATGAAAACAAACGATTGCCTATTGGTGGATGTTAAACACATCCTTAGTAATGTAACCTAGCTTGACTCTGGGGGAATTGAAATGAAATGAAATGAAATTTATTAAGAACCAAACGTCTGTTACATTGCGGTAGGTAGTTAAGTGGTAATTCTTATAATAGGTAGGTAGGTAGTTAAGTGATAATTCTTATAATAGGTAGGTAGGTAGTTAAGTGGTAATTCTTATAATAGGTAGGTAGGTAGTTAAGTGATAATTCTTATAATAGGTAGGTAGGTAGTTAAGTGATAATTCTTATAATAGGTAGGTAGGTAGTTAAGTGATAATTCTTATAATAGGTAGGTAGGTAGCTAAGTAGTTTAATCATATTAACAAAAATAATAATTTATAAGTTAAAAAACTGGAAAAACCGACTTCAATTTGATACGCATTTATCATCAAATGATGATGATGATGATGATGATAGCAGTTCATTGGGACTATTTTATTGATAGTAAGCACCACAGAAACGTCACAGGAAAGCCAATACGCAGTTTCGTGTACGTGAATGACGTGTTTTTTCGTATTATTCTTATTTAGCTGCCAAACTACTCAACTGATTTTGATAAAAACTTTATGGGACAAAACTGGAAGCATAACCTTCCAAATAAAAAAAAAAATCAAATCGGTTCATAAATGACGGAGTTCTGAGGTAACATAACCGAATTGAGAACCTCCTCCTATTTTGAAGTCGGTTAAAAATATCATGCAATGATACCTACCTACGTAGACAAATTAGTAAGGAAGCCACTAAAATTTTTTAAGAAAATGTACCAACCAGTGGGATAGGTACACTTTCTGGTTCATTTTAGAGGGTAACATAGATGAGGTTGTATCAAAAAACCACATTAGGTTAATAGAACCTGTGTTGTGGGTTCCGATACCTTCCTTCGAGCTTGTAGTAGATACATGATCACATTTATTTATTTATTTATTTATTTATTTATTTATTTAAACATAACATCTATTATTACAGATCAGACCTAATACAATAGAGTAGTCCTCAAATTCATATAAAATCAAACAGTACAATTACAAATGTCATACATAGAACAAACAAAAATCTATCAAATATTTGTCCAATTATTAATACGCATGCAAATGTCATACATAAAGGGAAATAATAATAATAATAAGTTAATAACAAAACAAAAAACGCACAAATCAATCAAACTGTGAACATAATAAAAAATGTCATAGAAAAAACAATGATATGACAAATAATAACTTATTTACAATAGCACAGACTATACATTGTAGCTCTCACGAACTCGCTCTTTGGACAGTGGAATATGTCGATGGACACCGCCAACAGATTCAGCGTGCACATTTGTGTTGCTATCGTCAGTGGTTAGGTAGGTAATTGGGTGTTGGTAGGTTAGCAGTAGGAAATGCACCCTTAAAATGGTAATTTTAATTTACTCCATTTAGTTTTTCAGTTTATTTATAACAAAGAGTAAGCCAATACCCTCTGGGAAAAAAATACTTATTGAATTAAATTGAACAGCAGAAAACAATTACACAAGTTAATTATAGTGTTCAACAATTTTAGAATAAGTCACAAAAAAATAATTATATAACAAAAATTTCGTTTAGTGGAAAAAACTACTTGTTCAGTAATTGAATTTTGTAACACCTCTGTTTTCAGGTGCAATAATCACGGTGCACAGAAGAGTTGACGAGAATTGGGCAGAAGGCAGAATTGAGCAGAAAATTGGCATCTTTCCAATCGCGTTCGTCGAACTCAATCAGGCAGCTAGGTTGTTGATGAATAGGTATGTTTTGTAAGTTTACATATCAAATTCTATATGCGTAATATAATAAAAAATAAATACAAATAATTACTAAAGAACCTTTTTGCGTTGTGCGGAATGTGAACTTTATACTGTCATTTTCATTTTCATTCATTCATTCACTCACTGCTTTTTCAGAAGCCAGACTATTCCAGACACAAAACATCACTACATAGTATAAAACAAAGTCGCTTCCCGCTGTCTGTTTGTTCCTATGTATGCTTAGATCTTTAAAACTACGCTACTATTTTCGTGCGGTTTGTTTTAATAGATAGAGTGATCAAGGGGAAGGTTTATATGTATAATACATGCATAATATAGTATAGAGAAACACTGATAATTATAGAGGTTTCTAATGTGATGTAAATAGAACACATTTTTGCGCGTACATTGCAGACGCTAGCTGAACCCTACGAGATAGATCAAAATAACGTACTTGAGTACTGTACACTGTATATAAAGACATTCTGTAGTATATTTCGTATCAGTATTGCACCCGTGCGAAGCCGGGGCTGGTCATTAGTAAAATATATGGCCTCTATAGCGCAGTTTGTTTATGTTTACAGGACACCTCTGAATCGGCCGGTACCACCGATACCAGACCACGCTAAAGCTGGCCATTCAGACCACAGACATCGAACAGCACAGGTAATAGATACACTCTTTCTTATGTTCCTATTGTTTTTTGTAACAACTAATAATCATAGTCAGGCCAAATCTAACCAACAAACTTGTCTTCAGGCGTACGTAAAAGGCAGACAACCCTCTCGCTCGCACATTTCAACATTTTTGAAGATATAATATAACTAAATGTAATTATGTGAAATTGCAGAGCTTCAGGGGCGAGAGAATAACAATGCAAAGGTTCAGTAAAAATATCACGTTGATCCAAACAAATTTTCCGACCGAAAAACTTATACCAATGCGATAAATTAAAGTGCACATTTTTTGGTTACAAAACTTGTTTGGATCAATGTGATATTTTTACTGTACCTTTGCATTGTTATTCTCTCGACCCTGAAGCCCTGCAATTTCACATAATTACATTTAGATATATCTTCAAAAATGATGTAATGTGCGAGCGAGAGGGTTGTCTGCCTTTTACATACGCCGTAATTATTTTATTACAGATCAGACCTAATACAATAGAGTAGTCCTCAAATTCATATAAAATCAAACAGTACAATTACAAATGTCATACATAGAACAAACAAAAATCTATCAAATATTTGTCCAATTATTAATTTTGTTTCCAGCATCTCCATCGCTACCAACCAATGTCCACCTCAATGCCAACAACCAATCAAAGCAACTATCAAAACATGGCCACCATGAGCCAATCCCATCCCAACTACCAACCCATGGACACCCCTGTCAGCCAGCAAGTGACAGTATCGCACGGCGTGATAACCACTGCGCCGTTACAACGCAATATCGTCGAACCCACTCAAACAAAACACTCATTGGACCTCATACATTTCTCAAGCAAAGGGACCATCGCCTTGCAGAGTGTACCGAGAATCGCAGATAACTACGACCGAATAAGAGGCGTCAAATTCGAGTATAACTCAACCCCAGTACAGAAAGTCGAGACAACATATCAAAACGTCCGAATCCACGAACACTTTCCAGTAACAACTGCGAATTTCAACACGAACGTTAGCTCAGATTCGAGTTCTAGTATGAACACTCCATCTATCGGCTCAACGACTACACCAAACACTAGTTCTAATACGAGTACCTGCGAAAGCGCCGAGCCTAGCTTACCAAGCTCCCCAGATAACAATACCGAGCGAAACGCGACCGTAATCACCGGGAATACAACTCAAAATCCTGAGGAAACTAACGAGCAAGAAAACTCAGTAGACACTTCGATGGGAGTTCTAAGTTTGAATGAAAGTTCCACGGCTACTAACACCTCGTTGAATGTCAGCTTGCCGCCGGCGGAGAGTCCGAAATTGAATGCAACGGTGGTTGGAAATGCGTCGCAAGATCAAGAGGAGGTGCAGGAATCTGCAAGCAATAGTGAGCCTTCGCGACTTGAGTTACCCTCTTCGAGCAAAGGTAAATATTCTACTCTAGCAAGAAAGGTACTATCTATACTATTAAAACTGAAATTTAAGATATGGGTAAAGTAAATATGCAGATCTACTAAATAAACGAATCTGATTCCGAAAATCGAGTTTGTTTGCTCGCGGATCACACCTTAATTACTGGACCAATTTCAATGAAACTTATACCATTCGGATTCCCTTTTCCAGATTGAAACATAGGCTATATTTCATTGAAATCAAAGACGTGTATTTTTAGTTACAGCTTGAACTTTCTAAACCAAAAGCAGCTATTTCCTACGAGGTTGATCGTATGCTGGTGACACATTTTGATGGAATGTTTCGCACGCGTACGTAGTCGCGGGTATAAGCTAGTTATGTATACAAAACACTACGATACAATATTACTGAGAAGAAAACAAAAAATATGTAGTGTTGTGATATCGTTTTATAGGTCGTTCCAGTGGTCCAGAATCTCTGCTAGACTTCGGGCTGGGTCTCCAAGCGGCGCTGTCGCCGTCTCACGACGCGCGACCACGCGACCGCGACCGCGACCGCGACCCGCGCGACAAGCGACACAGCCTCACGCCGACTTCGCAACTGCAAACTCACATCAATCAGAACAGGTAATCTCTTTGGCTCATAATCCCCTGGAATTTAAAATTTTAAAATCAAGGGGATTATGAGGCAAAATTTCTCATAATCCCCTATAACAGACTTGTCTTGTGATATATAGTATATAGACTTGCTCACCCTTGGCAGCTACGCCATCCAATGGATCAAGCAGCTAAAAGTCAAAAGTCAAAAATCTTTTATTCAATAAAATTTCAGTAGCTATATTCACTGTGCATTTTTTTGTTCAATAGGGGCATGCGTCATAGCGCAAGTCAACAGCGCACGTGAGGCATGCCCTTAGTGCATGCGCGATGAGAGTTGAAAGCGAAGCGCGCGCTGTGATTCACGTTTTCCGGCTCGGGTGGATTTCTGTGCCTTATAGCGTTCAACAACAAGATGGCGGACGAAGAAAAGATTTACATTAATGTTTATTAAAAACTAGCCGTCTGCTGCGGCGTTGCTCGCGTTAGGGTGTGAATTTTCAAAATTCCATTTTCCCGCTTTTCTGTTGAAATTTTTCCTGAATTTTCTTTGCTATAAACCTCACGGAGCCCGAGACCTTTCCAACGAATGCAAAACCGTGGAAATAGGTTCGTGCGTTCTGGAGTTATAGCGTCAGGAAGGAAAATCCGACTTATTTTTATATAGTAGATTACAGAAGCTTTCCACAACTTTAGGATAAAAATAACTACTTCGATTATTATAATAACCTCGTTTCCAAAACTTTCTCTTGGTTGTTTTTTTCTGGAATTTCTTATAACCAAGTAAGCTGCACATATTCCACCAAGTAAAATATTCTCGTCGCACATGTTTCCAATAGACAGAAGAAACTACGACTGAACTAGTGGTGTTGCTTTCATTAACGCATTCAATTATTGAAAGCGTCAAACGCAAGTTGAATAGAAAGATGAAGACGAAAGTTGAAGATGAAAATGCACAGTGTGGACATAGCTATTGATCACTTTGAATCGTCATTCCGTTTTGTATGATTAGGTATGATTACAATATTTTTTAATTGGATGAGTTGGAGATATTTCGTGCCAAGCTTGTTTGTCTTCTAAATATAATATTGTAAACGATTGTTTGAACGCCATACAGAGATCCCGAAGATGTATTCCCACTTTCAGCCTTGACTTTGTGAGTATCAATTATCGTAACAATTCTTATTTATTGCGTGCGTGTGACAAATATAATAAACATCATAGTGCTATAATTCGGTTGCAGCGTGCCAAGGATGAGGCGTCTGTTGAGCTCTGAATTCATTGATTAATTTCATGTTTACTTTAAATATTCTGTTTAAAATGTTAGTACCTAATTTACCTACCAATTTAGCTGGTGTCAAATAGGTTAGTTTGTACCTTTTTCTAAGTGCTTTTAACGCTAATATGTTACTATCAGTGAAAACTTGTTATTAGCCTTCTGTTTCTAAGTGTTTGTCTATTGTGTTTTTAAGAGCTGTAAGTTTTCCATAAATAAATAAATAAATACGAATAAATAATTCCCTTGAAGGGGACGAGACGACTCAAAGGGGATTATGAGCCTAACCCTATTTTGACAGGCATTCAGCTGAAATACTAGCAACAAGTCTGCTAGACCATACAGTGGAACAATCGGCCCGGTCAAGCGAGAGACGTAGGCGACGCGATCGCAGTGTTGAGCGTCCATTGCCGGCTGCGTACGTCGCTGTATACCCGTACAAGCCGCAGAAGGCAGACGAACTCGAACTCAAGAAAGGAGGTATTATACAAAACTAAGCAGATGTACCTAGCTAAGGGCCGTAAGATCAAAAGCAAATTTAAACTATGGGTTTCGTTAACTACGATTACATTTGATCGATGGATTAATCTACTGTCATCTCTGTCAGTTTAAGCTACCCATGGTCGATTAACTACCATTGATCTTATGAAATAATCGGAGACTGGAGGTTATACTCTATCTCGCGGTTTAAAAAAATAAATATTCCCGGACACTTAACACAACGCCTTCTAGTCCCAAACTAAGCAAAGCTTGTACGATGGAAACTAGATGGCTGATAGAATACATACATATATTTTTTTTGTAAATACATACTTATAATACATAGAAACACCCAGACACAGAACAAACATCTATGTTTACAACACACAAATGTTTGTTCTCGGTGGGGATCGAACCCACGACCCACAGCACGGAAGGCAGAGCTACTACCGACTGAGCCATGACGCCTGTCAATAGTGGTTTAAACCACTATTGATCTTACGGTCCTAAGAAGCAAAAGAATTTAAAATTTAGAAATAGAATGTCGTCACAAAACTAACCAAAGAATAATTAAATAGTCAAATTGGACTGATGTATGGCTCGTGTTCGACTCGGCCCACATTTACACATTCTTCCCTCATTGCCTCTGTTGCGGGCAGCTGCAGTAATATACTATAATGTATAGATGTTGTTAACAGGTGTGTACACCGTGAGCGAGCGATGTCGCGACGGCTGGTTCAAGGGGTGGTGTGCGCGATCGCAGCGGCACGGCGTGTTCCCCGGGAACTACGTCACGTGGCGAGCGCCGGCCATGCCGCGACATCGCGACAACAAGGTAAGGTACGCTCGCAGCGGCACGGCGTGTTCCCCGGGAACTACGTCACGTGGCGAGCGCCGGCCATGCCGCGACATCGCGACAACAAGGTAAGGTACGCTCGCAGCGGCACGGCGTGTTCCCCGGGAACTACGTCACGTGGCGAGCGCCGGCCATGCCGCGACATCGCGACAACAAGGTAAGGTACGCTCGCAGCGGCACGGCTTGTTCCCCGGGAACTACGTCACGTGGCGAGCGCCGGCCATGCCGCGACATCGCGACAACAAGGTAAGGTACGCTCGCAGCGGCACGGCGTGTTCCCCGGGAACTACGTCACGTGGCGAGCGCCGGCCATGCCGCGACATCGCGACAACAAGGTAAGGTACGCTCGCAGCGGCACGGCGTGTTCCCCGGGAACTACGTCACGTGGCGAGCGCCGGCCATGCCGCGACATCGCGACAACAAGGTAAGGTACGCTCGCAGCGGCACGGCGTGTTCCCCGGGAACTACGTCACGTGGCGAGCGCCGGCCATGCCGCGACATCGCGACAACAAGGTAAGGTACGCTCGCAGCGGCACGGCTTGTTCCCCGGGAACTACGTCACGTGGCGAGCGCCGGCCATGCCGCGACATCGCGACAACAAGGTAAGGTACGCTCGCAGCGGCACGGCGTGTTCCCCGGGAACTACGTCACGTGGCGAGCGCCGGCCATGCCGCGACATCGCGACAACAAGGTAAGGTACGCTCGCAGCGGCACGGCGTGTTCCCCGGGAACTACGTCACGTGGCGAGCGCCGGCCATGCCGCGACATCGCGACAACAAAGTAAGGTACGCTCGCAGCGGCACGGCGTGTTCCCCGGGAACTACGTCACGTGGCGAGCGCCGGCCATGCCGCGACATCGCGACAACAAAGTAAGGTACGCTCGCAGCGGCACGGCGTGTTCCCCGGGAACTACGTCACGTGGCGAGCGCCGGCCATGCCGCGACATCGCGACAACAAAGTAAGGTACGCTCGCAGCGGCACGGCGTGTTCCCCGGGAACTACGTCACGTGGCGAGCGCCGGCCATGCCGCGACATCGCGACAACTATAAGTAATACTACTGAATACCATCCATTGGTCCTCGGACTCCGAGCCAAAGGTCGCTCGGCAAGGAAGATCTTCCCTTTTCGTAGGACACAGATCCTACCGTGTTCTCCTGACTTTATTCACTAGCTTAACTTTCGCAACTTCGTCTGCGTCCCGTTTAATCCTGTTGATTTTCCGGGATATAAAGTAGTAAATGTCCGTGACGGATTAACACATAGGCTACTTTTTATCCCGGAAAATCAACGGGATCCCAACGGAACGCGAACAAAGTCGCGGGCGGAAGCTAGTAGAGAAATATTTGGTAGGTTAAAAATATAAGCAGGTAAAATACAATGGGCAGCCTTATCGCTTATAGCATGCATTACAATTAATTAAGTGTTTTCAGACGAGTGTTACGACACCTACTGCGTCAAGTCCGAAGCCAACGAGCAGCGCGACGCTAGCGCCACCTGACGCGCCGCCGCGAGCGCAAAGCCCACCTAACGGTAATTATTTACAACTTATTTTATACCATTCCCCCTCTAAAAAGCTTATTTTATTGCTTTTTATTCACTGTTTTCAGTGAATAAAATAAGCTTTTTAGAGGGGGAATAGTTTATAACTAATTAACTTCCTCCCGTGACTCTTCGTCTAACGCCTTTCAGTCCTGGTTCCATTCGTCCTATAGGTTAATTGATATTTTGGAATAAAAAGTAATACTTATGCTCCATTATTCTCAAAAATTCCAACGTAAAAATTTATAAAACAACAGATTTTTTTACAAAGTGCTTGCAATATTTGCGTACTGTGGGTCGTGGGTTCGATCCCCACCGAGAACAAACATTTGTGTTGGCAAACATAGATGTTTGTTCTGTGTCTGGGTGTTACTATGTACTATAAGTATGTATTTACGAAAAAAAAATGTATGTATGTATTCTATCAGCCATCTAGTTCCCACACTATAAACTTTCGCTTAGTTTGAGACTAGAAGGCGTTGTGTTAAATGTCCGTGAATATTTATTTATTATTATTTAATATCTATTTTTTTAGCCTACCCGCTACTCTACTCCTGGGCTGCTCAGAGACAAGTACAAGCTCTATCGCAACAAAGCACACCCCGAATGGAAAAGGTAATGTACATACGGTGACAGATCAAACTATACGAACATTGAACTATTAGAAAGAAACTAAGGAAATTCATTTTTCTCAAACATGCTTGGAAATTAAAGCATTATTCTGACAACCTTCTTCGAGATAAATCGTAAATGCAGTACTGGCGAAACACATGCGAGCAGTTGCCGGCAATTGTATGAAAATCCATTGCCGGCGTGTTTAGTGGCCATATAAATTACACACAAAACTCATATCTGTCGTGTAATTTAAAAATGGAACGATCTTTTACTCCATAACATGCCAACCAAGGAGGTAACTTATCAAAGGTTTTATTCAAATTTCGAACAGGCTTTCAAATAGAAAGCTGATTATTGATACAAAACTTTTTAGTTGAAAAGATATTGTATTTTCAACTAAAAAGTTTTGCCTAGGTACTTAGTTTTAATATCCTTGCATTATTTGAGAAAAGTACTATACAAGCCTTGGCCACAACTAGGCAATGAGGGACTCGCATAAGTATATGTGCATATGTGCTTCGTCTTCGACTCTGCCGACATTTACACGTTCTTCCCTCATTGCCTCTGTTGCGGGCCGCTGCAGTAATGTACTATACTTCAACAGTGTAAAGAAAAGTCAAAAGCGGATAAATCGTCAGTATCAACGGGTGTGTCACTAATGAAACGTCTCGCCGCCATGAAGAAATGCAAGTCTCCGCCGCCGCAAGGCTACAGTATGGACAACCCTGTGTTTGAAGACGGACCTGGCACATCCCTAATGCTGAATCTCGCGTCCCAACATCATCCAGTACATGTCAGGTACGTCACCAAGTCAAAAATAGTTGATCACTTGTTGGAGAGCTCGAGTTAAATAAATAATAATAATAATAAAATAATAATAATAAAATTGTTTATTAACCAGAAACACAAATTATTAAACAGGTATCAACATTAATTAAATTAAGTTATCAGTTGAGTAGGTACAAATAATTATTACGTAGGATTTCCAGCGAAGGCCAAACTAAGCGTTAAGCTTGTATTTTGGACTTCTGGAGTACGGTTACTTAAGTTGGAAATAAATAAATATTCACGGACATTTATTAACGCCTCCTAGTCCCAAACTAAGCAAAGCTTGTACTATGGGAACTAGATAGAATACTTATATACATTTTTTTTGTAAATACATACTTATAATACATAGAAACACCCAGACACAGAACAAGTTTTGTCATATTTGTGACTAGCGACCCGCCCCGGCTTCGCACAGGTGTAATGCGGTGATGATGATGATGTATTATACATATAAACCTTCCTCTTGAATCACTCTATCTATTAAAAAAAACTGCATCAAAATCCGTTGTGTAGTTTTAAAGATCTAAGCATACATACATACAGACATTAGGACAGACGCGGGAAGCGACTTTGCTTATACTATGTAGTGAAGCGCTCGTGGCGTAGCTTACTTATCCAACCTTAACGGATAATCTAAGTTAAGCAACGTTCTGTGCGGTCACTATTTGGATGGGTGGCCGTTAGTGGCATTTACATCTGAGCGCTGCCGTGCTTCGGAGGTCGTGTTAAACTGTCGGTCGCGGCTGTAGCTGTCGTTAAGCCACGACGGACGCCCCTAAGGCCACATTCTACTTAACTTGCTACCCGATACATATCGGATACTAGCCTTCGCCCGCGACTTCGTTCTCGTCCCGTTGGATCCCGTTGATTTTCCGGGATAAAAAGTATCCTATGTGTTAATCCAGGTCACGGACAATATATATTCCCAAGTTTCATCCAAATCGGATCAATAGCTTTTGCGTGAAAGAGGAACAAACATGCATATATATTCGCAAACTTTCGGGTTTATAATATTAGTAGGAAGTAGGACAGTACATATCGGGTACTTGTGGATTCCAATAAAAGGGGGTAGACAGATGCACGTCTGAATGTATGAATGTAATAAAAAGCACTGATAACTCCACTCATTAACCTGTGTTTGCATTTTGTTGCATGTGTTGTGTATGGGACTCACGCACACTCATGTCATCACACGTACACATGTTCACATTGTGTTTCATTGTGTCAATTCACACTATGCCGCAGTCGGCAGGGAATTGGGCATGAGCATAGTGTGAACACGATAATGCCTCTGTCCCGGCTTCCGGCCCAAATTCATGCCCTAGCTCTCTAGTGAGAATAAAGGCGATGTTGCTGTGGCAATAAGTCCGCGGCAATAATGCCGGAAGCGGCATGGGCATAGTGTGCACGGGGTATTATGTTCACTATGGCAGAGATTTTACTTTAATAGAGATGACGTTGAAAATTCAATTTATCAAAAAGTTTTCGGGAGATACAGAGTTAGGCCTTCTGCACACTTGACGGAATTGCAGTCAAGTGTGCAGAAGGCCTTAGACTAGAGTAAAATTTCTGGCGATGTGAGCATAAGACCCCAGGGTCTTTATATGTGTTAGTCTATTGGGGCGTTTATGTAACTTTGTTGCAATCGGCTTGAATCGGTTCCTGTTTGAAATGTTAAAATACTAGGTGTGCCCGCGACTTCGTCCGCGTGGAATAGTGTCATTGGGTAGCAAAGCTTTTACAAACCTTGATTTTATATAGAATCAACAGCTTAAAGATAAGTTTCAAGCTTCTAGCTCTAAAAATGACGATACTTACATACAACTTTCATCCCCCCCGACGAGATAATAGTCATGCAGAAATATCAAAAGTTGAAAATTCAAAGGCTAGGTTTCTCGACAACATTACCACAGATAATGCAATAGTTTCTGAACTGGTACAAAATGCTTACATTTTGACAGAACGACATGACAAATATCTCGCGGTGCGCATCTTAGGCCCGCAGGGAGCGCTTAGAAATGTGAAAATAATTATTTGTAGTAACTACACCTTTTGATTTGATTGTGAAGTCATATCTATAATATTTAACGATTTGAAACAGGAACCGATATAATTGTTCGCTCCTTGCGTCAGTGTGAATGTAAAGGTTGTCCGGTTAGGTCCGGCTCCTGTCCGTCGCAGTTACTGCGCGCGTTACCCGCGCCCGCTTCCGCGTCATCGTCCGCTACCGTGCAAGCGCCCGCCGCCGCTTCTGACAGGCGGCACAAGGAGAGGCACGACCATCTTAATCACAGGTTGTATTTCATAGCTTTGGCCGAACACAATATTCACGCTGCTAATTTTAAGTAATACTTATGTTCAAATAAATAAATAAATATTTTTTGGACATATTATCACACAATACTCTCTAGTCCCAAACTAAGCAGAGCTTGTACTATGGGAACTAGATTGCTCATATAATACTTATATACATTTTTTTTTGTAAATACATACTTATGATACGTAGTAACACCCAGACATAGAACAAACATCTATGTTAGCCACACACGTGTTTATTCTTGGTGGGGATCGAACCCACGACCCACAGCACGGACGGCAGGGCTACTACCGACGCCTGTCAATTTTTTTGTTTTATTAACGGCTCTGAGTGCGGCAGTTATCTAAGTTTGTATCAGTTAGTGCTTCCGATTCTATTGTTTATTTTTTTTTAACCTTGTTTGACAGCGCTAAAATAGTTGCCATGTCATGAACTGAAACGTCAATAGTACATTGTTCACCGAGAGGAGAAAACACCCGAGATCGGGAATCGCACTTTCTCTCGAGTGATACATAGTGCTTTATACTACACCTACGAGGAAAATAAAAAACTAAAACTGAATCCTCAAACAACACACAAATTGAAAATGGCGCCAATGGCGTCTGCAATTTTCACATGTTCTTTTTTCAAATTGTTTATCCTGCCGCCGCAGGGTCGCACTGCCAGCCCGACACCATCCAACACACAGCTAGTGGCCAGTGTCATTTTGCGAACTTGTAGATAAAAACTCACTGTAAAAACTTTTTGGCTTTTGATATTTAGGTTACCGGCACATAGTCTTACCCAAAATTAAAAAAGAATAACCACGTAAGAAATGGATTTTCATACACTTTTCTCTCCCGCTCAGATGCGTTTTCTCCCCGCGTATTTGTTCGATATGCAATGACGTACTTTCTACCGTAAATTTGATAAAGTATCAAGGTACTTTCCAAGCAGGTGTAGTATAAAGATCATTTTTGTCCTGTCAAATTACTACTAACTAAATACTAACAGAATCGGCCCAGTGTCTCTTCAGCGTTCACCCTATTCGACAACACTAAATACATGAGTATATATTTGTTTGTTTGTGAATTTGTTTGAATGTTGCTTGCTTTTAATATCATATCACGCATTGTAACGCATATTAACTTGCATTTGAGCACAATTTTGTCGTACTAATTCTGATGTCGAATAGACAATATTTTTTCTTCAAATTGTGCATATTAATGGCCCATTTAGATAATGCCATTTTCTTGTGCACACAAGAGCAATATTTGAATGCAATTAATGAAGCGCAATACAAGCATTGCTTGTAAATATGTACTGTTTACACCAAGAAGAAGTTTTGAAACAAAATTTGTATAACAGATCAAGAATGGTTATTGTTGGTTGGACCATGAAAGCCAATATTGCTTCAATGTAATTGTATGCAGCAGGCATTAAACTTGTATCATGTAAATGGGCCTTTATTTGTGATCAACGCATTGGAAAATGGGTTATAATTTACACAAAAGGCTGTCAACGACAAAATTTTCAATCTCTTATTAATTAAAACTAGTCAGGGGCATTATTCTGTATGACTTAGGAGATTCCTTGCCGTAACCGTATGACGTCACCGTAAGGAATGACATTTATGGCATAGGAAATACGGCATAAGCATAGGGCGATTTCACGCCGCTGTCTTGTCGTGCTGCGTAACGCGCTTGTATTGGTCATAGTGAATAAGGCCCCAGGCCATTTGTCCACTAACGCCGGCACCGGTAATGCACTACCAGGGCAATAAAAAACACGTGAACGGCGCAGTTTGACGGCAGTGGGGTGGACGTGTTTTGTATTCGACTAGCAGTCGTTAAGCCATGACTGAGGCCTTAAGGCAGCCTAAAATCTCCGTCACCAGAGTTAGCTACTAACTCATACGAGCTTGCTTGCTTTACTGTACGTAAAGTGTAATAACTATAGTAGGTGCCAAATAACACCGCAATACAGGTCATTCACCCACCTCCAAAACGATGTCGCAAAATTCAATTTATGAATGGTAAACAAACAGTACTGCTAGATTCGAGCGATTACCGTCTTAGCGACAGAATTAGCCATCCATAAATTGAATTTTGCGACATCGTTTTGAAGGTGGGTAAATGACCTGTATTGCGGTGTTATTTGGCACCTACTATACCCACTTCGTATAGGTACTTTATACAAGGTAGTTAACTCGCGTTTTGTTTCAACTTTGTATCCATTCGTGAGGACCTCTAATTGGTCCATTAGTTTGATGGTCCATCAGACACTTAATTTTAAGTTACTTAAAATTAAGTGTCTGATGGACCATCCAACAACCAAACCAACAGCTTTGATGGTCCATCAGACACTTAATTTTAAGTTACTTAAAATTAAGTGTCTGATGGACCATCAGAGCTGTTGGTCTTCCATAAAAATAAATAAATATGTTATGAATTGTGTAATTTCAGAAGTAGTGACGGCGCATGGCAGTCTCAGCATCGCAAGTCACAATCATTAGACGTAACCGCAGTGAGACGGGACAGGCATCACTCACAATCTGTTAAAGAGAGGTCAGTTCAATGGTACTATTTTCTGCTACCTTTTGCCCGCAACTTCGTACGCGTCCCGTTGTATCCGGTTTTATTAGATAAAAAGTAGCCTATGTATTAATCGAATCATTAGTTTTTTCGTGAAAGAGTAACAAACATCCATCCATACATACAAACTATCGCGTTTATAATATTAGAAGGTACCTACTCGTTTATAGAAGCAACGTTACTGAGAAATAAATAGATTTTTACTTTACCTTACTTCATTTTCCTTATTTAATTTGAGAGCATTAAAATTGTTAAGAAACGAAACGGACAGCTATTAATTTAGTGCTGTTAAATAGGCATAATTAACTGGTTCGCATCAATGCTTGTTCCCTTACTGTCGAGTATGTTCGCCGAGGCTAGGGTTCCCGACTTCTTCGCTATCATGCGAGCTCGAATCGTATCGTTCTGGTCCCGCTTACGTGCATCGAATAATGTTATTCTTAAAACAATTGCTCGGCAATTGCGGGCTTAATATTCACGAGTCGTGCTCGCGTTCCGAGCACGACTCGTGAATATTAAGCCCGCGTTACATTTGTAATTCGTCGGATCGTTTTATACATAACTAGCCGTCGCCCGCAGCGTTGCTCGCGTTCTAGACCCTTTGGAGTGTGAATTTTCAAAATTCCTTTCTTAGTGCACCCCTACACCATAAAAGGATACTACCCTCCAAATTTTATACCTTTAGGAATTATAGTTTAGGCTGTACGTTGATTCTCAGTCAGCTTCAAAAGAGTTATATACACGGTGTAACATAATTACCCTATAAGATCGAAAGGGGGGTATTTTACAGGTCATGGCGAACAGTGTTTGTTCTACGACTTTTGAGATTCCGAAGTTTTTCATTCATGAAATGAGCTCGTAACTTTTACTTAAAATGTACCTATACACAGCTTACATGGGCGTGCGATGCGGTAGGATGGTACCTACGACTACGTGTGCATGCGTGTGTACGGGTTTACGCAAATAGTAAACAAACAATTAGGGTGGTCGCAAATTTCTAAAATAATAAAAGTTGTACTTTTGTATAAAAAATTCAATTACGATTTATTGACCCTTTGCACATGTCCAAGCACTCAAGTGGTCGGTCTGATTACGCGACCTTCGGGCTTATAGTGTATTTAAGTTACACCTTGTATATTGATATCATATTTGTCTCTGTACTTATACAACTGACGAGTCATAGCCTGTGTACTTAATTTAAGTATTTTTTACATATTTTATTAATGTGTTTTCATCTATGACAATAAGGACATACCATACCATATCTAATATTTATTTATATTTAGATTCCGCTGCATAGTACCGTACCCGCCAAACTCTGAATATGAACTGGAGCTGAAAGTGGATGATATTGTGATCGTCTCCAAGAAACGAGGAGATGGCTGGTACAAAGGCACCTTGCAACGTACAGGTATCTTTATTATATATAATAAATTAATAAAGTATTTAATTTTATAACATCCTAGCTGTCGCCCGCGACTTCGTTCGCATCTAATAGGACTGGACGGAATAAGAGAAAGAAAAAAAAACTTTTTATTGCCCACTCTTATTAGGAGGGTACATACAGGTACCTATCCACATTTAGGTAGGTAGGTACTTAGGTATCTAAAAATCATGGGTAGATACTTATGTAAACAATAAAGAATAAGTAAGAGCGAACTACTTATCCACATTTAGAATAAATAATCCACATTTGGAACAGTAGTTATATTTAGAATAAAATCTGTGTATCCAAAATGTTGGATTAATCAATCTAACAGTAATATTTTTTGTCCAAACAGTTAGATAATGGAACTATTGGTAAAACTGGATAGAATAAACCTATCAAATCTATGCGTTTTTTTATTAGCCTATGGGCCTTGACAACTCACTTCATTTTGCCAAAAATGTATATCTATGCTAATATTATAAAGAGAAAGATTTGTTTCTTTGTTTGCATTGAATAGGCTCTGAAATTAATGGACCGATTTGAAAAATTTTTTCACCGTTGGGAAGCTACACTGTCCCCGGGTGATATACGCTATATTACATTTAGAAAAAAAAAATGGATCCTTACTAAAACTCCAATAATGTAACCCAAGGTGTAAAATTCCTTACCTAAAATACTCTTCTTTTCTTTATTTTATGTTAAATAAATAAATAAAAAATAAACCCGTGCGAAGCTAGGACGGATAGCTATTCGTGTATAATTATAAACATTGTTTTAAATTCCAGGGCGAACCGGCTTATTCCCAGCTTCCTTCGTCCAAAGCTGCCCGCAGGAATGACTCCCAGCTCAAACATAGGTACGGAGTCCTAGGACACCTAGATCTGAATTAACATCTAAAGTGTCAAAGTTACTTTTTAAGTAACTTTGACACTATAGTAGGTGTCAAATAACACGGCAATACAGGTCATTCACCCACCTTCACCACAATGTCGCAAAATTCAATTTATGTATGGCAAACAAACAGTACTAACGAGATTCGAGCGATACCGTCTTAGCGACGGGTTTGTATGGAAAGTGACAGAATTAGCCATACATAAATTGAATTTTGTGACATCGTGGTGAAGGTGGGTGAATGACCTGTATTGCCGTGTTATTTGGCACCTACTATAGTGTCAAAGTTATTTAAAAACATGTGCCGCAGACAACCGGAATATTATAAATTGGTCTTCTAAAGCTGAACTAACTAAAACGATTGCTAAGGCCGGAATATTGAAACATCACTCAAATTTAAGCACCACGTAAAATTGCTCTGCCTCTGTTTAACATCACTCATTTGTAAGAGATGGCAATAATTTAAGCGTGAACTTAATTTAAGTGGCGTCTGTTGTCATCTCTATTCGTTGTCATGCAAGTGACAATGATAGAGCATTTTTTAAAGACGCGCTAAAGTGACAATTTAATATGAATAAACAGCTGATTAAAATTTAGCTCTGTCACGCTGTCACCTGTTAGTAAGAGACTGCAATAATTTAAACAGCTGAATAAAGTTGTGCAACGATTATAAGTAAGCTGGTATGAGAATCAAGGATACTGTCTGTAACGTCGAATTCCAAAGAGAATAAGGTTGAAAATGTTCAAGCAAACTTGTAAAATGCAGGTGTGATTTATATAAATCATTGAGGGCCATAACTTTAGCTATTGGTAAGTGATGCAATCTTTTGAGCCTTATTGCAACGGAATAAGTCATCGAATGAAATGAAAACTATTTGGTTGAATGAATCATGATGATCTCTGATTAACTAATAGTAATAGCATTGGATATGACATAAATGAATAAATGACAGACATAAATAAAAAAAGAAGAAAAATTTACTGTTTTATATGTATCAACTTCTTTCACTGCCAATAAAAATTGTTTAGTATGTTCAATGAAATATCTATGAGTTTGAATGTGTAATATAAATAATATACACATTAGCTATGTACGTGTTTTATATATTTTATTAACAAAATGAAATCCAGAATGAATTTACTTCAAAATTTAATTTCCATAAGATTTTGCCTATACCTTGCCCAGAAACGAATTTTGAAATCATTGTATTTCTATTTATTTTATTTATAAAACTTTTTAACTTTATAAAAAAGTTATTGTATAAATACATTTTACATTAATAATTTTTAAATCTAGAACTTCTTTGAAAAACTTTTTCATAACTTTTGGGATGTTAAAAAAATTCTTCGTTGTTTGAAAAAGTTACTCAATATGGCGGGCCATCCAGAGAGAATTTTAGTAAGTATTTTTATAGTATTAAAATCACTTCCAAGTGCGTATATATGTAAATGTGGTACCTATCGTTCGTATCGTCTTGTAAATAGTATTTTATTAGAAATAGTGAAATCAGTTGGTTCAATCACAATAACGTTTGAGGTTTTATTCAGTTCCTACTATGGTTCGATCGAACTGCCTAGCTGAAACGTCACTGCAGCTAGTTAGATCGTTGAAAAGCTACTATTCAGCTGCGTTGATGACAAGTTGTTTAGTAGAATTGTGTCCCCAAGACCATAATTATCTAAAAACAGACTGAAAGCTACTATAAAACTGTGTTTCAGCTGACAAGTTGTTTAGTAGACTTATGACCCAGAACCAATCAAAAACAGACCAACCGATAACTGACAACTTTGCATTTGAACTACAAGTCAACTGCAAGATACGAGTAACTTCCAAACTATTGTTTTTCCAAAAAAATGCAACCCTGCACTCAAAAACATCCCATATAATGTCTGGAAGAGTCTTAATAGTGATGTAACTAATTAGTGTAACCCTTTTATATAATTATACTTATGAATTTGTTAAGAAGTATTTAAGAAGTAAGATAAAAATACGCTTATTATTTTGTAATATTTTTATTAGAACACTGCCATATTTCTTTACTTGGTTAAAACCCTTTTACCCATAATAAACAAAGTAGTTAATAGTCTTCTTATAAACAGCAAACAGATAAAATAGCCGTTAAATCTGTTTTCATGTAAGTATAATTGTGGAAATTAGAATCACTTAAGCCAAAAGTTATAATAAATTTTGAGTATCTATAATGAAATTTTTACATCTACAAAAACTTTTTTACGAATTTCAATCATTTTGAAAAAAAAACTGTTTTTCTGATCTAGCCAATTTTGTAGTACCTAAAATACTGTTAATGTAATAATATCCATATCGAGGTAAACGATGGAGTCGGAAGAGGTTCCGGTTCGATTCCAACGCCCAAACAAATGTTAACATGATCTGCTAATGGTAATAAATGTCAATCAAAATAGTAGCTATTTTGCAGTATTAGTCAAATTTACAACGTGTTAAAACTATCCACTATATCAGTTTTGGTAAGATTATAAAAATTATTGTTGAAAATGTATGTCCATTCATTTCGCTTCACGCTAAGACATTTTGCACATATAAGACATTTTTCTTGTGTCTTATGAGAAATGTCGATAATACATTCAGTCGCTTGATTGATTATATGAGACCATACATATTACAAGAGTAGCCGTCGCCCGTGGCGTTGCTCGCGTTCTAGACCCTTTAGAGTGTGACTTTTCAAAATTCCTTTCTTAGTGCACCCCTACCCTATATAAGGATACTGCCCTCTAAATTTCATACCTCTAGGACTTATAGTTTAGGCTGTGCGTTGATTATCAGTCAGCTTCAATAGTAGATTAGTAGCCAAGGGCTGTAAGGCCCTCGAACTATAGGCGCCATCGCTGCGCTCGTGCGCCTAAATATCTCGGGCTGCAATTGATATTTACACCCGAGCTAACTATTCTGCTTTACATCTCGATTGTGAGGTAATTAGGTCCTTATTACACCCAAATGGGGCTTGTAGGTGACCAGTTAGCGCTCTAGGGTAATAATGTAGCTAGAAAAGCCCTAGGGCGGTAAGTAATTTGAGGGAAGAACGTGTAAATATGGGCCGAGCCGAAGACGAGACACACATACGTGAGTCCCTCAAATTACTTACCGCCCTGGCTTTTCTAGCTACATTACAAGCCCCATTTGAGGGTAATAAGGACCTACTTACCGAATATGAGAGATGTAAAAGAGTTATATATATATTGCTGATATTTTTTCATATGTCGGATAAGACGCGTCATACAGAATTTTTCTTGTCCTTTTTTCGTGTCTTATAATGTGCAAAGGCCCAAGGGCTCTATCACACTAACGAATTGCGAGCGAGCGAAGCGAGAGCCCAGCGAGATTGCCCTCTCACATCTCGCTAATCAGTGATCGCGATTATGTGACTGTTTTAATATCTTTATTTAATACTTTGCGCTATGTATATAGTATTTGAATACTGGCAGTTTTATAAGTATTAATTTAGTGAAACTTCTCAATTTAATACTTGTTTGTTTCACATAACAAGTATTTCTTGACATCTGAATTTAGCCGTATAATACGTATCCCAGTCAAATAAGAATGGTGATATGATTCTGTTGCGTGGTGCATTAATTTAGCTTTACGTGTAATGGTGTGAGTGTGACATATTTGAATAATTGGGTTGAAAATTTTACTTGGCAATATGAAACCTGTCAGGAAATGCTTCTTAGTTGGAATTAAAATAAATGTGTAGTAAACAAATAAGTTGAACTCTGTTAAACTAAATAGCTGAGTTGTAGGTCAGAATATTACCTAACAGAGTTTCGCTCATTTGACTTCTAAGGGCTAAAGCACACTGACGCATAGTCGACTCAAAGCGATGTGTCAATGTAAAAATATATAGCATATCGTTCTGCTATTACGGTCGAATGTGCGCGTCATTTTTCTATGTCTGGGTGTTACTATGTATCTTATTGTATTAACAAAAAAAAAAAGTATTCTATCGGCAATCTAGTTCCCATAGTACAAGCTTTGCTTAGTTTGGGATTAGAGAGAGTTGTGTAGCATGTCCAAGAATGATTATTAATTTATTATTATTTTTACGACATATTATTTTGCTGATGGTCCGTGTTTTGAAATGACTGGAATGATTTGAGGTAAGCAAATTTTGCTTCCCGAACTTAGAGAGGTGAAATTTCTTTTAATATTAGTTTAGGAGAAGAGATTCGATCTTTATTGATTTTGGATGATTTTATGTAGTTCGCTTTTCGCTTCTGTTTTTCTTTGGGTGAGCTGAATTTGAAACCTCTCGGTGACTCTTGAGATGATTTTGATTTTCATTTGGGCAAGAGAGATGAGACTCCGGTGAAGGTGTTATTAATTAATGTTAGCATTATTTTTTCAATATATGTATTTTGATTGACGCTTCGCTTCGATATCGGTGTGCTTGGCTTTAGGCTGCTTTTCCAGCAGGGCTATGTTGCTAAGGATCTGTTTGAAATACAATAATAGGAATCGTTTGTTTACGTATTAAATGACTAGCCGTCGTCCGCGGCGTTGCTCGCGTTCTATACACGTTAGAGTGCGACTTTTCAAAATTCCTTTCTTATTGCACCCCTACACTATATAAGGATACTATCCTCCAAACTTCATACCTCTAGGACTAGTTTAGGCTGTGCGTTGATTGTCAGTCAGCTTCAAAAAAGTTTTATATATTTGATAGAAGATTCCTTTTGGTGGATGTGAAACATATCCTTAGCAATATAGCTTGGCCTAGCTCTAGTGGAAAAGTACCCTAACCCTAAATTTAGATTGTGTTAACATTATTGTAACATAAGGTCTTAAATGATTAAGATAATGTAACTTAGTAAAAATCTATTTCTGATTTCAATAGAATTTTTTACATATTTTTGTGAAATTAAGACTGTACAATATCTTATTTTATTGATTAATATTAATATTATAGAACAAATCTAAAGTAATTCTAGTGTTAACGTTTGTAATGTAGAATAAATATTTTAATAATATGCTTGATTTTAATCAGTTTGAGTGATTTTTTAATAGGAAAATAAATACCTACTCATTTGGCAGTTTTTTTTATAAGGATTGTGATTTTACAGATATTATGTATGCTTAGATAATTATTTATTTAGCTAAATTAAAATTATGTGTTGTGTAATGATTTCGTTTAGTGTCTTTTATAGTTGATATTATGAAAAATATGTACTTTGGCAAACCTAAATTTGTTAGAATTATTGTTTCAATTAATGATTTTATTTATGCAGCTAATTTGTGTATTTTAAGCTCAATTGTATTCACGTATTTAAATTAAATTTAGATAAATATTTACTGTAAATTTTTGATGTAACTACCGAGTATTTGTATTTACAGTACACACGATGGATTAACACTGAAAAAAAAAAACATTTGCTTTTGTTGACAATTAGTGAAATCGTGAGTGAAGCCCATCGTGTGTCCAGTGGTACAGTGTAGTTGTTAGTAGGTGTATTATGTAGTGTAAAAGAACTGATTGTTTTAATTTCTTTGTAGCTTTTTCTGTGTTTTTAATTATCTAATTTTATAGCCGTTTTATTTACAATAATGTAGACGATCACACATTCTGTGTGACATGATAATTCTACTGTTAAACCGGAGTTTAACCTTTGGCATGGTATAGTAATATTAACTCATTTTATATTATACTCTGTAACCACACAACGAATTGTAAATTATATTTTCATGACAACTAAATATTTTCCTAGAAATTAAATTAAAAATTGTTATCAATATTAAAACACAATTTGAATTTTATTAAAAATATACTAGAGTTCAAATTTCTTAGTATAAAATTTGTAGAAATTAAAAATAGATAACGTTGAATAAAATATTTGTGAAACTTTTATAATTAGATACTTTTTTTGATATGTGGAGAAGTTGTCTGTCTACGAAAGTGTACCTAGACGAAATAAAATGAACCAAAATCCATAATTCCATAGTCCCAAGTGTTAATTTGTTATGCTTTAGTGGACCAGCACGTTAGTTGTGTTGGTTTCATGCTTCTAGTGTAAATTGGAATCATATCGAACAGTTTGGTAATTTATAAAGAGAAATAAAGATTTCTTTCATTTAGTTTTTAAATTTATTTTTTACAATTCTAGGTATATATTTCCCGAATTTCAATATTAGTTAACACAGAATAACTACTTAAATAAAATTAGCATTAAGGTTAGGTGCTAAAGCACAAAATTTACAATTCATCCTTGACCATCTTAAGAATTTCATCTTCGTCTTCTGACCAGTGGTCGGGATCGCTGGTCATCTGCCCTAGGGCTTCCATCCTGCGCTCCATAGTCACCTTGTCGAGGATATGCTCCATTTTCATATGCATACAGTCGTTGAAAACCGATGCGTATTCACAAATTTCGAATATAGTTTCTATTATTCTGGTGCATTCGTCCACAGCACCTTTCATTCGCACCAAAACTTCGCTATCCTCGCCGTATACAGCTCTGTTAGCCTCCATCAGATTATCAGAGTTTATCTTGTTATTCGTTATTATTTGATTCCTCTTCAAAATGCAGGCGACGAAGCATTTACCCTGCATGGAGTTCTGCGGGATTCTCTTGAGGAAATTCTCTACGTCCACCATCGTCGCTTTCACTTGTCGTGCGCATTCTGTCAAGTTCCTACGAAACGGTTCAACGTACTCGTTCATTTTATCGTATTTTTCTAAATGCTCTTCTTTTGTTAAAGGCGTGAAAGACACTGTTAGGTAGAACGTGGTTATGAATATTAGAAATAGGAGAATGCTGGCGAATTTTGTGGAAATCGACATTTTGACTTCGGCGGCGCGCGGACGATTGAACTTCACGCGACACATTTCTAAATTTTCTAATTGATTTGATTGTTAGTAGTTTACTGACGTGGGCTTGAATAGTGGGTTAACTGCAGCATTTGATTTAATCGATAGGAGTGCCAATTTCGCGTGTTTCTTGTTTACTGGGTATTCGTTTTTATACGTGGAAATGATTGCGGACGATAACTTCCTTCCCTGCTTTGACTATCGGTTTGCCCAATTAATTCAGAATTATTTGTTGTTCTACTTAGGCACCTACGTAGTAGGTATTTGACTCAAGGTAGGTACCTATCTATCTACTTCTCGAAACAGTCCAAGCATCTAGAATAATGGAATTTAGTTTAGGTAGGTAGGTAGTAAATACTTTAAACCTCCCTGTGTTTCCAAGTACTTAGAAACACACAACGGGATATTTTTGAGGTAATGCGTTTCTATAGAATATATCTCGGAATATGCAGACATAAAAAGATGGGCCATCGCTTTTTCCAAAAAAAAATGTTATCTAATACGTCCTCGGGAGAACGCCATTGTCATGATTATTCACAAAAAAGGTGATAAATTAATGTAAATTAGAGAACTATCGCCCCATCAGCCTCCTCTCTCAAATTTATAATATGTGGATATCCTCGGGAAGTTATTTAAAAATGATACTCTTCAGGTTCGGTTACACAAGCTTTCTGACCACGTGTGCATCCAACGAGGCGTGCGGCAAGGAGACACTATCTCACCCGAACTATTTATTTTATCAACTATTTATTTTTATGAGATAGGTCTTAACATCGATGGTCGCAATATATCGCACCTACGTTTTGCCGACGACTTAGTCCTTATAATGCTCGAAGATCTGCATCAAGCTGCAATGAAGGTGGGGCTTAGGATGAACATGTCCAAAACCAAGGTTATGACAAACCTTACAGGCCCCACCCGCACCCAACATAACCATAGGCACAGATTATATAATACTAGGTAACTGCCGAATAGAGGCAGTGGATGACTATATTTACCTTGGACATTGTTTATCCTTTGGCCCACTTTCTCAGTTAGCGGAGATCTCTAGAAGAACCCAGTTATAGGATGGGCCGCCTTCAGTAAGCTGGAAGACGTCTTAAAGTCACATATCCCTCAATACTTGAAGACCAAAGTCTTCAACCAATGTGTTCTGCCCATTCTTACCTACGGATCCGAGACATGGCCGCTCACAAAGGAACACATGCATAAAATCCGAGTTACACAACGAGCAATGGAGCGGGCCATGCTCGGAATATCACTTCTGGACCTCATACCCAATACCGAGATTCGACGTCGCACAAAGGTTGTGGACGTGGGTACGCGAATCGCGAAGCTGAAGTGTAGATGGGCAGGACACTTGGCAAGAAGGGAAGACGGGAGATGGACGATGGCGGTCACAGAATGGTGGCCAAGGGATGCTCGTAGACCAAGAGGCAGACCACCCGCCCGATGGTCAAATGACATCATAGAACTAGCTGGGAAATACTGGACAAGACTCGCAAGGGACCGAAAAGAATGGCGTAATAAAGCGGATGCCTATACTCAGCAGTGGGTGCAAACGGGCTGAAATGATGATGATGATGATGAATACGTCCTACGTAGGTAAGCAACTCTTCTGCCCAAAGACCTTATCTATACAAATATTATAAAGAGGAAAGGTTTGATTTTTTGTTTGTTTGTTTGTTTGTATGAATTGAATAGGCTCCGAAACTACTGGACCGATTAAAAAAATTCTTTTACCATTAGAATCCTACATTATCCCTGATGAACATAGGCTATATTTTATCCCGGAATTCCCACGGGAACGGGAATTACGCGGGTGAAACCGCGAGGCGCTGCTAGTATGTTATAAAGTATAAAATCTTTGCTTCTGCCAAACAAGCAAGCAAACTGTAACATAGAATACTATCATGTTAGCCACTATATAAAAAAAATACTTCGTCTATGCCGGAAAACAATACTGCCATGTTAACAGCACTATTGGAAGAAATTAAAAAAAAAGAATAGAAATAGGGATGCACTAATTGCACTAGCACTATATTGCGTTCACACTAAGCCGCAGTCGGCAGGGACTTGGGTAGGGAAGTAGGCACGAGCATGAGGTAAACACGATCATGCCTCAGTCCCGGCTCCTGGCCAAAGTTCATGCCCTTGCTCTCTACTGTGATTATAGGCGCTGTTGCTGGGGTAATAAGTCCGCGGCAATAATGCCGGCAGCGGCATGGGCATCGCGTAAACGCGATATAAGGAACGTAAAAAGAGCTAGGAAGAAGGAATGGTAAACGAGGTTTACTTTGTTTCGTAGTTTATATAAGACAAATAATTGTGGTGTACTTACATAGAATAACGACTAGTAAAGGATTGTTGAAATCCTGACTCCCTAAGAAAATGAAATATGTGCCAGGTACAGACCACCGTGCTACATCGTAGACCACATCATTGCTTAACATCAGGTGAGATTGTGGTCAAACGGTTGCCTATATTGTATAAAAAAAAAAAAAAAAACAAACGACATAATATTATTCATATCGTTTCAAGTAGGAACAGAGATCGGAACTAAATGACGGCAGAAGACGCTTTTTTATGGCCAAATTTCTTCTGGATGAAAATCGGTGAGTAGCAAATCAGTCCACCATATCTGGTTGGCCTAAAATATCTTAAATCCATAATATTTTGAGTTCCTTTACCATTTCACTTGACAATAAACATGCAGTAAAAAGTAGGATCGCAGATTAAATCATTCATCGATATCGACAATTTTTATGTACCGAACATCTCTATTTCATTGGTAACATTGTTTTAGCTCTGGATAAGTACAGCCGATAATGCGCAACATGATAAAACGCAGCCCAATAACTCAAACCGGCGCTGCTATACCGAACAACCTTTTATTGAATTAAAAAAAACTTTAGTCTATGATGTTAGCAAACCACATTATTAAATATTTTTTTTCCGGATGCTGAAATCTACGGGGTTTATTTTAGTCTATGAAAAAGTAAGTGAGAAATGAATTATTTTGAATTATATTTTGCGTAACAGATTATCTCAAAGTTAGTACAAGCTTCCCGAGGTGCTTCTAGTGACACAGATTCAAGTATAGTCACAATTGACTACCTATGTAGAATGTTTATTTTTACTTACCAGATTTTATACTTACCTGGTCTACCTACTTACTGCATTGCATAGCGTACGTTTACCTACACCTACCTGATGGAGGTATAGTAGGTGCCAAATAACACCGCAATACAGGTCATTCACCCACCTTCACCACGATGTCGCAAAATTCAATTTATGAATGGCTAATTCTGTCGCTTTCCATACAAACCTGTCGCTAAGACGGTATCGCTCGAATTTCGTTAGTACTGTTTGTTTACCATACATAAATTGAATTTTGCGACATCGTGGTGAAGGTGGGTGAATGACCTGTATTGCAGTGTTATTTGGCACCTTTTATAGTAGTTCAATTTAGGATAAGTTACCTAGGTAGGTAGGCTTACCTATAGGATTCTAGGTACCAAGAAGTCAAAAACTGTTCAACAGAACTCCTCATTGAATGTCAGTGGTGTGCAGTGCATACATAGGTAGGTACATAGGAACACGTAGAGAATTCTTAATAGGTACCTACCTATCTACCAGTGTGGCTCGAATCAGATACACACCTACATACATAGGTAACTTTTAGGTAGGTAGCCTACGTACCTACTAAAAAGCTTAGGCATAAGTACCTTGCTTACCTATTTACCTAGGTAGCTGGCTTTAAAATAGTATATTCCTCTGTGTATTTCATGTTTGTGCCCGTTTGTGTGTCATAAATAAATGTATTTTCTTTCTTTCTTTCTTTCTTTCTTATATTTCATTACAAGTGCGGAACGGCTGTCATTGCAAAGAGTTCCGACAAATGTCTACCTGAGCCGAGGCGCAGCCGAAGGCGAGGGATGACAGTCAGAACAAGTTGCAATGACGGTTCCGCACGTGTACTGAACGACTATTTTAATACAGTTGCGAAAAAATTAAGCAATTTAATAAAAATAAAATTTCTGAAAAATGGCGCCAACCGTAGAATATAAGCAGAGATTTTTTTTTTCTTCACCCATTCTGGTAGGCAAAGGGAACTTATGCCCATATAAAATTTAATGAGATGAAATGAAATGAAACCTAACCTAACTCATTCAATCAAATCATTAAATCTGATATTGAAACAAATTAGTAGCTTCTTTTTAGAAATATACGTATTTGCATGAATCATAAAAAGTTCTATGAATTTTTTTAGTAAAAACTTCATGGTTGGTTTTTCTTTTTAGTAGACATTATTTTGACAGTTGGGAAAGAGAACGCACTAGTCCGGGAAAGGTAAAAAAAAAGCACGAGCGTGTAATAGCCCACATCCCGAACGCTATACGTCCCTGCACTACGCCTTTTTTTGAGCAACTGTATTAAAAATACTTTTTCAACTTTTATAGGTTAGGTTCCTACTTAGGTATCTTACTTATGTACCCAACATAATTGCAATCAGAAGCAAGCAGCTCATAGATTCATAGATTATGAAGCAGCTTTATCCGCTTTTTAACACTTGAAATAAGTTCACGCAAACAAATTCATGTACATAAAACGTACGTACACAGGTGTCCTCCATTTTTGTAGTTTGATAAAGCACTCTCCAATATTTCATGCTATACAATATTATGCTGTGCATTATTATGCTGTGCATTATTGGCTCCCGTTTGTGGCCATACTTTTTATTCTCTGTTCTGTGTTCTTTTGTTAATTGTTCGCCATCTGCTCTGACTGCCTGCCTGCTCTTTTTTTATGTGCCTGCACTGCACTAGTGCGCCACACCACCACACGCACTGACGCAGTATTACTTATTTGTTAATTTCCTTGCGCATTGAAAAATACCACACGCCATGACGCCACGCCGTGTATTTTGAGTGAAGTTCTAAAAAGTTGAAAGAAAGCTGGCTGAGCGTGAGCGGTGGTTGAAAGAAAACAAAATGGCAGCGATCGAAGTTCTACGTTGTTTCTCTTTGTTCACTTGAGATTTGTAACAATTATTGTTTTGAGAAGTGAAATAGTGAATCGTTTGAGTCAGTAAGTTGGTTAGTTATTTACCTATTGGTCAAACATTCTCACCATCGTTCTGAAATGTCGTCAAATAGAATTCGTATGTAACTAACCTATCCATATAATGGAGGAAAGACCTAAAAGTATGGTTCTATGTTAGCGTACCTACCTATTACTTTGCATTTTGACGAGCACCTGCATATTGTCGCTCTGTGTGGTCTTTACCTACATAAGTAGGTACCTCAGAATAATGCTATGTACTACCTACTTAGGTACCTAATAAGTAGGTAGTCTGATGTGGGCCATCTCTGTAGCAAGTATCTTATTTCTAAACCAATTTGATGACCTACCAAGAAAGAATCTTCGGCTTATGATGCCTCCAACCACAAAAAGAAGGGAAGTTGAGCCAAATTGATGTTCATGGACTGGCAAAGTTAAAAAAAATATAAAAATTATTTTCAATTGAATCATTATCCATTATAAGGTTCTAACCTATTCTGAAATACAGCATGAGTTTGACTCGAGGTTTTATTTGACAGTAGTCTGTTTCCTTTATTACTTTTTAAAGTATCTTTGGTCTTTGTGACTTTCTCTGTTGAAGAATTGATGACTGGTATTTGCAAGGAGTTTTGAATAGATATTTGTTTTGAATAGATAGCGACGCTGGCAGAAATGTCAAACTCCGGAAAAATGCCATAAAAAAAAAATTAGTACTATACAGCTTCATTGTCATAGCCTGCTCTGTTTTTTATGTCTGATGTAATCAAATTAATAATTTTTTCAAGAAAATTACAACTAATACAGTATTTACAATATTCACAATATTTACAAAATACACACTTATCAAATTAATCGATGGAAGGGCTAAGTTTTGTTCACAAAGGTGGATGTTCCTAGCGATATGCTATATTCATGCTAGGAGCACCTTATTGATGCAATATGGCTGACTACCAGGTGTTGCCAAATATAGATTTGATATGCAGCAGTGGCGTAGCGTGCCTTGTCGGGGCCCCATATAAAAATTTTTTTGGAGGCCCTTATATGGAGGTAAAGATTTTTCACAAAAGAAAAAAAATATTGTGAGAAGTAATATTTATTTATCACATAATTTACCCATTTTACAAATAAAAATCGAATTTTAAATATTCACTCTCCTTGCCTTTTTATCGGCAAACTGATTTATTAAATCATTTATGGCTGATGATGATTTTAGTTTTTCTAAAGTTTCTGCCTCTATGGACAATAGTGAGATGTCTGACAGCCGTTCTTGTCCCATCGAAGTTCTTAAGTAATTTTTTATTAGTTTTAATTTTGAAAAAATTCTTTCTGCCGTTGCGGTTGTAACTGGAAGGGTCAAGAATAAAAAGCATGCTGTGATTACCTCGGGAAAACTGGATGCAAGACTATTGAATTTTACTAGCAATAATTCAATGAGTTCTTTAATGGAATAATTTTTTTTAATTTCAGAATTTAAGCATGTTTTTAGAGCCTTTAATTGGTCACAAAGATTAAGTGAGATGTCTTTACTGTATTTAGCAGACAGTTTTCCGGAAGCGTTTAATATCTCTTCGCTTGAAGAAGATAGGAGTTTCTCCAGTTGTAATATTTCGAATATACTACTCAGGTTGCAAAGGCTCTGAAATCTTTCTTTAGTTTGAGAAATTAATATATCTAAACAGCAATAGTATACATTGACTTTGAAATAGGATTCCGGGTCGGAAATTCTCTCATCTTGTGATAACTCATCAAAAAAACGCTTCGTTATCTTTCGCCTACTGTTTTTAAAAACAGTTGTTACCCCCCACTTTTTTGCTAAATCTTTGGATTCATTTAGCAAACTATTAAATGAATTCTGATTTCTTAATTGGCACAGTCTATTTAAAAGATTACTTAATAAAATACTAGATTTCTGTAAGTCATTATTTTCATGCTGTAGAGCTTTAGAAACAGGATTAATAATTTCAAATAGTGAAGAAAAACATGTAACGAGCACTAAGAAATCAAAACTCTCTAAAATATTAATTATACTTTTACATTCTTCACGTTCATCTTTTTTATTTGAAATTAAATTTAGTTGGTACAAAGTTTTCATGATTAGTAAAAAAATTTTCTTTACTGCTAATAAAGCGTCGTTCCTAGAAGACCATCTGGTAGGACATACCTTTTTAAGGGTAATCAAATATTTTTCAGATGAATCGTCACTTAGCATAGCCCAGCGTTTTATACTATTGCCAAAAAAAGTATATATTTTTTCTAAATTATCGAAAAAAGTCGATACTTCACGAACATGTCTCGCAGCATCGTTCAAAACCAAGTTTAAAGCGTGCGCAGCACAATGAACATAATCGGCATTTGGAGCATGCTCTTTTATTAGGGTTTGTAATCCTCCATACACACCCGACATAACATTTGCTCCATCGTATCCCTGTCCTCTACATTTAGTCAAATCAATTCCATATTCTTTAGTCAAATTTAAAATGACAGTTTTCAGACCTGCAGCACTGCAATCGGTTACTGCTATGAATCCTAAAAAGGACTCACAGATTTTTATTTCTTTAGGCACATTATCATCATTTGCTAAATACAACTTAAGTGAGATGTTAATCTTTAGAATCGTAGGGCTTAAATAATTTATTTCACCTTTCGGTTTTAGAAAAAGTTCTTTTAAAGTTGCATCATAGTTAGATAGCAGACGTGAAATTGCCATAAAATTGCCAGAATCAGAATCATGCCCCCTCAAAGGTAGATTACAAGATACTAAAGTAATTATAACATTAATTATACGATGCAGTACATCTCTCCAGAATGTAATTTTACTATCGATTTCACTTTTCAATAGAGTATCGATGGTATTTCCTTGCAACCAATTATTATAAGAGAGTGAGGCACTAATATGCTGCTGTGACTTTTCATGGTCAAGAATAGTTTGTGTGAAATTGCTTCTAACCGAAACACCGTTAACCCAAGCAGAGGAGTACGATTTGTTTTGACGATCTGCTAATAACCAACAGAAGTGACAGTACGGTTTGTTTAAAACGTTAGAATAACATAACCATGGTCTTATAATTTTTATGCCTGCCTGATTGAAATATGAATAATAATAAGCTGAAAAAGGTCGGTTATTTTCTGAAACTTTTGGAAATGGTCCTTGTGGTTTAAATGGACCCAATTTAAAAATTATTTTTCGTTCGCATTCAGTTAAATTGTCACCAAAATTTCCTCTATCTGATGAAATTATATTACAATCTGCATTATCTGCAGATATATCAGAATCGTTGACTTGGGGTTCCTCGATTTCTGGATGGACATCCGATAAAGTATGTGCTTGGCTTTCTTCTATTTCCGGATGGATATGTGACGAAGAACATGCTTCAGAAGAATCTAAAAATAAACGAGTAATTGTTAAAAAATAAATACGAATGCTTTGATACTTAACTAAAAAGAGTTATATATAAATAAACTAGCGGCCCGTCCCGGCTTCGCACGGGCATTAAACATTACATTTAGATTTGTTAATTTTAACACATTCATAATAATAATAATAATATGACACATATTCATCCCTTTTTGCGTCGAGCTCCTAAAAAAGAGTAAATAAAAAAAAAATAAGAATAATTAAATTCAGATATTATTTAATGATTTTTTTGTATTTATGTGTTTTTTTTTGTATATTTTTGGGGTTTTTTATCTTTTTTTTTGATATATTTTTTTTTTTTTTTTTTCAATTATTGAGGTCATAACCCTAAAAGAAAATACATTTATTTTGTTAGAGCTTCTCTGTAAACAATATTTGATGTTGTTTTATTTTGTGGCAGCAAAATAAATTGATTTTCAGGGGCTCCGACTCGCGATAGACCAACATACAGTTGACCATGAGTAAAACATTTCTTTCGCAGATCGATCCCTACTAATTCGAAGGTTTGGCCTTGGGACTTGTTAATTGTTAATGCGAAAGATGTTTTTACCGGAAATTGAAGCCGTTTAAATGGGATTGGCAGATCAGTTGGGATCATCGGTATCCTCGGTATATGAGCTAGTTGACCACCTGCTGGGCCAGTGATAATAGTTGCTACTATTAAATTGTCCTTTAACTCCTTAATAAGCAGCCTCGTCCCATTACACATGCTCGGAGGGTTTAAATTTCTTAAAAGCATGATTGGGATTCCGATTTTTAACGTCAATTCATGGGGTGGCAGTCCAGAAGGGTTCAACGAATTTAAAAATTCCTGTGGATAATGGACTGCATCTTCAATATTCGTTACAGTGTCGATCGATTTGTATGTTTTTGTTTGGCCGGGGACTTTTTGAACAATCAGATTGTTTATTTCATTGACAGTATCATTCTTAGGTGATACTATAGCCCGAGAACACAGCCAATGGAAGTCTCTTTCGTGCAAATTCTCGATATCAGGGTATACAGAATCTATTAAATTTTCCAAATTATGGAGTATTTGGCCTAGAGACTCATCCAGAAGAATGTCACAATGACCGCTTAAATTTGGAGTTGGAAAAATTCCTTCCCCAAGTTTTAGCAGTTGCTGTGGGAAATCGCTATCAGTGATTCCATGAAGATGAGCTCTCATATTTGTCCTTAATTTTAATGTTTCAATCGTAGTCCATAAGGGAGACGATTTCAAGCATGCCTTGATGATATCTGCTCGCGTGCCTCTGTTAATAACGGGGAGAGTCTGTCGAAAATCTCCAGCAAATACAAAAGTAATCCCGCCCATGACTGCAGAGGAGTTCCTTAGATCCTGTAAGGTTCTGTTCACGGCCTCTATATGTGCTCTATGGCTCATCGTGCATTCGTCCCACATAATCAATGAGGCGTCTTGTAGTAATTTACCAATAGGTCCATTTTTGCGGATGGAACATGTAGATTGTTGTTCAAGATTGACGGATAGTGGAAGTTTAAAAGTAGAATGAGCAGTTTTGCCATCCTTCAAGAGAGTTGCAGCAATTCCTGAGGAAGCAACTGCTATTGCTATCTTCCCTGATTGTCTTATCTTAGCAAGTATCAAATTTGCAAGAAACGTCTTTCCCGTTCCACCAGGTGCATCCAAAAAGAAAACTTTTCTTTTGTCATGAATGACGCTATCGACTATAGTTTCAAAAGCATGTCTTTGATCTGGGACTAACTTTGGCAGGTTTTCATTGACAAAAGCGGTCAAATTATTTGTATCATAGCGATGAGTCATAGTCTCTGCTGCATTGCTTTCTGTACGAACTGATGATGGTAATCCGAAATCACTTAGGCTTTTGTCATTTAATTGCAACAGTTTATTTTCTATTTGTATCAAACCTTCGTTATAAGGGCCGAAACACATAACGCAAACTGCTTATTTTTGCGGCGCCGCAACGCCAAAATCGGCAGTTGCGTTGCCGCGTTGCGGCGTCGCGAAACAGGGCATTATGGTAGGGCAACCATTTTCTCGTGATTTTTGAGTGTGGATAGACGTCTCTCTGCGATGGATCGTAATAAACTTATTGCTTATTTGTTATTAAGAAGACATTATTCTATCTTAAAAATACGGCAAAGAAGATACTGGATACATCCATTAAGTAAGGGTATGAATCCAAATGGCGAGTTCTTTTCTAAAAAATACGAAGCATTAAAGATAGACGAAAAAAAATTTGTTGCCTACTTTAGAATGAGTATATCATCATTTGAAGAGCTATTAAGCGAGTTATCAAAATATATACAGAAGAAAAAAAATAAAGGAAGGAAACCAGTTACTGCTTTGGAAATGCTGGGCTTAACTTTAAGGTAAAACAAATAGGTTTCTTATTTTTTTTTATTGATGTTTATGGCACTCGGAATCAAATGTTTAGTTTTATTTGTACCCCTGGCTTTATACACCTGTGGTACTAGCGGGGTGTCGATAAAAATTTTGCATCACTAGTGTTCATGGTTTGGGGGTACCTAGTGGTACAAAGCCAGGTTCAAATGAAACAAGACAGAATCAAATTAAGCTTTTTGCATTATACAATTTTCTTACTTTAAGAATACTTTAATAGGCCTTAAAAAATGTAATGATCAATTTAAGAAAAATCAAACTCCTCATCTTGTGAAACATAGGAAGTAGCTGACGTTTCGTCCAGTAAAAATGGTGAATTTATTGGACGTTGTTGGTTTGATGATGAGGTAGTCCTCTGTTCAGTAATCGAACTTCCAGGAGTAGAAGTGTGGTAGCCACTCTGAACCGTATTATCGTATCTCATAGTTGAATATCCTTGATTGTAACCCTGATGCTGATATTCTTGATTATAGCCGTGATGTGTATTTTGATGAATTGAAGGTTGAAGAATGTCGGTTAATATTTGAAGCACCCGACTTTGAAATATCAATGTTTGATTCTCATTTAACGATTGTAGAGATGGTAAAATCCCCTTGAAAAAATGCAAATGTCTATTCTCCGGTGTTTTTAATATTGCCAATAAATCTTCTTCAATATCATCCTTATCATCTGCCTTTCGTTTTCGTGGTTGACTTTTATAACGAGGCAATGCCGTTATTTCATTCTCAATATCTCCTTCCGCTACGCATAAACTGGAATCAGTTGCATTTTGTGAAACCTTTTTCAAAAACTGTAATTGTTTATTCAAGTGATATTCTTTAATTTTTGCAGCTCCAGCTCCTGATCGATTGGCATCTTTTAGTTTTTTTTGATATTTAGCAAAATTATCTTTTATGGCCTTCCACTTCTTGACTAAATCATTACCTGCAACAAAAAACTTCACAAGTGAAAAATAGTAATAAAGACTAAAATTCCTTAGATTCCATTTATACTACATATAAAATTTGATATAACTTTCATAAGTACTTTCGGTCCATCCAATTTCATATAAATGGCTGGCCGCCGAAAAAGAATAATTTTCTGCTTTTTCTTGACTTAGGCAAGTTAAAAACTGATTGACTTTGCCTAGAACAACCATAATGTAAAATATTTATTGAGTACTTCTTTGAAAAACTACCTGTCTATCTTTGAAAATCTATTCCTTTAGCAACACTATTACCTGCGCGGTTTGAGTTTGATTATACCTACATTTGTATTATTTTATTATTTGCCTACTAATTATTATTTCATTTTAGATTTCTAGCAACCGGCAGTGACTTTAAAACCATGCATACGAATTACTTCCGAGGAGCAAGTACAATAGCAAAAATTGTAAGGACAGTTTGTCGCGCCATATGGAAACATCTATCAAGTCAAAATATACCTCCTATAACAAAACAGGTTCTAGAAGATGTCGCTATTGAGTTTGACAAGAAAGCAAATTTTCCTAACTGCATAGGAGCTCTTGATGGTAAACATGTCCGTATTACATGTCCTGCGCACAGTGGATCACTGTTTTACAATTATAAGGGCTATAATTCAATAGTTTTATTAGCTCTTGTAGATTCTAGATATAGATTCATTTTTGTCGATATAGGAGCGTATGGCAAGGAAAGTGACTCCACCGTTTTCCAGAACTCTAAACTTTATGATTTGATTATGACACGCAAATTACCTATTCCTGTACCAAAGCCTTTACCAGGTTCTCAAAATGAAACTCCATTTGTTTTTGTAGGAGATGAAGCATTCTCAATTTCGAATAACGTCATGCGCCCTTACTCAGGAAAACATTTGTCGGTACAACAAAGAGTTTACAATTATCGACTGAGTCGTGCCCGAAGATATGTCGAGTGCGCTTTTGGCATCCTAGCCAATAAATGGCGCATATTTCATCGATCTATGAATGTGCAATACGAATTTGCGACAGACATTATCAAGGCATGTTGTGTAATGCACAACTTTGTTTTGAATCGAGATGGAGTACAAGCGACCGATGACATTATCTTTGATGATTCTGATCTGCAAATGTTGCATTTGCCCACAGCAAATGAAAATAATTTAAGCCCACATCTAATACGGAATGATTTTTGTAATTACTTTTCCAGTGATGTTGGCGCCCTAAGTTGGCAATTAAACAAAATATGAATGTTCGTATACCTACTCAGTTCAAAATACAAATAATACCTTAATACATTTGATTCAAACTATTTAACATGTTGTGAACTGCGAATAAACAATTTAAATGGCAATTTGGTTTTATTTATAGTATTTGTTTACCTTTTTGAATAAGAGCGCGAGAAAAAAATATAATTTTAACTTAGAGAAAATCTTTTGCATAGGGCATTAAAATAAATGGTGTATTTCATATGATTAAAAAAAAAAGATACATGCTACTTACATTAAACTACAATTTAAACCGCGGATCAGATTTTTACGTTTTTACTACAGTAAAAATTGTAGTTTTATTGTGAATAGTGATCGCGTAAACCTAAGACTATATGTTACTACTTACCCAGTTTTGATTTTTCGGTTGAGTTTTTTTCCTTGTAATCAACATAAACGATCTCACAAATGCTTTTCCATGCTTCTTGTTTTATAAATTTGTCTTTATAGGTTTCGTCACTAGTATCCCACAAACAACGGTGTTCCTGAACCGAAGATATAAACAGATCGACGTCAACGTCAGACATTTTAATTTTAAAACTGCTTCTCGGTTGACACGTGTTGTTTGCAAGAGTGTTAGAAACAACTGCATCCTTGTCAACAAGTATGACGTCATAACGCTGGAATTCACGTCGTGCGTTGCGGCGCCGCACCGCTATAGCGCACTGCCGATTTCAGCGGCGCGGCGCCGCAACGCGCTTATGTGTTTCGGCCCTAAATGTCCTCATTGTATGGTAAGGTGATGTCTTGATTTTGCTGTCTGATTCTGTGTCTAATATCTTCACATAAATCGTCTTTGAAAATGTTCCATAATTTTAATGGTTCCGATGGCTGACAAAATAAAAGTATGACCACAAACAATTCTCTCAATTGTAATGGACATTGAGAAAGCGAAGCTTCTCTGAGAGTATTTTCCCAATGGTCATCGTTTTCTAGCAAACCTCTAGCACGGCAAGCAGCTTGATACGTTTCTTTCAGAACTCCGTCAACGGTTTTCAAGTACTGGAATGAAGTTGGACCGCGTACGTGGTGCAGCAACATCCTAAGATAGAAACACTCGGATTGAGAAGGATGGACACCGTAGACTCTACCTAAAGCGGAATCTTTTTTTATGCCTGGATAGCCAACTACATTCTCACCACGCTTCCTTCTGGTGAACTTATTATTGGCCCATGTGTAGTATTGCGGGACTTCGTGGTAAAGAAGTGTTTTTGCGAATTCATCTTCATTACAGAGCTCAAAAAAAGCCAGCAATGTTGTTTTACGTGGATTTTGGGCCACTTGTACAGCCGTTTCTGTGGTAAAATATACCCTTTGGCCATTTTCTAAGTGGACAGCTAACTGCAAAACTGTAGGATGCCGCTCATGGATCGGGAATTCGAATATTCGCCAAGCAGCTTCGGAAGTACTTATGTAACGGCCATTTACGTAGTTTTCCACTTCATCATTTGGGTTTCTGACGCCAAATGTAGCTTGGTCCAATCCTTTATTTATGTATTTACAAATGTATTTGATGGCTTGAACTGAGTGACAGTACTCTACATTTATGTGAGCATTAAACGTCCTGCACAAAAGTGGAGAATATGGGACAATCCAACTATTATCTATAGTGAAATTTCTGCCTCTGATATTTAGCGAAGCGCTCAGTCCTCCATTTGCGGCATCACGACGACGATAAACTGGATATCCGTCCTCTCCAGTCTGAGTTTCGTTGACTAAACGTCGTGGGTATTTTTTTGTGCAAATACCGTTTTTCATACATGGTGCTGATAAGTTATGTTCTCCGCATGGTCCGTGCACCATATTTTTTGTTACGATATCGTACAATATCGGATCGTTTTGTTGGTTGGGCAGTTCCGCAACTATGACGCTATCAATTTCGTCTGGTTGGATTTTTGTTTCTAGCCAAAACAGCAAATGACAGTGTGGTAAACCTCGCTTCTGCCATTCTACACTTGCCATGTAACATTTCACTTTGCCGAATATTTCATTTTTAACGAATAAATTTAAGAATTTCTTCATTTTCAAATGAAACACCCTTGAAATGATGTCATGACGATCGAAAGATCGCTGATCAGGTAGTAGTTCCGCTTTAATTTCAGGCCATTCGGGGTTGCACGTAAATGTGACAAATAAGTCTGGTCTCCCGTAATTTCGGACATAAGTCATCGCGTCTTGGGTTTTTTCATGCAGGTAACGCGGAGAACCTGTAAATGAAGATGGCAAGATTACGCGTTGACCGATATTTGATGGGTCAACATTTCCGTCTTGATTTAAAGCATCTCTGAGATGAATGTATTCTTCAGCCCTTAGTCTCTGTTGGTTACGACATATGTAATTCAATCGTTCCGATATCATTTTTGCCATCATATCGACAATATATTGACTAAATAAGTCCCTGTAATAATGTAATGCATTAAAACAGTTAGCTCTAACCATCAACCTAAATGCATAAAATTGCATGCACGTCACAGTTTTGTTACGCGCTGTACCTTCCTGCGGAATGGTTAAATAATAACCGTCTTCTCCTTTCACGAACATTAAGGGATACTGTAGTGGATCATACGATCGGTGTAACTCAGAGACCCTTTTAAGTTGGCCGTCTCTTCCGTGGAGCACTATATCTCTGGGGCCTTTTTCTTCGTCAACCAAGAGAACGGCTACCTCGTTTACAGCTGGAGCATTGTATCTACCCGGGTGTGCTGTCTGTGGTGGGCGGTCGGAATGAATAATTAATTTTAAATTATCCGAAGAATTGCGTTCTATGTTTATAAAGATATTGAAGCAGTCTTAAATAATACATCATTTATTTTGATAAGGGTTAATACCAAGGTACAAATAAAGAGCTTTTTGTAGCGGTGGTATTTTAATTTCTTTTTTTCAATAAAAAAACGCTTATTGTGACATGACTGTAATAGTTAGAGATATGCTGCCGCTGATTTTTTGTAGATAATGGTGTGTTCTAAAAAAATGTAGTATATCATTTTGTTCTATCATCAATAGTTTTCGCAGCGCACGCGATGTAAGGTAGTTTTTTGATATTTTTTTCACACCTTGGATTACGTTATCGTAATTTTAGTAAGGATGCCTATTTTTTTTGAAAATGAAATATAGCCTATGTCACTCAGAAATGATGTAGCTTTCCAACAGTGAAAGAATTTTTCAAATCTGCCAAGTAGTTTCGGAGCCTATTCAATTCATACAAACAAACAAACAAACAAAAAATCAAACCTTTCCTCTTTATAATATTTGTATAGATGTATAGATAACGTTACTAAGGGTCACAGTTAAGCATGTGCTACATGGCATGAAACCACCGCTTCTACCAAGGTGACCTTGGCAGAAGCACGGCCTCGCGTTGCTGGCCAGATGGTTTAGAACCACTCAAAAACTCATTGTGGTCAGAGCGCGCGTGTAGAGTTGACGTCTTTGTGATCTGTGGTAGAAAGCTATAAACGTATGTGATGGCGCCTAACTTATCAAAAAATCAAAAAGTTGGGATTAGTTTAGCACTTTTGTGTGCAAGTGAGGGAGGAAATGGAAGAAAGAAGAGAAAGTGGGTGAAGGAATGGCTGAAAGAACGAATAACCCTCAGTCATTTAAATGTAATGAATCTTCTAGATTTTGACGATATTCATAACTTTCTCAGGATGGAAAAAGAAATTTTCTTTGAATTGTTAGAAATGATTAGACCTTTTATAACTAAACAGGATACGAATATGAGAACAGCTGTATCTGCTGAAGAAAGACTTATAGCTACACTAAGATTTCTCGCAACTGGAAGAGAATATAGGGATCTTCGATACAGTTCTATAGTATCTCATCAACTGCTATCAAAAATCATTCCAGAAACTTGTCGGGCAATCTACAAGGTTTTAAAGAAAACAATTAAGGTAAGTTTGTTCATTATTTATTTTCTAAATATCAACATTTCACGCAATATGTTTCCCGCAGGACCCGCTGCATAAAATGTAGCGGTTTCGGTGTTGTGTGTAGGTGAGTCTGAGGTTTGGTAAGGTTGAGACGAAGCAGGCGATTGAGGATTGTATTGTGTAGAGGAAGGAGGTGACTGAATGGGAATGGGTGAATTAAAAGGCACATTAGCAGAGTCTGTAGTTTGGTAAGGTTGAGGTAAAGTTGATGGATGAGGAATGTGAGAAGAATGGGGAGGTGATTGAATGTGAATGGGTGAATGAATGTGAGAAGAATGGGGAGGTGATTGAATGTGAATGGGTGAATAAATGTGAGAAGAATGGGGAGGTGATTGAATGTGAATGGGTGAATTTACAGGCTCAGGGGCAGAGTCTGAGATTTGGTAAGATTGAGAAGCTGATGACGGAGAGTAAGATGATTGTGAAATCACGGTCAAGGGAGGTGAGTGGACGAAGTAGGGATTATATTTTGGGTTGTGTGATGAATAGTCATGGTATCTTGTTGATGGAATTTCAATTTTTGTTTCGTAAGATAGCTTATTTAACTTAGCCAAATAAATTACATCTGTTATCAGTTTCTCAGCAAAGTCTCGCTGCTGACTTGATGGTATTTCGTCAATTTTTTTCCCCACATAGATTCCGAATGCATTTTCTGTTCTGTTGTCGTTTAATAAATTTTGTGCAGTATCTATTAATTTTTGTTTTTTCAAATCAAGGCTGGTTGCATTTTTTTTTCTTTTCGTTCCACCGCCACTTTGTGGTTCCTGAAAGCGTACACAATTTATTTAGTTAATTTTTTTTTTCAGTTGCCTTCAACAGATGAAGAATGGAAAGAAACTGCGCATTTATTTGAAACACAGTGGCAGTTTAATAATTGTGTAGGATGCATGGATGGTAAACACATTGTAATACAAAAACCTCCTGGAAGCGGCTCTCTATATTTCAACTACAAGAGTACATTTAGTGTTGTATTATTCGCCGTTGTGAATGCAAATTATGAATTTATGTACGTACATACGGGGTCAAACGGGAGCCAGTCTGATGGAGGTATTTTAAAGAATACATCATTTTATGAAAAACTTATTAACAACGAATTGCATTTGCCTGAGTCGTACTTGCTACCTGGAACGGATATGTCTGTACCCTATGTTTTATTGGGCGATAGTGCGTTTGCACTTGAAAAACATATTATGAAGCCGTTTCCTGAAAGGAACATTTCAAGGGACCAAACAATATTCAACTACAGATTATGCCGAGCAAGAAGAATAGTGGAAAACGCTTTTGGTATTCTTGCGTCTCGCTTTAGAGTTTTCAGGCAACCAATAAACCTACACCTCAAAAACATAGATTCAGTTGTATTAGCAAGTTGTGCATTACACAATTTTTTGAGGAAGAGATCAAAAACATATGTGACACCTACGTGTGTTGATAGAGAAGACTTGGATAGATGTTCTCTCAATACTGGAACTTGGCGTCAAGCAACAACTCAACTAACACCTCCAAAGAAATATTCAGAGGCCCTCGAGTGATGGAAAGCAAATTAGAAATACTCTGACCCAATATTTCAATGGTGAGGGCAGAGTCTCTTTTCAAGATAGAATGGCAAATGTTATAAGTACTTAATTGAATTATTATCGTGGCCTATGTACTACTTCCAGTAAATATTATTCGTGTTAATGGTTCATAATATAATTTTGTTAAATAGATAAAGACTTTTATTTAGGCACATTGGTACAAATAATCCCATTTCATACACAAAATAAAAAATCAAGTACAGGAGGGTAGGCAGTTAAAAATACGTATGACTACAAAAAATAGTAATGAATTGTGGTAAAAACCAACATACGTCTTCGTCTTCACTCATGAGTGTGTCTTCTCCAGTTCTTTTTGTCTCATGTTTCTTGTCCAAAAACGTCATTAGTTCATAATACCAGAGGTTTGGTTTGTGGATGTCGCTAGTAGCGGACCCGGTTCGTTTTTTTGAGTCTCTGACCTGAAAAGAAAACAATGAAAATATAACTTATGAAAAAATATCACTACCTACTCAAACAGCAGGTAGTTGTAGTGTACATATTATGTAAGTACCTACTTGAATACATGTTTTTACTTTTTTAGTTTCTCACCATAGCAGACGAGAAGTTGCAGTTCACGAATAATTTTAATTTTTTTTTTATTTTAAAAACAGTAGGTGCAAACAGAGTCAATTAAAAGAACTCGATTTTTTGTTTAGGGAGTTGTTTTAGCCATAGAACTACCTACATAGAACATATAACGGATTTTATAACATAACAACAAAGTACCTACTCACCTTTCTGGACTCTCGAAAGTACGAAATTTTTAAATTATCTATCTTCTTTTTTGCCGTAGCCACATTTGCACTAGGATCTATTTCTTTAACTTTCATGGTCAAAGTCTCCCAAGCATTCTTCTTTTGGGTACTGTCTTTGTAATTTTCTGACGTCAAATCCCAGAGGCAAGGCATATCTCTGTATAATTCAATTAAGTCGGTAATAACTTCACGTTCGCTTCGCTGTCGATCGTCCGCCATTTTCGAGACGCGTGTGATAAATAGGTTATTACGCTATTATGACAAATATAGGACAACGCGTGCGCACTCCCCACCATCAGCGACGTGACTGGCGTGGTTGGTTTGAAACAAGCGGCCAGATGGTTTTAAACCGACGTTTCTGCCACTTCTGCCAAATGGTTTGCAGCGCACGCCTTGCTACCAAGGGCATACGAAGGTCAAGCGAAATTTGATTTTAAACTACTATCTACACGGTTTCAAACCGCAAGGTCACCTTGGTAGAAGCGGTGGTTTCATGCCATGTAGCACATGCTTTAGAGAGTGTTCAGTTCAGACGCACACAGATTCTACGCGGATTGTGCTCGTACCTATTAGTAGATACAAAATCACCTGCAGCCCGTCCGTGCATTACTATACACCTGCGTGCTATTTAAACGCAGCGCGTAGTGTGGTGGCCATACAAAACGAGAACCCGAAAGCGAGTCTGCACATCTGAAGTTCTCAACACGCAATTAACGATACGATACGGACTGATAAACAAACAACAAAACAAATCGATCCTATAGATAGGTTAAAATTTTGTTTTTTTTAATCAAGGCACGGAACCCTAAAAACAGTATAATTGTGAAAATCGAGGGGGGAGACAACTTTTTGTGACGGACAGATGGACAGACCGAAATTAAAAGATTTCCTTGTTTATCACTACGGGCCCCTAATAAATGGGTTGGGTAGTAGTGTAGTACTTACCTTTCCAATCTAAATCACTCACAGTATCTTGTCATCAGATGAAGGATTCCCGGGGATTCCCCGCTGAGTTGAAGATGAAGTAAGTAAAACGGGGAAGTCCCGCAGCCCGCCATAACGATGTAGTGTTGCCAACTTTTGAACGCACGCTTAAGGCGGGAAAAAAAGGAATTGCTTTATAGAATTTTGTCATTTGTAAAATAAAATAAATTAGAAAGTTTTTATTCTTTTTCCTTACACACTTTGGGGGCCCCCGTGGCCCGGGGGCCCCGTATAATTGATACGGCAAATACGGCGGTAGCTACGCCCCTGCTTTTTTGTTGAAACCTCCGGTTTTAGGGCAACAGTTGTTTCCTATGATTATCAAATAACTGTGTTTACCATGATTTGAGACTATAGAATCATAATAAAAATACTTCTATCAAAAGTTATGGTGACATAGAACCTATTGCATTCAGTTTTATGGTTCATTTAGGTATAATTGGGATGACATAAAACATTTTGCTTTTTAAATGTTAGTAAACGAGCAGTTTTTAGGCACTTTTCATGATATTAATATAGTCGCCTGGAATATAAATCTCGCGATGTGGAGGTAGCTTCCTTTCGTTGGAACTGTGGATTGAGTCCATCTCCATTTGGGTATGGCCAACTTCCAGGTACTTTTGCTCTATCATTATGTTTTTTTCGATTGCTAATTCGAGTAGCGCGTTCGCCAATTTAACCGATCGGTTTTGGTAGCAACACCCATCACTCCATTAAATAATTCTGGAGGCATTTGACTTCTCAAGCTCAGATCTTAAATGCTTGATTAAAATGAAAGCAAACACATTGCTATCCAGACCACCAGTACCCTCATGCCACCGATAGCAAAACACCTCCTTAGTCTTCAAATTATAATGCGTGTAATTATGAACTTTCAGCTTGGTTTTATAATAAGTGGCTGATGCTTGCATCCTTGGACATAACAGCACAGCTTGCACATCCATAGTATACACTAAAGTGTCGGCTTTCAGAGTGTTCTTTATCATTCGCTTTCTCTTCCCTCGATCTTTCTTTCCTTTGTAAATGGTTCGCATATTCATCTGCAGCTACGTTTCCATTTTTAAATGCAATACATTTATTGCACTGGTCTTTTCTTGGTTTGAAAATGGATAAGTTTAACTCGTGAAACTTTCTGGAAAAAGACGCAGTGCAATATTTCTTCATGCTATTAGTGGAACAAAACTGTTGGTATTCACACAGATTCACACATTATAAACCCTTCGTCCATACAAGAGTTGGGGTCAATTAATACAACTATCGACTGCAGACTGACGGGCTTGATGATGTATTTTAGATCAATCGATGAATTTACCTGCATAATCCTAAACGGAGAAATCAGTGGCCAATGAAGGTGCTCCTGGAGTAGTACTATACCTCGGAGGCACAGCAGGCAAGGTAACCCATCCTGTAACTTCCTGTTTTACTCTCGTCCGAATCCTAGCCAACTGAACCCGATACAAAGAGTTATCAATGAAATCGTCATTTTTGTATATTGGATATGCGAGGTAAAGATAACTTCTCGGAGATGTGTAACACTTTTCATTTATAATAACCTTGGGTTCCCACTTAACATAATTCAAAATTTGAAATCGGCTGTCTACTTGAGGGATATCAATGGATATAACTAATTGGTTTTTTTCTTCGTCTATTGCCTTGAGTTTCAGATTCAAGTGAGGTGTTATACTTCCAATGTGATTTATTAGAGCAGAAGGAATGTTAGATTCAATCCAGCTTCGCTGGTTCTCTAAAGACACAAGATTGGAGGTCAATTTCCCTTGGAGAAGTAATAATAAAGATATTCCTTGGGAATGGATGTAACTGGAAAACAGAGAGCTCGATTGCATGTACGAGGGGAGGTCCAAAAGTCCGCGGAATAGAGGATTTGGAAATAAAATGAAACAATGAAACAATTTTTCCTTTTCAATATAATTACCTTTGAGCTTAATACATTTTTCAGATCTTGAAATTAGCTTATGAATACCATCAAAAAAATATTTTTTCTCCTTGCCCTCAAAATGAGTCAAAATTGCCGCCTTAACTTCTTCATCGTCTTGAAACTTTTTTCCCCAGAGTTCCTTTTTTAAATTTGGAAATAAATAATAATCGCTAGGGGCAAGGTCCGGGCTGTAGGGTGGGTGGACAAGTGATTCAAAGCCGCACCGGTCTAGAGCAGCCATCGCAACTTTGCTCTTGTGAACTGGTGCGTTGTCTTGCAAAAGCAACACACCGCTTGACAGTTTACCCCGCCTTTTTTCTTTGATGGCTTCCTTCAATTGCTCCAATAATTTTGCGTAATATTCTCCGGTAATGTTGACACCCTTTTTCTTGTAGTCGATCAACAGGATTCCTTCACAATCCCAAAAAATTGTAGCCATAATCTTTCCGGCCGACTCCGACACCTTAAACTTCTTAGGGGGTGGTGTGCCCTTTTTATGCCACTGCATCGACTCTTGTTTGGACTCAGGTTCAAAATGATGAACCCAAGTTTCATCCCCGGTAACAATCCGCTCCAAAACAGGGGTAGATTCTTCGCTACACAGCTCCAAAAAGTGCTTTGACGCTTCAATTCTTTGTTGCTTGTGAAGCGGCGTGAGCATTCTTGGCACCCATCTTGCACTGACTTTTGACATGCCAAGATGATCGTGTAGGATCCTCAAAATGGTTGTATCTGATACTCCTACTATTGCAGAAAGCTGTTTTTTCTTCAGACGAGCATCTTCCAATATTAATTTTTCTATTTTTTCAACGATATCCGGTGTGGTGACCTCAGCCGGCCGTCCTGGGCGAGAGTCATCTTCAATCGACTCTCTGCCTTGTTTAAAAAGACCATTCCACTTGTAAATCATGGTTTTACTAGGGCACTGATCACCATAAACGGCTCCCATCTCATTCATTATGGTTTTCGGAGGTTTTCCTTGCTTGGTAAGGAACTTTATAACGGCACGAAACTCAATTTGCTCCATAGTTGCAGTTTTTTTCCGGATTGACTTGTTAACAGGGCGATATCTCGTAAACGAGTGGTGTGAAAGGGCTAAAAATAAACTTGTTTATACCCTAATGAGTAACCGATTAGCGACATACCAAACAAAGATAGCTACCTGCATCCCCTCCCCCCCGTTCCGCGGACTTTTGGACCTCCCCTCGTACAACTCAGCATTTGACTCTACAGATGATATAATTGTGTTGAGTTCTGATACCATATCAGTCACTTGCAGGTTCAGCGCAGTTGTTCGTGTGCGTTATTTCCGGCTTTCTGTCTTTAGTCGGGATCACATCCACTAGTATTGCCCCGAGGCTTGATACCAGTTTCAGAATAGAGAGAGGAGGCATTCCACCTCCCTTCTGTTTTGTTTGTCTTGTCAAGGTGTCCTTTTCGTATAGTGTTTCAAAGTCCTTATTTTTCGCTTAGTTCGTTACACGTAATTGTGTCGGTATCGTAGTACAAACAATGAGGGTATACGTCCGTACGTGAGTCTACTAGTTACAAAAACCGCATTGTCCGTTGTAACAAATTGTGCGCTAATGAGTATTTTCGTGGTACGCATTAAGGGCGCTTGTGTTTATATTGGAACTATAGTAGTTTGATTTAAAATAATGTAGTTTATCAAATACATAACTTACTTGTGAAAAATCTCCACGAACTAGAACAAAAACTAGAAAAACATTATGGACATTGCTGACTTTGTAACAGCCGGCTGGACTTGAGAGAGCTTGATGATCGCTTCTAAGTAAAAATTTTCTACCATATAGATATTGGTGGTGTTTAGTAACCCCAAAAACAATAGCCAGCGCCTCTTTGTCCAACTGCGAGTAGTTAGACTCAGCCGCATTGAGCGTACGCGAAGCGCAGCACACCGGCCGCTCGCTGCCGTCCGCGTACTGCTGCGCCAGCACCGCGCCTAGTCCATATTGACTGCTGTCCACTGATAATATTAACGGTAAGCTCGGCTCGTAGTGGGCGAGCACCGGAGAACTGCTTAACATATTCTTGATTTTATTAAACCCAGCGTCACAATTTTCATCCCAATTCCATTTAGTGTCCTTTTTCAATAGACTATACATAGGTTTAAGTACATCGCTCATATTTGGACAGAACTTAGAATAAAAATTCACTAGGCCCATAAAACTTCTCAACTGAGTCACGTTTGTAGGGACAGGTGCAGACACAATTGCTTCAACTTTTTTAGAGTCCGTGTGCAGACCGAACTTGTCAATTTTATATCCTAAATAGGTCACAGAGTCTTTGAAAAACTGGCACTTTGTAAAATTTATTCTAAGACCGTTATCATTCAATCTACTTATGTAAAACTGCCCTAAGATTGGACAAATGAATCGACTTAGTGGCACCCGTCACACAAATATCGTCAGCGAACACGGCCGTTGACGGCAATCCACTCAAAGTCTCTTCCATGATTTTTTGAAAGTTTTCAGGAATGCATTTAATACCGAATGGAACTCTCGAGTAAACAAAGGTACCGACATGAGTCGTAATAGCAGTCAACGGCTGTGAGTCCTCTTCTAACAAACATTGCTGAAAAGCATTCGATAAATCTAGCTTGGTATATTGTTCGCCCCCACCTAAGGTCGCGAAGAGGTCCGCGATCCGCGGCAGCGGGTAGTGAAAGTCCTTGAGACGCGGATTAATGGTGACCTTGTAGTCCCCACAAATGCGAATATCACCGTTAGCTTTAACTACCGGAACAATCGGCGTGCCATAGTCTGACCTTTCAACTTTGTGAATGACCCCTTCCCGCTGCAGCCGATCGAGTTCCTGCTCGACGCGGTCGCGCAGCGCCAGCGGCAGCGGCCGCGCCTTCACAAACACCGGCGCCTCGTCACTGAGATGCAGTCGTATGCGAGACTTACAAGTACCTAAACCTTCCGCGAACACATCGGGAAATTGATTTCTTAAGGAATCAGCCATCGAATACCTTTCGTTTACATTGTGGATCGTGTCATTATCTGATTTAAACAATGATAATTTTAAATGTTTAATCCATAGACGGCCCAACAATGGGGGCCCTCCATTATTTATCACATAAAGCTTCAAATAAGCGGCCTCAGAGCCGCACTTTACGTGAACCACAATATAACCTAAGGTTTTAATGACGTCACCCGTGTACGATCTAAACGTAAGAATCCTGCTTTGAATAGGTATATTCGAGAAATTTCCGTCATAATACGTTTTAGATATCGCGGAAATTTTGCTGCCCGTATCGATCTCAAATTTACACTACACATTCTCCACACTCAAACGAATATAATAGGGCTTATCACCAACACTACTAACCAAATTATAAAAATGGCAATCGTCATCAGAATCGGTATCGTTCAAAAAGTACTGACCTTTCTTTGCAGTTCCATTACCGTCATTCCTTTTACACATCGCCTTCAGGTGACCCTTCTCACCGCACTTATCACACGAATAAAACTTATACCGACACCTGCCGGGCACATGACCGAGCTTGCCGCATCGCGAGCACGGCTGGCGCGCCCCCGCCGTCGCCGCCCCGCTGGCGGATGCTGGCGCGGGCTGGCGAGCGCGCGCGCCGCCGCCGCCGCCTCCACCGACGCGGTGAAGTCCCTCGTCCGTCGCGGGCGCGACGCTCGCGCTAGCGGCCGGAGCCCCCGCTACGCCACTCGCGTGCTGCTCCGCCGCCTCCAACGCAAAAGCGAGCTCGACGCCCCGCTTGTAGTCAATGTTCTTCTCGGCAAACAGCCTGGATCGCATGTCTTCGCTATATAATCCTGACACGAATTGATCGCGTAGATTTATTTCCAACGATTCGGCGAAGTTGCAAGTCTTGGCCAGATGCTTTAGACTTTGCAAGTATGAGCTAATACTTTCGCCCTGCGCCTGCTTCCTTTGCCTGAAGACGTGTCGCTCTGCAATTTCCGATCTTTGTGGTTCTAAATGATCTTTCACCAATTTCACAAGCTCATCAAATGTTTTATTTTCCGGCAAAACCGGCGCACATAAATCGCACATAAGATCATAGCACTGAGAACCAACGATTGTCACGAGGGTGGAAACGTGTAAAGTTTCTTTGATTTCGTTGAGTGTAATAAATTGTTTAACACGACGCACATAGGTGTCCCAATTTTGGTCACTGATATTAAAACTTTCTATTTTACCGATCGGCATTATAATAAGTAACCAAAACGCGTGAGAAATAATTAAAATGAATTAATTTCCGTCCTGTCGCCAGTGATGTGACAATAAAAGATGGAGATTTAGAGCCAACTGCCGGTAGGCGTTTATTCATCAAAGTACGTAGGCACAAAACTACCCACACTAGGAAATATCAATAATATCGTTGCGGGAGGCGGGGCAAAGGACAGGAGTGAGTCTACGGCACGCAGACTTAAACACCATGATAGGACTGCAGTGGAATACACTTTACCCAGATGACTTGAATGGAACACTGGAGCTAGCGTCTGGCCTGGTCGACAATGAACAATTTGAGGACGTACTCGAACAGATATACAACAACAGATTCGCGAGAATACCCGTGTTGTTCATATTCCACAGGGAAGCAGACCAGGCCAGCTTCTCTAGCATGTTTCTGTATCCAATCCGAAGAACACGTAGCGTAAATACCTGGGCCTACTACTCACCATTCATGTCCACCACAAGCACATCTTTCATTCCCTGGGGAGCGTACAGTGTGTGTGTGTCTCCTGATGTCTTAGTCGCACGTGAGGAAAAAACGCGAGTGCGAGAGACTCTATACGGAGTAAAAGGTAAACGGAATCGAAAATATTTGCGCTTTAAGTCGGCGTGTATGTCCGCTTCTCTCTCGTAACATACGCAAAACACGTTTCGGACATAGTAGACAACGCCTTGCTCCCAAACAGATATTAAGTGCTGATTAGGCGTGTATCCATTAATGATTTCTTTTAGTAACAACAGTCGCGGAAAAGCCATATCGAATGGATTGAGTGATTTTATAATCCGAACTACTGAGAAGGGCAATTTCAAATTTAGTCGCTTGGGGTGGTTTACCTCGACGTACCAGAGCTTTGATGATGCGGTCATCGTCAATAAACTGTTATAGTAGTTTACTGAAGAGTTATAATGAGTTGCCTGCAACATATCGAACTCATACGATATGTGTACGTCGTCAATTAGGGCGTCGATAGAGTTCGTCATATCCTCATCCATCCCCCATTTAGGGTCGGAATACTCTTTTGGTATCAGGGTCCGCACATGCTCACCTACTGATTCTCTCTTAGCCCGAATGTGCCTTTTCTCAACGTGGTTGGCATACCACGTATGCTCACGGGCTATTGAGAACATCTCTAGCATATTATCTTTGGCGTGGGCCAGAAAAGATGGATAGCCTGAGTAATATATTACTCCGTTAATTTCTACCGATATATCGAACATTAGGCCAAGAGAAGATCGTACCTCTACTGGTTCTAGCCCCATCACCCTCGTTTTGAAGATTGGAGAACATGCTTGTAGTTTTGTCCCAGGTGTCATTGTATTGATGTCGAAAAGAACGTCTAGTTCGCTATATCTTCTTCCGCCCAAGTGGAACACCCCGCGCTCACCAATGTTTTTTTCGTATAAATCCCTCGGTTGAAAATTTGAAATGCATTCTCCGATCATTATTGCCAGGAGCACAGAAAAGTATCTTTCTGCCTTTGCCATGTGCACAATAGGAAAGTAGTTAAACCGTTCCAGCTCATCTGGTAGCAGGTTTCTGGCCGCTATTCCCCAATCCACAGCAGTGCCAATGATTGGCAGGGATATGCCTGGTATTTTAGAAACTGTTCTTACGATTCCTTGCCCTATTCCTCGCCTTATCCGTAACATATGTAGTCCCAACGCTTCACGTCGTTTCGCAGTGTCGTCTGATGACATGTGTGGGTCTGGCAGGACCGCGGCGGTGTTTTTCTCTTCTGTTTTTTCCGGGCGTGTAAATACCGTCTTTAGGTTTAATTTGAGGGGGGAGTCCCTACGTGGAGCCTCGGTAAGTGTGGTGACGTCTGTGAGCGCTGTTGTGCTTCTTAGAGGTAAGGGTGAGCTTGAGGGTTGTTCTTCTCCTGTTCTTTTCACCTCTTCAAATTTCACCTGCTTAGGAGGCCGCCCGGGTGAACATCTTTTCCTTAGATGTGGTCTGGCCAATGAAGAGAGAATGGCAGGTAAGGATCTTTGAAGTAAGCCCCGTGATGCTGATTCCGCCACTCCTGATGCCACGGAAACTCCTGAGCCTGCACTATTCCCTAGAGACTTTAAGGAGATCGCACTTCCGAATGAGCCGACAGATCCCGATGATGCCACAGAACCAGCGACTGACCTGATCTGGGTTACATGGGGTGCAGCTAGTGCCTCTCGGAGTATTTCACCTGCTATACGGCCTGAGTCAGTTATTGCAGTGCGGGTCGCGGTGTGAATCCTCGACATCGTTCGTCGTGGTACTGAAGCCAGTTCTCGTATCGTTCGTCCGATATTCATTCCACCTTCTGCTCCAAGGGCAGTTGCCAAGTTTGCGGTAGTAGGGAGAGAATGTGAAGGGCCTGAAGCTATCTCTAGTGCAGATAGAGTCGACGCTGCTGCTGTTATCGCCGTTGGTATAGCAGCACCCGCAGCCGATGTTGCTGCTGCGGCTGTCTGTGTCGCAGCTATGACTGCCCCCGCACCCTGTAGCCCCATTCCTTCTTCCAATCCTCTCCAGAAGGATTTATACATGTTCATTGTGTAACGTCCGCCGTAGTACAGACCGAAATTGATTACAGTAGATACTGATCCATCCACTGCGAATTGGGTCAACTTTTGATCGTAACAGTCCTCACATCCTGATTCGAAAGTTATTGGTGCAGTTATGTTGGCTAACCACGCTGGAAAAGAACGCTGTAGTATTACCTTTTGAAAAGTATTCGATGTCATTAAGGTGTACATGGACATGTTCCACTTGGATACGTCAAAGTCTATTGAGAACATTGACTTTATCACTCCTTTATCAAACTTGTCGTAAAAATCGTCTATGTCTACCCACCCTATCTTGATGAGGGCATATCATCTTTGGAGCTAATGTTTGAAAAGATGCGCACATCTCCAGCGAACTAGGAAATTTAATTTGACCGTATGCATGAGTAGAGTTCGTGACCACCGCGACAGGAGTACTACAATAGGGAGATTCCACCATCCTTGGTCTATACGTTGTTGCTGACTCTGGTTCGTATATGCTTGATGTTAGGTGTGTGTATCCAAGCTCTCTCCCGAATACCATCCATTGATCCTCGGACCCCGAGCCAAAGGTCGCTCGGCGTGGAAGATCTTCCCTTTTCGTAGGACTTGATTAACTGTATGCTTGCTGCTAAAATTTCCGCTTCTGGGAATGACATTTTCTTTATATTTCTTCACTCTATAGAATAAAGTAGTAGGTTTAATGTTGTAGATAGCAGCCGCCGTCCTTAGTTTATATCCATCATCCACAACACATAACACTGCTTTCTTAACATCATCTTCATTTACAATGGTGTCTCTCTTCTTTTTATAGTTTCTAACCATTTTTCCTGGTGACAATTAGAAAATAATAAGTATCACAAGTCAGCCAATTACAAAAAAACAATAACAGGAGGTAACTATTTAATTATCAGCTGCAGAAGGGGCACAATAGAACAAAAAATTCAAAAGTGCCCCGTAATTTTTGTTCAAAACTGCCCCGACAGTAGGTTTTGTAAACATTGTCAATTTTCGAAAACAGCAATACAATAAACTGACCATAACTTATGACTCACGAAATGAACGATATCTCTTGGACAAAATGATATATCAAACAAGAGACGGCTAGTACTTACATTATTTGTAGGCACTTACGAAGTTGTTTGCCAGGCGTCATGGCTCAGTCGGTAGTAGCTCTGCCTTCTGTGCTGTGGGTCGTGGGTTCGATCCCCACCGAGAACAAACATTTGTGTGGCAAACATAGATGTTTGTTCTGTGTCTGGGTGTTTCTATGTATTATAAGTATGTATTTACAAAAAAAAAATGTATGTATGTATTCTATCAGCCATTTAGTTCCTATCGTACAAGCTTTGCTTAGTTTGGGACTAGAAGGCGTTGTGTTAAAATGTCCATGAATATTTATATTTATTTATTTATTTATTTATTTATTTACTATCTCACTTCAAAAACAACAGATGCGGTGTTTTCACTTTGACGTTTGGAATGAACGATAAACTGAATTGATAGATGTCAAATGGAATGTTTCCAACATGTAAAAACAGAAATTAGCCACAGATAACATAAAGTTGCGAACAAAAAATACAAAATTCAAATCTGCCCCCGTTCATAAGTGCCCCCCTCTCCCCTGAAGTACGTACAGCTCAATTTGCGGCTGCGCTTGCTCACTCATACTCACTTTTATAACGTGTTCTAGACATGATTTGCCAATGTCTAGAACAATTTAAGCACCAAAAACACTACAATTTATATAATTTTGGAATTATTTTCTGGAGCAACGAGGTGATTCTTCCGTTGTTTCCAGCCAAAGTGACAAATCAAGCAAAATGGCGGACATGACGCCGCGGGCTGTGATTGGTCGATTGAGTGGACATAGAACACTCAAGCACTTAACGTCTCTTACATTGTAGGATTTAAAACAAACACTGGACATAGTACAAAAAAGCACAAAATTTTCAATGCAGTTTCGTGTCACTAAAAAAATTTAAACTATTTTTTTGTTGTTTTAAGTAAAAACAAATTTTAATCTTCCTTAACCAGGAGGATTGAAATTTAAATCTTAAAAATACTGCATTTAAAGTTCACTTTCGCAAAATAGATAGAACAAAAAAGCACTGAGGCGACGATTTACTTTTAACGTTAATAAATACGCTTTTGTTTCTTTTAAAACATTCATACAAATCTTTGTTTTGAAGTGGTAGAGACGATTTAAACCCTCTTCCAAATGAATTTTTACAGTTCATTTACAGTTCAGGCGTTAGAGTAAGATAACTGATCACTAGCCAAATGAAAGATGTCAGAGTAGTGGGAACAAGTTCTGAGGGCATCGGCTTCCTCTTTGTTCAAATGGGCTTAATGAATCAATGTGGTGCGATCGGATGTATGACGCAATTCAGGAAGTTGAATCGCGCATGAACTCAAGGTTTCAAGTTTAAAATTCAGATTTGAATTGAAATTAACAGGATATTCAGAAGTGTTTGCAATCGTCAGATTCACACGTTTATTCTTTTTGACTTTTACGATACAATTGGATATCAGAAGATCGTTGGACAAATGTTGATTTTGAATAATACCCTCGTTAATGTCAGGATTTACGACTGAGCACTCGACTACGGTCTCGGTACGAGGTGGAATCTCATAGAATGGATGGAAAAAGTGCAACTTGATGGTAAATTTCCCTATCTTCAAGACGTCAGTAGTATAATCTATTTTACAACCAAAAGTAGTAAGGAAATCTGATCCTGTGATACCGTCATACGGTAGGCTAATGTCTTTCACAACGTGGAATTTGTGAGATTCCGATTTATTCCCAGCTATCCGAAGTTGTAAGCCTGAAATGACCCTCTGTAGGGGTTGGTTCATTACCACATATAACATTGAGTCTGATTGGTTCTTTGGTCAATTTTTGACTATTTCAGATACTAGATTCTTTTAAGAGACATAATATAGCAGAACCAGAGTCCACTAGTAACGTCGGAGGGATACTGGATGCTTGTGACTCGAGGCGAGCATGAGGTAATAGCCTTTTACTTGTATCTAAGTTCACCTCGTAGACCTTCGTTAAGGGCTTGTCAGGGATAGGACTGTCAGTTCGGGGCTGGATACCCTGTCGGTTAGTTCTGGATACAGAGTGTGGACTGTCGGTTTGAGGCTGGTTACCCTGTCGGTTAGTCCTAGATACGGAGTGCGGACTGTCAGTTTGGGGCTGGATACCCTGTCGGTTAGTCCTGGATACAGAGTGTGGACTGTCGGTTTGGGGCTGGTTACCCTGTCGGTTAGTCCTAGATACGGAGTGCGGACTGTCAGTTTGGGGCTGGATACCCTGTCGGTTAGTCCTGGATACAGAGTGTGGACTGTCGGTTTGGGGCTGGTTACCCTGTCGGTTAGTCCTAGATACGGAGTGCGGACTGTCAGTTTGGGGCTGGATACCCGTCGGTTAGTCCTGGATACAGAGTGTGGACTGTCGGTTTGGGGCTGGTTACCCTGTCGGTTAGTCCTAGATACGGAGTGCGGACTGTCAGTTTGGGGCTGGATACCCTGTCGGTTAGTCCTGGATACAGAGTGTGGACTGTCGGTTTGGGGCTGGTTACCCTGTCGGTTAGTCCTAGATACGGAGTGCGGACTGTCAGTTTGGGGCTGGATACCCTGTCGGTTAGTCCTGGATACAGAGTGTGGACTGTCGGTTTGGGGCTGGTTACCCTGTCGGTTAGTCCTAGATACGGAGTGCGGACTGTCAGTTTGGGGCTGGATACTCTGTCGGTTAGTCCTGGATACAGAGTGTGGACTGTCGGTTTGGGGTTGGTTACCCTGTCGGTTAGTCCTACTGTTAAGATGTGGTCTGTCGGTTTGGGGCATACCCTGTCGGCTAGTCCACATGTTCCTTCGGACGGTGCCATCTACAGGTCGCCTCGCTCGGCACCCTCGCGGGACGTCATTTGGTTTAAATCGTCTTGACCCTGGAAATCTTGATCTACGATATTATCGAACTCCTCTGAGTACTCACGGATATGGTTTACCTTGTTACCCCGGATATTATTAGGTTGCTGGTAATTCGGCTTGGACTGAAATTTATTATTATAAAATTCCCGTTTGATGCAGTCCTTAATGTCATGACCGGTGCTTTTGCAATAGCGGCAGAAGGTATTGTCGCTTCCGGTCTTGGCTTGTGGTGCAGAAGCAGACTGCAAGTTGGCCTTCTGAGGGCCTGGTTTCGGCTTGGGTTTTATGTCAGTAGTCGGACGCCTATAGAGAATCTGCTGGATTCGTTCTTCCGAGATAGCCATATTGATGGCTTCATTTAATCTTCTGGGAGACCTACATCTCACGATATTGGATATGCGAGGGTGAAGGCTCATTAGGAAATGGTGGAGGGCAAGATCCTCCATTGCCGCCACGCGGCCAGCCAATTCCTTCACCTTCGTGTTGGAAAGGGTAATCTCAGTCAATAATTGTGAAAGGTAAGTCTCAATACGTAACGAGAACTGGTTAACGTTATCCTGCGGGCCTAGCTTGCATTATTGGAGATAGGTGAGCATAAAGCCGGTTGCAGATCGAAAACTAAGCTATGCCAGGGCTAAACTATGCCAAGCAAGCTAGGCTAAGCTAAGCTAGAAATAAATAGCGTGCACACCAACAGCTAAGCCAAAGCTCAGGCAGTGTTGCGTAGTTCAATTAGACGGACGTCGCTCGCCATGAATATAATCGATGAAGAAAGTTCCGATGATGAATACGTTACACATAGAAAAAGAAGATTAATACTGACTTATTATTATTTAAGAAAAAGACGTTCCAGATCTTGGATATGTCAACACATTCAATCTCGGCACACTAGTAGAGAGTTTAGAACTTTATTTTATGAGTTAGATGATGAACATTTTCAGTTATATTATCGTGTTACAAGAGTTCAGTTTTATGATTTGTTATCATTGATTATCGGAGATATGACTAAACAAGATACTAACTATCGGAAGGCTATAACGCCAGAAGAAAGATTAGCTATTTGTTTGAGGTTAGCAAAACAATTTTAATTAAAACATTTTTTTATTGGTAAGTGACAAAAGGTTACTTTACAAATTCTCTAAGCTATCGTTTTGAGCTGGTGTCGAGAAGCTAGATGATGAGTACCCATATTGATAAGTCTGCCTAGACAAATAATTTTCCTCTGCTTCGTTTACAATTTGAAAAAGCTTTTTTTAACATCTTTTTGTATCCAATCGGGAAGCTTTTTAGTTGATTCGCACATACTGTCAAAAAACAAATTTAACGGATGTTTGTGTTTCTCCGCCTCTTTCGCCTCCTCAGCTTTCCGTTTCTCTCTTTGCTCACATCGTTTCATAAAATCGTTATCGACATCCTGAAGTAAGTCGCGTAATGATGAGTCATCGCCAACTTTTTTTTTTAGCCTTGGTGCTTCTGAAGTGCTTTCATCATCATCATTCGGAATTTCTTCGAAAATCTCAGTACTTTGATTATCAGTTGATGCACCGAGCAAAATACTTTGACTTTCAGTTGATGTACCGGGCAAAGTATTTTGACTTTCGATCGATGTACCGGGCAATGCATTTTGATTATCAGTTGATGCACCGAGCAAAATACTTTGACTTGCAGTTGATGTACCGGGCAAAGTATTTTGACTTTCGATCGATGTACCGGGCAATGCATTTTGATTATCAGTTGATGCACCGAGCAAAATACTTTGACTTTCAGTTGATGTACCGGGCAAAGTATTTTGACTTTCGATCGATGTACCGGGCAATGCATTTTGATTATCAGTTGATGCACCGAGCAAAATACTTTGACTTTCAGTTGATGTACCGGGCAAAGTATTTTGACTTTCGATCGATGTACCGGGCAATGCATTTTGATTATCAGTTGATGCACCGAGCAAAATACTTTGACTTTCAGTTGATGTACCGGGCAAAGTATTTTGACTTTCGATCGATGTACCGGGCAATGCATTTTGATTATCAGTTGATGCACCGAGCAAAATACTTTGACTTTCAGTTGATGTACCGGGCAAAGTATTTTGACTTTCGATCGATGTACCGGGCAATGCATTTTGATTATCAGTTGATGCACCGAGCAAAATACTTTGACTTTCAGTTGATGTACCGGGCAAAGTATTTTGACTTTCGATCGATGTACCGGGCAATGCATTTTGATTATCAGTTGATGCACCGAGCAAAATACTTTGACTTTCAGTTGATGTACCGGGCAAAGTATTTTGACTTTCGATCGATGTACCGGGCAATGCATTTTGATTATCAGTTGATGCACCGAGCAAAATACTTTGACTTTCAGTTGATGTACCGGGCAAAGTATTTTGACTTTCGATCGATGTACCGGGCAATGCATTTTGATTATCAGTTGATGCACCGAGCAAAATACTTTGACTTTCAGTTGATGTACCGGGCAAAGTATTTTGACTTTCGATCGATGTACCGGGCAATGCATTTTGATTATCAGTTGATGCACCGAGCAAAATACTTTGACTTTCAGTTGATGTACCGGGCAAAGTATTTTTATTATTGACTTTTGGTGGTTACCGCCACTCCGGTGATAAGGCGTTTGCTCATAGTTAGAACTTGCGTTCTAGGGGAAACCTTGGTTTTCGTGAAAACCAAGTTGGCAATCTGCTCTTCATTCAAAGGGTCTTTATCGGCGAAGAAGGCTTCAAAAGCTTCCTCTCCTTCCAGTCCAACATACTTCTTATCTATGTTACTCGACTCATGAGAGACCGAGGCCATATCTGAGGCCATGAAGGCCTTCTTGCAAAATAGCTCATATCTCGATTCCTTCGGAACTTCAACAGCGACAGTAACCGCTTCAACAACGGGAGTTGGGTCGGCTCCTCCTCGCGAAGAGCTGGGAGTGGGATCACCTTTCTTTGCAATAGAAGGAGTCTCAGTCTTCTTATGGGGAGAAGGGGCTTCTTTCGAAAGGTCGTGCTACATCGTAGACCACATCATTGCTTAACATCAGGTGAGATTGTGGTCAAACGGTTGCCTATATTGTATAAAAAAAAAAAAAAAAAAGTCCTTGATGGCGCGTACCTGAGGTAAAGGCTTCCCCTTCCCGCGGGGGGAAGGGGAAGCCTTTACCTCATTATTAATTGATACGTTACCGGTTCTCTTACGGTTTTTCATGTGGGGTAAAAGAAATTCGAGTAACTCGGCATATTTCCCGTTATTTGGAGGCTTCCGTCGATTGGGACCGGTAGGTATAGGGACCGCGGTCCCTTTCGCCGGATTGCTTTAATTTTATTATTTTTCTTCCGGCGAAAGGGACCGCTCTCGAAATGATCGAAAAAATTTATTGTCCAAGGCAGAAAAGTACAGTCAAAGGAAAAAGTAGATAGCAAGTAATATTAAAGAACAAAACTCTTTGATTGTAAACATTATTTATTTCAAAAAAGAACAAATTATCAACAACTACAAATATATATTCCTACATAAAATAATACTACAAATAATCAACAAATTACAAACAAACAATTTAAAAAATCAGTCTTAACACATTTTACTTATATAAGTTTGTGTGCAACGATTGACAAAGCGAACATTTAGGTGATGTAGCTACATACACCTGCGACACCTTGGCGGGCGCGGGGGGCGCGTTAGCGCTGACTAGTACGCGGGTCTTAAGTCTACTAACTTAAGACCCGCGTACATAAAGATAAAATCAGACATGTCGTCGATTTTTAATTGTTTGAGACCAGCCACAATAGCGGTGTATTTATCAAAAACCTTTTCTACATTAGCGGGCGACGAACCAGCTGACTTTAAAGAAAACAGCTGATTTAGGTAGTTAACTGCCAATGCGCGCGTGTCTTGGTATTTAGCGATAAGCGCGTCCCAGATTACACGATAGTTTTCTGCAGCAGGCACAATGCCGGCGGCCACGCCTTTGGCTTTCCCCTTTAAGTGACCCAACAAATAATGGATACGATCAGAATCTGAAAGATCGGGATTTGTATGAATGACCCGTTTGAATGTCTCATAGAAAAACGGAAAGTTCTGAATGTCACCCTCGAAGGTAGGTAACTCGATTCGAGGTATTTTGATATGCGGAGAACCTGATTTATTCAAGCTAGGTGAATCTTTAGTTGTGGTTAAGGAACTCAAAACATTTTTAATTTCGCATAAAAGATCGTCAAAGGAAGACAATGAGTTATAATTAACCTCGTACTTGGGGCTAAGCTTCATAGAAAGTAAATTTATATTATCAATCGTAGTTATATATTCATTACGAATTAAATCGATTGTTTTAGCTTGCGCAATAAAAGTGTTCCGCAATTTTTCATCATCAAGATTGGATATCGAATCATACAACTTTTGTATGCGAGCATAATATGCGGCACGTTTGCCTTCATACAGTTTTAATTTAGTCTGTGCTTCTTCCATCTTAAATAACAAAGGAACCTACCCAATAGGTTGAAACACAAAATATAAATTATATATATTTATGGAACAAAAATATAAATTCGGAACCACCTATAATTATCAGATCACGGAACCCTAACAAGCTTGTACGAAAACTACGATAGCAAACACAAAAAACAAATGTTCGATGAACCAAATCAATGCGGTAGGTAGGAACCACTTTCCTTACCTGCGGATTACCTAACACAATAACTTAGTGTAGGCTAAATTAAAAACAACATAAAAACTTTGTAGGCATAAAACGATAAATCCTTTCGGTGTAGGTATATACCGTACTACCTGAATAGGCAACCACTACCAACAAAATAATCAAGTGTAAATAAATATAAAATGCGATGCGAAAATATACCTAGGTCATTTGATAAACATCGAATGCCTAGATGCGAAACCTAAATAATTTATAGATGCGATTCGAAATAAGAACAAAAGTTCAAAAAACAACTCAAGTTTTTTAGGTATGAAAATAATATCCAGACCTTGCGAAATCCTACTTTCCGTAGGTGTAAATCCAGAAATAACTTATCCGATCTAACAACCGTAACGTTAAGCAGGTGCGGTGTAGGCAAACAATTTTACCTACGAAGAATATTTAATTCAACATAAAATTAAATGCGGTTAATTTAACTAAATTACCTACGATAATTTAATGAAATGCGGTGTGGACTGTATAGCGATGAAATATACTCGTATATTACGAGACGAATAAATAGAATAACATTTACCTACAAACTTCAGTTCTATATTCTAAATCAATATGACAAAATACAAATGACTGTTCAAAACCGAAATTTTCGATCCCAGAGTTCAGTTCAATGTTGGTACGAAAGTAGGTCACCGACCACCGAACTAGATGATGTGATAACCCCAAAACACGTTCTTTCAAAACTACCCGCACAGAACCAAGTGATGGTATTATAATGCGTAGTTCTTAGAAAACCTTATTTTACGACACGAATCACTGTTTAATTGTATATAAGCATATGATTTAGTAATATAAATGTGAAATTACAAAACTAAATTTATGAAATTTAATTGGACTTCGATAAAAAATGCAGATGATAATAGACCTTACATATAACGCAATAAGGACGAGTCTCCTAAAACGATATGCAACTTTGTATAAATAATTTCTAGATTTTTATAGCTTTATAGAACAATTCTATCCAGGCTCGTAAGGACCAAATGGACAATATAGATCAGCATGCGGTAAAATAATGCTGGAAAATATGGTTTTGCCAACCTATACTGTGGCGGTAATACCCTCCAAAGGAGGGTGGCTGATTCGAAGGACAAAATCTAGAAATGCGATGGTCTGACGCTGAACAGTTAAATAAATCTTAGGATACTTAGGAAGGCTTACCCCCTGGCACCTCGGCGATCAGCTCCTCAGCGTTCGGTATGAAGAATCACTGCGATCCAAAATCCACTTCACAGCACCAAAGTTTATAGTTCAGAACGATTTTCTTTCAATAAGGGTTAAAATATCAAACCCGCGGGGAATAATGCGTATAAAATAATCTCGACAACACTAACTTAGTTGGAGATGCGAAAAAGAAGTAAACGAGAAGACCTCGGCCGTTCCGTAGCGAGGCGAACCAACCAGAGAGAATATAGCAGCGGGTCTCAATGCGGGCGATGTGTCAATGTTCACATCTATCTAGGGCTCCTACTCATTTGCAAGAGCAAATCAAAGGCCGGTGCTTCACAGTTACCAAAGGCGCAAACCGACCCAGGCGTATCCAATGAAATAAATGACCATACAACGTCAAAAAATATTTATGTTATTTATGTATATATATATAGGTAAAATACCAGCACAAGCGCAATCGGCGCAACCACTACCTATTAATTTTTAATGAATTGATACATACCAAGTGCTGACCTCCGGCCTGTCCCAGTGCTCTGAATTCGTTAAAGTAATCAGCTATTTTCATATCAGACTCCGAATACTTTTGAAATCTAGCTTTTCGTGTTTGTTCCCAATATAACTGGACAGTCATCCATGGATCACATGAGTTTCTTAGCCATTTAAGGTTATCTTCTGTATTTTCTGCTGCTTCAGTAGTAGGGCTTGGTAGGCTTTTTATAGCTTCTTCAACTCTTGACGTAGATGGTGATGGGGAAGGAGGATTGCTGTTGCACGATGTACTTGAAGAATAGTTACGTTTTCTAGTAGTGATCAAGCCCAATCTTGAAAACTCTCTTCGCCGCTGCCTAAATGTATCAAGTAACTTGCCTTTTGCTGCAATTTTGTGAGCGGGACTGATTGAAATGTATGGTGAGAAATAGATGGAGGTACTTTCCTTTTTAAATATTTTCACAATGTCATAGGCCAACTTATAAAACTGGACACTGGTGATCTTGGCATCTGGGTCCTTTTGCAGTTCTCTGTTTATAATTATGTTGCAGAGTCTTCGTCTTGCTGTGTTGTCTAATAGACCACTGTCCTCATACTTCATAAGAAGTGCTTTTCCCTCATTTATAGACAATAGGTACTTCCTCAGGCCCTGTTCATCAGCCAGTTCAGTTTTCTCTTGAGTATGAATATTGTTCGAATACTGTGGTTTTGGTGTTACAACATTAATTTGACTTGTTCTTGAGGTGGATGGCCCTGGTATTGGAGTAAATTCAATATCATTCAGGAGGTTTGTGAAAGAAATGTCCTGAATATTATCAGCTTCTGTTATTTCCTAGAAAAAAAAAGTAACTCAGTAAATGCATCTCACACATATACCTAGATACTAACTACTTCTTCTTTTTGTCTACTATGCTACTACAATATGACGACCTCTGGCGCGGTGGGCGAAGGTCCACCTGCGATGCAAAGTGTTTGTACGTTCTGCAGATATTTGCTCAGGGTGTTCTGGTCGTTATCTATGTATTAAAAAAATATATCTATCTATGTAATGTATTGTATTATGTATATCAGTCATCTAGTATCCATAACACAAGCTCTGCTTAGCTTGGGGCTTGATGATGCTGTGTGGATTGCCAGCATTATAAAAAAAAACAATATGTGTAACGTTTGAAAAATATGCCTCTGACTGTCCCCAAAGGGTCTTGAGTCGATAGGTAGGTACTTACTAAATATGTAGGTATTTTAGGGATTTGAGGATATAATGTCTACCGTACCTAGGGTTACCAGGCCTAAAAAATAAAAATCCTGCCTGGCAAGTCCAAAAATCCTGATTTTGAAAAAAAAATCCTGCCATATGTATAAAATAAAAATACTATTATTTAATAACGTTTTTATTTATTCTTATATTTTTGGTTGCTAGCAACCGCTTTCAAAAAGTTGGATTTGCCTACTATTTCACTGTGAAATTGTTCGCACGTCACGTGTTTGTAGTTGTATTGCGTAAGCAATATTGCTCTCACGGACTCCACTGAAAGTCTATTTCTTTCCTTAGTCCACTGAGCAGTCATTAGAGAAAAGACTCGCTCTACATTTGCGTTGTGTGGCAAAATACTAAAGAAATACTGGCAGATCTTCAAAAACTCTGAAACTCTTGAGCTGTCGTTAATTGTATTAAAAAAAATACACCATTGCTTCTCAGCAAGCTCTTCATAAAAATCGTTCTGTTGAGTGTTCAGAAAATTCTTGAGCAGACAGAACTCTTCAAATAGTTTCGCGTCATCTATAGGAATTCCTTTGTCCCTTAAAAACACTAGAGCGACTGTAATTTTTTCAAATTGTAGATCCTTCTTTAAACTTATCCATTCAAAGCATTTGAAGGACTGTAATGGTGTTATCCAAAGGGATATGTAGTTGATGCATTCTTCGTACATTCGCTTTATTTCGCTATTTATTCTCATTTGGTCAGCTTCGGCAATGTTGCGTTTCTCAAAAAGCTCTCGTACTTTTAAAGGGATAAAATTTTGCTCGATTCTTTGATTGAGTGACTCTGTCGTACTATTCAATGCACAGAGCACTTCGGCGATTGAGTTATTCTCTTTTTCGAGAGAAGCAATCCTTGCATGAAATATAGCCATTAAAGAATGCAGATAGAACAAGTATATTTCACTAGTTTCATTTTCGAAAAACTTTTTAATCAGAACAGGTACTTTTTCTGTCGTTGTGAAAAACTCTTTCAATGGCTCGTATAGTTTAAGAATCCTTTCTATAGCTGGAAATAGACTTAGCCATCTTGTCTTGCTGTGGTAAAGAAGTTTTTCATAGTTTATGTCGATGTAGCTGCACAATTCTTTGAGCTTTTCTGTTCGGATAGTGTATACCGAAAAATGATTAAAGATTTTCATCACTAATGATTCTGCGTCAATCTCTAACAAATCGGTTGCGTGGCGTATTGCATTATGTAAGATATGAGCAGGACATCCAACACCTACTATTTCTTGCTCTAGGTGCCGGTTCAAATGGGTGATAACGTTGTTTCCCTCATTTCGTGTAACACCTCCAAAGTTGACATTAGCATTATCACCCGTAAAAGAAACACATTTGCCTTTCAAATTGTATTTTTCAAGAGTCGCAAGAAGATAATTTGCAATAGTTAAAGAAGTCTCATTTTCCAAAGATGTTAACTCTAGCATCTTGCTTTCCATGCCAGTCTTCCAGTCAAAATATTGAATGATTATCGGAAATATTTTATCAGCATTGTGGTTACTGGCATCGGTTGAAAACCCGAAAAATACTATGTCTTCAAGTTTTTCAAGAAGGATTTCGATAGTATACGGCGCGATGACATTATTAATAATAGCCTCTGTTTTGGTCCTCGCGCAGGCAAGATTTTTTGCCAAATCTGAATCTTGAAACAGTTTTTTTAATAACTGCGAAGTACAGTCCATACTTTTGTATGATTGGTGGTGTTTAACCACATGAAAAGCGAGCGTGGCATCAACAGCACTACTTTTATTACCTTTTTGGGTTACAAAAGAATCAATCTTACTTGTACTGGCACACAATCGGTTCTTCTTGAGGTGCTTTTCCGTTTTCAAGTGTTTTTCTATGTCAGCTCCACCTTTGTATCCAATCGATACAAAACAATCACAAATAGTGCACTTCACTTCTTGTTCATTCCTGCCATCAGTAAAAGAAGGATATTTAGATTTTAGCACATCCGTGAATTTGCACCGTTTTTTATTTGCGGAAGCCATTGTTGTGAAGCACGCGACGCAAACACAACGAAATAATGCAACCAATCATTCAATTAAATTAAGTTACGAGAGTGACAAAGACTAGCGGGTGCGGGGCGCGGCCACCCCCCGCCCGCCCGCTCTTGGCCCTGCATCGCGCGTGCGCGGCGCGCGCGCTGTTTTGTCCAGCCAGTGCCGCTCCCATCGCTCAAGCTGGAGGACGTGTATGTTAAAAATCCGGTCTGACGTAAAATCCGGGCGGAGTCCGGTCTAACACCTAAAAATCCGGTCAAGACCGGCTTTATCCGGTCAGATGGTAACCCTAACCGTACCTGCATGTGCGTCAAGAGCACAAAGGTTGTTTGGAAAAAGTAAATTTGTTTTAAAATGCTAAAAGGCTTTAAAAAGCTAATACCTACTATTACCTACTTTTAGACAACTCACCATTGATCTCAACAGTGATGTTTGAAACGACTTTTTTCTAGGCATCAATTACATAAATTTCCTTGTAGGTACTTACATACGATTCGACGACAACTTCTTTGTTGTTAATTGCATCTTTTAATCCTTGAATATGGGCTTCGAGGAGAGCCCTATCTCCTATGGCAGATACGAGTGCACTTATGTGTTCTTTGGATAGAACAAACAGCGCGTCCAACGTTATTCCTTCCTCTACAAAAAAAGATAAAACAATTTATAGCGTGCTACCACAAATAATTTAAAAAGCTACGGGTTACAATCAAGCAACGACAGCAAAAACCAACTACGGCCCCGCCCGGCCAGCCGCGCCAATGCCAGCGCGGCGGCGGCGGCGGCGACGGCGGCGGCGCCTGTCACGTCCGTACCACACCTCCGCTGTTATTGTTTCAAAGCGAAGGTGTGCTAAAGGCGTCAATGCGGCGGGGGCGCGGCGCGGTGGTCAATTCAAAATTATAAATATATAATCCGTGCTATTATAAATTCGAATGTAACTCTGTTTATTTATTTGTTTGTTTGTTTGTTTGTTACCTTTCTACGACAAAACGGTGGAACGGATCGTTATGAAAATTGACATGAGCATTTATAAAAATCATCAGCCTGACGTTAACTTCTGGACTAAAGCCATAGGTAGCTAAGTACGTACACTTCCAGGAAAAACAATTTTGAGCCTTCCCATTCCATTGACCGCAAAAGTAAATATGAGGATCGGACACCGCCATGCGCCATGAACCGAAAGGGGCGAACGAGCGAGACTGAGATCTCGTGGCGGTTTCTGAATATGGAAGGTAGGTAGGTACTTACTCTAATAGTTGTCTAGTAGATAATTAATTATTATTACGATAGGCGTAGGATTATGCAAGCAAAGCCGCGGCTCGATATAATACCTATAGGTAGGTATTTAGATATCTGTCTTTTCCTGTGGGTAAGGCCAACTATTTAAGCTGAGATGATGGTATACCTAGGTGCTGGGCAAGCCTATTTAATCTAAAATCCTGTCCCAGGCACTACATCATCCCGTAAATAGGGGCATAAGTGGAAGGAGAGAGCCCTGACACTGTATAAATCATCTATTTTACTTTTATACCTTTGACACTGTAAATAAAAATTTAGTATACATACAATGCTTACCTTTAAACTTTTCTTTGTACTTTGACAAACCCCAAGACTCCAAATGGTCTTCAACCGATTTATCAGCCATAGGTACCTAGGTACCTGGAGATACCATAAATATACACTCACGAAGAAGGCAAACACAATGTCACATTTAGAGTTAATTATATTGCATATAATTTGGATGTAGGTAGTAAAATATAAGAAAACTCGGCGGAAGGCCCAGCGCGGCGTGCGTCTAGGCACCACCGCTCAAAGACTCGAGACAAAATGGCGCCAATGGCGGACGCGTTTTGTTGGCACGACAAAATAACACTTGTTTAACACTAAACACCGCCTAAACACAATACCATAACAATATGTCATTGTGTCGATAATTACTAGGCACCTACAACATGGGTACAACTGTGTCGGTCGCCGCGACCTACCTTTTTTGGTTGGACGAGGCGACCGACGACGCGACGTGCGTGTGATGTGACTTCAACGGGTGACGACGATTTGAATACTGAGCTGAAAAGAAAATGTTTCCCACCACAGCTCTCTTCCATGGTAGCATGGCCTATTTAGGTAAAATCACCCAACTGTTTTTCAGTTATTATTTCCCAATCACATAGCTGATCGAGCTAAACTTCAGCTAAAATATAATTTATTTACTAAATTTTGATTACTAAACTTTGACTACCACAGCTAAAAATATGCTAAATGAATAACGGTCATTTTTCTCGATATTCCTATGGTAGGTACAAAAGGTAAGTAAGTACTTATGTAGGTATCCATTTACCTAGGTAGGTATAGGTATGTAGGTACAGTATCAAACCGTTTTCATAATTATAAGGGAGATAGGGGGAACCCCCCTGTACCTAGTTTTCGTTTTATTTTATCTGCATAAAATTGTTTTACATAATGTTAGTTAGTGCTCTCATACGGTGAAGGAAAACTTCGTGAGGAAACCCGCGGCTTGGTCAGCTCTGCACGTATTGACCATGTATTTTCTGTAGATTAGGCTAAACCTACAGGGCAAACAGTGAAAGATCATGAAAAATTTTATATTAATGTAAGTAGGTGTACATACTTTCCTATCAGGGTTCCACAAAGGGGCAAAAGTAAATGTAACAAAATACACGTCGGATGTCATAAAAGCATCATGAAAGGGCATTCTTGTATGACTAGTAAATGAAATATAGGTACCTATTCTAGGACGTGAAGGTATGATTTTTGACATACATACAACCAAAGCATAGAAATAAGTAGGTAGGCAATAATAAAACGAAAACGATAATATTATAATGATAGCAATTGCTTTCGTTAGTACATGGCTATTGTTTTTCAATAAATGAAGTAAGTAGGTTACTATTATTGGCACTTTATTGGCAACTGTTGGCACACATACCTACCTACATACTTACTACTCAGGTGTACCTAACACTATTGTCTTAGCAATTAACTGATCGTCATCAGGGAGGGGAACTAATATCCTAAACACAAGGAAACTTAGTTAGGAGTTAGAGCTCAGCCATGTACTCGTAATTTTATTGCAACGACTTACCTGCTTACCTACTTACCTACAAAACTGCCTAAAATTGTGCCTACGTGTCTGTCAATACCTTACTCACGTTAGTACCTATCTACTGTGTCTGTATATCTGTATGAGCCAAGACTTAAACGTATAGGTATTAAGGTGCGTACAGACTATGTAACATATTACATAACTTGTGTTTTATAACACGTCCACATTATGTAACCTTGTTATTCAACATTGCAACATAAAACAATACTGTATACATTAAAATAACAATGAAATATAACAATGTTATATAACCATTGTCGTTTTCCGTTCTTCAGTGCTATCCACAATGTCGACTCGAGAGGACGTTTTGCTGGCTGCGGCAGCCACTGTTGTATTATTAAATAACGAAAGAAAAACAAAAAAACGTAGATGCTGGGTTCGTTCTAGTTTATTGTCCAGAGAAAAATACTGTGGCGAAACTATGGTGAATGAGCTTATTCATGAAAATACGCTTTATGGAGAATTACGTGACGACGGGAATATTAAAAACTTTCTACGGATGTCCAGCACAGACATAGAATATTTAATAAATAACGTGGGCCCTAAAATAAAAAAGGAAGATACTGCATTCAGAAATTCTATTTCAGTTATAGAACGTTTATCCATCACGTTGCGATTTTTAGCCAGTGGGGATTCATATCAAAGCCTTGAGTATATATTTAAAGTATCAAAACAAAGTATTTCTTCTATCGTACCAGAAGTGTGCACAGCAATAACAGAATCATTAAAACACGAAATAATGGTAAGTACTTATTTATTTATTTATTAAAAAATGCTTAAGGTAATCAGATATCATTTCCATTGTCATTTTCTTGTGATTGTTGCATTTGTAACAATATGTCGTCCAAGTCTTCCGAAAACTGTGAAGTGTCTGTGTCCGTATGTGGTGAATCTATTGGACCAGAACTATTGTTTAGAAAAGAACTTGTAAAGTAGCTTCTGTTGAAACTTGTACTTGCACCGCCGCTGTTTGAACCAATTGTATTGGCACTGCCGCTGTATGAACCAATTCTATTTGTGCCGCCACTGTATAAAGCCATTTCAGCTTGGAATATAATATTATGAATTTGGTTTTGCAATGAAGAAATAGTAAATGGATCCTGTAAATTGCGCAACCTAGAAGCAATATACTCCCCAAAAACAGTAAAATTATCTCGTATTTTGCGCTCAGTTTGCAATTCTTTCATTATGCCGTATGCTTCTTTCTGAGCTTCCAAACTATCGAAACCTTCTTTCTGAGCTTTCAAACTATCGAAAGTTTTTTTCTTTTTCTTTTTTGGAGAAGCTTGTTTTTCTTGAGGGTTGTCCTAAAACAAAAAAAAAATATAAGTTTGCTATCTTTTCCAGATGCCAAGAACACCTGAAGAGTGGAATAACATCTCAGACGACTTCTATAAATTATGGCAATTTCCACATTGTATTGGTTGCATGGATGGAAAACATGTCATGATACAAGCACCTGCCAATTCAGGAAGTGAATTTTACAACTATAAAGGATTCTTTAGCATCGTACTATTGGCACTTGTCGATGCACAATATCGTTTTATGTTTGTTAACGTAGGAAGTCAAGGCCGCATATCTGATGGAGGTGTGTTTTCCAATACAACACTAAAAACCATGTTGGAAAACGATTCTCTTAATATACCTGCTGCGCGTCCACTTCCTGGAAGAATCTTACCTACGCCCTACGTTTTTTTGACAGATGACGCATTCCCATTAAATAGAAACATTATGAAACCATACCCAGGACTTCATAATAAAGGCTCTAAAGAACGAGTTTTCAATTATCGACTAAGTCGTGCAAGAAGGGTTGTAGAAAATGTTTTTGGGATTATGTCCTCTAAATTCAGACTGCTAAGAAAACCTCTTCTCTTGAATCCTACAAAATCATCTGACGTAATACTTGCATGCACGTACTTACATAATTTTTTAATAAAAAGTTATTTATCACGATCATTTTATGTTGGCCATAATATGAATTTTCAACAAAATAACCTTGACATCGATACTGTAAATGACCTTATAACTGTCGAACTTGAGAATGATATAACAGAAGCGGCAGGAGTTCGAAAAGAATTTGCTGATTTTTTCTTAACAAATATTGGAAGTGTACCGTGGCAAACAAATTACTAGACTATATTATTATAGTTGTAATACTCGTATCTCACAGTATTTGCCTCGACTAGATTAAAGTTTAAAATAATAAATAAAGAGTTATAATTACAATGTGTGTTTTTCATTTACTTAAATCTAAAATATTATCATAAAAAGAAATTCTTTTACCTCTGAAATACCAGCTTCGTTGGTAGAGCGAACTTTATTTTTATCTTTTAAAAATAATAGCAACTCGAATCCAAACCATTTTGAAGGAATTTCTTCTGCTCCTGCCCCCGATCTAGGTTTTCTTAATTCTCTTTGAAACTGTCCAATTAAACTTCGCATCTTCTTTTCAACAACACTTTTTTCTGTATCGAACTTACTAGCCAAATGCATCCATGCGTCGTGTTTTTTGTTGCGATTCTTAAAATGTTCACTTGTCGAATCCCACAATTCTCTTTTTTCTTTAAAGTACTCTATCAGTAATGCAGTGTTCTCTTTGTTCCACTCCATTTTAAAAATAACCAAAAATTTAACACGTCTATTCTCGTCAAAGCCTACTTGAACACTGACGCCACCGCCCCGCCGCCCCACCCGCCGCTGCGCCCGCGCGATCCGTGACTAAGTATAAAGGCCCCAGTACACAATGGCCTGTGATGGGCCACGCTTTACAATGCACAACTGTAGGCCACGATCACTTGGTGTTCACACAGTGGCTCATGTCTCATTGCTGCCTGGCAAACCACTTGCGATGGACGTAGAAGTAGTTACGGCTGCGGCTATTTATTTATATACTGTTTACAAGTATTACAGAAGTGTGTACCGTCACAAAGTTATAAAAAAGAAATGGCGCAAAAGGCGATGGTGGATGCTGACCATTCATCGTAACAGGACAAGGTACGTAGATTTTTTTATGTGGTACTTAGGTTATGATATTATATATCGAATGTTAACGCATGACTAAGAAATTTTTTACCGTTTTCAGGCAAACCATGGACAATCTGTTAAGCGACCTTGTTGCAGAACCAACAGGGGAATTCAATAACTTTGTTCGTATGTCATCTAGTGATTTCGAATATATATTGCAAAAAATATCGCCAATTATTGCAAAAAAGGATACATATTGGCGAGAAGCAATACCTCCAAAAATAAGATTGGCATTAACATTGCGATTTCTTGCAACTGGAGACAGTTATAGGAGCCTGCACTACCTATTTAAAATATCAAGTACACTCATATCTAGAATTATTCCTGAAGTATGTTTGGCTCTGAACCAAGTGCTAAACGACATGATTAAGGTGAGTTAATAAAACATTTGTATATACTTTTAAACATTTATTCGAAAACTATTTCCCCACTACATTTTTTTTATTGGTTACAATCGTTATTGAAAGCTCTTGCATAAGCATCAGCCAAAATATTTTGAGACTGACTCTGTGTCTGAGAATAAAATTCGTCAGAAATTATTTGCATGGACTCCTCAGGTATATGGATCGTAGGGCCAGGTGTATGGATTCTGTTGGGGGATTGATAAATTGCTTCTTGTGTGCATGAGGCAATAGGGAGTTCAGTAGGTGGAAGAGGGGATGGAGTTTGCGTAGGTGGAATAGGTGATGGGCTTTGTATAGGAGACGTAATTATATAAGTTTGCGGAGATTGAGAATGATTTGAAGAGGGGCGATTGATCCAAGGTGACGACGGTGATGGACAAGAATAACTGGTGGCTGAAGAAGACGGACGTTTACTTATAATGATTTGAGCAGGTGAAGACACGTACTGAGGACTACAATTGCGACGCCGTTTTAATAGTAATCCATCAATTTCGTACATTATTTCGTTTCTCTCATTATCTGAATATTTTCTGAGTTTGTTAGCAAGAAGCCTCGTATACAAGTCGCAGTCGTCCTCTATTTTATTTTGTTGGTCTTTATTGAGCATAGCCTGGTTTAACGTATTAAAAGCCTTTGACATTTCCTTATCTGCTTTTTCTAACTCCGGTGGCTTAACTGAACGTCTCCTCTGTACAGGTATCTTAATATTCATGTCCTTTGTTTCTGTGTTGCTTCTAGCATCACTTGGAGTTTCCGTTTCTCTTTCTGTCTGTTCTCCAATGCCTGCCTGAAAAAAAAATAATTTATTTTTTCAGATTCCCACAAGTCCTGAAGAATGGCTGACCAAAACGGAAGGATTCAGTTTTCCCCATTGCCTTGGCGCGATAGATGGGAAGCATATTACCATATTAGCACCAGCCCATACCGGATCTGAATACTTTAATTACAAAGGAAGTTTCAGCATCGTTTTATTAGCCCTAGTAGATAGTGATTACTGTTTTGTGTTTGCTGACATAGGAAGCCAAGGGAGAATTAGTGATGGAGGTGTTTTAAATCAAAGCAATTTGTGGAAAAAAATATGTGATGGGACCCTTAATTTACCACCTAGTTGTCCACTTCCTGGAAGTAATACTAATATGCCTTATGTTTTTCTGGGTGATGGCGCTTTTGCTCTTAGTACTCATATTATGAAGCCCTTATCTGGACATCATCTGTTAGGTACCCCAGAAAGAATGTTCAATCAACAACTATCACGTTCTCGTGCGGTCGTAGAGAATACTTTCGGGATATTATCGTCAGTTTTTAGAGTATTTAAAAGACCTATTCCATTAGATGTCGTTAAAACTTCTATTATAACCCACAGCTGCTTATTACTACACAATTTTTTAAGAAAGAGCAAATCATCTCGCAATATTTATACTCCACCAGGCAGTACTGACAGCTATGATAGGAATGGTGAATTAATCAATGTAGGTATGAGAGTAAACCATGAAGAAAATCTATTACCATTACAATCTGTACCTCGTCGGGCTCCTATTAATGCTACGCAAATAAGATCAAATTTTATGAATTACATCCATCAAAGTCGACTATGCAGTGGTAGGGCCTATGATGCATAATTTAATTAGTTTACTCGTATAGTTAAATTTTTAGAAATAAAAACGAGTAAATACGTAGGGTAGTGGAACCAATAAATGAACGATTAAGCCGAATCGCCAACTTTGAATACCTGTAATTAAATTATCTTAATAGATATAGCTTTGTTTATGTGTATTTTCGGTGCTCGAAATCCGTAAGATTATTTAAAAAATAAAACAATTGTCACAACAAGTCTCACGAGTACCAAGAAAGATGATTTTTGGCGTGAACCTTACACAAAATGACTAAATGCAAGTGACCCGTGACTGGCGATATTTTTATGACGGCGGAGGGAGAAAATGTTGCACTACGCGAGAAATAAGAAATACACTAATAAAAGTAAATGAGAATTTTAATTTTTATGTTTTTATTGCAATTGTTCATCTTCTGGGGGTGTTCATCTTTTGGTTCCACTACCCTACTTACTTTATTAATAAAAAATATTGGAAACTATTTATTTGTTTTACTTACCTTTTGTTCATCTGTCGATATAATACTTTTGCATGTATATTTTCCTTTTAAAAATGCCTCCATAGCATCATAAAAAACCCAAATTGGCTTGTAAATTTCTTCTTCTCCCATACCAGATCGGATCGAATCTTGTTTTTTTTTAAAATGCATCCGAAATGCTGACATCAATGTCTCTTTCTTTTTTTTAAGTTCCGAAACAGGACTTTGCATGGAGTCTGCAATGCGATTCCATGCATCATTCACCTGAAAACATCGTACCTACAATACTACATATTATTTTCAGACGAGGCTCTTTTATCGCCTATGTTCATCCGGGATAATGTAGGATATTAATGCTAAAAGATTTTTTTCAAATCGGTACATTAGTTTCGGAGTCTATTCAATTCCAACAAACAATTTAAGTCCTTCCTCTTTATAATATTAGTATAGAAGTATAGATAGTATACATAATTTCTATCAACATTAAAATAGTATAAACATACCTTGTTCTTATCCTTGTGCAGTGCATTATTTGAGTCCCAAATTGCGGGCTCAGATTGATATAAATCAATAAACCTGAAAGTTTCTTCATTGCTCCACGATACTGACATTTTAGGCGATCAAAAATTCTAGTTCTAGCACGCAACAAAAAAGTGCACTATCCCGGTCAGCGGTCGGTGACGAACTAAACAATGGCCGATTGTGTGAACACCACAGGCCACGCTACGCCACGATTCCTTTGAAGTGTGCCCAAAAAACCGACAACTCCCCGATTGCGCGCCACGATTGACAATTGTCCGCCATCATATACCATTACCCCCTGTACACAATGGCGATGGCCTGTAATGGGCCAGCATGGGCCATTGTGTACTGGGTAGAGCATGGATACCGGTTTTCGATAATATCGAAATACCGGATTATCGGACTAAAAGCCCGATAAAAAAAAACCGATATTGGACGTGACTACTATCGGTTTTTCGATAATAATAATTATATTAAACTACATAACTAGCTAGCAGACCCTACCTGCAACTTCGTTTGCATATTATTTTGACCTCCAATTCCCAGGCTGTACATTCCCCGGTTGTATGTAGGTTTATTCCGTCCGGGCTGTATTTTCCACGGTTGTGAAATTATGTCACCCGTTTGTCGCGTACCACCTCGCGCGCTCGACCAATCACAGCGCTTCGTTCGTCCAAATTCAGTTTGCTGTGCAGTTTATTCGCTCAGTGAGGTGTTCTATGATTTAGAAGGCGCACGTTTATTGCAAAAGTAAAAGTTGTGTTGTGTGTTTGGCGTCGCCTTCAGTTTGTTTGTTACATTACATCACTCGTTCCTCGTACAAAGTTGGTAAGTGTATTACATAATTTTCCTAATCAGCATATAAAAAGTCTTCTACTTTGTTGAATTTATTTTTCTGCTGTTTTCATTTATGTATGTTTAGCGTAACAAAAAACTGTGACATGCACTCACGCTGTAATGTAAGTGATTCTTATTAATCGAAATACAGCGGCATTAGCTTAAGCGACGCCGCCGATACGATACGACTTTGCAGTTGACAATATTATATTCGGTTAACCTACTTATTTGTTTTGAATTGACCTTGTTTTTTTGAAGATCTGTTAAAAAATAAAATTGATAATTAATTTCGTCAATGTATTTTGTTGCAGGTCTTACCTTTCTGCAAACAGACACCTCTTTTAAAAAATAATGAATTACGAAAAATTCAAAAAGAAATGTAATGACAAATCCTCCGTTTGGCACTACTTTCTTCGGGCTGAAGATGGCCAGTCAGGAAAATGCAATTTATGTGAAAAAATCATTAAATCTCACGGTGGAACAACAACTGGTCTTCGTAGTCATCTAAAATCGGCGCATACAATTGACATTAATTCAAAGCCAGATATGGAAGAAAACAATAACAGTAGCATAATTCGATCAATTACAGAGTCAACTGCTCCAACTGCAGAGTCAAAACCAGAAGGAAAATGTGGTTCAACATCTTCATCGATGGCCAAAAAAAGAAGATTAACTGATTATTTTCAAAGTAGTCACTCCCTTGAAGCAACCATCAGTAGAATGGCAGCTTTGGACGGAATAGCATTCAGTGTATTTTGTACTTCTGAGGATCAGCGAAGACTGTTTATAAATTCTGGGTACAACAAATTACCGAAGACTCCAAAAGGCATAAAAAACATTGTCATGAACTATAGTAAGCAAGAAAAACAAAAACTAGTAGCTGAGCTGAAACAACTATTAGCGTCTGGTAAAAAGTTCTCCTTGAGTTTTGATGAGTGGACTTCAACTCGTAACGCCAGATACATAAATATCAACATTCACTCAGGCGATGAGTTTGCAGATGGCTCACATTTCAAAAATCTAGGTCTGGTGCGAATGGACGGTTCAATGCCAGCTGAGACGTGTATAAGACTTTTGAAAGAAAAGCTCTCAGAATTTGAACTTTCGTTAGATGGAGACACAGTCGCAATTGTCACTGATGGCGCAAGTGTCATGTTAAAGGTTGGGAGAAGTTTGCGCGCTCATCATCAAGTATGTCTCGCACACGGAATTCAGCTAGCGGTCCTTGACGTGTTATATAAGCAAGGGAGCACAGAAAATGTGCAGCTCTACAACACTGCTGGTGGAAGTGACTCCGAATCTGAAGATGACGCGGCTAGCGCTGAAAACGAAGCCGGAGGTTTTGAAGTATTGCCAGTGGAGTCAAACCCTAATGAGCTTAATAATGACTATAAAAGTGTCATAAGCAAAGTACGTACGGTAGTCAAAATTTTTAAAAAGTCTCCAGTAAAGAATGACATGTTTTTGCAGAAACATGTAAAACAGGATATGGGCAAAGAACTCCAGCTCCTTGCCGATTGCAAGACACGTTGGGGGAGTATTGCTACTATGGTGGATCGATTCAATCGGTTAAGATCATGTGTTGGCAAAGCCTTAATTGACATGAAGTCGAATATAAAGTTTACGCAAAGCGAGTACGATACTTTGGACAGTATTCAAAATAGCCTGAATATTATTAAAGTGACAGTCGAAGCATTGTGCCGTCGGGATGCAACTCTAATAACGGCTGATGCGGCTATGAAATTTATGCTGCGTAAACTAGACAGTCAAAATTCTATTCTGTCTAGACTTCTCGCAAGAGCATTGCGCGTGCGCATCTCTGAAAGACGTCTTTCCATAGCATCAACTTTACAGTACCTACAAAATCCTGAAACATACTTCCGGGAAGTTGCTACCGAAGTGTTCCCAAAAAATACAGAAATCGTGGAGGACATATATAACCTTACTCAACCTTTTGAAGACGAACGTGTTGGTATAGATGAAAATTTGATTTTGGGTGACAGTAGCACCAACACCAGTTTAAGTGCCGAAAGCGTTGATTTTGCAATGGAGCTGAATAAAGAAATTGAAAAGTCCTTAAAAGAGAAAAAGACAACAGTGCGAACCAGAAGTGAAAAAGAAGGTGAAGCGGCCAGCGGTAGTGAATGTGGTGAAAATGACCGTCATAAATTAATTAAAATTGAAATGGCGTTGTTTGAAAATGGAGGAAATCGCGGATTCTATTTAGACATGGCGTACAGATATTTACTGACGATACCCCCAACGAGCGTTGAGTCTGAAAGAGCGTTTTCGTCGGCAGCGTATACGTGCAATAAAATAAGGTCGTCCCTTAAAGACAACACTTTGGATGCCCTCTGCTTCTTGCGCTCTTTATTTAAAAACTCACGTGAACGTGAATCGCCGTCGTCTTCAAAGTCATAAGATGACCATTTATTGACCAATTTGGACCAGTTCGTTAATTGTCGTTCCTTGATGCTTGTGCTGATTTTACCAATTATTTAAGTTGATTATTTTTAGTTGATTATTTTGAGTTGATTTTATTTTTATTTTATGACATAGCAGAGTAAGTTGTGAACTTGTGAGTACTTGTGAGTTGTGGTGTGGTAGTGTGATTCCTGTGATCTCATAGATAGACTGTAATTAATAAATATCGTTGATTTACTTTAAATGCTCTTTTACTCATAGAATTCCCATACTCCTTAGCAACGTTAAGACATATTTTACCTACTGTTTGCATTTTTATCGAAAAAATATCGAATTACCGGAAAACCGATAAAAAAAAATTTTTTATCGAAACAATACCGGTTTTGGACAAAGGCTCCGATAGTCCATGCTCTAGTACTGGGGCCTTAACATGTTGTACATATCAATAACATGTTAATAAACCATGTTTTATAACATTCCACATTATCTAAAACATGTTGTATAACAATGTTGTACAACATGTTATGTTATATAGTCTGTACGAGGCTTTAGGTACCTACCTACTACCTGTAAAATTTTGTGGTGCAATGTTAGTATGTATGGAAGGAGTAGTTCTAGTTAGTAAGTGATTTGGTACATGGATTGTTTGGTATGATTTATTTTTGTGAAACCCAATAAATTATTATTATTATTATTATTATTAAAAATTGCCGTTGAACGTCCAACCACTACACCTAATTCTATTCAGTGCCGCTAGTTATTAGTTACACAGAATAAATAATAGTACCTAGCCTACTAAGTAGTAGGTACCTAGTTTGAAGCAGGAAGATAGTTGTTTAGGTATAACTTACTAATTCAAGTTGGTTATTGATTACAAAATAATTCGTATTCTTTCATCTAGTAATACTAACTCAACTATGCTTTTTCGATTCTGTAAACACAGCTAAGTTCTGTTAGTTATTGATACCTAAATTAATAACGAATTAGGTAGTTCAGCTAAAGAGTTTAGTAAAATATAACCGCTTAGTAAACAGTTGCTAATGCTTTAGTTGTTAGTAACATAAGTAAGTTTTTACTAAAAAAAATTGGGAGCCACAGCTAAATCGATTTTGCAACCGTAGCTAATCTTTTGTAACTATTAACTAAACTTTAGTAAAAAGTTGAGTAGCTAAACTGTTTAGTTAACTAATTTTTTTCAGTGTAGCGCGAAATCATTGGCCTCTTTGAGTATCGTCGCGTCGCGTCGCGTCTCGGTGTGAATTGACCCTTAGGATCTCTAAAAAATCGCCTTGCCGGTGGAAATATCCACCGTTAATTGTCCCAGCTCCCTGTTTGACTATGTCTATGAGTAAACCACATTCATCTTTGAACGATGTTTGTATAGCTTGCTTTTTTTGTGTCATCAATTCTTTATGCTCTCCCTTTGCACTCCACTTCTTAAAATCGATCCTATAAGCTGTAACACACAAAAAAATTATTATGATCAAATAAATTAACTAAAATTTTACTGAATAAGAAAATAAGTAATATTTAAAAATTATTTACCTATATGTAGAAGGCATTCCATGCATCTGATCCAAGCATGTAAGGAAGACAATCCGTATTGGTACATTTCTTCATTGCATGTTTTTTCTTTTATTTTTTGTAAATTGTTCATTTCTGTTGGCTTTGCTTTACACATATCGCAGACTGCAGTCGAAGTATCCGATATAATTGAAGAAATTTTTCCATCTATCATAGTTAGTGTTATGGCGGCACCTCACTTGGCTTAGCGTATTCGTGTATCGATATTGTTGTGTTTGCCTCAAATAATCCAAAATTTCAAATACCGTCAAATACGTCATCCACACATGGACTTGTACGGGCAAATCACTCAAATATGCCACAATATTTGCTTATTCACAAAACAATTTGAACGCACAGTGATGGACGTGTCAGTGGCAGCAGCTTATTACATTTACCTGAATGCGGCTTACCGACACCTGTTGTATCTACAGAAGTACAAAATTAAAAATAGACGATTGCTGGCAAGGCGTTGGTGGATGTTGACAATTCACAAAAAACGAACAAAGTAAGTACCTACATACCAATTAATCAAATTAGAGCTTTATATCGTTAATATCTCGTGTACTTTTAATAATGTTAAATATACATTGTAATTTCCAGGGAAAGTATGGAGAAGCTATTACAAGAAATGTTGGCTGAACCCTCGAATGAATTCAATAATTTCTGCAGAATGTCATATACAGATTTTGAACTATTGTTACAAAAAGTTGGGCCAATAATTTCAAAGAAAGATACCAAATGGAGAGATAGTATACCTGCAAAAGTTAGATTGGCTGTAACTTTGCGTTTTCTGGCATCTGGAGATAGTTATAGGAGCCTACATTATCTTTTTAAGATATCGAGTCAGATTATTTCTAAAATTGTTCAAGAAGTCTGTGCTGCTTTATGGGAGGTTCTTAGAGATTATGTTAAGGTATGAAAAAACTTTTTAAAGGTAAACCAAATCAATTTTATTAAGTATTTAAATACACATAGTAAACATAGTGTGCATAGTATTACAAATGAATTACAAGTATGTACCAGTTGTGTTCTTAGTTGTTTTTAAAGATGAGAAAATTATTCATTTCTGAGGCTGGACCATCATAAATAGTCACATTGTTAGCAGTAGACTGTTGCGTAGGAGATGTAACCTGCCTAGAGTACAAATCAGTATCTGTATAAGAAACCGCCACTGGGGGCATCACTTCTTGTGGGATATCATCTTGTTCAATTCGTGATGAAGGTGATGGTGTGTAAGACATCATTGATGAAGAAATTGGTCTATAACGTTCATGGCATTCGTTGTAAAATAACTCATTTATTTTAACCATCATTAGGTCTCTGCGATCTTCAGAAAGTTTACGCATTTTTTTCGCTATAAGTTTTCCGAAAATGACACATTCATCCTCTTCTTCATTAACGTGCTGCTGAGATACAGTTTTTAAGATATTGAATGCCTGATCCATTTGTTTTTTTGTTTCCTGAAGCTCAGGAGGGTTATACTGCCTCCTCTTCGATGTTGTCGATGTCTTTTGTGAGTTTGAAGATCCTTGATTCGTAGAACTATGTTGTAACATTCCATGCGAGGAGTTCTTTTCCTGCCTTATTTTATTCCTTTGATGTGTATCAAAAACCGACAAGTTGACGGATACGCATATTTGCTATTTGCGTTGTTTGCCATATTCGTGCAAATAAAGCAAATACAATCAAATAGACCGTCTACACATTGCTGTATTTGGACAAATAATGCAAATACACGAACACGATACGCCAAGTGAGGTGCCGCCATAATGTATCAAGAGCTTGTAGGTACTCGCAAATATTGTTTGCGCCGCCTACCGCCAACAGAAGGGACTCGTCAACAGCGATGTACTGCTCTGGTAGGTATAAAGAGCTGAATTTCGCGTTAAGGTGAACGATAAGGGGCCAAATCTTTCGCAATTTCCGGTCCTCGTCTGCTGCCATCGGAGGCATGTTATCATTGTTCACAAAATGTAAGCATCTTTTGATGGAAAGGATTTTTTTCCAGGGCATTATTCTGTTAAAATCCCCTACTTTAATGTGCGGCATGCAAGGATACCAATACTCCCGTTCCACCGGGAGTATTAGTATACTTTGCAGCATGATTATGGCAAAAAACACCCAGATGTCATTCGCGTTGATGTCGGTCCATGTCTGAGCGTGTAGCTGACGCCCATATCTATTAGTTTCTTTCACTACCAATTCGATAACTTCACAATCCCACATATGCTCAAAAACGTTTAATTCCGAAAGCCCGTCTAGGCCTAGTTTACACATTGCGAGCTGCTGACCAGACAGTAGACAGCTACTCAGCTTGTCTACTCGTACGCCAATAGCTCGGCTCGCCTTTGCTGTCTACAGGATAGGTTACACAGTGCGAGCAGCTGATATGACAGTAGACAGCTACTGTGCATGTGTACTCGTATGACAGTAGCTCGACTCGCCTCGCTCGGTCACACTATGCGAACTGCTGGCGTCGCAGGAAGACAGCTACTGCACCAGTGTACTCGCATAGTTCGTCTGTATCATGTCTCGTGCAATGTTGTCGCAAAATACACGTTTAATCACAGTGCATACCACTAGTTACGAAAATACTTTGTGTTGAAATTGAAAGAGCTATACAAAAAAAGAAGAAGAAGAGAAGTGTTTGGGTCAGGACTTGGCTGCAAAGAAAAGGGGCAACGAATTCAATATTTAAAGAGCTATATGATGAAGATCCCCGAGAATATAAAGCGGTTATGAGATTGACAACTGAACAAGTGGAAATACTTTTAAATTTGATTGCTCCAACGTGATGATACACTAATGAGGGATGCGATACCTGCGAGGGTGAAGTTGGAAATAACCCAAGTATACCTTTCTTCTGGGATATCGTATAGACTGTTGTCGGTATTTTTCAGAGTTTCAAAAGCATCCATCATTAAAATAATACCAGAAGTGTGTGCTGCTATCAATGAAAGTCTAAAAGATTATATCAAAGTAAGTATTTTTTTTTATTCATAATCAAATTCACAATGGTTTTGTAAAGTTTTTGTACATATTAAACGTGAACTTTACATATTAATACTTAATAACTACAGTACTACATAGCTTAGTTCGTTATTTTTTAATATTAGAGATTGATATTGCTGCAGCAAGTACATCATTAGATTGGTATAGATTCAAATTGATCCAGCAGTGGCGCAGAGAATGCAGATGTTGTAGGTTCAACAGGTTGATAAGCTTCAGTAGCGACCTCTACAAGCTGGTAGGCTACAGGCTGTGGTGATAGCGTACATTCATTATGGAGTATAGATTGTGAAGATTGTTCCACTTGCATAGAGAGTGCAGACATTTCATAATTTACTGTAGGCTGTGGTGATGGCGTACATTCGGAACTGTAATTAGAAGGTGTGTACACAATTCTACCACAGAGGGCTCTCTTACGGTATCTAGAGAGTATCGCCTGTATTTCATCTGTCGCATCAATTCTATCAATCGAAGATAACTATTTCAGCTGCAGTGCTACATGTCTTCCAATAACATCACATTCATCTTCTAATTCTCTTGTAATCGGGGCAGACACGTTTACTAAACTACTATTTAGTTCCTTGAGTTCATTTACGGCTGCTTGAATGTTAGACCGTTCTGATGATAATTTCGTCTTTAACTTTAGAGTTTTTGGTGGCTTTACCACTTTATATGAGCAGCTTTGTTGCTATTGTCACTAGCATCAAGGTCCACGTTATTCGTGGCCTCCTCGCTTCCTGACGCTGATGCGACGTTGCTTCCTGACGTTGATGGATGATATGGTTCCTGAAATTAACATTACTCTTTTATTTTTCAGATACCGAATGTGGAAGAATGGCAAGATATCCAAATAGGATTCGCTTCGAGGTGGAATTTCCCTAATTGTTGTGGCTCTATCGATGGGAAGCATATAACAATTCAAGCACCACCAAATTGTGGCAGTGAATATTATAACTACAAAGGAACAAATAGTATAGTGCTCATGGCTGTTGTGGATCACGATTATACTTTCAGATATGTAGATATAGGCTCATATGGTCGTAACGCAGATGGTGGGGTATTCCAAAACTGCTCTTTGTATCCTTATCTAGAAAACAATTTATTGTTGCCTGAAAATGGTATTCTAGTTGGAGATGATGCCTTCCCCTTAAAACCGTATTTACTAAAGCCCTACAAAAATACATTGACTACCGCAGAAAAGATTTTTAATTATAGGTTGAGCAGAGCAAGAAGGATTGTGGAGAATGGGTTCGGCATTCTAGCATCTCGTTTTCGTGTTTTGGGAAAGCCAATTCAAGTTACAGAGGAAACTACGATAAAGATCGTCTTATGTGCTTGTACATTACACAACTGGTTACGTACTACTGCATCAAATACTTATACACCACCAGGAACTACAGATTATGAAGACTACGATAAAGATCGTCTTATGTGCTTGTACATTACACAACTGGTTACGTACTACTGCATCAAATACTTATACACCACCAGGAACTACAGATTATGAAGACATCATAAACTTTCAAATCATTCAGGGCCAGTGGAGGTCCGAAATTAATGAATTACCGAGTATTCGTCGCTCGAGAATTAATAATAGATCGAAATTAATAGCAGAGAAAATGCGTGATAAATATAAAAATTATTTCAATGACGACGGAGCAGTTGCATGGCAAAATTATATGATTAGGTAATTATAATTACCTAGTAGTAATTAGAATATAAAAGGGAAGAGAAAAATAAAGGATAGTAAATTTTGTGGACCCTGACTGGTTTGGAATGTGCCTTGTGCCTTTGTAATTATAATTTGTAATAAAATACTTACCAAATTACTTGATGTTTCCTTTTCTTTAAGATTAATTATTTTCATAATATAATCCATAGAATCGAACCATTTGATAGATGGTTTATAGATCTCATCAGTGCCAGATCCACTTTTTTTGCTCTTTTCAATTTTCAATAACTCCTGGTTATACGTTGAGCGTAAATTTTTGATTTTTTTTGTAACTTCATTCATGTTTTGTAAATTGCATTCCAAGCGGATGTGTTCTAACGACGCTTTACGCAAATCTCTGTTCTTGTAATTAGGATCCAAACAATTCCATAAGTTCGTTTGATTCTTGTATAGCTCCACAAACTTTATATTTTGATCGGATGTCCACCTTTCCGCCATTTTGATGTCAACGCAAGAAACCTACAAAAACACTGCACCGGCGGCGTGGGCCCGAGCGTACGAGCTACTGTCATTTCGCGAAATCATGCGAGTTGACGACCGAGCGACGTGCGAGTGGCGTGGTGGGGGAAGGCCAGTTGCGAGTAAAAACAAAAAATGTTGAAGTAACTCGCTTGCGAGCAACTGTCCCACTCGCACATAACAGTAACTCGTATGATGCGGTCACACAGTGCGAGCTATTGCACCTACTGAGGTGCAATAGCTCGCACTGTGTGACAGTTACTGAACTGACACGGTCAGCTCGCATGCTAGCTCGCACCGTGTAACCTAGGCTTACACGACAGTAGTAGCTGCTGTCCAGTCTTGCGAGTTACCGCGATGTCGAGCGAACGTGTTAAAATAAAAAAAACTGTGATACGCTCTATGACAACAATATTATGTCAAGAATTGGAAAATGTATATAAAAAACTTCAAAAAAAAAGAGCGAAAGAAAAGGGTTTGGATTAGAGAATGGATGGCTAGAAGATCCTTAAGGGCAACAATTACCATTTTTAACGAGCTTTACCATGAAGACCCACGAGAATATAAAGCAGTGATGAGAGTGACACCTGAACAAGTCGAAATACTTTTAAATTTGATAAAAACAACAATAAAGGTCAAGACACATTGATGAGAGATGCCATAGCAGCAAGAGTAAAGTTGGAAGTAACCCTGAGTTTCCTAAGCTCAGGGATATCATACAGACTGCTATCAATATTTTTCAGGATTTCTAAAGCTTCTATATCAAATTTTATACCAGAAGTTTGTGACGCTATTTCTGAGGCTTTGGAAGAACATTTTCAAGTAAGTAGAATTGTGATAAAAACTTCATGAGTAGAAGATACTGTAAAAGTTTACTTCACTCAATTATATACATGACATGAGACTCATTCATTTATTTAAAAAAAGAGTAATTAAACTTTATAAAATGATCAAGCAAACATTCATCTATACATCTATACATCTATACAAATATTATAAAGAGGAAAGGTTTGATTTTTTGTTTGTTTGTTTGTTTGTATGAATTGAATAGGCTCCGAAACTACTGGACCGATTAAAAAAATTCTTTTACCATTAGAATCCTACATTATCCCTGATGAACATAGGCTATATTTTATCCCGGAATTCCCACGGGAACGGGAATTACGCGGGTGAAACCGCGAGGCGCTGCTAGTACAAAATAAACATTATTGCATAATATTCATATTAGCATTTATCATCGCTCTGACTATTGGATCAGTAAGGTTGACATCCACGTATGATGCATTTGATGATTCTTCAACGACTGATTGAACTGGCTGCTGCACGGAAACTGTTTCTGTAAAGTTGGCAGTCTCGTAAGAAGCATTTGGTGATTGTTCAATAACTGATTGAACTGGCTGCTGCACAGAAACGGTTTCTGTATGCTAATAAGGTAGTGGAAATGGCACACTAGGCCCTGGTGACGATGATGATATGTAGGACTGTGGTGACGATGTGTTGTATGAGGAAAGCGCAGATGCGTTCTGGGCATATATAGCTCTTTTTCGGTATCGTTAAAGTACTTGTTGGATTTCATCTTTGGCATCTATAAAATCGAGTAATGGGAGCTGTCTCAGTTGTATAGCGACGTGTTTTCCAACAAGATCATACTCGTCATTTTGTTGAGAACCGCTGGAGGATTCTATAGTACTGTTTAGTTGTTTCAACTCATTAATAGCTGCTGCAATTCCACTCGTATCTTGGGAAATACTCTGTGATTTTTTAACTTAACCCGTGTTTTTCTTCTTTGTCAATGTGCTTTCACTGGAGTTGTTTGATTTATCAAGAGTTTTATCATCCGTTTTATCAGCAGTATTATCATCAATGTCTTGACTAACAGAATTTTCCAAATCCGGCGGTGTGTTTTCCTTCTGTAATTAAAATTCAAAATTAATATATATATTTTTCAGGTACCAAATATAAAGGAATGGGAAGACATACAAGTAGGATTCCACCACAGGTGGAATTTTCCAGGATGTTGTGGAGCCATCGATGGCAAACATGTGGTGATTCAAGCTCCCCCCAATTGTGGTAGTGAATACTATAATTATAAAGGAACTAACAGCTTGGTGCTTCTAGCGGTCGTGGATCGTGACTACTGCTTTAAATATGTTGACATAGGCTCATATGGGCGAAATTCCGACGGTGGTGTTTTCCAAGCTTTCTCGTTGTATCAATTGTTGGAAAATGGGTCATTATTGCCACAAGGTGGAATACTAGTGGGAGATGATGCTTTTCCGCTTAAGGGCTCTTTCAATTTATGCGTTTCCTATCGGACCGCTGCCGCACGTTTTCCGTGCTGCTCGTTATAACCCGCTGCCATGCCGTTGCAGTACGGTAGAAGTCCGATACCAAACGCTTAAATTGAAAGCGTATCTGACTGCCGTGCGTTTGTATGCTAGTGCTGTTTTAAATTTATTTGACACCAGTTAAGCCATTACCTCTGACGAAGAAACAATACTGTTAGTGCTCTTGTTGAAAATTATCAAACAAAAAAAAAACCACGCCTCCGTAAAAGAGCATCACCGATGTTTTCGTTAACATGTGATTTTGGTGATTTCCATACTCTTTACCCTAGGTTAAAAGAAGACCCAAGCAGTTTTTTTTATAACTTAAGAATGCCTAGAGAATGTTTCTTCGAATTACTGGAATTAGTTAAAAGTAAAATTCAGCGACAAGAAACTATATTCAAACATACTATATCAGCTGAAGAACGACTACTGATAACATTGAGGTAAGTAAATTAAACAGCTTATCTTTTTATATTTATTTTTAATTTTTTTTAGTTACAAAATAATATTGAGACGAATCTAATTACTAATTAGTTTAGTAAATCAACAATTAAATACGAAATAGGGTTTTGATAAGCTGACACACGCCAGACGGTGCCGCTGATGTGCTACATTGCGTCACTGTCTGTAAATTTGCAAAAATTATGTGGGAATATCGTCTGTAAAAAGATCATTATATATGGAACTTTCCGAATCTTCACTCAAATTAGATACGGATGAGATTGCTGCAATTTCCTCTGCTGTAGACTGAAGCTGATTATTAGATGTTTGTGTTTGTGATCCTGGAGATGGATTCGTAAAGTAGCCGCGTTGTGGTTCATAAAATACCGAATCTAAGTTATAATAATCACGAGTAAACGGTTGTGGCGTCGCGTATTTTCGAATTATTCCTATTATGTCGTATTTGGCATCCATTTTACGACTTTCCGGGATCCTCTTAAAGTCGTTTAATAAAGACAATAAAAAATATCTATCCCCATCTTCGGAATCATCTTCTCTTGCATTTTTTTTATTCTGTTATCTTTCTGCAAGTGTTTTTAAAAGCGCGTTAGTTTCGTTGTTATCGTCGGCAGATGAACTCTTAGTTTTATTTTTCGATGTTGACGCAGTAGAATCGTTACCTACAAATTTGTTTATTTTTTTCTTTTGAATCTGGTTTTATTTCATACAGTTCCGACAAAAATTGCAGTCGATCAAAATAAACATTATTTTCGTTGTCTTTTTGCTTCGGATCCACTTTTTGATTGTCGCTGCTTTGTCAAGTCTCTTGTATGTAGCGCCATCTATCTCGCTACATAAGAACTAACATGAGAAATATAATGAATCGCGCAAACGAAGTTTTCACGGAGTTTGAACATAAGAAATACTACCGAATACCATCCATTGGTCCTCGGACCCCGAGCCAAAGGTCGCTCGGCGTGGAAGATCTTCCCTTTTCGTAGGACACACATATCCTACCATGTTCTCGTCATTGGTGACCCCGACGTGATATAGGTGATTTCCTTGTGGAATGTTTACTGTAAACATCTTCTTTTGTACTTTCTTCTATTATGTATAGTAATATGTCTCTTAGAGGTGACATAGTCTTGAAGTTGTCATCAATTTCAGGAATTCTGTTTATAATTTTCCTTTTGTCAAAAGCTCCAAACTCATGATCTGAATTGTAAACTATAGCAGATGATATAGGGTGAAGGACCCAATTACAAGCAGTTTTAGAGTTAGTCCTAATCTAAGCCATTTTATCACAAAAATACTTTTTCACCCGTTATGACGAGTTTTTTAGTTTCAATATTCAATCATTAAGATGATATCTAAAAAAAAATTGTTAATTCTTTATCTTATTTTTTTTTATATAGGCAAGAGTAAAAAATAGTCGACTCACCATTTACTAGCACCGTCACCACCAATTAATAGCATAGAGTGAGCCAATTAACAGCACTGTGATAATGGTATTGAAATTAATGAAATAAAAAATGTTTATTACCTACTACCTGTAATCTCTTTTATTGATTTTAAGGAACATAAAATTACGCTTAATTAAGTATAATAATAATAATAATAATAATAATATAAGCTTTATTCATTTCCTTACACAATAATGTTTAACTAATGATTAACTACTTACTAAAACTTAATTTAATTTAACTATCTTAATTTTTTTTTTGTTGTTCCAGGCAATCTTCTGTTATTTTTTTTTTATTACTTATTTATTTCTACAATTTTTATTCTTTGTTGTCCTGTGCAGGACCGCTTCTAGCGGTAAAAACCTCCTCCAGCTCTTTCCACCTCTTTCTATCTCTAGCCGCTCTGCTCCACGTTTTGCCTGCTATGCTGACTAAATCATCACTCCATCTTTTATATGGTCTTCCTGGTTTTCGTTTCTTGTCCATTGGGTACCAGTTTGTCACCATTTTTGACCATCTTTCATCCGTCACTCTCTGTAAATGTCCAGCCCATTTCCATTTAAGTTGTAGAATTCTTTTCGCAGCATCTTTGGCTTTGGTTTTCTTTCGTATTGAGCTGTTTTTTATCCTGTCTTTAAATTTAATTAAGTATACTAAGAAAATCAATTAAAAAAGAATAATTCTTGCTCTACATCTTCAATTAATTCTAATCCTCGGAAAGTATCTTCTCTAGTTCTAGTAAAGAGTAAGTCTTCTTTCTTTTATTGTTGATTATTTTGTCCAGTGCTTGAGTTTTCATCTAAAAACATGTTCTCAAACATGTTCCTTTCCATAGCGGCGAGCGAACAGGAAATAGCCCAGCCCTGAATCCTATGGAAGGGAGATGTGGTTCGGAACGCGAAGAGCACCGCATTTGCGGCGGTGTCCGGATATCTGGTTTTCATTTTCATAACAAACTACGTAAAACTTTGGAAAAAAAAGTTTAGTAAAGAGAAGGAAAAAATTGGATCCGGTAAACCGAATGATTAGAGGCATTGGGGTCGAAACGACTTCAACCTATTCTCAACCTTTAAATAACGCTTAAAGTTCCTGAAGCGTAAACTAGAACTACAATAATGTAACCCAAGGTGTAAAAACGACCTAAAAAATTGAAAAAAATGGTTGAATTTGAGAGGCTTTATTTAGCCAAAAACAAAAACATCTTATGCAGAGCATGGAACATCAATCAAAGCGAGAGTTGAAAGCTCAGAGACTTTCACATCTCCATGCAAAGCATCGAAAATCAATCAAAGAGAAAGTTAAAAGTACGTGAAAGCTCAGAGACTTTAACATCTCCATGCAGAGCATGGAAAATCAATCAAAGAGAAAGTTAAAAGTACGTGAAAGCTCAGAGACTTTAACATCTCCATGCAGAGCATGGAAAATCAATCAAAGAGAAAGTTTAAAAGTACGTGAATATTTTTCCCGTAAAGGTCATTCATACTCCAACAATTATGGAAAGACGTTTGCGCCGAAGCAACGCGTAAATACATTTTGCATGTAGTAATTTCTTCCCAATCTTCCACCTACAATGGAAACAGTAGAACCATCTACAAACCGTTGCAAACGATTTATAGATAGCTCAACTGGTCCAAATCAGTACCAATCGGAAGCATGCCCAAGACACTGGCTGCATTGCCACATTGCATTGTTATATAATATACAATTTTTCTGTTGACGTGACTCCATCTTTGCTACGAGGACCGCTTGTGCTATCACACAGTTATCCAAACGCAAGTAAGAGAACACGTTTTTAGATGAAAAATCAAGTTCCACTCAATGGTTTATACGGTAAATCAAACGCAAGTAAGAGAACATTTTTTTAGCTAAAAAATCAAGTTCCACACGACAATACATCCGAACGAAATCATGTTTTTAGATGAAAAATCAAGATACACTCAATGGTTTATATGGTATATTAAACGCAAGTAAGAGAACATGTTTTTAGATGAAAAATCAAGTTCCACTCAATAGTTTATACGGTATATCAAACGCAAGTAAGAGAACATGTTTTTAGATGAAAAATCAAGATCCACTCATTGGTTTGGCTTGATATCAAGCTACATCTAGATGGACGTCTTCTACACCTTTCCATAACGCTCAGGACAGAAAAATCTAAGTTTTTCCGTCCTAAGCGCAGCCGACTGGGCAATGCAACGGGCCAGTGCTGACGCCGGACGTCAAAACGTGTCAGAGATGAAGCTGCGTGTAACTCGTGGTGTGGCTGCGTCATGTGCAAATGTTTCTCTATAATGCTATGCACTAGGCGGAGGCGGCACGCCATGTGGTCTTCGCGTCTCCCGGTCGGCGATTCCAACAATATGCGAGCGTTTAAAATGCTACCATTTAGCATGCATTTGAAAAGTTTCATATACCATTTTTTAGAGCGTTTTCGCTCGATGAGGTACGGCTCCAACATTTGATCTTTACGGTCGACGCCACCCATATATTTGTTGTAGTCCAAAACTACTTTGGGCTTGAATTGAATTGAATTGAACGCCTGCACAACTACGTCGCCACAGTGGCGGGCAATAAGTTGCCCCCGCTGCAAGTCGGCCTTCTGGACAAGTGCTGGGACTCCTGATCTACTGGCGCGCAGATTCCCTACGCAATCTGTGCCCTTGCTCTTGAGCTACCGAGCCAACGCAACGCCGTTGAGTTGAACCAATTGTCCATGAACACGCAGTAACCTTTGTGAAGCAATGGTTCAATTAGTTTCAACACCACCGACGTACTTTTAAGGACAGATTGCGTAGGGTTTGTCTCCCTCCCAGTGTAGACGATAAAGAACCAGAGGTACCCAGTTGTGCTATCGCACAGTTCAAACGTCGAAACGTGCGGCTTTCGTTCGGATGTATTGTCGGAACTGTAGTACACCCTTCCACTGAGTAAGACTTTCCTCTATCGACACGTTCGGGCCGGGGATAAAGTTGTTTTTGAATGACGCATTGGATTGTCCAATACGGAGCCAAAACAATACAATCGCGATGCGTTCGGTGGCTTGGTAGAGTTGTTTACAAAATGCAAAGCCCGAGTGAGGTTATTGTAACGGTTGATAGAAAATATTAACTTGAATATTTCCGTTTTCAACAGCGGGTTTGAACTGAAACACGATTTTATTATAGGCATCCGTATTATGCCAAGCATCATCCAAAAGGCAAACAATATTCAGGACCTCGTTTATATTGGTGTCGTACCATTCACGTTGTAATACTGGATCCCAGTAGCGTACCGATTGGTCTCGGTTACTATTTCCTGTAAGACGGTATCTGGCCAGTATGACCGAAACGCATCGTAAATACTGGCATGCGTTTCTACTGACCCCGTGTGTGTGGGAGTAAAATCCTCTTTTAGTCCAATGAAGGAATCCATTATCTCCCACTGGAATGAGCCCCTACCTCCTAATAGAATCCTGTCATCCTCCGCGTCATAAAATTCGCCGTCGTCCCCCTCAACGCGACCTACGTCCCTACGAGCGATCCTTGCAACAAGGAGGGAGTCGCGTTGTTGGCGCGTCTTAACCAGGTTCTCAACCATTTCCCTAAGTGGGACAGGCACGTCCTCGTCTGTGGTATATACTTGGACTATAGGATCTCCTATAGTCCAAGCGTTACCTGTAGCCGCTGCTCTGGCACGCCTTCTGCCACGACCACGACCACGGGCGCGGCCTCCGCGAGCACTCGTCCGACCTCCGCGAGCAGCACGGGTGGGGCTGTTCTGCTGCGCTGATTCTGCCGGCAATACGTACTGAGGATGTGCATCAGGTGCGTAAGCACCATCCCCGTGGATTTCGCTATCCGCCGGCACAACGATGACAATCGGAGAAGACGGCGTTCTGAAAAGAGAATCAACCATGTTACCATAAACAAAACGTATAAACGTGTTTGTTATTGAAATATGAGAACAACACGCGTCAAGTGGCTGGTTAGTTATGTTTATGATGAGGTTTTTGGACTCACTTGGTGTGCACACGTCATGTTAATTTTATTATTCGATTTCCACCGTCGGTTAACATTCCACCGTGGCAGTTTCTATTTACGCATCTCCAGCTTGTTGATTTATTTTTATTTACATGTTTTATAGAATGTTCATGTACGGTCTATACAAACCGCACAGTATCGTCATGTTCCCGCCGTTCAGGAGGCTTACCATGAGCTATTAAAGCGATTCAGTTCAAGACCTAAACTGGATTGTTTCACAATTTCGTACCATGACATCATTTAGACGCGCAGTTTAGGTTACCGCCAAAACAAAACCTACATTGAATCGCAAACCATGATTTCGTTCATTCAATTCGTACCATGACGTTTTTTCACGACCTAGACTGGTTTGCTTATCTGTCAAAATCTGCGATTCAATAAAAGTTACTATATTCGTACCTAAACAGAATTGTTTTGATTGTTTTTTGACTTTTTTGTGTAAAAAGCTTGTGAAAATATAAATTCAGTGAATCTAAAGTTTCTCAGGGGGAATTGGTGCTCAATACTAATAATAAAGGAGTGCTATTTTGTGATAATCTTTGATCTAAATTTGTAATGTTTAGATGTCGGACGAATTACTTTTTTTCGAGTTTTTTGAGTGCGACAATGAAGATAGATCTTCACAAAGAGTGCAAAGACTTCGTAGAAGGCAAAAAATTCGTGAACAAGCTGATCCCTTAGTGCATTTGGACGATACGGAGTTCCTAAAAAGATACCGCCTTTCGAAACACCTAGTCAAGGACCTATGTGAAGAACTGAGAGGAAGATTTAAAACTCCTAAGAAATCCACTGATTTGTCAGTGGAAATGAAGGTAAGAAGATGCTCGAAGTTAAAATTTAGGCAATTTAACTCTCTAGCTTACCTAACCTAAAAGTTATGAAAATTACTGCCTCACCTATCTCTCAAAAAATGTAGTAGGCATCAACACAAAACATATGACAAACACCAGCATTTTCACCATTATGTTACAACTATTAGGACATGGAGGTGTACAAATAATATTAGTACCTATTTAATTTTAGGTTTTGACTGCGCTGTCGTTTTATGCAACAGGGTCCTACCAAAGACCCGTTGGAGACATCAGTGCACATTCTATAGCGCAGCAAACAGTGTCATCAGTTATAGCCGAAGTAACGGCTTGCATTGATTCACCTGAGATGAGGAGAAAATATATACATTTTCCACAAAACTTGGATGAAAGAAATATGATTCGAGAAAGGTCAGTATTTTGCCTACTAGTATTTGCCTGCGACCCCGCCTTCATATGACCCCACTTACTCTTACTTAGTTTAAAACTTATCCTGAGATAGAACTCTAGTTTCAAGTGTTAACAGAATGGGCTTTGCCTTTTACAGAGATGTAGCTTATAATAATTTGATTTGATTTTGTATTATGAGTATTTTTAGACGATCATGCATGGCTTTTGTTCTAGCTATTCATCAGACAGATGCTTGCCACTATGTAATTGTATTTTTTTTGTATATATTGTAATTTTTTTAATATGTTTTTTTAGGTTTTACCAAAAGTTTAAGTTTCCGGGAGTACTGGGGTGCATAGATTGTACACATATTGCCATAGTGAGGCCGGTAAATAATGAGGAAAGATATTACTGCAGAAAACACTAACATTCATTAAACGTACAATTGGTAAGACCATCAAAGTAGCAAGAGTGTACTGCTGGAGCTTGAGTCCTCTCCATACATAAGAAGTTTCTCCTATTTTGGATATTATATCATCAAACTCCATGAAATTTTGTAAACATGTTCTCGCAAACCACGGGGCCTAGGTATTAATCTCAAGATTGTCTACAAAATTTAAATGACTTGAATAAATTAGTATCCAAATAATGGAGCAATTTTCGGTTTGTATGGAGTGGGCTAGCTATAGTCTCTTACAAAACGGTTCAAGCAAGTATAAGATTGTTATTTTACTCACTGTATTTTTGTATTTCAGATTTGTGATGCGGATATGCAAATTACTAGTGTGGATGCTAGCTTTGGTGGAGCTACACATGATTCATTTATTTGGAATGCACACCCACTACGATCACACTTGGAAAATCTCAATGAATCTACATGGTTACTTGGTAAGTTTATAAGTTACAATCATAAGTTAGTGATCCTGCATCAGAGTTAATATATTTATATTTTACTTATAAGTTCAAAAAAATTGTACATTAAAACAAAACACATTTAAATAATTCTAACATGTTTAATTAAAAAAATACTTATTATCTTTATCACTTAAACATAGTTTTACAAAAAAACATTACCTACATTAAAATACACACTGATAACATACATACATGCCTCTTTTTTCCTGAAAGGAAAAGGCAGAGCCTCAAGCCTGTTTACCCAACTGAGGAGGGTATTGTGTTTATTTCACTGTGAAAATATAGACATGACAAGTAATATATTAAATGTTTACATTTTGCAGGAGACTCGGGATATCCATTGAGAAAATTCTTGATGACTCCAATTACTAATGCAGTTCCTGGCACACCGGAGAGCCACTACACGGATGTTCATGTGAGGACAAGGAATATAGTTGAAAGGACAATTGGACTTCTCAAAGCACGTTTTCGTTGTCTTTTAGTACACAGGGTGTTACACTATAAACCAGAGGTGGCTGCTTCTATTACAAATGCTTGTGTGATTTTGCACAACATTTGTAATAGAGCCAATATTCCTGTGCTTGATTTGATCGATGAAGATATGCTTCAAGAAGTTCAATTACAGCAAGCTAGGACTGATGCCGATACTGCAGGTGTCAGTAGTAATATGCAGGCTCTTCAACAAGGTTTGGCCATCAGGAATAACATCATTCGCCGCCTCTGGGAGTCTCGATAAACCTTTAAAAATAAATTATTTTTTATTATTTTAGAGTATGTAGAAGTAGGTAATGATATAAATATATAAATAAATATATAACATGTAACTAACCTTCTCAACATTTCTTTCATTTCTTTAACTGCATCAGTCAGCTCTCTTAGAGTTGAGCTGTTCCTCTCATCAATATCAGCTCGTCGCTGGGATATCTCCACGAGAGCGCGACGAGCTGCTTCCGCCGTCATAGGTCGCTCGCGCCGGGGTCTGCGACGGCGACGTGGCGATACCTCAGGCGGGGGAGTGTTGATACGTGGAGGTGTTCCATGGACAGGTGAAGGTGTCGTTGGGAGATGCGGAGGAGTCACCCTCAACAATGGCCCAGGCTGATCACGATCCATCAATGACCCTTGCGGAGGAGTCACCCTCAACAATGGCCAAGGCTGATCACGATCCATCAATGACCCTTGCGGAGGAGTCACCCTCAACAATGGCCAAGGCTGATCATGATCCATCAATGACCCTTGCTGAGGAGTCGCCCTCCACGACGGCCCAGGCTGATCATCATGATTCGTCAGTGAGCCTTGCTGAGGAATCGCCCTCCACGACGGCCCAGGCTGATCATGATCCCATGCTGACCTAGGCTGATCACTTGTTGCACCAGACGAGTAAACCGGATGCATACTACTCTCCACTGGAGTGCACCTCTCTGTTTGTGTTGCCTGAAAATATAATTTTATTTCCTTATTACTAAGTAATGTCCCTAATATTGGTATCAATGGCATTACTATTGTCTGATCAAGAATAACAATAATAAGAATAATAATTACTGTGTAACGTTATAAGAATAAAACTTACATCCTCAAATGGTTCCACTCTTGCTCCAGGCAAACCAAAACCAAAGTTTTCCCCCAAAATCTGGAGGAATTTCTTTTCGATTTCTTCCAATGGTTTGACTGTTGATGGACCCCCTCCAGTCTGCTCATTGGAAATTCGTTGAGCAGCAACTAACTTTTTCAGTTTTGATTTATAATCATTCCAATACTATAAATAAGAAAATATAATATATTTTAAAGCTAAAGATTTGGTTGACTGGTAGGTACGTCTAATGGTTTAAACAAAATTTTAAATAGGTACCTATTCTATTAGTCTAGGATGGTTATTAAACTTACTTTACTCCATCCTTTCGCATCTTTCATTGCACCGTCCCCTTGAGAATTCAAGGCGACAGCTACTTGGTCCCACATTCTGCGAGCAAATTCTCGGGCTTGGGAAGTTTTATTATAGCCCAAAGCAATATCTCTTCTTTTATTTAAAATCTCCCAAAGTGCCTCGAGTTGGTTGTAGCTGACTCTACGACGCGAGGGTTCACTGCATTAGAAAAAAAACACTTGAAATACTTCACAAACCCAGGTAGGTAGGTACCTACTGTAAGAAACGCTTGAGGAATATGTATGATACTCAGATTCATGTTTCATAAGCATGTAACATTTACGTAGGTACGTGTTACAATTTATTAGTGGAATTACTCAAAATAGATAGCTACATAACACAATATTACTCACGTCATTATAAAAGTTTCCAATCAACGAAATAAAATTACACAGTAAAACTTTTAGGAACTCGCGTAAGCAAAATCGAATATACCGCGGTATAGGTGATGACAGATAGATTCGTTCCGAAACATGTAGTAAACTATGTGTGTTCAAAATTCTACAAATCATCTTTATTTGGTACAAATTAGGTGCCGTTGCCCAAAAATGTGTCTAACATATATTTTCTAAAACAAAGTACTTGTTTCAGATACATCATTTTGCCTATAGAAATAAAATCAAGTAAAAACATAATAACCGTAACTTTCCGTAAAATTATATGATTTCATTTCTGAACGAAGCTTCAAATGCCGTCGCGTGGTAAAAACAGACCAGAGACAAAATGTCATTCGTTCAACGACTCAAATACGATCGAGTACTTTAGAGGTGATGGTACGAAAAAAATGCGATTCAGTTTAGGAACCTAAACTGAACTGCATCGGAATTGAGTCGCTAACTAATAGGTGATGGTAGGCCTCCAGCATTTTATACGCTCAGACGTGCTGTGGTGACCAACACTCTAGTTGACAACGATCACTCAGATCGACAGCACGTCGCTGCGATCATAACTGACGTCACGGATGTCAGCTGATGTACAACGTCAGAGTATAATTTTGTAATTAAAAATAGTAAAAGCGTTACGGAGTGTAGAATTTTTTCGGCATTATCAAGTACAGTGTCCATTTACTTTGTGCAAATAAAAGTTATTGCCTAAAGTGCTAAAAACATTACTTACAACGTATTTCATAGCAAGTTTACTGGGTGACAGACTTTGTGCACTACCCTATATGTGAAATAAATTGCTTATCTACAGTGAAAGGTGACGATAAGACCTAATTTCTTCTCATAACCGAAGAGGAGTGAGCGGTTAGTATAATCAACCAGTCTCAGTGTGTGTGGTGGCACCCTTGATTAATCAAACTTTCAATTAATCTAAGTGCGATACTAACGCCATCTAGTGATTGTCTTTCGCACACTTCATTGAACTTTTGTGCCGCTGCGCCGACGCAGGAACATCCGCCATCTTTCTTTTTGTGCTGCTGTACCTAAATAGCTCAGAGCGCGAAATTTGAATTATTTTGTTATTATATTGAATAATATTTCATCGGCTTATCACCAACCAAGATGCTGAAGTGTGCGGCTTGCGGCAAGTTTATTGCTTCCAACGGAGCTGCCAACTGCAGCGTGTGTCCGGCGGTATACCACAAGGAGTGCGTGTCGCTTCCTGAGGCGTCTCCAGTGAGCAAGGAGTGGGCCTGCCCCGAGTGCAAAAGGAAGGTGCGCAAAGGGGACAACACCCCTGTTAGAGGTGCTCATGACAACTGTGCTGGTGCAGGCGCCCCTGCGCCGCGACGTGCTACGTCCCGAGTCAACACCACCGGGTCGTCAACGTCTGCCTCTGCGCCTCCTACTGCCACCACTCCGACCACTGTCTCTCTTTCAGCCGCCGCGACAACCGGTGGCGTTACTGCGCCCTTGGGTGCGGAAGACGACATGCGGCAGCTACGCCTTGAGCTTGCCCAATGTGTTGCAGAAATTCGGGAATTCCGGCAGGAGTTAGCTGAGTTCCGGGTCACCGTCGCGGGAGTCAGCTCCCGAATGGACTGCATAGAGCAGCGGCTTGAGGCTGTTGAGTCGAGGCACGCTGAGCCCAGTGCCGTGGTCGTCGAGTTGGAGCACACTGTCGCTCAGCTCAAGCTCGAGATTAACGATCGGGACCAAGAAGCTCTTCTATCAGACCTTGAAATTGGTCACCTACCGGAAGAAAAGGGGGAGAACGTGCTTCATACGGTGACCGTGCTGGCCGCCAGACTGGGCGTCCCCTTGGAGGAGCGCGACGTAGTGTACGCGGAGCGCATGGGCGTGGAGCAGCTCGCGAGCGCTGCGGGTGTGCCGCCGCGTGCGCGCCGTGTCGTGGTCCGCCTGGCGCGACGCCACCTCCGCGACCAACTCTTGCAAGCCGCGCGCGTCCGCCGCACGCTCAACGCTGCTGACGCCGGGTGCACGGCTGCGACTCCACTGCGTCGCATTTACTTGAACGAGAGGCTGACGCGCGTCAATCGTCAGCTATTTCATAGCGTTCGCGAGGAATGCCGCAAGTTACAGTGGCGCTACTCATGGACCAAGCGTGGCCGTATATACGCTAGACAAGGAGATGGCAAGCCGGTGCACCTCTTCCGGTCGGAAGCTGACGTCAGCCGGGTTTTTGGTGCCGGCTCGGTTTGATTAGTCTTAGGCCTGTCTCTGTAGTTTTTCTTTGTCATTGCCAGCTGTTTTACACTGTCTGCAGTACAAATATCTACCATTGTCAATTTCTTTATATTATATCCATTATTTTTTGTTACCTTAATTTACTCAGTAAACTATTTTTCATTACTTGCATTTATTTCAGAGGCTTATTAACACAAAATGTGTATCTCTCAGTACCTTTTGCTTTTGTTTCGTTACAGCTCGTATTTGTTGTTGTCTCACTACATAATTGTCATATTATTATTATACTAACTTTTTATTATGTTTGTTTACAAATGTATTTATTTTTTTTACGACATTATTTTTCTTTTATGGATCCAATATTTGGTATAGGTAAGTATCTCATCTACATATTGGTGCGTACCTTTCTTCATACCTGTTTAGGTAATTATGCATATATTAAAATAAACTCAAAGTCGTTTATGCAAAGTAGATCCATAGTCAGTAACAATGATTGATAAACTCTTTCAGATAGGTTTGTATAACCCTGGGTCGCTCGGTACTAACCATGACAATATCATAGCGTCGTTTGGTAGGTATTCAATGGATTTGATTGCGATAAATGAGACTTGGATGAGGCCTGGGGAGGATGATCGTGCCCCTACCATACCGGGTTATAGGTTGCGCCATGTACCGCGGCCTTCTACGATTGCGAGCCGTGGTGGTGGAGTCGGTTTTTACATAATGAAAGGAGTCCCAGCCCGAATTTGGACTCACCCTGTGGATCCCCTACATAACTCTGTTGAACAGATGTGGCTCACTTTGACCGTCAAAGGCCAAAAACTTCTTATAGGAACCGCCTACAGACCCCAATGGTTGAATGTGGACCTATTTTTTGATGCGCTAACTGACTCAGTTAACGCAGCCCCTAGTTGTGATAATATAGTTCTACTTGGTGATTTCAATATTAATGATAACTGTAAGCTGAGCAAATTTAGTACCTTCCTTGACTGCCTTGGTCTTTCTCAAATAGTATCTAGGCCGACTCACTTTACAGATGCGTCTGAGTCACTTCTGGATGTTGTATGTACCAATCTAACAGCAAGGAATATTTTCGACGACCCAGTGGGACGTCTAGTTGGTCACCACCTCATCGTGTGTGAGTTCAAGATTAAGCGCAATAAATTACCACCTAGATTTCTTACTTACCGGCCAACTAAAGACATTATTTCTAAGTACTTTGATCGCGATTTGGATTCCATTCGGTGGGATGTAATGACATCTCATGGGAACGTCGACCACATGGTAAATGGTTTTAACTGCTGTCTACTAACACTATTTGACTTACATGCACCTATTAAAACTATAACTATAAAAGACCGCTCTTATCCTTGGGTTACCTCCACAGTTAAACAAATGATGAAGCTGCGAGACGAAGCGCTTCTTGATTTTCATAAAACAAGATCTTTGATCAAAAAAGTGTACTATAAAGATCTTAAATCTGTAGTAAATCGAGCTCTGTTTTTTGAAAAATCTGCTTATTTCAAGCAAAACATAAATAATAAACTGAGTGAACCTAAAACGTTGTGGAAAAGTTTAAAATCAACTTTATTACCCCAAAAGAATAACGAATTGCCATCACACTTTGACGATCCCGATAAGATTAATAATCATTTTTTAAATATCCCTGGTTCTCTTATTATCAACGTGTCTCAGTTGTCCTACTACGAATTTAATAGACACGGCAATGCGGTCTTTAGTATAAGCCCTGTCAGCTGCGACAGGATTATAAAAATAATCAGTTCACTAAAAACGAATGCTGAGGGAACTGACGGTATTAATTTAAACATGTTGCTTATGTCCCTTCCTCAATCATTGGAACTGTTAACTAGTATCGTAAATACATCGATCAATACTTCAACTTTCCCAGCTACCTGGAAAGTAGCTACTGTTCTCCCTTTACCTAAAGTGTCAAACCCTATTGCAATGAAAGATCTCAGACCTATTAGTATTCTGCCCTGCGCATCTAAAATACTTGAAAAGGCAGTTTGTCATCAGTTGACCGACTTCTTAGAAACTAATGAAATACTACCAGAACTGCAATCGGGATTTAGAAAAGGGCGCAGTACTGCGACCGCACTTTTAGATGTCACCGATAATATCCTTGGTGCTCAAGATAAAGGCATGGTCACACTGTTAGTACTACTAGATTTTTCCCGCGCGTTCGATTCTCTAAATACTGCGTTGTTGTTGTCTAAGCTGAGCTATTACGGATTTGATGTAGGCGCTGTAAAATGGTTCGACAGCTATCTGAGTGGTCGCAGACAGCACGTAAAATTAACAAAAAATGATGGCACTAACATTTTCTCAGAAGAAATACCTGTAAACAGAGGAGTACCTCAGGGGTCGATACTGGGACCAACCCTATTTAGTATATATAGCGCGGATATCGTCACGCGTATTGTAAACTGTAAATATCATATCTACGCCGACGATGTGCAGGTCTATATTTCGTTTAAGCCGGAGGATGCTAGTTCTGCAATCGGAAAGCTGAACGACGATCTGGCTAGAATATCCTCTTGGTCACATGTCAATAGTCTACTGCTTAACCCACTTAAGACTAAGTTTATGGTTTTTGGCACGAAACATAGACTCGATAACTTGCATCTACCAGGGGACGTCACTATTATGGGTGAACCTATTGAGCGCGTGTACGAAGCACGCAATTTGGGCCTCATCATGGATGTTAATCTTAGTTTTGAAAAGCATATTATAGCTACGGTCAGGACTTGTTTTTATAAACTAAAAGTATTATATGGTATCAGGCAGTTCATTAGTGAAGAATTACGTATCCAGCTTGTTGAGTCACTAATACTTTCTAGACTAAACTATTTAGACGCCGTGGTTGGGCCCCGATTGCTTGCTCGCACACAACGTCTGATACAAAGAGTGCAAAATGCATGTGCTCGATTTTGCTTTAAAATACCATCTCGAAGCCATGTTACCCCATTTTTAAATCAACACTCTATCCTAAGGATGAAAGCTCGTCGAAAATTACATCTTGCCTGTCTACTTTTCGGTATCCTTAAACATAATACACCTAAGTACTTACACGAAAGGTTAACTTGGATCTCCAACACTAGAACTTTACGTAGGTGATCTAAGCAGCTGTCTACCCAACGACATCACTCTGCATCCTTTCGTGGTAGTTTCCGGTATGCGGCAGCAAAATGCTGGAACAACATTCCACCGCCGATCCGTGACCTGGAGAGTATTCATGGTTTCAAACGCAAGCTGAAAGTGTTTCTGACGAACCACCAAAAAGCGTTTGGTTGCCTCCAGAACGACGTCTCAATTTTATGAATTAACCTCTAGTATGCCGGAAGTCCTGACACATTGGGAAATTTATTGTGTCTTGCGTGGATCCGCGTTCCGGCATACTATAGGTTAAATCCCACCCCATCTTCACTCACCTCGTAGTTCCTTGATGGTAGGTATTTCTCATTTAAGTAAGCCTTATTTGTTTCACTACATAAATCTATAATTTTCCCTATTTTATAATGTAAGTATGTAAATATATATATTATTATGTTCGTGGACCTTTTATTTATTTTTATTTTTCTTTTTTATTTTAAATCGGCAGACATCCGTGGTAACACTACTGAGGTTCCAACGGAAGATCAGCGTTGTGTTGTGAGACACAACAAATGCTGAGTTGGGCTCCTATTTGTGGCCATTAGGCGGGCGGGACAGGGAGATACACATTTTATGTTTTGTGTTGTCTTGGTGTTTTTCTTAGGTCCTCTGTGTATTTCATGTTTGTGCCCGTTTGTGTGTCATAAATAAATGTATTTTCTTTCTTTCTTTCTTTCTTTCTTTCTTTCTATAACTATACATACATTTACCTAACAAATAAAGAACTTGGACATTTTAACTTTTTACTAATTACAAACAAATCAACTTATAAGATTGTAGGACCTTGTCTAAACAACTTTGGTTTTTTTTTTTAACGTAAACTATCGCGCGGTACCCGTGTGTGAATAAACTGTGAGTGCGGTAAATTTTACAAAAACTACAACTACTTAACTACCCGTGGATACACTTTCCACAACTACTTAATGAACAGTGGTTTGTATTTTCTTTTCGGTAGCGAATTGGTTTACTGGCCTCCCACAAGCGGGTCTCACCAGCTAAATTGAAAAGGCGCATATACTGTAGAGAATAATACACTACCACATACGTACGTTCATATGTTAAAATCTTCGACTCAACGTTAGCAACATGAGCACCATCGAAGATCTTTTAGCAACACAAAACCAACTGAAGGAGGAGATTCAGAAACTTCTCAGGAACTTCAAAAAGGATGGAGCCGACAGAAAGACACCACAACTCGCCAAAAAACGCCTTGAAGTTCTGGATTCGTATTGGGCAGAGTTTCAACTAAATCACACAAAACTATATCAGTACAAAGACCGAGATAACATATATTTTTCTGAAAATCATTATCAGTTAACTAAAGATTTCTACTCAGCGGCTCGAACGTTCATCCAGAAATACGAGTAGTAGGGATTGATTCATTCTGGCTCACCCAAAAAAAGTTGCGATTGGGGTGGTCTTGCCAGGGCGCCAGCTAAAAAAAAAAAAAAAAAAAAAAAAAAGTTTAGACTCTATTTGTATGTTTTGGCACACGCCTGATCGATTGCGCTAACCCATTTTAACGCACCCCGGCCCATTCAAAAGTTACGAAGCCACTTGTATACTCAATGAACAAACAATAGCGTTTTATTGAGGGTCGAGCCATTGTGTCCGGCTTGCGGGGCAGGTACTATAGATAAGCAGTCCCCATCCGTTGACGAAAAGAATTTGTGTGAATTAAATTAGTGTAATGCTTGTTCACATCATTAGGTATTAAATCGAGAACTATGTAGGTCAAAAATTAACCTCCAACTGAACTTTTTTTTATGTGACATCTCTCAAGCCGAAAACTTCCCTGACGGAGGGTGGATGCGCGCGCATAAAGGCTGCGTTCCGAGCACAACCCCTAATATTAAGCCCGCGTTACAATAGGTAATTATCTATAATATCATATTATTATATTATGATAATATGATAATCAATATTTATTATTTATTTATTAGCAATACACAAATATATTTTTATTTTATATGTATATTATTTAATATTGTACGGCCCCCCACGATACATATAATATGAAATTATTATTTAAGTATTAATTATTTAACCATTATTAATTATTTTTATTATTTAAATAAACTAACCTAACACCTTCACTGTGACGCACTGTCCGTCGCCTGATTAACCAGCAGTGGGCATTAATTATAAGCTGTGGATGATGTAATTGCAAATAAAATTTTCATGAAGTTCATCTTTTAGCATCATGTTATAACGCGATACAATCAATGCAAATATAAAAACCAGCCGACAGGTAGTGGCCACCCAAAAAGGCATTTTGCTTGTCGGGACATGACGCGAGTTTATTGCTACGTGAAAAGGGCGTCAGATAACATATTCGATAAATCAATGTGAGTTATGCGACGCTGCAAAAACTATTAGGCACCCATCACAAACCAAGAAAGTTTACCTGTTGAAACATGTCATGAGTTTTTTGCGATATTTCTCTGCTATAAAGGTCTAAAACCCTCGAGTTACTACCACAGTCTTACGCCATTCGTGCAGTGAACTACAGATAAATATTGTTATAACGTCTAATAACATCTGCGTGTATTCTAAAATTATTCGTTACTCAACACACAGTATTTGCCACAATAAATAGTGTTTCCGTGTTCTACCGTATAAAATGGAGGTAAGTTGTTATATTACGTATTTACTTTGAACCGATTTCACCTTTGCACTTAAACGCTATCAATATAAGCTAAACCGAGTTCAAGATACCCTTGATGACAAACTTTTGTAGCAAAACTTTGACTTTATTTGATCTATGATTTTGCATTTATGTTGTATGTCTACTTGTATCTATGTATTTTTAAAAGTAACATGTTGTTACAGGACACGCCAAGTTACTCCCCCGTGGAGGAGGTTGAAGAACATAACACTTTCAAGCAATTCTATTATAATATATCTGATGAAGAGGACACCACCAATTGCGTACCATACTACCTTGCAAAGAAATCTATATTGAAGCGCCCCCGCAGTAGTCTCAGCAACATAGATGAGTTCTTTCCGGAAGTGCCACCAAAAAAGAAGAAAGCAAAAAACTCATCAAACGTTGGACGAATGAACAAAGAGGGTGGTACATCATACATATCAACAAACACAGACGACAGTGTTAATGCAGCACATCTTATAAAAATTGATGTGTTTGATATGAAAAAGCTGAGCAAGATTCCTCCTACCCAGCATTGGAAACACGCTGACGTTCGCGTTAAATATTACTGCAAGGAATTGAATAACAAAAATTATGAAAATTTGAAAAAAATTGTTTATCAAATCACCAAGGAGATATCGGAATCCGAAGACAGCAAAATATATTCTTTCAAAAATCAATAACTAGCTAGATGTAATAACTAAATATGTAAATAATGATTTTTAGAATAGGTAATAACATTGTCAATATTTTCTTGTATATCAGGTATTTTCTTTTTATACTTAAATAAAAAACTTTTTAATTCCATTAAACTTTGTTTTATTTGTCTAATGATCCACTTTTAACCACATTCATCGATTAGTTAACTTAGTTAATTTAGTTAACTTTAACTATTTCTATCTAGTCCTTTTTATTTTTAAAGCATTCATTAAACAACTTGTGTAAAAATAGATCGTTATTGATAGTATTGTTACTAAATAATTCAATAAAATCGGTCATAGTATTTCCGTAAAACTTGAAATACAGATATGTCAAACAATATTCTCCACACACTGTAGTTAAGTCGTGCTGCAATCTATATCTATTAAAATCCCACTGTCTTGAGTTCCTGCGCAAGAAGTTTTTGTGGTAGTCTTTAGGTGCGCGTCCATATGAATCAAAATACTGACCAACTCCATTTTTATCTATGTGCATGGCAATCCAATGTGACCCTGGCTTGTTGTCCGGATCCAAATTGCTTATTAGATACACCGGTTTTTTTACATGCAGTGGTAGCCTGTTTGCAGCATACACATTTTTGTGTAAAGCTGGGTGAATGTAGTGTAAATATTTTTGAATATCAATTGTATCCATTATTCTTAATAAGGTAAGCTGTGTCAAGTTCAATCTTCAAACCAAGAATGTGACAAGGAAATATGTAAATTACTTTTTATAGAGAAAAAATAAAGAAGAGGTTTCAGGAAATAAAACTATATGTAGGTATGCATACATCAATGTTTTATTTATTTATTATATAACTAAATACAATTTTATTCAATCTTGACAATTGATAGTCTACGGTTACATTTCAATAACATTATCGAACTTTGCATGAATAATTCAATTTATAGTCTCAGTACATTCAAAACAATACAATTTTATTACATCCTAACTACTATAGTCTACAGTTACATTACGATTCTTATCAATTTCAATAACATTATCGAACTCTGCATAAATAATACAATTTATCGTCTGAGTCAGAGCAGATTCAAAACGAACCTCCAGTCTAACGCTACCATGTTTTATAAGATTCCAATGAGTGTTTGAATTTGAGCTGAGGTCAGCCGTTAGATCAAACGCCAACACACAATATCCTTTTGCATATTGCTCCCTAGATATACCATTACCTTCATTCAGAAAATGTATACCTGTCCCTGAAAATAGTGTGTGATAGGCTGCTGTGTAAATATTATTATCGAATGATGGTTGCAAAGCTTTCGAAGGTATTTGTTGACCATCAATGTATAAACAAAATGTATTTATATTGTAGTTTTCAAAATTGAATGGATTTTTTGTTAGACCCCCATTAAACGCTGCATTGTTCACAAAACCGATTATACACCTTTTGGGAACTTGCCCCAAAAAAATATTATCTAGAGTCTTACCCTGAATCCCCGAAGGAATAGTTAAAACTTTGACTTCAGCTCGAGTGATAGGATATTTAGCTGTAGTAGAGGCTAAAACTTTTTGATGTGCAAGTAATACAGTAGGATTGATTCGTGCTCTACGTATAATAAGTGTTGCATCTGTAATGCATACTTTAAATTTCAAGTCGGATGTAGAAGCCATTAGGTTAAATGTTTCTCTCGAACGAACTAATTTAACACTCATTTCAACACCATTTATTAAAAACTTTTCTTGATTAAATATATCTCCATGAAGATGACCAATCATTTCTATCTCCTTACTTTCACATGCTAATTCTCGTCTTTTAACAAATCCATCATTTTTTTCATCAGTTGAATCCATTTTCCCAGCCGTATCTTGATACCAAAGACCACAAGTCAGATGAGATTCCTTAGCTGCAGGAGCATAATTTAATAAAGTTTCCATGTAAGCCCTATAGGCATATGTATTGTTTGGCGGTGATACTAGCTTTTGATTCAGATAAATATCTAGTTGGGTGAAAAGAGAATGGAGCCAATTGTTTACTGGAGCCACAACAGTTGACTCAGTTAATTTCGTACCATCCTGGTTTAGTATCTTGGCTTTTATGTGCAGCAATGTATGGGATAAATCCATGTAGTCATCACCTGTTCCAGGTACTTGAAATTCTATGGGTCCATCATCAGCTAGAGATGAGATGGGTTTGTAGTGTATCCATAACCCGTTTTCTATACTAGTTTGCGTGGATGGTAGAGCAAATAAATCTAACTCTGATTTTATACATTCACAGGAATGGCTATGTAAGAATGACATTTTAAAAATTATTTATGAGAATATATCTTTTTGATTATTAACTCGTAATTTTTTTAGAGCTTTCACTTTGGTAGTCGACGGTGGAATGACTGAACTAAGACGCTTCCTTTTGGTTATATATCCAGAACCAGACATATTCAATCCATCAATTTTATCATGAGCTTTTCTTTTCAAGTTTGAAGTAGCTACTTTTAACCGACTTTTAATTGATTCTTCCATGGGGCGGGCACTAGCCATATCTGATAGAAGACCGACACCAGCATTTAGAGCCTCCTTGCCTATAACGCGAGCGCCACTAGAAAGTAAGGGTAAAACTGATCTAAACAGCCCTCCTAAAAAGCTACCGATCCCATGACCACGTTGATAAGGCGCCCCTTTATAAATCACTCCAATACCAGAGCCAGCTTGATGAGAATAATAATGTTCATATGGACAAGTTATGCTGTCACGGGGATACATTATAATTTTTTGAAATGAAGTTTAACACACACTGTCCCAAACTGGAATGGTATTTTTTGACCTGTGCTGGATCTTATATCTATTTCAATGGTGTCAAACTCTCTACGCATAACTGGTAAATAGTGAGGAGGTGAGAAAACATGCATTTTATTTGCGCCATATATATACTTTGCTGGATCTAAAGGAATGATTCTCAGGAGAGGAGACATAACATCTCCTACTATCTGAGGATCGATTATGTCACAATAGACAAATAATTGTGATGGTAACCCTAAATGCAAATTTGCGGGGCATTTTCCAAGACCATTATCTACAAGATTCCTATTAGGTTCAAAACCGAGTTGAACACCCAATTTGGGTTTTAGAATCACTGATTTTACTGAATCATCCATCACTGAAACTGACACAAACTTTGATATTTCATCATAGCGAAATCTTACTTTTTCCTTCACATTATTCAACGCTGTTAAAATATGATTAATGTTATCGTAATTTGTAGCTGGAATGTGTTTTTTATAATAAACCAATGAAGGTTTTTTCTCATTTGGCATCACCATCGATTTAGTTATGTAAATAATATTTTCATGTTCTTGAACAGTAAACATGGTACATGGATATTGAAATTCAACAACTCCGACGGTCCATTGCCCTTCCAATTTTATGGGTTTTGGTAATTTAGTTGAAAATCTTGTAGTAACATTGTCTGGAAAATATTCCATAGAACTGTTACTAGGTAATGTTAAATAAAAACTTTCTTTATTCATATTTGTTTTAAATCGGAAACTAGAACCCAACTATTAAATTTATCTGGATAACCTTTCCACTTCACTAACACTTGCTTTCTGTTGCCAGAATAGCGGGAACTAATTATTTTATCTAGTTTATAATTTAGAGAGGGGTCATACGTCACTTTTTGCAATTCTTTTTCATAAAAGGTTCCAACAATGTTTTCTTGCTGTAAATCTCTTAGTGTGTACACAATCCATGGAGCCCGATCTATCACTGAAGATATTACAAATATTTCATCACTCCAATTAGATTCATATCCTTTTTGAAATATATGTTTATATTTTGTTATTCTTACATAGTCTCCAATATGAAATTTTGGCAGTGTTGGAGATGTATTGGTGTTATTTTGAACATGTTTACGTGTATACAAATTGTTCCACACTGTCATTATATTTTTTGAGTTTACATCACAAGGACACATCTTGATGCTGGAATGGTAACTGTGGTTATATGAATATATTAAGTCCTGTAAAATATCAATGTATTTATATGTATTTTTGTGAGTAAAGTAACGCCACATCCTCATTTTGAGTGTCCTTTGAAATCTTTCAACTACACTAGCCTTAATATCGGGGTTGTTTGTAGTATAGTAATTGACATTCTTCGTTTTAAAGTATTTTTGAACATCTTTCGAAACAAATTCGGTTCCTTTGTCGGATTGTATATGGGTTGGTGTTATATCGGCTTCACGAAATATACTTTCAAAACATGTTTTAATCGATTCAGAATTTTTATTTTTCATTGATCGAGCATAGGCAAATTTGGTAAAAACATCAATAACACAAAGTATATAATTAACACCATCATTATATTTTGAATAAGTTCTCATGTCACTTAAGTCAGCTTGCCAAAGTTCATTAAGATTAGATAAGACATATTTGTTTCGTGGAAATTTTTTGTGAACCGGTTTATGTAGTGTGTATGTTTCTTGTGATTGTAACCATCTTTTAACATCTTCTCTGTTCATTTTACCTTTCATAGCACTAGCCAGTTTATCAATACTAGCATATCCCGCTGGGTGTGAAGGGTTATAGTAGATATTGTTTATTTCTAATAAGGACTCCATTTTTCCCAATCTATCTTCTGTCTGGTTTTGCTAGTAACTGGTGTTGAAAACTCTTCCTCCTCTTTATATGGTGTGATCGGAAGCTGCTGCATATAGTCGACTCTTTGTGGATTTCCAATATAAATCATTGGTATTTTAATATCTTTCAGTGCTTTTGCAAATTTCTCCCATCCTATTGGAGCACTTCTTTTTAGCGGTCTCAAAAAATCATTTACTAAGTCAACAATATTACTCCCAGGGATTTTTTCTTTGTCTACAGTAATTATACCATCAGCATCCCAATAAATTTTATTTTTGTTCGATACCAACAAAAACAATAATCTCTCACCCTTCCTTATATATGTTTTAGGTACCAAGCTGAGTATGTGTTTTGGGGTGTAAGGAGTTGGTTTTTCATGAGAAACAGTAATATTTACCTGTTCCTCACCTTCGTCTGGAGACTGAACAGTAACTGAATCTTTAACACTGATTTCATTGTTTTTATTATCAACTGTGTCATATCCACTATTATCCCTATCAGATACTTCAATATTTGATACGATGGGTAATTGAATTGGTCGACGTCCTTCTTCAGCAAAATGTAAATATCGCTGCAAAACTTGCATGTATAGAGTACACTTTTTTCTTTCTTCCATATCACTTTTTAAAATGTCTTGCATTTCCATATCTAATCGTGATAGGGGGTTATCAGTCGTATTATGCTGATTAAGTTTTTCTATTACACTTGGATCAACAAGCAACATTTTCTTGGCATGTTCCATTTTTCAAACAAAAGAGGCAACTAATGCACTTAAAATTGAACCCAGTATCATTGGTAAAAAGGCACCCCCTTTTTGAATGATTATGTTTTTGCGAATTTTGTTTGTACTTTTACGTACTAGTTTGCGAAGTATGTCTTTATACTTTTTCAATTTTTTTCTAGCTTTTTCTTCTAAGGGCACTTTTCCTTTTAAAACGTTATGAATGCATTCACAAATACAATTTATTTCTTCTTCATCGCACGATTTTAAAAGAGCTTTTATGTATTTTGGTTTAAGTGTATGCAGGGCTCTAAGTAAATCCGTATGCGTCTTTAGTCTTCGATGCATTATTTATGACTGATATGAATTTGTTGATTCTTAGCATATTTAAACACTTTTGTTGGGATGTACACGGTACAATATCCGTCTGAAGGGAATATTTTTGTCTTAAAACGGCACACGTCATTAGTATCCTGTTTTAAATCAATCATTAGGTATCCATGAGCTTCATTAGTCGCATCTTTGTAAGAATCTTCCATAAACTTAATATTTTCTGGCGAAACTTGTCGTGCTAGGTATCGAATTTGAGTCTTATCACGAGGATTTTTGAAATAGATGATATAACTAGAGTTTAGTGATATGTCTCTTTGGCCTTTACCTTGATGAAATAAGTTTTGTGTTATGTAGAAAACACTCAAATTTCTGTGATGACTACCTTTTGTAAAAATATCAACAATGCGCCCATCGGATTCCCTCATGAGATCATCGATAATTATAAGTTGAGGATCCTTTCCATCGAACATACTAAGATCTGGTATTCCTTGAAAATAATTTACGTTTCTCAAATTATACAACGGTTGCATTTCATCATAACACCATGTAGTTTGAACAAAATTCACACTACAAACTTCTTTTACATATTTAATAAAGTTTGTAACAAAATTGGATTTTCCACACCCACTTGGACCAGCCACTATTGCAGTAAATGGATGATTGAAATGAAACATTTTTGACTACCAACACGTGTTTCTGGTATGAGGTAAATGAAAATAATGAAACAATGTATTGAAAGATACAAATATATATATATTTATGTAAACTTAAAATAGGATTAAAAATTATGTCTTATATTATGTCTTAACTCTATAAATATATTATTACATTAACAGCTAGGTACTTTACAAAGGTGCGGTGAGGTAGGTACCTAACTAGATACTTAAATTCTAATATTACTTAAACTTAGTTTCTTAAACTATAATGTCCCCATGCTAAAGTATTTACAGAATTCGATAAAATAAAACGTTTAGTATCATTATGTGAAAGACATGTTTTGTTAATTTTTTGAGTGAAAATTACATGCTTTATTGACTTAAATCTATACATGTGAGAAAATTGAATATTTTTATCAAAGAGACACGTCTTATAGTTATCCATTGTAAGTTTTTTAGTTACACATTTATTTACTCCTTTAGCCTTTGTAATGATTCTATTTTCAACCAGCATTGCATACATTTTCGATCGTAAGCCCACAAACTCTGTAAAGATTTTACCGTTATTTTCATCTTTAAATAACCCTACTCTTTTCTTGTTGACAAGTGGAAAATTAAATACATTGTCTGTTGGATAATCAGATGTATCGAAGTATGTTTGAATGTCGTCTTTAATATCTCTGTAAAAATCCTTTGTAAATATTTGGTAAACCAAACTGTCTGTATCTGTGTATAACAGATTGATATTGGTTTGAAATTTATTTTTCATGTAATTATAATGGAAATCATACATCAAAGTTTTGGATATATCTAAAACACACAATCCTAAATAGATGGGTTTGTTGTAAACCAATTTTGTTTTGCGAAGTTGTATTGCAACTAATTCTTCTGAAAATATGGAAAGACTATGAAATTCAGGTCTTGCTATTAAACTTTGAGCCCCTTGAATCTTCCCTCGATTTTCCCAGTGAGTGAGCAATTTAACATTTACCCGTTTCTCAATGTTTTCCATTGTTTTTCCAAAGATTGCATTGTTCATAAGCTTATAGAAATCTTTTTCGAAATCGGATTTGGCTTTGGTTCTTTGATTTGTATTTAATTCTATATACTTGCTTAACCATGGACTTTGATCAAATTTTAAAATTCTATGAATTTTTTTTATTTTTAACCCCATATTTAAGCATTGTATTAAATTTCTGTAGTGTATTACGTAGCTACTTTTATTATTTAGGTTCGGAACCAGTTTAAAGTCTTTTGTATTCCCTATACAAACATTTTCTGGGCAGAGTGGAAAATCAGAATGTAAATCATGTAAGTTATCAGGATATTCTAAATCTACTTCTAAAATATAGCCGATTTCAGAATCGATTGCAACTTTGAAATTTGTCTCAATATCAACCCACTGGAAACCTCCAACGGGGAGATACTGTGACATCGCCCAACCATATAAATTATTAGCATCAAGATATATTAAAAATGATGTTGCCTGATTTCTATCGTAATTATTCATGTAGTGGTTGTTTGCTTTGGCATATCGATGACTGCACTGTGATACTCCACCTCGAATACCAGATTTAATAAAGGCAATTTTATCAAAATCTGTTAGCAACTCTAACTCTATTTTTGTGTATTTTAACATCGCATCCCAACTTAAACCTGGTGCTGTATAGTAATGCGCAGGATCCAAACCATATGTGCTCATACAAACAGTTCTAAAGTTTTCAAAAATGTCACTTAGCAATAAAACATCTGTCTTTAAGTACAAATCCGAATAATCACTCATAGAACGACATTCAAAATGCTGCCAAACATCTTTAGCATGTTCATAGTCTTCATTTGAAACGTTTGTACCCGTTATTGAGCTAAAGAATTGGTTTTGTGTAGGAAGAGATTTTTGTTTAAGACTTTCTAGCCCGGTCATAAATTCATAAGGATATACACCTTTTCTTTTTAATCGGTTAAAATCCTGCTCATTCGGAAAATGTTTCCTCAATTCATCGAATTGATTGATGTTTAGATTATTTGCTAGTGTTTCCAAACTACATGACAAAAATTTCAGAGAATCTATAAACCGTAAACTTACTCGATGGTTATTAACTTTTAATAATTTTGAAAAAGATATATAACGCTCTTTGTTTTGGGGAATTATTTCCACTGCACCTTCAGCAAAATTTAAGGCATGAACAATAAAATGAGCATCATAATTACTTAGATTATGCAAGATAACCGGAATGAAACATTGACTTCTAAATTTACTGCTACATATTTCATGAGCAACACCTCGAAAAACGCCTGTATACCAATCGTGGTCTATTATTTGTTGGCATTTTAAATCTCTCCCACAAATGTAGCATGTAGTAGCTACAGCTATTTTAACTTTGTCCATATCTGATAAAGGTAATGGACATTTTTGAAAATTATTTATTTTGGTAATTATTTCAATGTCTTTCTGTAAGCTTTCCATAAACTTTTTTGCACAGTCATCACCCACGTAAGTTCTGTATTTGGAAAGACTGTCGTCATAAGCACATTTAATGTAATACCCGAAACTATATACATCATGTCTTTGAACATTTTCAGTATGAGGTAAATCTGGATCATTTGAGCAGGATGTGATTGGCCTCAGAAATGATTCAAAATCCGCATATATAACAAACGGAACCTTGAGTTGTTTTTGATATTTATCGAATGAAACCTTATTATTGGAAACATTTTCACCGAACCAATTCTTTAAGCATGGTTTTTCGGAAGGTAAGTCAGTACGAATTTGATTACAATCTCGCTTTTGATGTTGCAATAACTGCTCGTGGTTTGAAAAATACAATAAACAGCCATCACATAAATGTATTGCGGCGTGTCGCGAGGTGAGTTGGCTTCTTATTAAACGTGACATATTTTTAATATAGCAATAATGACCATTTGAACCATTTGTTATGTATAATAAGTTAATGTGACAACTTTTTCGACACTTTGTGAAATATAAGGGACCAACAACAGAATTTTGTTTTTTAACATCATCATATTCTAATCCGAAAACATTCACACTCATGTTGTTTAATTTTTCAACTTTTGAGATGTCACATAGTTTAACGGGGAAAGAAACCCCATCAAGTTTTAATTTATTTTCATTTCTTACATATGATGTAACTCTATCAGCATTTTTTGCAACTGGATACAATGCCGATAGTAATGCCCATTGGAAACATTTAACGTCTGCGTTTTTAACATTGACTACTGCTTTTTTTGTTTGTATATCATGTGGTAATTCAATGTATGATGTACCACGTAGGGGGTTAAATTTATTGATATTCATATCAATGCTCACAATTTTAGATAAACTCCAGCCACTATCCTTTTTTTCAAATTCGCTTATTTTGCTAGACAAAGTGTCCTTTAATGATTTTAAAAATATATCTAAATCATCACCTTGCATGATTATAAAGTTACTAGTTTGAAAGTCAAATGAGTTTTTTATTTCCTTTGTTTGTTGTACAAAATCAGCGTACAATATAAAGTTAACTTTAAAAATTGTTAGTTCTTCGATAGCTTCATTGATTAAAACTGAAATTGTTTCATTGATTGATTCTACAAATAATTCAGGAGTTTCAAAATCTATTTTCGTTTTATCTATTTTAGATGTTATTTTGTATGTATAAACACGGTTTCCAAAAGCTGATTGTATAAGATCAACATTCGATAAAGAATGTTGAATTTTAACAGAGTTATATTTATGTTGTTTACTATTGAAATGGCTGTTTAAATACCTCTTTTTTATTGGCAAATTGCAGGTAGTGCAATCCACAGTTCCAGTTTCAGCTTCCATACAAAGATTGAGTAATTCATTATCAAAAATTGAGTCAAATGCTTCCCGCGATGTTGATGGTGTTTCCAAATGGTTTTGTTCCTCTGACCGTCTTCTCTTCATTAGATATATATGTCCTCTTTATCAGATATAGCATTATAATAGAATTGCTTGAAAGTGTTATGTTCTTCAACCTCCTCCACGGGGGAGTAACTTGGCGTGTCCTGTAACGACATGTTACTTTTAAAAATACATAAATGCAAAATCATAGATCAAATAAAGTCAAAGTTTTGCTACAAAAGTTTGTCATCAAGGGTATCTTGAACTCGGTTTAGCTTATATTGATAGCGTTTAAGTGCAAAGGTGAAATCGGTTCAAAGTAAATACGTAATATAACAACTTACCTCCATTTTATACGGTAGAACACGGAAACACTATTTATTGTGGCAAATACTGTGTGTTGAGTAACGAATAATTTTAGAATACACGCAGATGTTATTAGACGTTATAACAATATTTATCTGTAGTTCACTGCACGAATGGCGTAAGACTGTGGTAGTAACTCGAGGGTTTTAGACCTTTATAGCAGAGAAATATCGCAAAAAACTCATGACATGTTTCAACAGGTAAACTTTCTTGGTTTGTGATGGGTGCCTAATAGTTTTTGCAGCGTCGCATAACTCACATTGATTTATCGAATATGTTATCTGACGCCCTTTTCACGTAGCAATAAACTCGCGTCATGTCCCGACAAGCAAAATGCCTTTTTGGGTGGCCACTACCTGTCGGCTGGTTTTTATATTTGCATTGATTGTATCGCGTTATAACATGATGCTAAAAGATGAACTTCATGAAAATTTTATTTGCAATTACATCATCCACAGCTTATAATTAATGCCCACTGCTGGTTAATCAGGCGACGGACAGTGCGTCACAGTGAAGGTGTTAGGTTAGTTTATTTAAATAATAAAAATAATTAATAATGGTTAAATAATTAATACTTAAATAATAATTTCATATTATATGTATCGTGGGGGGCCGTACAATATTAAATAATATACATATAAAATAAAAATATATTTGTGTATTGCTAATAAATAAATAATAAATATTGATTATCATATTATCATAATATAATAATATGATATTATAGATAATTACCTATTGTAACGCGGGCTTAATATTAGGGGTTGTGCTCGGAACGCAGCCTTTATGCGCGCGCATCCACCCTCCGTCAGGGAAGTTTTCGGCTTGAGAGATGTCACATAAAAAAAAGTTCAGTTGGAGGTTAATTTTTGACCTACATAGTTCTCGATTTAATACCTAATGATGTGAACAAGCATTACACTAATTTAATTCACACAAATTCTTTTCGTCAACGGATGGGGACTGCTTATCTATAGTACCTGCCCCGCAAGCCGGACACAATGGCTCGACCCTCAATAAAACGCTATTGTTTGTTCATTGAGTATACAAGTGGCTTCGTAACTTTTGAATGGGCCGGGGTGCGTTAAAATGGGTTAGCGCAATCGATCAGGCGTGTGCCAAAACATACAAATAGAGTCTAAACTTTTTTTTTTTTTTTTTTTTTTTTTTTAGCTGGCGCCCTGGCAAGACCACCCCAATCGCAACTTTTTTTGGGTGAGCCAGAATGAATCAATCCCTACTACTAATACGAGACCTCCAAGGTCACTGACACTACTGAGAAGATAGAAAAATCACCTGCGAAGTCTCCAATTCCAACTCTTCAACTACCTGAGACTAAACCTTCTGTGGAACCATCAACTTCTCAACAACAACAGCTGAATACTGAAAAAACTTCAACTACCACCAACACGACCTCTCAAGGTAACGCTAGTAAATCGGAAGAATTGCTACGCAAACAAAAAAGCAACTTTAAGGCTTTCAGTCGTACTCTCGCTACAATTAAGCTGAAATTAATCAACTTATAAGATTGTAGGATACAGACGCTACAACTTTGTTTTTTTTTTTTAATTTTTAAAGAGAGAACCCAAATACATTATAACATTGTAAATCAAATAAGAGTCGATACAAGAAACACAATTAATATGATACTCAATACAATTCATTAAACATTTACAGATAAACAAAAATAACTATTCTCTCCTTCCCAAGAACAATTCCCCTGTTCCCCTCACTATGACGTCGATCTGGTTTCCTGGATGATTGATGTCTAGGGACCCCATGTCATACCAGGATGTTGTGCCCATCGACAATTTCCCATTTTCTTTGCGCAGTTTGTCATGCAGCTCTTCTAAGACTGTTGTTAGTATTCCCATGATTTGAGTCATAGTTTTACCCGTTGTCCCTATTATTCTCCGTTTCTCAATATGGTTGAAGAAATCCGCGTCAAAAATATGTGTTCTCTGACCACTAAAGCAAGGAACTGTTGCCACCTGATTTTACACCCCAGAGAGCAATCCCGTTAGGTTTGCACACGACATTTTTGAATAGTATTTTACTACCGGTAACTTGAATTTGGTCACCATCTCTGATGTTCCTTGTTTGCAAAAGCAATTCCCTAGTTCTTCTCTGGTAAACCATCTTGCACAGTCAGTTATGGAGGCTAGCACACCCAGATCCTCCTTAAAAGTGCCGAATACCCCGTGAAACACTATTTGGGATGCTTTCTCTTCTTCCATCTGGCCACATATCGTGAAATGCTTGCCCAGACTTGCTGCACATTTGTAGACGTACCAACCTCCCGTTCCTGTTGAACTGAAAAAAATGCATAATGCTTCAGTATCCCTAGATCCTCTCCAAACAGCCGAGAAAACTGCAAGAAGAAAATACATCCTAGTTGCCTGTCTAGCAGGGTAGTTACTGCAGATACTTCAGAGGCCTGTTTCATATTTTTGGTAATCTCAATCAGATCATCGATGCACGGTACATGTGAAAAAGCTCTCTTGACTGCAGCTGCATATTTCTTTCTATAAATCCCATCACTTCTCAACATACACAACCAGGCAGTCATGGGTCCCAAACTCTGAACAATGGATGACCTTCTTTCAGGTGGAAAAGATGTGCCCTCCAAAAGGATGTGATGTGCTCCAGATAGACCGTACTTTGTCACAGGAAAACTCTTATGTCTACCATTCTCTTTGGCAATAGGCATATTGTTGTGACCAAGCCTTAGTTCATTGACACGCAGAGCATAAGAGCTGAACATGTCAAGATAAGGCCCCATCGTTCCATACCAATTCTCTTTGTCGCCATCAGCAAATATCTTGTATGTGAGCCCATTCCCCTGTGTTATTGTTTTTCACATTTCTCTTGCCTTTGCATTGTCAATAGATGAGTCCTTTCCTATGTAATGAATCTTAAAAGATGTTTCACCAGTTTTCGCTGTCATGTTCGTCTTGACTCCCTTTGTTTCTTGCCTCATGGTGTTGTGAAGAGTGAAAATAATGCTTATTATGTGGTTTCCAATTGTAATGCTTTTCTGGGCCTCTTCCATGTGTATCTTGTAACGTGGGTCAATGTCAGTTTCCATCCCTTCGAATCCTTTTAATGTTGCTTGCTTAGGGTCTAGACAGACGGACTGCAATTCAACTGCAATCCGACTGCCAAATGGCAGTTCAGATGCAGTTTGAATGCAGTTGGCTCGACTGCAATCAAACTGCACGTCGACGGGCAGTTGGCGTGCAGTTGGATTGCAGTCTGAGTTCAGTTACAACGACTGCAATCAAACTGCACGTCGACGGGCAGTTGTATTGCAGTCCGAGTGCAGTTACAACCACTGCACACCGACTGCAATCAAACTGCACGTCGACGGGCAGTTGGCGTGCAGTTTCATTGCAGTTGAGCCAACTGCATTCAAACTGCAACAGAACTGCGAGGTAACTCAAATGTTCGAAGATTTTTATAGAGTATACAAAATCAGTGCTCGCCGGATTTTATAAGAGTATACGCGTGTTGTCAAATAATTTTATGATGAGATATGACGAAGCTTTGCTGATTCTTTTACTTCGCCGTCGTCGTACTCGTAAAGCCAGAAAAACTAAAAATCGGAAGACATGGGTTCAATTAATATTACAATACAAACACGAAGGTGATTTTTACTCCTTAATACCAAAAATCAGAACACAGGAAAAATGTTTTCACAAATATTTTCGAATGTCTAGAAAGAGTTTTGATGAATTAACAGACATCTTAAAAAATAAAATATGCCGACAAGATACCACAATGAGATAAAGTATATCAGCAGAAGAGCGGATTGCAATCACTTTGAGGTAAGCAGTTCACATATTTAAACAAAATCAAAAATGTTGTTACGAATTTCTAATATTCTGCCTATATTTAACGTATGTAGTTTTACAGTGTACAGTCAAGAGCACAACAAGCTTTACACCACCGGTTTAAGTTGAGCTCTGATTTGTACTGCGCGTCAAACATTACAGGGATGGTCCGTTCTTGGTCCGAAGAGTAAAGATTGACGTGCTCTTGACTGTACAATTTATTAATGAAATACAAAGTTCTATTACAGTTTTATTAATGAAATACAATTTATTAATCAAATAGAAAGTTCTTGCAAAGTTTGATTCTTCTGTTCATCCTAATCTTAATAATTCTTTAAACCTCCGTTAGGTAATAATTAAGTAGCTAGGAGTTATGAATTAAATTACATGAAATAGTTACATTATTGCGAAATTTGTAAATTAAAAAAGTTATAAAAATATGTCCTTTAAGTACGACGTGCTACCATCATCGCTGTAATTGTCAGGTGAGGCAATATTACTATATTGGGATTCTGTAGTTGGTGGTCGACTGAAAGTCTCCTGTTGGATAGGAGGTACATTTGAAGTCGAGGCCGTGTTGTAGTTCACATTTGAAGTAAAATAATATGGCGGTCCTGGTATATTATATGGGGCTGTATATTTTTTTATTGTATTTATAAAATCAGCCTTAGCTTCCAGTTTTAAATGATCCGGAATCCTTTTAAAGTCTTTACACAAAGAAAGAAGGAATAATCGGTCTTCATCTCTTTCTTCTTCATCGTCATTTATTTTCTTATTGACTCTTTTAGTTAACTTTTCAATCAGCTCGTCTTCTGGATTTGGGGTTTACGTTTACTAATAGTCTTTTTTTTCGTAATTTTTTCTACTCTTGGAGGCTCCTCAGGGGTGGAATCCAAATTGGACGATCTTTCGCCTCTATCCTGTAGGTCTTTCAAAAAAAGTAACTGTTGATGATATGTGCACGGTCTTAAGTTGGAACTCGCTGATCCACTTTTCATCATGTTAATTTTTTTTTCATATCGAGTAAAATTATCTCGCAGTAGTTTCCACTTCTTTTGAAGTTGTAGAGCTGAAAATAATATTTTTTTAATAATTTGCGTGTATTTTTTTTTTCAGATATTTAGCAAGTGGATGTTCTATTGATGATTTGCACTGGGCTTATCGACATGGAGTAAGCACAATAAGAGAGATAATCATAGATGTGTGTAACAAAATATGGATTTCCTTAAAAGATATAGTTATGCCAGAACTGACTGAAGACAAGTGGAAAAACATAGCAGAAGGTTTTAATAATAGAGCAAACTTTCCATATTGTCTTGGTGCTATTGATGGAAAGCACATAAGGCTAAAAAAACCTCGAAACACTGGTTCCTCATATTACAACTACAAAAAATACTTCTCAATGATATTACTAGCCACTTGCGATAGCAATTACATGTTTACATTTGTTGACATAGGTTCTTATGGAAGATGTTCTGATTCTACAATATTTGAAGAAAGCATATTGTATGAAAAACTTCAGCAAAAAACATTATATATCCCGGAACCTGAAAATTCAGTGCCGTATATTTTTGTAGGCGATGAAGCCTTTTCAATTTCTAAAAGTGTAATGCGCCCTTACGCAGGCAAACAGTTAAGTGTTGCAAAAAGAATTTTTAACTATCGTCTATCACGGGCCAGGAGATTTATTGAATGTTCATTTGGAATTCTCGCAAACAAATGGCGTATTTTTCATAGACCTATCGACCATAAACCAAAGTATGCGAAAGAAATTATTAAAGCTTGTTGTGTTTTGCATAACTTCGTACGAGAAAGAGATGGGTATAATTTTGATGATACTTTGACACAACCATTACAAAATATAATAATAGACAGTTATGAAAGTAACCGTAGTTCACCCGAAGGTATAAGATCTTTGTTTACTGATTATTTTATAAATGCAGGCAGACTCGAATAGCAAATGAATATGATTTAATGTGTCAAACTGCTATTATAGTTTTTGATTTCTAGTATTAAATATTAAATTAATAAAATATTAATTGAGTTTACTTACCAATGTTATTCTTCTCCTTCTTACTCTTTTCTTCAAAGCCCGGCGTAAACATTTCGCAAATAGTGGCCCATGCTTTGCTTTTTTCCACTTTGTTACTATAAGATTCTACCTTGTAGTTCCAAATACAGGGTGATGATTTTATGACACTTATAAATGCATCAGTATCAAACGACTCGGTATCATTCAAAACATTGTCTTCTTCTTCGCTGGCCATCTTTATTTGATTAACGAACAAACGACACGTACTCACTCTCTAATGATCTCTCTGTCACTGAACGAACAAACATTAGATGCGCGGGCACTCGCGGGGCAGAAAGGGTGAGCGGGGCAGGAACGGGTGCGTGCGGTAGTGGGGGACAGGGACTAGCGGTGTGGTTACGTACAATGCAGTTGGCTCAACTGCAATGAAACTGCACGCCAACTGCCCGTCGACGTGCAGTTTGATTGCAGTCGGTGTGCAGTGGTTGTAACTGCACTCGGACTGCAATACAACTGCCCGTCGACGTGCAGTTTGATTGCAGTCGTTGTAACTGCACTCAGACTGCAATCCAACTGCACGCCAACTGCCCGTCGACGTGCAGTTTGATTGCAGTCGAGCCAACTGCATTCAAACTGCATCTGAACTGCCATTTGGCAGTCGGATTGCAGTTGAATTGCAGTCCGTCTGTCTAGACCCTTACTAGTAGGCTCTGAAAACCAATGATTTGTCAGCTTTTCATACATTTCAACGATTGATTTGACATTTGACAATTTTGACTGATTTTCAACTGACTGAAATAAATGACCTAAAAATACCCAGATGGTTACAGACCAAACAACAAGACAGAGATATTGAATTACATGGATTTTGCGACGCGAGTATAAATGCTTACTCTTGCATCATCTACACTAAAACTAAACAAACAAACAAGGCTCTGTGGTCATAGTGCCCGCCAAGTCACGACTTGTACCAGCAAAGAAAACTGTTTCTTTACCCAGGCTTGAACTATGTGCGGCTGTACTACTATCAATGCTCATGAAAAAAGTTCAAGAATGTCTAACAAACCACAACTTAACTATATACGGCTGGTCAGACTCGACTGCAGTCCTGGGATGGATTCATGGTGATCACACTCGCTGGAATCTATTTGTGTCAAACAGGGTGCAAAAAATAAAGGAAACAATCCCGTCTAACTGCTGGCGCTACGTAAAATCGGCGGAAAACCCCGCGGACTGTGCCAGTCAGTTCAAATTAACATTTACAAATAAAACAGTCTCTAACTAACATTAACTATGGTTTAAATTAAAATAAAACATGCAAATCTGCAATCAACATTTTTACTATCAATAAATAAATAATTTTAAAAAATAAGATGACAGTTATAAATAAACACAAAATATCAGACAAAGATTGTAGCGACAGATTGGTATGAATTATTTTTTTACCATGTTTTTTTTGCAAAAAGAAGTTACATTGGAGATTTTCATCAAAAAATCACCAAGAGTAATGCTATTGTTTCTATAGGCTTCTGTGTAAAGTTGTATCTGGCTGTCGGTGTGAATACTTGATTTTTTTCTATGATTGATATTTTGTTTGTTGAGTCTGAAGCTGTAACAATAAATATATTATACAATTGTGGTAATTTACCTTACTTTACTTTTCTATTGGTTTTAAATATGTAACTTACTTGGCTTGTTTTATGTCATAGTGGCAAGTGTCTTCGGCAATTGTTTGCAAAAATAATATCAAAGTAGGGTTTCTGCCAATGGATTTGTTGAATCTACCGTTCCAAGCTTCAGCCAAGTTTGTCGTTCTATGGCGCTCATTATGGCAACACCAAATGAAGTTCGGATATTCCATCCACTGTGTAACGAAATAATCGTTGAACGGGGTCACTGCTTCTTCATGAAAACTAAAAAAAATATTTCGATTGATTTTAGACGTAAAAAGTGTCTAAAATCAATCGAAATAGTAACTCCATTAACCGTTGTAGTATTCCCGATATTAGCAATAAAATGGTACAAGTTTTCAGGAACGCATAAGTCCTCAGGCAATAAGTCCTGGCATTTCCCTGCGCCCATCTTTCTCTCACCATTTTCCAGTGCTGTGTCAATCAGATGACTATTCAAAATTGTGCACATCGAGTGCTGGAACATTGAAAATGGCATCCGTCTGTCTAAGGCCGGTTTCAGAGCTCGACCGACCGTCGGTGCGTACGGTCCGTCCTGACGATACGCTTGAACCGACCGTCAGTTTCTATCATTCAGTGCTCTCCTGACCAACAAACTGACCGGACTGGTACAGTCGCACGCAATGGAACCGTTTACGAATTGTTTAATTGCTGCTTATTATCTTCGTAGACGTTTTAAGAATAGAAGAAGACGTAGATATCATGTACACCCTATCGTCGCCCAAAGACAATTACAAGGGGAATTCACTACTATATATTCATTATTGCGCGAAGATGAAGAAAAGTTTTTTAATTACTTCAGAATGTCGATCAAAAGTTTTGATGAATTATCAGCGAAGTTACAAGACTACTTAAAACATGTAAACTTATTTCGAGCTCCTGTATCACCGGTGGAAAGACTTGCAGTCACTTTAAGGTATGTAACTATGTCTATATTACAGATTACATAAATGTAGATATCAATTTAAATATATTAATCCCATTCCACTAATTACTAACCCTATTAATCCCATCCCACTAGTATGATAGAGATATATGGGACTCAATGACAAAATAATGTTTAAAATAATCATGATTTTAAAATACCTTAATTACAATAAAATCACAGTTTCTTGTTTAACTATTATTATTTAAAAATAAAAATTCAGTTTTGTTTAAATACAACAAGGTCAGAAAAATCTGTTTGCTCTACGTTGGAATTGGAAACCATAACAGGCAGCATGTTAGGATAAATATTTGTGAGAAGCTGTTCCGATTCTTGTGCAGTAATATTGTTTGATGTTTGTGAATGAGATGAATAGGACTCTGGTGACGTGACGAAGTATGTCGTACTGGAAGACTGGGACTGGGGACGACTAAGAGCATTGTCACCATCATGAATCTTCGTAGCTATTTTTAGTACTTCAGAACGAAAAGTCAACTTTTGACTAATAGAAAATGAGTTAGTAATTGGTAACAGCGATGTGAAAAATGCCATGTCATCATTTTGTAGTATTGTACTATTCTCTTTAAACATTTGCAGCATCTGTTTGTCAAACTCAAATTCTTCTTTATTTATAGACCTTTTAGATTTTGTAATTCGTCTATTTTTTTTATTTTGACTTGTCTGGGATGCAGGCTCAGTATTTTTTTGTTCGAAAACTCTAGTGTCGAAAATAGTGCTTGTCGAAGGTTGTGGCTCGGGCTGGGGCTCGGGCTCAGGCTCAAAGTCGGGCACCGAAATATTTGTCTGGGAATCATCTGCCATTAGGGAGTCCTCTACTTGGACTGTGTGTTTCTTGTCGAGAAATCTCATGTGATCGTAATATATATACTTTTTTTTTATCGCTCCGCCGCCAGATCCGGACTTCGTATTAAAAATTGCAGCTTTAGACCTTGTATACGCATCCCGAGCTGTTCTCCATCTCTGTTGTAAAGTTTTATCTGTAACATAAAAGTAACTAAGCTTATTTCTTTCTTTCAGGTACTTAGCTACTGGTCATACATTCACAGACTTGCATTACAGTGATCGTCTTGGGGTGTCAACAATCAGTTTTATCGTTAAGGAGGTGTGCAAAACAATTTGGGAGATTCTTCATGAAGAATGTCTTACATTGCCAACATCGCCTGAGGGGTGGCTTCATATCATCAATGAATTTAACGAAATAGCAAACTTTCCAAATTGTGTTGGATGTATAGATGGCAAACATGTGAGAATAATCAATCCTGAACACAGTGGAAGTATTTATTCCAATTACAAGAAATTTTTTTCAGTTGTTTTACTTGCTATATGTGATTGTAACTATCGTTTTATATACATTAACGTCGGTTCATGTGGAACCGACTCTGATTCTACCATATTCAAAAACAGTAATTTGTTTCATAAACTACAAAACGAAGAAATGTGTTTTCCTCCCCCCAAACCATTGCCCCATACGACCGAACCACTGCCATACGTTATTGTCGGGGATGCGGCATTCGGTATTTCAAAACAAGTGTTACGACCTTATGCACGTAGTAACATGACTTACAAAAAGAAAATATTAAACTACAGACTTAGTCGTGCAAGGAGATATATCGAGTCTACATTCGGCATAATGAGTAACAAATTCAGAATATTCCACAGACCTATGAACACTTCCTTGGAAAACACAATTACAATCATCAAAGCTTGTTGTATTTTACATAATTACATCAGAGAACGAGATGGTTACAAAATAGAGGATACATTAACAATTGCAGGATTTGAACCGCTTACCCACGGCAGTGACAGTCAAAGACATAATATCAGATCAGGGGACATGTTGAGAGAAAAGTTTGCTAATTATTTTATATCTCCAGAGGGTGCTGTGTCTTGGCAAAATAATAGTATTTTTTAAATTATTTGTATGTCTCGAAATAAATAAATAAAGATGAAGATAGTTTGTTCTTTACTTACCTATATCTTTTTGTTCAGTAGGAGTCATTTCATCGAAATTAGGAAACAATGCTTCACACAATTCTTGCCAAGCCTTTAACTTTGCATCACGGTCTTTATACAAAACGTGGCTTATGTTCCAGAGTGGTTCACGAAGCCGAACTTCGGTGATTAATCGTTCGGTGTCGATAAATTTGTTCATTTTGAGTACCTACGAAATAATTTTTCGTCGACGATGATACGCACATCCGTGCGGTCGGTCCACCGGTCGGTGCAGCACTGAACGCGTTCATATGTTTCCATAGCGCATCGGTCGACCGACGGCACGCATGCGGACGCGCTCGACCGACGGTCCTCGTACGCAGTGCGTAGCAATATACGCGTGCGTACGGTCGGTCGAGCACTGTGACGACTTGTGAATTTTCATACAAATGAGAAGCGCGACCGATGTACGCACCGACGGTCGGTCGAGCACTAAAACCGGCCTAAACGGGGATCAATTCCACGCATCATTTCATAAGATCGCTCCACTTGATCTATGAACCCTGAGTACTAAAAATTTTGAGAGTACGTTTCTTGGACAGGAATGGAACTTGTGTGCGGGCCCAAGTCATACCGTCTCCTCTTTAGAGCGGAAGTCGTAAGAAGTCGAGGCATCATCTTTCTTCTCGGGCTGCTTCTTCTTTTCCTGGAGCTTTGCCTTCCAGTTAGTGCTAAAGGACATAGATAGTGTTGTGCGATATAATAATTGTTAGTGAAAGGATAATAAGTGCACTATATCGTCGTTGCAATGGAGCACGCACGACCGCCATTAGAATTAAATATGGATGCCGCTGGTGGGCCGGTAGGCCGGGCCGATGCTTGGAAAAAATGGAAGCAACAATTCCTCTTGTTTGTCAAGGCTTCAGGAGTACACACGGAGCAAATATTGTTCTTGCCAACCTATTATATACTTGTAGGGGGACATTACCTACCTACCGTTCTATAAACTTATGTGTAAGGCTGCGGCTCCATTGAGGCGGAGACGAGCGGAGCTGAGAGGAGCAGAGCTGTGAAAAGAGGTACGTGATTCCACTGAGGCGGAGACGAGCGGAGCTGAGTGGAGCAGAGCTGTGAAAAGAGGTAAGTGATTCCACTGAGGCGGAGACGAGCGGAGCGGTGTATAGCGAGCCGGGACGAGCAGTCGAGACCCAATACATTACAGTTAGTTAACTGATATCTGGAGAGTGCACACGTCATGTCGGTGCTAAGTAAAAAAAAAGCCGTTTTATATCTAACATTGCTAGAAGACGAAGAAATCGAAGCAATGAACATTGCTTTGATTGCCGCAAAATACTTGAGCTCCACTAAGAGAAACCATAGATTCTGGGTGAGAGAACACATAAAATATCATTCAACACAAGGGGAATTCGAAACTTTTTTTCAAACATGTGACGACGAAACATTTGAAAGTTCTTATAGAGTAACCAGGAAGACTTTTTATGAATTGCATAGCCTGATTGGACCTCATTTAAGGAAGAATGACACTAACTGCAGATTATCGATTAGAAGTGAAGAAAGGTTGGCGTTGTGTCTGAAGTAAGTGAATACTATTTAATTGTAAAAAAAAAAACATTTCAGAACTTCACTGTCCCCATGATATGCTTTTTTGAAATACTCCACGCTCTTACATACATTGTTTCGGCCATTGTTGTTTTTTTATGGGATTGCATTTTCATTTTCAAATCTACATACTCATACCAAATTTCAAGTTACTCTGACATCTCGAAGTAGGTGAAAATCGACTTGTAAGTTCATGATGTGTAATACAAACCAACACATAAACAGCGTGACAGGTGAAACTGAATAAAACGCTTGTAATAATATTTATTAGTAATTATTTATTGTTACAGAATCATGACACAGACACACTTGATTTTGTTTATATTTAACGCAGTATAAAACCGAGCGGGAAAGTGTAAGTCAGGCTGGGGCATCTAGGTTTCTGTTTATGTTAGTATCGGGTGTAGCTGGTTCTTTATTTCGCAAAGTTTCCGTGTTTGAATAATTGGCCGAAGTATTTGAATCTGTACTTGTGCAGTATCCATAATTCGGAGCAGTCCACAAATGTTGTTCATTTACTTCCTCGGCTTCCATAAGAGCGTTCACTCGGTTGTTTTGTAGATGTAGAAGATGCCTATAATAACGTAGATATTACCTACTTGTTAAAACTAATGGATAGTCTGGGAGTTGGTGTTAAGTTGTGTTTATATTTATGGAACTTTCTTAAAGAAAGATTTTTAACAATTAATCTAGATACTAAAACTATTTGCAGGAAAACAGGACGAGGTTTAGCTCAAGGGGATCCATTTTCACCCATACTTTTTAACTTGGCAACAATAAATATATGTAAAGAAATTAGTAAAATAGCGTATATTACTCAGTACGCCGATGATTTTGTTCTATTTGTTACTTGCAATAGTCTAGAAAGAGGTACAGTCATTTTACAGTCAGCACTTGATGCATTTTCACACATTCTTTTTGATATTGGCTTGGAGATTTCACCAACCAAAAGTAAAACGATAGTTTTTAGAAGTGGAATAAGGCGGGATACCGTTAGTCTAAAATATAAAAGTATAACTTTAGAATCAGTAGATAACATTAAATATTTAGGCCTTTGGTTAGATCATTCTTTGAGATGGGCAAAGCATATTAATGAGTTAAAATGCAAAATTTCTAAATTAATGAATATCTTCAAAGTTTTAGTGGGACCAGGATGGGGTATGCATCCGAAACACCTAAGACGCTTATACATTTCTCTTATCCGTAGTAGACTGGATTACGCTAGTTTTTTGTATAACAGTAGCTGTAAAACTCATTTAGTTAAATTAGATAAATTACAGAATCAATGTATGCGAATAATTGGAGGTTTTATAAAAAGCACGCCCATCCATGTGATGGAATGTGAACTACACATTCAACCTTTACACGTACGTAGGTATTTTCTAGCAGGAAAGTTTTGGTTTAAAGCGGCGTCTCTTAAAAACAGTGAAATAATGACGATTTTAGTTAGATTAAGCGATCTTTGTGAAACATTTTATTGGAGGCGGAAAAGTAAACCATTGTTAGTAGTCGTACACAATAATTTCGTATCGATACCTATACACAAAAGTAATAATATGGAAATGTATTCATTGAACACATGGGTCAGCTATGTGGATTTGTCGAATGTAGCTATTTGCAGTATTGAGGATATTAATAAATCAAAAAAGTCGTATAACTCTTCGGTAATTAAATCGATGTGTAACAATTATTTAGAAAATAAGTATTATGACTATTATAAAATATACACGGATGGTTGTAAAACAAAAGATGAGTGTGGACTAGCTTTTTATGACCCTCAAATGGGATGTTCTATTCAATTACGCGTGGATTTACGCATGTCTATTATGTATGTAGAACTAATTGCGATTGCGGAGGCTTTATCATATGTTGAATCACTAGGGCCGGGTAGATATGTCATACTGACGGATTCAAAAAGCTCACTTCAACATTTACTTCGATGCACTAACAATTTTAGAGGTGCTCCAATAGCTTATGTAATTATAGATTCTATTCTTAAATGTTCTAAAGATAACAAAATGATAAGACTACAGTGGATACCATCGCATGTTGGGTTACTAGGAAATGAAGAGGTAGATCGTCTCGCGAATCAAGCTGCAATTGAAGGTTTACATTTTGATTGTTTACCATATTTTACCGACTTGATTTATGAATGCAAAAAAAAATGTACAGCCCTTTGGAAGGAACATTTTGACGAGAGATCACTAACCAAAGGTATATGGTATAAAACCATCCAACCTAGTCTGACACGTTCGCCATGGTTTGTTAGAACAGATTGGAATAGATCGGACGTTGTTTTGGCCTTAAGACTTCGTTCCGGGCACATTCCACTAAACTGTTTTGCTTACCTCATGAAGAAAACTATAACACCAAATTGTTCAGAATGCGATGTAATCGAGAATGTATATCATATTTTGGTGGAATGTGTACGGAACGAAGCTGAGAGACGGTCTTTTTGTGTATTATTTGACATCTGCCTCAATGAAGTAGGTAGATGCAACTCAATTTTAGCCAAACCTGATTCCAAAGTGGCTAAAAAGCTTTTAAAATTTGTGAAAGTAGGTATAGGACGTAGAATTTAATCTGTTTTGTTTTGTTTAGTTATAAGGTACTCCGCTCGAGGGTGGCATGTTCAAATGTGAACAAACCCTCTTTAAATAAATAAAGATTTTAAAAAAAAAAAGAGCGTTCATTGCGTTCCGTTTAACTTGGCGTTGCAAATAAGCCGGAAGTTTTTTAACACTCTTTGCCATTCCAAGAAAAAAATGATCTATTTCGTCAACGCTATCGGGTGCTGTCAAAATTTCTTTTATTTCAGCTCGTTCTTTCATCAATTGCTGGTGATTTTCTTGATGTTTTTTTAGTAGCTCAGTAATATTTATTTATTTATTTATTTATTGCATACATGGTTTATATATATAGCTTAGGTCTTATTTAGCTAAAAGAACAGTCATGTACCCTGTGAGGGCGCAGCAATTGTACTAAAGTAGATAGCAGTAGTCAATTAATATTATAGATTACCTGCATAATGAAATAGTGATAATGTCATGGTAAAAGTTGGATGAATGTCAATAATAATGGGAGGTACTTATACAATTATCAAGCGGATGCAAAGTCAAACATAAATTCATAACATTATCTACGTATCTACAATATAATTTAAATGTCAAAAATAAGTTGTAATTTAATTAGAATAATGTCAGTTTTTATTATGCGCTACAATTTATCGGACAGAAATTCGTCAACAGAGTAATAACACTTAGAAATAAGGAATTCCCTTAGTAGATTTCGGAAAGTAGAATCTTTTGGTTGGCTTTTGATAAAATTAGGAATTTTATTGAAAATAACTATTGAACGGATCATCAGCTTTTCTTTTATTGGTAGTTGTTGAAGAAGCGTGGGATGAATGAGATGGCGAAGGAGCAGCATTTTGTGTTGTCGAATTTTGAGAGTTATCAGTTGTAGGTTCTGACAGAATACTTTCTATATCTGGTAGCAGCTCTTCTTGTGATCTCGAGTTATTTTCTGTACCTGCGGACATTCGTGTATCGTCAGTGCCTGGGCTCCTGATTTCTTGTTGCTCGTAGTTCGTCGTTCGGTCTTTGTTACACATATACGGCAGTAAAAACTCCATTTGTTTTTGATACTTCCATAATTTTTTTTGTTTTGTTGCCTGACCACTTCTAGTACAATTTTGTCTTTTTATGGCGTCGCGGTGGTTGTCGCGTAATTTTTTCCACTTTGCTTTAGCTGTGGTAACTGAAAGAAAAGAAAATCAAGCTTTATTTTGTGAAAGTAATATAGTAAAATATACGAGGGGCATTCAATAAATACTTAGCCTACAAAAAGTAAACGAAAATTTTGGAAAAGTGGCAATTTATTTTTCAACATAGTCTCCTTTTAGTTCGATACACTTAGCCCAGCGATGCTCCAACTTTTTTAACCCGTCGGAAAAATAGTTTTTGTCAAACTCTGCAAAATAGGCCTCCGTGGCGGCGATGACCTCCTCATTTGATCCATATCTATTCCCGGCGAGAGATTTTTTCAGATTAGGAAACAGAAAGAAGTCACAAGGGGCCAAATCTGGAGAATACGGTGGATGGGGCAGCAATTCGTAGCGTAATTCGACCAATTTGGCCATGGCAACGGCAGACGTGTGAACCGGTGCGTTGTCGTGGTGAAACAGCACTTTTTTCTTCGCCAGATGGGGTCGGTTTTTCTTTAATTCGGCGTCGAATCGGCCCAATAAATCGGCATAGTAAAGCCCTGTAATTGTTTTACCCTTCTCGAGGTAATCGATGTAGATCACACCTTGTGAATCCCAGAAAACGGTGGCCATAACTTTTCCGGCCGATTTGACAGTTTTCGCCTTCTTTGGAGCACGTTCCCCGGTCTGGATCCATTGTTTTGATTGCTCCTTAGTCTCTGGTGTGTACCAGTGGATCCAGGTTTCATCGACGGTCACAAAACGACGCAAAAACTCCGCTGGATTCCGCTTAAACAGCGCCAAACACGTCTCCGATGTGGTCTCACGGTTGCACTTGTTTTCCGGTGTGAGTAAACGCGGCACCCATCGCGCCGACAGCTTTCTCATGCCGAGTTCCTCGTGAAGAATATGATGCACTGTTCCTTCTGAAATGCCTACAGTCTCAGCTAGCTCCCGAACCTTCAATCGGCGATCTGCCAATACGAGATCATGGATTTTTTTTATGTTTTCCTCCGTAGCAGCTGTTTTCGGTGCACCTGGACGTGGTTCATCAAAAACCGACGTACGGCCACGTGCAAACTCGTTGAACCAATTCTTGACGGTGGCCATCGATGGAGAATAGTCACCGTACACAGCATCCAAGCGCTCTTTGATTTCGATGCGCGTTTTCCCTTCCAAAAATAGGAATCGAATCACCGAACGATATTGCTCTTTTTCCATTTTTGTAAAACCGATCGATACATTCGCTTCCATAAGTTGTCAAATTAAAACAAATGAAGGGATTGGAATGAAAATTTGAAAAAAGAATTAAAAAAGAATGTGCTACACTGTGGTAAAACTCTTTTGAAACTACAGCGCCCTCGGGCGATGAGGCTAGGTACTTATTGAATGCCCCTCGTATTTACAGATATTTAGCGACTGGCAGCAAGTTTTCAACCATTGCAGAAAATTTTAGAATTGGAAAAAGTACTGTATCAAAGATTATTCCAGAAGTTTGTGATTGCATTTGGAAGGTGCTGCAGCCGTTATACATGCCAGTACCAAATAAAGATGATTGGTATAGAATAGCAAAAGATTTTGCAGACTTGTGGCAATTCAAGAATTGTGCTGGTGCGCTGGACGGCAAACATGTGTACATTAATGCACCAAAAAATTCAGGGTCTTCATTTTTTAATTATAAACACAGATTTTCAATCGTTTTAATGTGTGTAGCCGACGCTAGAAGGAAAATAATAATGGCAGATATTGGGTCTATGGGGAGGTTCAGTGATGGAAGAATATTCTCTGATAGCGAATTTGGAAGGCGACTACAAAACAATGCTTTAGATTTACCACCACCTGAACCACTAACTCAAGATGGAGAACCAGTACCATTCGTATTTATTGGGGACGAAGCTTTTCCCTTGTCTTATAATTTAATGCGTCCATATCCTAGAGATCAATTGAATGCAAGCAAAAGAATATTTAATTACAGGCTATCAAGAGCTCGTCGTATTGTAGAGGCGACATTCGGTGTGTTGAAAAGGAAATGGTATGTGTATCATAGAGAATTTGAATGCCAAGTCGATACTGTCGATAAAATTGTTAAAGCAACATGCATTTTACATAATTATTTGATTGAAAACCAGCCAAACTTTTTAAATGAAATAAATGCAGATGCGGTACCAAGAGACGAGAGGGATAGCAATACATTGACGATAACAAATAATGGGCGTTTTTCCATTAGCCGGCCCGGCACCGGCACGGCACCGGCATGGCCGTGCACCGGTACCGGCGCCGGGGTTTCGTTTTTCCACTGCGCCGGTGTCGATGCCGTTTTACGCCTGGTGAGTGGTACAGTACACTGACACGGACTTCAGCACGACGACACGTAAAGTGTAATTTACGTTTAGATATAACAATGGTATCGTCAAGCCGTCGACTATATTTGTTATATCTTTTACATCTACGACGCCAAAGACGCAGACGCAGAGACGTCGAGTTTTGGATTCATCCAATACTAAAAGTCAGATACGTAGAAGGAACATATTATACGCTATTTGAAAAGTTAAAAAAGGACCCCAGAAAATTCTTCAACTATTTTCGCATGACCGAAGAAACATTTAACTATTTGTTGGAGAACTTGTATCTGAAAATTAAGAAGAAAGATACTTCATTTAGAATGGCAATACCACCGGAAGAAATGCTAGTAGTGACGTTGAGGTAAGTTTTTCACCTTTGTGGAATTTATCTGTCATTAAAAACGACTACCATCATAAATGAAACACTATAATCATAAATGAAACATTTATTTATAAAAAAACATCAATTATGTAATTATAATCCTTTCTATCTTCAATATAATTTACTCCTTATTTTATATAAATAAAATTATAATTACTCTTCAGTACGAAACTGATTCATTAAATTTTGATAGACATTTACGCCTGCATTTTGTTCTGAAAATGTATATGTTTCTGTTGGCTGGGGGTCAGGCAGAGGGTTACTGCTATCATATAGTGCATTGTCATTATCTTCAGCTGGTAAATACTGGTTGTTCATATCAATTAGCACTTGTTGTGAGGTAACTGTTGGCTGAGTAACAGAGGTTGGTGCAAACGACAGCTGGGATAGATATACGTTTTTAGAACTAGTTGTACTGCTTGCTGGTGATGGTGATTCCGAGATGATGCGAAAATTTAGAGTTCATTTTTGTTTTATATTCCGAATCGACGTTAGAATTTCCATATGCAAATCCATCATTTCTGTTTCATTCATATCCTTTATGTAAGGTAAAAATGACAGCAGCATAGTTTCTTTTTCATTCATCCTTGAGGTAAGTGGAGCAGGATTGTTATCTTTATTAGCCTGTTTTTTTAATTCGGCCAAGATTTCCCTTTCTAGCACATCTGACTCCCTTGTTTTCTTCTTCCGTGCCGGCAATGGGGGTGGTGGTAATTCATTATTAGGCTCAGGTATAAGCGGAGGAGGATCTGGTGTATTTGATGTTGATGAACATGGTCTTGACGTCAAAGGATTTTCTGTGTCAGTTAAATTTGAATCTGTGTCTGCTTTGTCTACAACTTTTAAAAGAAAATTTAATTGTTCTGCGTGTAAATATTTTTTCTGGAATCCTTGACCAGTTTTGGTACGCAGAGATTTCACGAAAGAATCCCTTATATTCGCCCATTTTTTCATAATGACATCACCTGTAATAAAAATAATTGTTTAATCAACTTTTTTTTTCAGGTACCTCGCATCAGGAAACACCATGACCGATATGTAACGGGTGATTTTTTAAGAGCTTGAGAACTTTAAAAAAAAAAACGCATAAAATTTTCAAAATCTCATCGGTTCTTTATTTGAAACGTTAGATTGGTCCATGACATTTACTTTTTGAAGATAATTTCATTTAAATGTTGACCGCGGCTGCGTCTTAGGTGGTCCATTCGGAAAGTCCAATTTTTGGCAACTTTTTCGAGCATTTCGGCCGGAATAGCCCGAATTTCTTCGGAAATGTTGTCTTCCAAAGCTGGAATAGTTGCTGGCTTATTTCTGTAGACTTTAGACTTGACGTAGCCCCACAAAAAATAGTCTAAAGGCGTCAAATCGCATGATCTTGGTGGCCAACTTACCGGTCCATTTCTTGAGATGAATTGTTCTCCGAAGTTTTCCCTCAAAATGGCCATAGAATCGCGAGCTGTGTGGCATGTAGCGCCATCTTGTTGAAACCACATGTCAACAAAGTTCAGTTCTTCCATTTTTGGCAACAAAAAGTTTGTTAGCATCGAACGATAGCGATCGCCATTCACCGTAACGTTGCGTCCAACACCACCTAAGACGCAGCCGCGGTCAACATTTAAATGAAATTATCTTCAAAAAGTAAATGTCATGGACCAATCTAACGTTTCAAATAAAGAACCGATGAGATTTTGCAAATTTTATGCGTTTTTTTTTTAAAAAAAGTTCTCAAGCTCTTAAAAAATCACCCGTTATTACAGCTATAGAATTGGGATAACAACTTTGAGCAACATTATACACTGCGTGTGCCACGAAATATGGGTTACTTTTCGAAATGAACATCTTAAAGTGTTAACAGTAAAAGACTGTGAAGAAATCAGCAATGGATTTGAAAAACGAGCACATTTTCTTATGTGTCTCGGTGCTATCGATGGGAAACATATACGCATTGAAAACTTCCCCCATGCAGGATCAATGAATTACAACTATAAAAATTTCTACTCTATAGTTCTGCTGGCTGTAGTTGATGCGGACTACAAATTTTTGTACGTCGACATTGGCGCTTATGGTAAAGACTGTGACTCGTCCATTTTACAAAAAACGGAATTTTGGAAAAGGATGAAAAGCGGGAATCTATTAAGATTCCCGCTTTTCATTCCACAACCGAGACGCTTGCCAGGATTAGATACAAAAGTACCGTACGTTTTCATCGGAGACTCTGCATTTCCCTTCGAGGAGCATATTCTTAAAGATTACTCTAATCATAACTTAAGTGTGACGCAACGGGTATATAATTATCGATTGCACAGAGCTCGGCGATACGTAGAATGTGCGTTCGGTGTATTAAGTAACAAATGGAGGATATTACATAGACCATTGAATGTTTCCAGAAACTTTTCAAAGAATATCGTGAAAGCGACGGTAATGTTACATAACATTGTTCGCAAACGAGATGGTTATCGGGAAAGTGATTTGGTCATTACTAGTGGATCTCAACTAATAAATTTACCAAGTAATAAAACAATATCCACAAAGAAAACTGGTAAAGGAGTGCGTACGTGTTTTGCTAACTATTTCATGTCTGAGGCAGGTCAGCTGCCTTGGCAATTATCTAAAATATAGTGAGTAGCCATACCTTAATTATATTGTAATTAACACAGCTGTAACTTAATAAAAACAATAACTTAATTTACCTGTGTTTTTCTTTTCTACCTTCGACATTTCTTCATATCCTGTCTCGAGAAACGCAAAAACTTCCTGCCAGCATTTCTCTCGTAATATTTTATTTTTACTTGCTTCATTAGTTTTGTCCCAGAGACAAGGTCGGGCCTCCACTAACTCGATAAGAGTCACGATGTCGTATTTGAACGCCATGACCTTGACGCGTACGCACTGTAAGCGAACCAAAAACCAAATACGAGTCCCTCCGCTCCGCGCCCTCCTACCCGCCCCGCGCACTTTCACACTCACACGGCTACAATTCATATAAATATGCAATACACATGCAATTTTGCCGGGCCGGCACCGGTGGGAAGCTTGCTACCCCGGCGACGGCGACGGCGCCGGCAGGACTCTTTGCCGGGTCGGCGCCGGCGCCGGTAAGTAAAAAAGCGAGCCATACATTTTCATACATTTTTGCTTACCCGGCAACGGCACCGGCGCCGGTGCCGGTGCCGGGCCGGCTAATGGAAAAACGCCCAATGCAAGTACAAGGGAAATTTACCGGATCCGAGATATATTTTGTGATTACTTCAACAACGAGGGTAAAGTCCCGTGGCAGGAGACCCGTATTTTGCGACGCCTGAGCATTTTATAATTTAAATAAATACGTATTGTACTTACCATTCTGAATACTTGTTTCATTCGCCACTATCTGCCATGCCGCATCCTTCGTCTCATTACACTTGTAAGTAGTAAGTTGAGTGTTCCACAAACATGGGTACTTTTTGACATTTTCAATGAACAATTCGTCACCCATTGTTAAGCGTACGCAGTTGTGTAGTATCGGTGACGCTAGCGGTCCAACTGACTATGCGGACTGCGGCTCGAAACCGATTCGAATCCCGCCCCTCCACTCTGCTTCGCCCCTCTCTGGGCCCTTGATTGTCGATTTCTACCACGTCACTTCGCCGCTCATCTCCGCTTGACTATTTCCATTGAATCGGAGCGGAGACGAGATGTGGATTTCATGTAATATGATTGGTCGATCCCCACACGTCTCCTCTCCGCTCCGCTCGTCTCCGCTTGACTGTTTCCATTGAAGCGGAGCAGAGACGGGATGTGGATTTCATGTAATATTATTGGTCGATCCCCACACGTCTCCTCTCAGCTCCGCTCGTCTCCGCTTCAATGGAGCCGCACCCTAAGTGCCTAAGTATACTTAGATACATTCTGTTTGGTCATAATTAAATAAGTAGGTACCTAAGCTGTAGTATTTACTTTATTCATTGTTTGGGGGAAGATGTTGTAAGTAGTTAAGATTGTCATGCGGGTAACGTGAAATAAACAGTAGTTGCTTAGCACTAAAGGTGTTTCATTCAATCACAACAGTGCTGATACTGATGATGTAGATGCGGTAGAGTAACCATAACCTGTGTTATAAGATTACGTTTCTTCAGACATTTCTGCACACAATTTGTAAAACCTTTTTCTTAATTTTATTTTGGAAAGAAATTGGCATATTTTTGACTGTTTGGGCCATACTTTCGAAAAATAAATCCATGGGATGTTTTTCTTGTTATTGTTTATAGCAGTTAATAGTTGCCATACTTTCGAAAAATAAATCCATGGGATGTTTTTCTTGTTATTGTTTATAGCAGTTAATAGTTAATAGCAGATATTTCGCTAGTAGCATGAGCAACACTTGCTCAGCGATGTCAGCTATGCGCCTCTTCACAATTGCCTCAATCTTTTTAATGGGATTAAAATCATAGTGGTAAGGCGGTAAACGCAAAACCTCATGTCCATATTCATTTAACATCTGTTCTATTTCATACTGATGGTACCCTTTGTGTCTTTTGATTAAAACGTATAATTGCGCTTCTGTCCAACAATCATCGAATTCAATACCATTTTTGTAAGCAACTCTTGGAGCTTTGTTTTTCTATTGCCAATTGTAGGCGCTTTATTTACCTGTGTGCACTGGTATAACGCATTATCCATCGCTACAATGCTATTTGATGGTAGATTCGGCACAATTTTTTCATTCATCCACCGCAGATTTTGCTGAACTTTCAAAGAACTACAAGTCTTTCTTACGTATTTCTGACCAGTTTGAATAACCGAGTACAGAAATATGTAGAAAGTTTATAGTTCATCTGCAAATCGTACTGAATTTTAGAAAAAATACAAGCAAAAAGTTAAAAATTTCAAATAACTTTTATATTTGCAAATAAAATGAAGTTGGTGTGTTAGAGCGGGTACACATTCGGCTCTCGGCGCTGCGTTGAGCTCGCGTTGAACTGATGCATGTAATTTTTTATTTATTTAACTGAAAAGTGTGACATGCTTCACACGCAAATGATAAAAGAAAATATAAAGAAATAAAAAGAACTCAAACCATACGACGTTTTCTAGTTCGTACCGGGCAAACAAAGTCGCTATTTCTAATTTAATTATACTCTGTGTTCTTTTCGGGAATTTCTTGAAAGATTGGGCATAGCTCAAAAAAAAATGATCCGCTTCATCAAATTTAATCTTTTGCTCATTTTTTTTACGAAGGTTATCTAATACTGTATTAGTTTGCTCATCATTATTTTTTGCCCTCCTCTTTCTTACTACAGACCGAGGATTTTCTGCCAGTGTAGTTTCAGAATTTTGCGACTCATTACGAGAAAAATTTTCGTCAGCTTCTGTGCTCGAATCCTCTTGTCTTCTTGAATTCGGGTTGTCTTCTGTGGTATTTGTTTGAGAATCAGAGTTCACGTTAGTTTCAGTTTGTCTATTTTTATTGAAATCATCTAAAAATCTCAGCAATTCAGCCCATGGCCAATTTTTATACTTTTTGTATGCTTGACCCGAGGAAACTGCAATACTTTTCTTATGCTTGGCGTAGTTATCCTTCAGCGCTTTCCACTTCGAACTCCAGTAAACACCTATAAAAAAATATATGTTTCAGATACCTTGCGACAGGAGACAGCTACAAAACCATTGGTCACTCATACCGTATGGGATTTACAACTGTTGGTACAATAGTCAAAGAAGTGAGTCAGGCGATTTGGAAAGTTTTACAGCCCATTTATATGCCTTTCCCTACATAAGCAACATGGAAGCAATCTGAAATTGGATTTAATGAGAAATTGAGATTTCCAAACTGTATTGGTAGTATAGACGGAAAGCATGTCGCCATAAAGTGTCCATCTAATACTGGAACGTTACATTTCTGCTATAAGCAAAAGTTTTCCATAGTTTTGCTCGCTATAGTTGATCCAAACTACAAATTTATTTTTATTGACGTGGGTAGCTATGGAAAAGAAAGTGATAGTACAATTTTTCTAAGGTCTCCTTTCTATCAAAAGCTTGTTAACAATCAACTGAACATTCCTGGACCAAAGCCCTTACCGGGCAGACATAATCCAATGCCTCATGTTTTATAGGTGATGGCGGTTTTAAACTAGAAACATTTTTAATGAGACCTTTCCCTACTGATGTCGAGGATCAAAGAAAGCGAATTTTTAATCAAAGACTTAGTAGTGCAAGACGTATAGTTGAGAGTACCTTCGGTATTTTGTCTCAAAAATGGAGATCAATTCTAAAAACTTTTGAATTAGACGTAGACACTACGGTACATGTAGTTAAGGCAGCATGTTGCTTGCATAATTATCTCAAAGAAAAAGGTGAACTACAAATCAATGACGAAGATAGTGTGCAAAATGCTCATGCCTTCAGATCATTAGTGCCAACAAATAGCAGAACCAACTTAGCTGCATATGCAGTTCGCGAAGAGTTCATTTCCTATTTTAACTAACCCTGCGCCGTTTGTAGTTCACCTTTTCGATCTAATAAATTGGATAACGTACAACTTACATAAAAATAAATAAATACAGCTTAGTTTTTTTTTGAGAATCACCCCTTACCTGTTTTTTACCTTTGTATTTTTAGTAAATAAATATTAAAATATAATAAAATGTTTTTACTCACCATCTTCAACGCCCATTTCCGTACCTATTTCAATCCACGCCCCTTTTATTTTGGGACGATTTTTGTAGTCCCTATGGCTTAGATCGTACAAAAACTGCCTTTCTCTCACCAATTCAACCAATTTTTCTATATCAACGCTCGGACCAGCCATAGCGAGAACGCGAGTTCTTTGTATTTCTGAGCAGAGAACGCAAGCGTTCCGAATGACCGCCGCGGTCTGACTGCGTTCTGTGTGCGCGGGCGCTATAGATCCTTCGCATTACAAAGAACGCGGAACACAGAACGCTCTCTGTCTGCGCGGAGCCTTATCCCATAACTCTGGCAAGGACTCGAATGAGAGAATGAATTCTTTTTCTATCTCGATTGGCGGTGGCGGGAGTGTAGTGGGCGGCGGCGGCAGGGCTTCGTCGCTTGGCACGTCTTGCTCCATTGCGTCGGGGACGGTGACTGACTGACACGGGAATGATTCGAGCGGTTACACGATCAGTCTGGCAGCAGTCTGGCATCAGTCTGCTGTCATTCACAACAGAATGATTTTGTCATTCTGGACCATCAGTACGTCAGTCAACCGGTTAGACGATAATTCTCCCATCATTCTGAGCAGACTGATTGACCAGACTGACGCCAGATTGAGCGTGTAACCTTTGACATAGAGTTATTTAGTGGGCTTCTGTTTCCCAAGCATGAATTTGGTTAGCGTTTTGGTATTACTGAACAGAGGAACACTGTGGGCCTTCTCGTTTTTGAGTTTACGAAGGAATAGGGTAGTGAATTTCTATTGTCCGAAGGATACTTGATATTATGAGAATCCATGTTGATATTGTAATGTTTTGTTAGATTTATCCAACTAGAAGCGCGTTTAGAAGTTACGGAAGATACTTGGTATAAATAAAACAAAAATTACGACTTGTAGGTTGCCGACGCCATACCTGAAAACTTCTTGAATTTGGAAAAAAAAATTGAGGAAACAGAAGAAACGTACCTTGATTATCGCTAACTTCTACATAAATTAGTATAGGTACCTGCACGCACCTTGGTCTTCATTATTATTCTTGCCTACAAATATTGAGATTACAAACTAAAAAACATTATTTAACAAAATAAAACATAGCCCTTGGCATTATACTTACGTCATTTAAGAGCCCGGCATCTTTGTACTCTTGAGATACATGGCAAAACATTTCTTTGTACTGTTTTGTAAGTGGCCCTGTGGCAAGACCGCAAATGCATTTGTCATATTTTTCGATATATCTTTAACAGCCTTGTCAGTTGCCAAATATTTTAGCCCTTCAGCTTTAATTTGGTAAAAACACACTTTGCGTTACCTGGATTATCTGATAAATTGGTCTCGTCGTAGTTTAGTATATTGTTGCATGTACGTATTTCATTCCATTATTTTTCTAGGTTAGTGCTGTGTAAATATACATTTTTTTTCAATGCATTGCAGGGAATTTATGGAAGAAAAATTTAATGAACTTCTTTATGAACCATCTGGACAATTTGCTAACTTCTGCCGGATGAGCTACAGTGATTTTGAATTTTTGCTAAATGCTATTTCGCCCATGATTTCAAAGAAAAATACCGACTTCAGAGAAGCTATACCAGCTAAATATCGTCTTGCGATAACATTAAGATATTTAGCAACTGGTGACAGTTACAAAAGTCTACACTATTTGTTTAAAACATCTACCCAAATTATATCAGAAATTATACCAGAAGTCTGCAAAGCTATTAATGAAGTTCTAAAAGATGAAATAAAGGTAAAGTAAACAATTTAAAATATTTTTTTCAACATTTATTTATGAGTTACGCAAAAAATTAGAGAAAATCAGGTTTAGAAAAATATTAATCAATAGTATTAATAAATGTCTCAATTAATGGTATTAACTATTAATCAATTCGATTGTTTTTTTCAAAATCTTCGTATGCCATCAAAAGTGCTGTATTTATTATATTTCCCCTCGGAGGTACGACCACTTCATCGGATATTATATTAATAGTATGTCCTCCAGTATTTGAGGAGCTAGGTTCACTGGAGTAGTGATTTATATTATCATCATTAGGCATCGCTAGTGTTAAAGAACTAGAGTGTGACCCAGAATAAGGTTTTGAATATGACGACTGAACACGTGGAGGTCGGTTTGATATGTATCCACTTGACTCTGATGCACTAGAGCAGCCTTACTCAACCTTTTTTCCCCCTGGGCCACATAGTCGCTACTGCTAGACCTTGTGGGCCGCAATAATCAAACTGAACTGAACAAACTACTTTCAGGCTTTGCGTTATTTATTAGAGTTACATAAAAATAAAGTTGTATAAAAAATACAATAAAACACAACTGTAAAAATAAACCATTTATTTAAAAATTAATGTGATGATTGACATTGACGCAAACTAATAACAATTTCTGATAAATCTGGCACATAATTACTACATGCTACTCTCAATACGTCGTCCAGGTGCGAATCAGTTAGTCGGGATCTATAAACATTTTTCGCATATTTCATTTTTGAATATGAGGATTCGCACAGGTAAGTTGACGCAAACAAGGTGAGGAGCGAGAGTGTGCGCAATTTTTGAGCGTTTTGTAGTTATCCGGTACTAATTTCCAGAATTCTTCATATTTGTTTACGTCTCTGTTTTCTTTAAAAATCGCCTCCAGATTTGTATCATTTTTAAAATCAATTAGTTCATCCGATAACTTTGCAACATCAAATCCCAATGCCGCAAGTTGTGAAGTAGTGGCTACTTCTAAGTGCCAGGGATTTTCCAATAATAGAAGACATTTTTTTATTTTTCGCAAATCCTTAAATCTTTCTTGAAATTCGTTGCTCAGGGAAACTAAGTAATTAGAAATAGTAGCATAGTTTTCTGGGGACACATCAATTCCATTTTGTTGAGCTTTTATCAATGTTGGAAAGTTATGTAGTTTTTGAATATTAATTTCTTCGATGTACATCTTCAGCTTGTCTTCGAAAGCAAATACTTTACTCGCCAACTGTGAAATAATTTTATGTTCACCTTGTAAACGACGATTAAGCTCACCAAGTTTCTCTGTTATATCGCAAAGAAATGCTAGAAGACACCACCAACTATCTCGCTCAAGTTCGCTGTAAACTTTATTATTTTGTTGTAGAAACAAAATTATTTCGTGCCGTAGAGCGTAAAACCGTTCTAAAACTTTTGTTCTACTCAGCCATCGTACTCCGGTATGTAAAAGTACATCGCCATACTCACTTCCTAATTCTTCCAACAAACTCTTGAATTTCCTATGGTTAAGTTCTCGTGCTCTTATAAAATTAACGATGTTAATAACGGTTTTCATCACGTCGTCAATTTCCGGTATGGTGGTACGCGCCGAAAGATTTTCTTGGTGTATGATGCAGTGAAATGATAAGATATTTATGTCATATTTCCTTTGCAAAAGAGAAATAAACCCAACGTTATTTCCTGTCATAGACGGGCAGCCATCCGTGCATATACATACCAATCTCTTAATATCAATGCCATTTTCCTCCAAAAAAGTACAAATAATATCAATGTAATCACTTCCTCTGGTATGTCCTTTCATTGGCAAAAATTTGAGAAAATCTTCACGAACCGTATAATCTTCAGTACAGTACCTTACAAACAGAGAACATTGTGATGTTGATGAAACATCAGTGCTCGAATCAAATGCTAAACTAAAATATTTACAATTCTTCAAGTCGTCTATGACATGATCAAAAATATGTTTCGAAATATCTTCAATTCGCCTAACGCAGGTGGAATCTGAGAGCTGTAGTTTCCTGATTTGTGATATTATCTGTGGTTTGTTGCTAAACTTTTCAAATAATATATTTGAAGCATTTATAAAACACTCCTTCACAATCTCAGCGTCAGTAAATGGTTTCATATGTTTTCCTAGTAAATAACAAATTTCGTAGGACGCTCTCGTCACTGCTACATCTTGTGACATTGAAACTGACATAGTATTTTGCTGCTGATGTAACGACTTTTTCAAGACGCGTAGCTTTTCTTTTCGCAATGCAGAGCCGACTGGAAAACTATCGCTAAACATCTTATGTTTTGTATTATAATGTCTCATAATATTATATTTTTTTAATATCACACTTGCTCGACATATCAAACAAGTACTTGAACTGTGTTTGTTAGGCACAACAAAATATTCTTCCTCCCAATTGTCTTGAAATAATCTATTTTCGCCAGAAATTTTACGTTTTGATTTTGAGGACACGCCAGCCATTGTAATGGTTACGAATTCTCGGCACTAGTAAAAGAAACTCACTATCGACTGTCAATTTAAAAAACGCGGCACGTGTGCAATGCAAGCGCTCGGTAAATGACTGATTTTTATGTGCTTTGCGTTGCGCGGGCGACAACACTCCTCCGTACCCCCCCCCCCCCCCCTGCACATGCCCGCGGCGGGCGTGTGCGGGCGGCGGGTGGCTCGCCGCCGCCGCCCGTCTGCTGTAAGTATGGGTATTCTGTGCCGCCGTGTTGTCGTTTGCACTCGCTCACGTAGCGCGAGACAACAACATGAGTAGGTATTTAGGAAAATAATGTACAAACCTATATTTCTTACGTTGAACAACATTTCTTGAATCATTTTTGTGTCGTTATCAGAAAATACTATTGTCAAATGTGTAATCTAAAAATATTGTAAGTAAATGTTGTAGTGTTAAAATATTGTAGTATCTTCAGGCTGCAGAAAAGGCTAGGGCCGCATAGAAAAGGCTGGCGGGCCGCATGCGGCCCGCGGGCCGCAGGTTGAGTAAGGCTGCACTAGAGTGTGACCTAGAATAAGGTTCTGAATATGACGACTGAACACGTGGAGGTCGGTTTGATATGTATCCATTTGACTCTGATGCTGGTCTAGGAGGGTGAAAATATTGAGGGGATGGTGTTTGCGAAAATGTCCTCCGTTTAATTCTTTCGATGAATAAACCATCTATTTCATACATAATTAGACTTCGTTCTTCCTTGGGAAGTTCCCGGATCTTTTTGGCTAGAAGTTTACCATACAAATCACATTCATCATCATCTGTGTCTGATGGTTTCGATTTACGTTGACTTAGTGCGTCCGTTAATTGGCTAAATGCTGTGGCCATTTGTTGTTCAGCTAAGTCTGGTCGACGACGTGATTTATCAACGTTTTTTTTAGTAAGTGGTGTAGAGACCGTAGTTGCAGAAGTCGAAGGAGCCATCAAGCTGTTATCATTTTGCGCTTCTTCAGTTTCATCAACCATTTCTTCTTCAACTATTTCTGAAGATCTTTTATTCTGTAATAAAAAATTAAATCAATTGAAATCTTTGCTACTAGTATTTTTTTTTAAATATTATTTTGCGATCAATGTTCTATTAATATGCGATCATTTCAGATGCCCTCTTCGTCGGAAGATTGGCTCAATATAGAAAGAGGATTTAGAAATAAATTTCCACATGCTTGTGGTTCGATGGATGGCAAACATATAGTTATAGAGAGCCCACCTCACAGCGGAAGTCAATATTATAACTACAAGAGAACTTTCAGTATAGTTCTTTTAGCATTAGTCGACAGCAATTACAAATTTATATTCGTTGACATTGGAAGTCAAGGGAGAATCAGTGATGGTGGTGTTTATAATAATTCACTATTATGGCAAAAAATTGTCAGAAACGAAATGAACTTTCCCGAGCCATGCCCACTTCCTGCAGCGAATAATAACATTAGCCTACCATATGTGTTTTTAGCAGATGGAGCTTTTGCTCTTAATACGCATGTTATGAAGCCTTATCCTGGAAATCATGAAATTGGGTCTCCAAAAAGAATATTCAATCAACATTTAAGTAGAGCCCGAGTTGTAGTAGAAAATACATTTGGTATTTTATCTTCAGTATTTAGAATTTTTCGAAAGCCTATTAATTTAAAGATTGAAACAGTGAACGATATTACTATGACCTGTGTTCTACTACATAACTTTCTTAGAAAAAGTGTAACTTCTTCAGAAATGTATACTCCTCCAGGAACGTTGGATGTGTATGATAATAATGGTCATCTTATAAGAGGTGGTGCATGGCGAAATATAAATCGATATAATGCAATACAAAATCTGCCACATGTACCTCGAAGACCACCACTTACAGGTGTCAATATAAGGAATGAATTCACTTCATATTTTTGTGAAGTTACAAATAATAATTAATCGTAGGAACACAACGAACATGCCTACTGGGCCCGTATTCAGGTATTTAAAAAGTCGCTAGGTGGATGAGTCGGTCGGTCGGTCGGTCATAATTTACGACAATTGGCATTCAAATAACTGTTATTAGAATGCCAATTGTCGTAAATTACGACAATAACAGTACAATAACAGTTATTAGAATGCCAATTGTCGTAAATTACGATAAAAACAGTTATTAGAATGCCAATTGTCGTAAATTACGACAATAACAGTACAATAACAGTTATTAGAATGCCAATTGTCGTAAATTACGACCGACCGACCGACCGACTCATCCACCTAGCGACTTTTTAAATACCTGAATACGGTCCCAGTATTACTTGTAGCTTAATAATTGTATGACTATAATAACTGTAGCTTAATAGTACTGTAACTTAATCATTGTGTGATTGTAATAATGTATGACTGTAATGAAAATGTACCTAAATAAATGAATCATAAAGTAGTTCAGTATTTTTACGTACCGTTTCAGAGTTTATCCCCAACTTCACGGTATATATTGGCAAAAGAAAAGACTCCATTAAATTATAGGCAAACCAGGAAGGTTCATATATATCTTCGATTCCTGGGGAAGACCGATTGTTATTATTAGTTATTAATGTTATTATATTATATGATATGCACCCCTTTGTAATTAGAAATGCAATAAAACAACAGCTGATTTAAGATCAAAGTCAGCCATATATAATCAAAACTTACCTGCGCCAGAACGAATACAATCATGTTTCTTTTTTAAATGTTTTCTGAAGGTAACCATGAGAATTTCTTTCTTAGCTTTCAATTCTTTTACTGGCTTATTCAATGATTTACTGAGGCGACTCCACGCATCAGCTACTTTTTTTTTATCTTTGTGATCCTTGTTTCTCGGGTCCCAAATACATGGTTCAGTCTGGTAACATTCGAGAAAAAAGAAGATGTCTTCATTTGTCCATTCACCACACATTTTGTGCGAGCGTCGGCACGTCTGCTTGCCTCCAATACAGAAACCAAACTGAGCGCGCACAAACGTGTGGATGCGTCGCAAGCGCTTGCGGCAAATTCCCTTTGATTTGTGTCAAAAAACCGACACTCGATCGGAACGGCTACAAACGCTTGCAAACGTTCACAAACCATGGCAAACACTCTATCCACACGTTTGAATTTGTGGGCGCTTGTTGACGTTTGGCAAGCGTGCGGACGCGGCATTACAGTAGTCTCCGTTGTTGGCAGAGGTTTGTCCTTATCATTTAGAAAAGTAAAATATTCAGATGCAAACCACTTCGATATATATACATCATTAGCTCCTGTAAAAAAAGATATAAAAGTATATAGGCTATTATAAATATGTCAATTTACAATGCAAAAATACAATGCATACAATGCGTAAATAAACAATTTAAAAACTTACCTGATCCTGTTACTAAACTTTTTTTGATTTTGCTCCTTTCTTTTCTATTAGTTGCTAATAAAGTTGTCATCTTTTTTTTTAATTCACCTATTGGAATTTTCAGTTCATTTGAAATTGCCTTCCATGCATCTTGGCGTAAATCGTTATTTCGATAATCAGTTAGTGTGCTATCCCACAAGACCCGGTGAAATTCATAAAGTTGAATCAATCTGATAATATTTTCACTATTGAAACTCGAAGAACACGCGTGTTTGTTCATTTTGCCGTCCAAATATAGCGTAGCCGGCCGCGCGCGTCCTCTTTGACGCGCGACCAAAAACCGACTGCCGGTGGCTCGCGCTGCGAGTTGGCTCGCGCGGTACGCGTACCCCAAGAGTGAACGCGTGGCTGCAGGTATGGACTAGGCGTTCCGGATACGCGTAAACTGAGTACGCGTACCAGGGTACGCGCAATCCGTACGCAGCTTAAGAAGATGATATAGAGTTTAACAAACTCGTTATTTAGTTTACGGTGGATCAGTTCGGCAGCCACTGTGCGTTCTTCCATCCACTTCTGAGCAAAAAAAAGTTTTAAGCTTTCCCACTGCTCTATCAGTCTATTTACCACTGATAATAACGACAGCCATCGAGTTTGAGACGGATGTAGTAGTTTGTGCACTTTTGTGTTCATGAATAGTTGAAATTCAACGTAATCGGCTTGTCTTTTGGCACTGTGCTTAAAAAAATGCATATACATTACGCGCCAAATCCTCGCAACGTCTTGGTAGCTCTTTACAAGCTTCATTTGAGCACAGATGCATGGAGTGACAAATACATTTTATGATTTTTATTCCCGGTAAATCAGATCGGAGTCGACTAGTGACGGAATTGTGACCTCCCATCATTACATTACAGCCGTCGGAAGCAAAACCGATTATATTTTCTAACGTCACATTACGCTGAATAAATGTTTCCGTAATCGTTGTGTAAAGTGATTCGGCAGTACACCCTCTTGAGCGTGACGCTGTTTCTCCTGTACTAGTTATTTCATGCAATGGCTCTAGTTGCCATAGGCAAGATTCAATTTTCTTAAATTGTTTGTCAAAACATCTAACAACAATGCATACTGTTTTACAGGATGCAATATCTGTAGACTCGTCGGCAAGTACGCTGAAGTAAGAAAGTGAAGTAAATTTGCATATTATATTATTCATTAGTCGCATGAAGTGTCTCGTAATTCAAGCTCACTTTATTCTTAGTATTTTTTTAAACGTCGACAAAACTAGCTAATAGAATAACAAAGGAAGCGGTTAGGCAAATCGAAGGTCCAGCCGCATTTCTATTGTTTGTGCTTAGTCCTTACACTCTTTTCTGGCTTTGGCTATTGTTTCAGATTTAAGTAGAATTATACAATGCTTTTTTTCCCCAAAACATCATCTCAGAATTTTGCACGTGCAATATGGGAGCTAAATAAGTTCAATGTCTTTTTCTAATAATAAAATAACACTAACTTACGAATTATATTATGAACTAGATACTACTTACATAAACATTGTCGTATTTATTTCGGATCTGTATCTGACGACGACTGTACAATTTACGTTGCATGGTTTGCGGTCCCTTTCGCCGGAAGAAAAATAATAAAATGAAAGCAATCCGGCGAAAGGGACCGCGGTCCCTATACCTACCGGTCCCAATCGACGGAAGCCTCGAATTTTTGCTGTTTTAAGACACTCTCTAAGTATTCTTTTTGGCTTTCACCAATAACATTTTTCACAGTTGCTGTCATTTATTTTTCTTCATAGCAAAATCAGCTGCTATTTTAGAATCAGGGAAGCAAGATTTGAGTACATCAGACAAATGATCCATTGCCAAAAAAGAAATGTTGTGTTCGGTTACAAAGCTCGCGGTTTTGATTTCAGCCTCGATTACTAACGCATCTGCACTAACACTTTTTGAAGAAGAAGCAGCCAGTGTTTTTTTTCTGTGTAGATTATTTGTCACATGGCGTCGTAAAGTTTTTCTTTTTGGGTCGAGGGTATTGTTTTCCATATTTATTTGTTTCTGAAGCGATGTGCCCAATAATTTGGTTATTCCCTCCGTAATGCAGGATCAATAGCGAAAACGATTTCCAATTAAAATCGTAGAAATTATGTTTATGGAGAAATTATGGAGAATGTTTTGATAACTTCTATAAGTAAAGATTTTCCCTTTCAGAAAAATTAGTTTTTCTTCGACCTGCTACTGAACTAGCCATTAAAAAGTTCTTGTTTCGATATAAAATTATAGTCGCATTTTTTATAAACAAACCTAACCTGCTCATTTGGAAAAGTCGAAATGTGTAAATATCGAAGTTATAGTGCTACAAGGATCATTTGGCACTTGGATGAGGGCGTTGGTGTGATATTAGGGTTACCAGCTATAAAAATCTCCTTAGTTTTAGGGAATTGTGTAAACTGCATCGTAGTTTAATTTAAACTTTACTGCATGAAAATAAAACAACAATAATATTATATTCAAATTTTTTTGCTATAATTATGTTCGGCATGAACTATGTCTAGGGGTTGCAAACTATTAAATTCTTCATCATCTTCATCTTGAAAATCATCATCATCGTCACTACTATCTTCACTCTCAGAGCATAATTGTATGATGAAAGGTTCGTCCAAATATCTATCTTTTTTTCGATACTCTTCTTCTAGTTTTTTGACGTGGGAGCAATGATTACGCCATTCATCGACAGTAATGGAATTGAAAGCATTCTGTACCATTTCCGGCATTTCATTGGATGGCTTCCCAATATTTATCTCAGCTACTTTTCGTTTCATGGATGCCCAGACCATTTCAATTGGATTGAGATCACAATGATACGGCGGTAAACGCAATATCTGAGAAAATAAAGCAGCATAATTAAATGGGTACCTACATAACAATTCTTAAAATATTATAGGGTCTAGTAGAGCATTTAAGCTATAATTACCTTGTGACCCAGTCCTTTTAAAATAGCATCAACAACATACACTGGTTCGGGTTTGTTTCTATTAACAATTTCTAAAAGTTGTGATCGTGTATATATTTCTGAATATTCAATATTGTTCACTCTTAACCAGTCAATTATTTCACTTTTTCTACTGCTTGTGTTTGGGGGTTTGTTGACGATTGTATTATGATAGGAAGCGTTGTCCATTATAATTAGACTGGGCTCGTTCAAATTGGGAGCTAACTTTTCTAAAACCCATTTTTTAAAATTGGTGTGATTCATGTCATCATGGTAATCACCACTCTTTGTTTGTGATTTAAAAACCAAACAAGCATTCTCCACAAAGCCTTGATTACTTCCGGCATGAACGATAATAAATCTTTGTCCTTTAGAGATGGGCTCTAATACACCATCTAAAATTGAATTTAGAACTATAAAAATAAGCAGAACAGAATACACTCTTTTAAAAATTGGCATTATACAATTAGATACTTAAATACATAATAATATTAGTCAAATAAGTTTTGAAAAATATATTATATTACGAGGTAATTAAATAGCCATTACCTTCATCATCATTTTGCCAACATTTCCCAGTTGTATGACCGGAATGAATATATGTCTCATCTAAGTAGACAACTGGTAGTTTTTCTGTCTCGTCATTATGCTTTAAAGTCTGAAATAAAACAATGTGAATTAGAGTGGCAGTTTATTTAATGTTTTCATTTGTCCTTAATACTAATAGTATAAGAATAGTATTAAAGACTATAAAAGTACATGTACAAATACCTGCAGATAACGAGCGCGCCAAGCAGTAATATCGTTACGTTCCATCAGAACCTTTCTGTTGCTTTTAGTTTTTCTGAATCGAAAACCAATCTTTTTTATATGCTGTCTGAGAATTTCGCGACTGCCTGTGAATCCAATCTCTTCTTTAAGTAGATGAAACAACTTTTTCACTGTTGGTATTTCTTTTCTCCAAGCATAAAACTCATGGATCTTTCGCCTAAGAACGCCAATATCAAAATTATCCATTACAATTTTATCCTTCCTGGTTTTCCTTTTTTTTCCTGGTGTAACTATTTTACTGGACGATGCTTCTGCCAATCTTCCTTCATTTCCAATTCTTGCAACTGTACGTAAAGATATACCTGAAATCATATTTTATTTTAACAATTTGACGGAGAAAATAATGTTTCATAATCATAACAAACCCTACAAAATATGAATTAGTATTCTTGGTATTATTACTATCGGGTACACATACGAGGTATGGTATGGTAACACTTACCCGTTGCAGCTGAGACGCGCTCATTTACTCTTTCAAATGGAATAATCGGGGCGCTAGCTTGCTTTTCTCTCTTAAAAAAATCCTGTACTTTTAGCACCACCTCTCTAACACCACTTCTTATCACTTTTGGCATATTTCGGGATATTTACATTGAAAAAGCACAAAATAACCACAACGAACATTACACTCCAGCTGTCTGTCAAAAATGACGCTTTACAAGATGGCGGTGTTAGTTCCGATTTCGGCCACGTGCCAAATGATCCTTGTAGCACTCTAACGTATTTTTTTTCTTAGTGACAGTTAAATTGTTTGACGGATCTGAAACGACTTTTTGCAAATCTGTTGCGAGCTCGTGGACATTATTGCAATTTACAATAAATGAATTCAGGGTTTCCCTACTTCCATTATAGGTGTTTATGAATTTGAAAAGGATGTTAAGCTCCATGTCTACGGCCGGTTTCGGCATTGTTTGCACTTTAGGAGAAGGTAATGGTGACGAAAAATCTGACAAAGGTCGAAAAATGTGACAAAGGTACCTTTAGCTCTTCCTTCGATTTTTTAGGTTTCGGCCCGGCGCCCATTATCGGCATCGGCAAGGAAAAGGATCCTTCGGCATCCTACATGCAAGCGCACACTGTCGGAAAGTATGCTTTGGCATGCTGCAACGTTCTTAGGGATGACGAGGCGTCCTTAAGCATGCCGCACCGTCCTGTAGCTTGCCGAAGCGTCTCAATATCGTATTTCTCGTCATAACAGTCTCAGAGTTGTTACAAGCTAGTTGTCCGAGTTGTATGTAATATGGTGGACTGGGATTTAGTGCTCATAGCAGCTTTTGCTGAAGAAGAGAAATCTAATCAATCGAGAAGATTTTGGGTGAACAACCTTTGGAAGCAACGATATACGTCCGGTGAATTTAACAATTTATTCAATGATTTGCGTTATGACGTTCGACAATTTTATTACTACTATAGAATGAGTTATGAAAATTTTGAAAGTCTGGTTCATTTGCCTCGACTTTTCATGGAGAAAAAACAATCAAGTTTTCGCTCACCTATACCTGTTGAAGAAAGATTGTCTGTGTGCTTGAGGTGAGTAATAAACAATACTTTAATAAGTTTAATAATATATATTATTTTTTAATTCACATATACTCGTACAGGTATGATTCGAATGGTGACTTCAGATCGCAGACTGCATTACTATTTCGTCTGAATCTATGCTGCGCCGGTCATAGGACTGTCGTCGTGGGGCGATTGTTGTTGACATTAGAGTCAAATCTTTAATTTTTAATCACATTAGCTTTGCCGCAGGTGATAAAAAAAATACAAATTCTGGTAATCATTGGTTTCAATATTCTGGTAATCATTGGTTTCAATATTCTGGTAATCACTGGTTTCAATGTCTTGGCATCTAGGTATGGGTGTCGGTGTATATGTCAATGTTGAATGTATGTTGTCCTCGTTATTTACGGATGTTGCTTGGGGTGTGTTATAAGAAATATCGTCCATGGTGTAGTTTGATTGATTTACAGGAGGTTTTTGTTTCGATGTGGATGGTTCATAAATAGATCTTGTAGTTTCAATATGCTGTGGTGCTTCTAATATTTCTGAATATTCGATTTCTGCCTTATTAACAATAAGCATACATCTCTTTTCACTTGAAGTTGCAACTTTTTTGGTAAAGATTTTACCGTAGCAGACATTGATTTAAAAAATATATCTATAGGATGTTCATCTTTGTTATTTTTAGAATCTATATATTTTTTTAATATCTCAGCTGTGGTTACGTTTTGTGATCGTGGACGCGAGTTTTGTGAATCTGAATGTGACATTTGTGATTGTGGCCGTAATTGAGGAGAATCCAAGTAAGAATCTTGTGTCTCCTCGGAAGACGAATCTAAATTAGATACCTGCCTGCGCTCTATTTTGTAAAAATGTATTCAGGAATTGGAGTTCTCTTTCGTGTTTTATAGGCCTTTTGTGGCTTTGCAGAATCACCACTTTTGCTTGTTCTATTTTTTATCGCTTTTCGATAGTTGTTTCTGATATTCGTCCACATCTTGAGAAATTCTTGAGCTGAAAATAATATAATAAACATATAAATGAACGGTTTGTTAGTTAAACGTATGTGTCCGGCACCCGCACCGGTATTGTATGATATTATGTATAATGTTTCGTAATCCGTATTGTATGATTAAAAACATATTAAAAATATATACAGTGGTGGTCATATAATTAAGAACGATTTGTAACATCAGATTTTATTTTTAAAAATGATGTCGTTTCTAGTTTTATGATCCTTCTTAAAAGTTATTCGCTAGGTTTTTTTTTTTTTTTTTTTTTTTTTATGCCATAGCTGGCAGACGAGCAGGCGGGCCACCTGATGGAAAGTGGCCACCGCCGCCCATGAACACCTGCAACACCAGAGGTGAGGCTAGTGCGCTGCCGGCCTTTTAAGAGGAGATAAACCCGCCTTTTGAAGGACCCCATCTCAAAACTCCGAGGGAAAACCGCAGAGGGAAGTTAAATAGCTACATGGATGGAGTAAACGAGATTAGGAGTAAATATTAAAATCTCTTACTATTTTAGTTACAAATTGTATTTACCCTAGATAGATATAAATTTCAATAATAATGTAGCTGGACAAATAATTAAGAACGATTATTATAATTGCTCGAGAGTTGCTTTATTAAAAACTTAGGTTTGAAAATCACATTAAATAAGACGGTAATAATGTTCAAAAGTGCAAATTAATACATTCTGTTCTTATTTAGATAGTTTATAGCATGTCCATGGCTTTTAATGACTGACTTACCAGCGAGGCATTGACTCTATAATTTTTTGTGATTTTTCATGAGAAAGATGGCCCGATTTTTCTAAAAAAACGTTGTGTTACTACACTAAAGTAACCAGTACTAACTTACCAGTACTAGTAGTAACTTGTACATTAATTATTAGCTATTATAGTAGGGCCATTAGCAACTGAACGTTGGAGCAATAAATATTTTTACGTACTTAGTAACTATTATCTAATCCGTGTCCCAACGCTCAGTTGCTAATGGTCCTACTATACGTACCTATACATTAAACAAACAGACATTATACCTATAATAGACAATCACATTATGATACAATTTTGGGGTTACAATTTTGTGAAGTTTGTTTATGAATTTTAGGCTGCTTGTCAGATGTAAATAACCCATGTAGGCATCATAGTGTACTCGTATGTAAACGTGTAGTTCAGATTTATTAAGTGTAAATTACATACCAGTTTTTTTTTCTCATCCTGATTTTAAACTTCATATCCCTCTTCAAGGTATTCACCTACTTATCGCCAATTATTGTCTTGGAGTATTTTATTTTTATATTCCTCGTGAGTTATTATCCCACAAGCATGGTTTAGATTCTACCAGTTCAATTAATGTAATTATATCGTATTTAAATGATGACGACGCCATGATGACAACCAAACTAGTAAACAAGCTCAAAATGGCCGCCGCGCATCGGGCTCTACGCACACAGAGACAATTTAGATACACGTATAGCACACATACAAACATTATCGCCCGACGGCTCACGGGCGTCCGATGGTTCCGCCAGCATATCGGTGTCAGCTCCTCCGATATCCGATATCGGAACGGACAATGTGAAAGGCAGGTACATATTTCATACATTTTACTTGCCCCGATATCGTATCGGCGTCCGACACCGATATCGGATCGGATAATCTGAAAACGCTCTTAGGGAGTTCTGCGCCTTGCTTTGATCAAGCTCATAGTGATGAACCCAAGTTTCGTCCCCAGTAACAATCCGGCTCAAAATGTCTTCCTTGTTCTCGCCACAGAGCTCCAAAAACTCGCGTGAACACTCGATGCGCTGCTGTTTCTGAACCGCTGAGAGCATTCTCGGCACCCATCTTGTGCTGACCATAGACATACCAAGATGATCGTGGAGGATATTCAAAATGGTTGTAGGTGATACTCCAACCATTTCTGCGAGTTGTTTCTTCTTTAAAATGTCACATAACGGAGTTCGCTATATCAGACTCCGTAAGTGGAATCGTGCAATGACGCATTGTCTTTACCTGTTCAGAAAAATGCTCGCTCATTGTTTTCGTTGACCTAGCAGCCCACTGAGAATTGATTTAGTAATATTTCGCCTTCTCCGGTTGATTACATCCCCAAAAGGTCTTCCGAAAATCGCCCTCAAAATATTGTAAAGTCACTTACTTGTCAGTGAATAACTCTAACATCTTTAATACAGATCCCGTTAAGCATTCCAAAACAACTTCGATCGCACGACCTTGCTCCTCGATTGAATTGATTAATTAATTTAATAATTAATTAATTCAATTCCCTCTTTAATTTTTTTAAGAACGCTATTGCGTTTGTATCATTTTTCCCACTAAAGGTCGGTTTATCAATATTGTTGGTCTTATTAGATTGGTAATACCGGTTTTATGTGTATATGAGCTCCGGCCTGTATTGACCCGTTAGCAAATACGTCATCTATTGGCGGTGTGCTTTGATTAATCTGACTACTCGAAAGACCTGCAATTCCGGAAATTTCGCTGTCCGTCACTGTAGCGGTCGTCACGCTGACATTCTCTCTTTCTCGCTCTAACAAATCTATCCGTCGCATAATCTCATCTAAATTGCTACCTAACACCTGAAACCCTGAAAATTCTGTAGAATTCGTCTGCTGATTCCTTTGATCCTTTTCGGTGTTTGACTCTACGCAACCTAGGTTGTGTGTTGCTCGGCTGCGACCTCTGCGTGCAGCGTTCCCAGACATTAAGGCTAACCCCTTTATAAGGCAGAACAAACGGCTGAAGGTACAGAAATAAAACTTAGTGGTATACATCATATATGAGCACTTTATTGAAATTTGGGAAAAAAAAGTATATATATATATATATATATATATATATATATATATATACATGGTGTCCATTATTTGGACAGAGCCGTACTACGGCTTGTGGAAGTTGGCAAAACATGGAACAATACATAGGGCTACCTCGCATCGTATGCATTGTATCTTCGATGTTTTGCTGTTAGCATTGCTGCTGCAAGCCCTGCATCGTCTGTAAGAGTCTAGTGGACCGGGGAGGTGGGATCCAACGTCTGAAAGCCGTAGATCATCTGGAAGGCCATACTTTGCCTTCTGCCGGCTATCAACTTTTGGTCTTTTGCATACAAAAGATGGCAAGTTCGATACCCTCTTCCTTCTGCTCGTAAAAGTGCCAATCAACTTTCTTCCGAGAAGTGTACGAAACTGTAAAGTAGACATTGGGTAACGCACTTTTTGCGCATACAAAATGTATGCATTCGTAATTGCTGCATCCACCATAAAATAAAATAGTCTCATCCACCACCTCCTGCTCCTCCTAGCTACAGGATAGGTGCCTCGCTTTTGATCAAAGCGATCGACACCCCCCATCCTTTTGGTATACTCCACAACACCCAGAGGGCAAGGCACTTCTTGTTTCCTTCCGTCTTTTTGCGTTCTCATGCATGTTACTTTTTCCTTAGGATAAAAGGCGGTACTAAGAATGCTGACTAATTTTGTGTCCATCCATGTAAAGCATGCTACATTTCGGTTAACCCGCCACTTATATTGACCCCTAGAAAGTTTAGGTTTACCTTTCTTGGCCATCAGATGTTTTAGTGTCCGGGGTAAGTTAGTTCTATTGGATCTAACAGTTGCTGTAGAATATATATTATTATCATACAAGCTTTGCATTAGTTGGGTCGAAGCAAAGAAATTATCAAATGTTACATGTGCGTTTTCTATCTTTTCTTCAATAAGTACTTTGCAAAGACTATTTACCACAGCTGCTCCTAAACCGAATTCAGTATCGTTGTCTTTTTTTCCCGTATACACCTCAAATTCAAATAAATAACCCGTGCTACTGTCACATCTCGCCCATATCTTGAAGCCTCTTTTTATCGGCTTGTTTGGTAAATATTGCTTCAATGTACTGCGCCCTTTGAATTTTACAATACATTCGTCAATACTTTGGGATGACGAATTCCTAGCTCCCTTTTGAAAAGCAGTGTTCATTGAGGTTATTAGTGGTCGAATCTTATATAGTTTATCATATTCAGGCTCTCCTCTTTGAGGCATTTTCGTGTTGTCGTTTAGATGTAGATTTCTCATTATCATTTTAAATTTTTTTGCAGTCATTATATCTGCTATTTCTCTCACACAAAAAAATGGATCTGTTGACCAATACAAGTCAATATTGGGTAGAGGGTGCACCCCCATCAAAACTAACATTCCTAAAAAAGCTTGTATTTCCTCATTTGAGACATCTACCCAGTTTTTTTGTTTATTTTGGGCAGCATATAAATTTGTCTGCTCTGCAATTAGAGATAAAACTTCGTCAGTGAAAAAAAAACGAAAATAAATATGAGGTCCACTTTTGTTGGGAATATTTTGGTGAGACTTTAGAGGAATATCATCAAACTTGTTTCTTGGTACATCGTGAGGGAAAAGTACTTTCTTCCAATCTTCATCTTCAGAAGAACCATCTTCAGAATCAGAAATGGATAACGACACAGGACTATTGTTTATCAGCACATTGATGTTTGGACCATCAGCTGTTAAGCCCGGGTGACACGAGGCTAGTATTTTGAAGCTAGGATAGTAAGCTAGTAAGGGGTCACTAGCTTGGTTTCTAGCTTACCTACTAGCCTGGATTGTAACCAAGCTAGTGCTGTCTACACGAAGCTAGGAAATTTCAAGCTAGTCAAGTCAGTAGTGAGTTGTGCTTAACCTGATAACACGTATACGTAAAAATGAACAGTGTGCGTAAGAGAAAAGCAATTCTACTAAGAAAGTTAATTCGGAAGTTGTGTCAACATGCGCTAGATGAAATATTAGCTCTGCTAGAAGAAAAGCGTACTTGGACAAGACCCTGGATCTTAAGAAGACATAGTCATGGAGCATCTGCATTACTTTTAAAAGAACTGCGATCTGAGGATTCCGGCGAATTCAAGAGTATTTTGCGAATGACACCTAATATTTTTGACAATTTACTGAATCTAGTGGGACCACAAATACAAAAATTAAATACTAATATGAGAGAAGCCATACCGGCTAAAATAAAATTGAAAATAACTCTAGATTTTCTATCATCTGGTGTCAATTACAGGAAGTTAAGTCACATGTATCGTGTTTCAAGATCTACTATATCTAGATTCATACCAGAAGTTTGCAGTGAAATTTATAAGGCATTAAAGAAAGATATACAGGTATGTAAAATTTTATTTATTTCAAATTAAAGTAGGTACTTTTACGCTTACATAAATGGCGAGATTAAATTCTAAATTACAAAATGAGAAATCATAAATGACGACAAAATGTACGTTTACGCTACATAAATGGCGAGAAATGTATCAAGCATTTTGAAATGCTTGATAGATGGGATCTTCATCTTGCTCCAACTCTTGCTGTGGTGGCGGATGGATGATGGGTTCATCACGTTGCTCAGTCTGTTGTAGTTGTGATGGTGGATTAGTGTAGAGTGGACTTGCTGCAGAACTATTGTAAGAAAATGTGGTTGACATATTGGAGTCTGAAGAATTGATAGGTGACTGGTACGAAAATGTAGTATTTCCGAAGTTTAAATCATACATCCGACAGCGGGATAGTGTTGCGTTGATCTGATCCCTAGCTAAAATGGCCTGTCCGGGTGAAAGCTTTTTCAACTGACTTGCTACATATTTTGCAAATATCTCATGTTCATCCAGCTCTGGTTCCTGAAATTCTCGTGAACTGTTTAAATCCTCCTTAATCACCTTAATTTCATTTATCAATGAACTCACTTGCGAAACCTTCCGTTTCTTAAATTGCGGAATGTTACTTCCGGGGGAAATAAATTTAGAAGTTTTATCTTGAATAGACGACATTTCGCTTGCAGGTTGAGACATTTCAACTGTCTTTTCTGACAGATTTTCTGCTACGGGTGGTTCTAATGACTGACTGTTGCTTGCACTGTTGTCATCTTTATTATTGTTTGGAGAATCTTGATTGTTCTGAAAATAAAAAATTTGTTAAAAATATTGTTACAGATTCCAACTACAACTGAAGAACTGAAGCTATAGAAAATGGTTTCAGAGTGAAATGGAACTTTCCAGCGTGTTATGGCGCCGTCGACGGGAAGCATGTTCAAATCATAGCTCCTGGCAACAGTGGAAGTTTGTTTTTTAATTACAAAAAAACATTCATGACAGGCGTCATGGCTCAGTCGGTAGTAGCTCTGCCTTCCGTGCTGTGGGTCGTGGGTTCGATCCCCACCGAGAACAAACATTTGTGTGGCAAACATAGATGTTTGTTCTGTGTCTGGGTGTTTCTATGTATTATAAGTATGTATTTACAAAAAAAAATGTATGTATGTATTCTATCAGCCATCTAGTTTCCATCGTACAAGCTTTGCTTAGTTTGGGACTAGAAGGCGTTGTGTTAAGTGTCCGTGAATATTTATTATATTTATTATTTATTATTATTATTATTATTCAGTATTGTTCTTATGGCTATTGTTGATTACGATTATAATTTCATTTATATTGACGTCGGCGCCTGTGGAATGGCATCTGATGGAAGTGTTTTTAGGAATTGCTCCATATATAATCAACTAGAAAATAACCTTATACCACAAGGCGGAGTAATTTTGGCGGATGCTGCATTCCCATTAAAATCGTATATTATGAAACCGTACCCAGGTGACAATTTAACACATGAAGAAAAAGTATACAACTACCGGCTAAGTAGAGCCAGAAGAACTGTAGAAAATGCCTTTGGCATATTGGCAAGCCGATTTCGTGTTTATCAAAGACCAATCGCAGTTGACGTAAAAACAGTAGACAAAATTGTACTAGCATCATGTGCTCTGCATAATTGGTTACGAAAAGAGCAAAAAAGCACTTATTGCATTAGTAGTGATGTCGACCAAGAAGACATTGAAGCGGGAAACATTATTCCCGGTTCATGGAAAATGGAAAATTTATGTTTACCCAGTATCAGTCGACAGGGAAGTAACCACTCTTCTCTGTCAGCTATCGAAAAAAGGGAGAAATTTAAGAGATATTTCAACAATGATGGAGCAGTACCATGGCAAGCAAGAATGATTCGTTAATTCAGACAAAACTACAAGAAAAATTAAAAATGCCGACGATTATTAATATTTCAATAAGTACTTTTAAGGTAAATAATTGTAAAGAGTAAATAATATTAAAATAACTTACCGAAGTTTTTCTCTTCATTGGCACCTTTTTTATGAAATTATGCATTTCCTCAAACCAAATAATTTTTGGCTTATAGACTTCTGCAGTTCCTGCTCCAGACCTCTCAGATTTTTCTATCTTTGTTAATTCTTGACAATATGTAGCTCTTAGATTTTTAATTTTATTTTTAATCTCTTTTATCGACATTTCTATTCCATCTTTATTTAGTATGTCGCGTATTTTTTCTAGTGACGAGTCTCGCATTTGCTTGTCCTTGTAAGATGGAATACTTGCATTCCACAAACATTCCTCTTCTCTGTACAATTGAACGAATTTTAAATTAATTTCGTCCGCTAATTTCGGCATTTTAACAAATTGCACGCACTCTCACCACGCTCTCCGACTGCACACTAGCTTAGGTTCGCTAGCTTCGCGGTTGACACGAAGCTAGTAACGAAGCCAGGATAGTAAAACGGGTGGTGGGGGGCGCCTACTAGCTTGAAAAATAGAACCCCAAGCTATAAAACTATCCTGGCTTGAGGCACTAGCTTGCTAGCTTCCACACTAGCTTACTAGCTTGTAAACGAAGCTAGTTCCGTCTACACGAAGCTAGTGTCACTAGCTTACTAGCTTGGCAGCACTAGCTTGGCTCACTAGCTTGATTTACTAGCCTCGTGTCACCCGGGCTTTACCGATTGATTTCGTCCTATAGAAATTCCGCTTACTGAAGGGACTACGGAATCCTCTGGTTCAAAATTGGCGGCATTCCCGTTATTTGAAGATGACGGAGAAGCTAATATATCCTCAAGGTCCGATGAATTTGGTGGCAAGAATATGGCCTCACTTTCCCTTTCATCACTTTCGTGACCATCTTCAGATTCTTCGCCATCCGATAACGCAAAAAGACTCTCTAAAGTTTCCTCAATTTTGTCTAAAGGAATCACTTTTCTCTGTAACCAAAAAAATGTTTGACTCAGACGGGCTCTGGGCAATATATGGACGTCATAACAAAACTCCAAATTAGTATCAAAAAGATTCGTATCAGCAAAAATATACTGTATTACATCAAATTTAGAATATAACTAACAAATTTTAATTCAAATCTTACCTGTCCACTCATTTTTTTCGAAGATTTTTGTAGATTTACGTAGCACTATTAAAATCGACACAATTTTGAAAGATGACATCAAACATCTGTTTGAACTAACATGGCGCCAATTTTTTTTTGCTACGTTCCGTTTCTCAAAACATTCAAGAATAAATCACTGCTAACGACAAACTGTGTTGCCAAAGAATTTTTTAAGATATTTCGTCAAATGTATGATGTCCAATATATGGCCAGAGCCTTATAAAGGGTTAAGATTAACGTGCACAGTAAAATAAGGATTACTGAGTTATTTTTGATTTGTGATACAATTAAATTTAGAATACTGAATTAAAATTGATTTTATGTTTTTACAAAATTATTTCTTAGGGGTCTATGAAAGAAAAGAGTGGCATTGATCACAAGCTGTTACTTTTTTATTTCCTTACAGGGTGTTACAATTTTACTTCCTCACCAAAAATGTGAATATTTTAATTCCTTACGAAATGATAAACTTTAAACGAATGTTCTAGAACCTGTTACAATATTTTATTTAACATTTCCTACCATATTCTTTTACTTCCTCACAAAAAATTAGAATATTTTAGTTCCTTACGAAAGGATAAACTTTAAAGGAATGTTTTATAACCTGTTACAATATTTTATTTAACATTTCCTACAATATTCTTTTACTTCCTCACAAAAATGTTACAATTTTATTTCGCTACAAAATGTTAAAATATAAAACGGATGTTCAAAAAAAGCCTGTTACAATATTTTATTTAACATTTCCTACAATAAATATTCCTTTACTTCCTCACAAAAAGGTTCCAAAATTAAACAGTGTAAATTACATTTAAAAGAAATGCCAGCCTAACTCACAGAGGGTTTTAGAGTAGGTCACCAGAGATAATGTCACCAGTATGTTACAATTTAAATGTTTAAACAAACAAAATTGGGCGCCACCAACCTAACGGGGTTGGACCGATAAAATTCAAAGAAGAAGAGCTTAAATTTTCTCTACCTAACGAAGGGGAGTTGCCAACACAAACTACAGAAGCAGGCGTCCTACAGCGATAGAAGCCGCCTTAGCGTCATCGACAACAACCAGTATAAAAGTATAATATTATGTTATGTTCTTATCGAAGAAAGCTTAAATTTTCCCTACCTAGCACGGGGAGTTGCCAACACAACCTACAGAAGCAGGCGTCCCACAGCGACAGAAGCCGCCTTAGCGTCATCGACAACAATCAGTATAAAAGTATAATATTATCTTATCTTCTTATCGAAGAAAGCTTAAATTTTCCCTACCTAGCACGGGGAGTTGCCAACACAACCTACAGAAGCAGGCGTCCCACAGCGACAGAAGCCGCCTTAGCGTCATCGACAACAATCAGTATAAAAGTATAATATTATCTTATCTTCTTATGGAAGAAAGCTTAAATTTTCCCTACCTAGCACGGGAAGTTGCCAACACAACCTACAGAATCAGGCGTCCTACAGCGACAGAAGCCGCTTTAGCTTCATCGGCAAACACCAGTATAAAAGTATAATATTATGTTATCTTCTTATGGAAGAAAGCTTAAATTTTCCCTACCTAGCACGGGGAGTTGCCAACAAAACCTACAGAAGCAGGCGTCCTACAGCGACAGAAGCCGCTTTAGCTTCATCGGCAAACACCCAATATAAAATGATCGAGTAGAGGTTTCCCTACTCACGATACTCCACAGTTTCACAAAACACGTTTCTCCAAGGCTCTGGAATCCCTGGCGACAACACGGTCCCCCGGATAAAACACCTCCTGAAAAACAAACTACAATTTAGGACTTACTCCGAGCTCGGGGAATATTGATTCCCATAGAACCTAACTCCTAGCCTTTCTACACGGACAAAATACTACTGTTGGATCTATTTATCAGATTACTAATTACCTTATAGGAGGTGAGTAAATGCTCAGATGCCACGCCTCCAAAATGGCACAAGATGTATGATGATGCCACGCCTCAACAATTGGACTATCCTTTCTTCCGTAGACCTATAAAGATGGAAAACGAGGTGATGAGAGATATAAATAAATAATAAATAAAATTCGTTTATTGCAGGCACAGACCCATATCACATACAATTAAGTAAGAATAAAAGAAATGGAAATAAAAATATAAAAATAAAAACACATAGATACCTATTAAAAACACCAGTAGAAATCTACTGGTTGGTCATTTCTTGTTTCTGTCCAGATGGACAGAGATCCAGTGCCTGAATATGGGATTGGCCAGATAGTCAGACACAGCCACCAGGATAGTGTTTTTGGAGCGACTTAACCGATTCCAGAATGCCGCTATACGAGTTCTTATTATAGCAAAGAAATCAGGTACTCCCGCCTCAGAGAACATGCTCGACGCGCTGCAGTATCTTGGCAATCTCATAAGAGCCCTGTAAGCATTATTGTACTTGACCCTTATGGTACTGAAGGATTTTCGCGTGTAGTTAAACCACAGTTGACAGGTGTACATACAGTAAGCCTTAAACAGCGTGTTCTTTACGTCCGCACTGCAGTTAGTAAAGCGGCGTGCGAGCATGTTAGCCCTGACCGCGAGAGCTCTCCTCTCCCTCTCTATGTCATCATCATCCTTTAATGATTCCGTCAGCACGTGCCCTAGGTACCTGAACTGCTTGACCATTTTAATGGCTGTGCCTCCCAGCTGTACCTTAGGCACTCTCTCCGGACCTCGTCATGCCCTGAATATCATCATTTCGGTTTTTGTCACGTTACCCATGAGAAATCGCATATTTCTCACAGATTAATAGTAACTTTTTTAAACCCTTGACCGAAGGGCTGAAAAGCACCATGTCATCAGCGACACACAACATCTTACTCGGTGTCACGTTCAACAAAGACAATCAGTTTTCGGTAGCAGAGATGACCCTGTAGTATCAACGGTCTTGAAAACACGTCCACGATCTCAAAGTTGGTAAACTCGATTGATCTTATTAGTTTGACAACTGCGCTGACTTGTGGATCAGGGATCGGTTCGGGGTGTAATGCGGTCAGCTCCAAAAAGTAATGTGGTGTTCCGGTGTGGTCAGTCGCCGTATAATGGTCGGTTGTTAGGTAGCCTGCCACCAGTGGACTGCTCAGCGAATGCACCACCACTTCTGAGTAGAAAGTAGCGTACAAGTTGTCAACCAGCAGCAGCAATGACGCTATCTTCCACAGGTTCATCGACCTCCCACTCAGCCTCGTCGTCCTCCCAAGATGGGTCCTCTGGGTACCAGTCGTAGTTGTCCTCCCAGTCCAAGTAGTCCTGTTCGTCTAACACGTCACTGTCCGTCTCCGTCAATAGTTCTACCCATGAAGTAGTTGGGGTTGTCTCTATAGTCATGCTCTACGTTGCCATGAAGCTATCTCTATTGAGGTGTCCAATCCAGAGAGTGTGTGCGATACCTGCACGAAGCTGTTTATAGGACGAGCAACTCCCGTGGATCCTCTTCGGTTATTGCTGAACTTGGATGTGAGAGTGCCTCTTGAGTTACACCTTCCGATACTGCTCTCCGAGCCTCCCAAAGATGTAGATAGGCGAGTTTATACACTCGAAACTAGAAGTCAAACTTGTACAGTGTCTCTTTCTCCAAGGAGGTTGCTCGTCCCGATGCGCCTTGGTGATGGCTTCACTTCTCCTGCTATCTGGTATGTCCACTTTGTCCTCAGTGGTGCCGGTTCCCCTGGGTGCAGCCTTAACAGGCGTGTGGACTAAGGGCATCCCCTAAAAACGCCTGAGCCTCTTCTTTCTTCTATTTTATCTTATTTAGTTAGTTACTCAGGTGTTGGTTGCACTAACAATGTGCGCCTAGTCACAAATGTGTAAGTACTCTAATTGCTTCAAACTCACTTAACTCAAGAAAGGGTATACGTCCGTACGTATGTGTCTTTCTTTTGTCATAGCATAGCTATAACCAAAATATAAAATCAAAGATGCCCAAGTACCACCTTCTGCTCTTGAATGGTATTCTGTACAGCGATATCAACATATCGGCGAGATCAACTCCTCGCATATTTTTGTTATACTGCCGTACTATTTGAGGACATTGTACGTCCACTTTCTTTTTTGCATCCTTTGAGTATCGCTGGATGTTTTCGACAGGCGTACTGATAAAGGTTTACAGCCTTGTTATAATTCCAGCGAACTACTGCCATACGGTTATCGTTGCACGCCGCTTCTGCAAACATACCTCTTCCTTCGTTCTTCATCATTTTTTCCGTCTTTTTCAGCTCCTCTAAAGCGGTTGTTTCTTATTGTGCCAAGGGCGAAACTGTGAGGTGAAAAGGTGGTCACTGTGCCGAGCCGCCATTTTGTCGCCGTGAGTGCACGGCGACAAAATGGCGGCCGACTCAAAGAACATTTTGTAAACAAAGGCTAAAATAAGATCGTAAATTATGATTTTATGGAAAGTTATTGGCACACACTTGTTTTAAAATGATTATTTATCAATATTTAGGTTTGATTGTAGCATTGAACATACTAAATACATGAAAATTTGACATGCAAAGACAGACCTAAAGAAATCTTACGAACAATGCTGGTTATTTTACTCAATTTGAACAAAATAAATCACTGTCAATACAAAACTATATCGTAAATAGTTATTTACTGAGTTATTGTATTGATATTTAAACACCAAACAACTTTTAGACACTTCCAAAATCCACAAAACACCAAAATTAGTCTCATCTAAACGCGCTCGAAAATGTGGCTGATGGACTGATCAGTTTATTTTTTTTCAATCAGTCTACGAAGCGGTTTTGACGTTGACATAAATCAATACGAAGTTCAGTTCAGTGCGAAGAGCATGGAATCGGGTCCTTTGGCATATTGGTAGTAGAAAAAACAGGACAGACCATATGGTCGCGTCACCTCTCGCTCGGGACACTTTTGTCCCAAGGTGCTTTGAGACTTCGCGTGCTCGGGACAAATCTATCCCAGGGTCCTTTAAGCGGATAACATAATATAATTTCATAACTAACCAGTTGTATGTCGAGGTGTAGTCTCAACTGATAGTGTGTGTCCAGCTGTACTAGGACCAGGAGATGCTGGCAATACTTCTACTTGTATTGGTGATGATGAAATCACCCTACCCATTGCCGGAATATTATAATCAGCTTGAGAGTCAGCGTCATTGATATTATTAACATACTCACTTTTTCCAATAAAAGATAGAGATAGATTAATACCAACTTTGATTTTTATTATGCTAAGCACAGAAATAATTAAATACTAAGGTTTTCAAAAGAAATGCCATGACTTGTCTCGACAACTCAACCAGCAACCCATAATAATGCTACCGGCCGGCAAGCTTATTTCTACCCACAACTCATAGGGAAGGGACACTTTCTAGTCAGGATAACTAGTGATGTCCAGCATCAGTAACAGATTATATTCACAATAAGGATTCAATCAATAACTCCAGTCAGGCAATGCACTCATTACATTGAATGGCCAAATTAAGCATGAAATAGGTATATTATTGATAAAATCCTTAAACAAATATATGTGCAAACAGTTTTTTCGTACCACTTGCTCAAAAAAGTGACATTCTATGCCACAAAAAGCGAACATAACAATAGTCATTTTTAATCTGTTAAAAACAGGGAGAGAAAATTGTACTGGATTTCTTTCATCCTCTAGGGGGAGAAAGTGATTTAAATTTGGAATACAATTTATACTGAACTACATCTGTGTTTACACCATTGAGTTTGTATACAAAGCATTATACATCTTTTTGAAAAAGGAATACGGATTTATTATGCAGGCCGTATGAGCTTGATGCCTTTGCTTTTCCGACAAAAAAATATTAGTCTAGAAAAATGCCGCGTTTTTGTTTTCTTCAAATATATAAACGTTAAGTTTATTTTAATTTATTTTTATAAATAAGTTAATGTTCTAAAATGCTATCTCATATTATTATTGTGTTGATTTTTTCGCAAATGGTACGAAAAGTAGAGTATTTTCCTCGGTGATAAATATAAAGCTGTCTTAGTCTTGGGTGAACTTAAATCCCTCGCTACTCTCAGGACTCGTCTTAAATCCCTCGCTTCGCTCGTGATTTAAGTTTTTAACACCCTCGCTACGCTCGGGAGTAAACTTCGAGTCCTTCATTACGCTCGCGATTTAAATCGTCACCCGCGACAGAAGACACTGCTTTATCTCCTTGTTAAATAATCTACTAATACACTAGCAATTATTGTTCAAAACCTACCCAAAAGTATTAAAATAAGGGAAATGCTAACAATATTTAAACTGTAAACATAAATTAAGTACATTGATTTAATATCATAATTCCAGATCTTTATTAAATTATTTATTTTGGTTAACTTACAGTATGATTGGTGAAACCTCAGCTGCTTGTGCTTGTAGTTCAGGCTGCTCCACCACGATATCATTATTATCCTAAAATACATTGTAAATATAAATTATTGATTAAAACTATTTATGAGTATACTACACCACTTATAATACAATCATCATATTGGTACTGGAATAGAGTCAATGTGGCCTAACTGCAAGAACCAGTAACAAGTAGAATAAAGATATTCACTGCCCATAGTAACCAATCTTCTGTATAAAACTATAGCAATAATAAATGTTGGTGGAAATTTCATACTACACCCCGTCAGCAAGTCCCAAACTACATAATTATAGCAAACTTATTATTAATATGTACTTACATTATTTGAGACAAACGGGTTGTGTCTCACACCAGCTATGGGGCCAGCATCTCGGCCAATAATGCTCGCTACTATTTCCTCCAGTGGAGATAATGTAGGTGCATTACCGGGCCCACCTCCAACTCTAAGGTTAGAATTGACTGCGACTATCTTTGCCCGCACGCGGCACTTCAAATTTAGTTAACTTATTTCTTGATGTTTAATAGAACTGTAAGTAGGTACTACACAACACACACCCTCCTTGCCACTCCTTGCCGGTCGTAGTCGGTCCTTCCGGGTTTAATATCTCTGCAAGTTCGCGCCAGAGATTCCCGGATAGACTTCGGTATTCTAGAGATCTCACTTTCCCAAGTGCAAAGCATCTGTGCCCATTCATGAATTCCACCAGCAGCTACATTTGCCTCGCAGTGGTGCACCCGCGGCGCTCTTCCATTGCTACAAAATTTCATAGAGATTGAGTAGGTAAGAGGGACTACGAAAACAAACCAACCGTTTACTCGTACATCATCACAAAACATCACAGAGATGAGCAATGGCGCATCCACACATGCCGCCGGCTTTCAGACCGCCCTGCCGCCGGCTTTCAGACCGCCCTGCCGCTGAATTTTCCGCCGGCTTTACCGGCGGCCAGCAGATGCGGTTGCAATTTTCGCAGTAGTGTTGTGACTTTCATCTAAGTTAGTCGTGTACGTAGAATTGGAAGATGTTGGATTATAATATAGTTGCGTGTATCGCAACTGTAGTATTGTATATTATTATTCATAAAAAGAACCGCAAAATCAAACGAAGATATTGGGTCAGACCAAGTCTACGAAATAGGCCTAATGTGTCCCTGATGCTTGAAGATTTTAGAAAGGACGACATAAACCGAAGAAATATTCGTTCGAAATTTAACACTTTTCTAAGGATCTCTAGTGAAGAATTTGAAATACTACTGAATTTAACTGGACCCATGATATCAAAAACTGACACCCACTGGAGAAATGCTGTGTCAGCTTCCGATCGACTAGCAATTACTTTGAGATACCTGGCTACAGGAGACTCTTATTTTTCACTCGAGACACTGTTTAAAGTTTCTCCACAAGTTATTTCTTTAATAATACCAGATGTTTGTCAAGCTTTGGTATCTATATTATCCAATTATTTAAGGGTAAGTATAAATATCTGTAACACATAAGTAGTTAGAAACTGAACGCCTATATTAGAAAACAAAACAGACCACATACATTCACACAGTTATGACATGTACAAGACACAAACATTTTAACAAAAAGATTCTTTCATCGATTAGAAATATTATAAGTATGTATTTACAAAAAAAAAGTAAGTGTAAGTAGTATATCAGCTATCTGGTTCCCATATCACAAGCATAAGCTTAGTTTTGGGCTAGATAGTGCTGTGTGGAAAGTCCACCAATATACAAAAAAAAAACCAGGACAACGGTTCCCAAAGTGACGTATCTATTCCTAGTCGAATTATAATTACCTTTTGACACCGAGCTTCACAGAAACAGAATCATTTTTTACTATAGTTAATTTAATTGATACACACATGGACTAACACTACCACACACACACGCGCACACACACATACAACTTTAAATGATTAATTTAATTACAACACATATTATATTTTCCCCCTCTCATACTATTGGTTCTCGATTTTTTTTTTATATATGACTCCGGGCGAGAGACCTGGAGTCCTGAAATTCAGGAGACTCCTAACTTAGGCTCCAGTCTGCCCAAATAACATAATGTACTTTTAGTTTTTATGTGTTTACATGTAAAGTATTTTGATGGAAAATAAATCCCTTTTTCATTTTTTTCATTATATCTATGATTTCACACACATTTTACATACATATAACTAGAACTACACACACAAATATCACAAACAAATTTTTTTTACAGATGCCGAACTAGAACTACACACACAAATATCACAAACAAATTTTTTTTACAGATGCCGAATACACAGGGAGAATGGCTATCAATGGCTCGGAGTTTCATGCAGAAATGGAATGTACCTAATTGCGTAGGTGCCCTCGATGGGAAACATATACGTATACTATGTCCAATTAATAGCGGTTCTGAATTTTTTAATTATAAGTCATATTTCAGTATTGTTTTGCTAGCTTTAATCGATGCCAATTATAACTTTTTATACGTGGACATTGGATGTCAGGGCAGAATATCTGATGGTGGAGTTCTGCGAAATTCAACTTTATTTGATATGATACGAGGTGGTTTTGCCCATTCACGGACAATCCGGACGGCTTCCAAATGGCGTGGCGCTCGTTTTTGACATTGACAGTCGGCCGCGGATGACGTCCATTTGGATTGGATGCATGGATTTCAATCCGTTTGGAAATCCAAAGCTGGAAGATATCCATTTAATTGGCATACGTTTAGCACATTCACGAAACGATTTTGGAAGACGTCCACTCCATTTGGATTGATGGACGTATCGTCAATGGCTACCTTAAGTCTGCCACAAGCGATTCCATTACAAGGGAGAAATACACTTGTACCTTTTTATTTCATCGGTGACGATGCTTTCCCCATCTTACAGAATATAATAAAACCATTTTCTGGATATCATGCAAAAGGATCACCTGAGAGGGTTTTTAATTATAGAATTAGTCGCGGGCGCATGGTTGTAGAAGATGCGTTTGGAATTTTATCTAATAAATTCAGAATTTTGCATTCACGCATCTGCATAATTTTATGGAGAGAAATGAAAGAACTGATGGAGTTTTGAACGAAGAGCAACAAATTATTCCGCACATAGATCGAAATTTAGATCCTAGTGTAATTAGAAATGAGCTAAAATGTTATTTTCTATCGGAACAAGGTCAGCTTCCTTGGCAATATCAAATATAATGTTTGAAAGAAATAAAATATGATTATTCAAATAATTGTTTTATTTAGGAATCAGAAACATTTATTTTAATCTATTAGACTATTTTCGGTGAAATTATTTTCCAAGACTTGTAACAGACTGTCACTTGTGTTGACATCTGGGCTATTTTGCATTTCATACGGTCGAATACTCAAACGCTTCTCAAATATTTGAGAGCTGCTTAAACGTTTGAGCAGCTCCTAAACTTTAATTTCGTATACCCAAACGTCTTTTTTGAGTATCTGTTAAATATAAGAGCTTCTCAAAATAAGTCCTGCTCAAACACCACTCAGTGTAAAATTCGTATACAGCAACGCTACTCAACGTTATTTATCTGTCAAATCAACTGTCAAACTGATTTGAGCAGCCCTTAGATCTGAGAGTGGTCGCGAGGTCCCTCAAATCAAGTTAAATCTATAGAAACTTTTCAAATAGTGATAAAAAGTGGATAAAAATGTCTCTATCGTCCATGTCTTCACTTTCGGACCCTATGTTGAGGAGAAACCCACAGTACAACAACCTATAGGACTTGAGGCAAATCAAAGCTTTACTGTAAGGACCAATTTAATAAATACACACTTTTCCACTTAAAAATATTTTTATTTCAATGCAACTTAGATTACAGTGTCTGTAGTTTCAATTTCTTTATTCATGTTCATAGAGGTGCTGGAGTTGTATCCATGTCCTGCAGCCGCTTACAGCGACAGCATTATTCAGTTGGCACACTCTATCCCAAGCCTCTCGCTTCAACAAAAGTATTAGGTGGCAGCCTCTTTATTTTCAATTTATATCTTGATATCTGAAATATGTAGCATATTATTTAAAACATGAAACAGTTTGGAATTAAGCTTAGGATCTGTGAAATGTTCACCTGAGTATGTATAAACATAGGAAAAAAGTACTTGTACATAGACATAAATCATGTATTTATTCTGAGCCTTTCACATGGTAAGTGGTCACAAGTTTCAGTGCTTGATACAGACAACGGTTGCCCTGGCCACCCCTGTGCGATGTACGATTACCTATGTTATAGCCATGTATTGTACCTATACTAACAAACTTACATGTACCTACCAGGCTCTTGCGGTTAAATAAGTATAAAGTACAGCATTTATTGTTTATGTAGGTACTTACTTCTTTATCAGCTCCAAGAGGATATCTTTCTCTGCAGGGGTATGTTGCATCCACGTTTCTTCTTCTCCTCCATCGTGAATTAATCTTCATAAATATAAAAATGAATTGCTGTTGGTTATTCTCGCTAAAACTTGAGAACGGGTGGACCGATTTGGCTAATTTTGGTCTTGAATTATTTGTGGAAGTCCAGAGAAGGTTTATAAGGTTTGAAAATTAAAATTGAGGCAGTAGGAAGTCTGCGGGGTCAGCTAGTTACATAATAAATGCTAATACAGATCTTGTTGAATAATCGCGCGTAAAATGTCAAGTTTGACGTTCCAAATGTTCCAATCTACGACGATTATCTCAAAAAAATTTCTTTTCATAAGACGTCTTCTTTTGATATTTATTTCAATAAAAACATAATTTCAATCGTAATTTAATCCAAACCTACATCACGCTGTTATATTTCAACTTATTAATAATTATACGCTGTTATATTTCAACTGATTCATAATTTTAGAAAATATTTGTTCAAACAAAACTGCGTAAAACGAATACGAGACGTAAATTAAATTATTTTGTAACTGAGAACGTGCTGATGCACAATTTTTGAGCAGAATGTTGCCATGATGTAAACATTTGAGGGCTGCTTGGCTAATCATGGTTTCGAATTGCTTGAGTGGCGTTTCTGTATACCATTTAAATTTGAGGGATGCTTATATTTAAGTAGCTTTTAGATGATTACGAGATTTAACTGGCGTTTGAGTATTCGAGCAATAGTCTGATTGAGCAGAGTAAGAGCGCGAAGTTGAGGGCGATGGTGCCATTGATGACCTTGTAGGTTGCTGTGAAGTATCCTGGACGATCATTTTGATAACGAAGAGGCTGAGTAGTATTATTGGTATTAAAATTCATCGGATGCATTCTCATTTCTGCTTCATAGACAATATTCTGGATTTGATGTTGTACTGTACACATCGTATAATGATCCATCTTCCTCAACTTGCTACTTATAAAGTCTGCAAATATAGCAGCTTCATCGCGTTGCCTTGCATTAGATGTTATCTCCCTCAGTAATTGCAAAGCGTCATCAACTTCAGGATCTCTTTCTATATTTCGCTTTCGTGAAGTCCTTGTTGAAGGTAGCGTAGTCTGGGGAGTGATATTATTTTGAGCAGACTGAAAATAAAAAGGAAATCTCATAAATAATTGCAAACAAGCTTCAACATTATATTTTGCATTTATCCATTCAGTATGTAAATATTTAATAAAAACCAAGCTTATAAACATTACATGTATAGTCACCAATAATGACGCCTATACACTCTTGACGAGCGCTTATTCCCGAATACTTCGCTTTCGGTGACCGTTATGCCGACTACAAAAGGTTCAAGTACGAGAGTATTCTCGCCTCAAATACGAGAGTATGCATAATACCACGGAGCGCGGGTGAACACCCCGCGCTATGAAGTACCTACAGTAGGTATCTAAGTTTAATACGCGAAGCAAATACTTTGTACCCTATTTACCAAAATATTATAATGAAATATGTATTTAACCTTTGAGCTGCGAGATGCGAACACATTTGAATCAGGAGTTTCTTTTTGTAATTTATCTTGACATTTTGGATTACCTACGTTTTGATCCATAGGTTGGATCAAAGGCGTACAATTTGGAGGCATGTACAGTACAGAGAAGTTGCCGTCTTCTGTTGTCAAATCTTCAGCATTTGGATGTCCAGGGGCATTAGAGTAGCAATGCTTTTTGTGGCAGTCCCATTTTTTTTAAATGGGGTTTGACTTCAGGAACAAAATGGCCTCTAAACCACTCGAGAAAAATATCTCTGGTTACCCAAGCACGCCTCTGCCCTTCATAATGCACTGGTAATTTTACAGATCCAAAAGATCTTGGCTTTTTTGCCTTCCCCACAACTAGCAATGGTAATTTGTGATTCCCTGTAGAGTTTGCGCAAGGCATAAAAGTTATTCGCTCTTTAGACACTTTCGACCCAGGAGCGCTAGTTTCAGCAGAAGAGGCTAAAGTTTTGTCCGGCAGAACCTTCCAAAACAATCCTGATTCGTCGGCATTGTAAATTTGTTCAGGGCAAAGGTCCTTTTCTTTTATCTCGTTTAGGAATTTTTCTTGGAATGGTTGAACAGCTTCCGTATTGCTAGAGACTTTCTCACCTGACACTTTCAGCTGACGTATGCCATGACGTTTTTTAAAATTATCTAGCCATCCTCTACTTGCAGAAAAATCCGAACCTGTTAGTTTTTTATGGAAGAATCTCGCTTTTTCTATTACGACCTCACCAGACAATGGAATGTGGCGTCGTCTTTGTTCTAAAAACCATGTGAACAGTGCTTCTCCTAGCACTGGATTCTCTGGTAATTTTAGAGTTTTTCTGAACCCTGGTCCTTTCTCAGTTTTAGCTATAAAAGATCTCAATTTTTGCTCATTTTTCTTGAGGTCTGTAATTGTTGATTTTCCAACGCCATACTTACAAGCAAGAGAAGTTGCCGACACTCCGTCCTTTAAACTGTCTAGTATGGTGCACTTTTCGGCTATAGTCAAAGTTTTATGTTTGCGTTTTGGTGTTGGAACCATCTTTATAACCTCAAAAAACACGCCGCGCACGAGTACAGAGCAGGAAACGTGGAATGGACGCGCAACGTGGCAGTCGTAACTGCAGACTAACTAATAAACAACATAGCAGCGAGGCGAAGGCGAGGAAGTGGGGTGGGGTATGCAGTTCGGATTATAGCGACGTTCGGATTAGCCTGAGTACGGATTATCGAGGCTCTACTGTAGTCCCATTGATGCATTGTACAAAATATTGTTAATGTGATGTTGAGCAGTATTGTAAGCACAACGGTTTTTTAATTGTTTGAGTTTCATAGAGACATACTCTCCAAATGCGTCACTTTCATCCTTGCTCTTTCTAGTTTCGTGCATGCTTTGTAAAATCTTTAAAGCTTCTTGTTGTGTTGTATCGTTTTCTTCTTGTGGCCGTCTTCTTTTGCGAAATGTTTTTGGGGTGGGGAACACCTTCTCCGTAGTTTCGTTTAGAGTGACAGTATTTTCTGATTCGTTCAAACGCTCACTTCTGTTTTCTTCGTTACCCTGAAAGAATAGAAGTAAACGATAACTACAAGTTATTTAATGTTCTATTTTTTTTTCCAGTTACCGACAACTCCCCAAGAGTGGCAATGCGTGGCAAATACATTTTTAACAAAATGGAATTTCCCAAATTGCTTAGGAAGTATCGATGGGAAGCACGTAGCCATACAAAAGCCAATTGATAGCGGCAGTGAATATTACAATTATAAAGGATTTTACAGCGTTGTACTTTTAGCGCTAGTGGACGCAGAATATAACTTTTTATACGTGAATATTGGCTGCCAAGGACGCATAAGTGATGGTGCAGTTTTCGCAAGCACAAAATTTCGTAAAAAAATTAACGACTATAGTTTGAACATGAATGATGAATGACAGCTCACTACCAGGCAGAAACAAACCTGTTCCTTATGTGTTCGTAACAGATGATGCGTTCCCGTTAGAAAAGCACTTGTTAAAACCTTTTCCAGGACCACAGGATAGCAATTCTAAGGAAAGAATCTTCAGTTATAGACTGAGTCGTGCGAGGAGAACAGTAGAGAACGCATTTAGGATTTTGTCGGCCAGATTTAGAGTTTTACGAACTACAATATTATTAGATCCAGAAAAAACTACTACTTTAATTATGACATGCGTGCTACTGCATAATTTTCTAAGAAAAACTGGATCGAGCATGATTTACGCTCCACCTCAATACTACGATGGCGACGACTTAACTGGTACACGTATCGATGGACAATGGAGATTAGAAGAGCAGCAATTAACACCACTAAAACAATGTGAATCCCAAGATTCCCAGTCAGAAGATGGGAAAGAAATAAGAAAAGAATTCGCTGAATATTTTTCAAATGAAGGGTTATTGGACTGGGCATCTAAATACTATTAAAAGACGTTAAAATAAAACTCACCTGCAACCCTCCATTGACAGTTGAGCTTGGGATATTTTTGCCCTTTAGGAACATGAGTTTTTTATATGCAAACCATTTAATTGATTCATCAGCTCCTGCACCAGATTTAGATTTAGATTCTCGGTTAAATTGACCTACGAGGGATCGAATCTTTTTTTCAATTACTTTTTTATCCACATTAAATTCACTGGCAATTTCCATCCAAGCATCGTGTTTCTTATTTCGGTCTTTGTAGTCCTCTGATATCGTGTTCCACAGTAGTTCTCTTGCTTGAAACATTTCAATCAATTTGTAAACATTTTCGTTACTCCAAGTATAAACTGACATATTTTTATTGCTTGGCGCACGCGCAACCACTAATCTATCTATACGCACGTCGACGCACGCTGAATTAAACAACGGGACTGACAGACACGGCACGCGGCGACCGACCCCACCCGCACCCCCGACTAACCGCATACCCCGCCGTCACCTGTATAAAATGTTTACAAACAAAATTTTGTTCAAAAATGTTAATTAACATTTACTAACATGAAAACATTTTTTGACTTTGGTGATTAAATGTTATCTAACAAATGTTTACTAACGTTACTTAACATTCTATAACAGCAGTGTGGGAGCACCTTAACGAACAATCCTCGCAGGGATACTCAGCTGGAGAAACTTGTTCCTGAGTAATATTATATGGAAGAAGGCGTTATCATGTGCCGAAGTAATGTCTAGAAAAACCGCTAACAGAGATTCTTTCTTTAAAAAAACTCAAGGCGAAATTTAAGCATGTGTTCAACAATTTTAACTAAGACCGAAGATAAAGCAATAGGTCTGTAAAAATTTGGGTCTGAACGACTCTTTCCGGGTTTGCATATTGGAATGATAATTTGAGTTTTCCATTCATCCGGAACAACTCCATTTTCAAAGAAGATATTAATCAGTTCCAAGTAGTATATTTTAACGCTATCAGGGGAGTGAACTAAAAATGAATACGGAATCCCATCAACTCCAGGGGATGAATCTTTTAATCCATTTAGTGCAAAATTAATTCATTAAGGTAAGTAATTATAAGTTAAACACTTATTATAATTCCATCATAAAAATAGTATCACAAAACAGCTTTTATGTTTTTTTTCTGCTTAGTTTAAAATATAAATTAATTCATTTAAAATAGTGTTAAGACTCATAATTTAGGCTAAACCAAAACCAATGCTATTCTGATCTGTAAATAACAACATAAGTAGGTACTCATATTTTTTTTATTTTTTAATAATCAAAAACAATAATTAGTCAATGAATGATAGGTTTATTTTAATAATCAGAAACAATAATTACTAAATGAATTATGGTAGGTTTATTACTCGATATTGGTATTATCGTCACTTGCAAAATTTCTGAAATATTCTGAAACATCTTGTGTAGACCTTTCAGTGATAGGAGAACGTTCACGAATGTGTGCTAATTCTTGTTCCATTAATAGTTTTGCCATTTGAAACTTGACTAAAGCTTGTCTTTCTGCCGATAATTTTTTTATAGTCTTAGCATATCCAAAGCCAATGTGATCTATATCATCATAGTTTGGTTTCAAAGCACTTCGGTTTTTAAGGTAATTTTATACTGAAGACGTGGTCAACGTTTGGAAAAACATGTCTTACTAAGATGTGACGTGGAAGGCTCATTCAATGCTGACGGTTTATTACAAAAAATAGTAATGAATTGTGGTAAAAACCAACATACGTCTTCGTCTTCACTCATGAGTGTGTCTTCTCCAGTTCTTTTTGTCTCATGTTTCTTGTCCAAAAACGTCATTAGTTCATAATGCCAGAGGTTTGGTTTGTGGATGTCGCTAGTAGCGGACCCGGTTCGTTTTTTTGAGTCTCTGACCTGAAAAGAAAACAATGAAAATATAACTTATGAAAAAATATCACTACCTACTCAAACAGCAGGTAGTTGTAGTGTACATATTATGTAAGTACCTACTTGAATACATGTTTTTACTTTTTTAGTTTCTCACCATAGCAGACGAGAAGTTGCAGTTCACGAATAATTTTAATTTTTTTTTTATTTTAAAAACAGTAGGTGCAAACAGAGTCAATTAAAAGAACTCGATTTTTTGTTTAGGGAGTTGTTTTAGCCATAGAACTACCTACATAGAACATATAACGGATTTTATAACATAACAACAAAGTACCTACTCACCTTTCTGGACTCTCGAAAGTACGAAATTTTTAAATTATCTATCTTCTTTTTTGCCGTAGCCACATTTGCACTAGGATCTATTTCTTTAACTTTCATGGTCAAAGTCTCCCAAGCATTCTTCTTTTGGGTACTGTCTTTGTAATTTTCTGACGTCAAATCCCAGAGGCAAGGCATATCTCTGTATAATTCAATTAAGTCGGTAATAACTTCACGTTCGCTTCGCTGTCGATCGTCCGCCATTTTCGAGACGCGTGTGATAAATAGGTTATTACGCTATTATGACAAATATAGGACAACGCGTGCGCACTCCCCACCATCAGCGACGTGACTGGCGTGGTTGGTTTGAAACAAGCGGCCAGATGGTTTTAAACCGACGTTTCTGCCACTTCTGCCAAATGGTTTGCAGCGCACGCCTTGCTACCAAGGGCATACGAAGGTCAAGCGAAATTTGGTTTTAAACTACTATCTACACGGTTTCAAACCGCAAGGTCACCTTGGTAGAAGCGGTGGTTTCATGCCATGTAGCACATGCTTTAGCATATCCAAAGCCAATGTGATCTATATCATCATAGTTTGGTTTCAAAGCACTTCGGTTTTTAAGCTAATTTTATACTGAAGACGTGGTCAACGTTTGGAAAAACATGTCTTTATGTAGAATTTCTGGACCTGGCTCGTCAACCAACAGTAGAAGTGTTAACTGATGAAGAAGTAGAACGATTATCAAAACTTGTTTCACTTTCTAATGTAAGATGTGACGTGGAAGGCTCATTCAATGCTGACGGTTTATTCCATCCAGTCCTACTAGTAGTTCGATTATCAAACTGTTTGGACAAAAATATTCCAAATTGTTAGACTGACTAATCGAACATTTTGGATACGTAGAGATATTCCAAATACTGTCATAATCTGTCCCGTTTACAGAGTCAAATAAATCATCAAAAAATGATAATACTTCTGCTGTGTTTCTTAACGTTGGACTCACTTCTCGTCCATCAGCATAATGAGCTACAATAAAAAGAAAAACATAAGTCAATATCTACACAGAAGTAGAAAAAAATGTTAGTTAAGCAAAATTTAATTATACTTACAAAACTGAGCAGAATAAGACAAACTAGCTGCCACTGTCTTACTAAATACCGCAGTGCAATTTTTCACCTGGAATCAGAAAGAAAATATTTAGTTAAGAAAATAATTTGTAAATAAATATGTTTATTAAGCTTGTGCTAGACAATGGAGACTCATTCATAATACGTGAGTGATTAATTACTAGAGGCAATCAATCTCATGTAGGGGAGAGGGTGGGCTTCACCGAATATCAATAAAATTACTCACTTTCATTTTCTTAATCTTTTCTGGAATGACGTGTTCATCTGTCAGTTTATGCATAAGGCGCATTTGTGCATGATTACAATCAGTTTTGTAGACATCAACTATGTCGCTCCACTTTGATATTTTGCTCACAGCATGTCTTTAATATATTTTTTTAATTCTACTCCAGATGTAGCTCCTTTACAAAAGTAAAAGGCAAGAGGCTGTTGCCACTTTTGTACAGCTCCCCGCAACATGAAAACCAATGGGCGTTTTTCCATTAGCCGGCCCGGCACCGGCACGGCACCGGCATGGCCGTGCACCGGTACCGGCGCCGGGGTTTCGTTTTTCCACTGCGCCGGTGTCGATGCCGGTACAGTACACTGACACGGACTTCAGCACGACGACACGTAAAGTGTAATTTACGTTTAGATATAACAATGGTATCGTCAAGCCCTCGACTATATTTGTTATATCTTTTACATCTACGACGCCAAAGACGCAGACGCAGAGACGTCGAGTTTTGGATTCATCCAATACTAAAAGTCAGATACGTAGAAGGAACATATTATACGCTATTTGAAAAGTTAAAAAAGGACCCCAGAAAATTCTTCAACTACACTCGAGAGCAATGATTCCGGGTCACTTAAAGAATGTTAAAAATCTCGGAAACTAAAAATGATAGGTTAATGCAATAAATTGTATTTAATAGACAATGTAATACTCCTTAAATGAAAGTAAAAAAATATGAGTCACCATACATTTTATTAACACAAAATTACATAAAGAAAAAAACTGCTGATCTCTCCTTAAAACAAAAATAGGAAACATGAAATTTTTGAACTTTATTACGATTTGACTTGAATTTTAATACTTCGTATTGCCTCCTCGTGCTTCCATTACTGCGTTTACGCGGTTTGGCATGCTGTACACCAAGTTCCTTATACGATTTTGGGGAATATTCTCCCATTCCTCTGTCAGAGCAATTTTGAGCTCACGAAGCGTGATTGGGGGAGGGTTTCGTTGTTTTACGCATCTGCCTAGCTCGTCCCAAGCATGCTCGATCGGGTTGATATCCGGGCTGCGCGCTGGCCACTCCATACGAGTAATGTTCATCTCTTGAAGGTAGTCATTCACAATCCTACCTGTATGAGGTCGGGCATTGTCATGCATAAATATAGCATCCTCACCTAAATTGACCATAAATGGACCAACATGATCATTGAGGATTTCTTCCACATATCTTACGCTAGTTAAAGAGCCGTTTTCTATGATCACCAGCTCTGTGCGACTTTCAGAAGAAATTCCGGCCCACACAAGTACAGACCCACCACCGTAGGCTACTTTTTCTTCGATGCATGCTTGCTTGAATCTTTCCCCTGGTCTTCGATACACTCTGTGTCTTCCATCGTGCTTGTAGAGCATAAATTTTGATTCGTCGGAGAACATAACTTTTGACCAATCTTCAATACTCCAATTTACGTGGCTCTGGGCATATCTTAGTCTTGAAATACGATGCCCACGCTCCAGTTTAGGGCCGTTTGCAGGTCTAAGGGGTTTTAAGTTAGATTCAGCAAGCCGACGTCTTACTGTCCATGCACTTGGGTTACTTCCTCCGAGGCGTCGAAACTGATTTGTGAGTTCAGTTCCTGTGAGAAAGCGATTTCGAAGCATGGTGTTCACCAAGTATCGGTCTTCTCGTGCTGTGGTACACCTGGTTCTGCCCGTTCCTGGTCTGCGTAGGTTAGAACCAGTTTCTTCGTAACGTCGGAGAACTCTTTGTACTGTTGACAGCGACACACCGACAGTCCTGGCTGTATCGCGCTGACTCCGGCCGGTTTCCAGCATTGTAAGTATTCTGGTGCATTCTTCAGGCGTAAGCGACATAATTTCAGCTTGAATAATGAATATAGAGCACTATCAACATGGTTTATATACCCACATAAATGACAGATTACAAACAAAAGCAAAACCAAATGCTGTAATTTCGTAGTTCCATCTTCGAAAGTGGCCCTTTTTCAAATTTGATTTTTTTAAGATATAACTTTACAATAACTAAGAAGTTTTAATACCTTCATTTAAGGAGTATTACATTGTCTATTAAATACAATTTATTGCATTAACCTATCATTTTTAGTTTCCGAGATTTTTAACATTCTTTAAGTGACCCGGAATCATTGCTCTCGCGTGTATTTTCGCATGACCGAAGAAACATTTAACTATTTGTTGGAGAACTTGTATCTGAAAATTAAGAAGAAAGATACTTCATTTAGAATGGCAATACCACCGGAAGAAATGCTAGTAGTGACGTTGAGGTAAGTTTTTCACCTTTGTGGAATTTATCTGTCATTAAAAACGACTACCATCATAAATGAAACACTATAATCATAAATGAAACATTTATTTATAAAAAAACATCAATTATGTAATTATAATCCTTTCTATCTTCAATATAATTTACTCCTTATTTTATATAAATAAAATTATAATTACTCTTCAGTACGAAACTGATTCATTAAATTTTGATAGACATTTACGCCTGCATTTTGTTCTGAAAATGTATATGTTTCTGTTGGCTGGGGGTCAGGCAGAGGGTTACTGCTATCATATAGTGTATTGTCATTATCTTCAGCTGGTAAATACTGGTTGTTCATATCAATTAGCACTTGTTGTGAGGTAACTGTTGGCTGAGTAACAGAGGTTGGTGCAAACGACAGCTGGGATAGATATACGTTTTTAGAACTAGTTGTACTTAGAGCATGGACTATCGGAGCCTTTGTCCAAAACCGGTATTGTTTCGATAAAAAATTTTTTTTTATCGGTTTTCCGGTAATTCGATATTTTTTCGATAAAAATGCAAACAGTAGGTAAAATATGTCTTAACGTTGCTAAGGAGTATGGGAATTCTATGAGTAAAAGAGCATTTAAAGTAAATCAACGATATTTATTAATTACAGTCTATCTATGAGATCACAGGAATCACACTACCACACCACAACTCACAAGTACTCACAAGTTCACAACTTACTCTGCTATGTCATAAAATAAAAATAAAATCAACTCAAAATAATCAACTAAAAATAATCAACTTAAATAATTGGTAAAATCAGCACAAGCATCAAGGAACGACAATTAACGAACTGGTCCAAATTGGTCAATAAATGGTCATCTTATGACTTTGAAGACGACGGCGATTCACGTTCACGTGAGTTTTTAAATAAAGAGCGCAAGAAGCAGAGGGCATCCAAAGTGTTGTCTTTAAGGGACGACCTTATTTTATTGCACGTATACGCTGCCGACGAAAACGCTCTTTCAGACTCAACGCTCGTTGGGGGTATCGTCAGTAAATATCTGTACGCCATGTCTAAATAGAATCCGCGATTTCCTCCATTTTCAAACAACGCCATTTCAATTTTAATTAATTTATGACGGTCATTTTCACCACATTCACTACCGCTGGCCGCTTCACCTTCTTTTTCACTTCTGGTTCGCACTGTTGTCTTTTTCTCTTTTAAGGACTTTTCAATTTCTTTATTCAGCTCCATTGCAAAATCAACGCTTTCGGCACTTAAACTGGTGTTGGTGCTACTGTCACCCAAAATCAAATTTTCATCTATACCAACACGTTCGTCTTCAAAAGGTTGAGTAAGGTTATATATGTCCTCCACGATTTCTGTATTTTTTGGGAACACTTCGGTAGCAACTTCCCGGAAGTATGTTTCAGGATTTTGTAGGTACTGTAAAGTTGATGCTATGGAAAGACGTCTTTCAGAGATGCGCACGCGCAATGCTCTTGCGAGAAGTCTAGACAGAATAGAATTTTGACTGTCTAGTTTACGCAGCATAAATTTCATAGCCGCATCAGCCGTTATTAGAGTTGCATCCCGACGGCACAATGCTTCGACTGTCACTTTAATAATATTCAGGCTATTTTGAATACTGTCCAAAGTATCGTACTCGCTTTGCGTAAACTTTATATTCGACTTCATGTCAATTAAGGCTTTGCCAACACATGATCTTAACCGATTGAATCGATCCACCATAGTAGCAATACTCCCCCAACGTGTCTTGCAATCGGCAAGGAGCTGGAGTTCTTTGCCCATATCCTGTTTTACATGTTTCTGCAAAAACATGTCATTCTTTACTGGAGACTTTTTAAAAATTTTGACTACCGTACGTACTTTGCTTATGACACTTTTATAGTCATTATTAAGCTCATTAGGGTTTGACTCCACTGGCAATACTTCAAAACCTCCGGCTTCGTTTTCAGCGCTAGCCGCGTCATCTTCAGATTCGGAGTCACTTCCACCAGCAGTGTTGTAGAGCTGCACATTTTCTGTGCTCCCTTGCTTATATAACACGTCAAGGACCGCTAGCTGAATTCCGTGTGCGAGACATACTTGATGATGAGCGCGCAAACTTCTCCCAACCTTTAACATGACACTTGCGCCATCAGTGACAATTGCGACTGTGTCTCCATCTAACGAAAGTTCAAATTCTGAGAGCTTTTCTTTCAAAAGTCTTATACACGTCTCAGCTGGCATTGAACCGTCCATTCGCACCAGACCTAGATTTTTGAAATGTGAGCCATCTGCAAACTCATCGCCTGAGTGAATGTTGATATTTATGTATCTGGCGTTACGAGTTGAAGTCCACTCATCAAAACTCAAGGAGAACTTTTTACCAGACGCTAATAGTTGTTTCAGCTCAGCTACTAGTTTTTGTTTTTCTTGCTTACTATAGTTCATGACAATGTTTTTTATGCCTTTTGGAGTCTTCGGTAATTTGTTGTACCCAGAATTTATAAACAGTCTTCGCTGATCCTCAGAAGTACAAAATACACTGAATGCTATTCCGTCCAAAGCTGCCATTCTACTGATGGTTGCTTCAAGGGAGTGACTACTTTGAAAATAATCAGTTAATCTTCTTTTTTTGGCCATCGATGAAGATGTTGAACCACATTTTCCTTCTGGTTTTGACTCTGCAGTTGGAGCAGTTGACTCTGTAATTGATCGAATTATGCTACTGTTATTGTTTTCTTCCATATCTGGCTTTGAATTAATGTCAATTGTATGCGCCGATTTTAGATGACTACGAAGACCAGTTGTTGTTCCACCGTGAGATTTAATGATTTTTTCACATAAATTGCATTTTCCTGACTGGCCATCTTCAGCCCGAAGAAAGTAGTGCCAAACGGAGGATTTGTCATTACATTTCTTTTTGAATTTTTCGTAATTCATTATTTTTTAAAAGAGGTGTCTGTTTGCAGAAAGGTAAGACCTGCAACAAAATACATTGACGAAATTAATTATCAATTTTATTTTTTAACAGATCTTCAAAAAAACAAGGTCAATTCAAAACAAATAAGTAGGTTAACCGAATATAATATTGTCAACTGCAAAGTCGTATCGTATCGGCGGCGTCGCTTAAGCTAATGCCGCTGTATTTCGATTAATAAGAATCACTTACATTACAGCGTGAGTGCATGTCACAGTTTTTTGTTACGCTAAACATACATAAATGAAAACAGCAGAAAAATAAATTCAACAAAGTAGAAGACTTTTTATATGCTGATTAGGAAAATTATGTAATACACTTACCAACTTTGTACGAGGAACGAGTGATGTAATGTAACAAACAAACTGAAGGCGACGCCAAACACACAACACAACTTTTACTTTTGCAATAAACGTGCGCCTTCTAAATCATAGAACACCTCACTGAGCGAATAAACTGCACAGCAAACTGAATTTGGACGAACGAAGCGCTGTGATTGGTCGAGCGCGCGAGGTGGTACGCGACAAACGGGTGACATAATTTCACAACCGTGGAAAATACAGCCCGGACGGAATAAACCTACATACAACCGGGGAATGTACAGCCTGGGAATTGGAGGTCAAAATAATATGCAAACGAAGTTGCAGGTAGGGTCTGCTAGCTAGTTATGTAGTTTAATATAATTATTATTATCGAAAAACCGATAGTAGTCACGTCCAATATCGGTTTTTTTTTATCGGGCTTTTAGTCCGATAATCCGGTATTTCGATATTATCGAAAACCGGTATCCATGCTCTAGTTGTACTGCTTGCTGGTGATGGTGATTCCGAGATGATGCGAAAATTTAGAGTTCGTTTTTGTTTTATATTCCGAATCGACGTTAGAATTTCCATATGCAAATCCATCATTTCTGTTTCATTCATATCCTTTATGTAAGGTAAAAATGACAGCAGCATAGTTTCTTTTTCATTCATCCTTGAGGTAAGTGGAGCAGGATTGTTATCTTTACTAGCCTGTTTTTTTAATTGGGCCAAGATTTCCCTTTCTAGCACATCTGACTCCCTTGTTTTCTTCTTCCGTGCCGGCAATGGGGGTGGTGGTAATTCATTATTAGGCTCAGGTGTAAGCGGAGGAGGATCTCGCCCCGCGCACTTACACACTCACACGGCTACAATTCATATAAATATGCAATACACATGCAATTTTGCCGGGCCGGCACCGGTGGGAAGCTTGCTACCCCGGCGACGGCGACGGCGCCGGCAGGACTCTTTGCCGGGTCGGCGCCGGCGCCGGTAAGTAAAAAAGCGAGCCATACATTTTCATACATTTTTGCTTACCCGGCAACGGCACCGGCGCCGGTGCCGGTGCCGGGCCGGCTAATGGAAAAACGCCCAATGCATGATCTGCAAATTCATTTGTTTTCTTATTAAGCTCAACAAAGCCATTAATTACATCACTGTGTTTGTCGTAGGCGAGAGCTGCTTCCAAAGCTACTTCATCAAAGAGTATTGAGCAATATTTTTTTTTTCATCCCATGTGTTGACCTGGAAGTAAATTATAATATTTTAATTCTTTTAGGACTAAATCAATCATTAACAAATACATAAAGAAAATCATTAAAAATAAGTAGGTAGGTACCTCTTCTTTTATGGCTTCAAATATTTGAGTATTGATGCCTGCTTCAACATTCAAACTAGCAATCATTTTATTCAAAGTATATTTTGATGGTAGAATAAAGATTTTGTGCAAAAATCTGTAGCATTTTGGACTTTGTATCATTATTGACAGTGCAATAAGTTTTTCTTCATCTGAGAATCGCCTTCCTCTGGCTTTCTTTGTGCACTGCTCTATTTGCATCCATATAAACTTTTTTGCTAGTGGATTCATTTTGTCCGTGAGTTTTTTAAATGACTTTGTTTTTGAAAATATCAATGCTCTTCTAGTTCTTTGGTAGTAATTTGATTGTCTTTGTGATTTTCTATATATTTTACGAAGCCTTGCACAGTGTGGTGTCCATTTATTTGTTGTGTGAATGACTCGCCTATTGCTCTTAGTACTAATGTTAGTACCAATGTTAGCATTGTCTGTAAATAATAAAATTAAAACAATTAACAACGAATGCAAAAACTTGTTGTAAAGTAATAATACGGTATGTAGGTATTTCTTACCATCTGTTTTCGGAATATCTGCAGGTTGGATCTGGGATGGACCAGGCACGATCGGGATTTCAGCATGGTGTAATGCTGCAGTTATTTCTGAAATAAAATATAGTAGGTAATCGTCAGTCGGTAATCTGACAAACATATGAAAATAATTTAGATTATTTGCATATGTTTGTCAGATTAGGCTAAAAATAAAGTTTATTACATGACAGGCGTCATGGCTCAGTCGGTAGTAGCTCTGCCTTCCGTGCTGTGGGTCGTGGGTTCGATCCCCACCGAGAACAAACATTTATTTGTGTGTGGCAAACATAGATGTTTGTTCTGTGTCTGGTTGTTACTATGTATAATAAGTATGTATTTACAAAAAAAAATGTATATAAGTATTCTATCAGCAATCTAGTTCCCATAGTACAAGCTTTGCTTAGTTTGGGACTAGAGAGCGTTGTGTAATATGTCCAAGAATATTTATTTATTATTATTATTATTATAAGTACATTCAGTTTTGGAACGTTTCTCTACTACAACTGCCTTGCAGTAAGTGTGATCGTGATGTTGTCGCTTTAGCGTGTAATCATGATCACTATTGTCATGATCTGAAAAATAATACACAAAACATGGGAGTAACTGAAATACCAATTTTGAATGAGTACATAGAAAGGAAACATTTATTCAAACCACAACAATATTCTATTCAGCGCTAATAATAAAAATGTTAAATCAAGAGAATGAACAATTTGTAACTTAATGATCAAAGGTTCTAAAGGTTTGCCTGATTTGACATTATTAGAGACTTATGGTAGGAGAATACCTTAGCCCAAGTAGCTATTTGACTAATCTATTGTCTGATGGTGAATACATTTAGATTGATAAGTTCATGACTAAGTACCTACTTAGTCATGAACTTATCAATCTAAATGTACCTCAAACGTCTCCAATACCCCATGGTAAGTAGGTACTTACCATGGGGTATTGGAGACGTTTGAGGTATACCACTAGATATCTCTGTCGCTGTAAATAACGTTGGATAGGCACCGGGGCGAAGACGAGCTCTATGGCGCGTGGAAGCGAGAAACCTCTTCTCAAAGTGTTTGCGACACACAAACTGCTTGCGAAGATGTTGAAAGCTCAGGCTTCGAAGTCTTGCACAATTTATACTCTCTAGCCACTTTTGGAGTCCTATCTTATTTTTCGGAAACATATGTAAATTAACGTCCTTTCGTCTACTAGCACAGCTCACAACACAGCACTCGTTGTACATATTGAGAAGAAATTGCAGCTTCAGAAATTTGGAGGATAAGTTACGAAAATATATCGACGCAACACTCATCAATTTTAAAACTGCAATGGCGGTTAGTTTAGTTTTTTGTTTGTCAACCCAGCAACAAGAAATATGGCGGTCGGGTCGGACAGGAAAGGGACATGACATGAAGGAAGGGGGAGTGCAACTGTCAAATGAGATATAACCACAGACTGTATCTAGGCTAAGATTACCGTTCACAGATTTCCGACCGTGGTACTGAATACGCCAGATACGCCACAATCCGCCATCTTGAATCTTGGGGAATGCAGCGCTGTGATTGGCCAACTAAAGTAAGCTGTGTTTGATTCCGATTGCTTGGGAGATAGCTGTATTGGTTTCTGACCACGATTTTTAAAGCGAATTTGGCATAGATGTCGATGCTTTTATTACCAAGTGAGTACATCTATAGGTGACAAACTGAATGATGAACAATGTGGCATTCTTACATTGTTTTGTGATTGGTGTGGCTATTAGCTGTTTTTGATTCTACACCCCTCTATTAGGAAAAAGTACTTTCAACGGAAGTTCCAGTCTCTGTTGCCCAACAACCCATAGTTTATTGAATGTGTTCAGAGCGATGAAGAAATTAAACATCCTGAAAATCCTATTTCTGTACCAGTGGAATGTTACGATGTAGATATGGAAGCCAGTGGTAAAATACAAACAAGAAATAAGGGCACTCAAGTATAATATACTCTAGTTGGTCTTTTTCTTCTTGTGAACAAGCTGCATCTATCTTAATCTTAAGATTATCGCATTTCTTACATGAATCGGATATAGGTGCATGAAATGACAAATTGAAGTGTTCATTGAAAATTTTTCTGAACATAAAATCTGACACCCTTTCTGACTCTGTAGTATCATCACAGTACATTGAATACATTTTTGGCAAACTTAGATCTGGATCTAAAAATCTCCTGTTCATACTCTTGTGTATTGTGTAATGTGACTCATACTTAGGGAATCTTTCAATAAATTCTTTGACTCGTTGAAGCTTCTCTGCACTTGTCTTATTGACTGGGACATGCTTTCCCCTTTTATCAATAGGTGGTGTAGGAATGGACAATTTCGTTTTTAAAAGTCTAGATATTCTTCCATCAGATACTGCAAATATTTTTTTGAAGAATTCCTTGCATACCGTAGTTGATAATCCATCGGAGTTTGGAACCGTATACACCCTGGTATTGGAGCGTCTAGACTCATTTTGTCGGCCATCAGTGGGAACAGAAGATCTTTTTTTAGGTAACACTTTCACTAATGAAAATATGTAAGATGACTGCAAATCAAAGCTTTCCATGGCATAAAACCTATCAAACAGTTCCTTTTGCCGTGCAGCACCAACTTTGTCATGGCATTTTTGTCCACATTTACATGGAATATCTGTGTTTATATTTTTCGACGGTACAGTGTTACCTTTTGTGTTTATATATTCTTCCCCTTTAGCGCGTTTTACCTTGCGAATATTCCTTTTCCACCTACTTGGCTGTCGTACTCGCTTTCTGTACTTGCTCTTCGTTATTTTGTGGGCTTGCGGTGGGATGAATGCTATTTGGGGACTGGTTTTCTGCACCTAATAATATATCGAGTAGATCCTCAGATGTAGATGGAGATCTTGTTGGCAAATACTCCGAACCTGAATCTTGATAGGGATCTTCGACATCCAAACCAAAGATTTCTGAAAATAAAGTAATTTGCATAAAATACATCCCTAAAACACTTATTGAAATAACTGACAAAAAGTATGTTTTACTTACCTTCCATTGTGTTTTCTAAGTTTATTGAATCCATAGTATCCATTTAAAATACTTTCATTGCAAGAAAACAATATTGCATCTACCAAAATAACCAAACTAAAAAACCCACGAGATTTTGACAGTGTGGCCTAAACGTCAAAATGAGATTTTATTGGTGTTGCCATAGTGCGAAACTGGCCTAACTTACATAGGCCACTGTATCGCTACCAAACTTTGTAAATGTCCAATAGGCAAATATGGTATTGGTAACTCCATTTATGAAATAATTATTGAACAATTTTTAGGCCACTATGGCACTATGAGATTTGCTGTTTACAACAGTTTGCTCGAATAAAATCAGTATTGAAAAAAATACAGTTAGGCCGCTCTGGCTCTCATGGCCTTATATATAATGAGCAAAAAGGAAGATAAAGGATGTCAAACAAAATTTAGGCAGAAGAATATGAAATATTTTGAAAATAAAATACTCAAGACAACATTAGTGACGATATTACAAAAATATCAGACACTGTTAATTTGTCGGATTCTTTTAGTGAAAGTTCATGTGAAAATTCACGGATAATCATAATAATACGCTCAATAAAATAAAACATCATACACAGCTGTATTTAGGTCTTTCCAAAGACACTTACTTCTTGGTTAATATAATAATGTTCAACGACCTCAGGTAGATATCCTAATAGTTTAAAAAAAAATAAGACTGAATGATCCGTATTCTCGATAAGCTATAGATTTTGGGCTTCAAAAGGGTTCCATTGCTAATATTATTGGAAAACTTTATCATTTTACATTTGATTTTACATTTTATGAGAGAGTTAATATATTTTCCCGAACAAGCAGATGTTGAAAGTAATTTGCCAATGGCATTTCGAACTCGTTTCTCCAAAACCCAAAGCATTATTGACTGCTTTGAAGTTCGAATTCAACTGCTTAGTAATGCAATTCACCAGTCATTAACTTGGTCTAATTACAAGGGATGTAACACGTTGAAATTCCTTATCTCAATAACACCAAATGGAATTATAAACTTTATATCTGGTGGTTATGGTGGAAGAGTGGACGACGCTACTTTGTTTGAAGATTGTAATATAATCGATAAGATACCTACAGGATCAACCATTTTAGCAGACAGGGGATTTAAGCATATCGCCTCAATAGTAGGAAGCAAGGGATGTAAGCTTGTCAGACCACCAAGCGTAAAATCTGGTACTGTCAGTGACAAAACAGAAGTTATTGATACAAAAAGGATTGCTGCTGTTCGAATCCACGTTGAAAGATCGTTGAAAGATCGGAAGATTGCGAGATTTGCGAGATTAGAAAATGCTTGCACCACATGCATGTGTAAACGTGAAAATGCTGCCTTTCTTTGATAATATTGTGTTAATAGCATGTGGACTAGTCAACTTGCAGAACCTTTTAATAAAACAATAAATTTTTACTCAAAACTATATTATTTGTTTATTTCACGTCATCAAAACTTTCTTAAATAATTTTTTGTTTCCAAAATGAAAGGCTCTTCTCCATCAATTTGAAACAAAACTGTTCATTGAAATTGACTTCATAAATCTCCACGTTGTTGGATATCTCGAAATCCTCATGCGCAATGCGAAACAATCCCTTTGTTTTCTCTGCAAATAACATTTGCAGTTGGATTTGTGCCACATATTTTTTCGTAATTTCTCCGTCTCGTATATAGTTCTAATGGTTTTTTTGCTGAGCGGGTATTTTATTTCCACTACATATTCTGCTGAGATACCGTCCGGTGATGCACCAAATAGGGGGAAATTCTTGTTCAAGATTAATCCACTTTCCTTGATTTAGATAATTTGTTTAGCAGCCACTCTTTGTCGAACTTTTGGCTCCAAAGTCTTTCCCGAAATTATTGAAATATCATCATAATATAGGTAACGTAAAACGGCTAAACAAGTACGAAAGCAGTCTCTGACTCAGGTTAAAATAAAAACAGAACGTAATTACCTCTGATAATCGCTTTCGTGTCATTAAAGGTAAAATATTTTCTACTAACACCCCGTCTTCTTTGCCACAGTGTGCGATTTCATGCAGTTTTGAAGCAGTGATGCGGCCATACTGCAGTTCGAACCACATATGTATTATATTTCGATTGATTCATTGTGTCACGGGACATGATTTTCAAATCAACATTTTCCATTTTAAGTATAATGATTGTCTAAGATCTTGTTAGGTTAAACATGTCGTGCGAATATGTAGGTACATTATGAATGTTCATGTCTTACCCCGTATCACCATAACTATAAAAAAGGTATCGTTGTTGGAAGCATAGATATGTAAGTTCTACAATGTTACCGACAAAATAAATCGTGTTTGGTATCAAATAAATTCGTGTTAAGAGTGTAGCTACTCCATGCAATATCTCAATATGCAAACAAATGCACTATTTATTGAATAGTTTACTTATAATATTTGATACCATTAGTAGTTGACAGGCGTCATGGCTCAGTCGGTAGTAGTGCTGTGGGTCGTGGGCTCAATCTCCACCGAGAGCAAAGATTTGTGTGTGGCAAACATAGATGTTTGTTCTGTGTCTGGGTGTTACTATGCATCATAAGTATGTGTTTACAAAAAAAATGTAGGTACATAAATGTATTCTATCAGCAATCAAGTTCCCATAGTATAAGCTTTTGCTAAGTTTGGGACTAGAGAGTGTTGTGTCCAAGAGTATTTATTTATTTAGTTTAAGCAGGAAAAAGTAATATACAACAACTATGGACCAGACCACTCGATTTTAAAGATTTTGAAGTGATTTTTAATCATCAGTACCGCAATGAATATGACAATTCCTTCGGATTCATACAGTCTTACGATCTTAATAAACTAAAAACAGATTTACTCTATCAAAAAAAACCCGATATAACCTCACTGTTATGCACGGAAGAATTACCTTCTTCCGATACAGAAAAAGATTCGTCTGATATATGGCATAATTCAGATGATAGCTGTGTAGACAAAGATTACATCCCCAATTCCTATGAAAGCAGTTCAGAAGAAGAAAATGTATAGAACGGTAACTTTTCGGCTAGGTATTGCCACCGCGGTGCTATTTTGTACAAATATTCTTCGTTCTTTCCACGACAAAGCTCAATATGATTGATTGATTTCATTACGCGCATCTGATGTAAACTTAGCAGAACATTTTTTTTATGCATTTTTCATCACACCCAGTCTTCACGTTATAGCTCAATATTTTTTCTTGCTTTTGTTTCAACTTTTTTTCTCGTACGCTGATTCGATTTTCATTTTCATTAATAGAGTCGGTTACCGCTGTAATAATAGCAGGTGTATCAGGTGAAAGAACAGCTTCCGACTGTATGGTGATAATTTCTTGTCAAGGTTCAATTAAGTTTAGGACTGGTTTATGACGGGGTCTTTTGTTGCATGGCTGGTCTTCATCATCTGATGAAGATGCACTCGGGCAATAATTTTTATCTTACCGAGTCATCGGACGAAAAATGTCCTGTTGGTGAATCGATAAATGGTATTGGGGACAAAACATCGCGGTTATCATTTAACAGCTTCTCCAACTCCTTCTTTAATTTAGCTTTAAGTTCTGCAGTATGAGATATGACCATTTTTGCAATGTTTCTGACGTGCTAAATACATTAAATGAAAATCCATCTAGAGCAGCTAGTTTTGAAACCATAACTTCCGTGCGATCTTCGGACTGTAAAAATAATCTGTCATCTTTGATTTCTTTTTCGGTACATCATCTTCGGTATTTGGAGAAATTCTTCCCGAAGGATTCAACGACGTAGCAGGTTGTGTTGATTGTAAGGTGTTTTTTTTTCAGGTCTATATCATGTTTCAGTTTTAGGTGATTGTGCAGAGGAGAGATTGATCCAGAATGTTTAAGGATCTGTATACACAAATTAGATTGCACTTGGACTGCACACTTGCCTAAAGGTGCTGTTGTAATAGAATTTCCTATTTAAGGTATAATTAAATTAATCAAAGTTTAAAAAAAAATTAAATCTTGAAATTTATTTAAAATAAGGGGTCGAGGGGTCCGTTTGGTTGGCCAATGATCATAAAACAATTAGGTAGCCTTAAATCTAATTTTGGCCAAATCGTATAATTTGGATCAAAAAGTATAATTGGTATTTTTTCAATCTAAATGGAGAATACAACATTTCTTGACGCGTTCCAATGATATCCAGAATTTTCTACTTAGTTTTCGAAAGTATAATTGAGGTTCAGCAAGTATACTTGAGTTATATTGCCCTACAAGATTCTCTTTTGAGACAATCTTCTGAACGCGAAGGAATCCACTCGAAAAATCCACTTTCTCCGTGCTCCGAAGCAGCAACGGAGACAGCTCGACCAATCGGCCTGCACTTTACACCTCCTGAAGATGGACAAACATCTTGCTTAACAACATTACATTTCATTCCGAAGCGCTAAGCCGTCTACTAGTAACGGTGAATGAAATACTAAATTTCTGGCTGAAGGCCGATTAAGTTACACGCAAAAGTAAAACATAAAGTTAATTATTTACAACCTACGGTTAGAAATTGAGTGGTTATTTCTCTAGTTTATGACTACAATTTTAACAATTTGAACATACAAAACATGTTTATCATTATCTAAAATTACTGAGGTTTATACTGGTGCTATTTAAAGTTCCCATCAAAACATCGGCACAGAATCTAACGGCGATTGGTTTACTTTTAGGAAAATAAGAAACATACCTATTGGAGGGAAATGAACCGGCGCCCAAGTAACCGCAACCCGGCAGCACCACGTGCACACAATCCAAGCTTCTAGGGAAAGAAAACCATCGTTTACAACGAGAAAACTCGTAAAATAGAAACTAGACCACTTAGATGCAGATCATCAAGTTACCTTGACACCAAAATCAGCCAACACGTGGACAGGGTGAAAATTCCCCGTACGTCCAGTCACCGCTAGCACGGCAGAAGAAAAAAAGATGTCGGCCTTCGCCTTTCCGACAAATTCTCTCTCCAACCAAACCCAAAGCGCGTTCAGAATGTAATCCTCTAATCCACGAACTATCACTCAACACTAACTAAACAGGGGCATTATTCCCTATGACATAGGAGATTCTTTGCCGTAACCGTGTGACGTCACACCGTGATCGTAACCTAAACACGCCTTGGTTGTGGAACCGAAAAATGGTATTCTGTATGCCACAAGACTAGTTGTCTATGCCCCGTATTTTATTTCACATGATTCGTTCAAAATCTTCCACTCGGAAAATTATCGGTTTAATAATAAATTAGTAGGATTATTTTTAGTTCCCAATTTTCAACTCAAGTAATAAATATCTATAATTATAAGATTTGTCAACCATGATGTAAAGTATGGTTACTTTAGTGGGCTTTTCCTTATAGATATTAAAACTCTGGTTCCATTTGTTTCATGTATTCACAATAATTATTTCCCTGAAAAACTCTCACAATCACCACTTTTCTCTCAAGGCAACCGACTGGCGCCAAACGTCATCGCGATACCACAGAGCACACTTTTTCCCTCCATCCGATACATTTTGACAGTTCTCTATTTCTAAATCTGACAGTGACATCTTAATCATTGATGACATTATCGCCTATGGCGATGTATACATTTACTAGTACAAAGGAGTGGTACTTGCTCATTATTTTAAATTATTACAGTCGGCCATCCTATTAAGAACGAGCCTCTTCGTTCGATTCAACTGAACAGAGTACTCTACTGATAATACTTTACCTACATCACACTATATAATATCTATATTATGCATCAACATAACAATTCTATGTACCAATTTAATCGGCTTATAATATGTAACTACATCAGTCTTAACACCGTTAAGTCTACATTTTCTTATTTAGGTACATAATTGGGTTAGTTCTGACATATTCTATCTCACATTATCTAGCGCTCAACATAACAATTACTTACTTTATGCTAAGTTTTCTCATTAACATATAAGTTAATATTAGTTAAAATAAATTATTTTTCAAAATTAGATTTATCACAGGTTTGGTGGCAAGGTTGTATACTAATCTTAGTCTCACTTTATCATGATTTGGGCGGCAAGTTCGTATGCCAGTCAGGCCCTCACTTAATCACTAATTGGGCGGCAAGGTCGTATGCCAGTCATGCCCTCACTTAATCACTAATTGGGCGGCAAGGTCTCATGCCAATCATGCCCTCACTTAACATATTATATTGGGCGGCAAGGTCGTATGCCGGTTATGCCCTCACTTGATCGTAAATTAGGCGGCAAGATCATGTGTCAGTTATGCCCTCACTTTAACATAAATTGGCAAGGTCATATGCTGTCACTTAGCTATCTTATCACTTAGTTACAGAGAACTACAATTAAATGAAATAATCTCTCAACTTGCTTATGTGTTATTACTTAAATAAATAAATCAGTAATTAAATTAATCAGTACCCTCATCATCAGTCTCATTATTATCCTTTCTCACTTAAGTAATTAAATTAATCAGTACCCTCATCATCAGTCTCATTATTATCCTTTCTCACTTAAACTATCTTTATTATAATCAGTAATGATTTAAAGGTCTTAACTTACAATCAACTCTAAATTAAATGGCATTTTCTATTATGAACTTGTTGTTAAAAATAATATTTTCATCTTAATTTAATCAGTACCTTCATCATCAGTCACATCATTATCTTCACTTGAGGAGCAGGTAGAAGCGTCAAAACTCAACCAGGGGAATATCTTGTCGATTGCTACGACGGTCTCGTATCTTGCACCTTTTTTTGTTAGAGGTGTATCTTCTACTACAAATCGGTCGTTAGGTAGGACTTTTTTAATTCTGTACGGACCTTGGCATTTAGCTTCCAACTTTTTTGACTGGCCCGGGCCAGTCACTATTGCTCTAGCAATTCGCACAAGATCACCTTCTTTGTATTCAGTACCTTTTTTTCGATTTTTATCATATCTTGTCTTGTTTGTTTCTTGGTTCTTTTTAATTAAATCAGCCGCTTCCGACCTAATTTCATCTATGGTTTTATCAGTAACTTCATCCTCGTTTAGGACATCATTTAGAATACCATGTGTAGGGTTAACTGCATTTTTACCAAACAATAGTTCCGTCGGTGTCTTTTTTGTTACGCTATGAACGGTAGTGTTTATTCCTAATTGGACATCAGGAAGGAGTTCATCCCAAGCGTTGTTGTTTTTATCGTGTGTCATGGATCCAAGAGACGCTAGAATCGTTCGGTTGTACCGTTCTATACTAAATGTAATTTATCTGCTAAAGATTATGGTTATTCAAGGGCTTCATAGGATACGTCTCTCTTCATTCTGGGCGGACCAGTACTCTTATTGGCGGTTGTAGGTGGAGGGGTCTGAGATATCCCAAACAGACTCGGGCCGGGATTCGAGTAAGTAGGTGACGAATACAGGTCTCGTCCTGTAATTTTAGTCGTGTGTGATTGGAGCATTCTCAACATTTCTTCTAATTTATTAACGACTGTAACAAGTTCTTTATTCTTGGAAAGTGGATCTTTGTCTCCCTTAGTACTGGTGGACGCGGCCTCAGAATGTTCGGAGAGACACTTCTCCACGGATTTCTCAATTGTTTCATTAATGGATTTTCTTAATGCATAAAGATCGTAATTGTCGAGTGGTTGATTATCTTCTGATAGTTGCAAGTGTTGTCCACTGTATTCAGAATTAAGATAATTTATAACAGTTTGATTAAGAGAATGCCATGCTTGGATCGGGTCTCTGCGTTTGATATTTTCCCAATTGGAAGGATATGATTTTGGCACAGCATCATACAAACTATCTAGGTACTTAGGTCTTAATGTGAAGATGAATAAATTCTTCGGGCATCTTTCTTTCGGAAGGTTGGGAAAGGCTTGATTAAAACTTGAGGTTTCTCCTTCTTGTTGCCTATCAAAATGAACCCTTCCCCAGTTCGAAGGATCACCATCCCTGTTTCCGGTCAAGGTGTCTTCCTCCTCCTCACTAGATATGAAGGGGATGAATCTCTTAGTCTTTATACACCCTGTAGGTATTCTATGAAGTACTTGCAGATTCGGTGCAAATCAATGCATGGTGCCTCTCGATAAATGCATCTCAAATAACATTCCCTATAAGGAATTCAACGACATTCTTTGTGCTATCATGCATCTTATTAGAGAACTTAATACCAACTTTAACAATAAAGAGAGGTAATGTTTTAAGTGAATTGATAATCATCGTCATCATTGCCCCGGGGATGGCGTTTTTATGGATGGCGTATTAATTTCACTATCATGAAGACACCACTGATACTCTAGGTACCTACTACTCTTTAGCGCAAAGTATAATCAAAATAATTTCAGGATGACTAAAAGAGTCAGATGAAGCTCCAAATATTACATTAATTGACATAACACCTAAATTTGTAGTTGGTATTCCATACAAGACAGATGTATGCCCATCACAACTGCTACTACTGATACTAGCTAGTTTCTCATGATGTTTTCCTTCACCGTTTTAAGAGCACTGCCAAATTATCTTTTACATTATGTTATTGGTTTTTTCTTAATCGTTCTGAGAGTACCTACAAATCGATAGATTCTGATATCTATCCATAAATAAAAGGTTCGAAAGCTAACACAAAAATACTTATTCATATTTATTATAAAGTTCCGTCTGTAATAACATAGTCATTAAGATACAAATAATTTTGATCCGATACTTTCATTCTACGCGAGAATTAAATACAATTTTGTTGATGTAGCTTTTTAACACTAGTAAGATCATGTCGTATGGATAGCTAGCACACTAGTGCAAATAAGTCTATAAATTAATCCAGGAAGGCAGGAGCGCCGCATTCAATATTTTATTTTCTAACGAGAAACAAACAAATTAAGTGTTTTTTTTTATCAGTGAAATTGTGAGTATTTAAATATTCATTATTCGTATAGTAAAATAATTCACTTGAATAGATCAGCATTCAGATAATCCCCAGTATTAAACGTGTAAAGTTTTTCAAATTACAATTGAAAGGAGCAGTATATTCAAATAAAAGTTCAAAACGTATAAGTTTTATTCGAAATAAAGATCTGAAAAGCAGAGTGGGTGCAAGATAAGTTTATGCATGACTGATGGTGATGACGGATAATGGAAAAAGCTACTTATCACAACAATGAATTGAAGAACTAGAAAGTTTAATTTTTACGTCTGATCTTGTTTTTTAACGTTCGATCGAAAAATAACCAGATACAAAACTCTAAAAGAAGCCTCTACGTGCAGACTTATCTTGCGCAGACTCTTGTATTAAACATTAATTTTATATTATTCAAATTTTAAATAGATAAAAAGAATTCATAAAAATAGGTACCTAGTGTACCTACTTATAATACTTTTTACGATAAATAATACAGTCATAACATTGTATTTATGAATTATGTTTTGCTATTACAGGTCTAAAATTGCTGATCAAGTTTTCCCATCGGACGACAATGAAGGGTCGGGAATAGACGATCGGGAAATAGTTGTGACGAAAAAAAGGAGCAAGCCGGCAACTATTAAGAAGCCGAAGCCATCATCATCGTCAACCTACAGGTAATATTTTTTAGTATTCAGTATTCAGTTTTCAGTATTCAGTTTTCAGTATTCAGTTTTCAGTATTCAGTTTTCAGTATTCAGTTATCAGTATACCTACACTATCATAATAGTGTAGGTATGTATTTTATGACAGATTAGTAGTTAACTACCTAACTAATTTAGCACTTGAAGTTCATTTTAAGTTTATTATTAAATTAATAATGTTTTTAGTTACGATCGTTGATGAACTCCTTTCGTTGTATTTATATCATGTTTCTTTTAATTTCAGATCTATAAATACTGATCCTCTTTCCCTCTCCGATGGAGAATCAGACACTGAAGAAGGTGAAATAATAGAGGTGCCGAAAAAAAGAAACAAGCAATCTACTCCAGCAGCTAAGAAAATCAAATCTACAGTGAGCACCTACAGGTAAAACATTTTTTATGCAGCGCGATGGGCTTTACAAGCTCATAAAATTATAAAAAGATCTGTAATTCTGTACTGTCTATACAGCATTTATCACGATTATTACTATTACATTAGTTACATCAACCAACCAAACTCAGTATGAATGAATGGTAACTTTTATATAAGCTTAGTGATATATTCAGTACCTAATAATACCTACAACTAATCATCAACCACTAACAATCAGGCTGTATAATTCCAGTGTATCTACTTCATCATTATCATCCACTTATTAAAACAATTATACTTATAAAAATGTTTTTCTTTTTACAGGCCTAAAAACGGTGATGCAGCTCATTCGGATGACGACGATTCAAGCATCGAAGATGTTGTTGAGAAAAAGAAGGTTAAGCCGTCTGCATCGAAAAAACCAAAGCCAGGAGGAGCTTGCAAGCCTACCATGAAGGATTTATTCGGTGGTGACACTGATGACGACGAGGACGCAGGCACTAGTGGCGGTAATAAAGAACCCCCTAAGCTCCCATGCTACATTACTCGACGCGTGGCAAATGGCTACGCGAAACAATTTTACCCCGAAAAAAAAGGGGGTCTATATGTAGAACTAAAGGTGTATGAATGCGGCGAAATAGAGAAGCTGTCGGCAATGAATCGTTGGCGACAGGCTATAATAGCGGTGAAAACACGAGCTGATAATAATTCAAAAAGTTGGGGCTTTTTAGCCAAATATGTAAAAGAGGTGCGGGAGGAGTTTAAACCTTGCGCCACTAGTTTTACGAATTATTCATAAACATACCTAGTCCCTAAGTTTTTTAGTTTTTTAACCATTTTTTAGCAATTACTACTGTAAAATATTTTTTATGTACCAACCCATACAATTTAAATAAACTTTTATTCATTATCAATATTTTCTGTCTTTTCAGTTAATTCAACAGCATCGTGTTATTATACAGAATCAGATAACGAAATATTGAAAGACATACTAGAAAACGATAAAAGTAACAATTTTATGATTTTTTGTAGCAAATGCAATGTTAAAATAAATAAATCACGTTACAGATACCATACACGAACTAATGTTCACAAAGCTAACTGTTTAATAAAATCTGAGTTTAAAAATATCGATATTATAGGCACTGCTTTTAAAAATAGAATCAGATCATACCGAGTAAATCCACGTCCCGATGTTGAATACCGCACTCCTGAGACATTTTTATGTGAACATGAAAATGACATAATTAAACTAATTGATTTATGTATTATGAAACATACTTGCGCAAAAGTAAATTTTGAATTGTTTGCCTTTTTTGTACAACCTAAAAACGAATGCTTATCAAGGCAAATAAAATCATTCAGCATAAAATATCATACCATTTACAATAGCACAAATTTATCTGAGTTATATTTAGATGTGATAGAAGATTTAAAAAGAAAAATGATGGAATTTGAGCATTGTGAATCAGGCTGGTCTTTTGAAAAAATTAGTCATTTGGAAATCAACATTAATAAATTCTGTCCACTGAGAGGTGGATCATACATTGACTTGCCATCTTGTATAAAAAATACTAAAAGCTGCATTAATATAAAAACACATGATGATGATTGCTTTTTGTGGAGTATTGTTGCTGCTTTGTATCCTTGTAAATTAAACGTGAATCGAGCAAACTCATATCCTCATTACTCTCAAGTTCTTTATACACGAGGGCTAAACCTTCCACCGACTCCGAATGATATTAAATTATTTGAAAATAATAATCCAAGTATAAGTCTCAATATATATGGATTAGACGATAAATACCAAATCACTGGACCCCTGTATACTTCAAGCACTCGATCTTTTCGAGTGCTAATCATATCAACTTGCTATATTTCGAAAAGACAGGTAAGCGGCATTATTGTTTAATAAAAAACTTATACAAGCTAGTACGACGACAAATGACTCGACATCAAGGTAAATCATATTTATGCGAAGAGTGTCTTCAATTTTTTGCCAGCAAGAAAAAATACGAGTCTCATAACTGCTCCAAGGTTTTAACTGTATTACCCGATGATAAAATATTGCAATTTGAACATTATGAACGACAACAAAAAATCAATTTCGTAGTCTATGCTGATTTTGAAAGCCTTTTAATAAATCATGTGGACACGAATAATACAAATACTCGCAAATATAAAGTCCACGAACCGTCTTGTTTTGCATATTATATTTGTTGCTCACACGATCCCTCTTTAAACAAATATAGATTTTATAGAGGTATTCAATATGTTGAAAATTTTATAGAGTATTTGATAAAAGATGTTGAAGACGTTTATAATATTTTAGATGATATAAAACCTATGACTCCATTAACAGTTCAAGAAGAGAATGAATATAAAAAAGCTACAATTTGCCACATTTGCAAGCGGTTGCTATTGAACGATAAAGTAAAAGACCACGATCATGTGACTGCACAATTTAGAGGACCCGCACACGCCCATTGTAATATTAACTATCGTAAATGTTCATTTGTACCTGTTATTATTCATAATTTGTCAGGCTATGACTCTCACCTTTTTATAACAGAATTATCAAAACATCCAGGTGATATAAAAATAATACCTAAAACTAAAGAAAAATATATCAGTATTACGAAATATATTCCAAAGAATAGAAAGAATACAAGTAATGCAATGCAAATAAAGTTCATTGATTCTTTTCAATTTTTAAGCACAAGTCTGGATAATTTAAGTCAAAATTTAGATAAAAACAAATTTGTTAATTTATCGAAAATAGTTGAAAATGAAAAACAATTTAATTTAATAAAAGTTAAAGGAGTATATCCGTATGATTACATGGATTCGTGGTCTAGATACAATGAGTTAAAACTTCCATCTAAACAATGCTTTTTCAATAGTTTGAAACAAGAGAATATCACCGACGTAGAATATATTAGAGCGCAAAATATATGGATGGAGTTTAATATCAAGTCACTGGGTGAATTTACTGATTTGTATCTAAAAACGGATGTGTTAATATTATGCGATGTTTTTGAAAAATTTAGAGGCACTAGTTTAAAATATTATAAACTTGATCCTGCTTACTATGTGAGCTCTCCTGGCCTAAGTTGGGATGCAATGCTACTTTCTACTAGAGTTCAACTGGAATTGATTCAGGATTTGGAAATGTATCAGTTGTTGGAAAGAGGCATACGTGGTGGGCTAGCACAATGTTCTCTGCGACATGCTGTGGCAAACAACCAATATTTACCTAATTATGATAAATCTAAAGATTCCGAGTTTTTAATATACCTTGACTGTAATAATCTATATGGTTATGCAATGATGAAAAAATTTCCAATATCAGAGTTCCGATTTTTGTCAAAAAATGAAATAAATGCATTTGAAATTTCTAATTGCTCTGCTGAAGATGAATACGGCTATATTTTAGAAGTTGACTTATGTTACCCCGAGCACGTACATGATTCGCATAGTGAGCTACCGTTTGCTCCAGAAAAATTTATACCTCCAGGTGGTAAAACCACGAAATTGATAGCAAATTTATACGATAAGTATAACTATGTCATACACTATATGCATTTGAAAGAATGTATTAAACAAGGCCTTGAAGTGAAAAAAATTCACCGCATAATAGGTTTTCGACAGCAAGATTTTTTAAGAAAGTATACTGAGCTAAATACACTATTAAGAAAAAAAGCCACATCAACATTTGAGAAAGATTTTTTCAAACTATTAAATAATGCTATATTTGGTAAAACAATTCAAAATAAACGAAAACAAGTGGATGTCAAATTGATATCTTGCTGGAAAGATAATGGTAATAGAACTAATAAGTGTTTGGGTGCTGAAAAGCTAATTGCAAAGCCAAATTTAAAAAGTGTAGCGATATTTACGGATGACCTAGTAGCAATTCAGTTAAAACCAGAAAAAATTGTTTTAGATCGACCTATATACATTGGTTTTTCTGTTTTGGAATATGCAAAGACACATTTATATCAATTTCACTACGACTTTATAAAACATCGGTATGGAAAGAGAGCCAAACTTTGCTACACTGATACAGACAGCCTTCTTTATTTAATAAAAACAAACGACTTTTATAAGGATATGAAAAATAATATCAAATATTTTGATACAAGTAACTATTCTCCCGAAAATACATATGATATACCATTAGTTAATGCTAAAATACCTGGCTTATTTAAAGATGAGCTTGGCGGTGACGTTATTTGTGAATTTATAGGATTGAGAGCAAAACTTTATTCTCTAAAAAGCTTAAACAATCATATTAATAAAGCTAAAGGTGTAACTAAGCCAGTTACTAAGACACTGTCTCTTTCTGATTATGAAGATGCATTATGTCACAACAAAGAATTGAAATGCAGAATGAATATGATTAAGTCTATTCATCATGCCCTTTATTCTCAAGAAGTAAATAAACTGGTGTTAAACGCAAAGGATGACAAACGTCAAATCTTTAATAAAGTTCAAACCATGCCTTGGGGTCATTTTAAAACCATACTATAGTTATTAATCTTAATGTTATCTGGTTCGTATTTTGGATGAATTTGTTTGTAAAATATTTTACTTAATGTTTTAGCATAGGTCAAGAACTATCTATAGACTAGACTAGATGATAAGAACCTTGTAATTATTACATTAAATACAATTTCGTCAATAAATAATATTGATTCCATTTTTGATTTTTATTTATCAATAATCTAAAATTATTTATTTATTCTTCAAAATAAAATATTAGTCATAAAATTACTAGATAGGTGCTAAATGAGAAGTTGAATGGAATAAATAGATTTTTTAAATAAACATACCACAATTAACATTTGGTAGGTACAGCTTAGTTTTTGACACAGCTTAGCTTAGTTTTACATAAAAACTCCTGCTTAGTTTTTGAATAGATGAAAATGAATTAATAAACTGTTCAGTTTTTGAGAAGATTATCTTTTTCAAATAAAACTAATGTTTAGTTTTTGAAAATATGAAAATGAATCGATGAATGCATCGAGCTGTGTATAATTGGTTTTTTCTGGATCTCCTTTGATCCAGAAAATCCATTGAAAATGATAAAATGAACTGTTTTGTTTTTGAGAAGATTATCTTTTCCAAAAAACTCCTGCTTAGTTTTTTGAATATATGAACTGTTCAGTTTTTGAGAAGATAATCTTTTCAAAAAAAAACTCTGTTTAGTTTTTGAATAGATGAAAATGAATAAATGAATTGTTCAGTTTTTGAGAAGATAATCTTTTCAAATAAAACTATACTTAGTTTTTGAAAAGATGAAAATGAATCGATGAATGCATCGAAATGTGTATAATTGGATTTTCTGGATCTCCTCTGATCCAGAAAATCCATTGAAAATGATAAAATGAACTGTTTTGTTTTTGAGAAGATTATCTTTTCAAAAAAACTCCTGCTTAGTTTTTTGAATATATGAACTGTTCAGTTTTTGAGAAGATAATCTTTTCAAAAAAAACTCTGCTTAGTTTTTGAATAGATGAAAATGAATAAATGAATTGTTCAGTTTTTGAGAAGATAATCTTTTCAAATTAAACTATACTTAGTTTTTGAAAAGATGAAAATGAATCGATGAATGCATCGAAATGTGTATAATTGGATTTTCTGGATCTCCTCTGATCCAGAAAACCCAATTATACACTACTCGTAGTCTTACCCAAAATTAAAAAAGAAAAACCACGTAAGAAATGGATTTTCATACACCTTTCTCTCCCGCTCAGATGCGTTTTCTCCCCGCATATTTGTTCGATATGCAATGACGTACTTTCTACCGTAAGTTTGATAAAGTATCAAGGTACTTTCCAAGCAGGTGTAGTGTAAAGTATAATAAAACATTTTGTTCAATGCAGTTACGGTGTAAAGTAAGAAACAAACAGATAGACGCGTCCTTTCACAATTAATATCTTAGTAAAGTACTGTAAAAGTTTGTAAGTATGTAATATATCTGCCATATAATAATAGCACTCACTGTAACTACTTCAGCATCCTAAAATTATAGTCTGCAATTCTTCATCAACTACCTACTTCTAAATTTGTGATCTTCATATCAATTGGTATGGATGGTGATGACGGAATCTGAATCTTGAACATCTGCCACTGCAGCCTCGACCCATTAAATCGCAAACTTGTTCGAGTATTGGGTCTGTTTTTGACGTTGATGGTCCTCCACCAGTTCCAGTTGTACAACTCCTGTTTGTGGAGTTGTAAATTTTTGCATCACTTTTTAGTTTGTCCCAGACCCTTATGAGAGCATCTATAGGGCCAACTCCCATTTGTTCTATAGGACTGTTTTTAAAAACTTTTTTATCCCTGTAGTTCCATGGTAGGACTATTGAAACTAGCCCATTAGGGCTAGTTTTCGTTTCAATAGTCCTACACAAATGGAAGTTACCAGATATTAGGGATAAAAAGCCACCGTAAGAGTCATAAAACCCACTCTGACATCAAGAGACATAGCCTCGGGCAGCAGAAAACGGAGATCCACATCTCACGAAAGTACACTGCAAAAACGGCGCCGAAGACGCGCGTTCCTGAAACGCGCGTCTCCAGCGCGTTTAAAATACGCCGTGTGCTATGGCTCTTAGGCTAGGTTCACATGTAGCCCGCGTTTATTCGCGTTAATCGCGCGATCAAATTTGAAGAGAGTTCAGATGATAAGCGCTAATGCGCGTTGCGAGTAGTGTACGTTAAACATCGATAGTTTGGTAATCCGATATTATCGATAGTTTTACTAAAAGCTATCGATAGTATCGATAGTCTATCGATAGTTTAACAAATTGTAGGACATCAATAAAATAACAAATGTTATACGAAACGAAGAGTTTTATTTTCAATTAAATTTGAAATAACAATAAAAAATCAGCATTCATCATTATTAACCCTTAATTTGGCAAAAAAAAAAAAAACTTTTTTTTGAAAAAAAAACTATCTGGGCCTAATCAGTTATGCCTAAGGAAGCCAAATAAGTAGTTAAAAAAAATATTTTATGATTATCTAGCCTAATATCGTATGTGTCATTTTTAACACACTGCCAAATATAGGGAAAAGTACCGTCATTGGACACTGTACCAGTTTTGGGACAATGCCAAATTAAGAAGTTGAAAAAAAAACAAAAGAATACTAAATTAAATTTATTTTTTTACATGAAAATCAACAAAACAGTTTCGTTTTTTCGATAAACACAGCCGCACATTGCATTTAGTGCACATGGTTGAGGACTGTCCGTTTTTGCACAGACGACAACGGCCTCTCTCCTCAACAAAAGGTAGGTGGCCAAACCCATCATACCTGATGTCGTCAATCGGCCGAGATATCACTGGTTTTTTGATTGTTTCTTTGGGACCAGGCACGTCAGGGTTTTCCGCTTGTTTAGCTGTGTATGCCAGAAAAATATGACACCGAAACTCTTTGAGGGTCAACACCTTCCTGAGTTGTTTTTGAACAGAATGACGCCTGTACAACAACCAAGCATTGTTGATGCAAATGTCCAAAATTTGGGCAAAAATACCCATGTACCATCTTCGGCTTTTTATTTGGGTTCTGTACAGAGCTATTAACATGTCTGCTAAGTCTACGCCCCCCATGTGTGAGTTGTAATATTTTACAACTTGGGGGCAGTCCACATCAACTCTTGTTTTTTTTTCCTTAGAAAAGCGCTTTATTTTACTCATTGGATGAGCGTCAACAAATGAGCTTGCCAACGTGACACATTTGTTGTCGAACCATTTAACAACAGCAACTTTATTTTCGTTGCAGACAATTTGTGAGTACGAACCGCGGCCCTTTTTTTTCAGGGCTTTGTCTGTGTCCAGAAAATCTTGGCATCCACGTAAGCGGTTAGCTTTCACAGTACCGAGACTAAAAATGCCTAGTACATTCCTCAAATACATTACCAACTCCAGCGATGTGTAGTAATTGTCAAAGTAGACAAAGCATGGTTTATGTATTATAGTTTGACAAAGAGCCACTACAACTTTTCCGCCAAAACCCAATGCCTCTTCCTGCTGAGTAAAGTCTACGTTTCGGAAGGTATCATCACCACCATACAGGATGAAATCGTAGATATATCCAGACACTCCAGATCGGACGAATGCCTTGAATCCCCACTTTTTGGGTTTTCTGGCGTTGTATTGCCGACGGTTTCCTGCTTTTTTACCTTTGTAAGGAAGTGTCATCTCATCTATGCTGAATTGGTTTTCTTCTTCCGCTGTGCGCAAACAATTCAGTCGAACCTTTTCAACAACAGGCCGAACCTTTTGAAACCTGTCCGTACTTGCACTTGAATTATCTGCGAAGTGAATGTATCTTCGGATTCTCTGGTATTTTTTCAGCGGCATTACTTCTGCAACCTTTGTGTACCGATATTGGTTACTCCAATAATCCAAATAACTAGGCATTCTCACCACTCCCATGATAATGTGAATGGCAATGAAATGTTCGATGTCCTGTTTTGTTATGTTCACGGATCGTCCCAACTGCTCCACTGAGTAAATGTTCGTCTGATGTACGATGTCGCAAGTTATGTCATCAGAAAAAAACTGTACGAAGTAATCACGCGGAGACATTTCTTCAGAAGGTGGATCAGAAAAGGGCATTGGATCGACTGAAGCATTATGTGCAAAATGCACCTTTTTCCATTTGAAATTAATTGGTGTGCGTTTGGTTCTCTTCGCAACTAAACGTGGACGGGTGCTTTGAATACGCCTCTTGGATCGTGTGGAAATTTGTTGTGGAGAGCGTTGAGTTATGTTTGAAGAACTGTGTTGAGCAAGTGGTGATGGTATAGATGGTGAATGCAGCAGTGGAATTGTTGATACGGATGGAGAAGGCAGCATCGGTATAGATGATATGGATGGTATGGAGTCGAAGTTTGTTTCATTTAAAGATGGAAATACTGCTCGCATAACAGGAGAAAAAGGTACATCCTGTTCGGTATCTGTTTCACACTCAGTCTCGCTGTCATCGAGCAGATTCATCCGCTCCAATGAAGACGCAATTGATGGTGGTGGAGAGCTGAAGCAGTCGTCACTGTCTGGTGGTGGTAGCTGGTCTCCTTCATCATCGGACGACTGGCTATCCTCAGATCGAGCATCAGAGACCGGCACCAAAGCGAGTATTCGGTTGGACCTAGCCCGCTGGAGCACCTACAAACAAAGGAAAACACCACATGCAACCAAGCGCAACCAAAAATGCCTAAATAAAATAATGCATTGCACTCAAATAAAATAACACGATGCAAACACCATACAACATTTACACGCAATATTTTTTAAGCATTTGGCAATGTCGTATTTTTGAAACAGCCCACATAAACATTACTTCGTCGAATATTTGGCAATGTTGTATTTTTGAAACAACCCAGTGCATCACTACTTCATCCAGTAATTGGCAATGTGTTAATTTTGGGTCATGAAGGTTATGAAGCGAACTGTTACTTAGTAAAAGCATTTTCACACGAAATTTTTACTGTAATCGTCACTTTGATTCAATGCTAATAAAATAAAATAAGAAACCAACACCAAACAAAAAGAAAAATAGATAAAATAAATAAAACTCACCGCTTTGTTCCTCCCGTTACGCATCGTGCCGATTGACTGATGAAATTAGGGATGTGCAATAGTTCAAAACTTAGTCGATTATTTTTTGCTAGTGATGTTTTGAATCGAACTATATAACGTAATCGATCGATTTCAATATAACTAATTTTCCAGAGCTACAGAATTTTTTAAAGTAGTCGTCCCAAATTTCACACAGAACCAAATTAAGGGTTAAAGAAACAAATCAAACATTAAAATATTTACTATAACAACAATTCGTTTAACCTTTTTTCTTTTAATCTGTTTCTCCGTTCGGTTAAGATTTGTCCGGCCTTCGAAAAAATCCGTTCCGAAGGCACAGAAGATGCTGGAATACACAGATAGAGCATCGCTAATTCCTTTAATTTATTGTTATTGTATCTCCAGTATGTTATAGGACACTCTTTCCTGTCAATTACTGGCTTCTCCAGATATTGCCTGACATCTACCAATGAGTTACTTAACGGGGTCGATACGTCCGGAACGTCCAGGAACCCCAACAGGTCATCAGGTGTTCCTGAAGACGTGGATGGTATTGGTTGTTGCGTTTCTTCAGCCAAGCGTTCTTTAGATTAAATGGCTTGCATAGGCCTTTTCTAGCCACTGAACAGCTCGCTTCTCTTCGTCACTTGTTTTGAACCCCTTCTTCTTAAATCGGGGGTCCAATATTGTAGCCAGTACAACAGGTGTCCTGTTTTCATACGGACTTAGTCTTTTGTCAACTGATCCCTTCACGCATAGTAATATTTTCTTTCCGCTTTCAGTAACAATTTGAGATTCAACTTCTGCCAATTTCGTTTTTATTCCACGAATCAATGGTATTACCAGTGACAATGTTATATAGCTTTCTCCGGAAATTTTTGTCGTAGCTAGATCGAAAGGTTCCAGAATCTGAATTGTTTCTTGAATAATTAGGTATTCGTCAGCATTGACTCCTGGTGGAGCCCGATTGTAACAAGTCTCTGCAGCATGTGATATGCACTGTTCCAGCGGGTAGGCACTTCCTGGATCACTCTCAGTTCTGCTTTATTTAATTCACGTTGAATAGCTCGTAATTTATCGCTAGCTAGAGTACTCATCTTGAAAAATGTCACAATGGATTTACATTTTTTCAGAATCTGGTCTAAGCAGGTCACAGCAAACGAATCAGTCACCGTCAGGTTTAGTGTGTGCGCAAAGCAGGGTATATGTCGTATGTGCAGTTTAACTGCGGCGTTAATCATGGTTTGAGCGTTATCAGTTGTTATTGCTTCACATTTTGACCTGACACCCCATTTTGAAAGAGTAGCATCCAACACCTGAAAACAATAATAACAGTTTATGTCCGATGATATAGAAACACTGAATTGGTAGGTATCAAGGCAAAGAAAATTAAAAATACTTACACTGGCTATATTTTCTGCGTTGTGACTTCCTTCCATCTTCACGACTTCCAATAATGGTGCAATTAATTTTTCGTTGTGAAAGAAATGACAAGTAACTGAAAGGATGCCTTCATTTGCAATTGATGTCCATAAATCAGTAGTCACACTAACATGTTCTGCTTTCGATAATGCTATGACCAGCTCCTGTTTCACGTTTTCATAATATTCCGGCAGCAATTTCTTCTTCAATGTTGTTGTATCAGGAATTTCATATCTACTATCGAGAGCATTTACAAAGTCCCGAAATCCTTCATGTTCTCCTTTTCGCAAAGGTTCCATATCAACAGCAATCATGCGCACGCATTTGTTATCCAAATTGTTCTTTGTTTTCCCATCTGGATATTTACTACTTCTATCATAATAATTTTTTACCGTATTTCTCTTTTTAGGGGTTGGGCCCATTTGCTCATTTTGCTCAGTGGTATCTACGTCTAGAGTAATAGAAACATTGGATGACCATACCTCATTATGTTTTCTCTTCATGTGATCAATCAAGTTCGTAGTATTTTCACTTAGTTTAAACTCTCTTTGACACAAAGAACACTTTGCAAACTTTTCATTAGTCTTTTTGAAGTAATCCCACGCACGTGACTTGCTACTCATTTTTTATTGTTACTCCACTCCACTCAACTTCAAACATCCACAATAAAAAAACTGACTGTCTTTTGTCTTGTAAATGAATGATATACGCACGGTAATTCTCCTACCATAGAGAATAATCTCAATGTCTACACCTTTGAATGAATGAAATACGCACGGTAATTCCCCTACCATAGAGAACAATCTTAATGTCTGCGCCTTTGTCACTATGGCCGGGGAATAACCTACATACACGCATACCTAGACTCTAGGGATGTATAAGTAATACTTGAGTAAACAATCGATCGATTGTTTTAAAAACTATCGATAGTATCGATAGCCATTTACTATCGATAGTCTATCGATGTTTAACGTACACTATGATACTTGCATATGAAAAAGGCTCGATTTGAGATTATTTTTCACTTAGCACTAAGACGAAATACCTATTTTCTATGTTACAAAATACAAGGTTTCTCAAAAAAGGCAGAAATAGTTACAATTACCCCTCGGCGGGGTAATTTCAACTTTGGCTTATAAATATCCTACTAATGTGATAATGGCGTTACAATTCTAAACTCGACTATAATTTTAGTATCTTTCAATCAAATGTGTATCTTACTGCTACGAACGAAGGCTCAGTGTTGTAGAAAAACACTTGAAACATTTTGGAGGGGTAATTTCAACTGTTATCTATGGACAGTAGGGCTGGGACGCATGTCGTCCTACGTAGTCGATAAATTGGATCGAACTAAAATGACTAAATGTAGACATTTACTGCATAAATTTTTTTAGGTACCTAATTCAAATAAAATTTTAATTGCAAAGGGTATAGGGTCGAACGGGGTAATTATAAGACGAATACAACAACTTTTGCGTTTTCAGGCTTCTAAAAACAGTTTATGTAATTACTGAAAATGTTATATTATGTATTGGTATGTAATCGACTCTGCATTATTATCAATTTTCAAATAAAGACTCAAATTCCTAGACTTTTTACATAAAATATGTGTCTCATATTTTTCCGCCACTATGGGGTAAATATGAAACATCGTTGTCCAAATATAATACTGCATACAATTTCTAAGGTCTACGACTTATTCAACCGCGTGAGTTATTTTAAGACAGAGAGGGGTAAAAATAATACAAAATAGCTTTGATAGTCGAAAAAATCTCTTTATTTTTATTTTTAAAATTCAAAAAATCAACGTTATATAATCTTAGCTTATTTTCTATAAATCTTTTGTAATGTTATTACTAGGTAAACAGGAACTTAGTTGAAAATGACAATTATACTTAATACTACTTAGTTATTGAGATCTCAATTAGAACAAATAAGCAAATACATGGCCAAAAACCTAGAAATGAGGTACAAAAATCAAAATAAGGTAAAATATGAGACATTTTTACGTTAATTAATAGGATACTTTTCTAGGTCAACATCAAACATCAGTGCCCCTCTTTTATTTTTTTGGTTTGGATTTGGCAGTTTCATGACAATTTCGTTTTTGTGGATCAAATACATTATATTAGTAGCAGGATATGTGAAGAAAATCTTTTTTGTTCGCTTTAAGTAAGTCACTGTTAAGTTGTCGCTGTCCTCAGATCCTTCAATTTTAGCTATATAATACTTCTTTGCATTTTTTTTCGTTGCATGACCCACAAGGATAAAATCACCAATGCCATATTCTAGCTCATCCGTCGTCACATTAGCTGATGTATCCATACTAGTTTCACCAGTCAAAATCTCATGTATTTCAGACTCTACTGGTGCATTGGGAGCTTGCTGTTTTTGTGGTTCACGAGGCTCGCTCACATTATTGTCTTCTAGCAGTTCATCGAACTCATGATCTTGTAGCGGTTCCTGGTCGATAAGGGCTGACAAACTGATATTGTCCAGATCACTTTCGTCTTCGTAAATAATTGCCTCTTCAATATCTGTATCAGTGTCAGATGTAACCGGTGCAGATTTCTGTTTTCGTTTCTTTTTTTTGGGTTCTTCTTTCTTCTTTCTATTTTGATTCATATCTAAATTTTCAATGCTCTTTAGGTATTCTTCACTAGTCAAAAGCTTTCCTTTGCCATCTATCTTTCGTCTCTTTCTAGTTGCCGGATTAGTATGTTTAATTTTATTCAATAACAAGGTTTCAAATGAGCAAGATGGCTCAAGACTGTTGTAAGCGTCAGCAGAAAGTGCAGCATCAGATACAGTTGTGGCACAATTTTCCGTCTCTATAACTTCTGGTTGAACAATCTGGGGTGTATTGTTATCATTGGATTCTTGCAAGCTATATTCCTGGCCATTTTCGGAGACATTCAATGTGACAATTTCGCTCATGATTGAAGGTGATATCGACCTTTCTTCGGTTTGCACTGGTGAATTCTCAAATATATTCATTGGATCTGAAATTGCACTGGGACTCAACAAGCTTTTGTTGTATCTTTCTAACTTTATAGGGTCAAGCCGGTCTTTTGGGTAAACGTCTTTGTTTACAGGAAAAAGTCCTGTCACTCTAAATGCATTTTGGATTACTTCCTTGGAGGGCCCTTCACGCCATACTTCACACAACAAATCACAGAATTCTGACTTGCTGAGAGTTCTTTGATTGAGTCTTTGCCATTCAATAAGCCGCTCGTTCCATTTAAATTTGATGGGACCAAAGCAACTGCGATCCAGCGGTTGTAACAAGTCAGTAGTATGAGCTGGAAGCTTCAATAAAGCCACATTTTCACGCACTGCTAATGCAATTGTAGCCGGATCCAAGTGGGTCGTATGCCCATCAAATATTATGAGCAAAGGCCTTTCTGTCACAGACTTGCAGAAGTTAGCAAACCACTCGTTAAAAATGCTGGCCACCATCCAGCCATTATCCGAGCAAGCATAAGTCGTACCTGGTATGTCTTTGTTGCCTTTCCATGAGCTCCAGAGGTTTTGGCTTTTGAAGATTATCAATGGTGGAAATAATCTCCCATCTGCAGATACACATCCCAACACTGTTGTGTTATCTTTTCCGGAACCCTGAAATGATTGAGACATTACGTTTATTCAATTATAAACAATTATTACCTATGATAAATGATATAAGTAGGTAATAAATATGGTTTAAAACTTAGGTACCAACCTGAATAATTCGATGGGCCTTTTGTCCTTTACCAGTTACTCCTTTTATACGTGAAGGATCAGAGGAGAAACTTGTCTCATCCAAGTTAAATACTTGTTGAGGCTTGTCGTGCAAATCCAGGGCAGTAAGTGTCTCCTCTACAATATTGTAGAATCCATATATTATGAATGGATCACTAGTTGCTTGGCGACGAGACTTTTCCAACTGCTCCATTTTTTTGCTAACCAATCCGTTTCTCTTAAAAAACAGCTCTATCCAGTCATTTCCAGGGACGTTTTCTTTGAAATTATTCTTGATATTATTTTGAACTATGTAAGCATGAACAATTTCTTTTATTTCTTTTCTAGTGAGGGCCCAGCCCCATTTAGCCATTATTTTAATTTTTTCAGCCAGATCCTTTTCTTCTTCCATGCTCAAAACTGTTTTCCTTCCTTGCTTTGATGTATTATAATTATGTACCCTCCTCCATAGTAAAGATTTATCTACTTTATATTTAGATTCAGCTTCTCTGTAAGTTAACTCACCCTTTTGCACTTTTTCTATAGCATCTTGTAAATTTTTCTCACTATATTCCTTTGGTTTCGGTACGTAATTTCGCGGCATTGCAATAATCCTCTTTAAGGTCTTGTCTTATTTTTACACGACAGCTGTCTTATATTTTCCCGAAAGCGTGTCTCATTTTTTCCCTAAAAAAGAATACGTCCTCACCGTGCACTAGCGACAGATAGACTAAAATGGCGGATCGCCCGCGCAAGTACAGCCCATGCAGCGGTAGGGAGCGGGAGGCCGGGCGCGGGTGAACTACAAGCGCGCGACAGCAAACAAAGTTTGTCAATACTGACGTAAAGTTTTCGCGCCAAATTTATTGATCAGAAATATTATGTCAAATAATTCTTGAACACTATTTGTAAGGATTGCCAAAAATACATAACTTATTCATTACATTTTAAGGTTCATTTTAAACTGAATAATGGCTAGTAAAAGATGTTTTATTGAGGATTTTTGTATAAGTCTTATTTTTACCCAAAATATCGCATGTCTTATAAAAACCCCGTTTGACCCTAAATACATAGAACTAGGTATACTAATATTTTTCAAGATTCTATTGTTTATTCATTCATCGAGTTTTATGTGAGTAACTTTATCTGCAAATCCAAAATGTTTAATTTCTGTTGTTAAAAATCCACAGATCTAATTGCCCTATTTTTATCGTGTTAATGGTCCCATGACCTTCCGGCACATTGAAAATCACTTTATTTTTATGGCATTTAAGAATCTCAGGAGTTAAAAAAACGAGAACTTCAATCAAGCATCTTTATTAACTTTCCTTTTCTTACTAGAAATAGAAACAATCTTTGGAATGATAAGCACGTTGGAATTTAAAACATTCATTTAAAATTTTTCACCTCACCTTTTCTAAATTAAAAACAAGTACTTACTTATTTAGTAAATAATGAGATCAGCAGTGGTACCTTCTTATGTACCACATTTATACCACTATTTTATATTATAACACTTTAATATTCTACAACATCAATTTTGCAAGGAAATATATATTCATTACCCTTAATTTCGGGATCTGGAAGATAACTAATTATGTCGGTTTTATTTATAATTGAATGGTCATTATCAATAATACGAAAAACTTGTTTATTTTTTTTAAACGACTTGAAACCCTGCACAACAAGTTTTTCTTCGATCAGGTCTTCTATCAGGCACACATATTTATAAGCCTTCTTCCCTTTGCTGGAACTGAATTTAGCCAGTACAAATTTGTCTTTCTCTGGATCTTGCGTCTTGAAAAAACTATAAGCTGGATCTTGTGTCTTCGAGGAAGTGGCTGAAAGATCTACACTATCACGAGAAAAACGTTTGTTAGGTTGTTCCGTTATTATGTTAGCATCAGCAACAAAATCTTTTTCGGATAGCATATCGTCGTCTTCAAGCAAAATACTTTTAAAATAGCTTTCCATATCTTCGTCTTCGGAGTCATTTTTCGATTCGTATGAACCACTGCTATCGCTATCATCAGTTTCTGTGATCTTTTCTTTATATTTCTTCTTCTGCTGTTTTTTCTTCTTCAGATTATCACCTGATTTCTTTTGTTGTTGTTTCTTGTTTCGTTGTTTTTGTGCCTTTTGTATCTTTTTTTCTCTATTTTCTAGTTTAGCCTCCTTTTTTTTAGTTTTTCCAGCCTTATCTTCTCTTTTTTTTCATGATCTTCAGTCATTCTTTGAATCACATCGTTATATGTTAAAACTTCTGCTGTACTGTTTACTATCCGTTTTTTCTGGGTTTTAGGCTGGTCATTTCTACGAACAGTTTTCAGTAGAAGTTCTTCAAATGTCACGTTAGGCTCTTGTACACTTCTATTTATTTCTCGCTTAAGTTGAATTGTTTCGCACTTCAAAATTTCAAGAGAGTTTGGCAATAGACTACTGTCAATTCTGTTAGGTTAGGTTAGCAATTTGCAATTGGATTGAGTTTTTTGTTTTCTCACAGTTATTGGCTGACCATTTTGTATCCCTCTTATTAGCTCCTTCATAAGGTTTTAAAAATTTCTGTGGTTCTTGTACAATACATTTAGAATTTTGTTCAGGTCTACTATTTGTGTGTGATTCTTTTTTTATTTGCAGTACATCATTGGAATATTTTTCTTTATTTAGTTTGTGGTTTTTGTTTTTATATGTTTGAGTTAAAGTTTTTCTTTGTTCGATTTCCAAATTATTTTCTTTTCCTTGCAGTGACATTTTTGCGCTTCTTATTTGCTTCAGAGATGATCTTTTTTCCAAACTTCTTTTCAGATTATTTTTTTCTGTCAAATTATTATTATTCTCAGTCTCAATTTCAATCCGTTTTTGGTGATGTTCGTTAATTGTTTTTAAAGTTATCGTTAACAAGCTTGGAACAATAACTGTGTTGCTCTCATTTGTATTTTCAACACAGTTCAACACATCGGGTTCCATAGCGTCTTCAGGTTGGGGTTTGTCTTTTTCAACAAGCTGTGTTTGAGCATTTTCCCATTTCTGCAATGTCAAAACATCAAATAATTCTTTCGGAATGGCGAAGCGATTTATTGGATATATCCCGGTTCTTTTAAAGCCATTCTGCAGAATAACAGGGTTTATTTCATCCCAAACTTCAGTTCACCAATATGCAGCCTCTGCCATTGGATTATTTTTTCTTCCCAACGATCTTTCAGCGGTTTCATCGTACTACAATCCAATGGTTGTAGTATGTGCGATGAGTGTGGTGGTAATTTCAGGATTGTAATACCTTCGGATGCTGCATATTTTATAACGCTTAAATCAACATGAGTAGCATGCCCATCAAATATAAGCAGCACAGGTCACTCTTTGCCAATCGCAGGTACAAATGTTTCTCTCAAATACTATTAAAAAATATATATGTTTCCATCCATCCTTTTTCGCTGACAGAGTAAGCAGTTTTTACGTTTTTGTTCTTATATACCCATTCCGACCACAAATGTTTCCCTTGGAAAATAATCAGTGCCGGAACTTTGTCACCGTTTGCATTTATCGCTAGGAGAACAGTGGTGTTGTTGCGTCCAGGGTCACTTGTTGTTCTTGTGGATTGGTATCCTTTTTTCCCGAGCACTTTTCCTTTTACTGGGTCGCTACATAAACTGGTTTCGTCCAAGTTATATATTTGCTTCGGTTTGTCTGATAATCCCAATTCTTCAACCACCTTTTCTAGCATATCAAAATATCCGTACACTATAAATGGATCGCAGGCCTTTCGTCTGGCCATCTCAACTGACTGGGGCTTTTTGATGCTGAGATTGTGCCTTTTCTGGAATCCATGGAACCAATCTTTTCCAGGTATGTCGTCTTTGAATGGAGTTTCTATGCCATTACGACGGACATATTCGGATATCAATATTTTGGTTTCTTTTCTGGTCAACGGGAACCCATTTTATCCCATGATATGCAAACATTCTGCTATATTACTTTCAAAATCGAAAGAAAACACTGTCGGTCTACCTGGTCTATCATTCATCGCATGTGTTTCAGATAGTCTTGATACTATTGTGGATCTTGGTATGCCATATACATCTGCAGCTTGATAAGAATTCATTTTCTTACTGCGAACATCTTGAACTGCCTTATGAAGTTCGTCTAGTGAGTATTGTTTTTCTTATTTTCGTATATAATTTCGCACCATCTAAAACAATACGAAAATACCATACACCTTTGCGTTGATTTGACTTATTTCTGAAAACTTCTATAGGTACGTTTAAGTTGATACTGTGTAATTGATAGGTATTGATTCTGTTGAGTCCACTACCCAATGAAATTTAATGCTCTAGCTCAGTAAAAGATTACAGAGCTGGTAAAGATTACAGGCATGCATAAAATACATAAATGGCATACAGTTTTTTTAGTTAAAATTAACACAGCAAATGGGAGCTCAGTTGACAGAGATTGCTTAAATTTTCTTCTTTTGATTTCTTTCAAAACAATACTTCTTAAAATATAATTAAAAAGAATTTATAAATGATGTCCTCTCTTGACACCCAATATAGTTTTTTTTTATTCCTTATAGGTTTGCGTTTGACTACATACTGCCCGATGTTGAGCAGATATACAGATAGTACATTCGGTATATTTGTATAACCTTCTTGGTATATTTATATGCTCCCCAGAAAATTTTCATAGCACCACCTATTGACCTACCAAGTTTCTCGCATGTTGGAATAATAGTTCGATAGTTATGCGAGCGAGAACAAAAAATCATGAAACATACAAACATAAATATTAATAATGCTTTTTATTAATATATAAATCGTCCAACTTGCCACTAAGATGTGCACTAGCTCTATCGATAATAATAAAATCGCTTTAAATAACGTTATCGTATGCGCCAAGGTTTTTGTTACGTATAAATAAAGTATCGATATGGGGACATCACTAGTGTTTATTAACGCCATAGAACATTAAGCGGGGTAATTTCGACTTTAGGTTAGTTGTAATAACCCCACTTCAATATCTTAGCGGGGCTATTTAAACTACCTAAAAATATCTTTAAAAACGTGGTTTTACATATAATAAATAAGTGGAAAATAACTAACCTTTTATACTTTCTTCATTCGCCCTGTGTTATTGTGAAAAAAAACGTTCAAACACAATTTTTTTTGAAAAATGTGACGAGCGTCCTTGCTAACACCGATTCGCAAAATGGCGTCTGACAAAAAATGCTTGTAGGTCAAACATTTTGTGCCTTAGCAGCGACATCTATGAAATATTTTCGAATTTAGCTGTTCATAGACTTGGATCTAGATGGCGTTTTTGAAATTTTTGAATAAATGTAGTAAAATAAGAGTTATCGTCATTAGTTGAAATAACCCCTCAGTCGAAATAGCCCCTCCCAACCTTATTGAAATATTCTAACGCACCTAGAAGGAAGTAGCTCCCAATTCTTCTATCGGAAAGCCTCTTCAACTCCTGCCTGACATTTGAGTGCCTCCAGATAAAAGCGTCATGGACCCTGCCTGGATACCGAGCATTGACGCTCAAAATTCGGCATTCTGAATCAGCAACCTATAAAACACGTCAACTAATATAGGTATAAACCTACTTAGGTATAAAGTTTGATTTGTTACATGAAGTGTATTTTGTACAGTTTTTGCTCTAAGAACTAAAAATTATTTAGGTACCTATGTAGGTACCTACTCACCAGTTGCACATTGATGGTATGAGCATCTATTCTTAAATTTTTATACTGGGCTCCTTGCGGCCCAGGAGGACTGAAAATTTTTATGTGCGTGCAGTCTATTAGGCCCAGTATACCCGGCACATTTAAATTTTCTTTCAAAGCCGGACGCTATGTTGTTTCGTGCAGATTCCGTGCCGGGAAAGTGCACCCATTCAGCGAACAACCTACAAATTTATTAAAATGCAAGTAGACATAAAAGCCCGAATGACGCCTAGTAATTTGTTTAAAAACTATTGGAGTAGGTAAGTCTTGAAATCAACTAGGTAAGTACTTGAAATTAATATCAACCTTCTATGAATCGAACTAGTAAATTGATGGAGGAATTTGCTAGTGGTAGTTTGTGCTTGGCACAATGTGTGGTCTTGGCCGAGCTGGCGTTGGTAACCACCATTTGCCAAGAACTGGACCGAGCACAGGATCTATAACAAAATATGACTTAGGTACCTAATTATCTATTTAAATTAACTGGAGGAACATTAACTAAGTAGAGCTAGAGAGTTATCTTTATCTTCTATCTACCACTCTTGGTAGGGTGGGATAAACTACCTTATTCTTACCGCTCTTGATAAGTACTCACCTTTAAATGTACAGGTATCTATTTAAATTAACTGGAGGAACATTAACTAAGTAGAGCTAGAGAGTTATCTTTATCTTCTATCTACCACTCTTGGTAGGGTGGGATAAACTACCTTATTCTTACCGCTCTTGATAAGTACTCACCTTTAAATGTACAGGTAAGCCCCCACTATTTTTTGACTTCAAATCCATTTGTAGCCTTTCAATTATATATATGGCCATAGGCTTTGTCATGCGCCATAAGGACTGAAATTCAGCCTCGGGAACATCGAAAGGATCGCAAACGTCTCTAATCCTTTTCCTTTGAATTTTTCGATGTTCCCGGGCTTCGTAAGTTGACAAAACAAAGTTGAAATATGGCACCGCCATGCTCTCCAAATGCTTTTAGTGTATTATAAAAATGTACTTTGTGCTTTTAGTAGAAGAAGACTTCTATCTCGTCCTCGCAATTTGAGGACGACAAAATTTCCCGCGCAGAAATGTCAAAAGTCGATGAAACTTGGCGCGCATGTTAGCAACTATCGACAAAATGGCCACAGATAATGCTAGATTCCCGAGAAGTCTTCATTTGACAGAACGAGACGACATAACTGCGCTGTCATGTTAGCTCATGTAGAGATAAAGACATAAGTCTATTTTTGACGACAAAACGAGTCGACAAAATTATCTCACGGTGCGCATCTTAGGCCTACAGATCTCAATGAGTCTTTCGAATCAGCTGAAGAGGGTCCTCAGTATGATGAAGAGTTTCAACCACCACTATTGTGTGCCATGTCGACATCAACGGTACCGAATAACAGTTCACTAGATTGCCCTGATGCGAATGTTGTAAAATATCAAATAGCCGAAGCTCAAAGGAAGCTGGCAGAGATTACGAGCGCAAATAAGGAACCATCAGACAGTGACTTTTCACCAAACACCGCTGAAGCAGAACCTAAAATAGCAAAAGCTGACCCTCAAATAGCTGAACGAAGCCGTAAATGCCAACGACTAGGAGATGAAGGCGGGAAAAATGTAAGGTTCAAATTAATTCAATTATTTGTCCTTCCAGTAAAAATTGATTAATATATTTATTAAATAATAAGTTGATTATTAAGTATCCAACTAAAATAGTGATTCATGTAAATTATATTTTTGTGACCTTATTTTCAAACATAGTAAACACAATACGTACAAAAATGGATGAATTTGAAGAGCGGGATTCAGTTTGGATCTTTCTTAATTGTATGCACATTGAGGTAAATGTAAATAAATAACAACCAGTTCATGGCTCCACCTACATTGAACTTCCAGAATTCATTAAGAGAAAAAAGGAGCGTAATTAAATTCAAAAACTTTGATCGCAAACAAGATATCCCCTTTGTTATTTATGCAGACTTCGGAAAAATGCTAGAAAATGTAGGTGAAAATAAATCAGGCGCTCAAACGCAGACAACACAAAGGCATATCCCGGTAGCGTTTGCATACAACGTGGTTTGTGGGATCGACCCTTCATACAATAAATTTGTGACTTATCGCGGACTCGATTGTGTAGACAATTTTGTCTCTTCTCTTTACAAAGATACGCGAGACATACACACAGTGCTGTCACGAAATGTTCCGATGATTTTCAATGCGAACGATGCAAATGATTTTAAATTGCAAATGCAAATGACATTCTAGGTTAGGTTCAGGGCGACCACTTTCCCCAATACTCGTGGGACTTAATATGGAACTTGCAACAAAAACCAAAAAAGGAAGAGGAGGCTGTAAAAATCAGCGTAAAGAGGAAGGTAGTGGCGCTTCTGCGCTGGCGATCGCCGAGAAGGCGTACTGTGAGGAGAGCTCAACTATGAGTTCGTGTAGGGTGACGTTGGAACAACTTCCCTTGGAAGTAGTGGAGCGCCTGTCGGCGTCGGACACTGACCAGAGCTTGGAGACGGTCGCATCTGATGCTTCGCCCGCTCGATTTTGGCGGAAGAGACCAGCAGGCCTATTGGCTATCTCGGTGGATATCTCGTAGTGAAGATCACTCGGCAAAGTGTACAACGATTGGCTGTCAAACAGCTAGTTTCGTATTGGCTATCTTCAGTGATTATCTAGGATGACGTCATGAGCACTGAATATCGCCGATAGTCACCGACACTACGTTATGACAAGTTGATAGTCACCGTAAGACATTTTGACTAAAGGTTGCGATTGTCTACGCATAGTAAACAACAAATTGGTGATCATTACTTTTCGTGAAAGACACTACTCGGAGGTAGTGTTTTATGAATATTATTGATAGGCACCGAAGCCGAACTAATAAAGTTAGTAAAAGTTGCGAGTCGACTGTTGTTGAGTGAGATTTGTGTTTGTTGTTAAGTATGGCACGTCTTATTTTATTGGGATATGCTGAAGAAGAGCGAAAACGACGTGCTCTTAGAATTGAGAGACGCCGCCTGCGCGACGCTAGTGACCCATTGCAGTTGCCAGAGAGAGAGTTTATTGCGAATTTTCGTCTAAGTAAAGCTGGATTCCAACAAGTTTTAGAAGAACTTCGACCACACCTACCAATAACACGACGAAAAACGGCTGTTCGCAATGAACTAAAGGTAAAGTACCTACATACTTACCTTCCTACCAAGGTATATGAGGCAAGCAAAAGTGATGCACATAACATAACACTAGAAATTAAAATAAATTATGTATTCCTAAATTTCGACTACAAAAGGTAAAAGGCTTGTTTATGGGGAACGGTGTACGCTTCTTATAATAAACTTCCAGAAAGTGCCACTGATGGGATTCCTATTAGAAAATTTAAAGATTATCTAATAATCTAATAAGGAAAAAGCTTATTAGACCTTAGATAGCTATATCTATGATAAAAGTGCGTGGCCCGATGTCCCAGTCGCTCTGCCTCTGCCCATTGGCAGCGAACATGCCTGCAATGTCTGTACCTACTAGTGTGTGTGTGTATGTTTTTTTATTTTGTTCTTGTTCTTCTACTGGCACCTAGAGTCACCTAGCTTTAAGACGTTTTAGTGATCCCTGAGATTTTATTGAATAATACCTTTTGACTTTATAAAGATACAGATTTCAACAGGATTCCGTACTGTATATAACATCATTGATTAAAAGTGACCTGGAAAATAAGGACAACAGGGGTCTTCCAATTGCTCCTGAAGCAGCGGTTCTACTAACATTAAGATTTTATGCAACAGCATCATTTCAGGTGAGTTTATTTTACCAAACTTATGTTAGTACCTACACAAAGTAAAGGTTCCTATAATTTAATTTTACATTATTGCTAGTGGTTTATTGTATTTTTTTGCAGGTGGTTTGTGGAGATCTGTTTGAAATTTCTCAACCTACAGCCTCCAAAATAATAAGAAAAGTTTCAAAATTATTGGCCCAGCTACATAAACTTTTTATCAAGTTCCCCACAGGACAAGAGGCTTCAGTTAACAGGCAGCTCTTCAAGGAATTGGGAAGATGTGGGCATTGGCCTGGACTACCAGGCATTGACGGAGCCATTGATTGTACTCATGTTAAAATAGTCTCAACCCCAGGTTGCCAACATCATGAAGTCTATCGTAACAGAAAATCTGACTTTTCCATCAATGTCCAGGTTATAGTTAGACCTAGGACTGAAATTTTAGACATTGTAGCTAAATGGGCTGGCAGCATGCATGATTCCCGAATTTTCCAAGTCTCATCAGTCTTCATGAAATACACACAGGGTATATTAACTGGTAGGCTAGTAGGTGACAGTGGATACCCAACATTGCCATTCGTCTTGACTCCTATTAGACCACCTCCAGAAGATCCACCTTCCATTAGATACAATAGAGCACAAATAAAAACGAGAAACATTGTTGAAAGAACCTTCGGCATTTGGAAACGCAGGTTTCCTTGCTTATCAAGAGGCCTAGGAAATAATTTAGCTACAGTATCTCATATTATTGTGGCTTGTGCAGTTTTGCACAATATATCATTAATTTTGAATGATGTCATGACTTTTTCCGAAGAGGAATTTCAAGAGCCACACAACAGAGACAGTGAAGTACCAAGTACTAGAGCAGGCTTTCTACTTAGAAATACATTAATAGAAAGCTATTACCAATAAGAAGTTGACTACCTAATCAGATCTATATGTTACCAGCATCATCTGTATAATCCCAAATCCAAGGGCAATAATGATTTTAAAGACAGAAAATAAAACTATCACATAATTTTAACATGTGTTTTTATTTAAAGTAAACTATAAATGAATTGTGCCTAGCCTACTACTTCATTCAGTATCTGGAAAAGAAACATTGATAATATTAATCTTCAAACCAATTAATTCAAATAATGATGGTAAAAGGTAATTTGACAGAAATTTGGTTGCACTAAAAGATTTTTGAAAAATCCATATTTTATTTTATTTTAAAATTTTAAACAACCAACCCTAGACCCAAATAATAACCAGAAGAACAGTCATGTAAATTGTAAAAGAGTTTTAATGATTGCAATATATTTATTTTTAGGTATTTACCTTCTCTCCGTAAGCATTCTCTTTGTAATATTAATTCAGCTAATTCAGCTTTGGCTTTTGCCTCCCGTATCTTGTATGCGAGCAATTCCTTCTCCAAGGCATGGATTTCAGAAGCCCGATTAAATCTGTCCGCGTACTCCTTTTCCAAAATGTTTTGCCTACGCAGTTGGGAGGATGTAGAAGTAGACGGTGGTGGCAGAGGAGTAGACACATTGGACGGAGGTGGAGGAGTTGTTGCCATGCGAGGAGGTTGAGTTGTAATAGTACGCAGTGGTGGAGGAGGAGGTGGTAGTGTTACAATCAGAGGAGGAGGCTGAGGAGTTGTAGTAGGTGAGGGTACGGGAGACAGATCAGGCACACTATTCGTTGATGGTAGTTGGATATCCAAGGGCTGGGTATTGTCTATTTCTATTGATGCAGATAAAGACTCTGAAAAAAAAACCCAATATTAAACCAGTGTGCTGACAGTGTGCCTAAAATTTAAAATACTTTTCTTTTCAGAAAATAAATAATATAACAGAAATAAAATAAAATTATAAGTTATTGAATATTGTAGTAATATTTATTAGTTAAATTACTAATGTATTTGTGTTAAATGGCCAGGAACGCTTATATTATTTAATTTAATAATAGATGAACTGACATAAAAAACAAGTAAATAAAATTAATCCATATAATAAGTAGGATAATAATAAAATATATACCTTGGAAGATGTCATCCGAATCAATTGCATCAGGAATTTCAACCATTAACGCTGGAGCTATAAGGGCTACGTCCGGGTCAATATCTGCACCACTGGTTGAAGGCCCTCCACCAGTGGCCATACGATGTTGCCGTTCTTTTGTTAGGGCTTCTCGTTGGCGCTGCTTTAGGTTCATCCACAATCGCCTTAGTTGTTTATTTGAAACCTGAAATTAAATAATAATAAGTTAATTTGTTCAACTGAAGTAAAAGTAAGAAGGCTTAAGTAATTAAACATGAAATTGACATGAAATATTTACCTCGGATGTTACATGAGGACTTGCGTTGTACTCCCTTGTTATATTATCCCATGCCTGATTCTTGTCTCGCAAACTTGCACTGTCAGTATTTTTATTTTCAACAACATTTGCATACGATTTTATAATGTCCGTAAAAACCTTCTTTTCTACGGGGCTAAAAATATGTTTTTTGGATGCCATTATAGGGCAAATAAAGGAAATCAGGAAGTTAAAACAGTGATGTAAACACGCCGAAACACAAACAAAAGTAGCGTGGATCTTGTCAAAAGCTACCTGAAAGTGTTGCCAACTTTATTTTTACAAACCCACCAAAAGTGGCTTCGTGACCCACCAGAAAACCACTAAACTTAACGGTCTCTCGACGACCCCTGTGGCGCGGTGGGCGAAGGTCTGCCTGCGACGCAGGAGGTTGCGGGTTCGATTCCCGCCTCGGGACAAATGTGTGTACGATCTGCAGATATTTGTTCAGGGCGTTCTGGATGTTTTCTATATATGTATAATAAAAAATATCTATCTATGTAGTGTATATCAGTTATCTATGTAGTACCCATAACACAAGCTCTGCTTAGCTTGGGGCTAGAAAATGCTGTGTGAATTGTCCAGCATTATTTATTTAAACCACCAGAAAACCACTAATCCAAAACAATGAAATCTCCGTAATGAATCCTTAAAATTTAACTACATAATGTGCTTTCCACCACTTGTTAATTCTGGTTTACCTAACCAACAATCACGGCACTTTTAGGTATACTGTGGTTTAGACATAGGTACCTATTAGTTTCACAAAATCAGTGGAAATAATTTAAACTAGTAAGTCGAACTGTACTGTATTGTCTGTCTGTTGTATTTGTGCATGCATAGGGAACAACATAAACAAACCAGAGAATATATACAAACCCTTTAAATCAAACCAAACTTGACCCAGTATTCATACAAATAAAGTCCACAATCAAAATTATTCAAGAAATTGAAAAAAAAAATTGGGGAATCCTCGAAAATCACTACGTTAGTACTGTTGTGTCGCCTACACTATAAAAAATTATACACTTGTTTCAATGGTTTTTTATAAATCGTACTAATGGTTCAATGGCTTACCACCACTAACTGAAACAATCAAAGCCACTAAAAAAATCCACTAGCCACTAAAAGCACTATTTCACCACTAAAAGGGGGGTCGAAACCACCAGTTTTAGTGGAAAATCCACTGAGTTGGCAACGCTGCTGAAATGTTTTCTATGAACGCTTTACGTTCCGTTTCGTAAATTAACCAATATTCACGTTATTTAACCATTATGTTTTAAATATCATATTTGATGATAATTTATTAAAAAACATTAAAATTATAGTTATAAAACATATTTCACTTCTTTTTCGATAAATCTGTAAATATTTTGAGGCCATTTGCATACACAAAATATTTCACATTGTCATTCAATGTAAAACGAAAAATGGAACGCAAACCCATTCGGTCAATAGTTCGTTCAAGCGACAGCGATCTTAAGTTCGCTCTCGGCTGATACGCTCTCACTATCGGACTATTAATTAACGTCTATCTTAAGATGCTGCCCCCAACTTGAGAGCGTATCAGCTGAGAGCGCTATTGAGATCGGTATTAAGAGCGATTTATAAGTACGGGCCTAGGTATTTGAATGTGATGGTTTGGAGACTAGGGTGTGAGTTTAGTAAAAAGCCTTCAGCATTAAAACTATTTTAATGTTGCGATTTTGTCCCCCGCAACAGTCACTCCATAGTGCCAGCTCTTCAACTCTTGGGTCCACATTATGTTTTATGTATCGTACCAGACACGATCCGACCTCTTGTGCTCCTCGACCGGCTTCACCTTCCAACCATACGTTACAGTAGCCGGCGTCATTTGAGCCAGCATGTATGCCACTATTGTACAGCCATAGTTGGCGTTTATAAAAAACAATATTGGTAGGGATGCGCGGCAACGGAAGAGTTTTCTCAAGGTCGAATGTTAAACATTCAAAGGTTTTGTCTGTTTTGGCTCGTGCTAAATCCTCATTCATGTATTGTCGCAGGTCTTGTGCTCGTTTTAAATGATCTTCCTTTTCTTTCTCCAATTTCAACTTTTCATCGGCCGATGTGCAGTTTTTAATTTTTTGTGTGAAAGTATCACACTTATTGCACGTGTCTTTTTTTAACGTTTTGCAGCGCAAATTAAAACATTTATAAAATATTCTTTTTAACGTTTCAAACGAAACAGGCTTCTTAGATTCGCCGTGCAGTATTTTGTTTTCTTCCAGATAAAATTCGTAAATTTTTTGTACAGTCATCCCCACTTTTAGGTACTGACAGCCACTATTGTTCTCCCTTCTATAATGGGACTCGTACTTAGGTAGGGAGTTTATTACGGTTTTAATAAATTCCACATCTTCTTCTGACGTTTTATTCCAACCTCCCTGTTGTATACCTCTTTGGTCTTTTAAACTTTGATTAGATCGCTTTTTTCGCAAACTTACATCAATTTTTTTGGAAGATACTTGAAAATTATGTAAGAACATGTCTTTACAAACTTCTACACCGCTTAAATAATATCTTCTTCTGTAATCTCTGGGTTTCTTTTTTCCTGTTTTATTATTTGTGACAGTGTATGATCTTGATTTTGGTTCTTCTTTAACGTTGTTTACTATAAATAATAGCTGCGCTTCATATGACCCCAATTCTATGTATTTTTCGAACTCATTTCTTCTTTGTTCCTTTGAAATCTTGGCAAAACATTGTCTAGTACAGGTACAAGCGTAGTTTTGAAATACTTTCGATTCAACTCGTTTGGATTTTGCATTATATGGAAAATTTTTGTATTTTTGTTCTTTTTTCTGAGCTAATGTATGATCAGGATATTTTCTTTTACGACCTCTTTTCGCCCGTCCTTTCTTACTTGTGTTTGGTGTTTAAATTAGAGAGATCGTGAACAGTTTCTTCATCAAAGGATGAATTTCTTGCAGTATTGCTACTTGTTCTTAAAACTGCTTCCTGGTTATCTACGCTTTGTACGTCCAGAGCTTCTAACAATGATCTTGAGGTTTCATTTTCAGAATCATCTTCACTATTTGGTATATATTGGTTTTTCAATCCTAATACGTTAGCAGTAAACGTACTTTTATTTTTAACTAAACGTCGATTTGCATTGTCTGAATCTTCCTCGCTATCCGGAACATAATCGGAGTCCGTATCACAATTGTGTTCATGGTAAAGTTGTGTTACGATCTATTTTTTTCAAATTAAAAATGTGTTTATAAGGTGTGGAAGCAAATAAAAGGATTGGAATATGTGCTGATGTTTTATTTATTTCATAATTATAACTAGGCATATACAATATCAACTTAACTACTATAGTCTACGGTAATATTACGGTTCTTATCTATTTCAATAACATTATCAAATTCTGCATAAACAATACAGTTAATTGTCTGAGTAAGTGTAGATTCAAATCGAACTTCTAATCTAACACTACCATGTTTTATAAGGTTCCAATGGGTATTGAACTGAGATCAGCTGTTAGATCAAACGCTAACAAACAGTATCCTTTTGCATATTGTTCTCTAGATACCCCATTACCTTCATTGAGAAAATGTATACCTGTCCCCGAAAAAAGTGTGTGGATAGGCTGCAGTAAAAATATTACTCTCAAAAGATGGTTGCAAAGCTTTTGAAGGTATTTGCTGACCATCAATGTATAAACAAAATGTATTCAAATCATAGTTTTTAAAATTGAATGGGTTTTTTGACAAAGTTCCATTAAATGCTGCATTGTTTACAAATCCAATAATACATCTTTTAGGGACTTGCCCCAGAAAAATATTATCGAGAGTTTTATCTTGAATACCTGAAGGTATGGTTAACACTTTGACTTCTGCTCGAGTAATAGGATATTTAGCAGTTGCAGAGGCTAACACTTTTTAACGAACTAATTTTACACTCATTTCTACCCCATTAATTAAAAACTTTTCTTGGTTAAATATATCTCCATGAAGATGACCAATCAATCATTTACTCTTAGTAAATCCTTCATTTTTTTCATCAGTTGAGTCCATTTTATCAGCTGTATCTTGATACCAGAGAGCACAAGTCAAGTGAGAATCTTTGGCTGCAGGAGCATAGTTTAACAAAGTTTCTATGTAAGCACGATATGTATTGTTTGGAGGTGATTCAAGCTTTTGATTCAAATAAACATCCAGTTGACTGAAGAGTGAATGAAGCCAATTATTAACAGGGGCTACAATGCTTGTTGCTAATATTTTTGTTGAGTCCTGATTGAGTATTTTAGCTTTTATATGTATCAATGTGTGGGATAAATCAATATGGTCATCGCCTGTCCCAGGTACTTGAAACTCTATGGGGCCATCATCAGCAAGAGATGAAATGGGTTTGTAGTGTATCCACAACCCACTTTCTATGCTGGTTTGCGTGGATGGTAAAGCGAACAAATCCAGCTCTGATTTTATACACTCACAAGAATGACTATGTAAAAATGACGTCTTTATTTTATATTTAATTTAAATTATTAGCTCTTGATTTTTTTGTAGCTTTCACTTTAGCAGTTGGTGGTAGACTGTAAGAAGATAGCCGCTTCCTTTTTGTTTTATATCCTGAGCCAGACATATTTAATCTATCTATTTTGTTATCTGCTTTCCTTTTCAGGTTTGTACTTGCTTCTTTAAGTCGAGATTTTATTGAATCCTCCATGGGGCGAGCGCTAACCATGTCTGATAGAAGACCGACGCCAGCATTTAAAGCCTCTTTACCTATACCTCTTTACTTTAGGACCACTAGAAAGTAGTGGTAGAACAGATCTAAATAATCCACCTAAAAAACTACCGATGCCATGACCACGTTGATAGGGTGCTCCTTTATAAATCACTCCAATCCCAGAACCTGCTTGATGTGAGTAATAATGTTCATACGGACAAGTAATATTATCACGGGAATACATTATATTTTTTGGAAATGAAGCTTAACACACACTGTTCCGAACTGGAATGGTATTTTTTGACCCGTGCTGGATCTTATATCTATTTCAATAGTATAAAACACTCTACGCATAACAGGAAGGTAATGAGGAGGTGAAAAAACATGCATTTAATTTGCTCCATAAATATACTTCGCTGGATCCAATGGTATAATTCTCAATAAAGGTGTCATAACATCTCTTATACATCTCTTTATCATAACATCTCTCGTATCTGTATGCTTTTGGCGATTTTTTGTAGATTGCGAGTGGCATGCTTTTGTCTCCTTTTGTCCACCGTTTACCGTGTGGCTTGCGGTTTTGGTTTCTTACTGTAGCAACAATAAGATTTTTCAACACTGGTGAATTAAGTTTATCGATCAGTGCCACTCTCTTAAGAAGAGTTTTTATTTTTATTTTACTTTTTTCTAATTGCTTCAAAAGATTTTTCTTGCGAGGTGATATATTTTCCAGGTTTGATTTTGATGTTGAAGGTACTGCAATACAAAAAACATACAATTTAGTTTAAAAATTACTGTTTTTTTTAATTAATGCCATTTCATTACTACATAGCATTATCGGCTGGTGGGGTTTTTCTTTCGAACGTTTTTACGTGTGGCTTTTGTGGTTTGTGGTAATTGTGAGTGTTTTCGGTGCCGCAATAACGATGAACACGTAAGTTTTTAATGTTTTTACATTACTTAGTTACGGTTTTGATAAAATTTTCATTCAAAATCTTGCTAATTTCATCAGCCCCCACCTAATTTTTTTTGCGAAGTATCCTAACAAAATCCCTTTGTTTTGACCTAAAATCTAACTATTCACACTAAAAAAAACCAGTGGAATAGATCAAGCAAACATATTTAAATGTTATCTAAGTGTTATATTGTTAGAATGTAATTAGATTTCTTTAAAATAGTGAAATAAATACCTGGCCGATGCGCAGTTGCGCGAAACGCGTTCAAGGTCAACGTCCACGCCATTTTGCCGGATCTAAATGGATCAAGGAATGGATGTGGCATTTCAGTATGTCACAACCATCATCATCATTTCGATATTAATGTTTTGGTAATTATGTAACTAACTAGGTAGTATCTACCTACGTAATTATAACTTTGGATAATCATCATCATCATTTCGATATTAATGGTTTTATGTTTTGGTAATTATGTAGAACTACCTACGTAATTATAACTTTGGATAATCATCATCATCATCATTTCGTTTTTTTTTTTTAATGTTTTGGTAATTATGTAACTAACTAGGTAGTATCTACCTACGTACCTATTTATAACTTTGGATAATCATCATCATCATCATCATCATTTCGATATTAATGTTTTTTTTAATGTTTTGGTAATTATGTAACTAACTAGGTAGGTACATACGTAATTATAACTTTGAATAATCATCATCATCATTTCGATTTTAGTGATTATGCAAAAGTGTCAATTTCTATGGCACATTGTAGAAAGGGTACCTAGCATAGATTTTTAGTAGGGGCTATTGACTTTTTCTAAGTATTTTCTTGGTTTGTTTTTGGGTTGGTTTGGTAGGTCATGTATTGTTTTGTTTGCATGGCTTAGTGAAAGACGACGTGTTCGCACACGAGGGGGACGTGGCGCTGGTGATGCCGGTCCTAGCGGAGGACGCGGCGGTGGTAATGCCGGTCCTAGCCGAGGACGAGGACGCGGCGCTGGTGGTTCCGGTCCTGGCCGAGGACGCGGTTCTCATGCCAGAGGTGGTGGTGCCAGAGGGGATGGAAGGCCTATAGCACTAGAAGGGTAAAAATTAAGTTCCTTATGGTTCATTTTATTAGATAAATACTGCCAAAAATGATATTTAATGATGCTTTATATCAAATAATATTTAATGTACACAATTTTTTAGTGTAAATATAATGAGGGTGGAAGATTTACCCCAAGGGACCCCGATAAAAAGGAAGCGTCGCTGGGAGCCGGCAGAGCCAGAGGTAGTGCCTGAGTGCCCCGTGCCATCGCCGGTACTGTAAGTTCTTTTTTATCATTCATTTAAAGCAGAAGTAAATTATTCAATTGCATAAAAAAATATGTAATTTTAGATTCCTGGAATGTTCCTCTGAGGTGCCGGAACGGATGGAGGTGGAAAGCTCATTCCCAGCACCGACATCCGTGACGTACGTATAAAAATTGCCATATATTCACAAGTATTTTTTAGTGCATTTAATGCAAGTTTATTTCTTTTATATTAAGCGCATTTAACTAGAAACTAATTAAATCTGTTGTTTTAGTGCCCTCGAATATTGTGCAGATGCACAAGCTGGGAGCAGCACAATTTCAGCTCCCATATCCGAGCCGTAAGTATAACATTGCTATTTATTTACAAGTTTATTTTCTTTGGTGCATTTAGATATAAACTAATCACAACTCTTGTTTTAGTATCAACCCACCTGCTCCGACCTGCTCCGGGACGGCTAGAGCTAGACCCGCTCTGAGACCGCTCCGAGACTCAGACATTTTTGAGGTTCTACATGCTGGTATGTAGATATTTCAATTCATTATCATACCTATGATCGCTCTCAATTTTACCAAAAAAGTAAAAAAAATAAAAAATTGTTGGTTTTAATAGGAAGCGAGGAGGAGTCTAGCGATAGTGAAGACGAGGAAATGACGGTAGCTGTCCTGGTTCCCAGAACAGCTCGCGCGCTGATGAACACGCCAGAAGACGAGGAACCGATGAGACCCGAACCTATCACTTTCGAGGACCTTTTTCCGGCAGAACACTTCCCACAAAATATGTACAATTTTGAATGGAGAGCGTTTCCAGATCCTCCAATTCAACCAGAATTGAGGAGAGAAAAGTTTTCGGAAATTAATTGTGGACCCACAGTTCCGTTGGTGGATCCCTATGACATCTTCATTGCCATATGGGATCTTCCTTTTATGGAATACATCGCCTCGGAAACTAACACGTACGCGCAGCAGTACGCCGAAAAAATGATGAACGATGGCAGCCTCCAACCCAAAAGCCGCATCTGCGAGTGGCGGGACACAGACGCAGATGAGCTGTGTGTTCTTCGCAATAATACTGGCATAGGGGCTGTGGTCCGAAGTCGGGTTGAGGAGTACTGGTGCAGCGTGGGAAACGTGTTCTCAACACCCGGGTTCCGCGCACACATGAGCCACAGAAGGTTCCTACTGTTAAGCAAGTGCTTGCACTTTGCCAACAGCTGCAACCTAGTAGGGCGGAACCTGGAAGCTTCCGAGGCGAAATTGTTTAAAATAGAACCAGTGGTAACGCACTTAAACAATAAATTATCTAGTCTTTACCGGCTAAAGCAAAATATTGCTTTAGACGAGTCTCTGCTTCAATGGAAGGGCTGGTTGTCTATCAACCAGTTCATACCAAACAAAGCAGCACACGTAGGAATCAAATCCTACGAGATTTGTGAATCGCAGAGTGGGTATTTGTGGCGATTCGAGATACATGCCCACCAAAGATCAGAGACGACCACGACAGTGACTGACCCCACGACCGCATACACACCTACTCTCGTCCTCAGGCTCGTCCAAGACCTGGAGCATCGTGGCCACACCCTCTGGATGGACAACTTCTACAACAGCCCGGCACTCGCTAGTAAGTTGAAAACCCTTGGGTTTGACTGCGTCGGAACGTTACGAACCAATCGGCAATATGTGCCGGTTGAGTTGACGAACCTGACGAAGAGAAATGCGTCCCGGTGAGTTGGTGGTGATATTTCCAATTTTCTTCACTTTAGTAAAAAAAACCCTAACCTAACTATTAATTTACCTGAAAAAATGAAGAAATTTTTTTCATTTCAAAAAGAACTATAGAGAAAGACTTGCTACCTACCCCCACTTGCAACCCCCCTATCCCCAACCCTCAACTCAGGTACCAGGGTAGCTATAGCCAACCTGTTTTAAGTAGGTATATCAAACAAAATAGCAAAAGCTAAGCATTGAACTTACCAATATTGGAGTATCGGGATGTCGAAGGTTCTTTAGACTAGTAATGAATGATTATTTGTATCATCATTTTTATATAAATAATTTAGCCATACATTTTCGTTTTACATTGTCGACCCGGCATGTCTTCGCCTCACATATTTCACAAGTTATACGTTTAGTCATTTCACTACACCTAGCACACAATCCTATAAAGATTAAGTTTAAATTCTTGAGGCAAAATGTAAGGTTTTTCACAAAATACAAAAAAAGAAGGGAAGGAGAACTGCGCAGTGTGCGGTTAGACAGTCAGATAGACAGATTTATACCACCTAGATTTAAGACGAGCGCCGAGCAGTATTTTAATGTATGGGTAATGCCTACTTTCAGATTGAGACAGATTATACCACCATTATTTTGAGGCCACGTTCATACAACTTTTTTGTCTTACGGACCTGCGGCCGGGTGCAAAAAGGGTCTGCCGTCAGCCTGCACTCGCTTATAAAGACGCTATGACGCAATGTCTGTTGTTTCGTCACGTGACTCGTCTATCATGACTCTGACAACAATATAAAAAAATACGCTTCGCTTTTGTAAGGGATCCCATCAAGAACCATAGGGTAATCATCAGCAGGAACATAGAATAAACTAGAAATTCTCTCGGCTTAAGTGCATCGGTTGGCGTCCATTAAATAATAGCTATAGCCTCGTAGAGCTCCTTCAGTGAAGAATAACCGCAGCGAACCCACTGCTCTGAAAGGCCGGTACACCTTTACTATTGAGCTAACTGAAGAATGAACCGGTGAGTAGAATAACCTGCAACAGCCCATCTGAAAAAAAAATGTGTTGGTGTTCGTTCACTGACTCAAATTTGTTTGTTTCAGGTATCTGAGAATTCTCTTTCCAGCTTTCCATAGTTTGTGTTGGACAATGCATGTGTCTACTGAGTTATCCCGTGGCATGTGCAATGTCTGGTCTGCTGATCGTCGCTAAATACATCAATGATCCGATAAGTTCTCTGTATGGAACATTATTTACAATTTCTTCTTTTTCATAAATGTTTAGGCCAACATCCATAGGTGTACCAACTCGATGTACCAACAGCATTTTTGAATGGAAAATTAAAGTCTGATATATTCATAAAATATCCAGATGGAGTACCATACAAGGAAGGAAAAGTACTGAAGTTAAAAAAGGCACTATATGGACTAAAAGAATCCCTACGATGCTGATTGAACAATTTCCTGGTAAAAAATGAATTAGTCCAGTGACAGAGTGATTTTTGTCTTTATACTGCAAAGAGTGTAGACATATTAATATTTCTAGATGACAACCCAGTAATTGGAAATGGCCATAACATTATAAAGAAACTACAAGAAGAATTTCAAGCAAAAGATATGGGGAATATTAACAAGTTCTTAGACCTAAAAATAACAAGATCTAATGAAGGAATTAAAAAAAACAAACACAAAAAATCGAGAAAATTTTAATTAACATTTAATATGCTAGACTACAAAGGCATGAGTACACCTATGGAAATTTGCCTAAACATTGATGAAAAAGAAGAAATTGTAAACAATTTGACCATCCAAGTTGTACTTCAGATTCAGGCATTTGCATTTTCATACATACATTGAAATGACTTCACATTACTTACCAAATTCGAAATCGCGTCAGTTAGAGATTTTACTTCATCGGGTAACACCACTCTTTTTCAGTGCTGTGAAAAGCATTTCCATGTTACTATGCTTTATGCACAACGGTCTATACAGAACGGTCTACAGAAGAGAAAAATAGTATTGAGAAGAACACAGTATTGCGAAATGCTATACCGCTCTAGCCAGAAACCAGAAGAAAACTATTACCGCTTCCTTGTTTGCCACAGTCTGCAAGCGGCGTGCAAGCACTAACTATACCTCCTTATTAAACAAATTCTTTATGGCAAAGACTTAAGTAATGTGCTTTCCATAAAACACGGCAAAAATAACGAAAGTATAAGGGCTTCGGGATTTCGAAAAGACGTTAAACGTTAATATTCTAGAATAAGAATTTTTTGTTATGAATCTTATGTCATGTAAATGTTTTGGTGTAGTAATTAATCTGCCTTTTCTTGTATTTTGGCTAGTACTGTTTTCTTCACACATCTTAATGACATCAAATCTGAAATATTTGCATTCGTATCAAATGAGCAACTCCAACGGTTGACTTCTAATGTCAACAAGAAAGCAACGATGTTACCAGTAACGTCAAGAAATATAGGGTTATCCCGAATGGAAGACCATCGTTTGAAAACGGGCATGCAGACACAAATCGACAATCTTCATCGTTTTGTATCTCTTCTTTATTTAAACTTTTATCTTCTTCTTCCTTACCTAACCTAACCCATTCGCGCTCCGTCCGCCCTCGGAAGCGCCACGAAAAAAGGGCGTTCCGCGCCAGAAAAATCGAAAAATTAGGTCAAAGTGCTCAAAAATACCCGTGTGATACGTCAAAAGAAGCGCAATCGAGTGACAGTGAAAACCGCGTGGTGATTAGTGCATTTTCCAAGGAGTTATTAGTGAAAAACCAGTTCAAAAATTCAAAATTTTGGAAGTTTAACGGTAGTACTGGTTTTCAATATGCTAGATACACAATAATCTGGAAATTTTTTGACACCCCTCACCCCTCAAAAATTACTTTTTCAAAAATTCCTTAATAAATTTCAAGTCCTTCATTGAGGTGCGGAAGAGCCCTACCGGGCGCGAATCACTATACTAGATATAAGTAGACTAGATTTTAGACTATCCATTCGTCCCCATATCTCCTTAACCGGCCGCAAAGTCGTCAAAGTCCGCCTCAGATCAGGCCGAGGCAGAAAAGAGGCGCAAACGCCAGGGCGAACCTGCAGAGAGAGCTTTACGGCGGAAGGCTATCTCACAGGATAGAGATAAGAAAAACCCACTGGAGTTCCTATCTGTGGCTCTTTCGTCCTTAGCACAACCCAACCCAAGGAACAAAAGCCCTCAACATCCAAGGAACAAAACAAAAGGCCTCAACATCCAAGGCTGCTGTGGACACACGCGCGGGGCCGCCTAGTGCAAACATTTATGCATCAAATCAACCTGTTGAACTCTCAGATCAACCCACAACTATTCAATGTGCAAACGACCTCTCAATGCAAACCCCATCCTTTCAATCTGCAAACGCACACTCAATCCAACCCCCATGTTTTCAGTCTGCAAACACACGCTTAATCCAACCTTCATCCGACATTTGTTCAGTCCAATCTCCATATGTTCAATCTGCAAACACGTACTCAATCCAACCTGCACACACACAATCCGCAAATACGGACTCAATCCAGACTAAATCTAACATTATACAAATTGCATTAACAAATTAATTTGAAACATTTGGATCTAATGAAACAAGTGAACCATGGATGAACCTAATAATTAATTGTCATTGTTTTTGTTTGCCAAAATTCTTGTTGTCATTGCCCCCAATTCTGTTGTGTGCATATCCTAAAATTAGGCTATTTTAAATTACGTAAAATAAAATTTCGTATTCTGTTGGTGCCATCGTAAACTTAAAATTACGGTGACAGCCATGTGACAGCTCTAAAATTTGGTTAGCTATTCAACTTAGCAAAAAATCACGTAAAATTGTCATTTTGCTATTCTGTTGTGCACCATTTTAAGTGGTTTGCGCTTAAAATTAGAAACGTCAACTTAATTTTAGACAACACGATGAGAGGTGCCTACTAAAGACTTGTGCTGGTAACTGGTGTTTGTGAAATCTTCTTGTGAAAAATAACAAACAAAAAATCATGGAACCTGTAGTGGCTGCACTTAAAAGAAGCCTCGGCAAGGTTTGTACCATCTGATCTAATGTTTTTTCATATTGTATTAAGTGGTGAATGAATAAATAAATAAGTAAATAAATATTCTTTACATTTATTCTACATACCAACTATTTTATATAAAATAAGTAAGTAGGTACGCGGATAATTTTATTTTCAGGAACTATCATGAAAGAATTCGTTTAGAGAGGCTGAGGGACGCCTCGAATCCATTTGAAATGGCTGAAGCAAATTTTAAAAAAATATTTAGATTGTCCAGAGCAGGTGCAATGTTTCTAATTGAAACCTTGGATGGCTCTCGTCTTGAGGAAGGATCTATCAATAAAACAATAAAGGTGGGTTCCATAATTATGTAGATAGGTACTAGATAAAAAAAATCAGGTAAGTAGGTACCTGTCTATCCCTAGCTTTTTGTTTGTTGTAAGTTAAGTAACCTCCTTTTCTTATGACTTACTTTTACTACCAACTTTTCAGGTTTTAGCTGCCCTTACATTTTTTGGCCATGGCAGCTACCAATCGTCAACTGCGCAAGATAGCTTTTTAGGGGTAAGCCAGCCTACTGCCAGCAGGTGCTTATCAGTTGTGGCTGAAGAAATTGTTAGAAAACTTGCACCTCAATATGTGAAGTTTCCCACCACACTCCCAGAAAAAGTATCTGCAATGGCCGAGTAAGTAGCACTAAGAGTTAATGCAACATAAGAAGTAGGCATACCTAGCTAACCTAGGTAAGCATAAAATAATCAATAAAGAGAAGGTAAAGTGGGTACCTATATTTTGTCTAGGTAAGATACTCTTGTAGGCATTTAACAAAATCTTTGTTTTTCAGGTTCCAAGAGTTTTATGGCATGCCACACACGCTAGGTGCTGTAGATGGGACACATGTGGCCATAGTCAAACCACCAATTTCGCATCCTACTGCTTCTGGCAATTTATTTTACAACAGAAAGAGATACTACAGTATCAACTGTCAGATTGTAAGTAATTTTTTAGAACACTTACAATCTACCAGTTCCTTTCCTTTGGTTTGTTTTTTGTTTAGGTACCTACCTATATACTAATCAGTTTTTATATGTATTTACAGGTGTGCAGTGCCAAAGGAAAAATTGTTGCCTTGAACCCAAATTTTCCTGGTTCAACCCATGATGCAGCCATTTGGGGAGCATCTACAATCTGTAAATTTTTAAAAAGAGGGTATGTGCTAGGACAGAATGAGCAATGGCTTCTAGGTATTTATATAATAATCTATAAATAATATTTTTTTTTGTAGTTTTAGATATAGACATTAATTTTATTATATTGAACAGGTGACAAAGGCTACCCCCTTCAGCCATGGCTACTGTCTGGTTTTTGTCTTTGATACTAGAGTCACTTATTTTTAAGACGGTTCAAGATGGTCCTTGTGATTTTATTGAATAAACATATTTTGACTTTGACTTTGATCTTTATTTTCGTTAAGTAATTTGTGGTGATTTATGTTTAATAATAAATAAATAAACGTTTATTTTGTCAATAAAAAACCTTAAAAATATAACTACCTTTACTTCATCTTTTAGAACTTCAAATTAATTAACTTCTTGAGTCCTTGGGACTCGCATCAAAATTTCAAACTTCCATAATATAATTGTAACATTTGAGCGGCTAGATTCCCCCCCGTCTCAGTACCTTCCTGCAGTGTCGCGGGCTACGCGGAGGCGAGAGGACGTGTGCCAGCACTGCGTATTTGGTGAGTTATTGCGTCGAGTGAGTCCCAAGGACCCATACAAGTGAATTGTGCTATATATTTTTTTATTTGTTTCAATTTTCAAATGTTGCTTATTTGTCGTTATTATTGATATAAATTATATTTTTTATATGCTTATAACATATATGTTTTTAGGTTTGCAGAATGAATCCAGAACAAGATAAATTCGTTAGTATGAATGAAGATGGGGCGGATTCCGTTTTGGAATCTTGGCTGCAAGATGTTTTGAATGACGAGAGTGACGATGAACAAGGTACTGGTCAGTCGATGAACGCAAATGAAGACTTATTCAACTCGGATAATGAAGATGGTGAGTACATTCTCAGTGAACACGATACTGATTCGGAGCATTCTGCTTCCGAAGAGCCACCTAGAGCCGAGGAAGCTGGGATCGATGATGATGAGTCGTCATTGAGTGACAGCAACTTACCGCTATCGGAGTTATCTCGCAGATCGGTGTCACGTTTGTTTTTCAAGAAATGGAATGTTCCGAATTGTTGTGGATCCATTGATGGGAAACATATACGTATACAATGCCCCAACAATAGTGGCTCAGAATTTTTCAATTATAAATCGTATTTCAGTATTGTGTTGTTGGCATTAGTCGATGCTAATTATAATTTTTTATACGTCGATATTGGTTGTCAAGGAAGAGTTTCGGATGGGGGTGTTTTTAGAAATAGCTCGCTTTACGAAGCATTGCGAAATGAATCTATAAATCTACCTACACCAAGACCTTTACCTGGACGGACTATGAATGTACCATTTTATTTCTTTGGTGATGATGCTTTTTCGATTTCTCCTAACTTAATGAAACCATTTCCTGGACAACATGAGCTAGGATCTCCGAAAAAAATATGCAATTACAGATTTTGTAGGGGAAGGAGAGTCGTGGAAAATGCTTTTGGCATATTATCGGAAAAATTCAGAATATTTCATTCAATAGCTAATTTAAAGCCAGAAAAAATGAAAATTGTAGTAATGGCTTGTGTATGCCTGCACAATTTTATCCGAAGAAATGACGTTGATTTTGAGGATAATATGATAACGATACCGGCACCAAATATTGAAATAAATCGAAATTTGGAACCTACAATGGTCAGAAATGAGTTGATGAACTATTTTCTTTCAGAGCAAGGACAACTTCCGTGGCAAAATTACATTTCATAAATCAAGCATATTTTATAACGTTTATTTAGCATATAAGTATCTATATAATGATATTTTAAGAAAACTTGAATTAGGTAACATTTTGTTAATCTGTGTTCGTCACACTATAATCTTACTATCAATCACAATGTACAAGTACAATCATAGTTTTAATTACTAAATCTTTAATATAATAAATCTTTAAATAATAAATATCATCACAAATTTAAAAGAGTTTTAATTATTTTCCAAATATGAAAAAAGGCTGTCCTGAGTATCAGAATTGTCGGTGTAATTAGAATGGCTAGTGGAAGGACGTGCACTTTCCGGTGTCGAAGTGGTAAAATATCCTTGAGCTGCCGCCACCGCGGAAGGTCTTGAGTAAACGCCCATTTCAGCCTGATAAATTATATTATTAATATGATGTTGTACTGTAGATATTGTTATGGGATCCATTTTTCGTATTTTATTTGCTATGTGTTCTCCGAATACCGAGGCATCGTCGCGAGCAGATGACGAAGCTGATATATTTTTTAAAACTTGTAGAGCTTCGGCAATATCGCTGTCTCCATCAGTACCGCATCTCCTTTTTCGGGAACTAGTCGCTGTTGCATTATCTTGCTGACTGTCCTGCGAATGCGTCTGTAAATAGAAGGAAATAATATGTTTTTTTTATCATAGGGAGTATTTAATATTTATACTAATATTATAAATAAGTAAAGAGTATTTAATATTTATACTAATATTATAAATAAGTAAATTTTAGGGGGTAATCTTCGGAACTACTGAACCAATTTATTTTGGTTTACAACTGATCACCTCTTCTTGAGATCCTGGTTTGCCGTCTTAATACAAAATTATAATATAACAAACGTACAAAATTGCAGGTACAACCAAAAAGCTTTTATCTCAGGAATAGAGCACCGATTAATTATGAAATTTTAATAGATTTCTAACGTAAGGAACTCGTGAGGAATCCCTAATAACTTTTAAACGCGAGACTTTTTTTTCTTTGCTACTTATTATCAACTAAATCCTGGCATAATTAAAAATCTCATGCCGCGTCCGCACGCTTGCCAAACGTCAACAAGCGCCCACAAATTCAAACGTGTGGATAGAGTGTTTGCCATGGTTTGTGAACGTTTGCAAGCGTTTGTAGCCGTTCCGATCGAGTGTCGGTTTTTTGACACAAATCAAAGGGAATTTGCCGCAAGCGCTTGCGACGCATCCACACGTTTGTGCGCGCTCAGTTTGGTTCAGGGGCCGACAGCTTTTGAACCAACCAATGCCAGCACAGGTTTTATATGCATAAAGAAGACAGTGCTCTACAAAAGAACGAGACAACACTACTACTTGCCACTTGGACTAAACTACCATATTGGTAGATTTTGCTTAGACAATGTAAGTACCATTATTTATAAAAATAAAAATTAAACAATTAAGTATCAAGTAAGCAATAAAACACTAATTTCAATATGAATCGCAAATTATGAAATTAAGGTCCAAAAGTGTCACTGTATTATTTTTGATTTGATGGAAAGGTAGGATTTAGTGAGTGGCGTTGGCAATTCTTTTCTGAACGAAAATAAAATGGCCTGCTGTGCTGACAGAAGTTTTTTATTATTCGTTGCTTTTGTGATTGATTTGCCGGTTGCCGGTTTGTTTGCAAAAGAATGTCTTTGAAAAACTGCGTTTATATACCTAAAAGTGTCTTAATTGTACTTATTGTGTAAATTTTGAGAAAGAGACTCCATTGCGATACAGACGCTATTTGTGTGTGCTGTGAAATTTGTGTTTTGAGTTCAAGTATATTTGCGATAGTGGACGCTTTATTCTGCGAAATTGACGCTATTACTGATTTTTGAGGTAGAGACTCCATAGCGAAATTGACGCTTTGTGTTGTGTAGTGCTGTGTTACTTTTACTAGAGCAATAAACAGGAAACATCTAGGTAATCCTACGAGGTGCACTAGGTACGCACATTTTTCCAACATGGTTGGGAAAGCCAATTATACGTGCGCAAAATGCGGCACTACATCACAGGAAGATACTTCTGTAACCTTCCATAGATTCCCTCTCCCATCAGTACACGGCTCCCTAAAGTAAGTACCTATATTTTGAACTGACTTTGAGTACCTACGAGGGGAGGTCCAAAAGTCCGCGGAACGGGGGGGAGGGGATGCAGGTAGCTATCTTTGTTTGGTATGTCGCTAATCGGTTACTCATTAGGGTATAAACAAGTTTATTTTTAGCCCTTTCACACCACTCGTTTACGAGATATCGCCCTGTTAACAAGTCAATCCGGAAAAAAACTGCAACTATGGAGCAAATTGAGTTTCGTGCCGTTATAAAGTTCCTTACCAAGCAAGGAAAACCTCCGAAAACCATAATGAATGAGATGGGAGCCGTTTATGGTGATCAGTGCCCTAGTAAAACCATGATTTACAAGTGGAATGGTCTTTTTAAACAAGGCAGAGAGTCGATTGAAGATGACTCTCGCCCAGGACGGCCGGCTGAGGTCACCACACCGGATATCGTTGAAAAAATAGAAAAATTAATATTGGAAGATGCTCGTCTGAAGAAAAAACAGCTTTCTGCAATAGTAGGAGTATCAGATACAACCATTTTGAGGATCCTACACGATCATCTTGGCATGTCAAAAGTCAGTGCAAGATGGGTGCCAAGAATGCTCACGCCGCTTCACAAGCAACAAAGAATTGAAGCGTCAAAGCACTTTTTGGAGCTGTGTAGCGAAGAATCTACCCCTGTTTTGGAGCGGATTGTTACCGGGGATGAAACTTGGGTTCATCATTTTGAACCTGAGTCCAAACAAGAGTCGATGCAGTGGCATAAAAAGGGCACACCACCCCCTAAGAAGTTTAAGGTGTCGGAGTCGGCCGGAAAGATTATGGCTACAATTTTTTGGGATTGTGAAGGAATCCTGTTGATCGACTACAAGAAAAAGGGTGTCAACATTACCGGAGAATATTACGCAAAATTATTGGAGCAATTGAAGGAAGCCATCAAAGAAAAAAGGCGGGGTAAACTGTCAAGCGGTGTGTTGCTTTTGCAAGACAACGCACCAGTTCACAAGAGCAAAGTTGCGATGGCTGCTCTAGACCGGTGCGGCTTTGAATCACTTGTCCACCCACCCTACAGCCCGGACCTTGCCCCTAGCGATTATTATTTATTTCCAAATTTAAAAAAGGAACTCAGGGGAAAAAAGTTTCAAGACGATGAAGAAGTTAAGGCGGCAATTTTGACTCATTTTGAGGGCAAGGAGAAAAAATATTTTTTTGATGGTATTCATAAGCTAATTTCAAGATCTGAAAAATGTATTAAGCTTAAAGGTAATTATATTGAAAAGGAAAAATAGTTTCATTGTTTCATTTTATTTCCAAATCCTCTATTCCGCGGACTTTTGGACCTCCCCTCGTACATACTATCATAGATGAAGATACTATGTACTACAACTGACTTTTTGGTTTTTATCTTGCCATACACTAAAAACCAGTGATCAATTTACATCTAAAGGTTCCCTGGAAGAGATCACTCTTACTGATAAGGTCACCAACTGTACAACTGCTTCTGTATTTGTATTTCCTGTTAGGTATGTATATCTGTTTTTTGGTGTTTAATGATGAGTACTTACTTGTAATTTATCTAATTTCAGGGCCAAAGTATGGGCAAAGTATTGCTTCCCGAATGAGGATTGGACTGAAGATCGATCACTGCACAGATTATTCAAGTCCCATAAGATGATGTGTAGTAATCATTTTGATGATTCATCATTTACTAGCAATGAAAGAAAACGACTCAACAAATTTGCAATACCGACTGATGCTTGTGGTATATTGGCCCAGCTTAGGGATCAGCAACATCATAGAGATGAAGTAAGTGACATGTTAAAACTATTGTGAAGTTAGCTACATATCCCTTAGTGGGTCATCCATAAATTATGTCACACAAATTTCATGATTTTTTGATGACTAACATAAATTGTATGTTTCTCTAATTTAGGTTGTACTTGTGTTGTCGACATACATCATCATACTATAATTTTTCAGATGGCATCAGAACCTTCTACTAGTGCATCTTCATGTTCCACATCCAACGCACATCTAAAAGAATACAACCCTCAAACAATGCAGGTGTGTTATGTTTGCTCTGGTCGACTCTCTCAATCATACAATAACTACATACAATATGTGCACTGCTGGTGTTTTGCACAAAATATTTGTAAACAAATGTACTGCACGCTATTTTGGTGGAATCATACCTTTACACTTAATGCTATGCCTGACTTTTTGTAGGTTTTGATGTTGAAGATTTTTTGTTCTATCGTCAATAGTTTCTGCAGAGCATGCAATGAAAGACATTTTACTCCCAATTTTAGAAATCGGTATTTTTTGAGCCTATTTGTTTCATACAAAAATACAAATCTTTCCTCTTTTTAATATTAGTGTAGATATGTGTATAATGTCACACAAATTTCATGATTTTTTTTATGACTTTAACATTAAATGTATGTTTCTCTAATTTAGGTTGTACTTGTGTTGTCAACATACATCATCATATTATAATTTTTCAGATGGCATCAGAACCTTCTACCAGTGCATCTTCATGTTCCACATCCAATGCACATCTAAAAGAATACAACTCTCAAACAATGCAGGTGTGTTTGTCATTCATAAGCAATTCAATTTCCTACTGTATAATAATATAATAGAATACATAATATATTTTAGCACATCAATATTATTATCAAAAAAGAAAAAACCTAAAATTCTAAATAATTTCTAAATGAAAAAAGGTTTCCAGAATTTTAGGTATTTTAGAATATTTTTCCATTAATTATTAAAATTACCGATTATTTTTGTTTACAGGAATCTTATAAAAGCAAAGGCTTGTTGAAGGAGATAGAGGCAAAGGCACTGACGGAATTAACGCCTAAGAAACAAAAGTTGTACAAAAGATGCAGACAAAATCTTGTAGAAATCTTGAGACTTAGGAGAAAGTTCAAAAAAGTAAACAAAAGCAAGAGAGATATAATACAGTCTTTGGAATCGGACAGTGCTGTAAACAGTTTAATGAATAGTAAATTGGGAAGTCCATTTTACTTATTAATGCAAAGCCAGCTGAAAAATAATACTCGGAAGTTAGCTGGTCGACGATGGACTATCCATGATAAGGTTTTGGCATTAAGTATTTATAAAAAATCTAGCTCCTGCTATAGACTTTTGAGAAGGTTATTTTGTTTGCCTAGTGTAAGTTCACTAAAGAAAGTATTGAACAAAATACCACTGAAGTGCGGAATAAATCCGCAAATAATTGAAACTATAAAAGAGATCACAAAAAAGAGAAGCATTGAAGACAATATGTGCATACTGGCTTTTGATGAAATGTCAATAAGAAAAAACGTATCATATAATGTGAAATCAGACATGTTTGACGGCTACCAGGATCATGCCAGTCAGGGCCGAACTCCAGAAATAGCAACCCATGCCCTAACTTTTATGGCTATTGGGGTTCGAAAGAATTGGAAACAGCCCATAGCCTTCTACTTTTCAGGATCTTGTGTAACTGCAGATAGATTATCTGTACTTCTTAAAGAGGTTTGTCTTTCAGATGTAATTTTTTTGTGGTTGATTTCGCTAGTAAGGGTAATCGAAATATATTTTGAAGGAATAAGATTGTATGACATAATTATGCAAAACTACTTTTTAGTTTTCAAATATTAAATAAATTTGAAATTTGAAAATATATAAGGTTAATATTTGAATTTCGCACCACTCACAAAATAAACCATCCTTTGAGTTCTAGCATGATATTTTTGCCCTGGTTTTTTTATATCTTAACAATTTACAGGTCTTGAGCGCATGTTTTATTGCTGGATTGGAGGTCATTGGCACTGTTTGTGATCTGGACGGCGTAAATTTACGTGCCATAAGTACACTGGGATCGTCAAAGGAGCGGCCATACTTCGACCATGAAGGACACGAAATTGTCACGGTATTGGACCCGCCCCATCTACTCAAATGTTTTAGAAACAATTTTCTAAAACATGATATATTCAATATCCTCAAGATGTACAAATAGATGGCCGACAAAGTATAGGTGAGCACCTTATAATAATAATAATAATGCTGGACAATCCACACAGCATCATCTAATGACCGATGTAGCGCGGCGGCGGGCGAAAAGTCCGCCTGCGACGCAGGAGGTTACGGATTCGATTCCTGCCTTGTGACATGCTTTAACGACCTTTTTAAATAATGCAAATATTGGGGCTAGATGACGCTGTGTGGATTGTACTGCATTATTTATTTATCTAGCCCCAAGTTGAGAGTTTGGGGCTTAGTACTAAGAGCAGAGCTTGTGTTATGGGTAATATAATTTCCGACGCTTCTCAAAGGTCGCACAGGTCATACTTACAAAACTTTTAATATTATTAGGATATTATTTAATTATCACAACTAGGTAATAGATAAAAGTAGGTACCTAATAACATGAAAAAGTCGTGCTTTCGAATATTTTTTCACTTAGTAGAGTAAACCACTGTTAAAAACAAAAAGGATACACGCAACCATTTATAATTATGTATTATAATTTGCAGGTGTAGCTAAATGGAGCCATATACAAGAATTTTACCACTGCGAAAAAATGAATCAAAATTTTGTCTTTGCTCCGGCTTTGACCGAGCAGCACCTGCAACCGAATGGCAAACAGAAAATGAAGGTTCGATTGGCTGCTCAAGTCTTAAGCCACTCTGTTGCAGCTGGATTATTTGCCAAAATAGGTCAAGGTTAGTTCAAAGATCTGCATTCATTAACTATCGCTGCTGCGTGCAAATTAAATAATTTATCTTTATATATAGAAGAAAGTCGGGTTAGTTACGATATTTATAACTCTAGAACGGCTGGACCTAGTACCAATACATAACACAAGCTCTGCCTAGCTTGGGGCTAGATGATGCTGTGTGGATTGTCAGTATTATTTATTTATTTTATTAATTTTTGATTGCAGGTGAAATGTCACAAGAAGCAATTGCAACGGCGACCATTGTTTCCAATATGGACAAATTATTTGACTGCATGAATGGAGATACACCACACAGAAAACGAGGCAAATTACAACTCACAAACATGACCTCAACCAGCCCTCATTTAACCTTTTTTAAAAACATGAAAGATTTTTTCAGTAACATGAAGTTTTTGGGGGCAAGATGCAAGCCCCCATCACAAGATGGTTGGTTGAGGACATTAAATGCCATAGAGAGGATTTATAAAAATTTAAAAAAATATAATCTTAAATCCCTGTCGCCAAGGAGGCTTAATCAGGATCCTCTTGAAAACTGTTTTGGTTGCATACGAAGCAATTGTGGCTCAAACCCAAACCCCACTTCAGTACAATTTATTGCGGCATTAAAAACGGGTATGATTACTAATTTAATAAACAATAATAAGAACAGAAACTGCGCTGATGACAACAATGACCTGCTTGGTAACTTCAAAGTATTCATAGAAAAAGGATGTGAAGAGCAAGACAATGCAACCTCTTCTGCACCAATTCTAGAAAGAGGTCATGGTGCAGAAGAGGAAGAAGTTCAAAACATAGAAATACCTCAGTGTTCTGGAGAAATGCAAGCATGTGCCTATGTCTGTGGCTTTATAATAAAACATTTAGATCTAAACTGTGAATTATGTAAAAAAATCATGCTTGCAGACCAGAACACCGAAGTATTTCATTTATTCACATCCTTCAAAGAATACAATGATAGAACCCCAAGCTTAAAGTATGTCAAACCCAGTTTCTGTTCAGCTGTAGAAAATGCCGCAACTCTAATAAATAATTACTTAAAAGAAAATTCTCACAAAAAAAATGTAAAATTAAGTATTAAACAGATTTGTGAAAACAAAACAAACTTTGACTGGCTGAGGGGTTGTATAGAACATTATGAAAATAATAAAAATAAAATTATAGAAAGCACAATTGCTGTATGTTTAAAAAGATTTTGTATAAAAATAAATCGAGAGTTTACTGAAGAAGCTTCAAAAAAATTATTAGTACGTAAAATAAATATATTAAAACATGTTTAATAACGCTGTTATTTTTATTCTTATCCAAAATAAAGAATAGGGTATCCAGTAGGTAGTAGTAGTATATATTATATAGTACCTATATAATATTAATTTAATTTATTGGGTTTCACAAAATAAAGCATACCAAACAATCCATGTACTTACTATTTATATAACCACACTACAACCTTCCTGCTATAGAACCACTAGTTTTAGAACAGGAAGGTTATAGTGTAATTATGTAGATAGTAAATACATGGATTGTTTGGTATGCCTTATTTTGTGAAACCCAATCATTATTATTACTATATTATTCAGTAGGTACCTAGTGCCTTCTACTTCAAATTTCCCGCGCTAATTTTAGTTGCGGTCGGTTTGAACGAGAGCGCTAGTGTGCTCCCGTGTTAGCCAATCCGAAGTATGCAGTGAGCGTTCTTCTCGTTAGAGTAGTAATGTTCTGTGGTTTGGTTTCTGTATTGGAGGCAAGCAGACGTGCCGACGCTCGCACAAAATGTGTGGTGAATGGACAAATGAAGACATCTTCTTTTTTCTCGAATGTTACCAGACTGAACCATGTATTTGGGACCCGAGTAACAAGGATCACCAAGATAAAAAAAAAGTAGCTGATGCGTGGAGTCGCCTCAGTAAATCATTGAATAAGCCAGTAAAAGAATTGAAAGCTAAGAAAGAAATTCTCATGGTTACCTTCAGAAAACATTTAAAAAAGAAACATGATTGTATTCGTTCTGGCGCAGGTAAGTTTTGATTATATATGGCTGACTTTGATCTTAAATCAGCTGTTGTTTTATTGCATTTCTAATTACAAAGGGGTGCATATCATATAATATAATAACATTAATAACTAATAATAACAATCGGTCTTCCCCAGGAATCGAAGATATATATGAACCTTCCTGGTTTGCCTATAATTTAATGGAGTCTTTTCTTTTGCCAATATATACCGTGAAGTTGGGGATAAACTCTGAAACGGTACGTAAAAATACTGAACTACTTTATGATTCATTTATTTAGGTACATTTTCATTACAGTCATACATTATTACAATCACACAATGATTAAGTTACAGTACTATTAAGCTACAGTTATTATAGTCATACAATTATTAAGCTACAAGTAATACTGGGACCGTATTCAGGTATTTAAAAAGTCGCTAGGTGGATGAGTCGGTCGGTCGGTCGGTCGTAATTTACGACAATTGGCATTCTAATAACTGTTATTGTACTGTTATTGTCGTAATTTACGACAATTGGCATTCTAATAACAGTTATTAGAATGCCAATTGTCGTAAATTATGACCGACCGACCGACCGACTCATCCACCTAGCGACTTTTTAAATACCTGAATACGGGCCCAGTAGGCATGTTCGTTGTGTTCCTACGATTAATTATTATTTGTAACTTCACAAAAATATGAAGTGAATTCATTCCTTATATTAACACCTGTAAGTGGTGGTCTTCGAGGTACATGTGGCAGATTTTGTATTGCATTATATCGATTTATATTTCGCCATGCACCACCTCTTATAAGATGACCATTATTATCATACACATCCAACGTTCCTGGAGGAGTATACATTTCTGAAGAAGTTACACTTTTTCTAAGAAAGTTATGTAGTAGAACACAGGTCATAGTAATATCGTTCACTGTTTCAATCTTTAAATTAATAGGCTTTCGAAAAATTCTAAATACTGAAGATAAAATACCAAATGTATTTTCTACTACAACTCGGGCTCTACTTAAATGTTGATTGAATATTCTTTTTGGAGACCCAATTTCATGATTTCCAGGATAAGGCTTCATAACATGCGTATTAAGAGCAAAAGCTCCATCTGCTAAAAACACATATGGTAGGCTAATGTTATTATTCGCTGCAGGAAGTGGGCATGGCTCGGGAAAGTTCATTTCGTTTCTGACAATTTTTTGCCATAATAGTGAATTATTATAAACACCACCATCACTGATTCTCCCTTGACTTCCAATGTCAACGAATATAAATTTGTAATTGCTGTCGACTAATGCTAAAAGAACTATACTGAAAGTTCTCTTGTAGTTATAATATTCACTTCCGCTGTGAGGTGGGCTCTCTATAACTATATGTTTGCCATCCATCGAACCACAAGCATGTGGAAATTTATTTCTAAATCCTCTTTCTATATTGAGCCAATCTTCCGACGAAGAGGGCATCTGAAATGATCGCATATTAATAGAACATTGATCGCAAAATAATATTTTAAAAAAAATACTAGTAGCAAAGATTTCAATTGATTTAATTTTTTATTACAGAATAAAAGATCTTCAGAAATAGTTGAAGAAATGGTTGATGAAACTGAAGAAGCGCAAAATGATAACAGCTGGATGGCTCCTTCGACTTCTGCAACTACGGTCTCTACACCACTTACTAAAAAAAACGTTGATAAATCACGTCGTCGACCAGACTTAGCTGAACAACAAATGGCCACAGCATTTAGCCAATTAACGGACGCACAAAGTCAACGTAAATCGAAACCATCAGACACAGATGATGATGAATGTGATTTGTATGGTAAACTTCTAGCCAAAAAGATCCGGGAACTTCCCAAGGAAGAACGAAGTCTAATTATGTATGAAATAGATGGTTTATTCATCGAAAGAATTAAACGGAGGACATTTTCGCAAACACCATCCCCTCAATATTTTCACCCTCCTAGACCAGCATCAGAGTCAAATGGATACATATCAAACCGACCTCCACGTGTTCAGTCGTCATATTCAGAACCTTATTCTAGGTCACACTCTAGTGCATCAGAGTCAAGTGGATACATATCAAACCGACCTCCACGTGTTCAGTCGTCATATTCAAAACCTTATTCTGGGTCACACTCTAGTTCTTTAACACTAGCGATGCCTACTGATGATAATATAAATCACTACTCCAGTGAACCTAGCTCCTCAAATACTGGAGGACATACTATTAATATAATATCCGATGAAGTGGTCGTACCTCCGAGGGGAAATATAATAAATACAGCACTTTTGATGGCATACGAAGATTTTGAAAAAAACAATAGAATTGATTTATAGTTAATAACATTAATTGAGACATTTATTAATACTATTGATTAATATTTTTCTAAGCCTGATTTTCTCAAATTTTTTGCGTAACTCATAAATAAATATTTGAAAAAAATATTTTAAATTGTTTACTTTACCTTTATTTCATCTTTTAGAACTTCATTAATAGCTTTGCAGACTTCTGGTATAATTTCTGATATAATTTGGGTAGATGTTTTAAACAAATAGTGTAGACTTTTGTAACTGTCACCAGTTGCTAAATATCTTAATGTTATCGCAAGACGATATTTAGCTGGTATAGCTTCTCTGAAGTCGGTATTTTTCTTTGAAATCATGGGCGAAATAGCATTTAGCAAAAATTCAAAATCACTGTAGCTCATCCGGCAGAAGTTAGCAAATTGTCCAGATGGTTCATAAAGAAGTTCATTAAATTTTTCTTCCATAAATTCCCTGCAATGCATTGAAAAAAAAATGTATATTTACACAGCACTAACCTAGAAAAATAATGGAATGAAATACGTACATGCAACAATATATATCTATACCTCTAAGTGAAGTACTGAAAAAAAGTAATTTCGTAATTACCTGGTACGGTTTTTATGAATTTGTAACATCCACCATCTTCTTTGCCGTACTTTTCGTTTCGTTTTATTTCTTTTATTGTTTTTATAGTAAAAATAACTCAAGGCAAATGCTATAGCCGATACGAGCTCAACGTCCGCCATGCTTGTCTGTACAGAACACACTAACTAACTCGCAAGCATGTGGATGGCGCTGTTCTATTCCCTTATTCAAGCCAAACGTTTGTGGACGTTTGGAGTTTGCGGCAAGTGGCAAGCGTGCGGACGCGGCATTACAGCTTACATGACAGCTCAAAATTTTATCTACCAGAGGAGCTAAATGTCAAGAAAATGTATGAAATGTTTGAAGACAAACACCAACTATCCCACGAATCGTATAGATCTATATTCGTAAATAATTTTAACATAGGATTTGGATTTGAATTTTCCATCAAACCAAAGAAGCAACTGCAAACTTAAAAGTTGAAGATAGACTGTGTGTAATTCTATTTGATGAAATGGCACTGAAAGCCAGCATCACATACAATGAGCGAAAGGATCATGTAATTGGTTTTGTCACTGATGGCCAGAAAACCAAACCTGAATATGCTGACCATGCACAGGTGTTTATGATAAGGGGTTTGACCAGAAATTATAAACAGCCTGTATCTTATACATTTTCTGCAGGGGCAACTAGTGGCCCGGAACTAGCAAAACAAATTAAAGATGTTATAAGAGAACTGCAAGAGGCTGGTCTTATTGTGCTAGCAACCATATCTGACCAAGGTACTAATAATAGAAGTGCTAATAAACGCGTTCCATGATAAAAATTCAAGTAAGGATAACAACAATTTTAATTATATACAGCATGCATCAAAAATCATTATGAAACCAATTTTAGAGCAATAACTACTAGTAGGATTTAATACACAGAAGTGGATAAAATAGCTAAATTCAATCACTTCTACCAGAAGTCTCTTCACAACTCTCTCCACACAAAGAGAAAAACGCGCGGTACGGAACGCAGCTGTGGGATTACCGAAACGTCAACGTCGAATGTAATCATAACCTACAAAACTTTGCACAACAAACTTTGTTTTGATGCCGAATGTATAAATAATACCCAAAAGGATAAGAACAAACTGATTACATTTAAAGAATGAAGTGCACAGTGTTGTGACGATGCCATAACTATAGCCATAACTATACGCAAATTACGAAAATAAACAACCTAAATATGAGGATCGAAGGCAAGTCCCCCAATTTCTCATATCACAAAAATTCAAGTGTTACAAAATGACCTTTTTTCTTGGCGTATAATATTTCTCCATTTAAATCGATCTTTATTTGAATTGGTACTTTTAGTTCTGTCACTTCATAAATTTCTCATAGCTTTCCTTTACGAAATTATGTGTTGCTCCTTCCTGAGCCAACCACAAATATTATTTCAGATGCATCTGCATGCAGCATGGTATGTTCTGCATTATAATCTTCACTAATTGATGCCATAAACATTTCATCATTACTTGTTTGAGCAATATTTCCTTGTCCTCTGGACTTGCCTCGGAATTTTGTATATCCTCGACTTCTCCCTCTAAATTTACTACCTCTCTGAGTTTGATTCTTTACATTTTTCTCATCGCACTAGTATGCCATGTGTTAGCGTTTCCTTTATTTTAATACTTTTGGGGTGTGTTTTGAACAATAATTGCTTATCAATAATATACCTATTTTATGCTTGATATGGCCATTCAATGTAATGAGTGCATTGCCTGACTGAAGTTATTGATTGAATCCTTATTGTTAATATAATCTGTTTTTGATGTAGGACATCACTAGTTATCCTTACAAGAAGTATCGCGTCCTTATGAGTTGTGAGTAAAAATAGTACTGGCCGGCGGCAGCCATTAATTGTGGGTGGCATGTCGAATTGTTGAGACAAAACATGGGATTTATTTTGTAAAACCTTAGCATTTTTAATTATTTCTGTGCCTATATAAACATTAAAGTTTGTATTTAATTTATCTATCTTTTATTGGTAAAATAAAAGTGAGTATGTTAATACATGTGGCCTTCTTTTCCAGATTTGTAGCAGGAGTAAAAACTGCTCTTAAGTACATCACTTTCTTTTCTCTGAATTTTTATCCTGCAATCCTGCAGTTAATAACCTAGACTTTACAAAATATATAGTTAGCTCCTCCTCAATACTCAGTTTCTAAAGTAGTTATTACAGTGCTGTATTCATCGGGTAGGGTCAAAAATAAATGCCTGTAACGCGGGACTAGAATAGGTAGTAAAACTCACACTCGAGGTAGCCCGCGCATTTTAAAGTTACGCGCGAAGGCACTCTAAGCCCGTTGCTCGGATTGCGCAAACGGCGCGGCGGCCAATCCACACGCGAGGCTGGCTAGGCGACGCGACGCGACGCCATGCGCGAACCAATCATATGGCTTAGCATAGGCAGCCGCGCCGGTTAGCACACGACTTTTCTTTCGGCAGTCGGTCCGGGGACCTCATGCATCGTACACACACCTACATTATGTCCTCTCGCGATCCGTCTGACGCCATTTTGTTGTGTAAATCTCTACTGTAAAACTGTTCTCTTATATTTCAAATCTGTGACGCTCTACTTTCCTGTTATACTTTCTATAGTTCTCGTGTTATCCGTGGTGTCCCTTTTATGTGATTATACTTTTAAACTTTAACGCTTGTTTGAGTGACTGTCCCTACGGCCCCCTACGTTAAATGCCTTATTTTGTCGCTTTCTACCATAGTGGTACCAGCCGTTTCAGAAATAAAAGATTTCTTCGTAGGAGACGTTGTTAGTATGTAACCTTCGATTTTTAACACTTTACATATAATCTACACGTTAGAAAAAATCATAGCAGTTACCTAGTAAAACGTATCTATTTTGAATCTCCCGCTAAAATATTTCAAATTTTCCTTTCATCGAGAGAATCATTATCATAAGAACTCAGACCTAGAACGGCCTGCTAGGGCGATTTGGCACCGGTGCGATACTTCGTTATTATTGGCATTATTTTTACTTCAACTATTACTAAATTTCACATAATATTTCTCATAAACAAAATAATAAAAAACATTCGTTCGATACCGATTCGGTGGTAGAGAGTTGAGTTACCGAGACGGCAACCCCGATACAAAGAAAAATAAAAAAGAAACACTCTATGATCCATGCCAAATGGAATCGAGAATAAAAAAAACCGAGCCTCTTGTCTGTGGCAGAGGAGATTTTGAAAATTGTTGAGAGTCATCTCGAACCAACGAATTTTGATTTTATTTCGGTAAATAAGCCACATTTATACTCGTAAACGAAAAACCGAAGTTGTTCCTACGACACATTTACATGAGATACGAGTTTCCAATCAGTTTGCAGTGCGAATAAGCAAAACACAAGGTCGCTGAGCGCGAAATATTCATACGTTTTGACCCACCAAACTACAGGCTTAGATTATTAACACTTAGATAGTAACTCTGTCGCGCAAAGTTCAACCATTCATAAGGTGCCCAGACACGCACGATTGGCCGAGCGGCCCGCCAGTGATCAAGGTCAATTTGTTGTGCGAACATCACTTGCATTTTTATTTCAAAATGACAAATTGTGTTGTCGAAGGATGTCACAACCGTTCAAAAAAACACAATAAGGCTAGCAAGATCACATTTCACCAGTAAGTATTAACTGCCAACTTGTATTTTTACGATAAACATTTTTCAAAACTTAAGAGGCCTATTACAAAGAAACCGTGATTTTACCTATGTTTGGCGTTCTGAACCAGAGAAACTGTAACTCTTCGACAATTTCAACTTGTTGTAAAATGAAGAACAGCTTTAAAAATAGTACATAGCGGCCTCGCTTTTCCCGATTTTGTCTTATATACTTATTTACAGCCAATATTCCGAAGCATGTTTTTGAAAAAAACTCGCGCGGGCACTTTTTCAAGCTCTTAGACTGCACAACTGTACAAAGCAGAGAAAATGAAAAGTATACAATAATATGTCTTAAATACTGGTTAATTACATAGCGGCCTTGGAATTCAGAACAATGTCTTGGAAATCCATAAAAAACACCAATTCCAAAACCATAAAACTCCTAAAAACGTTCAGATTTAACTGTGAATATCTCCATAGTAAATTCATATTGGTGAATGAAATTTATACCAAAATAAACAGTACTTCATTACGAACAAGACTGCATACTTTATTTTTCTTAGAAAATATAATAAAACTTAAAATAAACGATATTAAAATGGTATAAAATGAGACGCGTCGGCCCGCTCAAACTTAGTAGCGCTTCAGCGCTCGTGGAGGTCGGACACGGAACACTATTACTCCTAGCGGAGAAGAACGCCATCTACAAACAAAAAAGGTGGTTTAAAAGTATGACTACTAGCGCCTTCAGTGGGACCCTTTGGCAACTTAAAAATGGCGCGAAGTTTGAAAGTCCTCTTTGGTGATTGAAATTTAATGTTTTATGGTCGGTACTCACATACGGTATTACGCGATAGTTTTACTCGAAGTCGAGTAAAACTATCGAGTAATACCGTATGTGAGTACCGACCTTATTATGAAGAGCTCGCTCTAAAATAAAAGCATAGTTTTATAACGTATAAACTTTATTTATGACAGAAACTTTTATGCTAATTGTTTATAAAGTATTATTTATTTCGAGTATAGTACGAGGGGAGGTCCAAAAGTCCGCGGAATAGAGGATTTGGAAATAAAATGAAACAATGAAACTATTTTTCCTTTTCAATATAATTACCTTTGAGCTTAATACATTTTTCAGATCTTGAAATTAGCTTATGAATACCATCAAAAAAATATTTTTTCTCCTTGCCCTCAAAATGAGTCAAAATTGCCGCCTTAACTTCTTCATCGTCTTGAAACTTTTTTCCCCTGAGTTCCTTTTTTAAATTTGGAAATAAATAATAATCGCTAGGGGCAAGGTCCGGGCTGTAGGGTGGGTGGACAAGTGATTCAAAGCCGCACCGGTCTAGAGCAGCCATCGCAACTTTGCTCTTGTGAACTGGTGCGTTGTCTTGCAAAAGCAACACACCGCTTGACAGTTTACCCCGCCTTTTTTCTTTGATGGCTTCCTTCAATTGCTCCAATAATTTTGCGTAATATTCTCCGGTAATGTTGACACCCTTTTTCTTGTAGTCGATCAACAGGATTCCTTCACAATCCCAAAAAATTGTAGCCATAATCTTTCCGGCCGACTCCGACACCTTAAACTTCTTAGGGGGTGGTGTGCCCTTTTTATGCCACTGCATCGACTCTTGTTTGGACTCAGGTTCAAAGTGATGAACCCAAGTTTCATTCCCGGTAACAATCCGCTCCAAAACAGGGGTAGATTCTTCGCTACACAGCTCCAAAAAGTGCTTTGACGCTTCAATTCTTTGTTGCTTGTGAAGCGGCGTGAGCATTCTTGGCACCCATCTTGCACTGACTTTTGACATGCCAAGATGATCGTGTAGGATCCTCAAAATGGTTGTATCTGATACTCCTACTATTGCAGAAAGCTGTTTTTTCTTCAGACGAGCATCTTCCAATATTAATTTTTCTATTTTTTCAACGATATCCGGTGTGGTGACCTCAGCCGGCCGTCCTGGGCGAGAGTCATCTTCAATCGACTCTCTGCCTTGTTTAAAAAGACCATTCCACTTGTAAATCATGGTTTTACTAGGGCACTGATCACCATAAACGGCTCCCATCTCATTCATTATGGTTTTCGGAGGTTTTCCTTGCTTGGTAAGGAACTTTATAACGGCACGAAACTCAATTTGCTCCATAGTTGCAGTTTTTTTCCGGATTGACTTGTTAACAGGGCGATATCTCGTAAACGAGTGGTGTGAAAGGGCTAAAAATAAACTTGTTTATACCCTAATGAGTAACCGATTAGCGACATACCAAACAAAGATAGCTACCTGCATCCCCTCCCCCCCGTTCCGCGGACTTTTGGACCTCCCCTCGTACCAACGACTTAAACGATTGTTTAATAATGGTTAACCATTTGTCACAACAAACTAAAGTACAAACAAATGAAATAAATGTAAAATTTCTACATTTTTATCTGTAATTTGTATGGTGTCTATAATAAAGAGTATTATTTTGTGTTATATTCTATAAATACAATAACATTTATTTATTTTATTTAAGTTAACTGTGATTACAAGTTTACAGTAGTTCTAAATTCAGTGGATTAAAAAAAAACACACATGACCAATTTTTTAAGTTGGTAGAGATTGTTTAATTTAAAACTGCACGCTCCTACAATGCTTGTTGCATACATATTTCAAATGTTTGAGTAGACATTTTACTGGAGGGGCGTGCTGTTTTAATTTAAACGATCTCTACATCCTGTGACATATCTTTGTTTCTCGTCCCTTAAAATGAATTAAAAAAGTATTTTTATTTAGAACTTTCAAGGATTTTTCTGGCTGTGTTCATTTGAAATGACCAGCCACTAATGAGAATAAACATTTATTATAACTTAAGTATTTATATATTTCATCATAACATATGTTTATAGGACGTAGAAACAGTAAGGAAATTACACAGCACATTAAAAAAATATATCATTTGTGTTTTAATATTGTTATTTTCTTTTGTAGGCTAGCTTGCGCAGCACTTTCAGCAAACATCCTGTTTTTTACATTACAGTATCTGTTAATACATATGTAAAATATTGCATTTATTATATTTGTTATATTTTGTTCTTTATGTTCACTACATCTATTTAAAAAACCAAAGTTAATACTTTGTTGCAGCAATTCTTTAATGCAATCTTTAACGCTCCTCATATGTGCATTTTTATTTAAATAATCATACATGATTGATGCACTTTTCTCTACACATTCAACCATTTTTATGTTGGCATATTGAAGACTTCGTTTTTTATGTTCATATTCTTTAAATATAGTGAACAAATGGCACACAGTATCCGTAGAGGAGGTTAAAGATTGGAGGCACGATTCACAATTTGTTTCCATTCTCTTAATAATGTATCCACAAACATAGGCACATGCCTGCATCTCCCCAGTATTTTCGTCCATTTGATCGTCCATGGATAAACTGCAACAATCTGCCTCATTGCTTACTGCTGATGGGCAACCTACATCAGGTTTGGCATTGTGGGTCAAAAATAAATTTAAATTGTCAAGAATGACAGCATCATCATTCTCACAATTTGCTGCTGAGCTTGGTGCAGACAACTTTTTGTACTTCTTAATCTGTCAGGCCCGACGGATCCCAAGTTATATGGAAGTTATTAGTTAAGTTATTTTGGCGGGGCTTGAAGGGTTAATAAAAAAGAGAACTTACATCAGATGAGTCTATTGAATCAGATGTTTCAGAAATGGACATCTGAACTTGAGAGCTGTGTGTTGATGTGGTGCAGTGTTCAGACGGAATGGCATATCTATGCAGCTTTTTCCTTTGCAAGTGGTCTTGGACAAATGCACTTTCGGGAAAATGCTTAGAACAAAGCATTTTATGGCTCACATAGAGGCTTCTCTGAAACTCCACAGAATTCCAGTTCTCCTCTGGGTAACAAAACTTTGCCCATGCTTCCAACCTGAAAACATGATTTTAGGGTTGAATTTTTGATCAACAACAGAGAGATAATACCGATTGAAATTGGTACTATACTTTGGATTATGTTATATGTACATACCGCTGTACGTTGGACGGTCCTGGTTTCGGAAAACGATGTAAGACCAGTTCCGAATCTTGTGCTGTGGATGCATTGCATTTTGCACATTTTCGGTTATTGTCCCTCATAATAATTTCACCGATTCACTGACCAAAGAATACAAATAAACACAAAATAAAGAGTCACTATGCTAAAGAGTCACTATGCTCCTAAAACCACAAATGCAGGGTTAAGGTATCCCGTACGCGGAGTCTCGATGCAAAGGCGGAGGAGAATACTCAACTCGACGCACTTTTAACGGAAAATCACACGAAATTCAGGAAAAACGACAACAAAAACAAATTAACACAAGCACACGTTAACCGTTTTGAACCGATTGATTTTTGATCAATCAATCATTCAATCAATCAATCATGCAACATCAATCGAACATTGATGTTGCCATTTTATAATCGAAATTGTATCATTTGTTTTTTAAAACTGGAATCCCTATAACAAACCCTCCGGCTGAGCCAACCAATCCAAACACACTTGACCGACCCTGAGGTCGGACCTATGTCAATTTTCGCGCCCAACGATCGATCGTAATCTTGTATGAAACGCATAGTATGACTACACTGACTAACTAGTTTTGATCATGGACAACATACGACATGACATGTAGTAGCGACATGTTGTACAACTCAATGATGGAACAAACCGATGACTCACCTGATGTTAAGTGGTAACCACTGCCTATAACGATGCATCACGTCACGTCCAATGAGGACGTGCTCTGTGATGCATTGTTATGGTTTGACATGTACTATGTTATTAGACTAATTTGTCACATACATGGTTGCATATTTATCCATGTATATAATATGTTTATATATGTTTATGTATTCGTACATACGTGTATATAATTATGCGTGTATATATACTTTTTTGATGACTGCTGTCAAACTTCAAACGGCTATATCTCGAAAACTACTCACCCTAGAGTTCTCGTTCCAAAACTAAATGAAAGGTGTGATCAAGATCTAACATTTTGATGACAGCTGTCAAATTTCAAACGGCTATATCTTGGAAACTACTCATCCTAGAGTTCTCGTTCCAAAACCAAATGAAAGGTGTGATCAAAATCTATATTTTTGATAAACGTTTAAAGTTTGACAGCTGTCATCAGAAATGTAGATCTTGATCACACCTTTCATATAGTTTTGGAACGAGAACTCTAGGATGAGTAGTTTCCGAGATATAGCCGTTTGAAGTTTGACAGCTGTCATCCAAAATGTAGGTCTTGATCACACCTTTCATTTAATTTTGGAACGAGAACTCTAGAGTAAGTAGTTTCCGAGATATAGCCGTTTGAAGTTTGACAGCTGTCATCAAAAATGTAGATTTTGATCACACCTTTCATTTGGTTTTGGAGCTAGAACTCTAGGGCGAGTAGTTTCTAAGATATAGCCGTTTGAAGTTTGACAGCTGTCATCAAAAATTTAGATCTTGATCACACCTTTCATTTAGTTGTAGAACGAGAACTCTAGAGTGAATACTTTCTGAGATATAGCCGTTTGATGTTTGACCTGAAAAATGAACGGGATCCAACGGGACGCGAACGAAGACGTGGGCGGAAGCTAGTATATTCATACACGAAATATACGTATACACGCATATATAGACCTAAATACGAATACATACAAGTATACGAGTATATACATGGATAAAAATGCATGTATGTATTTGACAAACTAATACTCAAATATTCAAACGCCACTCAAACCCCACTCAATTTAAGTCCCGCTTAAATTATTGCCATCTCTTACAAATGAGTAATGTCAAACAGAGGCAGAGCAATTTTAAGTGGTGCTCAAATTTTAATGACTTTTGAGTATTTCAGCCCTTGAGTATTCCAGCCTGAGTGTAATAATATTGGTGACATTTATTTAATTTGATGACTCTAACTACCTAATCTTCAAGTACCAAGATTAGTTAGGTATAATGTAAAAAATCAAGCGTAAAGCGACGTTCAATGTGCGCCCTCTGTTTGCTGCAGGGTGAAGACTCTGGTATCGAAATTTGACAGATGTCGAGCTCTGACGTATTGTAATATGGGTCTTAAATTTTATTGATAGTTTGAGAGACGCCATTAGAATCAAATGTTGCCAGCGAGTGTTTTTTTTTTCGCCCAATTATTATTTTGTTTATCAAAATATTTTATTACAATCTAAGTATTAGGTATGTATTTGTAGCTATTGATTTGAACATTTATGCTTGTTTGCCTAAACGAACGCTGGAAAATTCCATTGGGGTACTTTCTAGTTCATGGCCTATCAGGTGAACAAAAATGCAATATAATACAAATGTGTCTTACAAAATGCTATGAAGTAGGCGTCAAAGTCAGCCTTACATTTGACGCTCATGCAACAAATATTTCAGCTATGGAACTATTAGGTTGCCGTATACAGGACCATAGGAACATGAAAACCACATTCAAGCATCCAACAGCAGATCATGATGTTGCTGTGTTTTTGGATTCCAATCACATGATTAAACTAGTAAGAAACCATTTTGAAGACAAAAAAGAGTTTTTAGACGAGCATGAAACAAAAATTGAATGGGGATTCCTAACAAAACTAAATGACCTTCAAGAAAAGGAAGGTTTACATATTGCTAACAAGTTGACTCGGAAACACCTAGAGTTTAGGAACTCTATTATGAAAGTAAAATTAGCTTCTCAACTTCTAAGCAGAAGTGTGGCAGTTACTCTGAAATTTTGTCGTGAAGTGTTGAAGTTGGACAATTTCAAGAACAGTGAAGGCACGGAAAAGTTCATCATGACTTTTAACAACCTGTTTGATATATTTAATACCAAGAAGTTAACGCAACATGGTTTTTGTCATCCCCTTTCAAATGCCAATAAAGCTGAAATATTTGATTACTTAGAGGAAACCAAACAATATATACTTAACTTTCAGATCAAAAACACCAGGAAGCGCAAATTTTGTGATAGTGAGAGTTCAATACAATTGAAAATAAAAAGCTTTGAATCGGCTCTGACAGTTAAGTGCTCTCCTGGTTTCAAAGGATTGCTCGTTTGCATCGAAAGTTTAATTTATTTATATAGAACTCTAGTCGAAGACACAAAGGAACTTCAATATATTTCGACATATAGACTAAGCCAAGACCACATTGAGCTGCTTTTTGGGTCCATTAGGATGCATGGCGGGCACAACGACAACCCTAACGCCCTACAATTTAAGGGAAGTTATAGAAGATTACTTTGCAGGATGGAATTGGAAGTCAGCGAGGCAGGAAACTGCTTTCCACTTGAAAATATATCTATTTTGTACATGTTCGTCTGCGTTGACTTGCATAAATTCTACAACTTTAGCGGAAAGATTCGATGATGCCGATGAAGAATTGACTAACTATCTATCGGTTGAAGAAGATGAGTTTGACAGACTAGACAATAAGTGATGACCCTGATTTCAAAAACCATATTGTCGGTTATATTGCAGGCAACGTGGTGAGATATGTCGCTACACGAGTGAAATGCTCAATTTGTGTGAGCAATATGCTAGCCAACGAAACACAGTGGTTTCATAAATTGGTGTGTTTGAGAGATAAAGGTGGACTAATGTACGCTTCTAAAGAAGTTTACGCAATTTGCAATGTAGCTGAAAATTATCTGCGAAGTTACATTAAACTTAATTTAGTAAAATGCAACAACTAGCACTTAAAGTCATGGCTAAACTCATTGGCAGTTCTCTCTTTTCCACTGTAGACGACCATGTCAATTCACAACATCACGACACGAATCTCGCACGGCTTATTGTAGAACGCTATCTAAGAATTCGGTTGTTTCATGAGTCGAAAAAAGATAATATTTTGCAAACAGTTTCATCAAAGCGACAGTTGTTTAGAAAGCAACTGCAGTTTCAAGGATGTTAGTTAGGAGGCTAATAAAAAGTATTTTAATGCTCTAATGCTTTATTTTAATGTGTTTCCTACCTTAACCATTCAGGCGTATTTCCATCACATCCAATCCGGCATCTCATCTTATTTTGGCTACTTCCTTTACTAGCATTATCAAACCACTTGTTTAATATGAAATTGGCTTTATTAACAACAAATAATAATAGCTGTGCACCTATTAATCAGTCAAGGTTGAAAAAGAGGAACTGTATCAATTTCCCTAATTTTTGGGAAATTGTTTTCCGCTTGCAGCATTATACGCGCGCATGTGTGCGTGGCGGCGAGCGTAATTACATGCCCGCAATGCATGTGTGCGTGACAGATGAATTTGTTTTTGAACTCACTTTTGGAATGACGTTTAAATGACAACTCTCCTTCTCCGTGTTAATATTCTAAGACTACAGGTAATTTTAAATCGATTTCTATTGTGATCCTGGACAAATCTGATAGCGTTATGACTACTCAAAGTTGACCCATGCATTCGTATCCATTTACTTCAGGTCGTACCGGCGTAAACGCGATTTGCGAAGATAAGATTGGACCGGAACGTTCGTAACCGTCTTCGAGCATTTTCATACAAAATACAACCAGCGTATCCCACCATACCAGCCTCAAGGTAGATATCTTTAAATAACGGTAAAAACCTGCTGATATTTTTAAAGAATGGCTTGAAAAACATTTCATACCAATTGTCGACCAAAAAGAAGGAAAGAGGAATCTAGTTGATCGGTTGTGGTCTTAATTAAAAACATTTGTAAAAACGCATAAATAAGTGCGATCATAAATCGCACTTATTTATGCATAAAAAGGAAGCGGTCATGACTTTTATCAACTTATTTCATGTTGATGAAGTACACTATTATCGCGGAAAATCATTAGCTGGCAGCTGAACTAAGCATAAACAAAATGTTCAAACAATACAATGCCCAACAAACAGAAGAATATTTAAGAATTAAACGTGGGTTTTTTAGAAGAGTTTTCAACATAAACTATTCACTTGGATTTGGAAGTCCTAGAACAGATGTCTGTTCAACATGCCTAACAACACAAAAAATTCAAGAGCATCTGACTTCTGTGGTCCCGCTAAGCATGAAACTTACAATAAGTTGCACTATCTTTGTGTATCGCTTATTTGTAAGTTTCAAATATCATGTAGCAGAAACATGCCAGTTACATAGATCTTATTGTTAGGTTGAAACTTATTAAACGTTATTTACTAACGTTACTGTAAAATTTCGCATGAAAGTTTCCATTTCAACTTTGCAGGAACATAACTTCTCAAACTTATCTAAATGTAAGTAAACAACATTGCTGCAATAATGCAATTGGGATGTTACAAATAAAACATTGCAGCAATATCAGCGCTTAAACTTCATTGCATAACATTGCATGCACCTTACAAATGAATGTTACTGAAATATTTTACAGTAACATTGTAACAATGCGTCGTTTATGTTATATTTTTTTCAACTTCACTACAACATTACGAATTGGTCTTGTCCTTTACATAGGTTATGTAATGTTGCTGAAATTAAATTTTCAAAATTAATTGTAATGTTTACAGCTTAGGTCACTGCAAACTTAAATCAGTCTAGTCGTATAGAAGATAGGTACATGAAACTACTACTACTTTTGAAAATTTAATTCCTGCAACATCTTATATAATGTTGCAGGAATTAAATTTTCAAAAGTAGTTGTTATATTCACTGCATAAGTCACTGCAAACTTGAATCGGCCTACTTAGCTATATTTTAAAGAGGAAAGGTTTGTATATACCTATATAAGTAAAGTACCTATATGTTTGTAACTCTTTCACGTAAAAACTACTGAATGGATTTTAATGAAACTGTACAATAATATAGCTTATGGTACATCAGAATAACACCTAAGCTACAATTTATAAAGATACTAGCGGCCGCCCGCGGCTTCGCGTGCGTGGATCGTAACTTTCGCATTTATAATATTAGTAGGATTGTGTGAATTGTCCTGTTATAGCAGTACGAAGTTCGCGGGGTCAGCTATAGTTATACATAGGTAGGTACCTATAAGTTTATAATAACTAGCTGACCCCGCGAACTTCGTACCTACCGCTATGACATGGCCAATTCACACAATCCTACTAATATTATTAATGTGAATGTTACGATGTTTGGATGTTTGGATGTTTGTGGCTCAATCACGCCCAAACTGCTGAACCGATTTGGATGTTGGAACTCATATGGTTTACATTTTATCACGAAAAATTTACAGGAACAGGAGGAAAGAAGATAATACGCGCGCGAAGCCGCGGGAGGCCGCTAGTATCTATATAAATTGTAGCATATGTGTTACCTATTCTTATTGTATAAGCTATAATATTGTAAAGTTTCATTAAAATCCATTCCGTAGTTTTTACGTGAAAGAGTTACAAACATAGGTACTGTACGGTCTATACAAACCACACAGTATCGTCATGTTCCCGCGGGTCAGCATTTTATACGCTCAGACGTGCTGTCGTGACCAACACTCTAGTTGACAACGATCACTCAGATCGACAGCACGTCGCTGCGATCATAACTATACATACATTTACCTAACAAATAAACAACTTGGACATTTTAACCTTTTACTAATTACAAACAAATCAACTTATAAGATTGTAGGATACAGACCCTACATCTTTTTTTTTTTTTTTTTTTTTTTTTTTTTTTTTTTTTTTTTTTAAAACAAGACCCTTATAAATTATGATCATTATCACCTCTAATCTATCCTGTTTTATATTTATGTTTTTATCGATGTTGTTTGTATGTGTCTGATGAGAGGTTATACTAATAGATTTTGCTATCTGGCCTAAACCTATCGTGATATATATCCCAGGATAGTATCTTTATTCATCTCCTACCTCGTTGTATTCATTTGTTTCTGATGCTTTCATATGCTCTAATGCAACCACCGCTCGTTCCTTTCCAGATACTAATTTCGTTCTGCAAAAAGCGAAATAAGTTTGTGCTAGATCAATCCCGTTTACATAATACTTGTAATAAGATATATTGATACCTGAGTCTAATATGCAGGAACTGAAATGACTCTCAGGTTCATGTATGTACCGATCACGGGGTAGCAATTTATCATATGTATGTAGATACATTGTCTTTACTATCCTACTTACAATTACAAGATCATTTGTATGCTGAACATGCGTAGTATAATCCAGTAACCCTGATAGAATCATCAGTTGTTGAGCAACATACACTCTGTGGGCCCGCAGATTTAGATCATAGGGCCTATTTTTAATTGTCACAGATTTATTTGACAATAAATGTTCATTCATTACTTGATAATAGCTTCTTAGAGGAGATTGTGACAATAAGTGTCTAGCCATATTTGACATATACATAATCCCATCATCTGAGATTTCCGGAATAGTGGAGAGCCATTCTGGATCTAAAAATAGATGCAATACAGTTGAGGTCAAAGACAGAAATAAGGATGGCATCCCTGATCTCATTCTCATTGGTACGACGGTCACAGGATTGATTTTATCTCTGCTATCCAACGTTTCATTAAGTTTAGCATTATGGCTCATCCACCTTGAATGACGAAATCTCATGTAAGATCCATATATATTTATGTTCATCTTAGACATAGGACATTGGCATTCCACTAAACTTCCTTCACTTACAGATATACTCATCCATGCCACAACATACGAGATATGATGATATCTTATTGTTGGCGGATGTACAAGGTATATATACTCACAAATTGCACAAAGCTGATGTAGTACCCATAAAGTCTCGTCAACATACTTATGGTTTCTATACGCTTCTAAAATGCTTAAGGACCATTCGGTAAATTCAATATCACATGTGATTATGTGATTGACTGGCATTACGTTCGCCATGTAATCTACTACATATTTTTCCCTCAGATCAGTCATCCCCAGTTTAATGCTTTCGTACACTATGTCACATTTATTATCATCAGCTGTCATTAAGAGCTCTGCTGGTTTGTACATCAGCCCTACTTCCGTATGTAAGGTTGAATAGAATATTCTGGATCCTGGTGCCATCTTTGCGATTGTAGATGCCATGTTTCCGACACCATCCGCCAGACAAGATGCGAGAACTGGATGCTGGTTGACACTTTTGAGTACCTTGAACTCAGTAAGAATATATATTAAAGACGACATAGAACAATTTGATACACCATAAGGGCGTGATAGACATTCTACATTTCGTCTTGGTTCGTTGGATCTATGGAAGTGATCTCTTACAGGAGTTGCTCTCCCTGATGTCCATGTTTGAAGTGACGCTGATCCAACAGGAAGTACTCGAATTGATCTAGCCGGAGGAGTCGCAGTTAGGGTAGAATTCTCGTTAGGTACATGGTCATGATCACTCACATCACTAGTATTATCGTCATGTGTTACTTCTCTTATTTTTCCTATACAATCTGATAGTGTAGTAAGGGTCAAGCGGACATTGAATAGATCCAGATACCTACGGTAAAAACCTGCTGATATTTTTAAAGAATGGCTTGAAAAACATTTCATACCAATTGTCGACCAAAAAGAAGGAAAGAGGAATCTAGTTGATCGGTTGTGGTCTTAATTAAAAACATTTGTAAAAACGCATAAATAAGTGCGATCATAAATCGCACTTATTTATGCATAAAAAGGAAGCGGTCATGACTTTTATCAACTTATTTCATGTTGATGAAGTACACTATTATCGCGGAAAATCTTAAAGACATTAGCTGGCAGCTGAACTAAGCATAAACAAAATGTTCAAACAATACAATGCCCAACAAACAGAAGAATATTTAAGAATTAAACGTGGGTTTTTTAGAAGAGTTTTCAACATAAACTATTCACTTGGATTTGGAAGTCCTAGAACAGATGTCTGTTCAACATGCCTAACAACACAAAAAATTCAAGAGCATCTGACTTCTGTGGTCCCGCTAAGCATGAAACTTACAATAAGTTGCACTATCTTTGTGTATCGCTTATTTGTAAGTTTCAAATATCATGTAGCAGAAACATGCCAGTTACATAGATCTTATTGTTAGGTTGAAACTTATTAAACGTTATTTACTAACGTTACTGTAAAATTTCGCATGAAAGTTTCCATTTCAACTTTGCAGGAACATAACTTCTCAAACTTATCTAAATGTAAGTAAACAACATTGCTGCAATAATGCAATTGGGATGTTACAAATAAAACATTGCAGCAATATCAGCGCTTAAACTTCATTGCATAACATTGCATGCACCTTACAAATGAATGTTACTGAAATATTTTACAGTAACATTGTAACAATGCGTCGTTTATGTTATATTTTTTTCAACTTCACTACAACATTACGAATTGGTCTTGTCCTTTACATAGGTTATGTAATGTTGCTGAAATTAAATTTTCAAAATTAATTGTAATGTTTACAGCTTAGGTCACTGCAAACTTAAATCAGTCTAGTCGTATAGAAGATAGGTACATGAAACTACTACTACTTTTGAAAATTTAATTCCTGCAACATCTTATATAATGTTGCAGGAATTAAATTTTCAAAAGTAGTTGTTATATTCACTGCATAAGTCACTGCAAACTTGAATCGGCCTACTTAGCTATATTTTAAAGAGGAAAGGTTTGTATATACCTATATAAGTAAAGTACCTATATGTTTTTAACTCTTTCACGTAAAAACTACTGAATGGATTTTAATGAAACTGTACAATAATATAGCTTATGGTACATCAGAATAACACCTAAGCTACAATTTATAAAGATACTAGCGGCCGCCCGCGGCTTCGCGTGCGTGGATCGTAACTTTCGCATTTATAATATTAGTAGGATTGTGTGAATTGTCCTGTTATAGCAGTACGAAGTTCGCGGGGTCAGCTATAGTTATACATAGGTAGGTACCTATAAGTTTATAATAACTAGCTGACCCCGCGAACTTCGTACCTACCGCTATGACATGGCCAATTCACACAATCCTACTAATATTATTAATGTGAATGTTACGATGTTTGGATGTTTGGATGTTTGTGGCTCAATCACGCCCAAACTGCTGAACCGATTTGGATGTTGGAACTCATATGGTTTACATTTTATCACGAAAAATTTACAGGAACAGGAGGAAAGAAGATAATACGCGCGCGAAGCCGCGGGAGGCCGCTAGTATCTATATAAATTGTAGCATATGTGTTACCTATTCTTATTGTATAAGCTATAATATTGTAAAGTTTCATTAAAATCCATTCCGTAGTTTTTACGTGAAAGAGTTACAAACATAGGTACTGTACGGTCTATACAAACCACACAGTATCGTCATGTTCCCGCGGGTCAGCATTTTATACGCTCAGACGTGCTGTCGTGACCAACACTCTAGTTGACAACGATCACTCAGATCGACAGCACGTCGCTGCGATCATAACTATACATACATTTACCTAACAAATAAACAACTTGGACATTTTAACCTTTTACTAATTACAAACAAATCAACTTATAAGATTGTAGGATACAGACCCTACATCTTTGTTTTTTTTTTTTTTTTTTTTTTTTTTTTTTTTTTTTTTTTTTAAACAAGACCCTTATAAATTATGATCATTATCACCTCTAATCTATCCTGTTTTATATTTATGTTTTTATCGATGTTGTTTGTATGTGTCTGATGAGAGGTTATACTAATAGATTTTGCTATCTGGCCTAAACCTATCGTGATATATATCCCAGGATAGTATCTTTATTCATCTCCTACCTCGTTGTATTCATTTGTCTCTGATGCTTTCATATGCTCTAATGCAACCACCGCTCGTTCCTTTCCAGATACTAATTTCGTTCTGCAAAAAGCGAAAAAAGTTTGTGCTAGATCAATCCCGTTTACATAATACTTGTAATAAGATATATTGATACCTGAGTCTAATATGCAGGAACTGAAATGACTCTCAGGTTCATGTATGTACCGATCACGGGGTAGCAATTTATCATATGTATGTAGATACATTGTCTTTACTATCCTACTTACAATTACAAGATCATTTGTATGCTGAACATGCGTAGTATAATCCAGTAACCCTGATAGAATCATCAGTTGTTGAGCAACATACACTCTGTGGGCCCGCAGATTTAGATCATAGGGCCTATTTTTAATTGTCACAGATTTATTTGACAATAAATGTTCATTCATTACTTGATAATAGCTTCTTAGAGGAGATTGTGACAATAAGTGTCTAGCCATATTTGACATATACATAATCCCATCATCTGAGATTTCCGGAATAGTGGAGAGCCATTCTGGATCTAAAAATAGATGCAATACAGTTGAGGTCAAAGACAGAAATAAGGATGGCATCCCTGATCTCATTCTCATTGGTACGACGGTCACAGGATTGATTTTATCTCTGCTATCCAACGTTTCATTAAGTTTAGCATTATGGCTCATCCACCTTGAATGACGAAATCTCATGTAAGATCCATATATATTTATGTTCATCTTAGACATAGGACATTGGCATTCCACTAAACTTCCTTCACTTACAGATATACTCATCCATGCCACAACATACGAGATATGATGATATCTTATTGTTGGCGGATGTACAAGGTATATATACTCACAAATTGCACAAAGCTGATGTAGTACCCATAAAGTCTCGTCAACATACTTATGGTTAATTTTGAGAATTAATATTGACGGGTTGCTTCGTGTACATATGTAGTACCTTAAAATGTTTCTATACGCTTCTAAAATGCTTAAGGACCATTCGGTAAATTCAATATCACATGTGATTATGTGATTGACTGGCATTACGTTCGCCATGTAATCTACTACATATTTTTCCCTCAGATCAGTCATCCCCAGTTTAATGCTTTCGTACACTATGTCACATTTATTATCATCAGCTGTCATTAAGAGCTCTGCTGGTTTGTACATCAGCCCTACTTCCGTATGTAAGGTTGAATAGAATATTCTGGATCCTGGTGCCATCTTTGCGATTGTAGATGCCATGTTTCCGACACCATCCGCCAGACAAGATGCGAGAACTGGATGCTGGTTGACACTTTTGAGTACCTTGAACTCAGTAAGAATATATATTAAAGACGACATAGAACAATTTGATACACCATAAGGGCGTGATAGACATTCTACATTTCGTCTTGGTTCGTTGGATCTATGGAAGTGATCTCTTACAGGAGTTGCTCTCCCTGATGTCCATGTTTGAAGTGACGCTGATCCAACAGGAAGTACTCGAATTGATCTAGCCGGAGGAGTCGCAGTTAGGGTAGAATTCTCGTTAGGTACATGGTCATGATCACTCACATCACTAGTATTATCGTCATGTGTTACTTCTCTTATTTTTCCTATACAATCTGATAGTGTAGTAAGGGTCAAGCGGACATTGAATAGATCCAGATACCTACGGTAAAAACCTGCTGATATTTTTAAAGAATGGCTTGAAAAACATTTCATACCAATTGTCGACCAAAAAGAAGGAAAGAGGAATCTAGTTGATCGGTTGTGGTCTTAATTAAAAACATTTGTAAAAACGCATAAATAAGTGCGATCATAAATCGCACTTATTTATGCATAAAAAGGAAGCGGTCATGACTTTTATCAACTTATTTCATGTTGATGAAGTACACTATTATCGCGGAAAATCTTAAAGACATTAGCTGGCAGCTGAACTAAGCATAAACAAAATGTTCAAACAATACAATGCCCAACAAACAGAAGAATATTTAAGAATTAAACGTGGGTTTTTTAGAAGAGTTTTCAACATAAACTATTCACTTGGATTTGGAAGTCCTAGAACAGATGTCTGTTCAACATGCCTAACAACACAAAAAATTCAAGAGCATCTGACTTCTGTGGTCCCGCTAAGCATGAAACTTACAATAAGTTGCAATAACTTTGTGTATCGCTTATTTGTAAGTTTCAAATATCATGTAGCAGAAACATGCCAGTTACATAGATCTTATTGTTAGGTTGAAACTTATTAAACGTTATTTACTAACGTTACTGTAAAATTTCGCATGAAAGTTTCCATTTCAACTTTGCAGGAACATAACTTCTCAAACTTATCTAAATGTAAGTAAACAACATTGCTGCAATAATGCAATTGGGATGTTACAAATAAAACATTGCAGCAATATCAGCGCTTAAACTTCATTGCATAACATTGCATGCACCTTACAAATGAATGTTACTGAAATATTTTACAGTAACATTGTAACAATGCGTCGTTTATGTTATATTTTTTTCAACTTCACTACAACATTACGAATTGGTCTTGTCCTTTACATAGGTTATGTAATGTTGCTGAAATTAAATTTTCAAAATTAATTGTAATGTTTACAGCTTAGGTCACTGCAAACTTAAATCAGTCTAGTCGTATAGAAGATAGGTACATGAAACTACTACTACTTTTGAAAATTTAATTCCTGCAACATCTTATATAATGTTGCAGGAATTAAATTTTCAAAAGTAGTTGTTATATTCACTGCATAAGTCACTGCAAACTTGAATCGGCCTACTTAGCTATATTTTAAAGAGGAAAGGTTTGTATATACCTATATAAGTAAAGTACCTATATGTTTTTAACTCTTTCACGTAAAAACTACTGAATGGATTTTAATGAAACTGTACAATAATATAGCTTATGGTACATCAGAATAACACCTAAGCTACAATTTATAAAGATACTAGCGGCCGCCCGCGGCTTCGCGTGCGTGGATCGTAACTTTCGCATTTATAATATTAGTAGGATTGTGTGAATTGTCCTGTTATAGCAGTACGAAGTTCGCGGGGTCAGCTATAGTTATACATAGGTAGGTACCTATAAGTTTATAATAACTAGCTGACCCCGCGAACTTCGTACCTACCGCTATGACATGGCCAATTCACACAATCCTACTAATATTATTAATGTGAATGTTACGATGTTTGGATGTTTGGATGTTTGTGGCTCAATCACGCCCAAACTGCTGAACCGATTTGGATGTTGGAACTCATATGGTTTACATTTTATCACGAAAAATTTACAGGAACAGGAGGAAAGAAGATAATACGCGCGCGAAGCCGCGGGAGGCCGCTAGTATCTATATAAATTGTAGCATATGTGTTACCTATTCTTATTGTATAAGCTATAATATTGTAAAGTTTCATTAAAATCCATTCCGTAGTTTTTACGTGAAAGAGTTACAAACATAGGTACTGTACGGTCTATACAAACCACACAGTATCGTCATGTTCCCGCGGGTCAGCATTTTATACGCTCAGACGTGCTGTCGTGACCAACACTCTAGTTGACAACGATCACTCAGATCGACAGCACGTCGCTGCGATCATAACTATACATACATTTACCTAACAAATAAACAACTTGGACATTTTAACCTTTTACTAATTACAAACAAATCAACTTATAAGATTGTAGGATACAGACCCTACATCTTTTTTTTTTTTTTTTTTTTTTTTTTTTTTTTTTTTTTTTTTTTAAAACAAGACCCTTATAAATTATGATCATTATCACCTCTAATCTATCCTGTTTTATATTTATGTTTTTATCGATGTTGTTTGTATGTGTCTGATGAGAGGTTATACTAATAGATTTTGCTATCTGGCCTAAACCTATCGTGATATATATCCCAGGATAGTATCTTTATTCATCTCCTACCTCGTTGTATTCATTTGTTTCTGATGCTTTCATATGCTCTAATGCAACCACCGCTCGTTCCTTTCCAGATACTAATTTCGTTCTGCAAAAAGCGAAATAAGTTTGTGCTAGATCAATCCCGTTTACATAATACTTGTAATAAGATATATTGATACCTGAGTCTAATATGCAGGAACTGAAATGACTCTCAGGTTCATGTATGTACCGATCACGGGGTAGCAATTTATCATATGTATGTAGATACATTGTCTTTACTATCCTACTTACAATTACAAGATCATTTGTATGCTGAACATGCGTAGTATAATCCAGTAACCCTGATAGAATCATCAGTTGTTGAGCAACATACACTCTGTGGGCCCGCAGATTTAGATCATAGGGCCTATTTTTAATTGTCACAGATTTATTTGACAATAAATGTTCATTCATTACTTGATAATAGCTTCTTAGAGGAGATTGTGACAATAAGTGTCTAGCCATATTTGACATATACATAATCCCATCATCTGAGATTTCCGGAATAGTGGAGAGCCATTCTGGATCTAAAAATAGATGCAATACAGTTGAGGTCAAAGACAGAAATAAGGATGGCATCCCTGATCTCATTCTCATTGGTACGACGGTCACAGGATTGATTTTATCTCTGCTATCCAACGTTTCATTAAGTTTAGCATTATGGCTCATCCACCTTGAATGACGAAATCTCATGTAAGATCCATATATATTTATGTTCATCTTAGACATAGGACATTGGCATTCCACTAAACTTCCTTCACTTACAGATATACTCATCCATGCCACAACATACGAGATATGATGATATCTTATTGTTGGCGGATGTACAAGGTATATATACTCACAAATTGCACAAAGCTGATGTAGTACCCATAAAGTCTCGTCAACATACTTATGGTTTCTATACGCTTCTAAAATGCTTAAGGACCATTCGGTAAATTCAATATCACATGTGATTATGTGATTGACTGGCATTACGTTCGCCATGTAATCTACTACATATTTTTCCCTCAGATCAGTCATCCCCAGTTTAATGCTTTCGTACACTATGTCACATTTATTATCATCAGCTGTCATTAAGAGCTCTGCTGGTTTGTACATCAGCCCTACTTCCGTATGTAAGGTTGAATAGAATATTCTGGATCCTGGTGCCATCTTTGCGATTGTAGATGCCATGTTTCCGACACCATCCGCCAGACAAGATGCGAGAACTGGATGCTGGTTGACACTTTTGAGTACCTTGAACTCAGTAAGAATATATATTAAAGACGACATAGAACAATTTGATACACCATAAGGGCGTGATAGACATTCTACATTTCGTCTTGGTTCGTTGGATCTATGGAAGTGATCTCTTACAGGAGTTGCTCTCCCTGATGTCCATGTTTGAAGTGACGCTGATCCAACAGGAAGTACTCGAATTGATCTAGCCGGAGGAGTCGCAGTTAGGGTAGAATTCTCGTTAGGTACATGGTCATGATCACTCACATCACTAGTATTATCGTCATGTGTTACTTCTCTTATTTTTCCTATACAATCTGATAGTGTAGTAAGGGTCAAGCGGACATTGAATAGATCCAGATACCTAATTAAGGCTGTCATTGCTACATCACCAAACGTCTTGTGGAGCTCAAGAATATCAGAGAATCTACAGTGATATCCTCGCAGTACATGTTTACATTGACTGGATAACGTCTCATGCAAAACTTGATCATCATCGGTGTCATACAATTCTGTAATATGCTCTAAGTCATACAACAGTAGTTCCATCACTTTCAATGTACGTCCTCCGATATTTGCTAATTCTACATCAATTTCATTATAATCATGGAATGGTATAGTCCAGTAATATGCATATACTAGCAACATCGTCTTCTGGTCGTCTGTCCATGTATCAGTCCATTTTGTCGGTAAAGATGCTTTTATATCCATATGAAAGTGTACTCTTGCTAAGGCAAATAATTGTCTTGCTATATGATTCTTAATCTGTGAGACAGCAAGATTTGTCAGAACTACAATGGTTTTGTTGCGTAAGAAATAGTCCGCATGTACGAGCATCTGTGACCCCAAAGCCATTGAGCATGTCTCAGGAGTTGTGTATGCGTTGGAGTATGTTTGGACAGTCCTTGTCATCATACATTTGAAGACATCTGCCATTCTTCCATATCGGTGAAGATAACATACTAATTCATACCAAGGAAGCTCCGTTGCAGGTATTAGAACTAGATGATGTTCCAGTCTATTAGATCCGTCCCATCCTAGATGGTTCATTAAACTGTAGTAGACTACCGTACTAAGACACTCTGTTAGGTCTAGAGGAGTCAAACGTTTAAGTTCGGACAACCCGATTTCTCTCCGTTTATTTTTAACTGCAAATGCACCAAGGACTTGCTTACCCTCGTTTGTCATAGCATGTTGTGTATATCGTGTAATAAGTGCATTCTTCGAGACTACTAAGGTCTCCAATAGTTCTTGCATTACTCCTTCACAAGCAACTTGGTTGTCAATCCGGGTTTCTTCATCTGGCACCATATAGATTCTTCCTTCATGCATGTCTAAAGATTTTCTTAACACATCCATAGCATCTTCCGTCAACTTAGTAATTTTTAGTGCGGAGAAATCAATGTCATCTAAAGGCCTTTCATCAATTACTATTGGAGTCTCATCAATTGGTGTCATACAATCATGACAATCGCGGGTGACACACCAAACAGTTCTATTTGACGACTTAGTACAATAGATCTCATTATGCAAGAACAAACTTACGACCGCATAACAGTAAATATGGAGGAAGTTGATCTTATAGTGTTGTCCTGGTTGTGAGTTGACATGCATGTTTGAATCAGACTCGCCTTCAGTGTGAGTATACATATTCAACAATGTATTAGGTACAATAGACTCTCGATAACCTGGACATCTTATGTGATGTTGTACCGTTCCTGATCGTCTGCATCCTACGAACGGTGCAAAAGTTTTAAGGTCGTGGTCTGTATATTGTTCAACTATCTTTGCGATCAAGATATGTAGGTTACTATTGATAGCTTCTGTTTTTTCCTTATTAAGTCCTGTCTTGTTAGTCCAGGATGCAAGTTCAATAACATTCTGCAATTTAGCTAATAAAACATCCTTTTCCACAAAACTCATGGTAGGTTCAACTGTCCCTGTCCTGGTTGTATATCCCTCAAAAGGTCGACAAGTCCCGGTACTATAATGTGGTCTTCCGTCTTCTGTTACTGTAGTGGTTGATTGATGACACTTGATAGTAAAATGACTTCTTATATCGTGCATACTTAATGACCCTTGTTCAGGGGTTGTCATGTACACTTGGTGTTGAAGAGGTGGCATAGATACAGTCTCAACAGGTTTCTTCCAAGACTCCTCTCGTATCAGGTTAGCTGCTTTCCCAGGACATGGGTTAGTCATAATTATGTGCATGTAATCATAACCTCTCACCCTTCCTTTAATTACATTGACGCGCCAGGTCTGTAATATTAGTTCTTGTTTAACTAATCTTCTAAGCATTCTTCTCGCTGACCGCCTGCCACTCCCTAATATTAGAACTTGGAGTACACTTCTTGCTGTCTCAAATTTCGCCAAGAATTCTGATAACATTCCTTTTGGACTTGCAGCATATAATGCTGCAAAGACTCTTGCAGGTAATATATTGGAAGAGTCTAACGCTCGGATAAATTCTTGACTAGATACAGACTTTGCAGCCTGTATGAGGTTCTTTACATCTTGGTTTTTAGTGATCTTTGGCAATAAGACTTCCATCCTATTACGTAGGATGGTAGACGGAAGTGCTGGCATACTAGTCGTGATCGAATAAGGATCTTTATAAACCCGCTCTAAGGTTTTGGGTGGATCTGTAGGCATGATGCAGAAATTTGACATCACTGCCCCAACATCAGGATCCGTCTCCAGTACGTACCTAATTAATCCTATGAAGGGAGCCAAAAGATCTGACTCGGCTCGGACATACATGTTATGATGATAAATCATCGGCAGTCCTCCACACATACTGGGTACCAAGCTAAGTCCACATATTTCATGGTGTGCTAATAATTGATAACTAGGATGTTGAGTTAGGTAATAATGCGATCATAACTATACATACATTTACCTAACAAATAAACAACTTGGACATTTTAACCTTTTACTAATTACAAACAAATCAACTTATAAGATTGTAGGATACAGACCCTACAGGTACCTACTTACATATACAAATATTTCCTCTTTATAATATTACTAGCAGCCCTTCCCGGCTTCGCACGGGGATAAAATACATTTTATGGCTAATTTTTTACACCTTGGGTTACATTATTGAAGTTTAGTAAGGATCCCTATTTTTTCTGGAAATAATTATATAGCCTATAGGTCACTCAGGGATAATGTAGCATTCTAATGGTGAAAGAATTTTTGAAATCGGCTCAGTAGTTTTTGAGTTTATTCGTCACAAAGATACAAAAATACAAAAGTTTCCTCTTTATAATATTATTAGTATAGATTAGTATAGAAGTAAGTATAGATAAAAGTTCTTTACAAGTACTTAGGTTATATTATTGTAGGTAAGTAGTGTGCGCTGTACCTATTGAGAGTGTAAGTAGTAAGTCTTGACCGGCGGGCGCGGCGCGATTAGCTCCTTGTGTATCCCAACAAGCTAGCCTTTGACGCTTGCTGTGACACTCCGTTTAGGCGTCAACACCTAGGTAATAACTCTGTGTATAATCACACCTATGTAGGTAGTAGAACCAAAAAGGCCAGCCAGAGTGTAGTAGATTAGACGTAAAGACTCAGTATTCCGTCCGATTGTAAAAAAATGACCGCTGCTGGTTGCTCTCTCGGCGTGGTGAGTTCTAATCGCTGAGCGAGTGTTATCTTTCCTAGCTCTTGTAAACTAGTGAAGCGAGTCCTCGCCGGGCGGTGTTAACAGTCAGCGATCAACTCTTTTGTTTACACTGAATGTAATATCTATTGTAGTGTAATATCTATTCGATGCCTACGTTTCTTGAGCGAGAAAATAGCCGATAGAAGTCGTTTTCTGCGCGGTGGGGGTGGGACAACTGCCTAGTCGACTGGTACCTAATCGATGACATCGGCTTAATTTTTGTCATTTACATTTACTGTAGGTACACATTTACTGACATTTACACACACACAAAAAGATACTCATTTGATATGCATTAGATACCAATCTCGATCGCCATAGTGTAGGCTTTAGTGTAGGTAGGTACGGTAGGTACTTACTAATCGGGGGGCGCCGCCGGTCTATACCTACAAGTCTGAACCTGTCCCACCTGTCCGAAAATTGACACGTGTCAGGTTAGGTACCTGATTTCCTGTTTATTTCAAGACTATAGGTACCTACCTACTATTCTATACAGGATCTACCATATATAGGATTCTATTGATTCTGACAGGTTCAGGGCGTCCTTTATTTCTATATTATTATGATATTAAAAAAACGTTCGTAGGTAGGTATATGCTGACTCCGTACGTTTTCCTAATTAAGTGTACCTAGGTACAAGCTAGGTACGTACCATGTGCGTGACGTCACAGCGTCCGCTTTAAAACCTATATACCTAGGTACCTACATAGCACGAGCGCAGCGCAGACAGATTGCCACGCTCGGCTTTACAAAATCGTTAGTCTACATTTTTGTCCTTTCTATGTCTGTGTCTGTGTTCGCTTTTAAACCTAGGTAGGTAGGTAGGTATACATATAATGCCTAATATTACATATACATTTTATTTTATTATAATAGGTACTTTTTTATCTTAACCGGGATGATTCTTAAATAGTGCGTAATATTGTATACCTACCTAATAAAAATTACATGTAATTACCTAGCTCCCCAGATTATGTCTATTCTCTAGATAGATAGATAACTCTTTTTTGTTTACAACTAGATATATTATACCTACCTACCTACTTACTACGGATAGTATAAGACGCGTGAACTCAAGATAGCACCAGAACAAACCTTAGTGGTTTTTAGTATTACGTTATTGATCCGTCTAAGTGGTTCAGCATTTTTCTAATCTTCAAGTTTATAAATTATGAACCGACGACGCAAACAAAGACCCTTTAGATGTACTATAAACTAAAAATAATAAAGCTCTGTAAAGTATGTACCTACTAAAATAAATAGTATATAAATAGTGCTGGACAATCCACACAGCATCATCTAGCCCCAAGCTAAGCAGAGCTTGTGTTATGGGTGCTAGATGACTGATATACATAATACAATACGTTACATAGATAAATAAATAAATAAATAGTGCTGGACAATCCACACAGCATCATCTAGATTCTAGAGCCCCAAGCTAAGCAGAACTTGTGTTTTGGGTACCTACTAGATGATTTTCAACAGCTAGAGGCTCGAGTAGAATGCGAACGCCCAAGTAATTCAGAATAAATAGAATAGATGACGCGTCGCGCGCTCAAATTTTGCGACCAAAAAATTGGTTCGGACAATCGGGCGTTTTCGCTGCGAGCCTTGCTAACACACAACTAAGAAATTCGACACTTTGCCGCCAGGACCACGCACACGTTGTTTTTTCGGGACAAAAAGTGAAGATTTTCTGAAAATTTCATTGGCAACCGTAGCCATTTCGAACTAATTTAAAATTTATAAAAAAACTTATAAGTAGGTACATACTTTTATACCCAATAAATATAAATAAGTCGGCTGTAATTTTTTTATTGTCATCCAGAGACCACTCCGCGGTCCGTGGTTGTTCGGATTATCGGGTTGTGCAATTCATCAGGAGGCGGGCTGTGTATTACCCTACCCTACATCCATGATTCATTAGGAGTGGACGATATACATCGATGTTTTAAAAACACTCGATGTATTGTATCGATACATCGAATCAAACCAATGTATTGTTAATTCTTAAACATCGAGTATACATCGATGTTTTTTGTTCCGATGCATCAAAGAGAGTAGTTAATTATTGTTCGTTCTACTACATTACACTACGCGGCACTCCGTGCCACTCCGTTTCATTACTTAGAACGAACAATAATTTAAAAGAAATGCCCTCTGTTCGTAACCTTATGCTTTTTCTACTACATTACACTCCGTTTCACTCCGTATAACGAACAATAATTTAAAAGAAATTCCCTCTGTTCATAACTTTTGCTTTACAGAAAAAATTACTGACAAGAAACTTGGCGAGCTCAAAAATTCAATAGTTTAGTCGTAACCTCATGCTTTTTATGCAACTTATATATATATTATTTATTAACGTTTGCTTTTACGTGTCTTTACTCATTCTGCAAACGTCACTCTCGCAATGAAGTTCGTTAAGCAACCGGAATCATTACAATTTGAAAATATTAAAATTGAATCAAAAAAACATAGTTTCCGTCATGGAAAGCTATTGCCAAATTCTATCCGTTGTATAATATGTGGCCCATCGAACTGTGGAAAAACAAACTTGGTTATTGGTCTCCTCTTACATGAAAAGGGTTTACAATTTCAAAATGTCTATGTTTATTCAAAAACTCTTCACCAACCGAAATACATATATTTGGAACAAGTGTTGCGATTGGTTCCTGGCGTAACTTTTTCAAAGTATCATGAAAATGAGGAAGTTATTGCTCCAAAGGCTGCCAAATATAATTCAATATTTGTATTTGATGACGTGGCGTGTGAAAATCAAAATAATGTGCGTGATTATTTTGCAATGGGAAGACATAAATGTATAGACAGCTTTTATTTAAATCAAACTTATAGTAAAATACCAAAACAGTTAGTAAGAGATAATGCAAATTTAATCGTACTTTTCAAACAAGATGACATCAACATGAGACACATTTATGATGAACACGTTAACACGGATATGACATGGCTAGAATTTAAAGAAATGTGTACCAATATATGGAAGGAACCCTACAGTTATGTGGTTATAAATAAAGATTGTGAAAAAAACAAAGGATGTTACCGAAGGAAATTTGATACTTTTGTTGTATTTCATTAGTACTGGATGCATGTTGGAAATGTCAAATGATTTGAGTCATTGGTTGTCAAACCGTTGTGCAGAAAACAAGTCAAGTCAAGTGAATCATACTTTCAGTGTGTACCAATAATTTTATATTAATCATGTCATATAATCCTACGTACCGCATGTACTCCAACGAATACAAGCGTTAAAAAAGTTTTGATAGCTGGCCAAAAGGTTTATCTCAAAAACCACAGGAAATGGTTGAAGCTGGGTTTTTTTTTATACTGGAAAAGGTGATAGAGTTATTTGTTTCTACTGTGATGGAAGACTTAAAGACTGGACCCCTAATGCTCAACCATGGTCAGAGCATGCGCGCTGGTTTCAGTTTTGTCCATATGTCTTAGTGAAAAAAGGAAAAGATTATGTGAAGAGTATACAGAGTGAAGTATATGATGAACTAAATGAAACATGTGATCAAATCAAAGAAAATGATAATAATTGGAGAGCCAACTCATCATCAATTTTATGCAAAATCTGTTTATCAGAAGAATTAAACACCTGTTTTATACCTTGTGGCCATGCCTCGGCTTGCAAAAAGTGTGCTCTATCCATAGGTGATAAATGTCCAATTTGTAGAAAAATATATACAAGTATAACTCGGTTGTACTTCTGACTTCCTCTACTATAAATAGCCGAACTTTAGAATATATGGAATCATTTTCGTGACAGCGCATCTTATGTAAGCTCATTCGATCGTTGTACTTATACTAAAAATATGGAAGAAAAATTAAAAAGAAAAATTGTGGCGGCTGCAGAAGCTGTTAAAAAAAAGGTTCGAAAGATGCGTGATATCGATTCTGAGAATAGTAATGTTTTGGAATCAGTTTTTAAACCGCTGACGAATCCTCTAAATCAACTGATAGAGCAGAAAAAATATCTTAAACAAAATGAAGTTAAATTTGAAACATCGAGCCCATTAGATATAGATAAAACTCTTAAGAAGAGAGATTCCAATATTGGCTATAATGTTTTTGATAAAGTAGATTCGAATAATTCAGAAGACTGTGATGATAAATCAGAATCTGAGATTGAAACCAGTCGAAATGATGACTCGTTCAAAACTCTTGATTCTTATTCAAGCGATGCAAGTAATGATATTTCTTCGTGGTCAAAATCTTCCGAAGCATTACCAAACATCCCATTTGGTGTAAGAAATGAACGTGGTAAGCTCATGATGGGATCGGCACGTGTGGTTACTTCTGATGAATACGTACAAGTTGGATCAGATAAATTTAAGGCTACACCTGGTATAAAAGAGCTATTATATAAAAAAGTGCCTGATTTAACTTTAATAACAAGCGAAGACTTGGGAAATTATAAACTCATGTTATTAGAAACGAATGTTCATCGAAGAGATTATGATCCACATAAACCAATTCGAAGTAACAGAGGTCGAAAGTATTTAAACATCATAAAACCATTGTTCAAGTTACGTAAAATATCTGCAAGTACTGACAGTAGTCAGCCTGATAACCATCTAGGAAAAGGGTTGCCAACATTGAAGAAATGGAAGAAAAATGTTGACTACGTTTACTGGGATGATCCTAATGAATTAATCAATAGGTTAAAATTATTAATCGCTTCTCGAGAAGCTGGTAATACTGGATTAGATAACGAAATTATATCTGTTATAGAAGAGTTGCGAGAGAGTGGTGTTATCAATAAATAAGATAAATTCTTGTCTTGGTTTCATTTGAGCTTTATCCCCTACACTTAACAGTTCTATCTAATAAGCATGGATAAATTTGGTCATCACATTCACAAACGATTACGTTTACCAGAATTTTTCACCACATTTGATAAACCATTGGTCAAAGAAGACAACGGAGAAATTGATTTACAGTCAAAGAGATTAACAGGAGTGTCAAGTCCATTAAAAACAAACGACGCTGTTAATAAAGAATACGTTGACAAACTATCTCAATTATTCGTAACCAAAACAGATTTAGAAAAGTATATTAAACAATTTGTGCATGAACATAGTACAAAATAAAATTTAAAGATAAACGTTTAATCAATAACAAATATGAGTAAGCTACAAGTGGTAAACGAAATTCATAAAACAGCACGTAAAAACTTTGCACGACGATCTGTAGTATTAAAAGGAATTGATGATCTGTGGCAAGCCGATCTTATTGATTTTCAAAACTTAAAAAGTTTTAACAATGGTTTTAAGTACGTTTTAGTGGTACTAGATTGTTTTTCTAAGTTTTCTTGGGCTATTCCAGTTAAAACAAAAAGTAAATCTGAAGTGGCGAATGCATTTAATAGTATCTTAGTTAAAACACATCGTAAACCTGCTAACTTACAAACGGATATGGGCACTGAGTTTTATAATGATAAATTTAACGAAATTACGATGTCTCATAGAATTAATCATTATTCTACCTACTCTATAAAAAAAGCATCAATAGTTGAGCGACTAATTAAAACTCTTAAAAACAAACTATACAAACGTTTTAGTTTAAATGGTAGTTACAAGTGGGCTGGAGCGACTTTACAAAGCGTGGTTGACATGTATAATAACACAATACATCGGGTAACTAAACATAAACCAAAGGATGTAAACCAGCTAAATCAAAATATAGTTATGAGAAATATAAAAAAATCTCAGACTCCATATTATAATTTAAAGAAAAATAAATTTCATGTTGGAGATTTAGTACGAATAAGCAAATATAAAGGTAGTTTTGAAAAAGGTTACACACCAAATTGGTCTACTGAATTGTTTTTAATTAAAAAAGTAAATTCTTCAAAACCTTTCACCTATGTAATCGAAGATTTACACAAACAACCAATATTAGGAACCTTCTATGAAGAAGAACTTCAAAAAACTGAATGTGAGGAGTAAAAAAGCATAAAGTGATTTGTCACAAAAAAAAAAAATACACCTAATGATGGTATTTTACTGTCTATGTCAACTTAAATCATTTGCCGCCTTTTGTTTTGATCAAAAAGTGACTGCTCCCTTGTAAAAATGCTCGCAAAAAGTACCGTTAGATGCAAAATAAGTTTTGTCCTCTCTATTTTTTTAAGCAGATCGTATTTTGTCCATTCAACCAATCACGCATTTTCAAGCGCCATCTTATCTGTGGAGCTGTCATGTTTTGCATGTCAAAATCATTAATTACAGCAGATTTGGTGCGAATTGAATCGATCGATATGTTTACCGTTTTTTAATTTATAATTAATTTATATTCTGAAAAAATGGATGAGGTTGATGAGGAAACTGTAGAAGTTCGGACAGTGAATAACGGATTTCGAAAAAGAAGAGTGACAGGAGGAAAACGAGCTGCAAACAAAAAGGCAAAGTACTCTGCACCTAGGGTTTCGCTGTATTATCCTTGCCAGCACAACACCAAACAATTTCAGTGCTGTAAAATATCTCCAAATGATGTGAACTCCATGCGCCGCGAATTGTACAAAGAACCTGACAAATTACGTCAAGATTCAATGATAGCATCGTTAGTTACGACCACCAACATCAAAAGAAGAAGGCCCAGACCTGTGCATGGTAACAAGAGAAAAAAATCAGGAACGCAGCATGCATACAGCACTAAATTTTACCTGATGCATGGACCTAATCGAGTACCAGTCTGCAAGAAGTTCTTCATGAGCTTAACTCGATTCAATCGCACAAGATTAGCCAACGTGACTAAAAGTGTTTACAGTGGTAAACCCATTGAAGAACACAGAGGAGGTGACAGAGTAAGCTATAAAAATACCGAGAAGAAAAATTTTGTAAGAGATTTTATTGGAAAATTGAAAGGAACTGAAAGCCATTATAACAGGAATAAATCAAAAAGGATATATTTAAATTGTGATCTTTCCATGTCTAAGTTACACAAGATTTATAACTCTGAATGCCCTGAAAACTTGAAAGTTAAATACTCAATGTTTAGACTTATATTTGTGACTGAATACAATATTGGTTTTCGATCTCCAGCTTCGGATGTCTGCAGCTATTGCACTCTTTTAACTAACCAAATCAAACGAGCGACTGATCTTGCACAAAAAAGCTCCCGTATGATTGAAAAACGAATTCACAAGAAGCGGGCAAATGCTTTTTACCAACATTTAAAAGCTGATGTCCCAGACTCAAAAACTTTGTGCTTTGATTTACAGCAGATTCAGCCACTTCCCAAAACTCAAATTCAAGAAGCTTATTATGCTAGGCAAATTGGTTTCTACGCTTTATGTGTTGTGGATACCAAAACTAAACTACCAGATTTTTATACTTGGACTGAAGAGCAGGCTGGGAAAGGGAGTGCAGAAGTGTCTTCAGCTTTATTGCAACATCTGGAAAAAATGGACCTAACAAACACTAAACTATTACGTTTGTTTAGTGATGGATGTGTTTCACAAAATAAGAACAATATTGTACTCCGGACATTAATGTACTTCTTGCATAAGAGACCTGAATTGGAAATAGTATTCATTACACCTGTTCGTGGCCACAGTTTTCTCCCCGCTGACCGTGTCTTCGGTAGAGTAGAACATTTGCTGAGAGTTCAACCAACAATTCTGTCGAAAGATCAGTATTACGAAATATACAAACAAATTGGTACAGTACACATACTAGGAGTGGATTGGAAGCTTCTGGATACAAAGTCGTTGAATGTACTTTACAAAGACCTTCCCATGATAAGTGAGATGAAAAAAATACACATAAAACACAATCCAGATCCAAGAAAAACTCTTCTAGTAAAGGCATCAAAATACTTTAACTATGAAGATGAAACTGAATCCTTTGTAAACCTGGTAAAAAGAGGAGTGAAGAAAAATCGTCTGAGTACCTTTAATATTAAAGAAATGCCATTGAGTCACGGAATCACACAGGAGAAGAAAGATGATGTGAATAAATTACTAACCAATATGTTTGGGGAATGGCAATCACTGGATGATGAGTATTTTCAGTGGTATAAGCAAATCATTTTCAGTACACCTTCTGTGATAGATAGCCAAAATGAGCCTTTATGTGATTGTTTGGAAGCAGAAACTGCTATCCATATTTAATTTGGATTCATTGTAATCATAAAAGAAAAATAAATAAAGTTAAGTCTTATCTAAATTTGTTTTATTAATATAATATTCTCATACAGCTTTCCTTTATAGTTACAAACAAAACATGATTAGTCCTAATTAAGTTTATGCATAACATGTAATGTCCAGTATATTCATGCAAAAGATGATTTGTCCAAATTTAATTGAAAAAAACAACTTAAAAATTGTTCATAGGACTATTACAGAAAACAAAAAAAGGTTATTATAATAGCAGAAACTTTAGATTAATAGCATAGAACTTTAGTTTCATTTAGAAAAACATAGAAAATTAACTTTTCTTCTCATTACTATTGTTTACATCACAAGGACAAATCAGGTTTTGTTTTTTTGCTCCTCATGTCCTAATGTGTATCTAATTGAAAGAGTTTTAAGAAAAAAGGGTAGTAAACTTTTTGTTAAATGGCTAGGGCTTCCCAATAGTGAAAATAGCTGGATTGACAAACAGTCAATTGTATGATTTAAGGTAAAAGTCTATAAAATTGATACGTAAATGCTACAGTCATTCATTAATGACTCGGCAATGCGAGGTGGAGGACTAGTTAATAGTGTAATAAATAAGTTACCATTTGAACTACATTTGCCTGGATATAGTTATTGTGGACCTGGTACACGTTTAAAAGAACGACTATTAAGAGGTGATCGAGGAATTAATCAGCTGGATAACGCTTGCATGCAACACGACATCGCATACGACAACTCTAACAACTTAGAAGATCGTCATAAAGCGGATTTAGAACTGATGAAGATGGCGAAACAGCGAATGAAATCTAAGAACGCTGGAAAAGGAGAAAAGTTAGCTTCATGGTTCGTGAGCAAAGTAATGAAAAATAAAGTGAAGCATGGTGCTGGAACCAAATCTTTTAAATAGCAGCGTTTTACCTGAAATAAAACGCATATTAAAATACTTACCTCACTGGAAGCTTTATATTGAGAAGGCGTATCCGGTTCCGTCGTATTTCCATTCGTTTTAGTACTTTTTACCCGTGTGTATCCGGTCAAGTGGCGCCACCTGGCGGGTGCGATTCATTTTTGCTTCGTAAAATGAAACACGCCATATTGAATTCATTGGCTTAATTTCAACAGGCAGAGATTAAAGTGAAAGCTTCCAGTGAGGTAAGTATTTTAATATGCGTTTTATTTCAGGTAAAACGCTGCTATTAAACTACTGTACCGTCACTGGAAGCTTTATATTGAGACCTGTTTGTTATCGCCTGGTGTCGCCACTTGTATAATTAGGTAACCTAGCGCCAATGTGACATTTAAATATTATAGCAACAAGTATACAATAATACAATTTAACTCTTAGTAAAAGACTAGTATAGTATTATATAATCTGTGGTAAAAGTGATTTACGAATAAACCAAAATTGAACCTGTAAGTGTAAAATATTCATTTACTATTTTTAATTACTTATGTAATAATAAGCTTAATCATTTTGCTACAATCAAAAATCATAAGTAATGTAATGATCATAATCTTATTTCACACATACATTTGTATATTTTAACCAAGCTTATTTATTGCTTTAAATAATTGTGTTACACCTACTTTCAGATTGACTGCTGCTCATATCTCTCGCCTGTAAAAATGCTGGAACGTATTAGCTGATCGCTAATTTTCTCGGCCAAGATTTCGTCAAGAGAACGATTCTCCAACCAACTCTTCCGAGAAACCGCAGATCGAACGCTTCGTGAAGGTGCTGTAATACCTGCTTGTTCAAACAACGTTTTAACCTAGACTGCTATGACAGTGCATGATGTAGGTTTAGCGATACTTCTTACCGTAACAAACAAATTAAATGATTTGGTTGTGCAACGTCTTTCATTTAAAGATTAACAGCTCTTTCAATCCATACTAACGGAGTACTAGTAAAGTATTATAATTATGATCTGTGAGCAAGGTTAAGTTAGGATGATCAGCCTAGCCAGACTGTCTATAACTACCTGCAGTCGGTTTTTGAACGGATTATCGGCCAAAATGTGATACTGCTATTTGATCTAACGCAGTGATAACGATATTTAAGAATAAGTTCAGGTCGTGGATGCGAATTCCTGAGCAAAGTAATACTAGTATAGCAGTGTGACGCGATACTTGAAACAAATTACTACTGTCTACTGCATAGTCCATTAAAAAGCGAAGTTAGTTCACTAACTTCCTAGACCGGTGGCTTGGAAGTTTTCGGATTTCATAGAGCTATTGATTTTAGAGTGTACTTAACCAAAAAATGAGAGCTTAAGAGACTGAAAGTGCTAGCGTTACATAATGTAGATGTAGAGACTACAAATTGATGTAAAAGAATAGTATTGTATGATTACTTGTTAATCAAAAGTAAATCTATTTGTGACCCCGTAGGCATTTTTACGTCAACTTTATTAGATTTACAGCAAGAAATCCAATGATTCCAAGCCACCTCATATGTTTTTAGAGTAGGCTTCCGCCAGGAATTTATAAGCAGCGATAACTGTTCAGTGTTCCATGTTGTTATTGCTTCTGACCACCCTATATTTCCACACATCGAGAGTTATGTTGTCAACCAGCGGAGGTGGAAGCCCTGTCGATACGTCGATGGAGATTTTTCAGTGTCAATGGTGCTGCCAAAGCTTGAGCTTTGAAGTCGGCTCGCCAAAATACCATTGCCCACCGGGGATGACTACGAGAAATATTCCCGTTGACTGATTTAGGTGAGCAAAGACTCTGAGGACTAGAAACCGTGGTGGGAACAGCCACGCAAGTTGGTAATTCCATAGAACACTGAACGCGTCGTGAAACAAAGTTTGGCGGTCTCTTAGGTCTCGGGACATAATATAATTGTTGACATACATGTCTTCGGTCTTGTACTTACTATGTTACTTACTTTGCAAAAACTACGTCCACACAGGCCAGTAGTAGATGCCACTCGATGAGGAGGCGACGATGACGTGCCAGATGGTCTGCAAGATTGATTTGACTTTGAAGGGCATATAGAATAGCCAGCATCTCATTCCGGTTGCAGTGTAGACCTTGCTCTTCCTGCGACCAATTGCCCGAGAGGGCATCTGTTGTCAAAAAGTTCGCTGGATGCGGGTATGATAAAAGACAATTCAGTCCACCAAACCAGTAGGTAGGTCATTGTCGACAGATCTGGAAATCTGTTCATGAGCATTATCATTGACGATGGTTGAGTCGTTATCGAGGCACAACAAAGCTGGCAAAATTTATTATTAAATTATTATCTGAAAATCTTTTACGGTTACCTTTGTTTGTTTGAGAACTTGATCAACTTTCTGAAATATTTTTATAGATTTTTCTTTGGGTAGAGATTTTAGGTTGTCACAGGGACTCCAAGTACATATGCCGAGATATATTATGCTCTTTTGTTGAGGCTAATTTCTCGACATTGACTACCCATTTAACGTTTGGACTGCGACCTTGACATGTTCGTGAAGTAAGTCTGCTTTTTGGTATACTATCAGGTAATCTTCGAGATATACAACGATTCTGTCAAACCAATTTTATCGCAATGCCTGAGCCACCTAATTTTCTTAGTATAGAAAATATTTTGAGGGCTGAAGTAATTTCTGGCAGCTCTTTGGCAGACATTTCTGCAGACAGACGTGTGAAAAGGACCCAGGTTTATTTTATTTTCGAACAAATGGTATTTGACAAGAGTCTTTTCTTCCACTGCGAGTGGTAGTGCGCTAACTGACCTGCTCGAAAACATTGAGTCATTCATTGTCCTTGTAAGAAGCGCTCGTGGCATAACTTGCTTAGCCAATCTTCACCGATTATCTAAGTTAAACAACGTTCTGTGCGGTCACTATTTGGATGGGTGGCCGTTAGTAGCATTAACATCTGAGCGCTTACGTGCTTTGGAGGGCACGTTAAACTGTCGGTCCCGGCTCTAGAGCAGTCGTTGAGAGACGACGGAGGCCTTAAGGCGGCCTAAAAACTCCGTCACCAGAATTGGCCACTAACTCATACGAGCTTGCTTGCTTATTCATTGTACTTACCTTTCTGGTTTCCTCTCGGAGCATTCGAGCGTCCTCACCTCAGCTGTTTCCACGGTCGGGCCGCGAGCCCTGTTGTGAAATAAATCTCTTCCATAATTGTACATAGTTATACATAGTTCTAGTATTGAACATTGGACAACTGACTCCTGTACTGAAAGTTGTTATGGAAACATCCACCCCGCGAGGGTGGGTTGGGTTGCTTGCTACAACAGAGCATATTATTATACAAAGGGAGACTAGGCTCGTTATTGGTAGGTACATGTTCCACGCGATGGAACTATAGACTTTTGAATCGAAAGCCTTCCGCCCGCGAGGGGCGGCTGTTGGACTGATAACATCCACCCCGCGAGGGTGGGTTGCTACAACCATGCATATGCATTGGGAGACCAGGCTTATGGATGCATGTTCCTCGCGACGGCACTATAGACCATCAAACGCCTTGCCCCCGCGAGGGGCGGCTTTTGCGCTGATAACATCCACCCCGCGAGGGTGTGTTGCTATAATCATGCATATGCATTAGGAGACCAGGCTCATCATGGGTAAACATTTCACGCGATGGAACTATAGACTTTTGATTGAACGCCTTGCCCCCGCGAAGGGCGGCTGTTGCACTGATTAGATTTCTCCTGTGAGAAATCATCAGATTTGAGTGGCTTTGCGGACACCCCCTGCTTTTCCAGGGCAGCGGTGAAAGGCTCTGACTCAAATATGTAAGTGGCAGACAGGGGTAAGTAATCTATTTAGTGACGCTTCCACTAAAAGACTATGCGCATTTCGATACTTTCGGCTCAGTGGCCGCAAACTAATTACAAAAGATCTGATGAAGTATTAGGTATGTTCATCTATAAGCAAATCAACTTTACTTTAAATACAATAAATAAACTAGATTGTCAAAGTTTACGGTACCTATATAATTTAATTTAATTAAAATATTTGATTAATTTAATTAGAGCTGTGTGTGCCAGATGACGTAAGGTGTCATACGTTTTACCCCCTTTCGTTTGTTACCAAGTCTATGAAACCTGGAGTATGGTTAAACACCTCAGCGTATCTAACCTCGGACCAAGAGGTACTACCTAAACACTGGACCTCTAGTAGCTTTAGAAACTCTCGGTTCTTCAGCTTTGTCCTTCTAAACCGACAATGCATAATTGTAAAAACAAGTTGCAAAGTCATAAACCAAGAAGTTGATGTTGATTTTGACCGTCATCACAGTTCTATCGCTACCACCGTGTAGTGAAACACAGCTTGCTGATTGAACACTAGTTTATTCACATTCGTAGGTAGATGTCATCTACAAACAGTTTTATAACTACCCACCACTAGGTACTACATTACTACAGTTCGTCCGTAGGTAACGATGTGGTCTGTGGTTTTCATAAAGCTTTCCACTAACTTCGGAGTAAATAGAAGCCTCATAAAGACAAGTTGTATTCATATTATCAGAATAGCTGGTAATAAAATTGGTAAAAATGTTTTGTAACTCACCCATATTCTGGACTAGTTTCTGCCAGGCTGGGGCTCACAGCCCATAGATAGGGTAGATAAACATTTATTCAAACTACCATAAAGAAAAAATAGCTGAAAAGGTAAGTTTAAAACTAAAATATTAAAGTACCTAAGAAAATGAGCTCGATGAGCTACTGCTGTAAGGAATAAGATAAGATAAATCTTTATTTGCTGGAGGAGTTGCTGCTGGAGCAGCTTTGAACTCGCTTAGGATCAGCGACAACTTATGGCTTACCAGCTAAAGCGGACTCATACTATCCATTCTAAATAAATAATTAATTTTTTGCACAATAAATTATACCGGATACTAAACTTTTCTAAAATAATAACTTATGTGGGTACATGATCCGAACGGAAAACCGTTAAAAGAATTGATCACGTACAATCATTAAAAATAGAGGGTAGTACTTACAGTTTATTCCTCTTTTGCGTGTCCTTGCAGGGCCATGCTAATCTTAGTTTACTTGCACAGTTTTACTGAACAAAAGTATGGAGAATTTCACTATTTGAAATAATCCTTACTTTATATGATATATAATAATACTAATATAATATTTAAACTATATTTGCAACGGTTGTGGCAGAGAGAGCTCTGGGCACAAGTTGCTTCGACGGAATACAAAACGCCAATGAATTCAATATGGCGTGTTTCATTTTACGAAGCAAAAATGAATCGCACCCGCCAGGTGGCGCCACTTGACCGGATACACACGGGTAAAAAGTACTAAAACGAATGGAAATACGACGGAACCGGATACGCCTTCTCAATATAAAGCTTCCAGTGACGGTACAGTAGTTTAATCTATGGTTTCTACAATAAGATCTCGTTTGAAAAAGCTTAAACCACAAACCAATTCTAAAGCCATAAAAATAGCATATTCAGCAGCGAAAAAACTCATCAAAACGAATAAGAATGTTCGGCTACCACGTGTTATACCGATACCAAAAACTGGTGGTATACTTCCACTGATCCCAATATTTGCTGGACTTTCTGCCCTTGGTGCTTTGGCTGGAGGATCTGCTGGTATTGCCAAAGCAGTTAACGATCACAAATCAGCTTCAAAGAACTTTGAAGAAGCTCAACGGCACAACAAAATGATGGAATCGATTGCATTAGGAAAAGGTTTATATATGAAACCTTACAAAAAAGGCAATGGTATTTTTATAAAAGATTCAAAAAACTAAGTAAAAGGTTACCCAATCATGCTCTTACTGATTTAGATATATTAGAATATGCTTATGGAAAAATACCATATTTTAGAGGTGTTTTTATGAGAGATGAATTGCCAAAAAAACCGCTCCGCATCGAATGTGCTATCGTTAATTTAGACAGTTCACAGAATGAAGGAACACATTGGGTAGCCTACGTTAAATATTTAAGTTATTGTGAGTATTTCGACAGCTTTGGAAATTTAAAACCACCATTAGAAATAGTTAGATATTTAAAATGTAATAATATATCGTACAACTATTGTAATTACCAAAGTTTTGATACATTCAATTGTGGTCATCTTTGCTTAAAGTTTCTTACCGAATTTTGGAAAAAAACTATGTTATGTAAATATAGGATAGCAACTGCATAAAATAAATTGTATAAATTTAAAAACTGGGGTCATTTACTTCATTTGTAACATGTCATTCACACTGTCTATAACTGGTAATACATCTACTTTATCGACTAACTATTACCCTCCTTTGCAATTTGAAAGTGAATATGAATGCGCTTTGTTGCATTTGTCAACGTTTAATTCGATTCCTAATATCGATAGTAAAAACAATACATTTCATTATGGTGATAATGAAATCGTAGAAATCCCAGAAGGTGCATATGAATTACAAGATATTAGTGATTTTTTAAAATCAAATGTGAAAAAAGGAACCATCTTTAATCTATTTTGTAACAACAACACCTTGAAAACGTTTATTTTCTGTTCAAAAGACATACATTTTGAAAAAAAAAATTCTCTTGGAACTTTGTTGGGTTTTGGTGATCAGACTTTAAAAGCTAATATAATACATGAGTCACAGCTTCCAGTCAACATTTTATCTACAACCGTGGTGAGGATCGAATGTGATATTGTGAGCGGATCATATATTAATGGAAAATCGAGTCATATAATTCACGAATTCGCACCCAACGTTCCACCAGGCTATCGACTAATAGAAATACCAAAAAATATCATCTACTTTCCAGTTAATCAAACTAACGTTAGCTGCATTAATATAAGATTATTAGATATTCGTAATAATTTGATTAATTTACGCGGAGAAGAAGTTCAATTATATTTACATTTGAAACAAAGATGATTGACTACAATAAATATGATAGTGTTAAACCAAAACACATCAGTGTTAAACAAACGATTCGCAAAGGAACAACTAGAAGAAAAATTAAAATAACTGAAGAAAATAAAAGATTTCTGAAATTAATTGGACTCCGAAAATGAGTATTTTAGATATATCAAGTTTACCAACATATGATGACACGATTGATAGTATCGAATATCATTCATATAAACCATACGTTACAAGTTTCAACAGGAATGATGAAATTCGCATACCAATAAATCAACAAGACCTATACATATTACCGTCAGCAAGTACCCTTTATTTAGAAGGAACAGTGAATATCATAAAAAAAGATACGAAACAAAAAGCTTCCAGTGTTGAGTTCACCAACAATGCATTAATTTTTCTTTTTCAAGATATTCGATATGAACTTAATGGAGTGGAAATAGATAGAATCAAAAATGCTGGAATAACCACAACTATTAAAGGTTTACTGTCATTCAATGAATCTGATGACAAAATATCAAAAGCATGGGGATGGGATATAAATGGAACTAAGACTTCAGGAAGTTTTTCAGCTTCAATACCGCTAAGCAGTGTTTTAGGTTTTGCAGAAGATTATAGAAAAATTATAATAAACTGTAAACATGAATTGATACTATTACGCAGTAATACAGATTTAAATTCATTGAAAGTTCCATCAGGAGAGGTTCTTGAAGAAATTGTAATAACTAAATTAGTATGGCGGGTTCCACACGTAAAGGTATCAGACAAAGAAAAGATAAATTTACTTAAGCTTTTAGACAAAGATCGTTCTCTACGTTTTGCATTTAGAAATTGGGATCTCTATGAGTACCCTTTGTTACCTCAAACAACTAAACATACGTGGTCCATTAAAACTTCATCACAGATTGAAAAACCTAGATATGTAATCATAGGTCTTCAAACAAATAGAAAAAATGTGGCTGACAAAGATATGTCGCGATTTGATCATTGTAACTTAAGAGATGTAAAAGTTTATCTAAATTCAACATATTTTCCTTATGAAAGCTTGAATGCAAATTTTAACGAATCAAAATTCGCGTTAATTTATGAACAATATGCTAAGTTTCAACAGTCATATTACGGACGCCGAAGTGAACCTTTGCTAAGCGCTTCTGATTTTAAGGAAAAGGCACCGTTGTTTGTAATCGATTGCTCTAGACAAAGTGAAAACCTCAAATCAGGTCCCGTAGTAAGTGTGCGAGTGGAACTTGAGTGCAATACAGAGATACCTAATCAGACTGCTGCATATTGTCTCATTTTGAATGATTGTATTGTAGAGTATAGACCACTGAGTAATTTGGTAAAGAAATTATCATGAGTTGTAATAACAGGATAGTAGATCTGCAAGGATTCAAAGATACAAATAATAATTTTATTGTAAAAGAGTTTTCTATTTTCATCAATGGATACACTCAAAATTTTATCGTTAAACCACCTTATCCATATAACAATTTATCGGCTGAAGAAAAAAGACAAGTGCGGTGGCTAGAAAACAACCGAGGAATTTTTTGGAGTGAAGGATTCATCGACTATCGAGAATTTAAGCGAACTGTAATACCGTATTTGTTTAAAAAAAAAATTTTTATCAAAGGTACTGAGAAAGTGAAGTGGATTCAAGAATTGTGTGAAAACTGTGAAATTGTGGATGTTGGAGAAAATGGTTGTCCAAATTTTAAGAAATTACATAGTGATTATGTAAAAGAAAATGATAAATTAAACTGTGTACATCACAAAAAAGAGTGTGCACTGAAAAATGTAATATGCATAAAGAATTGGTGTAATGATAATAATATGAATGTATTTAACCTTTAGATAAGATTTGACTACCTACCTTTTCTTAAATAAATAATAGTAAAAAGTATAGTTTTTCTGCTTGTTTTATTTTACCTGCCTACTATGATTTTAATAAAATATGATATTAAATGGAAATCATTTATTTATTAATATGCTTAAAAAACATTCGAAATACTATCTAGACACTATTACTAGGAATTAGGTTTTTACATAAAAATAAACTTTATACCAAATTATGAACTTACACAAAATAATAACATGACTCAAGTAATCCATACTAAACTAAAAAGTATTATAATTTATTTACATGCTTACTAAAAAAGTATAAAAGTAACTTACTACGGATCACTTGAGATATTTTCAGATATCTTTTTTATTATACGCTCCGTTTGTTCCAATATACTGTCCACATAATCTTTCACTATATACTGCGCAGAAACCGTAATGTCACTTTCACTATTTGCATTTTCACTGATGTCTTTAATTTTTATTTGGATTAATCTTCTGCCTCTTCCTGGTTGACGGCTGACCACAAATGATGAGCGGTGCAGGTCCTTTCTGTAACGCTTGTTCCTGGTATCACAGCTTGATTTTCTTTTTGGTTTCCTCTTCGAACATTTGGGTTTTTGCTGTAAGCATACTAGAGGAATATCCTCTTCTCTCAGTTCTTCCGGTGGTTGAGCGCAATGGAACAGAAGATCTTGGGTATTTATTCCAAATATATCTTCTTGGGTCTCATCGCTTCTAGGTCCAAAGTCATCCATTCTCTGAAAAATAAAAAATGATAGTTAGGTATAGAAAACAAAAAACGAGTTGCCTCCACTCTGAAATGATAAACCAAAAATTCATCAGCACTGTAAAGTTTAAAACTTACCAATAAAATTGATGATCCAAGTACGGATTGAAAGCTAATGTGCGGTCACAAGCGCGGACAGCGAATGAATAAATTAATCACTGAAAATTTTTGCAAAGCCTGCAAAATGACGAGTGCACACGATGCATGCTTATTTCTCTTTCTAAGGAATTTGAACTACTTGTATCGTTTCAATAAGTTTTGCATTTATAACACAACCATGTTGTACCTACCTAAATATGCTTCAGTAAAATAAGTATGTAATAGGTTTTATAAAATAAACAACTGGATTAAGCTGAAAAGTAATTTATTTATTTAAAACTATAGGTAGGTTAGTAGGACTTACATTGCACTATTAACCATAGTTATTTCTAAAACATGATGGCTTAAAAAACTAGTTTTGATATTGAAAATTGAACTGTATAAGCAGATACCTACTTAACTAATAATAATAATAAACGAAGTATTTACACACATAGTTTACATAAAGATAATTATTATTATGTTAGTACATTGTTGTATACCTACTATAGTTTTTAAAATCCGAGAATTGATACATGTCCCCAAGCTCTGGTTGATTTTTTATCTTTTGAAATCAACCTTTTATCATCGTTACTAGAGAGTACAATTTTGTTTACAGAACGCGTAAAGATGTCGTGCTTAATACTTTTAAATAGCACATTCTTCTTACGCAAAATATTGCCTGTCAGCAATGTAGTTTTATAATCCGCGATGTCAAGATTTTGCACTACACATGATTTTATTCCCTTAGCTTTTTTGATTTCAGTTTCTGAATTTTTGATGCAGTACAGTTTAGAGCGTAACCCCACAAACTCATTAATTATTTTTCCACCCATTTCGTCTTTGAAAAGCCCTGGTACTTTTTTGTTTATCAATGGCAATTCGTGATAGTTATCAACAGAAAAGTTACTGGTGTCAAAATATTCCAATAGGTTTAGTTTTAAATCTCGGTAAAAGTTTTTAGTTTGAATGTGATAAATAAAACTATCTGTGTCAGTGTAACACATTTGCAAGCGGTCTTCGTAGTATGGTTTAAATACGGAATAATGAAAATCATACATATGTGATTTTGATAATTCCAAGACTGTGAAGCCTATGTAAAGAGGTTTATCCAAAACTATTCGATCAGGTTTCAATTGGATTGCAACCAAACTTTCTGTGAAAACAGATGCACTATGAAAATTGGGACTAGCGATTAGTTTTTCTGCATTCTTTCTTTTTTTGGTTCTATTGTTACTATCGTTCCATTGGTTTACCAGTTCAACTTTAACTTTTTTTCGGTTGTTTTCCAAAGTTTTCCCAAACACGCTGTTATTGAGCAATTTGAAAAAATCTTGTTCAAATGTTGACGTTGCTTTTTGACGCAAACTTGTATTGAGATCGATGTACTGTTTTAAGTATGCACTTTGACGAAACGTTATAACGCGATGTATTTTTCTTAAGATCAATCCATGTTTTAAGCATGTTTTTAAATGTACATAATGTATTACGTAGTTGAATTTGTCATATAAATTTGGAATCAGCTTTTCATTTTTTCCTCCCGGTGGAATATCTTTTTCGGGACAAAATGGTAAGTCATTGTGTTTCCAATGTAATTCTTTAGGGTAAATTAAATCAATTTCAAGGATAAAGCCGTGCTCTGCGTCATTTGAAACATTATTTACATCCAATTGATCGATCTCGTCCTGATCGAGAAATCTAAAGTTAGATAATGGTAATGTTTGACACATACTGTATCCATAGAGATTATTGCAATCGATGTAGACTATATACGATTCTAGCATTAGCGGATCATAATCCAAAATAAATTCGTTGTTCGCTTTGGCATGTCTGTGCGCAGCCATTACAACACCTCCTCGTACACCAGTTTGTAACATATCTACTATCGCAAAGTCATCGATGAGTTCCAACTCGATCCCTGTTTTATAAAGCATAGCATCAAACGACAAACTCGGTGCTGTAACATAAAAAGCTGGGTCCAAGTCATAATGATGTTTAGAAGTTTTCCTAAAATTTTCAAATACATCTGTCAACAACAACACGTCTGTTTTTAAATACAAATCAGTATATTGCCCCAAATTAAGTATGTTGAACTGAGACCAAACCATTTGTGCATGCTCATAATCTTCATCTGATATGTGATCATTGTTAAGAGAGCTATAAAAGTTGTCTTTGCTGGGTAGGGCTTGCTCATTGTATCGCTCCCAACAGTTCATATATTCATAAGGGTAAACGCCTTTGCGTGTCAGAAGAGCAAACTCAGTTTGTTGCGGATAATAACTTGCAAGGTGATGAAACTCGTGACTTTTCATAGTTTTAGCCAATTTCTCTAAACTAGTCCCCAAAAACTTAAATGAATCTACAAATCGTAGCTGAACAAACTCTTCTCTCGATATGGGGATAAACTTTGTAAAGGTGATGTAATTTTCTTTTGTTTTAGGTATTATTTTTATTGCTCCAGGGGCTTCACCAAGTTTTTTGATGAACAAATGACAATCATATCCCGCCAAATTATGAAAAAAAATTGGTATAAACTTTGGAGTTTTATATTGTAAATTACATAAACTGTATGCTGCGCCTCGGTACTGACCGCTAAGATGACAATGATCCCTGACTTTATCACCGAATAGAAAACTCTGACAAATATGACATCGAGTTGCATTCTTAAAATCATTTGCATCGTTCGCATTGAAAATCATGGGAACATTTCGTGACAGCACTGTGTGTATGTCTCGCGTATCTTTGTAAAGAGAAGAGACAAAGTTGTCTACACAATCGAGTCCGCGATAAGTCACAAATTTATTGTGTGAAGGATCGATCCCACAAACCACGTTGTATGCAAACGCTACCGGGATATGCCTTTGAGTTGTCTGCGTTTGAGCGCCCGATTTATTTTCACCTACATCTTCTAGCATTGTTTCCCAATCTGCATAAATAACAAATGGGATATCTTGTTTGCGATCAAAATTTTTGAATTTAATCACGCTCCCTTTTCCAGGTAAGACGGTAACGATACCGTTACAAGTGTGATTTTCAAGTTCATAATCTGTTTTGAAATACACCAAACAAGTGTCGCAAAAATAGATTCTAGCACTATGTTTCGTTATTTGACTTCTAACCAGTCTCGACAAACTTTTGATGAGACAATAATGAGAGGTTGTATTATTTTCTAACCAAAGTAGATGAATAGTTTTTTTATTTTCATGACTTTCCGATTTATATAGCGGACCCACAATGGTTTGGTTATTTTTCAAACCAAAAATAATAAAACTTATATTTGGATTGTTTTCTTCAAATATTTTAACATCGGTAAACGTCACAGGAAATGACATATTTTCAGTGTTAAATACTTCGCGGAAATGTATGTATGATGAGACCTTGTCCTGATGGTTTTTGGTAGGATAAATTGCAGCAATCACACTCCATAAAAAACAATATTCATCGTTATTACGAATATTTAAACATGCTTTCTTTCTCTTGATGAATTCTGGAAGTTCAATGTAAGTGGAGCCATGAACTGGTTGATATTTATTTACATTTATCTCAATGTGCATACAATTAAGAAAGGTCCAACCCGAATCTCGCTCTTCAAACTCATCAATTTTTGTACGTATTGTGTTTACTATGTTTGAAAATAAGGTCTCAAAATTATAATTTCCATAAATAGGAATGTTTTTAGTACAGAATGACTTCGTTTCTTGTTCGTTATTTTTAAAGAGTAAAAACTTTGAGAACAGCTCCAAGTTGACTTTGACACAGATGTGTTTTTTTAAACATTCATCTAAGATTAATTTTATTTTGTTTTGTATTGAATCCAAGAAAACATCTATGGAATGCTCGTTTGTTTGTTGTGCAGCTATTCTGTAAGATACGATTCGACTCTGAAATGCCGTTGCAACAATTTCAATGCCGTCATCGTCAAAATGCGGTTCACTTGTAACGTTTAGTTTATGTGCGTTACTTCGTAAATGACCTACCCAGCGCCTACTGCTAATAGCTGTGTTGCAATCTGTACAAAATGGCATTTTGTATCGCACTATGTACCTATCTATTTTTATTTTTTAAGCCTAACTATTAATAATGTGCCTAGATAGATTTATCTCGATAATTTGTGTATCACTAAAAGAAATCTTAATTTGAATTGAATCAATGCGTACCTAATGCATTATCCTACATAATAAACCCTACCTAAATTTATAAACAAATAAAATATCGTTACTAATCAAGCTGCATACAAAAATAAGATTTAATTAGTTACTACTTAAAAGTAATCTTATCCGAAAATTTTATAGGGTTACTATTTTTGAAGAGTTTAAAAGCTTGAGTCAAAAACTCTTGCAGACTCTCCCACTCACGAGTGTCTTCGTCGAGGCGAAGTTTTAGCGATGTGAGAGCTTTTTTATAGCGCTCAGATGGCGGGGTGTTCTGCACATCTACAGTGTTATACAGCTTCACCTCGACGAAGAAATCACCCGCGGTGATCTGCGAAGTTCGTCTGCTCTGACCACCAGATATTTTGCTGGTGAAGCTTGAAGTTATTACCGATGCAGCACCGTCACCAGCAGATGATGTATTGGCCCTTTCTTCTGATTTTATTATTGAAAAAATGTCCTTGCGTTTCTTGGCCCTGAAAAAATAAAAAAATAAAAATTAACTTTCATGTTTAACAGTTTTTATCAGTTTTCCATCTACCTATATAAATAACTTTAGAACCTGTCTAAGAAATAATAAAATAATACAGTTGACAAAAATTCATTATTATCATTAGCATAACTGAATGAAGAAGTCTACTTCCGAGCGTAGATGAATTTGAATCGCTTTTCAAAAATGTTCTTAGAATCCGTCAGGTGAGCGTATGTCTGTTTATCTACTACTTATATATCAAAAGTCTTCCATTGATATGAAAATACAAACGTACCTACTAAGTTAAGGTACAGTCTCTAACATTAATTTATTTAATGGTTACATACCAAGGAAATTCCGCCTCCTGTGTATTGGAAGTGGTGGGACGCTGAGCCTGGGCAGCCGCGTTACTAATTGGAGCGATCTGCTTTCGCTTAGATGTTGTCGCTCTCGGAGTCGCCTTCGGTTTCTTAGTTGGCGGCTGTGGTGGCGGTACTGGTGCTACGTCCGTCACCTCAGAGTCGTCTTCAGAGTCAGACCCGAAAATGTCCTTGCGTTTCTTGGCCCTGAAAAATAAAAAAATAAAAATTAACATAAAGTTAATTTTTATTTTTTTATTTTTATTTTTTGTCCGAGGTAGGTTTATCTCTTACCAACCATGATGCTAAGCACAGTCAGAAAATTATTTTATTAAACAACGATGTAGTCTTCTTACAGTTGGAGGAATCTTTGAATATTTTTAGAGAGTCCAAGGTAGGATTACCTCTCACTTGTTTATTCATAAATCACCCCTTTCTGCACGATAGACTGCTGTTGAAATTGATCTTGCATTCATACAATCGACTGGTTATGAGAGTCCATGGTAAGATTTCTCTCATCGATTACGATGTATGCTTATCTACCAAACACAATATGTGGCTGGAAAACCCATGGTAAGTATTTTCCTGTGAGCCCGAGGTAGGGTTAACTAACACCACATATTGTGATGTCTAATACAATCGACTGGTTATGAGAGTCCATGGTAAGATTTTTCTCTCATCGATTACGATGTATGCTTATCTACCAAACACAATATGTGGCTGGAAAACCCATGGTAAGTATTTTCCTGTGAGCCCGAGGTAGGGTTAACTAACACCACATATTGTGATGTCTAATACAATCGACTGGTTATAAGAGTCCATGGTAAGATTTTTCTCTCATCGATTACGATGTATGCTTATCTACCAAACACAATATATGGCTGGAAAACCCATGGTAAGTATTTTCCTGTGAGCCCGAGGTAGGGTTAACTCACACCACATATTGTGATGTCTAATACATCTTGATCTTGCATTCATACAATCGACTGGTTATGAGAGTCCATGGTAAGATTTCTCTCATCGATTATGATGATGACAAAATGTAAAGGTAGAGTCATTAATTTATTTAATGGTTACATACCAACGAAGTTCTTCCGCTTGTGTGTTTGAAGTAGTGGGACGCTGAGCCAGGGCAGCTGCGTTACTAACTGGAGCGATCTGCTTTCGCTTAGATGTGGTCGCCCTCGGAGTCGCCTTTGGTTTCTTAGTTGGCGGCTGTGGTGGTTGTGGCGGCGATACCGGTGCTACGACCGTCACCTCAGAGTCGTATTCAGAATCAGACCTAAAAATCAAGTAAGTAATTATTAATGAACGACCGTTAGATTCTCCAACGCGCATCGCATCAATAATAGCGAACACTTACTTACATTGTGGTTGATTTGTAGTTAGGTGCAGGTGCAGGGTCTTAGAGCAGCAGCGGTGGTGGCTGGGGTCTGGGTAGTAGAGGTATCAGCGTGGTCTTCGAGTGGCAGAGTAGTGACCGTTCACAGCGATTTCACAAAAGATTGTAACGATTGTATTGATCTTCGCAAATATATACCAAATAAATTCAATGTGTCAGCCAATTTTATTTCAATTCAAATGGTACTTAGTGCATTAATAAACCATCAAATTTAAACCTTAAGGAAGGTATGGATACGAAATTAAATACGTAACATCAATTTGTACTTTCGTCATAAATTTTCTTGAAAATGTATTTTTTGAGTAACAACATACAAAATTGAATCTTATTTTCTAGAACATAAAACTTAATACAAATACATAATTATCTTCAAAAGAATCGAAAACCCTTTGAAACCCGATTAAAGACAAATGGCGCGACTCGTATAACAAATACTGCTAAATAACGTGTGAAAATTTTATTTTATGGATAAACTGAATTTGATCTGTGTTTCTTTGGTAGGTGAATGCATAGGTACAGGTTGTAACAAAATTACTCCTGAAAGATGTTACCTATCACCAAATTATAACCTAAACCTTCTTTTTGAAATTGCATAAAACTAGGCTTATAGATTATCACTTGTAAGTGATCAAAGATCAAAGTAGGTAAAAACACGCCCTACAGTGGCAGCTGTCAAAACTAACTAGTAATGTAATGTTATCGTAGCACTAAAACCGTTCAAATTGAAAAATAATTTAGTACAGCCGTTGAAGCACAGAGGGCGCTGTGTTAAACAAGGTACTCCCGGATTTTTTAGATGAACCGCATATTTTCTTGATAAAACACCCATGTTTATGTTTTACTCCCTGTAGCTAAATGTGAAAAACCTACATATTGACACTGCATTTATTTATATTATCTGTTGCTCGTGGTTTTACCTGTCTCTATGTCTTTCTTTCAATGGAAGATCTTATCATTTTTAAGCTGTTAAAAGATATTTTATTGATATTCCTACAAAACACGCTATCAAAACAATTTAATCACTTTGACATTTAAAGTATACCTAGTTACAATTTCAAATACCAAAACGTAATCCTCTTGTAATGCTGTCGCTATTTTATACCAACTTATCTAATTTAGATTTAATGCAAGTAAAAAATAAAAACAAACTTACGTACAGTGTACCTCTACTTTATTGTAGTGATCAGCGGGCTTATTACCAATCATGATAGCAACTTGCTATTATTACTAAGATATAAGTAATACCTATTTCACAAATAAAATGTATGTATTTTAAAAATATATTCTGTTATCAATTACTATGTTTATTAAACAAAGGTATTTTACAATGTTTAGTAAACAAAGGTTATGATGGGTACGAATCCGACTCGTTTGTGATAAAATATAATAATATTTTTTGATAATAATGTTATAGTTAATAACAAGTACCTACCAAGGTAAGTACAACATCATTCATAACTTCTAATATACGTAATAATCCCGCGATAAAAAGTGTTGATGCATGTTGCGTCTAAACTAAGAAATATTTATTCAGTTTTGATTTTTACCATAAGTAGGTATTTCAAATTTAATAATTATATTATGTATTATTTTTGTAGTGGTATTAACGTTGAATTACGTACATCTTTATATGTAGTTAAATCAATAAAATGTATTGCAATAGGTCTGTGAAATCTTAAAGTTATAAGTATGTAATATTATGCTGGGTACATTTTATGAAATATATTCAAATTGGAATCTAGTACTAGTATAGCATTGCATCTAGGTAGTTAAGTTACGGACTGTAACATATCAATAGTGCTGTGTTAACAAAAGTTTACTTTACGCTGTGAGGTACTCTGCATTCTACGAATTGAAACATTATCCAGCCATTCCTGTGACTGGCGACATGTGGGAACGAGTCAAAACTTGATTGTTTCACAGTGTTTCAATAAAGTCGTGCTTATTTTGTTACAAGTGAGTGTTACTTAATTTTGTAAATACCAAGTGCGATATATTTAGTAAATTCTGTGTATCGTTATTTTGAATTAGTATAAGTGTATTATAAAAACTAGTGAAAACCAGGTGAGTACCTAGGTTATAATAAAAATATGAATTGCATTTTGGACTCAGCCTATAAAAATTATTACCTCTATAGTTCACACAACTAATTTGCGTTACATAAAAAATGCAATAGGTAAGTGACTTGGCTTTCTAGAAACATTCATGGTTTTCATAAATTTTACGTGTTACGCATCTCAAATGGTGAAAGGTAAACCTACATTGGACTTTCAAGATGTATTAGACATCACAATATGTGGTGTGAGTTAACCCTATCTCGGGCTCACAGGAAAATACTTACCATGGGTTTTCCAGCCACATATTGTGTTTGGTTGATAAGCATACATCGTAATCGATGAGAGAAAAATCTTACCATGGACTCTCATAACCAGTCGATTGTATGAATGCAAGATCAAGATGTATTAGACATCACAATATGTGGTGTTAGTTAACCCTACCTCGGGCTCACAGGAAAATACTTACCATGGGTTTTCCAGCCACATATTGTGTTTGGTTGATAAGCATACATCCATTATTGTTCGTTCTTATTGTTCGTTATACGGAGTGAAACGGAGTGTAATGTAGTAGAAAAAGCATAAGGTTACGAACAGAGGGCATTTCTTTTAAATTATTGTTCGTTCTAAGTAATGAAACGGAGTGGCACGGAGTGCCGCGTAGTGTAATGTAGTAGAACGAACAATAATTAACTACTAAAGAGGCTAACCTACTAAAACATTCTATACAATCTTTTGTCTTTGGCAACTGTTTTTAAACATTACTGCCAGCGTCACGTCAAATAATTTATGGTCAACACACAGACATTTATTATTAGTCTGTGTAAAAAAATGTTTTTTGTCTTTCATCTCCGAAGTCCCAAGCTAGCCAACATTTAAAAAATCAGTGTTACCAGATTGCCAGAAGGTAACACGTGCACCGTGCAGTACGTACTGTACGTAGTGACTGTACAGGTTATTTGAGGTTATAAGTGCACCCCGAGTCCCCGACCAATATTTTATCATCAGCACAGAAAATTTTATAAACTATTGAATTTTTGTTTTAAAGCCTGATTCTTTGCTCTCGTCTCGTGTTAATATTAATTATAATTATTTAGGTGGTTGAAATCCATTGCATTGTTTCAAACTGACTGAACTGCTCGTTGGACAAGTAAACAAAGGTAAGTGTGACTTAATAGTTTATTTAAATTAGGTAGGCTAAGTAAAAAGAATTTCGAAATTTCTATGATTGTAGAAATTAAAAAAAGACTTAAAACAATCACTTCCTGTTTTTCGTGCCTTATTTTCAGTATCATTCACTCTGTAAAAAGATAAAACTTACGTCGCGTTTAAATTTTTTAGGTTATATATGTAAAATATTTTTTTATTTAATTCATACGTCTAGTTAAGTTAGTAACTAATAATTTAGTTACCTTAATGATACTTATTGTTTATCCTATATTACTTACGCTATCGCTAATCAATTTTAAGAACAACTTTGCATAGTTGCTAGTGACAGTGATTCCGTGTTATCGATAACATGTTATCGATAATTCATTATTTGAAAATATTTACTAATCTATTCCTTTTTGTTTATTTCAGGATATCATGGCACCTAAGAAAAAAAGTTTAGTTTGGAAGTTCTACGAAAAAATTGATGACAATAAATCTAAATGTAAGTTATGTCAAAAAATTATCAAGTGTACTGGAAATACAACAAACTTGTTTGGGCATATTCGCAATGTCCACAAGGCTGCTTATATGGAAATCGTTACATGTCAAAAAAATACATCGGAAACAACAAATATCACGCAATCTGGTCCAGAGCCAGCTGCTTCAAGTTCCAAAGAGTCACCTCATATTGGTATTGTGGATGAACTTCAACCTGAATCCGAAGCCTTCATTCCTTCTACGAGTTGTTCCCAAAGTACCTCAAAACAGTTAGATAATACTTTAGATTGTGACTCGGAAGTAATCCCTTTAAAACGTCAAAAGACTATCAAGTCCAGTTTTCAAGAAATATCCTCTTATTCAGAATCTGGCACGAAAACAAGAAAACTTAACAATTGTTTGCTATACATGATTTGTAAAGATCACCAGCCGTTTTCAATAGTAGAGAATGAAGGATTCAAAAATCTTATGAAGGCAGTTGCTCCTCAATATAAACTACCAAGTAGGACAACTCTCAGACGATGGTTGGACAATAAATATGAGGCCGTTTCAGAAACTTTCAGAAAAAAATTGTCTACAATAGCAGACCTAACCTTGACAACAGATATTTGGTCTGATACATTAAATATGAAGAGTTTTATAGGCATAACTGTTCATTTCGGCATAGATGTTAACCTTATTTCAGTTACTCTCGGCGTATACGAGCTTGATGAAAGACATACGTCACAGTATATTTCGGAAATGCTTTTAAAAACTTGCGAAGAATGGGGTATAAATAAAGATAATGTGACGGCTGTTGTTACCGATAATGCAGCCAATATGGTAAAAGCTATAGAATTGGCGTTCGGTAAGAAGAAACACATTCCATGTTTTGCTCATACTTTAAATTTGGTAGCTGAGGGCACAATGGCATGCTCTGAGTGGCAAAATATTGTTTCTAAAATAAAATCAATTGTAACTTGGTTTAAACAAAGTTGCATTGCTAGTGACGAATTGCGCAAAGCTACTCCCGCTGAGACAAAGCTAATACAAAGCGTGCCTACGCGCTGGAATAGTACTTACTACATGGTACAAAGATTTCTGGAACTCCGGACTGTTATAAACGATATTATTTTTCGGCACGCTACCGCACCCCCAATGCTCAGTGGTTCAGAAATATCCATTGCCTCATCCGTCCTCTTGATATTGCGGCCTTTAGAGGTAGCCACAAAAGAAATTTCTGGAGATAAATATTGCACAACTAGTAAAATTATACCTTTAGTCCGCTGCATATTTTCTAAAATCACTTCAACTATCATAGAAGAACCTGTGGCAAAAGAAGTGCAGAAACTGGCTCTGCACGAAATGAGAAAAAGAATGGGTCCTATAGAACATGTAACTGCTCTAGCTATTGCATGCATTTTAGACCCTCGATTTAAAAAAATGCACTTTAGCGATGCAATGGCTTGTAGCAATAGTGTATCGAAAATCAAAGACTTAATGAAAATTAATTTGAGTCAAAATGAAGATGTCGAGTCCGACTCCAACAAGTCTGATAAAAGTGAAGAGACCTTTTCATTATGGAGTGACCATCACAAACTGGTACAGCGCAATTGGAAGAGTACCAAATCTGAAGACAGCTTGTCTGATGAACTGTCAGTTTACCTGACAACTCCTGTTGCAAGACTTAACGATAATCCATTGGAAATTTGGAAAGACTACAAAATTCAGTTTCCAACATTGCATAAACTCGCCTATAAATATCTAACAATAGTGGGAACATCGGTTCCATCTGAAAGACTGTTTTCGCAAGCGGCGCAGGTGATGACTCAGCAAAGAAACAGATTGAAGGGCAAAAGATTAGGCAAACTTTTGTTTCTACAAAGTGTTGATAAACAGTATTGGGATATTTAATTAATGTTCAATTTTTAAAATTAATAATAAAGGTTTTGTGTCTAAAAAGTGCTTGTTTTTTTCTTATCTCAACCACATTCATATAACTTACAGAAAAAAAAATCGATGTATGGGAAACATCGATGTATTTTTTGATATATCGATATAACATCGATGCAACTAACCGATGTATTGCATCGAAAAAAACATCGATATTATTTTTCAGTGTCCATCACTATCCATGATAAAGGCGGACGCTGGCGGACGGGTAACGGACGCCCCCCCCCCCATGATTCGTAGGGGTGTCCATTTTGAAAAAACATCGATGTTTTTTTCGATTCGATATATCAGAACTGTACATCGATGTCTTTCGATGTATCGGGTGAAAAAATCGATATTTTGTATCGATGCGTACAAAATATTCAGGGTTTCGTACCCAAAGGGTAAAAACAGAACCCTGTTACTAAGATTTCGCTGTCCGTCTGTCACCAGGTCATGAACTGTGATAATAAGACAGTTGAAATTTTTACAGGTTATGTATTTCTGTTGCCGCTTTAACAACAAATATTAGGAAATAGAATTCATGGGACACAGACCAGATATACTACTTCAACACAATTTTTCATGCAAACCATTACTAGTTCAAACATTGTTTTAGTAAAAAAAGTAAAAGCCATATATTAGAAAAATCTTTATTGTAATTTACGTAAGAACGTTTACGTAAAACAGTTTTTTTTGTCACTGACTCGTGTGCAGTGCTGCCAACATAATTTTTTAGTACATGTTGGCCGCAACGACATTAGATTGTCAGTCCACTATTGATTACTAAACTTTTCTATAAACAAATAGGAAATCATTTTTAGGTAAAATTTTAGTGGTCAAACTTGAGTTTTTATGAAATGATTTGGTTTTTTTTTTTTTTTTATAAAACTTGTTGATGGAACAAGCATATGGCCCACTTGATGTGAAGTGGTAACCATCGCCTATAACAAAGCATTGTCTCGCAGGTCACGCACGTTAGGAACGTGCCCTACGATGCACTGCCCTGCGTCCATCAACTTGAGGCAAAAAGGTGTTAAGCCTCATGTGCCTGTAATTACACCGGCGACCACACTCTTCAAACCGAAACACAGCAACGCTGCTTGGCGGCAGAAAAAGGCATGGTGGTAGTACTTCCCCGGACGAGCCCTTCACAAAGAGCTCTACTACTGGTTATAATCGATTCGATGTTTTTCTACTGAAAACTGAAAAAACATCGATACATCGATTAAATCGAAAGCATTTCAAAACATCGGATCGATTCGATGTATCGCATTGTAAATATCGATGTTTTCGATGCATCGATGTATATCGAATATCCCTAATTCGTACTTTTACTTTGTATCTCACCTGCACCTCACCAGTGTTGCCGTTTTAGCGCATTTGGCGCTAGATCTAGTGCAATTTTAGGGTCTTCAGCGGTTTTTTTGTCATAACTACGCGCTAGAAAATATCTAGTGGAAACTGGCCACATTCTAACGCTGAAGTAGAACGAATCTTCAGCGTTATGAACATAGTTAAAAGTAAACTACGTAACCGGATGTCAGCTGAAACTATAAACTCCGTTATAATGATACGTCACCAATTGAAAATTCTGAAAAAAAACTGCCACACTTATGACCTACCTGAAAATGTCCTCGACAAAATAACCAAAACTGTAAAAAAAGGAACAGTAGCTAGTTCAGCAGGCTCATCATCTGCTTCTGGGGGTGATGATGACGGTGAAAATGTCGTGGAATTGTTTAGTTGATTTTAGTACCTAATATAGGTAAAATAAATAAATATGTCTTTGTTTTATAGATTTTTTTCATTTCCTTATTTTTATATTCACAACATCGTTTAACGGAATCTAGTGCATTTTAGGAGCTGGATTTTTACAAGATCTAGTGCATTTTTGCTTAGGGTATAGTGGATTTTATTTTCGTCAAACGGCAACACTGCACCTCACTCACTCAGCGCCTACTTACTGTGATGTGAAGTGAACCGAACTGAAGCTAATAATTAGTTTGACGCCAAGAAAATGGCTGAAAAGAACTATGACGAGGTAATCGAGGTATGTAGCTAGTACGAAATTAGTTTATGAGTAATTAGTTACTTATTCAAGTAGTCGTAGTCGTAGTATAGTGAATTATTAGATCGACGCGCCGCGTCTCGCGTCTCTTGCCTTCGGCCATTTTGTGGCATTTTAGATAAAATTATGCAATGCGCATGAGGCTATACCTGTGGTTTAAGTAAGTAAGTAAATATATTGTGATCCGGCCATGTCTGACGCGCTTTTATTTAGGTGGTGTGGGCTAAAATATCCACATGCTACGTGGTCTACCGTGGTGCGCGGGCGCCACGATATGGCGGGACGAGCCGGACGCCTTTGAGAGGGTCTGGTAACTGGGAGGCACAGCAGTCAAGTCGTGCGGAGTGGCGAGATTGGGGGGAGGCCTTTGCACAACAATGTGAAGATGCAGGGAAGTAGGTACCTAGTAGTACACCTAGTAGTCATAGAAAACGGAGAATTTTTGTTGTGCGCATATCCCCACTTTTTTAGCTCAGCGCTGCTAAGGCGTGGTAGTACCTATACTAGTCAGTAGTCCGGTTTTTGTTTTTGAACTTAGGTACTAGCTGACCGCCGCGAACTGCGTAGGTACCGCTATAACATGGACTATTCACACAATATCTCTATAAATTGTAGCCTAGGTGTTATTCTGATGTTTATGCTATTTAAAATCCATTCAGTAGTTTTTACGTGAAAGAGTAACAAACATCCATCCATACTTACAAACTTTCGCTGTTCTTTTGTTAATAATAGGATTATACTTGTAGGTACTTAAAAGACTGGCTGGCAATTCTAGACTGCAATTCAACTGTCCCTTTTTGTTTATTTTCATAGCATTCACTGGAGGAGAGTATACCTAGGAGAAGCGAACAATAAAACTGAGCTGTAGTTTTAGATATAATATAAGAATTACCTAGTTTTTTTAGTGTTCTCATCCAGTTGGATGGGAACATTTAAACTGAATGAATAATTTGTTTACTTAATGTTTTTGTTTTAGATAGAAATTTAAAGTTGTGTGTGATAATAACTGATAATGAAATCTTTAAATTAATGCACTAATGTAAATTTTCTTGTGTGAGTTAACGTGGACTTCACTGCTTGTTTGTTTTTTGCTTCCCTCATATGTTTATTAAAAATAAAAATATAAAATTCACTAATTAGTTGGTTTGTAGTGAATTTATATATTTCAATTTTTTTAATTAAATAATTTTGAGCAAATAGTGAACAAAGCAAAAAACAAACAAGCACTTAAGTCGCACGGGTAAGGTATATCATCTACAAAGTAGAGACATGCCTAGGTAGGTAGGTGTAGGTACCTAGCCATAAGACTAAGGGAAAGTGGTTGTTTATGGGACAGACTGCCGTCGATGACCTTCTCGCTCGCAAATATTGACCTTTTGAAAGATATAAAATCAGTGAACTTAAAAATCGGAAGCAACTATGTTGTGTGCATTCCAATTGCACACAGTTCAGCAAAAACCTCATTTTCGATATAAGCAAGTTTTCATATCAAAAAGTTTGCCTAAGTACCTACGAAAACTAGTTAGGCAAACTTTTTGGTATGAAAACTTTCTTGAATCAAAGTGATGTTTTTGCTGTCCTGTGTGCAATCGGATTGCACACAACACTGTTGCTCGCGATTTTTGATTAATAAGTTCAGTGATTTTTTTAAATTCCAAAAGGTCAAAATGTGCGAGTGAGCGGTACATTGACGGTAGTCAGCCCCGGAACGTGGTCATTAGGCGCCAAAAAAATAATAAAAAACATATTAGGTGGAATGCACCATTCAATAAATAATAGGTATGAAGGTATGTAGTGTTTCTTGTTAAGAAATATGGTCAGGGTGTCCACAACAAGGAAAAAAGCACCAAGGACTAAGCATTAGGATGCGAGTTAGATAGATTACTTTGTTGCAGGCTGAACCAAAAATTAAAAGGCGAAAAGAAAATTCAAAGCTGACGCCTAAATACTACAGGAGTATTATTCGTAAAGAAATGAAGATAAAACAATCACTTCTTGAGACCCTCACATTAACTGATTCATCATCGTTAACATCTGATTTAGCACCTGATCAAACTGACTCCTTAGCTGCACCATCTCTCGAGACCATTAAATCAATGATTGATTCCTCATTGTTATCGTTTGATTTATCATCTAATCAAACTGACACCTTAGCTGCACCGTCTCTCGAGACTCTCACATCAATTGATTCATCATTGATAAGGTCTGATATATCACATAATCAAATGTACACCTTAGCTGGACCATCTCTTGAAGCACCAACATTTGATGAGCCATTTGCACCTAGTTTGGCACAAAACTTAAAGCATTGGGCAGTAGACTGTCATGTCACACACAATGTATTTAATAATCTTTTGGATATTTTAAAAAAGGTCACCAGTATAGAGGAGATCACAAGTCTGCCTTCTAATTGTAGAACACTTCTTAAAACAAAAAAAACAAGTGATATTGTTAACACAGGTTCAGGTAATTATTATCATTTTGGGCTATTATTTGGCTTGATGTACGCATTGGAAAAACAAACAGTCCCTAATGATCAAATAATTTATTTTGATATTAATATTGATGGTTTGCCATTGACAAAGAGCTCGGGCAGCCAATTCTGGCCTATTTTAGGGGGTCTTTGTGCTGGTGGTGCTCCATTCGTTATTGGTGTTTGGCACGGTTTTAAAAAACAATGTAGTGAGTTATTAGAAACATTTATAAATGATTACATAAATTTAAAAAAAGAGGGCGTGGTTTTAAAAGAGCAGAGGAGAGAAATTTGTCTATCTAAGATAATTTGTGATGCACCAGCAAAATCATTTGTATTATGTAAAGGACACAATTCATATTTTGGTTGCACAAAATGTATTACTGAAGGAACCTATTTAAATAACAGGGTTAGTTATACTGACTTAGATTCACCTTTGAGAACCGACACTGATTTCAGAGCAGGAAAGTATGGTGAGGATTATCACACTAATAGTACCCCATTATTAAAATTAGAAATTGATCTTGTAAAAAACGTTCCTCTTGACTATATGCATTTAGTGTGTTTAGGAGTTGTGAAAAGATTGATCCAATTTTGGCTTAGAGGTAATATAGTCATTCGAATGAAAACAGTTGACTCTGATAATGTTAATCAAATGATTATGGATGTAAGGAATTGCATAAGTTATCATGACTTTTCAAGGTTACCAAGGCCTCTTAGTGACTTTGAAAGATGGAAAGCAACAGAATTTAGACCATTTTCATTATATACAGGACCCATCTTGTTAAAAGACCGATTAAAGGCTTCACAGTATATGCATTTCTTAAGCTTGAGTTGTGCAATTAGAATTTTATGCAGTAAGACCCAATGTTTAATTCATAAAAATTATGCTAAAGAATTGTTACTGTATTTTGTTCGAAATTATTCTAGAGTCTATGGTCAAGAATATGTTTCTCATAATGTTCACAATCTGATACATTTGCCTGATGATGTATCAAATTTTGGTGCCTTGGACAATTTTTCAGCATTTAAGTATGAAAATTATATGTCAGAAATAAAAAAAAGTTTAAAAACCAGTAGAATGCCTTTACAACAATTCATAAACAGAGTAAATGAGAAGCGGTCATATCTGAGGAAAAGTAACAACACTATCAACAAAAATAATATTTATATTCAATCATTTATCTACATACAAAGAACCACTTTTAAATGGCCGTTTGGTTAAAGCTTACAAATGGTATAGATTACTACATTTTAAGTTAGGAACTGATATTAAAAACAATCACTGCCTTATGAAAGGCAATACTATCATTAAAATTAACAAAATTATTCAGTGTCAAGAAACTGATAATGTGTTTTTAATTTTCCAAAGGTACTTAACATATGATAATTCTTTTACACAACCTTGTAATTCAAAGTTATTCTACGGAGGCATTTTAAAGAATTTGTCAAATAGCAATGAGATTATTGGTGCCCATGAAGTGGTGACAAAATGTATTCATTACAAAGAACATGTTGTTAATTTTGTTGTATAGTCCTAACTGTGTAGGGTAGGTACCTATCTGTCGCCTAGTAGCTGTAGTACCTGTGTACTATTGAATAGGTATTATTTAATAGACAGGCAATCTCTCTGTTCTATCTGGCATGGCAGTTTTCATTTCAAGTAAGTCAATTAAAATTTCTCATTTTTTTATGCATGCTTTTGCATGGAATATTCTGGTTTAAGCCATACACTGTACCATTATTAAAGTTTTTACTGCTTGTTTTCAGCTCAATTATATGGTGGTAATATTTTCACATGAAGAAGAAGAGTATGTGTCAGCTGCACCTAAAAAATGGCTTTGCGAAAATAAAACTATGATGATGTGGCCTAGAAACAAGTCTATAGAGAGAAAAGCCATTAAATTAAACATGAACCCTGAAGAAGACTGGATGAAGTATTCAAATATCCGAATAGTCGGATATTATGGTAAGTAACTTTGCATCAGGCAGGTAGTTACCAGAATTTAACTTGCATCTTGTAATTATTATCAGTATTTTTTGTATACCTAGGTACCTACTTCATATGTATCCTACTAATATTATAAATGTGAAAGTTACGTTTGGATGTTTGGTAGTTTGGATGTTTGTGGCTCAATCACACCCAAACTGCTGAACCAATTTGGATGAAATTTGGAACCCATACGGTTTGTTACCTGACTTAACGTATAGGCTACTTTTTATCACGAAAAATTTACAGGAACGGGAGGAAAATAGATACCACGCGCGCGAAGCCGCGGGCGGCCGCTAGTTTTTAATAATTATGAATTTTTAGCAACACTAAAGGAAGCCATGTTCGTGGAAAAAAAAACAAACAAAATAGTAGCAGCAGTGAGTTGGAAATGGTAAGAGAACAAGGAAAACGAAAAATAAAGAAAAAATACCGAGATGACTCTATTTCTCCGCCACCTGTTATTGAAATAGAAGGTACCTACCTGCATTATGTTTGTAACTTATTTAAATTTCTTTGACTATGTGAGTGATAAATCAGTAGAAAATACTTTATTACACTCCAGAACATAAAAATAAACAAGTAGGTAATAGGTATGCGTATATGATAATTAATAATTAAATTGCTATTTTAAAAGGTGATGCATTCCCCACTGCAAGCGACATTAGAGAAGCGAGAATAACAATCCATGATGTTAACCCACCTGATGAAATTGTAATCCAGTCTTCTGAAGATGCCAATGAACATGAATCTGATGACAACCCACTTGATGAAATTGTGGTCCACTCTCCTAAAAATACCAATGGACATGAATCTGTAATGCCGATCCATCCCAGTTTAAGTGATGCCAGTATTGGAGCAGGCTCAAGTACTCACAGCATGGGTAAGTTTGTAACACTTTCTAGACAAGTTGTACCTGTGATATATTGAAGTCTTTAGGGGGTATAAATAAATAAATAATGCTGGACAATCCACACAGCATCATCTAGCCCATTGATTTTCAAACTAGGGGGCGCGCCCCACTAGGGAGGCGCGAAGACATGTACAGGGGGGCGCGGGCGCGGGCGGCGGCGGTTATCACTCCGGTCGCCCGCGCATACCTACCGCACGCACCTCACTCCCCGCAGTCCCCGCGTCGCACGCGCCAAGCGAACACGTGAACTTTTGTTGCAAAAACAAACAAGCGACCTGCTATTATTGTGTATTAGAGTAGTGACAGTGAACGGTTATTTCTGTTGTTTCGCCATGAGTTCGGCGAAAAAACGCAAATATAACGATGATTATATTAAATACGGTTTTGTTTCTATAAATAAAAGTGGTATCGACCAGCCGCAGTGCGTCATTTGTTATGAAGTATTGAGCAATGATGCCATGAGACCATCCCGTCTGGAACGACATTTGTCAACAAAACACAGTGCTTTAAAAGACAAGCCGAAGGAGTTCTTTGCTTCAAAATCTGCAAGTTTGAAGCGCATGAAATTGGATAGTACTGGATCCTTCGCTCAGTCATCTGAGAAAGTGCTCGAAGCTTCATATGAATTGTCACTACTCATCGCAAAAGCCAAAAAAAGCCATACTATCGGTGAAACTCTCGTCAAACCCTGCTTATTAAAAGCAGCTGATATCGTTCTTGGACCAGAAAGTAAACAAAAGTTTTCACAAATACCTCTTTCTGATAACAGTGTGAAACGTCGCATTGATGATATGGCTGAAGATATAAAAAATCAGGTAGTGGAAGCCGTGAGAGAATCAAGTTTTTTTGCAATACAGTTGGATGAGAGTACGGATGTTGCGCAATGTTGTCAACTGCTAGTTTTTGTTCGATACATACAAAACGAAACAATCAAAGATGAGTTGCTGTTTTCAACAGAGTTAACGACAACTTCGAAAGCAATTGATATAATGACGGCAGTCTCTGAATTCTTTGATAAACATGAACTGTCATGGAAAAAGTTGATAGGTGTATGCACAGACGGCGCTCCGGCAATGCTTGGATCTCGTTCAGGATTCATACAGTTGGTCAAAGAAAAAAATCCCAACGTAATTACAATTCACTGTTTTATACACCGTCAAGCCTTGGCAGCTAAAACACTTTCAAATGAACTCTATGAAGTCTTAAAATTATGCATTAAAATTGTAAATTATGTTAAAAAGAGTGCATTAAACACGCGGCTTTTTACGGCTCTCTGTGAAGATTTGGGCACAGAACACAAGACATTGTTATTTCATACAGAAGTGCGCTGGCTCTCAAAAGGAAATATGTTGTCAAGATTATTTGAACTGCGAGATGAAGTAATTCAATTTTTAGAAATTCAAAAACAAAGTGAATTGTTTTTGGAATTTAAGAAACCATGGGTCCAAGTAATATTTGCTTATCTATCAGATATTTTCGATTCATTGAACACTTTGAATTTGAAACTACAAGGCGGAGATTCGAACATAATTTATCATCGGGATGCTATCACGGCATATACTGAGAAGTTGCAACTGTGGAAGCGCAAAATTTTGGCGTCCAACTATTCCTGCTTTCCTAAACTATTTGCGATCACAGAAGAAGCGTTCTTTAAGGAGATTTTGGACGAAATTGATACCAAGAATAAAATATCAAACCATTTGCAGCACCTCACTGACGAATTTAAGCGCTACTTTCCCGACTCGTGCAATAATATTATTTATCGATTAGCGACCGACCCTTTTCACGTCGACATAGACTTGCTGCCAGATACTATACAAGAGCAAACTTTGGAATTAAAAAATGATTCTGCTGCCCAATATGATTTTGAGAAGATGGAGAAGGCACAATTCTGGGTTAAATATCTCAAAGTTTATCCCAGCACAGCAGAGCAAGCACTAAAATTGTTTTTACCTTTTTCAAGCACTTATTTATGCGAAAAAGCGTTTTCAGCAGTTGTAGCAATAAAAACAAAGTACAGAAGCAAACTAGATATTGCTAGTGATCTACGTTGTGCACTTTCTTCTATTTCACCCAGAATTGGAAACATTGTCAAAAATATGCAAGCTCATCCGTCACATTGACTCTTCATATGTACAAGTGTTTACAAATGAGTAAAAACAGTATTTTTATAGTAATACACCTAAAAATATATTTTTGAACTTTATTACTCTTATTTTATTTTACAATTGCTCGACGAGCCCACTTGCTGCTACTTGCTGGGACCAAGGGGGGGCGTGGGCATATTCATTTTAAGCAGTAGGGAGGCGCGATACTTATAAGTTTGGGAACCCCTGATCTAGCCCCAAGCTAAGCAGAGCTTAGCTTTTTTTTTACTAGATGACTGATATACATAATACAATACATTGCATAGATAGATATTTTTTATTATATACTTTCACAATTAGAATGCTACATTATCCCTGAGTGACAGGATATAATTAATTCCAGAAAAAAATAGGGATCCTTGCTAAAACTTCAATAATGTAACCCAAAGTGTAAAAAGTTAGCCATAAAATGTCTTTTATCCCCGTGCGAAGCCGGGAAGGTGGGTATCTGGTTCCCCTAGCCCCTAGCACAAGCTTTGCATTGTTTGGGCTAGATGGCGCTGAGTGAATGTCGACCAATATTTATTATTATATAAAAATGTTTCTCTTTGTTTCTTTGCAGATACAATTATGTCAGAGATTAGAGAAATAAATAAATATGTGATTTACACGATGCGTAAAGTAGAAGCCATTGAATTAAGCCTAAACCGACTGAACCTGCCATCTGAAAACAAACCATCGCTGTTGCCTAATTTTCCTCTCACAGAGTTGGCACAACTTCAGTCCCTGGAGGACAAGCTTGGAGATGAAAAAATACAGAAAGAATTGGTATAGTGTACATATTTCATATCTTCAATCACGGCAGTTACTTTCCACTTCGGATAGATAAATTGACACGGGTTAACTTGTATTGTGTGATATAATGTATTATGAAGTATTAGGTATGTATTTCCCAAAAAGGTATATAAGTAATTGATTGAGTGACCGAAGCGAACGAAAATCTTACAATCAACTTGGGCTTGGCATTTTATGTATGTATGTATGTATGTGTGTTTGTTAGGCTATAACTTTAGAACCGTTGATCTGATCTACATGAAATTTGGTAAGTCAATAGCTTGTAGGTACTTAAATTTACTGGTAAGTATATGAGTAAAATCGGATGAGGTCGGATCGGTTCGGTTATTATGTACAATGTACAAGCTTTGCTTAGTTTGGATCTAGACGGCGCTGTGTAAAATGTCCCACATGTAATAATATTATAAAATGCAGAGTTGAATCCAGTGTTCCATACATTTATTATTATTCAAGTGTTTTAATTTTTAGTTCGACTTGTTAAGACACACCGGCGGCAGCAAAGAGCGCGATTGTGTGAACCGTTGCTTAGAAAAAATTTTCTCCAATTATTTGGGACAGTACTGTTCATGGACCGGGAAGAAAAACAATTTCAAATTGTCATCTCTAAAATTGATGACAACAATAAAACGTAAGTTTAAAATTAAACGTAAGTAGAGGAATGATTTGTATTTTTGGTACTAATACCATCAAACAGTCACAATAACTTGTATTACAAGTAAACAAAAATACATAAAATTCCTCTTTATTATTATTATAGAATAGTTTTCTTGTTCTTTTACATACATACCTACGTAACCTAAATTAAGATTTATTTTTTTGTTACAGTTGCAGTCAAGCAGTCTTTTCCGAATTTAACCGACGAAAGCTTCGAGAGACACGTAATGTGCTGGTTTCAACATGCAACCACTAGACTCAAACGTCTAAATTGATTTTGGCCAGGCTGACGACAACAGACATTAGTTTCGAGAGACAGGTAAAATATAAAGGTTATTCGTTGTTACAAATAATTGCTACTTAAAACTATTGTTAGGTTTACGGAGTTTTATAATGACCACTTTCCCTGTAGTAGGAAGGTACCTAATGTAAATTATCTAATAGTAATGGATTTCTACATACATACAGTAAATGTAAACAAAAGTGACCTTCATATAATAACCCTTTAGCTCATACATAAAGTTCAAAATTAAATGCTCTTTAAATGTAAACAAAAGTGACCTTCATATAATAACCCTTTAGCTCATACATAAAGTTCAAAATTAAATGCTCTTACTATAAACTTTATTAGAATTCTAAATATCTTGTAAACCCATTTGACTCTTCCTCGGACAATTTGAAATTGTATAATTTATTTAAGATGCGCCTATAGCACGGTCGTCAAGCAGGAAGAATTTCGGACATTGCCCTGACTCTACCTGTGTCTGTCGCTCCTGCGTAAATATATTGCGTCACGCTCACACGACATTGCGGTTATAGCATCTGTGCGAACGTGACGCAATATATTTACGCGGGAGCAACGGAGACAGGTAGAGTCAGGTCAATGTCCGAAATTCTTCCTGCTTGGCGACAGTGCTTTAGAACAAAGATGTTTCTTTTAATATGATAGGAATACCATGTTTGCTCTCTACTTGTCTGTTCTGTTTATAGAATTTACCATTGCATTGTACGCACTTTGTGACAAGCGTTTTGATTTAAAATACTTGTATTATAAGCCCCGCAGGTTGATATTGCGATTGGCGGCCATCTTGATGTCGTAGTCGACGTCGCATCGTCAGTACCGTTCGCAAGGTCACTTACGTTACTTACTTCGTGTTGTTATCCTGTTTTATTGTTATTTTTGAGTTTTGTTAACAGTCGTGCTCGTGCTTCGAACACTACTGAACTAGTAATAGACATTTTGAATATTTTGCAAAATTCTACCAAAGTCACGGAACGTGTGTACTTACTATCTGTACTTTTTTGCGACGGAAGTCGTCACGCAGCTGTTATTGTGACAAGGTTCCATCGCAATATCAACTTGCGGGGCTTATATGATAACTTAGCTTAAGAGGCTGACCACTGTCAATGTACCTCTCGCTCGCACAGTTTGACCTTTTGAAAGATATAAAATCACTGAACTTAAAAATGAAATATCGCAAGCAACAGTGTTGTGTGCAATCCAATTGCACACAATTCAGCATAAATATCATTTTGGTCGAAGCAAGTTTTCCTACCGAAAAGTTTACTTTACTAGTTTTCGTACTTATGCAAGCTTTTTGATATGAAAACTTGCTCGGATTTCATTGATGTTTTTGCTGAACTGTGTGCACTTGGATTGCACACAACACTGTTGCTCGCGATTTTTCATTATTAGGTTCAGTGATTTTATATTTTTCAAAAGGTCTATGTGCTAGGGAGAAGGTCATCAACGGCAGTCTGCCCCTTAACCAGTTACTCATTATACCTGGATCAAACGATATTCTATAATTTTTTTATACAAAGTAAGCTCCAGTTGAGTAACAATCATTATGAAACTGCTTAAAATCCCATAAAATCTAATAAGGGATCCATCTAAAGCTTAGTAAATGTTTATACATGAATAGTAAACATTTATGTGTACATAAATGATCTATCATTCATGTATATAGTCCCTTCGATGCACACTGAAGGTCCTTCCACCTCACAGTGTTTGATACGGGTAAAATGAGTCATCGCAAAGTAACTGGCCCTGTGAACTTATTATTATCTTGCGGTTGATTATATTTTTCTTTAGTGCATTTTACTGTGTATTGTGTTGTTAAATACCTTAATAAAATGTTGTAATATCTATTATATTTGTTGAATTTTCATTTATTTTACTCGAAGGAGTGTCTTCAATTTGAATTTTGTCTTTGTAGTAATGTTGTAAGCAAATGTTTCAGCAGCGCTTCTGCACGATGCCGTCATCAGTGCACGGTGCACGGTGCACGGTGACGGCATCGTGTGCAGAAGCGCTGAATGAAACATTTGCTTACAACATTACTACAAAGACAAAATTCATATTTATCTTAACCCTATAGGAGAAACATTGAGACAACTTACTTATTGTAAGTTAGGTGCTAGGTACGTAGGTAACATTAATGCAACAATAAATTGAAACCTACAGAAACCTTACAAACTCAGCCTTGTGATAACTTGCTGAATGCAAGTATTGTTGCAAGGATTAATTTTAAACTTACGAAAACCTTATAAATGTAACTTTGGGTCAACTTATTAAGTGCAAGTTACGTGCATGTTTCCGGTCTAACTTTAATGCCAGGGTTAATTAATAACTTACCAAAATGTTGCATTTTTATCATTGTTGTAAGGATTAATTCTAAAGTTATCAAAAACTTAAAAAAATAATTTTGCGTCAACCTAATAAAAGTTAGTTACTTGCAAGTTTCAGGTCTTACTTTAACGCAAGGGTTAATTTTAAACTTGCCTAAAACTTGCAAAGGTAACTTTACGACAACTCAATAAATGCAAGTTCCGTGAAAGTTCCATCTTCAACCTTAATGCAAGGATTCATTTTAAATTTACCGAAACCTAGCAAATGTAACTTTGCGACAATTAAATAAATACAAGTTACATGTATGTTTCATTTGCAACATTTAAGCAAGAAAGTTGAGGTAAGTAACCTTTAACTTTCAAACGAAAAGTTGTGGAAATGGTAAATTTAAAAGTTACGGAAAGTTAGCTTTACAATTTTCAAATATGTTACAGGTGTAATGTTACTGCAACTTTACGTTATAAAGTTATAATAAGTTTTGCTGATCAGCTCTGCGTAAGTTACGGGGTTTATCTACAGCGCGGCCGTTAGCGCTTCGTTTCAAGCTCGCTCTAAGCTTGCATGAACGTTGCAACCTTGTATTTGTAACTTACAAGCTCCTTGATGTTACTTTCAGTAATGTTATTGCAACTTTTGCTTGCTTAGCGGGGTATGTACCTACCTAACCTATCTACTGATATCTCTAATGTTTGTATTTGACTGTCATGTAGGCAAACCATCGTGCTGAGTGAGCAAGTTGCTGGCTGAAACGCAAGAGGTTCCCGCTTCGATTCGGGTCCAGCAATGGATGGGATTAGCAAGGCTGGCTGAGTTTGTTGTTGCTGTCTGGAACCGGGAAACTATTTCTTTTCACATATTATATAATATTTTATTTATCATTTCTCATAGGTATAGAAAGATAAATAATATTATAGGTATTTATTATCATTTTATTAGTAGTAGAGTTTCTTGTGAAATAGTTTGTCCGGGGAAGTACTTCCATCAGACTTATTTGTGCCCCCAAGCAATGAGGCTTGCATTAGATTAAATTTAAATTAATGAATTCAAAAATATGTATTATATATATAGTAGGTATATATATATAATACATATTTTTGAATTCATATTATTAATTTAACACCTTATAAATTATTATATAAATATTATGCTCATATAACTTGCCTATTTTCTTACAAGGTTTTTTTTTCAGACCGATACTGTTATAAATGCCTCTTTTGATGAGGGAATATCAGATATTGAGGTGGACAACATTCATATTGATGATCTCTTTGCGGTGAAGCCTATAACCTTCCACATTTTGAGCTGAAAACTTTTTTGATGACATCACCTTGTGGAAAGTCTATTTTGAAAAACTATGAAGTTAACAACACAGAGGCCTCTATTAAAGACGAAGGCATATTAAATGATTTAGAAGAGCTGCAAAAACAGGAGGTTGAAAATGGTATGTAACACTATTTTACAAGATTATATTTAACTTTCTTTAGGGTTACAAATCTGGCGATTGAATTTTCAACCACTTCCCGATATCCGATAATCCGATCAGAAACATGAAACAACATTTTAAATTGTGTTTTAATAGTTTTAAATCGTAATGTAATTAATGTTTTACTGTTTCAGACAATAAATCAAATAAGTAACGCTGCGCGCTCGATTGATACCACCGAGGGGGAGATTAAATAGAAAAGCAAAAATTTTCTACTGTTGAATGCATTGAGGGAATAGTTGTGGATGTGGCGGTAAGTGTTAAATTGTACCTACCTATATTTTGCTAACCCCTCTTTTGGCAGGCGGTTGTTGCAGTCCGCCGTAAAAAGCCAAAGTGAGATAACCTATTTCTGCCGCCAAGTGGTGATGCTTGTATTGTTGTATATTCTGGTTTGAAGGGTAAGGGTGCCGGTGAAATTGCAGTAACATGAGACTTAACCTATACCTACGTCTCAGAGTGATGGACGCATTGCAGAAAAGCAATAGAGCCAATAAAGAGTCAAAAAACCATAAATTTTCTCATTGTGAAAAAAGATCTAAGCGCACAGAAAGCGGAATCTTCATTAGCTATGTTCGTGTGCGAACATTGTGCGATTATGGCTGTTGACCATTTATCGGAGTTATGCAAACAGCGATTCAGAGACAGCAAAAGTAGCGACTTACGAATACACCGGACGAAATGCACCAACATAATCAAAAATGTTTTGGCGCCGCATTTTATTAAAGAAATTGTGTCAGACTTAAAAGACCAAGAGTATAGTCTTTTACTCGATGAATCTACAGATATTTCTGTAAGCAAAATGTTGGGAGTCTCTATCAGATATTTCAGTCAATCTCTTAAAAAGATAATTTCTACTTTCTTAGGGTTGGTGGAAATTGAAAATGGCACGGCAGAGAGCATAGTCAACGGCATTATGGGACTACTGTCAGCACTAAATGTAGATATTAAAAAATTATCGGTATCGGGACAGATAATGCTACAGTGATGACAGGAATTAACAATGGAGTGCATGCATTGTTGAAAAATGCAACTGGCAACATTAATTTGGTCTTAGTTCGCTGCGTGAGTCATTCGTTGCAGCTGGCTATGTCGCATGCTTCAGAAGAAACTCTACCACGCAATGTGGAATTCCTTATACGAGAAACCTACAACTGGTTCAGCCACTCTTCGAACCGCCGACTCTTTTACAAAAATATGTATCAGGGTGAATCAACTATTTTACCCACACAAAGGACCGATCCAATTTTTTTTTTTGAAAAATAATATTTGAATTTCTTTATTTTAATCTGATTAGGGCCTTAGAAATATTATCTATTTTCATAACCTAGAAGAGCAGCGACGTTTATTAATATTTTTAGATAGTTTTAACAATAACTACAACACATACCCTCAAAAACTGTCACCTGAGTTACCTGCATTCAGCGTTACATAAATAGTGAATGAAACACGAAAACATTATTTATTATTATTTATTTACTCTTACATGCATAATCAAATAAATTGGCAATATCACTCTTCATATTATTTTACAAAACTAAGTGGCATTGGTCTGTTGCGTTACCTTTATACAAAAATTATAGCTATTTTCTTAATAAAACTACATATGAAAGAACTACAAATGGAAATGAATTATTTATAGAAGCTTGCCAATGAGGATCAGTCACACGACTAAATATTTGATTTCTAAATATGGAGCCATATGCGCTATAACATTCTGAGCATTATGTTTTTTAAATTATTAAAATCCGTTAAGAAATGACGAAGTTATCAAAGTTTTACTTTCGGCTATTTCAAAACGCACGCTCGGAGCTTCGCTGAATGCGATGACGTCACGATTCATAACGCGCGCCCTCCGCCCGTGTAAAATTGCTGGTTTGGTTCAGATTATTCACCGTGCCGCTCGTGTCGTGGCGTGGATTATTCGTTTTTGTTTAGTTTTTACTATAATTTGGCGTATTACATAAAGTGATTTAATAATATAACATTGTTTATTGAGTTTTCATTGCAAAATAGATCGATAGGTACCTACCTAACATGGAGGCCGGTTTTGTTAAAGCTCAATCGGATAATTTGCCGAAAGTAGATTCTTTTATGGTGGCAGAGTTTTTTAAGAATAATGCAAGTTATTCCGGCGCAGAGATTCGAGGGGACAAAATGAAAAGGTTAGTGTTCTACCTACCTAATTTTTCTTTACCTACCTACCCCTGGTCTAAGACCTACTCATACCTATTAACTGGTTGGTCGGAACACGAGAGTTTTCTGGATTACTTAATTTTCATTAAAATATTCTTTGGATCAGGTAGGTATCTGACTAGGTACCTTGCTCGATACGCTGGTAATAAATAATGATTTTGCTCGTACCTACCTAGTTATACCTACCTAGCTACTAAGGGTACCTATACCTACCTACTTTTTTTTTGTAATCGGGCGGACAAACTGGCACTGGGTAGGTAGGTAGGTATACCTATTGTTTTAGTTCATTATAACTTAAGTACTTACCTATTTGGTATTTTTCCATCTACTCTAAAAATAATTTTATGAAAGGGCCGGATTAAGGAGATCAAATGGGGTCAAAGTTTTTAAGCCGCGTGTAACAGCTAGTATAGTTAATTTACATGTAGCTAGTATAGTATATTCATGTAAAGACCACTTATTTTAACATTAGGCGCTGGTGTTTGTTTACAATAAATAAGTTTGTTTTGTTCGTTCAGGTCAGCACGTGAAACTTATGGAGATGATGCAATCGGATATGTTCAAGTTAAAAGAGAAGGTGACATTTGCACTGTTAAGGCGAAAATAACTCCAGAGCATAAAGTACAAAAGAAGGGTTATGGTTGCGTTTTGAAATGTAATGAAAGAAATGAACAAATTCTAATCGCCGAATGTGAAGACTGCGCAGCACAAAAAGGGGGCTGCAAACATAGTGTTGCTTTCTTGATGTGGCTACACCGTCGTAGTGAAGAGGCTTCACCCACCGAAGTTAAATGTTATTGGGCTAAACCTAAATTAGCAAAAGTTGGCACAACATTAAAATTTATTAAAGCTAAGGAGATTGGAATAGACCAAACGGATTTGCAGATAAGTTCAAGCTCAGGTCAGCGATACTTTTTAAAAGGAGTAACGGATGTTTTGAAAACTCACTCTGATGGACACAAAATCCAGCTATTTCAGTATATAAAAGAACACGAAGGAAAGGAGTTATCTGTCCATTTCCTATACCAAACATTTATGAAAGAGCCACAAAATAATGCTGAAAACTTTTTGAATTACTGTGCAAGTAAAATGACAACTGAAAAGTGCAAAATTGTAGAACAAAGCACATCAGAACAATCTGAATCTTCAATGTGGTTCGAGCTACGGTACTGTCGAATAACAGCATCAAAAGCTTACGAAGCTGCTCACTGTAAAAAATATGACGGAGCTCTAGTTGAACAAATATTTGGAGCCAAAAAAATTAAAGACACTATACCTATGAAACGGGGAAAGACGTTGGAACATGAAGTAAGAAGAGAAATCAGCAAGAAGAAGGATATCGCCATAGAAAAGTGCGGATTTTTTCTTAAAAGCGATTGGCCTATTTTAGGTGCTACACCAGACGGTATAACAAAAGATTATGTTATCGAAATTAAATGCCCAACATCATCAAAAACTACAGAATCCTACATAAAAGATGGCATAATCTCTAACAAGTGCAAAGCCCAAATCCAACTACAAATGTATTTCGCAGAGAAAAGAAAATGCTTGTTTTGCATAGCGAGCCCTCAGTTTGAACAGGATAAGTCTTTAGCTATACACGAAGTTGACTATGACGAAAATTACTGTTTGACTATTTTATCCGGATGTACTGCATTTTGGAAAAAAGCTGTTCTGGAAAAACTGCAACAAACATTTGCCTGAATGTATATCATACAATAAAAATAAAACATTATTCGTTAGAATTTAAAGATCTTTATTTTCCTTCAAACGGTTTTTTTATTTAAATAAACAATCTTGAAGATTAACTACACCGCACGCAGTTAAAACAATAAAATCCAACATTTTCACAAATTTTATATCGATGCATGCATGAGGAGCAATCATCTCGAACTCCCTTAATCGCCCTATGCTTCTTTCTACGTGAACTCGAAGAGCTGCTATCCTTTTTGTTTCCAAGACTTCTTCTTTGTTAAGTTTTGTACCTGCACTAACACTTGGAGGTCTTAAAAGTGTGCATCCTTGGCGTCCCAATAAATGCGTTATGTTTTTAAAACCTCTATCGGCCATTACCACGTCTCCAGGGGATAGCATATTTAGAAAGCCGCAGTCTTCAAATAATAAAGCATCGGAAGTTCTTCCTCCGTACCCTTCAGATATAAAATTAATAAACCCATCAGGTGTTATAGAAATTAAATATTTTATAGTGTTTGCATTTTTATACTGTGACCAAGTGAGAGCCTGATGAACAGCTGCAGAAGGTTTTTCTATTTGAACTTCAAAGCAATCTATGATGCTGACCACTTTTGCGTATCGCTTCCTGAATGGTATTGGTAAGTTCAAACGAATATAATCACGTGAAGGAATAAACACCAATTCTTGCATACATTGTGCTACTTTCGGCAATGTTTCTCGAAAACGTCTGGCTACTGTTGATTCTGACACGCCAAAATGAATAGCAAGCATAGAATTTGGCTCACGCCATCTGATTTTTTTCATAGTTACCAATACGTCAGTAAGAGATACTTTGATGTGATTACACAAATATTCTATACATGCATAGGAAGCAGGTGGTAATCCAAGAAAAAGCTTCGGTTCTCTAGTTATAGCCTTCAAAGTTCCCTCTTGCATATGCTTCTTAAATGATTCAGTTTCATTTTGTTTCTCCACTTCTGAGTCACTTTGTGTAGTTTCAGTGAGGAATGGATCTAAACTATCACATGCTGAAGAAGAACTCGTGAAAGAGTTGATACTTTCGTTCAGTAACGGTTTCCGTAACCGGTTTTTTTTTAATTTATTTGTTTTCAGTTCAGGGACCATAAAGAAGTCGGTGTCAGTATTGGTAGCTTTGCTTCGATACTTTCCTGTCTTAATATTAACCTGCACCGCAACAGATTTACGTTTTGGACAATCTAGCGTATCAGTCATGTCAACTTTTAAAGGATCGTCTGTTCTATTATTTAAATCAGTAGCTTCACATGGTACAAATTCTTCTTGCGGTATAAGATTTTCGTGGCAAATGTCGGGATTAAGCACTCTTTCGAAATATTCAATTTGCTGTCTTTTTTTATATCCAGGCCTTTCTACAGGATTTCTCTCTTCAGTCCTTTGGCAAACAAATTTGTGCGGAGTAACTCCTTCTTTTAATTTCATTTGGCCACCAACCATTTTATATTTTATATAGTTTTCCATGTCCATTTCCAACTGTAAGTACAAAAAAAATATTAGTCCAATTTTTTTTTTATAAATACGCTTATAGAACAAGCCTATGCCCACCTGATTTGAAATGATAACCATCACCTATAACAAAGCATTGTCTCGCAGGTCACGCACGTAGGAACGTGCCTTACGATGCACTGCCCTGCGTCCATCAACTTGAGGCAAAAAGGTGTTAAGCCTCATGTGCCTGTAATTACACCGTCGACCACACTCTTCAAACCGAAACACAGGAATGCTGCTTGGTGGCAGAAAAAGGCATGGTGGTAGTACTTCCCCGGACGACCCCTTCACAAAGAGCTCTACTACCTACTCTTACTTTAGGTGCACAACTAAACTGACAACTCGTTCAAATTGGCAGGGGCTCGGGGCATGCATGATGCGCGGGGACGGCCGCCGGACTTCAGGCGCTTAGATAGATAGAAGATAGAAAATACTTTATTGCATCCTCATAAAAAAATATAACAATAGAGAACAAAAACATCATAGTGGAATACAATGGGTGGTATGGGCTTAGTAACAGATCGCGTTTATCGCATGACAAAATCACCCGCCCTTTAACTTCGTGGCAGTGGTCTGAGTACAGCCCTGGCTCAAATTTCATTGTGTTTGATAGTTTACTTGGGTACTGGTTTCGGTATGAGTAAACATCAAAACTAGCAGCGGAAATCCAAATTTGCCACTGAACCGCTTTTTCCACAAAAGTGGCTCGCATCAAAAACACCCAATCGTCCCACGCCATTTTTCTGGTGTGATATTTGCGCGTTTGACGATGCGCGACGCGGCATCTATTATATTTTGTCTGAAATACCTACTTGGGACGTTCGGCTAGCTACGCATTCTGATCGAGCCGCTGCTAGCGGCGGAAAATATACCTACACGCTAGATGGAGCTCGTAGCTAGTTTTTAATGATTCATATCGGCGATATGATAAAACGATGCCTAAGTACTTAGGTTCTCTAGGTATAACCTATCATCTACTAGGTCCCAAGGTAATAGACAGTTAGGTACTCGAGGAGCTTGAATCTACATACTGGGTACTTACGTCAAAATGATCTTCGCAACAGTATAGGCTACTTTTGCTTGATAGAGGAGTTTTGTCATCTCTCCTCATTACTTTACACCATTTTTTTCTTATTTTGTCGTCTTTCGGCACAGTCAAAAACAGTTTATTAGGCGCGGTAAAGCTGGTATTTTTGCATTTTGGCACAATGCAATATTTATAAGACGGCATTTTTACCACCAAAACGAAATGCAAACGCTACCTGCACGACGACGTGGCGGCTGATGACGTCACAGTGGGTCGCGGTATTTCTCGCGCGCGTTTTTTATATTAACAAACTAAAATATCTGTATCTTGGTCATTTTTGATCCGATTAAAAAAATAAAAACACAGTATTTAATGGTTTTTTTATAGCTATAAATCTGCATACTCAAAAAAAAAATGTGACTGATCCTCATTGGTAAAATAAAATACTGGTCATATAGAGATATACTGGAAAGAAATTAGTAAATTATGATCGGAAATATAATCTTTATACTGAGGACATAAGTAACTCCAAAGAATTTTCCATCATTAATTCGAACTGATACCTATTGGAAGGGAGGTACTTAGCACCTAGATAAGTAAAAATTAGTTAAAATAGAGTCAGTTTTACTTTATGTGCTACAAACTACTCCCACTAAGTCCGTGAATGTCTTAGGAGTTACCAAGAATGTATACTGAGTTACCGAAAATGTAACTCAGTATACGGTAACTCAGCAGACAATCTGCGTATTTTCACACATTAATTTGATTTTAGTACTCCGCGTAAACTTTAATTGTAAACATATGTTAGGTACTACAAAAACATCTGATTATATCAAGTAAATAATAAACTTATATCGAGAAATCGCGGTAACTCAGCATACGACACAAAAAGGCACGCCCTCCCTCCGAACGTTCTTCAGGGACTGTCAACTTGACGACGCTATCAAAATACACCGCCGCGCCATGCGAGCGAAAGCAAACACAAATGAAGCTACTCAGGGTAAAAAAATCCATGTGTTTCCAGGTAAAATTTACAAGAGTAACTCAGCATACGGGGGTAAACCCATTTTAGTAAGGGACACAGTTTAGGGTTTTATTTTTGAAAAAGTTATTTAGCATATTTCTATTTTGTTATGCTCACGTTAAACTATGGCATACTAACTTGTTGTGTAATAAAAATGAACTGAAAGTAATAAGTAAAAGTTCATTTAAATTAAAGTTCACTTAGTGAATGTGATCTCAGGACAGCAATATTTTGTATGGAACGAGTTTTTGTCTACTGAGTTACCATAAAATTTCATGAAAATCACAGATTTTCGAAAACGTAGTCAAAGTCTCCGTTGTGCCTAGTAATCGTAGATACTATTGTTATATTCGTTATGTCTGTAACTATTACCGATTAGCGTATTTTAATAAAAAATGGTCGGGGACAGCAAATTGTGGGTATAATTGTGTGATTCACCCATCAAACGATTAACGGTGGCTCCGATCCACTGATAATCCCACAAATGTGCAACACCCGATGGATATCAATAGAACCAGCGGTCAGTCGTATATTAGAACAATGGGTCGAATTAAAGCTCCTATTTGAAGTTGCCAGGCGGATTGAACACTGCTACATGGCAGAAATGCTATACAACAGTGATCCTGTGAATCACCTGTACTTATTGTACTTAAAACCTATCTTACAGGAAGTTCATGTTGTAAACAAACTGTTTGAAAGCAACGATGTTGATCCAACAAAACTTTATAGGGATCTGAGCAGCTTAGTGGAATCGACAAGTCGGCGTATCCTGTACCCTACGGCGAGGGTAGATATTTTTACTCAAAACATAGATGATTACTTAAACCCTAGACCATATATGGGATATGCTTTTGAGACCAATTTACGTGAATACAATCTTCAACCTGAGGTGGCAAACAACTTATGTCAACGATGCATTAATTTCACACTGAAACTTGTGAAAGAACTACGTTCGAGATTACCCATTAATTTTAAAATGCTACAGAAAGTATCTATGTTTTCAGTACAAGAGACATTGAAAGTAGTCAAGCCTTCCATTGTCGAAATTGCCGAAGAGTTCCAGGTGAATGCACCCACAATAGAGAGACTTGTGTCTCAATGGGCAAACATAGTACATACACTCGAGAGCATAGAAATCGCACATAGAGGCATTTTCCTACATTTTAATTTCGACCCTTATTTTTTTTTTAAATTAATGTGATGTTGCAAATATAACTTAAATTAAATTGAAGTACACACTGTTAGCTTCCTAAAAACACAAAATGTCTAGCCTTGACCTTCGAAATCATAACAGTGGCAACTAAACAATAGAATGGCCTAAATTAGCTCGTTTCAGGTAGCGCGGTTTGTGGGACTTTGAGCAGGTATAAAAGGTTAAAAAAACAATAAATTTGTGAATGCATCGATTTATTAATACGAGGTATTGCCTCCCCTAGCCTGAATAACAGCTTCCATTCGGTGTTTCATTGAAGAAATCAATTTTTTGACGAAATCCTGCGGTATGCTGTCCCATTCTTCCTTGATCGCGGTTTGGAGCTCTCTGAGACTCGTAGGCGCTGCGTTTCTGGATCTTACTCGTTTCTTTAGTTCGTCCCATAAGTGCTCAATGGGATTGAGATCTGGGCTTCGAGCAGGCCACGCCATAACGAGTACTTCAACCTCCTCCAAGTACTGGCGTACTATAGCAGCGGTGTGTGGTCTAGCGTTATCCTGCATCAAAACGAAGTTTTCGCCGATAAATCCAGAAAAGGGCACAACATGTTCTTCCAAGATCTCCTCGACGTAACGTTGGGAAGTCAATCCACCCGATCGACGGTCGGTATCGGGCCCTGTGATGAAGACAAGTTCGGTTTTCGCTTCCAGAGAAATGCCTCCCCAGAACATACACGAACCACCGCCGTATGCGACCCGTTCGGAGATGCAACATTGAGCAAAACGCTCACCGGATCTTCGGTAGACTCTACCTCGTCCGTCGTTACCATGAAGGCACATCCTGCACTCGTCGGAGAAGAGGACTGCCTGCCATTGATCCATGGTCCAATTAACGTGATTTCGAGCAAACTGAAGGCGTGCTTGTCTGTGCGCTGGGGTCAATTTTGGGCCAGTTGCTGGTCTGTGCGCTGTCAGACCTCCTTCGGCTAGTCTTCTTCTAACAGTCCACCGACTGACTTCCACTTCTCTAACTTCCTGGAGCTGCTGTCCGAGTTGAACTGCATTCAACCGGCGATTTCGTAGTGATGTATTCACAAGGAAACGGTCATCGCGCTGTGTTGTCGCACGTTTTCGGCCTGTTCCTGGTCGCCTGGTATAGCCACCAGTTTGCTGATATCGCTGGTATACACGTCCAACAGCATATCTGCTCAAATTTAATTGACGAGCCACTTGACTTTGGTTCTGTCCAGCTTCGATAAGTGCAACCACTTGAGACGCTGCTTCTGGTGTGGTTTATTTATTTATTATTTATTTATTGTATATAATCAGTACGGCCTGAGCCAATTACACTAATTAAACTAATAATATTAACTAAACATAATTAATAGTAAAAAAATAGTAATAAATAGTAATATAAAAATACAGTCAGAGTCAGAAGCAAGTTAAATTAATTATCATTTATTATCATTTATTATTATTATTATTTATTATTATTTATTTATTTATTTTTTATTATTAGTTATTAGTGGTATCCATTTTCTTGTTTAGAGAGATGACGTATTCGTTAAAGGACCTTTCTGACTGGGAGTTGGTATGCAAATGATGTCATTTCAATCATCCCTTACCGTTTTATACCTGCTCAAAGTCCCACAAACCGCGCTACCTGAAACGAGCTAATTTAGGCCATTCTATTGTTTAGTTGCCACTGTTATGATTTCGAAGGTCAAGGCTAGACATTTTGTGTTTTTAGGAAGCTAACAGTGTGTACTTCAATTTAATTTAAGTTATATTTGCAACATCACATTAATTTAAAAAAAAAATAAGGGTCGAAATTAAAATGTAGAAAAAAATGCCTCTATGTGCGATTTCTATGCTCTCGAGTGTATTAAATTGCTTAGCAAGTACCAAGAGATGTTTCCTTCACGATTTTCACACTGTTTTGTTTCTTTCACCTTATCTCTCTCAGGTAGTCCACTAAGGCTCGTGTAGCAGTACGAGCCTTAGCCATTTTTCTTGTCTTCTTTTTTAATCTTGGCTGGTGGATAGATTTTCCGTGATATCACCGTACGGCCCTGGCGGAAGACCAGCGTTGGTTGCCAGTCATCCAACATATGCTGAGCCAGGGTACGTTTTTACGACACACTAGTTTACCTTTATACTTAGTTTACCTATTATGTAGTACATAGTTTCTAGTATAGTTAGTATTTAATTAGTCTGTATTTGTTTCTGTTCTGGTATGTCGTGTCGTAAATAAAATTATTCTTATTCTTATTCTTAAAGCAAATAAAGACGACTTGAAAAAAAAAATTTATGCTCTGAGAACAAACTATCGGAAAGAATTAAAAAAATACATGGATTCTATGAAATCTGGGGCAAGTGTTGATTCTATATATGAACCAACGTTGTGGTACTACAGTGACATGAACTTTTTACATGATCAAGAAATGGCGTGTGACTCTGAATTTTCTATGGATATTACCCAAAATTCTGACGCACAAAATTCTGTTGAAGATGATGTGGAACAAAACACGGTATGTTTATAACATTTTATTCGAAAAGTATGTAATTACATAGTAACAAATTTATCCTGCCAGTAAACTGCACCCTCGTTGTTAAAATATTCACAGTAGTCGTCCCTTGCTCGCTTAGCAATCTGTAGCGAATTTTTCTGGTTACAACTTTCCAAGGGAGTCAACACAGTTATTTTCTCGGCTGGTGGATGTACAGTCCCGGTATCTACATCTTCATTAGGAATTAACTTGTAAGAAAAATATGTGGATTTTCTCAAGAAATTATGAAGATAGTAACAAGCTAGTACAACCTTCTGTACTTTTACAGGGTGTAAATAAAATGATCTTTGAAATACTCCAAAACGAGTTGCAAGTATTCCAAATGCGCTTTCCACTAACCGCCTTGCACGTGACAATCGATAATTAAATATTCGTTTTTCTTTTGTCAATCCAGTTTGACTATACGGCTTTAATAAATTTGGCCCCATTGGGAAGGCGTCATCTCCTACAAAGACATATGGGAGATTTCGAGTACTATTGTTCACAACTGCAGGTCTTGGGATATTCAAATCATTGTTCCTTAATTTTTGTCCGAATTTGGTATTTTGTAACACACCTCCATCTGACACTCGACCATTCGTTCCAACATCGACCATAATAAATTCATAATTGGCATTTACAATAGCCATCAACACAATACTGAATTGTTTTTTATAATTGTAGTAGTATGATCCCGAGCCAGGAGGTTTGTTTATTTCCACGTGCTTGCCGTCTATAGCACCAAGGATGTGAGGAGCAGATAATTATAGGCGAGTTTATGCAATGTTGGAAACTGAATTTTGTAGTCTTTCCAAATTTCCAATGGATTATCGTTAAGTCTTGCAACAGGAGTTGTCAGGTAAACTGACAGTTCATCAGACAAGCTGTCTTCAGATTTGGTACTCTTCCAATTGCGCTGTACCAGTTTGTGATGGTCACTCCATAATGAAAAGGTCTCTTCACTTTTATCAGACTTGTCGGAGTCGGACTCGACATCTTCATTTTGACTCAAATTAATTTTCATTAAGTCTTTGATTTTCGATACACTATTGCTACAAGCCATTGCATCGCTAAAGTGCATTTTTTTAAATCGAGGGTCTAAAATGCATGCAATAGCTAGAGCAGTTACATGTTCTATAGGACCCATTCTTTTTCTCATTTCGTGCAGAGCCAGTTTCTGCACTTCTTTTGCCACAGGTTCTTCTATGATAGTTGAAGTGATTTTAGAAAATATGCAGCGGACTAAAGGTATAATTTTACTAGTTGTGCAATATTTATCTCCAGAAATTTCTTTTGTGGCTACCTCTAAAGGCCGCAATATCAAGAGGACGGATGAGGCAATGGATATTTCTGAACCACTGAGCATTGGGGGTGCGGTAGCGTGCCGAAAAATAATATCGTTTATAACAGTCCGGAGTTCCAGAAATCTTTGTACCATGTAGTAAGTACTATTCCAGCGCGTAGGCACGCTTTGTATTAGCTTTGTCTCAGCGGGAGTAGCTTTGCGCAATTCGTCACTAGCAATGCAACTTTGTTTAAACCAAGTTACAATTGATTTTATTTTAGAAACAATATTTTGCCACTCAGAGCATGCCATTGTGCCCTCAGCTACCAAATTTAAAGTATGAGCAAAACATGGAATGTGTTTCTGCTTACCGAACGCCAATTCTATAGCTTTTACCATATTGGCTGCATTATCGGTAACAACAGCCGTCACATTATCTTTATTTATACCCCATTCTTCGCAAGTTTTTAAAAGCATTTCCGAAATATACTGTGACGTATGTCTTTCATCAAGCTCGTATACGCCGAGAGTAACTGAAATAAGGTTAACATCTATGCCGAAATGAACAGTTATGCCTATAAAACTCTTCATATTTAATGTATCAGACCAAATATCTGTTGTCAAGGTTAGGTCTGCTATTGTAGACAATTTTTTTCTGAAAGTTTCTGAAACGGCCTCATATTTATTGTCCAACCATCGTCTGAGAGTTGTCCTACTTGGTAGTTTATATTGAGGAGCAACTGCCTTCATAAGATTTTTGAATCCTTCATTCTCTACTATTGAAAACGGCTGGTGATCTTTACAAATCATGTATAGCAAACAATTGTTAAGTTTTCTTGTTTTCGTGCCAGATTCTGAATAAGAGGATATTTCTTGAAAACTGGACTTGATAGTCTTTTGACGTTTTAAAGGGATTACTTCCGAGTCACAATCTAAAGTATTATCTAACTGTTTTGAGGTACTTTGGGAACAACTCGTAGAAGGAATGAAGGCTTCGGATTCAGGTTGAAGTTCATCCACAATACCAATATGAGGTGACTCTTTGGAACTTGAAGCAGCTGGCTCTGGACCAGATTGCGTGATATTTGTTGTTTCCGATGTATTTTTTTGACATGTAACGATTTCCATATAAGCAGCCTTGTGGACATTGCGAATATGCCCAAACAAGTTTGTTGTATTTCCAGTACACTTGATAATTTTTTGACATAACTTACATTTAGATTTATTGTCATCAATTTTTTCGTAGAACTTCCAAACTAAACTTTTTTTCTTAGGTGCCATGATATCCTGAAATAAACAAAAAGGAATAGATTAGTAAATATTTTCAAATAATGAATTATCGATAACATGTTATCGATAACACGGAATCACTGTCACTAGCAACTATGCAAAGTTGTTCTTAAAATTGATTAGCGATAGCGTAAGTAATATAGGATAAACAATAAGTATCATTAAGGTAACTAAATTATTAGTTACTAACTTAACTAGACGTATGAATTAAAAAAAAAAAAATATTTTACATATATAACCTAAAAAATTTAAACGCGACGTAAGTTTTATCTTTTTACAGAGTGAATGATACTGAAAATAAGGCACGAAAAACAGGAAGTGATTGTTTTAACAGTCTTTATTTTAATTTCTACAATCATAGAAATTTCGAAATTCTTTTTACTTAGCCTACCTAATTTAAATAAACTATTAAGTCACACTTACCTTTGTTTACTTGTCCAACGAGCAGTTCAGTCAGTTTGAAACAATGCAATGGATTTCAACCACCTAAATAATTATAATTAATATTAACACGAGACGAGAGCAAAGAATCAGGCTTTAAAACAAAAATTCAATAGTTTATAAAATTTTCTGTGCTGATGATAAAATATTGGTCGGGGACTCGGGGTGCACTTATAACCTCAAATAACCTGTACAGTCACTACGTACAGTACGTACTGCACGGTGCACGTGTTACCTTCTGGCAATCTGGTAACACTGATTTTTTAAATGTTGGCTAGCTTGGGACTTCGGAGATGAAAGACAAAAAACATTTTTTTTACACAGACTAATAATAAATGTCTGTGTGTTGACCATAAATTATTTGACGTGACGCTGGCAGTAATGTTTAAAAACAGTTGCCAAAGACAAAAGATTGTATAGAATGTTTTAGTAGGTTAGCCTCTTTGATGCATCGGAACAAAAAACATCGATGTATACTCGATGTTTAAGAATTAACAATACATTGGTTTGATTCGATGTATCGATACAATACATCGAGTGTTTTTAAAACATCGATGTATATCGTCCACTCCTATGCAAGAATGATAATGATAACACGGCTCCTCGGAAAATTTTAAAGAAGCATGCTTCTACAAAAGCCAAGAATGAAGAAAAACTTATGAATTTGGCATATGAGCATCTCAGTGAAAAAAAAGACAAATACACCTATTGGGCTCTGGCTTGCGCTGCAGATCTACGAAAAATGGATCGACCGCAACAAATTTATGCTAAAAAAGCGATTGCTGAAATCCTAATGGAAGGTCAATTGGGACAGCTACACCGTAATTCTGTAAAAATTAACGAATTTACGCACAATATTCAATACAGCCGATCTCCAGTTCATATTAGCGCAATGCCTTTACCATCACCAACATATGTTGACCCATCTTTAGTACAAATTACAGCTAGACCATCGCATGGACCAAGATATGTTAACCAGCCATCAGTGCGAATCGACAATCAGCTACCTGCTATGGAACATAGCCCAGAGAATTTTGATGAGACTACTACGTTTGTTGTAAATCATACAGAAGGAAATGAAAACTCTCTTTTATTGCAATACATATCTATATTTAAAGAATAGAGAAATAGGTCTTTTGTAGTAGCACATATAGATACGGCCTATAAATAAATAAATAAATTAATTAATTACTAAATGTATTATTTTCTTACCTTAATATAGTCCTTTAGAACTTGTATTATTGCTTCACAGGTTTCTATTACAATTTTGCCAAGTGATTGTGGTGAGATTGCAGTGCTGAATTTCAAATCTTCGAAAGTATTTCCAGTGGCCAGGTATCGCAATGTAATGGCCAAACGTTGAAATGCTGAAATTGCTTCTCTCATTACAGTATCTTTTTTCTCTATTAAAGGTTCTACCAACTGAATCAATTGCCTAAATTTGATAGGATCCATTCTCATATAATTCTTGAAACCTTTCAATTCAGTTAATTCTAAATCCTTTAACAGGCGTAGATTGGCCTTTTCATCAACCAGCCTTTAGTCCAGATTCGGCGTTTTCGTTTTTGCCGTTTCGCTACAATTAAACACACGATAGCTGCAGCCAAATCTTTATCAGACATGGTGCACTGAAGAAAGTTAAGACGAGAATGCTTGTTCAATTTAATTGTACCGAGTGGGTTTCGGAGCTCATCAATCATATTGTGCAATCATCAACATTGTGCAATATTATTGTAGGTGTATGGGTCGCCTTACATTCTAGATAAAATTGATCAAACAAATCAAGAATAGATTTGATTTTAATGATCCTGTGTTTAACACTATATCTATACTGGACCCAAAAGTGGCACAATCGTTCGAACGACAAGATTTAAATGAAGTGTTAAATAGATATCCAGTTTTGAAAAGTGTTGTTGACGATGCTCTGCTGGATCATGCAACATTGAAACTAGACCCAACATTAACGGCCACCAGATACTGGAATATGGTTTTCAATTTACGAAACATGAACGAAGACCCTCTGTTTCCGAACCTAAAGAAAGTTATTTGCCTACTTCTAGTCCTTCCCTTTTCAAATGCTTCGGTCGAACGAATATTCAGCCAACTTAAACTCATCAAAACCGATAGTCGTAACAGATTAAACACAGACACTATATCAGCTCTCATGATGACCGACCAAAGTATCAAAGATTCTATCAAATACGAACCGCCGAAATCACTACTTATCAGCAGTAACTGGAATTTCCAACAATGATTATTCAACAATACAACATTAACAATTTTATATTATAATTAATACATACCTAACGTTCTACGAGTAGATCTCCTGGGCTAACAAAAGGTTGGTGAAGGCATTTGTTGCAACAAACATGCATGAATTGATTGTAGAATTAGTAATATAATTAATTTATTATTTAAATTTTACTTGACAATTATGAGCATTTTTTTAATTTTCAGATTATGGATCTAACTTCAACCACAATCACAATTTAGATTTTTTTATCGTGCGATTTCTCCATAATATTAACCACGAGAAATAATTCAATGAGTACCTATCATAAAACTGCGGGGATTTTTTTTTTATATAATATAGGTAAGTTTTCTCACGCATAGAATCCAAATAATGGAAATTCTGCTGGCGAACAAGCAGTCACTCCCTGTTTCGCATTCGTTGCAAGAGAGCGAGAGAAGCAGAAATAAGTGATTTTAGTAAAAGCATTGCTTATGTACCTTTTTAACCCAAAATGTACCTTTTCAGCGCTGGATATGTACCTTTTGTGAAATCAGTTGCGGCAACACTGACAGAAATGGAATGTCCGACCACTGTTTAATAACTACAAACCCAAATGACAAGGATTTTTTTTTCAGGTACGCAGCAAAACATTTGCCTGTTAAGCCAACATGTGAACATAAATGCAAAAAGTTACAATGCTCACCTCCACTGCAGGATGTACGCAAATTCTATGAGTCTTTTTATCGATTAAAAGACAAATTAAAACAAGACTCATTTATATTGAAACACGTGAAAGCTATAAAAACACAACGTCGCCGTCCAAGATCTGAATCTCGAAATTACAAACCTAGAGCCTTGCAGCTGAAATATATGCTGTATTGCAGATCACAACATAAAATGATGCATGTTTGCCAAAAAGCATTTCTTCAGGTTTTGCAAATCAAGAGATACCGCGTTGAAAATGTATTAAAGAATTATCATCTACATGGAAATTTTCCTACAGAAAAACGTGGAGGTGACCGTAAATCCCACAAATACAAGGACAAAAAAGAAAATGTCATTAAATTCATAAAGACATTTAAGTGTTCTGAAGCTCATTATTGTCGTGGCAATTCGAGACGCATGTACTTGCCTTCAGAGCTAAGTATAAATTAAATGGCCAAAATGTACAACGATCAAGCACCAGAAAACCGCAAAGTGAAAAAGTTGTATTTTCGAGCCATTTTCAATACTTCTTTTAATTTGGGTTTTGGGAGTTCTCGGGTCGACGTGCGCTCAACTTGTCTTCAGCTTAATGAAAAAAAAATGATAGTGACAAAGCAATGCTGATGGCGGAGAAAACAGTAGATAAACGACGAGCTAAAGAATTTTTCAAAATGTTAAAAGAAGACAACCGTAAAATAAAGATCCTTAGTTTCGACTGCTAGAAAAACATGCCGCTCCCGAAAATACCTGATCAGAGTACCTATTATTCCCGTCAACTGTACTTTTACAATTTTACAGTTGTGGAAGGTAACTCAAAATCGTCATTAACTAAACAAAATGTCTTTAGTTATTGAAAAGGAGTTACGGAAAATCGAAAATATAATCAAACCAAATGAATACTTTGAAATAGCGGAAAACCATTCTACTGCCATAAACCTTGCTACTACGGTTCAAGTATACGACTGGAAAACCGTCGCTAAGGATTTATTTTTGATTACTACAAAATGGCATATACCTTTTTCTAAATGCAAAAGGTTTTACTTGAAAAGAGCCAGTAGATGCAACGACATGGTTGGCGTTAGAGGAGAACTCCACTACAAATTTGATTCTGGTCAATATAAAAGCGTTTGCAAAAAAGGTAAAACCCGGGCTATGATTTCTCCAAGCACTATTTCACAGGGCGCAAAAGTAAAGCCGTTAAAATTAAGAGACGTTAATAAATTGCTATCTACTCATTTCGGGGACAAATGGCGCGATTTAGAGATTTTGGAGTACTATAACAGAGTAGTACCATCATCATCACAGGAAATACCAGACGAAACTATAGTTGACGATTCCCATGAAGAGTCTGTATGTGAAGAACAAGAAGAATCACCATTACTTTTAATTTAATATCACACTAAAGGTGTTAGGTTTAATATCATAATAACTAATAAAGTTCTTACTATACATAAAATAGCTTTGTTTGACAGTATATAAACAACCGCGTGGACGTTTGAAAAATCCCTATGGCACCCGAATGAAAAACAAAAATGTTATTATAATCCAGGCTATAATCAATCCGTGTGCCAAATTTCAAGTTAAAAGTATCAATGTGGTTCAATCAATATAGGCCAGAATAGATATGATTCAAAACCAACAAAGTCCATGTTGTTTTTGTAACAAAAACTGCAAAGTCCAGCCAACTGTTACAAAGTCAGCAATGTCCATAATGTTTTTCTAGTTTTTGTTCTAGTTCGTGGAGATTTTTCACAAGTAAGTTATGTATTTTAAATCAAACTACTATAGTTCCAATATAAACACAAGCGCCCTTAATGCGTACCACGAAAATACTCATTAGCGCACAATTTGTTACAACGGACATTGCGGTTTTTGCAACTACATAGACTCTAACAAAGTTTCAGTTTTTCCGCTGTAGTTTTTTTGTTGTTAAAATTGAGATTTAAATTTTAAAGAAATATCAGAAATTAAAAAAAGTAGCTACTGCTTTACAATACCTAATGAACACAATAGCAGGGTTTTATTTTTAAATCAGCATTATTATTTCTTGCAGATAAATCGGGATCCAACGGTTACGTTTATGAAGAAGAGGTAACTAAAGTCTAAATTATAATATTATGTTGATTATCTCAAAGAATATCTGATATTATTTTTAAATTGTTGTGATGTGATCCATCATTTTCCAATGGGAGCAGAGTATTCAATTCGGATGAAACTGCTACAATTACGGTGCAGCGACCAAGTAAAGTTCTTGCAGCCAAAGGACGCAACGTCTGCAAAGTTAAAAGTGGCGAACGTTGAGTATTGGTTACCACATAATGCATCGTAAACGCATTAGGCCAGGCGTTACCACCAGCGATATTCTGTATGGGGCACCTTTAGGAACACTGGGATTAGCTTCTCCGAGCGATTGGGTGAATACGGAACTATTTATTGAAGTGATGAAGCATTTCATCCAGTATTCTTCTGCGTCGATGGTGAACCCTCCTTTACTGATATTAGACAATCACAAAAGCCATCTTTCAATTCAAGCACTCGATCTGGCAAAAGCTGCAGGAGTGACTGTTCTCACACTTCAACCACATTCACAGCTAGGATGCAGCCCTTGGACGTTGGCCTAAATGTTCCGTTCAAGGCTTTCTATAATTCAGCTGTTGACTCATGGTTAACACGCCATCCAGGAAGAGCCCTGACCATCTATAATGTTGCAGAATGTGAAACGACGAGGAAATTGGAGTCAGTGGTGATGAAGGTGATGCTTTTATACTGGATAGCGGCTTTCGTGATTCATTGCCCTTATTGCATCAATGTGGATATAGGACTTATGTGCCTGCTTCATTAGAGGAGGGTGAGAAACAGCTTTCCACTAGTGAAGCAAATAAATCGAGAGCAGTCACCATATGTCGTTGAGTTGTGGAGGTAGTAAATGGCAGATTTAAAAGAGATTTTAAATTACGTCAAAATCTGTTATAACGACATCGAAGGGACTACTCATATTGAGTCGTAAAAACCGATAGTTATAACAACCGGTGACAGGTATTAATAGGAAAGATAATATGTATATTCATGTAGAAATTAAACCGCATTTTGTTTACTTACAAACGTATAATATAAAAGAACAATATCATTTTACCATCATTTTTGTATGCATAAAATCTGTAATTTTAGTTTGTTTGAAACACTTCTTTCGTGCATACACATTTTGTAATTCACGTTGGATTTTAATCAGCGTATCGTCACAATTTCCCTGCATGTGGAACTCTTCATTAAAAAGAACAATCTTTCGTAATACACTAACAGCATTGAGACCGTCAATCAAAGTTGGCACTGTAAATTGTTCTTCCGAGTCTTCCTGTTCATTTTCATTTTCCTCTTGAACTTCACGTACAATATCATCCTCCGTAGCTGGTGCACAAATTGCAATAGACTGATCTACATCAATGAACTCGTCTGTTTCAGTAGTAGATAAAGCAGGTCGTAAATTTTGGGCTAATTGAGCCAAAGAAATATTATCCTCTTCATCATCGTCAATCACATCATCTGAGGTTCTTGTTATAAGACTTGTAAGATCTTTAAAACCTGCATGCCCAAAGCAGTTAGCTATAGTTTTTTGTGAAACTTTTTCCCATGCTTCTGATATCATCAAGATGGCATCAAGAACCGTAAAGCTGTTCTGATTATTACTGTCAATGCTTTGTATTAACTTTAACACTTGCAGTCTTCTATAATGAGATTTTAAACATCTTATTACACCTTGGTCCATAGGTTGCAGTACAGATGTAACATTTGGTGGTAAGAACACGAGTTTAATACACTTCAGATTAGTAACAGCCGGATGAGCAGGACAATTATCAACTAAAAGAAGAACTTTCTTATTGTTTGCTTTTAATTCAGCGTCCCAGTTTCGTAACCATCTTTCAAAAATTTCCGATGTCATCCATGACTTCACATTGTTTTCATACGTTACCGGCAGTGAGCGTATGTTTTTAAAGCATCTTGGTTTCTTAGATTTCCCAATAACTAAAAGCTTCCTTTTACAGGATCCTGTCATATTTGCTGCAACCATGATCGTTAGTCTCGTCTTAGACGTTTTTCCTCCCGAACAATTATCTCCTTTGAATTTTAAAGTCCTGTCTGGTGTCATATTGTAAAAAAGTCCGGTTTCGTCTGCGTTATAAATGTCTTCTGGACTGTAGCCTTCGCATAATGTAGGCCACTTTTGCGTAATCCATTCGTCTACAGCATCTTTATCCACACTGGCAGCTTCACCACTCATTTTCCCGCCGACAATGCCATGTCGAGCCCGGAAACGTTGAATCCAACTAGACGAGCAAACAAAATCTTCACCAAAACGTTGAGCAAAATCGTTTGCTTTTTGTTGAAGAATTGGTCCATTTATTGGCACATTATTTGTCCTTTGATATTTAAACCAATTTAACATAGCATCCTCAATCTTCGTAGGCCGCGTTGGAAGCCTACTCGCGTTCTCCGAAACGAAACTTCGCCAACGAACGAAATTTAAACGAAGTTTCGATTGTCACCCTACTCTATTTCATTTTCGGATTCGCACAAGAACTTCGGATCCATCGACAATTTTCGTGAACGAACGCAATGAACATTATAGCGTAGGTTCTTTATGTTGTCATGTTTCGTAAACTTACGGTTTTAACTTTATCCTAAAATTCATTCAATAATTTGCTTTATTTTATATTATAGATGAAACATTAGGCTAACAATGCATTCCTTGTCATACTTTTGCAGAAATTAGATACTAAACAATTAAAATTCTAATAACGACAAAATTCGTCAAGACTATAAAACACCTTTTCACTGTCATTCATATCCGACTAATTTGAAAAGTTATATTTCACGCATGTGACTGGTAGTAACTTACGACAATCAAAAATATCCGTATTGGCACAAATACCATCTGTGATTTTTTGTACAAAATGCTTTTGTTTCTTGTAAGTTTCGTAAAAAGTTTGTTTATCAAGTGATGCGTTCATAAATCATGTTCTCAAGTGCTTTTTTACAATCTTCGCAATCGGGATACACATTCCGTAGAATGGTTTCAAGTAATACTGCCGCACCCTGCATTTTGGATTGGAACAAGCTGTTTGTTTTGGAAACTTTGTAAGTAAAAATATTTTTATGTTGACCTATTTATTAGTCACTGGTTCCTCATAGGTAGGTACATATCGCCTCTTCACATAACCATTGATTACTTACCACTTCTTTTCAGTTTAGAATGGCTCCGCATACCGGATCGGCTACTCCAGAACAAATTCATAGATTCCTCAATTTCTTGGACGAGCATAGAGATCTATCCCGTGGGAGTTTGAGGAGTGTTGAAGGAAAAGTCCAAGCGAAGAGGTTGTGGCAAGAATTGTGTAACATGCTCAACGATATTGAATACCCTAGATACACTGACAGCGCTCAAAAAATGTCTCGCAAAACGAGTGCTTAAACTCGGTCTAAGCACTCGTTCGCTTTAGTCGCGCGCGAACCGTCCTAAGTTCAGTATGCCGAAGTGCTCCGTGAAAAAGTGCAAAAACAATACTTTAACCACTCGAAAAAAGGATGGAGTTTCGTATTTTCGGTAAGTAATAAATCCATCTTTGATAATAGAATGAATTAGTGTAAAAATTAGCCTAAAACGTGCTAAACTTGTAATTTTCTAAAAAAATCTGAAGAAATCAAACACGCGGCTGGCGGTATAGTTGTCCCTTTCCCACGCGCTGCAGTATTAATGCTTCTAACACATTCACACAGAGTAATATTTGGAACATAGTAGGTTTTTAGAGTAATGGAGTCGCGTTGTACAAAATTTTGTTATGGTATTTTTTTTAATTTTGTTCAATATTACAAACAATATTTGCACAACTTTTTACAAAAAATATCTATAAAAATATCAAAGAACAGTAAGAATAAAAAGGATTTGGTGTTTAATGATTAATTACACTAGCAGATTACCATTTTTGTGTTTATCTTATTTTATATATTTATGAATAGTTTTATTAAAAAGGAATATCAAGATTGTTTACAGTATTTGACAAGAGCAAAGAAATATTTTTTTGGAAAATTATATTAATTTTTATTAGCAGGTATCGTTATAATAAATGTTATCTGTATCATTTCAGATTTCCGAAAAATGAAATAGAACGAGAGAAGTGGCGAAAAATTGTAGCTGCAGAGAGAGAAGAAGAATTTTTTAAACCCAATGACTCTAGTGTAATTTGTTCCGACCATTTTTATGAAAGTGACATGTATTTCACTAAAACTGGAATAAGAAAATTAAATAAACAAATTCTTCCACATATAGAGGTATGTATGTTCAAAGCCTATTTATTCTATTTAAAACGGCATGTCAATTTACTGTCTACTTTAATCAAGACAATTTATTTTCAGATTGAACAAACAACATCATCACCCGGAGATGCTGTACTGTCAACAACGAACATAGAAAGTTCAGTGAGTTCGCTACCGAGCACATCCAGTACAAGCATACTTAAAGAACAGTCAGTGTGATTTACAGCTAAATTTCCAGGTATGTAAGCTAATAAAAATGATATTTATTTGTATGTACTATATATTTTTAGGTTATTAGGTATTTACCCTCAATCAGAAACTACAATAAAACTAACCCAGTAAATGCACTGATATATAACTAGCTTCTGACCGCGGCTGCGCCCGCGTGGATGTCGGTTTTCGCACCAAAAGCCATCCATCCATCTTGAGGATTTAACCCCTTACTTGATTGCTTGTCATAATATGACCCATAACAACACACACTATTTATTATTTTACAACTTTTATACATTTTTGCAGAAAACCGCCGGAGAATATGAAAATACACAGCCATCAGCAAATAGCGCATCAGACAAGAACATTAGAAAGACACCATCACCGACATCATCAGGACTAACTTCTATTTTAGATACACCGAAAACATCATTCTATAAAAAATCTCTCAAAATTTCTCAAAAAAATGAGTTAAAAAATAAACAGATTAAAAACTTAAAAAAGAAAAACAAGCGACTAATAAAGAAAAATTTGAGTTTGAAAGAAATCGTGACCGATTTAAAGAAGAATCGCTTCGTAGACGAGTCTTTAAGTTCTAGTTTAACAACAACGAATCGAATTCTAAAGTAATAGACATATTGACAGACAAAAAAAAAGTGCCGTTCGCTAAGTATCCTCCGGATCTTCGAAAGTTTGCACTAACGATGCATTTTTACTCACCAGCTGCTTACAAATATATGCGTGACGTATTTGCTAAAAACTTGCCTCACCCTAACACACTGTTCAGATGGTATAAAAATGTCAATGCTGAGCCTGGATTTACAGAAGAAGCATTTTCAAGATTGCGTGATAAAGCAAAAGCTTCAACTAAACCACTTTTGTGTAGCTTGGTTGTCGATGAAATGTCTATACGACAACAAAAAACTTGGACAGGAAGGAAATTTGAAGGTCTTGTGGACATGGGAATTGGATCCGATGATTCGGATCAGAAAGCCACTCAAGCCTATGTTTTTGTTGTTGTATCGTTGGACCAGTCATGGTCGTTACCAATTGCTTATTTCTTCATACACAGCTTAACTGGAGAAATGAAGGCTAATCTTATATCATTAGCACTCCAGAAAAGATATTGGAGTTAAAGTAATGACTTTGACCTTAGATGGATGTAAAACAAATATCAATTGCATGAAATCACTCGGGTGCAACTTTGATAACATTGAAAATATTAAATCTACGTTTCCACATCCAGATGGTAGTCACGAAGTAGCGGTACTATTAGATCCATGCCACATGGTAAAACTAATTAGAAATTTGCTGGAATCGCAAAAATGTATCTACGATGAGGACGACAAAGAAATAAAATGGAATTTAATTTTAGCTTTGCACAACCTCCAAGAAGAGAACGGCCTGCACTTAGCAAACAAATTAACTCTTAGGCACATACACTTCCGAAATGAAGTGATGAGAGTCAAGCTGGCTACACAGTTACTGAGCAACAGCGTCGCCAAAGCTATCGAATTTTGTGATAAGCAGCTAAATATAAAAAAAATTGCCGATTCTGATGCCACTGTCAGGTTTATCAAAATGAAAAATGATTTGTTTGATATCCTAAACTCCAGAAACATGAATGACTTTGGATACAGTACGCCACGTAATGTTTTAATATAATGCGGACAAAGTTTTAGAATTATGCTCTAATGCAAAAAAATATTTAGTTGGATTATCAACTAAAGTAATGTACAAAAAGACGACAACTGTCAACAAAGAGAAGAGAATTGTGTATGAAAATAAAAAAGTGCCTTTATATAAGTGCCGGGCAAATACAGGAGTAATTGGACTGCTCGTATGCATCGAAAGTTTAGAACACTTGTTTTCGACTTTGATTAAAACCAAAGAGTTGACTTTCTTGACAACATATAAATTCAGTCAAGACCACGTTGAATTATTTTTCGGGAAAATCAGAAGTCTAGGTGGTCATAATAATAACCCAAACACGCGACAGTTTAAGTCCGCGTACAAAAAGTTGTTGGCCCACTTAGAACTAAGTAAAAAATTCAGCGGCAACTGCATACCGTTGGAAAACATTCCTATTTTAAACGGTGAGGCAACTGCTAACATAAATAATTCTAGTACTGGATTGCGTCATGGTGATGAAAATGAAGACAACATTTCCAAATCATTTCTAATCATTTCTTGGCCTGCACCAAGAAACAGTTGAAGAACCATACACCAGCAATTGTAACCATCTGGCTGAATTATTAGAAAGTGAACTAAATGTCAATATCCAAATAGTAGGATATATTTCAGGATTTGTAGTGTACCATTTATTAAAAAAAATAAGCTGTGATGATTGCAAAAACCATTTACTTGCCACAGAAAGGAAAGAATTTCATAAATTGGTAGATTTAAAAGATGTTGGAGGTCTGTGCTATGCATCTAACGATGTGTTTTTGATTTGTCAAAAAACGGAAAAAATATTACGACATCATATTAAAATAAGTGGCGGAAAAATACTCCAAAAAAAGTATGACAACAAGTATTTAACAATGGAAACGCTGCGTATGCTCATGAGTGTGAAGTTATTCACACGTACGGATGCCCACAATAAGGAGCAATTCAATCACATTTATGAATTAACCAAAGCGATCATTGAAAAATATGTAGATGTACGTTTGCATTATATATGCAAAAAAGAAAATATTGAAAAAAAAATACACATCAAAACGGCAATTATATAATAAACTTAATTTGTTTCAAGGTACTTAATCATTAAATAACATTAATTTAACCTACCTTGTTTTATTTTACTTAACATAATCTTTGGAAAATTTACAGCTTATGTTTTTATTCTAATACATTATGAATAAAAAAAATAACATCAACGACGACTCCTCTTACTCTGTTCTAAATGAAACAATTTTATGATTTTCAAACAGCGCAAACAGAACTAGACCTAATATCAATTGCTTTTCAGCCTACATTTGGCTGTACAGCAATAAAGCAATAAATTTTTATGAGCTTGTTAGAGTTGATATTATTTTCGTCATACACGTACCTCTCGCTCGTCGTTGCTAACTACTTTCGGGACAGTTTTTGAAGGCGGTTTTGTAGGCAATGTTGCTTCTAGGGTATTTAAATTTGTTGAACATGCTCTATTCCATGGGCGGTTGTATGAAAACAATTTAGCAGTGGCAAAAGGTACCTACTTTTTTACTAATTACTAATTTTGGATATTTTTATTGTTGTGACATATAAGTAATCAATATAATTTGAATATTTTACGATTTTAATTTTAGTAGGCAAGTATATGAATCTGTTTTATTTTAGACTAATGAAGGAATTCCATCCACCACCAGTCAAACAAGCCAACCACCAAGCCAACCAACAAGCTTTCCACAGCCTATGGAATGCGCCTGAAGTTATGGAATATATGGTTGTCAGCCAGGATGATAGTCGTAGACAGCCTGCAAGTCCACAACCAATACGACACTATTTCCAGACAATGTAAGTGTTTGCTACTGTAATTTTAAAGTAGTTCTAACATACAATTTTACTTAACAAGATTAATTGAACCTGCATGCAATGGAGCATTTAAATAAGAAATGTTACTTTGCAGCCACACAACACAACCTACACAGCACACCAGCCAGAGACGATCAGATGTCCGAAGCAGACTGTTTCAACTTGAAGAGGCACGTGCTGAGAGAGAAACAGTCAGGAACACGGAACTTGCTGGCATCAGGGCTGCCTTGTTAGAGCTGTGTGGGCTTCTGAGACAATTTTTAGATAGAACAGCTAATTTATAATGTACTGTAGTTATATGCTCGGAATTTCTCTGAAGGATAGAATCCGGAACGAGGTTATCCGACAGAGAACCAAGGTAGTCGACATAGCTCAGAGGATAAGTAAGCTGAAGTGGCAGTGGGCCGGCCATGTTTGCCGCAGAACTGACAATCGTTGGAGCAAACTAATACTCGAGTGGAGACCGCGTTTAGGCAAGCGTAGTGTAGGACGCCCTCCGGCTAGGTGGGGTGACGATCTGAGACATGTAGCTGGCAAACACTGGATGAGAAGAGCCGAAGACCGGGCTCAGTGGCGCGTCTTGGGAGAGACCTACGTCCAGCAGTGGACCGATATAGGTTGATGATGATGATGATGTAGTTATAGTTTTGTAAAATAGCAAATAATATTAAGTTTTATTTTGGATAATATTAGTAGGATTATTAATTGTTGCCTTTGTATTAAATACTTATAAATGAAACTTTTTTATGCCATAAAATATATTATTTATTATGTTTGTACTTTTATCATTATAGCTTACTTACTAAACGTGTTACATTTTTAAACATTATTAATTATAGTGTGTTATTAAATTTTTATACACATAGACATTCATTTATGTACTACCTGGCACACTACATTCAAAACATATAGATAGGTACAAATTAAATATTCCTATTCCTCTCCAACATTTCCACTAATAAAGCTCTTGCCCTTCGACCTGCTAGTAAAGCTTGAGCTGAAGAAGTGGGTGGTTGGCTGGCAGCAGTCGGAACCTGCCTGTTTCTTTCAGCTTGGAGTTCATCTTCTGTCAACTCGGGAACATCAATACCAGCCCTTATACATAAGTTATGTAGAACACAGCAGGCAATAATAATTTTACGTAAAAGTAATGAAGAACAACCAACTGTGAACAAAGATTTTGTTTGGGGTACGGACCGTACCCCAAACAAAATCTTTGTGTACGGTTACAGGAGGGAGCTATTATGCTCAGGTATAACACGCGCAGATAGAGAATAGATCTGAAAATGGCGGCGGGTACGCATGGTACGGTTGGCAAACAAGTTCTCAAACTTCGATTTTTATTGACTTTTTTTGTTGTTGCTAGTTTTTGAACAAGACAGGCGGTACCTGCCTAGCTAAATGATTATTAGTTCTCTACATAGATAAATTAGTCGCCATCGCTGCGCGTGCGGCGCTATACTTTAACGGATGATAACGCTCCAAGTTCTTCTCTTCGTCAAAGTATTTTATAACGTTGTAAACAATCTCACGTGCATCACTGTGAAGAATCTTTCCACGTTTTCGTGAAGCCATTGTCAATCAATCACAAAATGTCAACGTTCGTAACAAAAACTTAACGTAAATAAATAACAATCAAACGTAACGCAAACAAATAACAATCAAACTCAACAAAAGCAACAATGAATATCAACGAAAACAACAAAATAACGGAACGAATTTAACGATAACTCGGAGTGCGTCAAGTAGCGTGGAAAGCGAATCCTGACTGACTATTTTTTTGTAGCGCGTACTTCACTGTGTGAGTATAGACAGATATAGAGAGTGAGCGAGAACGCATGCGAGCGGACGCCATTTTCAGATCTATTCTCTATCTGCGCGTGTTATATCACATTTGACCAACCTTATGGACATTCCAACCATCTCACCGAACATGTTCAGAGATGTTGAAAACTTGTTGGGTGATGTTTGAGAAGAGCATTTGACAAAAGAAATTAAAAAAATGGAGAAGAGGAGAGAAAGAAAGCGATTGAAAATGGGCATGTAAATGGTGATGGTGTGCCTTTTATAATTGTTTATGTAGATGGAGGATGGGCAAAACGGTCATATGGTCATGAATACAGCTCAGTACAGTCTGTGCGGAAAGAGAACCGTCGTGGCGTAAAATGGAACTAACAATATGATTTTTATATGGCAGCCCAGCCCAGCCATCTGTCAAATGAACTCAAATGTCAAACTATACTTCGTTGTATTTATGTGACGGATACAGCTTTGTTTTGTGTTGTTTTTAAGTGAATTTTGCATAAAATTATGTCTAAACGGGGAAAATCGTTACGCAGTTCCACAAGGGCAATAATATTTAACATCATACAGTTTTGTCAAAGAGAAAAAGTGGCAAAACACACCATTGTTGACCTCAATAAAGTAACGGAGCGTGTGGCAGCAATGTCCGGTATGTAACAGTTTTATATTACTGCTTATGTACTTCCTAGATAACCTCCGGTTCCTGATATCTCCAAATGTATTTAACTAAAATGATTTCATTTAAACATGAGACAGTATTTGTATGTTTTGATTCAACCAATGTTCTTGATAGTAGGCGTAAAGTGTGTTGATACTTTTATTTTTTTTACTAACTTATGATTTTTTTTTCAGGTTTGAGTAGAGATACAGTATCTAAAATAAAAAAAGAAGGTTCTACAAATGACGGCGTATGGTGCACACCGGGGAAAAAACGTAAAGGAAGACCAAAAAAAGTAATTCTTGATGATTTTGATAAGTGCGTCATTCGAAACAAAATTCGTCAATTTTATGCTGTAAGAAAGGAGGTGCCGACTCTGAGAAAACTACATCGTGTGTTACAAGAAGACATAAACTTCTGTGGTGGAATCACTTGTCTGCGCGAAGTTTTAAAAGAACTAGGTTACAAATATAAAAAGTGTCAGTCAAAACGAAAAGTTCTTATTGAGCGACATGATATTGTAGTCTGGCGTGCTAAATATTTGCGAACAATGAAGCGCTTGAGAGAAACAGGAAAACCAGTGATTTATATAGATGAGACATATATTCACACTGCACATGAAGTCAGTAAGTGTTGGCAAGGTCCCGATGAACCTGGAGTTTCAAAAGCCATTTCCCTCGGTGAAAGATATATTATAGTTAATGCTGGCAGCAGAGATGGATTCATAAAAAATTGCCTACTTGCATATAAAACTAAAAGTATTTCAGCAGATTACCACCATGACATGAATCGGGAAAACTTTACAAAGTGGATAAAAGAAAAACTTTTGCCAAACCTGTCTGAACCATCTGTCATTGTGCTTGACAACGCATCTTATCACAGTACTCGCTTAAATAAGCCTCCAAACAGCAATGACAAAAAAGACAGTTTAAAAAAGTGGTTAGAAGATAATGGAGTGGAATACCCAGATAACGCACTAAAAGCTGAACTTTTAAGTTTAGTAAAAAGGAACAAAGTGGAACCAATATTTAAAATCGATCAAATACTTGAAGAACATGGCCATACCGTTGTCAGGTTACCGCCATATCACTGCGACCTAAATGCTATTGAAATGATTTGGAGTTTAGTAAAAAGTAGCGTCAAAAAATGTGAATGTATCAGCAAAACAACTACTTCCAATCATAAATGAATGCTTCGATAATATTACTGCAGAACATTGGCAAAAAGAATGTGATCATGTGTTACATGTTGAACAAAAATATTGGGAACAAGACCACTTACTAGATGACATGCAAGAGTTTATTATAAATGTTACTGATTCTAGTACATCAAGTTCAGAAGACGATAATAATATTCTGTATCTCTCTGGTAGCTCCAAAGACGGATCAGTCATGTCTGGTATTGAATGTTTGGAATCAGACTTTGACTATGGTTCTGATTAGTGTAGTGACTAATAAATAAATATATATAAATAAAATCTTTTATTTACTAGCTACACCCCGTGGTGTTACTCGGGATAAAAAATAGTTTATATTGCGTTAACCCAGAGTAGACCCTGGGTTATTATTATTACCCATTATTTGCAATTATTTTTGTAACTTTTTCAATAATAGGTTGTATTATTTAGACAGATCGATAGATTAACACTTTATTAAAACGAAGGATCAGGAGGGGTATAAGTATAGTGGTAGACGAGGTGAATATTTTATACGAGAGAGAAAATATGAGCATTCCGACGAAGGCGAATGGGTACAGATGTGGGGTGGGACAGAATTTTGTATAATTTTTTTTGACAAAGTGTAGAAATATCAAGAATCATAGTCGCGCTATAATGACGTAACAGTGTTGTCAACATAGCAAATTCATTAAAAAACACAGTTGCGCCCTCAAATTTTGTGACGGTTCTCTTTCCGCACAGACTCTATCAGGAATGGTAATCCCAATATAAGTTTTAAATCTAATAATACATGATATGAATTTCATCGTCAATAATTTTATTATCTTTTTCTAGGCTTGTATTATCGGAAAAAATACCAAAAAATGTGTATACCTTGGGGTAAAAAATAAATATTGTTTTACCCCATAAGTATTTAAAAACTACCAAGGGGCGCCAACGGCCATCTACTGGAATGGAAGCTGCTATCTTGGTAGAAGGATTCCAGAAAAGTGAAGAAATGCATGGAGTCCAATATCTGTCTTTTACAGGTAGGTAGGGGATGTAAGGGAGCTACACAAGAACTCTAGCTTCAATTGTCAACCTCCACCTGCACGCGGTACATCCTGCAGTAACCAACGAGGCTCTGACGACCGGTCGACGGCGGTATAGCCCCTCCTAAATTGACACAGTCAAATTCCTGGCCGCTGACGGGCAGCAGCGTCAACGATACAAAGATTGTGCTCTCTGCGATCGCCAACCCGCATGCCCAGCGTGGCGATTAAGGCAAACCCTCCCAAAATGATAGGCACAACAAGGCAACGGCCCCCAGTTCCCGGTCGCCCCGCTAGTCCTGGCCAAGGCAGCGGTCATGGAAGTGGCGGGGCAGGGGGTGCTAGGAATCTCCGGGTTACGGAAGGCTGCCCATCCCAACTGACCCTGGCTACGTATAACGGACGCACTCTACGGCTAGACGAACACCTGGCGCAGCTCGAGGTGGAACTTGAGAAAGTTAAATGGCACGTTCTAGGACTATGTGAAGTCCGAAGAGAGGGGGAGGACACCATAACCCTAGAATCCGGTCATCTCATGTATTACCGCGAGGGCGACTCCACCTCCCAAGGCGGCATAGGGTTCCTGATCCATAAGTCTCTCGCCAACAACGTCACTGAAGTATCCAGTGTGTCGAACAGGGTAGCATACCTGGTACTTAAACTAACCGAGAGGTATTCTCTTAAGGTAGTTCAAGTGTATGCGCCGACCTCGTCACACTCGGATGATGAAGTGGAGTTTGTTCTGGACGACATCGTTAAGGCCTTACATACCACCACTAGGGCACACTTTAACATTGTCATGGGGGACTTTAACGCCAAAGTAGGAGTACAAACTTGTAGCGAATCTTCAGTAGGACCACACGGTTTTGGTAGTAGGAACCACAGGGGGCAAATGCTTGTAAATTTTCTAGAGCGGGAAGGACTTTTCTTGATGAATTCGTTTTTCAAGAAGAGTCCCCAGAGAAAATGGACTTGGCGAAGCCCCGACGCTGTGACAAAAAACGAGATAGACTTTATCATAGCGGACAAGAAGCATATATTTAGGGATGTCTCAGTGATCAACAGGTTTAATACCGGTAGCGATCACCGAATGGTTCGAGGCACCCTAAATATCGACTTTAAGCTGGAACGCGTCCGCTTGATGAAGTCTAAGCTCCGACCAAACTTACTCCAAACCGCTGTGAACTCTGAACAGTTTCAACTCCAACTTCAAAACCGATTTGCTACTTTGGAAACTACCGAAGACGTAGATCAGGACCTACGAAACGTGGTAAACATCCTCAGGGAAGAGGGCACAAAATTCTGCTCAGTCAGGCGTACGGGCAGGAAATCCAAATACTCTGACCAAACTCTTCGGCTAATGGAAAGACGACGACAGACCCCACTCACCTCCACAACGCTGTCAGAACACCGGGCTCTTAACAAAACCATCGCTAAGTGCATACGATACGACCTCCGTCGCTCCAACACTCTTCGCATTGAACGAGCAATTGAGCAAAATCGGGGGTCCAAGGTATTTGTGCAGCAACTTGGACGGAGCCATCTGACACAGCTTACCACACCAAGAGGTGAAACCGTCGTCTCCAAGCCGGAAGTTCTAGCTGAGATTGAGGACTTTTATGGCCGATTGTACGCCTCGCAGGTTTCGTGTCCGGAACCCAGTAGCGAGGATGCTAGAGCCACGTTGACCCGCCACTACACAGAAGACCTTCCAGAGATCAGCCTTGACGAGATCGAAGTGGCCTTGAGGCAGTTAAAAAATGGAAAAGCCCCGGGGGAAGACGGAATCACTTCGGAGCTCCTAAAAGCAGGTAGTTTACCAGTTTTGAAGGAGGTCCAACGTGTTTTCAATACCGTTCTGAACCAAGGGAGAACTCCAAAGGCATGGAGCAAGAGTGTGGTTGTGCTGTTTTTCAAGAAAGGCAACAAAGCTTTATTGAAAAACTATAGACCAATCTCACTTTTGAGCCATGTCTACAAACTGTTTTCCAGGGTTATTTCGAATCGCCTTGCGCGAAGACTGGACGAGTTTCAAACACCGGAGCAGGCTGGGTTTCGCAGCGGATTTGGCACCATAGACCACATTCACACAATGCGGCAGATCATACAAAAATCAGAAGAGTATAATCAGCCCTTGTGCTTAGCATTTGTGGACTATGAGAAGGCCTTTGACTCTGTTGAAACCTGGGCTGTTCTACAGTCCTTGCAACGATGCCAGGTGGATTGGCGATACATCGAAGTGCTGAGATGCTTATACAATGATGCCACTATGTCTGTCCAAGTCCAGAACCAGCAGTCTAAACCTATCCAGCTGCGCCGCGGCGTGAGACAAGGAGATGTCATATCTCCCAAATTGTTCACAAGCGCGCTGGAAGATATGTTTAAGACGCTGAGTTGGAATGGAATGGGCATTAACATCAACGGCAAATACATCTCACACTTACGATTTGCTGATGATATCGTCATATTGGCGGAATCGATGCAAGACTTACAACAGATGCTGAACAATCTAGCTGATGCTTCACGAGAGATTGGCCTGGGTATGAACTTGGATAAAACGAAAATTATGATAAACGATCGTATTACCCCAGAGCCGATCTCTGTCGCAGGAATGCCTCTTGAAGTTGTGCAGGAGTATGTCTACCTCGGGCAGACCCTGCGTTTGGGTAGGCACAACTTTGAGAAAGAGCTAAACCGGCGAATCCAGCTAGGCTGGGCAGCGTTTGGGAAACTCCGACAGGTCTTCTCGTCACCCATACCTCAATGTCTGAAGACGAAAGTCTTCAACCAATGCGTCCTACCTGTCATGACCTATGCTGCCGAAACGTGGACACTGACAGTAGGTTTGGTCCACAAGCTGAAAGTCGCTCAGCGAGCTATGGAGAGGGCTATGCTCGGAATTTCTCTGAAGGATAGAATCCGGAACGAGGTTATCCGACAGAGAACCAAGGTAGTCGACATAGCTCAGAGGATAAGTAAGCTGAAGTGGCAGTGGGCCGGCCATGTTTGCCGCAGAACTGACAATCGTTGGAGCAAACTAATACTCGAGTGGAGACCGCGTTTAGGCAAGCGTAGTGCAGGACGCCCTCCGGCTAGGTGGGGTGACGATCTGAAACATGTAGCTGGCAAACACTGGATGAGAAGAGCCGAAGACCGGGCTCAGTGGCACGTCTTGGGAGAGACCTACGTCCAGCAGTGGACCGATGTGGGTTGATGATGATGATGATGACAGGTAGGTAAATCAGAATAGCATTGTATTAGCAAATATTGTCTGTGTAATAATTATAATGTATATAATGCTGTATAAGCTATGTGAACTTGGCACCCGAATTTTGAAAAGAAAAATCGTTTTTCGGTTTTTTTGGTAGATTTAGGTTAGTAGTGGTAAGTAGTGAAGTTATTTTCGTTTGTAGTAAACCCAAAAAAAAAAATCGCGTCCCCCGACTTTGCAGAGGTAAATTAGGCCTTGTCAACGCCTTTACAGCTATCTAATGTTAAGGCGTTGACAAGACCTAATTTACCTCTCGCTCGCACGATTCGACATTTTGAAAGATATAAAATCTCTAAAGCCCGGGTGACACGAGGCTAGTAAATCAAGCTAGTGAGCCAAGCTAGTGCTGCCAAGCTAGTAAGCTAGTGACACTAGCTTCGTGTAGACGGAACTAGCTTCGTTTACAAGCTAGTAAGCTAGTGTGGAAGCTAGCAAGCTAGTGCCTCAAGCCAGGATAGTTTTATAGCTTGGGGTTCTATTTTTCAAGCTAGTAGGCGCCCCCCACCACCCGTTTTACTATCCTGGCTTCGTTACTAGCTTCGTGTCAACCGCGAAGCTAGCGAACCTAAGCTAGTGTGCAGTCGGAGAGCGTGGTGAGAGTGCGTGCAATTTGTTAAAATGCCGAAATTAGCGGACGAAATTAATTTAAAATTCGTTCAATTGTACAGAGAAGAGGAATGTTTGTGGAATGCAAGTATTCCATCTTACAAGGACAAGCAAATGCGAGACTCGTCACTAGAAAAAATACGCGACATACTAAATAAAGATGGAATAGAAATGTCGATATAAGAGATTAAAAATAAAATTAAAAATCTAAGAGCTACATATTGTCAAGAATTAACAAAGATAGAAAAATCTGAGAGGTCTGGAGCAGGAACTGCAGAAGTCTATAAGCCAAAAATTATTTGGTTTGAGGAAATGCATAATTTCATAAAAAAGGTGCCAATGAAGAGAAAAACTTCGGTAAATTATTTTAATATTATTTACTCTTTACAATTATTTACCTTAAAAGTACTTATTGAAATATTAATAATCGTCGGCATTTTTAATTTTTCTTGTAGTTTTGTCTGAATTAACGAATCATTCTTGCTTGCCATGGTACTGCTCCATCATTGTTGAAATATCTCTTAAATTTCTCCCTTTTTTCGATAGCTGACAGAGAAGAGTGGTTACTTCCCTGTCGACTGATACTGGGTAAACATAAATTTTCCATTCTCCATGAACCGGGAATAATGTTTCCCGCTTCAATGTCTTCTTGGTCGACATCACTACTAATGCAATAAGTGCTTTTTTGCTCTTTTCGTAACCAATTATGCAGAGCACATGATGCTAGTACAATTTTGTCTACTGTTTTTACGTCAACTGCGATTGGTCTTTGATAAACACGAAATCGGCTTGCCAATATGCCAAAGGCATTTTCTACAGTTCTTCTGGCTCTACTTAGCCGGTAGTTGTATACTTTTTCTTCATGTGTTAAATTGTCACCTGGGTACGGTTTCATAATATACGATTTTAATGGGAATGCAGCATCCGCCAAAATTACTCCGCCTTGTGGTATAAGGTTATTTTCTAGTTGATTATATATGGAGCAATTCCTAAAAACACTTCCATCAGATGCCATTCCACAGGCGCCGACGTCAATATAAATGAAATTATAATCGTAATCAACAATAGCCATAAGAACAATACTGAATGTTTTTTTGTAATTAAAAAACAAACTTCCACTGTTGCCAGGAGCTATGATTTGAACATGCTTCCCGTCGACGGCGCCATAACACGCTGGAAAGTTCCATTTCACTCTGAAACCATTTTCTATAGCTGCCCATTCTTCAGTTGTAGTTGGAATCTGTAACAATATTTTTAACAATTTTTTTATTTTCAGAACAATCAAGATTCTCCAAACAATAATAAAGATGACAACAGTGCAAGCAACAGTCAGTCATTAGAACCACCCGTAGCAGAAAATCTGTCAGAAAAGACAGTTGAAATGTCTCAACCTGCAAGCGAAATGTCGTCTATTCAAGATAAAACTTCTAAATTTATTTCCCCCGGAAGTAACATTCCGCAATTTAAGAAACGGAAGGTTTCGCAAGTGAGTTCATTGATAAATGAAATTAAGGTGATTAAGGAGGATTTAAACAGTTCACGAGAATTTCAGGAACCAGAGCTGGATGAACATGAGATATTTGCAAAATATGTAGCAAGTCAGTTGAAAAAGCTTTCACCCGGACAGGCCATTTTAGCTAGGGATCAGATCAACGCAACACTATCCCGCTGTCGGATGTATGATTTAAACTTCGGAAATACTACATTTTCGTACCAGTCACCTATCAATTCTTCAGACTCCAATATGTCAACCACATTTTCTTACAATAGTTCTGCAGCAAGTCCACTCTACACTAATCCACCATCACAACTACAACAGACTGAGCAACGTGATGAACCCATCATCCATCCGCCACCACAGCAAGAGTTGGAGCAAGATGAAGATCCCATCTATCAAGCATTTCAAAATGCTTGATACATTTCTCGCCATTTATGTAGCGTAAACGTACATTTTGTCGTCATTTATGATTTCTCATTATGATTTTTCAGAATTTAATCTCGCCATTTATGTAAGCGTAAAAGTACCTACTTTAATTTGAAATAAATAAAATTCTACATACCTGTATATCTTTCTTTAATGCTTTATAAATTTCACTGCAAACTTCTGGTATGAATCTAGATATAGTAGATCTTGAAACACGATACATGTGACTTAACTTCCTGTAATTGACACCAGATGATAGAAAATCTAGAGTTATTTCCAATTTTATTTTAGCCGGTATGGCTTCTCTCATATTAGTATTTAATTTTTGTATTTGTGGTCCCACTAGATTCAGTAAATTGTCAAAAATATTAGGTGTCATTCGCAAAATACTCTTGAATTCGCCGGAATCCTCAGATCGCAGTTCTTTTAAAAGTAATGCAGATGCTCCATGACTATGTCTTCTTAAGATCCAGGGTCTTGTCCAAGTACGCTTTTCTTCTAGCAGAGCTAATATTTCATCTAGCGCATGTTGACACAACTTCCGAATTAACTTTCTTAGTAGAATTGCTTTTCTCTTACGCACACTGTTCATTTTTACGTATACGTGTTATCAGGTTAAGCACAACTCACTACTGACTTGACTAGCTTGAAATTTCCTAGCTTCGTGTAGACAGCACTAGCTTGGTTACAATCCAGGCTAGTAGGTAAGCTAGAAACCAAGCTAGTGACCCCTTACTAGCTTACTATCCTAGCTTCAAAATACTAGCCTCGTGTCACCCGGGCTTAAGCCTAATTTTGAAAAATCGCGAACAACCATTGTGTGCCAACAAAAAAAACAAAAAAACACTGCCCAAAACAAAAAAAAAACACCACCAGTAACGCATTCGACGCCTCGAGCAGTTGATCCAATTGAGGCAAAATCCACCATTATGGTGGAGGAATGTCTAAATTCGACAATCGAATTAAATTCTTCTGGTTTGAACCTTTCAATACCAGACGCTTGGGACCAGGAGCGAGTATGTAAACGTGTGTGCAAAGATATTCCAACGGAACAAGATCAACACAAGCTAGTCGGTACGCCTCCCATAAATTTCTTAGACGAACCGAAACAATCTTGCATGGCGTTTCTCAATAAGAATGAAGATTGGCGTGGCCTTACAAGGAAAACCGAACCGATACTTCTGAAAATGCACGGTCCAAATGTGCCACGACCCATGAAACGTGGAAAGTACAGAGTACAGTAGCAGAGTCAAAGATTCCTGTACATGACTTTGTAGAGAGTTCGTCGAAGTCGGGGGTTTGTTCAAATCTTTACAATTTACGAGGTGAAATTTTGAAACACACGAACCATATAAATAATGGAGTGTTGGATTGCGAGATCAACGTCGCTACTTTAATAGAGTCCCACATATTACCAGCCATCCCTTCATTAAAGTACTTTGCAGTGACTGTCAGTGTGAAAAAACAACCAACATCCCAGTCCTCGATCTAAACCCAGATCCTATTTTTAAAAATGCCATGAGAGGCCTACAAGAAGCTGTAAGCCAGTCAGCTGTTGTATTAATTTATGTCAAAGTGATGAGGGTAGAAATGTTTGAAGCAATAAAGTCAGTCTGTTCGCAACAATCGACGTTTCACTACATGGTGACAGCGGTGGGATCCTAAAAAGTGTAAAATAAATGTTTTTAGCTGGTTTTAAAGTGTGAAACGTGTAAATAAATACATTGAAGTGATCAAATCATGGAACATGCACGACCACCGGCTGAATTGTCGTTGGAAGGCGGCCCGGCGAGTCGTGCTGATGCGTGGCGAAAATGGCTCAAGCAATTTCAAGTATTTCTCAAGGCATCTGGAGTTTGCAAAGAATCCAAAGACATGCAAGCCAGCTTACTTATTAATCTAATTGGCTCAGAAGGTTACGACATATTCCTCACATTCAAATTTAACTCGGAGAGTGATCGGGACGACATTGAAAAACTTATCGAAAAGTTCAACGGCCATTTTGGAACAAAACCCAATACCACAATGGTGAGGTTCAAATTTTTTACAAGAAACCAAGAGGATGGAGAAAATATCGACGAGTATGTCACAGCCTTGAAAATTTTGAGCCAACAGTGCGAGTTTGCAGAGCTGGAAGATGGCCTTATCCGCGATCGCATTGTATGCGGTGTGCGTGAAAGTACCGTGCGCGACAGGTTGCTACGTAGTGATCAGCTTACACTCGAAAAGGCTATTATCATATGCCAATCGAATGAAATCTCTAATGAAGAGGGCCGCCAAATCGAAGGCGTAAAGGGCGAGTCAAAAGGCGCGTCGGTGGATGCCGTGCGCGGGTCGTGGCGCGGCGCGCGTGGTGCCGGTGGCGGCTGGGCGCAGCAGCGCTGGCGCGGTAGTGCTGGCGGTGGCCGCGGCCGCGGGTTCGGCATGCGCGCCCCGCCTGCTGCTAGCGGCAGCGCAAGCCGCGGAGACGCACCAGGTACTTCGCAGTCTTCACGTGATAGTGCGTGTGCGGCATGTTCGAGTGCATATTGTGATGGTGGAATTCGATGCCCAGCGAGAAGTGTTAAGTGCTTTTTGTGCGGCAATAAAGGTCACTACAGGAAAATGTGTACATTGAACAGATCAAATACAGTGCATTTGGTGCAGGAGGAGAGAGAGGACGACCTGTACTATATCTCCTCAGTGGGCGCATTGAGTGAGTCACAATCCCAAGACAAATGGTATGAGACTTTAATATACTTAGATAACAGGGCAAAACATCTGTTTAAATTAGATACCGGCGCTGATCTAAATGTTATCTCGAAATATAATTACTTAAAGTTGGGACTCACTTTGTGCGAATTGAGCTCATTTAAACCGAAAGCAATGTGTAAAAAAAAAAAAAAAGCATACTGTGGAAGTTTATTGCCTATTATTGGATCTCGTGTTATAAAATGGATGTATAAGAATAAAGAATACAGCTTAAACTTTGTGATATCTGATCATAATTGTGAAAGTATTTTAGGGAAATTAGCATTGGAGGATATGAAATTAGTGCAACGGGTATATTGTTTAGATATGGAAAAATACAAAGATCTGTTTGAAGGTCTCGGGCGGCTACCGGGGCACTATACTATACCTATTGCTCAAGATTCATCTCCGTGCATTTGCCCTGTAAGGAAAATACCTATCAGTTTAAGAGGAAAGTTGCAGACTGAGCTTGAACGCATGGAGGAGTTGGGCGTAATCAGAAAAGTGACTCACCCCACTGCTTGGGTGAATGCAATTGTAGTTGCGGCTAAAAAAGATGGTAGTATTAGAGTTTGTTTAGATCCGAAAAATAATGAAATAAAGAATAAAATAATGCGTTGTCGTACCGCGAACGGTATCAGGCGGGAAAAACACTGCAGGCGTTCACGCAGGCAGAGAAGGATTTGCGTGCACGCGAGTCTGTGTCTTTTATGGACTTCTGCCGTCATTTCCTGGCGGGTACTATCGTTGATGACGCACGTAAGTATGTCGGTGGATGGTGGAATGACATCCTTACGCGAATGTCTGCAGGGTGTGCGAAGGTGTCACAGCTGGAGATGGCAGTCATGTTCTCGACTCGCGAGGTTGAGACCACGGACGTATTCACCATGGACCGAGAGGACTATGAGTACACCGACTATTGGGAAATGTTGCAAGATACCCGCGTGGAGAGTTTCGACACGGCACCTTCGGAGAGTGACTCGGTGGCACGTGTCGTCAACGTTTTGACACGATCAACGCAACAGACAACGCCTGCTCGTCAACCGAGACCAGTGGCAAAAACCGAAAACGACAACACGGTGCACACCTCGATACACCAACGCATACGCAAGGCGATCTCACGTGAGTACTGCGCGTTGAAGAACATTACTCCTGGAGAGGAAGTTGACGAGTCTGTGGCTTTCACGATCCGGTCGATGAAGCGTGGTGTGCGCGCATGTAGGTATACGGACATTATTGCTATGCCCGGAGACGGCAATTGCGCGTATCACGCTATGTTGTACGGGTTGGGCCTGGTTGCGGACGGTGAGAACAAGCAGGAGAAGATTGACGTTTTTAGGTAGCTCTTGTACTCCACCTGCGCGAGTCAAAAGTTGCAGAACGCTAACTTGTTACTACCAACGGACGGCCCACATGGACGAGAAGGATGGGGTACCGATGACAACTTTGTGGCTCTGTGTCGAGCGTGCCATGTGAAATTGTGCGTGCATTTGAAAACGTCTGAGGGAGTCGTCGCGACTTCCGGTTACACTGACTCGCACCTGTTGGAGGGCGACCAAACGTGGCATATCCTCTGGCATAGGGACGCAGACGGAGCCGGAGTACATGTAGACGTGATTAACGACCAGAAGCGACCAGAGACGCGCAGGAAGATGTTTGCTCGTTTCGTCAATGCTCTTGGCGTTGGTGGTGTAACAGACGAGGTGAAGAGGTGTTACGACCCGTACACACAGTACTCAGAGGCACTTAACCCTTAAATGGACAATGTTGTTTTGAAACAACATACTAAACATCACAGATAAAATTATCTTTATTTTATTTTTTTGTTAATTTTGACAACTAGTTCTTATTTCTGAACGAATTTTGTACTTTTTTTAATGTTGGCACTATCCAATATTTTTATGCATTAAAAATAAATGAATGTCAAATGTCACTTTGAAGAAAACTTTTCTAGTGGCGCGAAACTAAGTTTTGAAGCTGTGTTCGGACTTTGATAAAATATAATGTAAGTATATAACATATTTTTATTTGCTTGATTATATCTTCAATTACATGTTCATGTTGTAAAACATTGAAAATTACTTGATGCTACTGTCGAATTCCGCGAAATCTGGTATGTTGTAGGAAAACTACAATGCGCATTGCCTGCTAAATAAATGCATGTTTGGTGAAGGCTTTTTATTTTGCTTTTCAGCATGCCGCGATTACTAGAAAGCGAAATTACAAAGTATTTAGAAACTCTTGAAGATTCAGAAGATGGCTTAGACGGCTCGGACTCCGAAGTAGAGGATGAAGGTCACTATTATCAAACAGCTCGAGATGTTCTTCGGGACCTTGAAAATAGTGATGAAGGTGAGAATGCCCAGTCTGATGAAGTGGATGCTGATCCTCCTCTCGTAATTGACAACGATCAAAATATGCCAGACCCTCCTATTTTGGAAGCCGGAGAAGCAGTACCCCAGAGTAGATCACAAGGGATTTCTAAGCGACCTCTGGTTTGGCGAAAACAAGCAGCAGAGGTGCAAATTCCCGAAATGTTCAGGATTTACGTTCAAAATGTGCCAAAAATGTCGTGTATCTTTATGTGATACGAAAAAAAGCAATTGTTTTTATAAATATCATAATTTAGAATAAATAAACACATTTCAAAAACAATATCCACTCTTATTTTACCCATACTTGCAAAATGTCATTGAATGCGCAATGTAGTTTATAAACAACACTCACATTATTGCAAAAAAAAAATAGTAAATTCATGTCTAGATTTTTTTACTCATTTTTCCTAGACAGTAATACATGTCTATTACACAAATATATTTTTTTAAAACGTAAAAAAAAAATCGTCCATTTAAGGGTTAAAACGGACCCATCCCTGCAAGAGTTCGTAGGAAACAGAGGGGATCTGGAAGTAGTGTCGCTGTTACAAGACGACAAACTGCTTGACGAAATTACTGATACGCAGGGGACGGTGAGTTTACCGGAAGGAACAGCGGCAGCTATATCCGCGTGCCTGAAGCAGGCGGACGTAGCGCGCTACGTTTTTGTTAACGATTTTCAAGAAGCGATGAACGCAGTCGCCAGGATGGAATCCGGGGGCACACTTGTGGTGTCTACGGACGACATAACTGGTGACATGTGTGAATCGTTGTATGCGAACTTCACCCAGGTGAGAGTAGTGGAGTCGAGGGTATGTGACGCACTTGCTCCGCGAGTGCATTACATCTTTTCAGGTAAAGATGAAGGTAGATGTGTAGAAGACATGGTCAAGAAGATGACGTGTGACCTTACGGAAATAAAATGGAGAATGTTGAGGGCGTGCGCGGCGTGCATAACTTCGCTAAAACCGCAAGTGCAAATGACTGTGGACGACGCCGGGAAGAAGCTTACGACACTGGTACACGCGTTCAGACGGCGACCGGCAACGGGAGCTGGCTTTATAGCTTGTGTGCGAGCGGCACAACGTGTGGCGTATGTGCGTCGTATGTCGTCGGCCGCAGAGGTGTTAACACCGAGACTGCCGGTACGTATGTCTGTGCTCACTGAAAGACCGGAGGAGGCGCAGGATGTTGTTACTCCGGAAGTAAGGCAGCGTCAGCTTGTGGAACCGGTACCGATTCCTGCAGAGATGTTTGAAGAATTCAAAACCGCGATAGGTGAGGCCAGAGACCTAACTTCACCGCAGCAGCAGCAGCAGCAAAAACCGGTCGCGCAGGCGATCACTATACCTAAACCACCGGTGACTAGACCACAGGACGTGGCCGGTAAAAAGAGATCGTCTTACACGAGTGTGCGAACAACGAGGTACTTTGCAGGGTCTAAGGACGACGCGAGTAGCAATTGTGGTAACTCCAAGGGACCGTTAGTGCCAGTGGTAGAGAAGGAAGGTTTAGCCGGTATGTCGCTGGTGCAGCGAGTCATGTCGGTGGTAGACTTTAACGTGACACCGAGAAAGCCGGTGAAGTTTGACCTGATGGCCGGTTTGGTGAAACCAAAAACGCGAGACAGTTGGTGTGGTGTTAATGGTGAATCGGATTCTGGCCAGACGAAGAAGTCTAAAACACCTAGAAACTTCACTGTCAAGATGCGATCGGTGTCGACTCAGATGGAGGACGAATGTGAGGACGGGTCGTTGCACGTACGACTGTCGGTAACCACCAAGGCGGCGCGCACTAACAAGGATAACAGCGTGCCCAGTGTGCAGAGTGAGGTGTCGGCTTTGACGGTGAGTAGTGAGGATGTTGTCGAGTTCGCCGTGGCCGGAGGTAAGCCGGGGGTGCTGACGAGGCCGCTGCCACTCTTCATGGACGCATACTCATACTTCACTCGATAAAAGCATTTACCATGTGTTCTACCACATTTGTCGCGATTAAGTATTTAGGCGGTGACACCTGTCGCATGTCTGTCCTTGACAATTTCGGGAAGGTCTTACTGCGAATGAACTCATCACTTAGACCTGGTATATCCTTTCCGGTGAAAGCCTGTAACGCATTCACAAGCGGATTGGAGTCCTCGTCTTTCAAGACATCGATACTAATGGTCCTGCATCGTCGACCATCGTCCAACACGTCCAGTAGCGTCAGCACACCCTCATCGCTCGCACCCACCACATCCACCATCAACAATATAATATGAATAATGTTTCTAAAATCAGAAGCGAGTGTTCTTTTTGCAAAGGAAGCAACGTAAATAAGACGTATGCTGGAGGAAGCCACATATTCTTAAATATCGAGGCTGCCGAAATTGAACTGATTGCTGCACGGAGTGGTCTAGCAAATTGCAGGAAACTATTTACTCTGTCAGAAATTCCAGACAAATTGAACTACTGTGATCTTCAGTATAAGCTTGTTTTAGCGATAATTTTTGTTGCTGGACATTACTACGCTAACCTGAAAAATATAAAAATAAAGTACTTACCTCCAAATACCACTTCAAAACTACAACCACTGGATCAGGGAATCATCCAAAGCTTCAAAATGCATTATAAGAAGGAAGTTGTCAGACGATTTCTTGCTGATGTTGAACGTCAAACACCAACTACAATTGACGTTTTACAAGCCATGTGGATGATCGCCAAAGCTTGGAATTTAGTCACTGAAAAGACCATTGCAAACTGCTTCAAGAAAAGTGGGTTTAAAGTAACATGCGAAGATGAGGAGGACGATTTACCAATCGCAGAACTTGCTAGGACCTGGCAAAGAGTTCAAGAAGAATTACACCTTCAAGAGACTGACTTTGAAGACTTGATAATGATTTGGCCATCTGTGGAGAACTAACTGATGCTGACATCGTCACATCTGTGTTGCCAGTTACTAATGCAGAAGCGGATGAAGACGAGGAAGAAAAGGGTGAAATTGACGAGCATAACTTCACAATAAAAGATGCTTATAATGCTTTGAATACAATAAAATCTGTGTTTCTCAAAAAGGGAGGTTTGAGTGACGATGTAGTGAAATCCATCACGAAATTAGATTGCGCTTTGGATGTCATAACTCATACTGGTGGTAAACAGACAACTATCAATGACTTTTTTCTAATCAATGAACAAAATTGAGATTAAGCTACTATATAACCACATTGTTAATTGTTTTTGATTATTAATGTAAGAAAAAAAATTTATTATCTACCTAATTGTTTTTAAATACATAGCAAATACATATAGTAATTTGATAAAAATGTGTTATCATTTATTAGTAGAAGTTGTTCGCTATAACAAGATAAGTACGTAATATTGAGGTGAATAAAACTATTCTTTTACCTCTTTATAACGAATTTTAGACCAATCCAACCTAAACATAACAAGCCTCAGTTCAACGAATTACTTGATATTACGAATATTTTCTTGTTCCCCTCCGATTTGTTATATCGAGGTTGCACTGTATCTACTTAGTGCCAACCTATATATTGGAGTACTTTAATGTAATACCTTTTTTTTTACTTGAGGAAATCCATCATGAATACCTACTGCTTGTTAGAGCAGTAATGTACTACATAGAAAAATATGGTTTGAGAAATATATATTTTTGTTGCTAAGTGAGTAGAACAGAACACTGTCAGTTCTTGTTATGATTTCAGTATCAGAAGCAAATAGGATCAGATTGATTATTTATGTAGGTATATGGTAGAGAATCCGGAATTTGCGGCGGGTGATTATAGCTCGCGGCAGGGTGCCCATCAATTGGCAGAGTAGTTGGTCCGCCTCAAACAAGCACTTGACGAGCTGGGCCCACAGAGGACGGTCGAGCAGTGGAAAGTTGTAAGTAAACATTACCTAACGTATACACTTACCTAAGTTTTTAAAGGATGTACACTATGCATAGCTAATAATGGAGCCCATTTTGAGCATTGACTCAAAGCGACTAAAGCGTATGTACATTTACATTACATCCTATCTTATGTTGCTTGTTCCAGAGCGCCGCTAAGCAGAGCCTGAGCCATCGACGTCATCGCATCATCCTGTCAGTAAGTTGGTAATTTGTCCTCATCTTTTTTAGTAATTTGCTTTGTTAAATATACGCTACATCTTATGTAGCGTATATTTAACAATTTTAGAACAGACCAATCTTTATGCTGCACAGAATAAACAAAAGAACTGGATTGATGTCTCTGCTGAAGAGATGCAGGCCTTCTTCGAAATGTTGGTACTAATGGGTGTGCACTCTCTTCCTAATATAGGAAACATATAAAAGCTAAACCAGCAAAATCCACTTTTTTCTCTTTCTGATATTTTGGTGCCACGGTTTTATACATCGAATTCTTTGCCAAATTCAAAAATTATACTGCTTCAAAGACAGCAGTATCCTATACTAAAACGGCCACAAAAAGTACTATAAGCTGCAAAAATAGCAAAGTCCTTGTTGATGAAGTACATAAGTAGCAATATCCATAACAGCCAATCACAGTTCGTCATACGTCACGTAAGAAGTATGGCGTCAGTTGTTTTTGTAGGTGAATCGTTGTCAGTGTAATTAATGTTTTTTAATAGATTTTCGAGGTTTTAGTCACCCGGCCGCCCAACAAAGAGACACATACTGAGTCCACTAGTTTCAAAGGTAAGGTATGTGCAGCCGAGGCCGTTAAGAATCTCGATTCCCATTTTGATGGAGCTGATGATTATCGTTATGCTTCAGGCGCTACTTTGGTTGATACGGGGATAGATTTGTTAAAGGAAGAAATCGAAATATATAAAGAAAGCTACTGGGACGCGATCATTGTTAAGTGGAAAATATCTCCGAGTTTTAGATTCTATAATGCTTGTATAGCTTACTCGAAAAGAACGCCCGTGAATCCAAGAAGCGTGTATCTGTCAACCTGGCAGATCAACGATGGAGCATCTTACCATGATGCTTTATTGGGCAGATCGAATGAAACCATGATATTCGGACTTCTAAAACCTTTTGAATGGTTCAACTTTTTCGCGTCACTTGGCTCGCCCAATCTTCCCGAGCTGCGAGCTATTGCTGGCCTGGTGAAGAAATCGGGAGGAATGCCTTCTAAAGTTAAGAAAGCAGATAATTCCCAAATAGTTGAGATCGCCCTCTTCTATAACATACAAAATCTCATTGAATGTCTGTTGAATATCGCGTGTATGCGCTTTGGTTTAACTGAAACTCTCATCACTCTCGTATGTTCTACATCGACCGGTTTTGTTAACCATCGTATAGATCTGGGGGCCGTGCTTGACGAGATGGTTCACACTTATGCTATCGATCCGAAGAATTCTTGCAAGAATATACGATCATTCCTCACCAGAGTGATTCGCGCTTCTGGTGCTCTTGCACTAAAGCAAGCCACCTTCAAGCATTCAGCTTTGAGCGGTATGCCCAGAGACCATGGTGGTGCCCTCAAGAAAATAGAGTTTGATGGTGAATATTTCAAACATTATCTCGAAGCAAAAACGATGAGTCAAGGCTTCATCGGCGGTAGAGCCACTTTAAAAACTCTTGGCATGGACAAGCTTCTACTCCTTACAGACTATTATATGTCTGCCTCTCTAATAAAGACAGACCCACGTGATTTCACCCTTTGTGGGAGCTTCCTTCAGGGCCTCATGGCTCTAGCCGGCTACGGAAGAGCCTTGAATTTCGCTTCTTCACCAAGGAGTGCTCCACCCCTAGATTCAGATGAGCTTGGGGTTCCGAGTGAGATAGAGTCAATGATAGTCCATTTGGACTCCCAAGCAAGATCAAAAGGGTTCCATCCCCCGGTGGATGGAAAATGGATACCTACATGTATCTCCTCTCTTAAATCTACATCAGCAGGAGTGGCCCCCATACCCGTCGAACTAATAATTCGAGGACGAAAAACCAATGTAAAACTAAGGAAGAAAGCAGCGATAGGAGTAGTGATGGGGAGAACCGCCTTCACGAAGAGAGAGCTTGCTAAAATAACGACAGTTCAAACTCCCGGGAGCGTCGGCTATCGGGACGTGCCCTATAAGCCTACTAGAGCAATCTACGTCGTTAGGCTTCCTACAAAATACGCCCAGATCGCTGTGATATCATACCTAGTGAATTTCATCTCGACGAAGGGAGCTAATGGCGCTCTTGCTACTAAAGATATAGACCCCTCCTTCTTTACAACAGGGCCGCATTCGACCACCGGAAGGCGGCTTAATGACACCCTCGACACCATTGTCGCCTCTGGCGATATGTCTATGCTGGCTTTAGGAACAGACTTATCCTCTTTTGATTCAAATTGTGTCAACTGGAATTTCAGGAAGCCGATGGTATCTGCACTTTTACGGATACTCAAAGGGGACTCTTTTGGACCAGATAAGATCACTGGTGCTGAAATGGTCCATTTCGCGTACGGTGAAGGAATTATATACAATTCAATTTGGGATAATGGCCGCGAGCCTCTCGTTGTACTCAACCCACTCGTTGACGAAAAACGGTATGAAGCCTATAGTCAGTGGCTTAAGCCCCTCCGCGTTTCGGATGATTCATTGAAACTCAAGCCCTTCGCGGGAGTACGCGTTTTAAGTCCTGGGACTTACCGCCTCTTTGACATTGATGCTTTCCTGGAAGCGGGGAACGTCAACGTGCCTTGGGATATTCTTCAGGTTAATGTCAGAATTGATGGTAGCGACTTAATCAAACTGACAAGCGAGGCGTCTGGAGAGCTATCCACTCTGATGATGAATACAGTTGCGAACTTATCCATGCAAAGAATAGCTCTTAGACTCTTGAAGAAAACTAGCTTCGGTAGGAAGTTTACTCCATTGTATACCAAAGGCGTCGGTGATGATTCTGAGTGGATTGGTCAGTTGATGCCCGTAGAAGACGCACGTGAAATCGACGAAGCCCTAGATCTTCTTGTCAATTCGTATGAAAAGATGGGGCATTCTTTTTTTTCCACAAAAACATATGTTATCCCCCTTAGTGGAGAGTACATTCAGACCTACGCTCGCTTCGGTTTAATGATTCCAAAAGACCAAATAATGATAATATCCAGCGAAAAACCACGTTCGGTGAGAGATGTCAATCCCTATATGAATTCATTGAAGCAAGTTCATTGTAATAGAGTTTCCTATTTCAGGTATAATTCTGTGCCTCCTGTGAAAGGTGATTTAACTCGAGTTGTAACGTTTTTGCGATTTTTACATAGAAATTATCAGAAAAAGATTACGCTTTTTTTGGTCTAACTCACGTTTTTCTATCTGCTATAGTTTCGGAGATAATTTGGTGCAAAGTGATACAACTGACAGTGTTTTGGCAAAAAATATCGTGAATTTAGATATAAGTCAAGTTGTAACTACTTTAGGTAATAGCTCCTTACATTTTTTTCGTGCCTTGTGGTATAAGAGCGATTATATTAATTTTCACATTTTATTTTTCAGTATATTTATCGTGAATAAGAATATAAATAGAGTTATATCACTTTGCACCGATTTTTATCAATACTGACTAGGGTACAACTCAACTTGTACCTACTAATTCGAAGCTAAAGTTATGCCTCATTTGTGATAATTGATACATCTCGACTTACGTCATTCGACACAAAACATTTTTTATGTGTAAACTAATATAAATTGAATTATATCAAAAATACAAACAAAATCGATATGCTTTTTATGAATAACAAGATGTGCTAAGTGATACAAGAGCGAACATGACGAGCGTGGCGGGGGTACGCGGGACGAGCGGGACGAAGTGAAGTGAATATGACGCGGCGCGGGAGTTAGTGTCGCTGCGGCCTATAGGCCGTGCTCACTTTGGACACGAATTTGTTCGTACGTATACGTACGAGTAATGTTCGTACGAATTGAGTGCTCACACTGGGTACGAATTTGTTCGTACGTATACGTACGAGTAATATTCGTACGAATTGAGTGCTCACACTGGGCACGAATTTGTTCGTACGTAAACCTACGATTTCTATTCGTACGAATTGTACTCGCACTGAATACGTTTTTCTCTGTCAAATAGGCAGTGTACCGGTGATATCGCGTACGTGAAGTCATCTTTGTTGCGATGAATAATCTGTTTCTTCAAGATAGTCTTCTTCTACATCGGAGATTGCGACAGCGTCGTCGTTATCAAAGAACTGAATGGGTGCGCGAAATATTTTTAAAAAGAGATGATGTCGGTGAATTTCATCATATTATGGAAGATTTACATAGTGACCCTAGACTGTTCTATGGATACATGCGCATGGAGAAAGAAACTTTTGAGTATATTCTTAACACTATTCAACCTAACCTGACTAAATACAGTAACTTTCGCGTCACTATATCACCTAAAGAACGATTAACTGTAACTATAAGGTAAGAAAGTAAAATAATATGTTTTATGTAAATATCTTTATTAAAAGTCATACATTAAATATTTGTTTTTGGATCGAATTGCAAAGCATAGTGACCAGCAGAAGCCGCTTGTGGTGACAGGACAAAAGATTGTTGCGATTGTCCTTGTGTTGAATAATTTGGTGGCATACTCATGTCATCACTGTACTGAGTTGAATCAGTAGAATTTTGATACATTACCACAGATGAAACAGAAGCACTCTGTTCATCAATAAGTATTTGTTGTAATTTTGAACGTACAATCAATTTACGGTGTTGAGGTATCTCTTTCAAAAATGGTACAAGGCTCAGTAGGAACTGAGTATCAGAATCATTCGCACTTTTTTTAAAGGTGGGTGTACCAGTCCCAAACCAGGTACCAGTGGTTGACCTCTCGCATACTAAAAGGAATAAATTAAGAAGTGGCGGGCATTTTTGAAGAATTTAATTGTTTCGTTATGTTGCCTAGACTTTTACCAACCTTCCAAACATTACTTTTGCGAGAATAAACAAAACATATCGCTATCCTGCTCGTTTTATCCGGTCAGTGTCTCGTTCATTTGCCTTCGGCCGCCATCACAGTAAGGAATGCACGTCGACATGGTAAGTTAAATCTTTTAAAATCACTATTATTTCCTTGCTTTCCGTCATCAAGTTATATGATTTTGATAATTTAGTGATCATTTGAGTGATATTTCCTATTATTTTAAATAACCAATGACATTTTCAAGTATTTGTAAAGGTGGTTAACTACTGGAACACCCCTTGTACTGGGTTCCTATTGTTGACCGAATGGTTTGCAAATGGGTGCCAACCGTCATTTTTTTCTTTTTCTTTTTTTTTCATCTTAAGCTTTTGTTTGACAATTTAGAGTTTTAGGACTGTCATTAAAATTATTTAATGCAGTGTGACCCAGTAGTTGACCACTGGTTTGTTATTGGTACACAGTAGTGTTCCTATGTATGACCAGATTAGAGTTTTAACTTTGTTTCTCGTTGTTTAAGATTTAAGATGCCATCCAAAAAGTCATTTTTTAAATATTCAGAAGAAGATCTGCTGAAGTGTCTCGAGGAAATTAATGGAGGCGCTAAAATAAGGCCAACATGTCGAAAATATTATATCCCTCACTCGACTGTTATAAATAAACTAAAAATGAGACATCCTGTACCGCGGAAAATGGGACCACCAACTATCTTGACCCCACAAGAAGAGTTGCTCTTGACTAGGTGGATTAACGCTAACGCTAAAAAGGGAATCCCCATAACTAAGGAACGTTTGTTGGAAACAGTTAGCCAAATAATACAAGAGGATGGTCGAAAAAATCCTTTTAACAGTGGGGTTCCTGGACGAAAGTGGTTTAATAGCTTTCTGAGAAGACATCCAGATATAGCACAGCGACACGCTGAATCTATAAACTCAGCGCGAAGCCGAGTAACAGAAGAAAGCCTGAGAAAATGGCACTCTGATTTAAAAGAATTCTTAACAACAGAAAATGCCGAAGATATACTTAACGATCCTGACAGAATTATTAATGCTGATGAATCTGGTTTCAATGTTTGTCCATCGTCAGGTTTGGTGCTGGGTCGTAAAGGTATGGCCAATTTATACGAAATCCGAGACAAGGAAAAGGAAAGTATCACTGTCCTCGGAACTTTTTCAGCTGCCGGAAAAGTCTTGCCCACGCTAATAATTTACCCCTACGAAAGAATTCCTTTCGAAATAGCGCGAAACATACCGGAAGACTGGGCTAGCGGAAAATCACCAAAAGGATGGATGACATCCAGAGTTTTTTATGGATACATTGCCAACACGCTACTGCCAGCGATACGGAAATCCAATGTCGAATTTCCTATTCTTTTTCTAATCGACGGTCACAAGTCGCACATAACTTACGAAGTCAGTCAACTTTGTAATGACAATCAAATAATTTTGTACGCGTTACATCCTAATGCAACTCACATAATACAGCCTGCGGATGTGTCTGTTTTTAAACCATTGAAAAATTCGTGGAAAAAAGTTGTCAACAAGTGGAAATCCGATACTGGAAACAGGGTTGTAACCAGGGCTCAATTTGCTCCATTACTAAGAATTGCAATGAAGGCTGCAACTCCTGAAATCATAAGCAATGGATTTCGCAAATGCGGATTGTATCCGTTCAATGTTGACGCTATAGATTTCACTAAATGCATGAGTAATGAAAGCAGACACAGTGTCATAGATAAACCAGCTGAAATAAGCGTAGAACACGCGCTTTATTTTGAATCTCTTATGTCGCAAAGGCGAATTCCAGAGTTCCGAGCTGTCGATCCTAACGAACCGTGGACTGGAGAAGAATCAGCAAAAGAACTTTTCTACGTTTGGCGTAAAATAAGGAAGAATGTTCAAAATATCGAACATGATGAAGAACATGAGAGCATTCCTGAAAATGATGCAGACAATGAGATCAGTCCTGAAATTGAAATTCCTGACAGTCCTATGAGTCCAAGAGATCAACAAACACCGAGTCCGATTTCTCCAAATTTATTAGAGGGAACATCTTTTATTGAGTTTGGACCAGGACCATCAAACCAACAGACAGCAGAAGAGCAAGCTACCTCACATAATAATCTTGAGGCAACACCACCAAAAGCTAAAGGCTCCCCAAAACAACAGGACCCTAAACCCGGCCCGTCGAAGATGCCAATAAGTCCAGCATTTTCCAACGCCATTCTGTGGCCTACCGAGTCTCCTATAAAAAACACTGGAAGGAAAAAGTCATCAAAGCAACGTTTACCGGATGCTATTGGCTCGGCTCAGTGGGTGATGTATTGGAATGAGAAAAAAAAGAGAAGGAAGATAAAGAAAAGAAGAGTTTGGCGCGAGCAGAGAAGAAAATGTTGAAGGATGCAGAAAAAAATGATCAGCCTAAAAGGAAACGGAAGAAAAAAGTTTTCGTGGAATCTGATTCAGATGATGATGATATACCATTGAATTCGCTTCCCCAAAAACCTACAAACCTTGAGGATACATTAGAAATGGGATCTTATGTCATTGTGAAGTATGAGGGTGAATACTTTCCTGGGCAAATCAAAAATATTGATGGATGTATCGCTGAAGTCAGTACTATGGTGTTATCATCTGCAACCACTTTCAAATGGCCTGAAAAAGAAGATACCATATGGTATGGCCCTGACAGCATCATTGAAGTTATAAAAACACCTGTTCCTCTAAATACCAGAGGTTCTTACAAGGTAGAAGAGATGGCAAAATTTTTGCAATGGATATAAGATAAAGCTATTTCTATTGGTAAAACCAATTGTTAACTTTTTAAAGTGTTGTTAAGTAATTTTATGTACTTATATGATAAGATTTTGTAAAATTTGCCTACCTCAAAATTATGAGACTGATTTAGGTACCTAGGTAATTAATTTTAAGCACTCAGCTGTGACTGTGATAAGTGATACTGATTAATTTTTCTTTAGTACGTATAGTTTTAGCAATAGTTAAGTGTTTCATTTTTGTACTTTAATTAGGTACCTACCTATATTCAACTGTGCCATTAAAAATTGGCTGTAAGTCATGAAAAACTTCATGCAATAAATGAAAGTCAATTTGAGTAACAAAATAGTGTTTTATTTTCAATTAGCTTCCTTTTTTCCCATTAGTTTTCAGTGGTCAACTATTGGTGCAAAAGTGGTCATTTATTGGATCGCACCGGTCAAACTTAGGTACATTCCCGTTTTTGGTATTATTCATGAAATTTATAAAAAAAATGAATATTTAGATTTAAAAAATATACCAATATTGCAGCGTTAATAAACAATGAATAACTTAACATATACATTTCTACGTCAAAACTACTTATTAGCAGTACAGAACATTTCAAAGTCAAAATTTGTCCTTAACTGGTTTGGGACTGGTACACCCACCCTACATCAACTTCTCCTTTTCAATCTCCAATAATTTTGCATCGATATCATCTGGCTGACGTCTTCTCACTTTTTTTTCAATGGAGATTTAAATGTTTTGTTTGGAGTTTCTTGGTCGCTTATTTCTAAAGATGGACCAGGCAACTCTGAAGGCGTATTGATGCAACTTGCGGTACTCTCTCCATCTGAAATCTCATATGTATCTGGCACGCTACCGTGAAGATCCCTTCGGGACATTGTACCTTGGAGGAACATCAACTGCTTAAAATATGGCCATTTGGAGTATGGTGGTTCATCAGCTGCTTGCCCAGATTTTTTAGTGTTGAATTTTTTGAGTTCTTTCCCGAAAGTGTCTCGTAGTCCACGCCACTTTTTTTTTAAATCAACAACTGAAAAAAAATACGTTTTGTTACAGGTACTTAGCAACTGGTTCATCGTTCAGAGCACTTGCGTATTCATTTAGGATTTCAAACAACACTGTTGGTTTTATTGTACATGATACTTGTAACGCTATTTGGGAAAATCTTTCTGAAATTCATATGAATTTTCCATCATGCCAAGATATGGCTAATATAAGTAATGATTTTTGGAGAAAATGGAAATTTCCCAATTGTTCTGGTAGCATTGATGGAAAACATATACGAATAAACGCTCCAGCCCATTCTGGCAGCATGTATCGTAATTACAAGTCCTTTTTCTCAATTGTATTGCAAGCTGTTGTGGATGCAAACTACAGATTTATTGCTATAGACGTGGGCGCCTATGGCAAAGAAAGTGATGGTGGGATATTTTCACATTCAAACCTCTCAAGACTATTGGAAAATGGTGCTCTCAACACAAACCAGGAAAAAGTATTACCAGGAACGGACATAGCTTTGCCCCACTTCTTAGTTGGTGACGAAGCTTACCCTTTGAAGACATATCTCATGCGCCCCTATCCTCAAAGAAATTTGGATCCCGAAAAGGAAATATTTAACAAACGCTTATCAAATGCGAGACAAGTTGTGGAGTGTGCCTTTGGCATTCTGAGTAATAAGTGGAGATTGTTATTGAAAGCAATTGAAGTAAATCCCAACCGTGCTGATGTTATAGTAAAATGTATATGTTTACTTCATAACATAATAATTGATAAGGAGGGTATCCACGACTTGCCTACGGAAACTCCACGATCACAAAATGAAAACAGAAACAGATTTACAACTGCAGGTGAAAACAGAAGCGTAACGAGAGCTTACAATATCAGGGATACACTTAGAAACTATTTTTGTAGCAATAACAATTGATTTTAAAATTATCTTACAAAGTAACAACCTAAATTAAACTTATAAAATAAATGAAATGACTCACCAGAAATTTTAATTTCTTCTGATATTTCTAGCCATGACCTACGCTGAAGGTCACGTAGGTGATAACTGGGATCGCTTTGATTCCATAAACATGTTCTGCCGTAAATCAAATTAATAAATTTTTCTACATCCATTGTGTCCATATTGGAGCCTTTTTTTAAACTCAAGCCCAAGAATTCGAATCGAATTCGAAGTTTGAAATTTAAAACTTTTTTTTACTTACCTACTTTTTCAGCCAGTCTTCTTTATAGCGGATCTACCCATAGCAAAAATTTTGGCTAGTTTAGAGGTTTGACTCTTTTACCGAAATGTATGGAAAAAGTTTTTTGCGATTTCTGACATTTTATGTACTCAAACCTTAGTCGGTCCCATAGACTTTTGATCAATTTAAGAAACAGGAACGATTGGCATCAAAACAAGTTTTTGTGTAAAATGACCATTTTCTTGCTGACTGTACATTTTTTCCAAAATCTGTAAATGCAGTTCAGAATATCTTAAAAATTTATGGATAGTCTCCTTAAAGCGTTTTCCTGTAACTATAACGAATAAGGTACCTGCCCTCACTGTCCCGTTTCAAAAATTCACCCTGTATATACTATATGGTTGCGTGGTGCGCGAGCTGCAACCTAGTTTTTTATGTAAAACTGAACGTACGTCTGCGTGATAAAATCCCAACAAGTTCGGATTGTATTCGGACGTCGTAAGTAAACGTACGTACACGTACGACTAATCGCATGCAGTGTGAGCGCTCCCATAGTCCTTGGAAGGTCGGGATCATTCGTGCGTAGACGTACGTTTACGCGCGAATGAAATTTGGATGAAATCGTATTCCAAAGTGGGAATTCAGACGTCGTAAGTAAACGTACGTACACGTACGACTGATCGCATGCAGTGTGAGCGCTCCCATAGTCCTTGGAAGGTCGGGATCATTCGTCCGTAGACGTACGTTTACGCACGAATGAAATTCGGATGAAATCGTATCCAAAGTGAGCACGGCCTTATGGAGTGGGGTCACGTCCGAAATCACCATGGATCGGCGCGTAAGTTGATAGTTGTATCATTTTACACGAAATTCCATAGTTTTGGGTTTTTTGTTTTATTATTAACTTAAATCACTTTTCACAAAAGTTCCTGTTGTAATGTAGACATAACGAACTTCACTTGTGCCACGTCACGTTGACTTTTTGTTTGTTTCCGCTGTATTTGATTAAGGTTTTCAATGTTTACATTGTTCTTTTATTAATAGTTTAACTTTTTATAATTATTGTTTCCGTGCTTTTTATAATATTGATTCTAAAGAGTTACACTAATTGCTTGATTGTAACCGGTAGTACCTACTTCTTACAGTGCAGACGTTTATTTTTGTTTCAGTTGACGTTTCCGAAATCACGTATAGCTAAAATAATGGATTTAGCTACTAGTGACGACGTGGCAAACACAAGTTTTCATGACTCTGTTGAAGTTGAAATTGAACGAACAGAACATAATAATAATACCAAAGAAGACGGCCACGGATACCAAGTAAGAGAACCAATTGAAAGATCGCTGCCAGAAAAGTCTATTGAAAGTCCAGTCCCTACTATTAGCGAACACCAGAATCCAATTTCTTCAGAGAATTCAACAGAAATGGTCACTGACAGCGATAAGACGAACAAAACAAATATCAATGCTTCCAAAAACCTGTTAGATGATTTGAGAGATGCAGGTTCATCAAACGATGGTGATTTTGGATCATCTAGCAGTGATGATTACATTTGCGGTACTGATGAATCTTCCTCATCCACTGATGATGAAAGAACTCCGGCTAAAAAGAGAAGCAAGACAACGGCTACATCAGAAAATAATATTACCGTTCCTGAATCACCATCTTCAAATAATGCGAGCATATCAGAGAATGCTCCCTCTGGTTGCTCCTTTTGGAAAAATAGCGGGATGAATAGTGGCGGAAAAAGGAAAAAACCAAGAAAAAGTGAGAAGGAAAGAAGACAAGATAGAGTAAAGAGAAAACTTTTTCGTAACACTGGTTTGGAATACACCACAAAGGCAGGAAAAATTAAAAGAAGTCGTGAACTACATGAACTAGACAACTGTCGTAAGAAGTGCAAAGAGAGGCTACCATTTCATATAAGGAAAAATCTTTTCGATACATATTGGGATCTGGGAAGTTATGATAGTAGGGCCGATTATATGGCAAAATGCATTGAAGTTTGTCGAAAGAAAACGTCACAATCTTCTCAAAAAAAAACGCAACGTCAGCTTTAGATACTTCGTTCAAAGTGGTGATCTAACAAAACATCTAATTTGTAAAGGATGTTTTTTGAAGACATTCGACGAAAGTCACAGATTTCTGCAAACGATTTGCGAAAAACTACGGATCAATGGTGGTCACCTTCCACCACGTAAACGTCGAGTCGGTAAATCGATTCCCGATTTCAAACTAGAAGAAATAAAAGCTCATATTGCCTGTTTCCCTTGCACAGAAAGCCACTACGGCCGTAACAAAACGACTAAGAAATTCTTGAATTCTGAGCTCAACTTACAAGTTCTATATGATTCGTACAAACTGAAGACCGAAACAGTCAGCAAAACCATTTTCAAAAAGGTATTTGATACCATGAATTTGTCTTTCAAAAAGCCATCAGTAGATACTTGTTCCAAATGTGACTCCATAAATATGAAACTTAAGTACGCATCCGAGGCTCAGGCTGCAGATTTAACGAAGACGCTCGAAGAGCACCAAGAAGCATTTAAGGCTGCTTACGAAGAAAAGAAAAAAGATAAGCAACTGGCTCAGTCATGCGAAGATGTAATGGTCATAACGTTTGATTTGCAACAATGTTTGCCCACCCCATACTTGCAAACGAATGTAGCATTTTACAAAAGACAGCTTTGGACCTTCAATTTGACCATACATGATTTAAAAACAAACAAAGCTTTCTGTTACATGTGGCCGGAGTGTGAAGGGAATAGAGGAGCGAACGACATAGCTTCATGTCTATACGATTTTATCATACATCAACTGCCGCATTTAAACCCAAACGCCAAGAAGCTGATCATGTACTCTGATAGTTGTCCGGGTCAAAACCAGAATTCTATTGTTACAGCAATGTTGATGCTGATTGCTAAACTATCCCCTCAGCTACAATCTATTGAACATAAATTTCTCATACCCAGTCATACCCACATGGAGGCTGACACCGACCATGCGTTGATTGAGCGTAAGAAGAAGCAAACGAGTATGGATATTCACTTGCCAAGCGATTGGTACCAGCTAGTGCGTACAGCTTCAAACAAAACAGCAAAGTTTACTGTTATTGAGATGACTCTTGACATGTTTTATGATTTCAACGTTTTTTCAAAACAATCTTATACTCTCAGAAAAACCAATACAGACGATGAAAAGTTTCTCTGGTGCGACGTTCGATGTGTTTTGTACACCAAAGAAAATATATCCAGTTTTTCTTACAAAAAAGAATTCAAGAATGTTGAGTACAGGAACATGGATTGGTCTAAACGGAGTAAAGCTTACGATATGATTACAATAAATACGGTACCGAAAGCCTACCACTCCAAGATTACTATTTCAACCGAAAAGAAGAAGGATTTGTTAGATTTGCTGTGCTTTATTCACGAGAGCGCTCATATGACTACTATCGAAGTCTGAGCTGTAAAAATGACGTCAGAGACACTGCTCCCGATAATAATAATGATTATGATGATGAGTAATCTCTGACAGCTGTTAACTGTGCTGTGTTAGTTTCTAAGTGTTAGCAATTTTGTTGTGTACCTATTTTTTCTATATTTTTTTAGGGATTCACCCAATAATGGGTGTGCTGTTAAGTTTTGTACTGAGTAGGTTAACATTGATTATTGTGATAGCAACGTAAGATTGATCTGTGCCATTTCTTAGTATTTAAGTTAAACACTACTTGCATTTTAAAGCCCTTATTATGGAAGCTTGCCCAGTCATCGATCTATGCTTGAGCAACGCTTTTCTATGGCATTAAACGTCACTCAAGCATAGATCTATGACTGAGCAAGCTTTCATAATACAGGCCTAAAAGATCTCAATTTGATTTTGATAAAACTGTGCCTTATTTGTAAGTAAATTCATAATTTTGAAAAATTTAATAAACGTTTATTATTTTTCTAGAACTTGTATTCATTTACACCATAAATAGGTATTTTTATGAGGGGTATAACTAGACTTGTATCATTTAACACATATTTAAAAATACTGGAATTTTAGCAAACTGATACAATTCAGGTAAAATATGAAAATAGGGGACTGATAAGTAAGAAAGTCGGATCTTTGGAGTAGTATTTTTATGATTTGTTTGAGCAACATTGTGTTTTGAGTATATTCTTAAGAGTTATTCGTTTTTTTTATTTCTTGTATATCAGTTTACACAAAGACAACGTAAAGGTGCAACATGATTTAACTGTACTTGTATCATTTATCACGAAATTTTAACACATTAAAGAATTAAAAAAAGGTACAATTGTTAGGTTTTTCATGAATTACTTCAAAACTATAATATTTACCACAAAATGTTTAATACACAATGCAAGTGGATGTTTTTATCTACAAAAAATGCTACTTAAGTTTAACTTAACTCACTTAGTACACGAACTAGAATTTTTTAGATCTTGTTTTTGCTCTCCTGTAAAGTTGTTATTTTCGAGATGTATCACTGGTCACAGGAGGCACAGAATTATTCTTATGGTTTCAATGGAACTACAAGTTTTTGCCGGTTTAGCAAACACAAATTTAGTAAATGAATCCACAATGACAAGAACATGATGGTCAATATGTAACGTATCCATTGGAATAGCTTTCTTATTGATTGGATGTAATTCTCCTTGTTGTTTGCCATAGTCTCCTTTCCCGTATGCGCATTGTAAGCAAGAACTTATATATTTGCGTATAAAACCCGCGTCATTTTAGGAAACCAGAATTGTTCTTTGATAGCTTGCTCACATCTATTGAAACCTGGATGCCCTATCTGATCATGATATTTTTGAAGTACACCAAATTTAGCTAATTTTGGAATTACTAAACGTTCGCCTGCCAGTGTCTTTCTTAACAATACATCATTTTTTAGCACATAGTTACTGGCGATATCTTTATTAGGTGTGCCTTCTCGTAATTGAGTCAGTATGCTCTGAATATTATCATCTTGCAATTGTAACGTTAAAAGCCAATCAGCGTCATCGATCAGGAATACGGAATCAGCCACAGGATTTCTGCTTAAAGCATCCACATGTTTCATTCGTACTCCAGGGCGATATTCAATTTCCAAATCAAAATCCTGAATAGTGAGCCACCAGCGAGCTATGCGTGGAATTAAATCCTTTTTTTGGAGAGTGGTACGTAATGCAGCACAGTCTGTGACAACCTTAACATGTATACCGACTAATTAAATCCTAAATCGTTTTAATGATTCTACCACCGCCAAAGTTTCAAGTTCATAACTGTGGTAAAATTGCTCTTCTTGGCTTGTAACCCTACTGTAGTATGCAATTGGTTTTAATGTGCCATCAGTACCTTGTAATAAAATTCCTTCTAGACCTAATTTACTCGCATCAGTATGAACCTCAGTTTCTGCATTTCTATCATATATTCCCAATATTGGACGTTCGATAAGTTTTTGTTTCAAGGTTTCGAATGCAATCTGTTGTTTTGGACCCCATTCCCATTTGACATCTTTTCTAGTTAATTCTGTGAGTGGACGGGCTGTTACTGCAAATCCACGAATAAACTTTCTGAAATAAGATGTTAGTCCAATAAATTGTCTTATTTCGTGTACATTTTTCGGTACTTCGTACCTAGCAACGCTTTCTATTTTTGCTCGTTACGATTAAACTAAACTCGCTCGTCGGTCCAATTAACTTCCTGGACCTTCTAATTAAATATTACTTATATGACAAAGCATAACAAACTTAGTACGAGGAACAATAAAGCTTCGCACCAAGAACTCATTGTAACTCTACACTGTATTTCCTCTACTCACCAATGCTCACGCAGTTGCTAAGAAACGATTACATATTATAAACAGTTGCTAATACATTAACTGAGGCCCCGCAAGAGAATAACATAACAAAATCTATGTCTAAGATGACAATACTAATAACAGTTTTTATAGTTCAACTGAATAAATGCATTTTTTTGTTAAATTATGTACTTGTCTTATTTTGCTTCGCCTGATGGTTTTTGAAAATAACGAGAGCGCCGGATTGGAGATGGAGACAAGTCCAGAAGAATTCAATTGGTCCAATGATTTTCAATTGGTTCATAATTTTCTGTTTTTATCCGAACGTGCCGCTTTCGCATTTTGCGCAATACTACAAGTAGCGGCACGAAACTTTAGCGCTGAAGGAGACTTGCTGAACGGAACCTGACTCCAAAGAGAGCTGCAACAGGTCCAGCATTAACGGTAGCCCACCGTCGAGCAAGACTTGAATATGCTCGAGAGCATAGGGATTGGACTGTCGAGCAGTGGGGTAATGTACTCATGTACTTCACTGATGAGACCAGGTCGAGTCTACATGGAAGTGATCGACGTCAGAGAGTCTAACGGCGGTCAATTTGAGCAATTTATTTCGTAGATCATCTAAATGTCAGTCATTTTTGTCTGTGTCTAAAATACATATTAAAGGAGGGTCGGAACAAAAACCGATAAACGACATGCTGTATTTTTTTTTTTTTTGTAATTTCGATGCTTTTGCATAATTTTACATGATAAGCTTATTGAATCTGTTCTAAAGCCGATAAATCTAGTAGAAAAATGCGCTTAAAGTTAAATGATCTATACAGATACCGATAAATCCACTGATGAGGTAAAAGAAAATTGATATCTTAACAGAAACCGATAAATCCTACATAAATTTGATAGATTTTTATAAGGTTGAGACAAAAACCGATATATCAATTCCATTTGCTTTATGGCAAATTAATAATGGCCAAAGGAGTTTGATTTCTTCCGTCCATGATATTGGCTACACTAGAGATTTAGTCTGTGATCTATGGTCTGTGGATTTAATGACAGTGACAGAATTTAAACATTAACTGTGACGGATGAAAGAGTGTAACAGTTAACGGTTTCCTGAGTTTTTCAATGTCAAATTTAGATTAATTTTCTAACGGTTTTCATTTCGGTTGCTGTAAGATTGACGTTAACATAAAAAAGGTCATAACGTAAAAAAGGTTGTTAAAAATGGAGGAAATTGACCATTTGGTCGAGAATATTAACCAAGGATCACGAAAAAAAACAAAACAGAAACGAAAAACTGAAGTGGAGCGGGAGAACAGGTAATTACTTATTTACTTTGCTATGTTTATAGAATGGTTGTGGTTTTCATGATTTCTGTGGGATTTTGAGGATTTGCATGGTATCAACTTGCTTTTGTTATTGTTTAAGGTATCGGGATACCAATCCGCTTGGCTTAAGCTTTGAAAGACCCTGCTCTCATGACACGACGAAGTTCCAATGCAATAAAATTTCGCTCCACTTTATTCTTCGGAACAGAAAGAAATTTTTTAAACATCACAAGAAAGTCGACCAAGACATCTTTTTAACACGATTGATTGCACCGTTTGCTCCAGAACGACGACGACAGAGTAAAGTAGCTGAAGATAAACGCAGAGGCCGCGTAATGAGTACCACTTACTTTTTTTTTTTTTTTTTTTTTTTTTTTTTATGAGCAATAGCTAAACATTTGGCTGCCAGCACACCTGGTGGTAAGTGTAGCTGCAGCCTAAGGTGGAGCACGCTTAGCTATAATCCACCTATTCACTCTTTTCTTGAAAATTCCTAGGTTATATCTTTCAGGAAATACTGATGATGGCAGAGAGTTCCACTCCTTGGCAGTTCGCATTATGAAGGTGGAGGCAAAGCGCTTTGTGCGAAGATATGGAATATCTACCATGTAGGGATGGCATTTATCAGTGCGCCTAGTAGTTCGGAGGTGAAAGGGCGATGGGGGAATCAGGTCATGTAGTTCCTGTGCACACTCTCCGAAGTGAATTCGGTAGAACACCGATAGGCATGCGACTCGCCGGCGATGCTCGAGGCTGTAGAGCTTGGAGTCAAATAGTTTCTCGTCACCAACGAGTCTCTTGGCACGCCGCTCAATAGAATCCAAGGCTTCCAGCTGATACTTGGCAGAACCATCCCACAGGTGGCAACAGTACTCCATGCATGATCGGACTTGAGCTTGATATAAATTCAGAAGCTGTTCCGCAGTGAAGTACCGTCTGACCTTAGTAAGGATCCCAAGTTTTTTAGCAGCTACTTTAGCCTTGGATTCTATGTATGAGCCGAAGTTCAGATTGGATGTTAGCTCCACACCCAAGAGCACTTTCTGAATGACCAGCACAATAAAAACAGACCTGTTTGTAAAGCTATGTTTTTAAAAACCTTTTCTTTAAAAAAAGACCGGGTAAGTCACATAGCTAAAGTAATTTTCGAAGGGAAAACTCCCAAAGAAACACGAGGTGGTGACCGTAGATCCACAAAATCAGCTGAAAAGAAAGAAAAACTCAGGGAATTTTTAAGGAAGTTGCCAGCTTGCGAAAGTCACTACAACAGATCAAAATCTAAAAGAATCTACTTATCGTGCGACTTAAATCAAAGGAAGTTGAGACAAATATATAATGAGTCAGTTCCTCAAACTCTGAAAGTAACTAAAACAATGTTCCAAAACGTGTTTGCGAAAGATTTTAATATTGGTTTTAAGAGCCCAGCTTCCGACGCTTGCAGTACTTGCATTTTACTAACCAATAAAATAAAAATGACCACTGATCCGGACGCAAAACGTATTCTAATGGTCCAAAAAAGAGTACACAAGTTACGAGCAAAGGCATTTTATAAATTATGCAAAAATAACGATCCAGACTCAAAAAATTTCTGTTTTGACAGGCAACAAGTCCAGCCTTTACCCAAGACCCCAATACAAGAGTCGTTTTATGCAAGGCAAATCAGCTACTACAATCTTTGTTTCGTTGGCATGGACTCTAGAAACCCACAATTCTATCAGTGGTCAGAGGACCAAGGTGGCAGAGGGGCTACAGAAGTGTGCCATTTGACCTAGGGGCTAAAAAGACTATGTTTTGGGAAGTATTTACGTTTGATTACAACATTGGTTTTCGTTCACCTGCTTCAGATGCTTGTAGTACTTGTATATTATTAGATAACAAAATCGCTGCAGAAACTGAGCTGATTAAAAAAAAACTACTGATTGTTGAGAAAAGAGTACATAAGCTTAGAGCTCAGTACTTTTATAAACTGGCAAAAATGGACTGCCCTGATGCAGTAACATTTTGCTTTGACCTTCAACAGGTCCAACCCCTACCACGTACGCCGATCCAAGATGCGTTTTACGCTCGCCAAATCAGTTTTTACAATTTTTGTATCGTGCCTATGGATTCAAAGAACCCTAAGTTCTATGTATGGTCTGAAGACGATTCTGGGCGAGGTTCTATTGAAGTGGGCTCAGCACTCTTGAATTATCTCAATGAAATAGATTTAGCGGGAAGATCCCAAGTAAGAATGTTCTGCGATGGCTGCGGGGGGCAGAATAAAAACTCACATATTGTGCATGCCTTATTATTCTGGCTTGTCAATAAATCACCAGAAAACATACAAGAGATTCAGCTTACTTTCCCGGTTCGTGGCCATAGCTTTCTACCAGCGGATCGCGTGTTTGGTAGAGTGGAAAAAGATTTAAGAAAAAAACCAGTGATTATTCACAAAGAAGAGTATTACGAAATTTATCAAAACCATGGAGAAATTAAAAAACTGGGTGAAGGATGGAAAACACTAGATATTAAATCCTTAGAAGAACATTATAAGAAATTGGATGGAATGAGAGACATAAAGAGAGTAGTTTTAAAGAAACATTTGGTTACTAAAAAGGTTGGCAGAAGAGTAAAAACAATGATTAAATATTTGGTCAATACCTATAAAAACTTCAGAAATGAATCTGATGAAGAGCGCCGACCAATATGTCTGTTAAAAAGGGGCAAACGTCACCCAACAACAATTTTACAAAAAAAATACTGTAAGGGTTTGAGTGTAGCTAAAAAACAAGATGTTGATAATTTGATGAAAAAACAATTTGGCGATAACTGGAGGATTAATGAGGAATTTAGATGGTACAAGAACTTACTGGAGAATGAAAACCTTAACCAGCATGAAGATGATGAAGAAAATACTTGCGATTGTATTGAAGAAGAAAGAAATAATGTTGTAGTATAGAAGATAGATAATGATAATAAAAGATTGATCCATAAATCGTGTTTTTTTTAAATAAAACCGTCCCTAAAATAGAGGAATATAAAAATTGTTTATATACGAAAATTACAGATACGCCGGAACAAAAACCGATATATACAATTGAAGCCGTTGAAAAGCCGATAATTACGTAATGGTCGGACCAAAACCCGATAATTCCATATTTTAAATTCAAATGCTTAGGACACTATTCATACTAGAATTTTTTTTTTATGACTATATGAAAGCCCTTCCTAAAACCCATTTTTATCATATTTTAGTTGATCGAAAAGCTTTACGATTTCTAAATAAATCAATGTTTTGTGTTTTCCCAAAAATTTCGTAAAGTGGATATATCGGTTTTTGTTCCGGAGCTCCTTATGGTCATCCGGGAGCATTCTTGTAGGTTTCCACCTACCGCCGACTTTATCTGGTCGATCCATCGCATAGGCGATCTGCCGCGCGGTCTAGTACCTTCCACCTGTCCCTGAACCACAAGGCGCTCAATCGAGTCAGTGTCTCGCCGAAAAAGATAACGTAGGTAAAAATACATATTTTTTTTTCATTTAGTTTTTTCATAAATCACTTGTAAGTTAAAAAAAACTGGAAAACCCGACCTCAATTTTGATACGCCTTTGCCATCAAATGAAAAGAAACTGACATTACCAGCTAATAAGAGATATAATCTAAAATACAACAATAACTAAATGTACAATAATCTAAACTGCTGAATAAAGTGGAACGATTATAGGTAAGCTGGGATAACATTTAACACCTTGACATTTTTAATATTAGTGGAAACTTAAGTATGTACACGAACCTGCCTCTATAGTTCCTCTCTCTATCCTCAAAGATTTGCTAGAAGAAAACTCTTTTAAGGTTAAGCTCGCCTTTGTACATGTCCTCTTTTTCTGTTTTTTTATTATTAAATTTATTGTAAACAAGCAAGCTCGTATGAGCTAGTGGCCAACTCGGTGACGGAGTTTTTAGGCCGCCTTAAGGCCTCCGTCGAATAAAAATAATAAAGAATTAGGAAAGTGGGATAACTTAGGCGTATTTATCCACCGGTTTTTAAATTAATGGAAACTTAGGCGTATTTTCAACCGGTTTTTTAATTAATGGAAACTTTGCCGTATTTTCAACCGGTTTTTTAAATTAATGGAAACTTAGGCGTATTTTCAACCAGTTTTTTTTATTAGTGGAAACATAGGCGTATTTTCAACCGGTTTTTTTAATTATTGTAAACTTAGGCGTATTTACAACCGGTTTTTTTTTAATTAGTGGAAACTAAGGCGTATTTATTCAAACGGTTTAATAAACACGCCCTTATCGCCAATATCATTGCTTCCCTCGCTTCCCGGGCGGCTTTTGAAGCTGGAACGAGCTATCGGCTGTCGGCGCTGACGTGAAGCTGACATTCACTGACGCGCCTAGCTGGCTCGAAACGGGAGTTGGAGCTTGAGGCTGCCATGATGGACCTGTAAGTGTTACTCTGTATTAGAATTTAGTTAGAATCTGTCCCCTTTATTCATATTAAACATATTGAATAACAATGCAAAGGTTCAGTAAAAATATCACATTGATCCAAACAAGTTTTCCGACCAAAAAACTTATACCAATGCGATAAATTGAAGTGCACACTTTTTGGTTAGAAAACTTGTTTGGATCAATGTGATATTTTTACTGAACCTTTGCATTGTTATTCTCTCGACCCTGAAGCTCTTCAATTTCACATTACATTTAGTTATATTATATCTTCAAAAATGTTGAAATGTGCGAGCGAGAGGGTTGTCTGCCTTATACATACGCCTTAACTTCGGTGAAGATTGGCTAAGCAAGGTAAGCCACGAGCGCTTCCAACTAAATGAATACATGTAATACTAATTAACCTATTATGTATTATGTATTATCCTATTATGTAATACTAATTAACGATCTACTAGCTATCTATAAACCTCGGCCTGCCTTCATATTGCTATACCCTAAGCAGGGTCCATGAGACATATCTATTTACATCCACCACCAATGTAAAATTTACCTAAACCATGTGAAAGCAATAAATATATTGAGTATTGAGTATTGAACACAAACCATTAGAATCTTGTAATGGGAACGGCGAAACTCCACCTCCCATGTAGTTGAACGGCGTCGGTCCAGCCAACTGACTGAGGTTTGTACCTGAAAACCATAACCGGTTAGCCAGTTTCAATAAACCTATATACTATTATAAAACTGTAAAAAAGCCAAAAACTTAAGTTAAGTTTTTTTTTCATTTACAGGGTTCGATCGCTTATATCCTACTCCTACTATAATATTATAAACGCGAAAGTTTTTAAGTATGGATGGATGGATGGATGGATGGATGGATGGATGGATGGATGGATAGATGTTTGTTATTCTTTCGCGTAAAAACTACTGGATTAACACATAGGCTACTTTTTATCCTGAAAAATCAACGGGACGCGAACGAAGTCGCGGGCGGCACCTAGTATAAGATAAATTCCAATAGAAATAGATTAGATCTAGTTTGAAAGAAAAGTGTTACCCAAAGCGGTTCTAGGATCGTTTATGACAGCTGCGCCGTCAAGACCGCCTGGCTTCACCTTCTTTCTACTGCTGTCCACGTCTTTGAGGATCTGGTCGAGCATTGATGTCTCTGGAACCAAACATACAATCAAAGAAATTAAATTTATTAAGAACCAAACGTCTGTTACATTCTGGTATGTAGTAATTCTTATAATAGGTAGGTAGACGATAAATCATACTAATATTACAAATGTGAATGTAAGTTTCTTTGCTACGCTTTCACGCGAAAACTACTTAACCGATCATCATGAAACTTTGTACACATATATTCTTAGAGGTATTAGAAAATTGGTTATTATGCTGATGTATCATTTTACAAATGCGTCGTTTTGCGATAAAAACCAGATTATATTGGTCATTATGCGTCAGAACGGTAGTAACATAGGATACTTTTTATCCCGGAAAATTAACGGGATCCAATGGGACGCGAACGAAGTCGCTGGCGGAAGCTAGTAATATATAAGCTTTTGCATCTTATCTGTTTCAATTTTTTTTAATATTATTTTTTGCATTTATTTCAAATTCTACAGTCCCAAACCCTTCAAAACTGTATAGAATTAAGTGCCAGTAAGATTACAGGTACACGAGACCAACACCTTTATGTCTCAGAGTGATGGTCGCAGTGCAATCACTGAGCACTTTTTCAGTGGACGTGCTCAGCGAGACAATGCATCGATACAGGCAGTGGAGACTGCTGGAGCCGGAACCGACAGTTTAACGTGCCCTGCGAAGCACGGAAGCGCTCAGATGTAAATGCCACTAACGGTCACCCATCCAAATAGTGACCGCGCAGAACGTCGCTTAACACAGATAAACGGTGAAGATTAACTAAGCAAACCTAGCCACGAGCGCTACAATACTCACGTGAAGGCGTATCGAACACGTCAACGGTTTCCTTTAGCACGTATTTCCTTAGGTTTAGGTACTGCTCCTTCTGAGCTTGCACTTGCGAATGAACTGCTTGGAGGCGACCGGCGAGGCCCACTAGTGATTCGTGCATCCGCCGGAAACCGAGGTTCAGCTCTGTAAATTAGTCAGTTGAGTTTTTTTATAATTACATAATTGAAATTTATTTATTTATTCATAAAAAACATCACAGATAACAATCAATAGTACATACAAATCACTACATAGTATAAAGCAAAGTCGCTTCCCACGTCTGTCCTAATATCTGTATGTATGCTTAAATCTTTAAAACTACGCAACGGATTTTGAAGCGGTTTTTTTTATAGATAGAGTGATTCAAGAGGAAGGTTTATATGTATAGTACATCATCATCATCATCACTGCATTGCACCCGTGCGAAGCCGGGGCGAGTCGCTAGTTTAAACTAATTAGACAACATTGGTACCTACACTAGAAAAAGCCCTGTATATACCATACATACATAATATGGAACTAAATAGTCGTTGCGTTGAATAAAAGAACCTGCGCCTGGAAGAAATCGCTTTCAGCGATAAGGCCACCCATTATACTATACATAGATCTATCTATCGCGGCCCGACTAATATCTTACAGGCACAATGACACAATTATCCATTGATGGTCAACAACGCCCTCTATCTCATATTTCACTAAATGATTACTACTACATAGTACCCGTATTTCGCGCCAGATGGCGTTAAATTGATTTATATAAAAAAAACACAGCTCCGTGTCAAGAGAGCATCTCGTGGCAAATTATTAATTGTAATTATTATTCACTAAATTGATTAAAGATCAATTATAAACATCTACGGATTTTATTGAAGGCCTTTATAGTGTCCGTGCGTGGACACTATCTATCTAAAAGTGTTGAATGGCGTCTTATGTACACTTAATAAAGCAAGTGTAAATTGCAGGAATATCATTTCATTTAAAAAAAAATATAATAGATTATTAAAATTATTATATTTTGATTTTGTTAATTTATAATTTAACTGTTGACTAAGATATAGGTATTATAATAATATGTATTTCTCTTTCCCGATTACTTCGACATTTTGAGTTGTAGCATGCCATCTCTATTTGCACGCCAAAATCGGTAAGACATGTTGTGTCACCAAATTATGTAGGTACCTACAACATCCTTATTTACACATGTTTTTGCTAATAAATTATCTTCATCTTTATCTTTATTACTTTTCTACATAATATATACTATACTACATACAATGAATAAATAAATACATACCTTGTTCAGTGAGTAATTTAGGTGAAGACTGCATTTGTTTGTCTGCGATATCCATTTGCCTTCGAAACGTGATTAACTGCTGTTCAAGCTCCGATATTAATTCCTTCACGTACGTCGGCGGCGCAGAGCCTTCCAACTCTGAACCTGAATATAACATTTAGTTTTATACATAAATAATAAATAAATATTCACGGACATTCAACACAACGCCTTCTAGTCCCAAACTAAGCAAAGCTTGTACTATGGCAACTAGATGGCTGATAGAATACATACTTACATTTTTTTTTTGTAAATACATACTTATTATACATAGAACACCCAGACCCAGAACAAACAACTATGTTTACAACACACAAATTTTTGTTCTCGGTGGGAATCGAACCCACGACCCACAGCACGGAAGGCAGAGCTACTATCGACTGAATGCCTGTCAAACATAGTTTATATTGCGTTCACACTGCGGACTTGGGCAGGGAAGTGGGCACGAGTATAGTGTGAACACGATAATGCCTCTGTCCCGGCTCCCGGCCCAAGTTCATGCCCTTGCTCTCTAATGAGAATAAAGGCGATGTTGCTGTGGCAATAAGTCCGCGGCAATAATGCCGGCAGCGGCATGGGTATAGTGTGAACGCGGTTAGAAAGCAGCTAAGTTGAAGTGGGATTGGGCTGGTCATGTCTGTCGTATGCCAGGTGAGCTGTGGGCAAGGACTGCCACTGAGTGGCATCCTGACCCAGCAAAAGGCGACGCGGCAGACCTAAAAGATGGCGAGACGAACTTGACCATTTTTGACCGACTGGCAAAGTGTAGCCGATGAGCAGTAGCAGTAGTAGTAGTAGCGAACATAAGGTCCCTTAGGCTCGCTACTACTACGTGCTACTACTACTACTATGTGCGGCTACTACTACTACGTGATGCTACTACTACTATGTGCGGCTACTACTACTACGTGCTACTATTACTAATAATACGTGCTACTACTACTACTACTTGCTACTATTACTAATAATACGTGCTACTACTACTACTACTACGTGAAGCTATTACTACTAATAATACGTGCTACTACTACTACGTGCTGCTACTACTATGTGCTGCTACTACTACTACTACGTGCTACTACTACTACTATGTGCGGCTACTACTACTATTACTACGTGCTACTATAACTACTACTATGTGCGGCTAATACTACTACGTGCTGCTACTACTACTATATGCGGCTACTACTACGTGCTACTACTACAACGGGTGTATACTACTTTACCTGGATATGCAAAGTCTCTTGCGGCTGCTTCGGCAGCGGCAAGGGCAGCTGCAGCGGCTGCACGTTGTCGACGCGATAACGCACGACCTCGCACGACACTACTACGCAGTGACATTGTCTCCCGTAATGTTGTCTCTGCGTCAGCTGCCACCTGAATAAAATTTTGATAAAGTCACACGATACTAGTACATTATCCGACTAATATTATGAACGCGAAAGTTTGTGTATCGATGTTTGTTCCTCTTTCACGCAAAAACTACTGATCAGTAGGGCTACTCCCGACCACCGCCGTTCCAAATTGGATCCGGAGTTTGATCGATTTTGTGTCATTTTGTACTGAAAAATGATATGACTTCTGTCAAAATCTATGAATCCGGATTGGAACGAGTCGAGAGTAACTGACCTGATTTGGATGAAACTTGGAATACATTATTGTCTGTGACTTGGATTAACACATGACGCGAACGAAGCAGGGCGGAAGCTAGTAATACATATTGCTTTCACATTGTAATAAGAGTAGAGATAATGCAAAAACAAAACAAAAAAACAAACTTAACATAAGAGTGTTGTATTACCAGTATTACGCACAAATCTATCAAAAACACAAAAACATACCGTATGTAAAGGTTTCACAGAAACCCTCATGACTTCAGAACTCAAGGACTTCTGCTTCTTCACAAACTCCTTGAAAGAATCCACTGTAGTTGCTATCTCGTTAGGCAGCTTCTGCTGTTTTGCGGGTTCATCTGCAGAGGAAACCACAGTTCAATCCGTGAACATGTGGTACCTCTGACTCGCGAGGCTAAAAATCTTTGAGAACTGTTGCCAATATTTATTTGAGTTTGGCTATAAGGACTCAAAGATTTTTAGTTTCTGCACTTTTAGAGGCACGGCAAATATGTAGACATAATGGCCTAATCATCCAGAATCCCAGAAACACAGAAATAGTCAAAGATGTCATTAGACCTATCTAGACATAATGGCCTAAACAGCCCGAAACAGACAAAAGTTGCCATTAGACCTATCTAGACATAATGACCTAAACAGCCAGAAACAGTCAAAGATGTCATTAGACCTGTCTAGACATAATGGCCTAAACAGCCCGAAACCGACAAAAGTTGCCATTAGACCTTAGACCTAAAAAGCCAGCGTTCAGTTTTGACAGCTGTCATTGTCAAGTTGACGCATTCGCGCGTCATTCTGTCTGTCGCCTAATATAGGTCACTTAGATTATGTACCTATAGATGTAACCATGAAACTGACCTTCCTTGATAGAGCGAGATCGCTTATTAGCAGACCCATGCAAATAAGCAGGACACAATATATGTTTTTTGTCTTTGTCATCATGGCCAGTTTTTGTTGTTTGGCAAGATCAGAGTTTGACAGGTTGTGACAAACAAGCTTGGCGTCTCCTGGAGTTTTCTGCGATTTTGTGAATTTATAGTGTTTAATGCGGCTATAAATTGGATAAAAAAGACTATTTAGTGTAAGTGCGATGGTGGGTTGCAGTGTTTTGAACAGTAAAAGCCGGAGTGAGCGACAAATAGAAGGAATAAGATTTCACACGTAAGTAGGCGCAATTGTCATTTCTTTCGTTATTACAGCGCTAGATGATCATCGAATATGATGTTTTGTAATTAATTCAATGATTTGAGATAAGAATATTCAGTTGTCATACGTGTTTTCAATATCTTGAAATAAAAATAACCTAAAACTATGAACGGTTCAGGGTTGCCATAATGGCTACCTAAATTACCCAAATAAATCATATTTCTTTTGAAGAAATTGTGATCAGTAACTTTTCTTAAGCTGAACCGGACTGTATATATAATATTTACTTACATTTATTTAAGTAGGTAGTTTATTGTAGCTTATTTATTATTACTCAATAAAGATAAGCTTTAGTAGCATGTGAATAAACTGTTTTTTAAATTTCAGGTTTCCAGCAAATCGTGATAAAAAGAAATGGCTGGTTGCCACTGGACGAGAAAATTGGCAGCCAACAAAGTATTCAAAAATTTGCTCCATTCATTTTGATGATGATTCATTACTACCAACAAAATATATACATGTAAGTATTTAGTTTATGTATATTTTTTAAACCAAAATATAGGAAAAGAATTGTATATTGAGATGTCTTTGCTTAAGTTTGATTTTATTTTTACGTGCAGAGACAAACCTAGTAATTTTACTTTTTACGAACTGGAATGATTAGAGATCAGATGTCTAAAATCAGTACGGTCTATCAACAATGAAACACAGCCATTGGCTGCTTTCCATACAAAAAAATCATAGAATATTTTTATTGTATTACTAACTTTGGAGAAATGAACTACATACAGCAGACACCTTTGGGGGACCATTGTTTTATAATAAATAAACATAATAAATTTTAAATTTTATTATGAATTGTTACAGATTAAGCCCATTCAAGATCAGTCCAGTAACCACGACGACGTGCCGTTGACACATCCCTCACCAAGCAAACCTGACCATACCATGGTTCGTTCTAATAATTCACTATTTGAGTCTTTCTTTTAATTCGTTCATCATTTACTAGTTTATGTACTTATACATTTTTTAAATGTTGCAGAGTCTAGTCTCAACAAACTTGTGTCCGCAACAAGAAAATATTGCAAATCGTTTGTCAAATGAGACTGTTGGGTATCGAGGTTGGTGAGAGAAAGGAGAAGACTTCTTGAGGTGTAAGTAAGTATAATGAGGCTTAGGTTTTACAATTATGTGAAATTGGTATTGTATCGAATAATAGGTAATTGACGTGCGTTGTGATCGCCGTCGCAAGGCTGAATGGGTCCGTTCTTCCAGTCGTGAGCGAATGATCGAACGGGAGCGAGTTGCGCGTGAACATACTGCCGGCGTTGGAACGTTCGGTTCCAATATTTAAACATAGCCAGAGCCGATTGAGAGCTCTTCTCAGGGTTCCAGATTCTGAAGTGGTTCGTACGTCCGCTGCTCGGTGACGCATAGGAAATAGGCTGAGGCAGGCTGGTGCTCCTTCTGAGAAGCCATTGGGTGGTGGACAGTCGTCTTCGACCAGGACCATGGCGCCTGGGGTTGGTTGTCTCTTGTCCTTGCGCTGCGCTGTTTGTATCTCGTCTGCAATTCTGAAACGTACTCTTTGTAAACGGTTCCAGGAATGAGCCCTCTGAGATTAGGTTCTCATGTAGGTATCATCTACTCTGGTAGGTAAGTAGGTATAGTGTGAAGACTTCATGTACCTGGGGAGAGGCAACATTGTGAGAGCACGTCCAATCAAAAATGCGCAGGAGACAATGAGATTAGATCTGAAGGATCTGATAAAGGAATGATGAGAGGACTAGAGTAAAGAATGGCTTAAATTGTTTCGAAACTGTATTCATTTTATTGTAATCTTTGTGTGCCATATCTAAGACTCGTTCTAGCTGTAGGTATATGGTTGATTTGACTGATGCTTCTGCTATATTATTGAAATGTAAGTATATCGTATTGTAATGCTGGACTGAACTTAAAGTTAGTTTCGTTTTCAGATGAGTAGGTAGGATATTACATCATTGTAAGTTTGTTTATAAATTATTTGTTACAGGTCTCTACGAGCATTCTCATTATTGGAGAACATTCGCTGGCATACCTCTGCGGGCAGTAATACCTATTGATATTGATAAGAAACTTTAGACGCTCCTTGGTAACAAGCTCAGTGTGTAGTGTAGCTCGTAATGTGCAAACAAATACCGACACAAATATAAGTTCCATTTTCCTTTCTATCTGCTATTAGTACTGGCTGGACTTAAACTTGTAACATAATAATAAATAGGTTAGTAGGTCATTAAAGCTCAGCACGCATTAGTCATCATCTGTGATAGTATTCTACCAATAGGCAGGTAGGTACTTTGTAAAATGCTGTGTAAGGTTGATTGAAGTTGGAGTTTTATGATCGTCCTTGAACTTGAAAACACCTGATGATGATTCATAAAATGGTTAGATAAGGGAATTGTGCAATTGTTAAATGGATTGTACTAGATAACTTTATAAATATGTTTATAAAATGTTTGTGTAGTGCTTAGGTACCCACTGACTGTGACCTTAGGTACCCAGGTGTAGGTTTGTTGCTTGGATTCTTGTAGATATGTATATGAAATTAACTTTCCATAGTAGGTAGGTAATTAATTATGACATCAAGCTTGTGATTAACTTGATAAAACTTATACCTACTTAGGTATTATATTTAGGTTTTCGATAAGTACTTATTGTGTGTGGTATGAGGTTGTGTGAGACTGAACATTTCTGTTTTTTGTAGGAAATGTGGTCCTCCCCACGACAAAAGTGAGGATAGGAATATTGATTTGACCTTGTTATTGCTGATGCACCACATACGGACCTCTTTGTGGTGAGGTTACCTTCCCGTAGAATGCTATGATTAGGTAAGATTATATTATGATTATGTAAAATTGTATGATTAGATAAGAAGTATGGTTTATGGTACCTATTTGTGTTTTGTGGTTTATGACCTAGGGTCATGCGTCTATTGTATTTGTTATTATATTGTGTTTTGAGTGTTTGATTTTGTGTTTGAAATGCTTGTTGTGAATTACCCAAATTGGCAGGGAATTCCTTTGGTGGATTGTGGACCACGATTGTGTCGTCTGATTGACGAACTGATGTGTTTGTGAAAGTTGCTTCACACTCACTCTCACCTTTAGTGCGGACTTGTTGAGCAGTGGAAACTGATTGTGATTCAAAGAAGTTGTGTTTTTCTTCGAGCTCAAAATGCTGTATGAAATGACAATGGACTGTATTATTATAGGTCTGCTGTTTTGTATGTGAAGCTGGTACTGAACCAGAAACAAGCCACCCTAGTTTTGTTTCAACCAAGGTTGGTTTGCCTTTGCCTAGTGACAAAGTATTGTGTGTAAGTACCTCCCAGAATAAGTCTGCACCTAAAAGAACCTGCACCTCTGACGGCACATGGAATGATGGATCTGCTAAGTGGATACCTGGAGGGATTGTAAATAGTTTGCAATTTATTCGTGTTGATGGTATGATTTGTGTGATTTGAGGTACAATGAAACAATTGACGTCTTCATCGTACCTATTGTTTGTGAGTGACGATATTGTTATATCGCACCTTTGTGTGATTCGTGATGATTGATTGTTCAACCCTTGAACTGTGGTTGATGTAAAATAGCTTGGTATTTGTAATTGTTTTTGTAAACTTTCTGTAATAAAACTTGAAGTGCTACCGTTATCTAGGAGCGCTCTGACTTTGTGTAGTTGACCATTGTGGTCTGAAATGTTTATTATAGCAGTGGATAGTAGTACCTGACCTTCATGTATTGAGGATAGTGATATGTTAGTTTGTGTTGGTTGCGATTCAGCTTGCTGTTGTGTTTGTAAAGTCGGTAGTACTACGCACTCACTTGAGGTGCTAGCATTAGCCTCTGTGTTGTTATTTGTGGTTGTATTGTTGTTGTTAATGTGTAACAAAGTATTGTGTTTTTGTGAGCAATACTTGCAAGGGCCTGACCTGCAACGCTGCTCATCGTGTCCCTGACGTAGACAGTTATTACAAAGGTTCAATTGGTTGACCCTTTCTATTCTTTTTTCTAGTGGTAATGCTTTAAATTTAATACAATAATAAATTGAATGATGACCTTTACATACAGGGCACAGAAATGAATTGTTGTGTTGTGTTTGATTTGAAGTTGCTTGGTTTGTGATGAATGCCTTTGGTCGTACATGTGTGATGTCACTGTGTCTGCGTGGTATGTTGTATGCACCCTCCATGGTTTCTAGTAGGTCAGCTCGATTTTTTAGAAATAAATTAAAGTCTTCTAATGACGGAAGGTCCTTTATAATGTTACGTTGCTTTTCCCATTCACGGATTGAAGTTTGATCGAGCTTACCCAAAACCATGTGGATTATGAGAGTATCCCAGTGTTCTGTAGGTAAGTTAAGTGTTTTCAGTGCTCTGAGATTTTTATTGATTGTGTCAATAGTGTTTCGTAATGACCTTGACGATTCTTTGTGAACTTGTTCAATGTTGAACAAAGCATTGATATGATTATTTACTAAAAGTCTATTGTTATTGTACCTATCGCATAACAGATTCCAAGCAACGTCGTAATTGTCAGCAGAGAAATCTAGTGATTGTATGATTAGTGATGCACCTTCCTTGAGGGAAGCGCGCAAGTAATGAAACTTGTTTATTTTTGGAATGGTAGTGTTTGAATGTATAAGTGATTTGAATGTATCATGATATTCTAGCCAGTCCTGATAGCGTCCAGAGAAAGTAGGTAGATTTATGATAGGAAGCTTAATATTTGGCGTACCTGAATGAGGAGACACACTACTAGAACCTGTCACCTGGTCGTCGTGCACCGCAGAGATAGCCTGGCTCCTGCTCAGCAGCTCCTGCGCAGCTCCCACTGCGCCGAAGTAGCTAGTTTCGAATGCCTCCCTCTCATTAAACTCGTCTTCTGGAATTTCAGATAAACTCTCTATTTCAGTTTGAGCTGAATCATATTCTGTGTACATTTCTTGAATTTTGTTTATACGAGTAGATAGCTCGCAAATCTGTAAGCTGTTAAGCTCCTTGGACAATAGAAGTGGATTAGCATATGATTTGAATATAGTGAGCTTAGCCTTGAAAGAACTTCTGTTCTTCTTCAATGATTTAAGATCCATGATCATGTATGTCCCTTTGTAGGTAGGTAAATTGAAAATGAAACTAAGTTAAAGTGGTCTAGCTGAAATAAATAATTAGTGCACGAAATATAAAAATGCAGAAGTGAAAAGTGAAAAAATACTTAAATTTGTAATGATGATGCAAGAGAAGCAAAGCAGTAGGTCAAATCAACCACGCGAAGCTTCTAGAACCGGTTACTACCGGCTTGCGCTTGGGCCCGCTCGATGATGTCAACCGCCCGGTAAGCGATAACACCCGGCACCAAGCGTCCTGGAATGTTTGATAAAAGCTAAATAACCGTAGGAACACACTTTATATCGTTTATTAGGCTAAATGAATTGAGTTTAGGACAGATTTGGCCATTCAAAAACACTAGATCTCTGAAGTATTTGTTTTAAATAAGTAGGTAGGAGTGGTAGGTAGTTAGTTATACCTAGCCCACGTAGAAAAATGTATGAAATCGAATCTTTGTGTAGAATCGAATGAAATGTAATCACCTATTTGGAAGGGATAAATGCTAGCAGATTGTATAACTTGAATATAGGTGTATAGGTACCTAGTTTATTAGCAAACCTAAAGCCTTGGGATCGCTGGAGAACCTAAAAGAAGGAACCCAACGCATGCTAAGCCCTACGGCAGTTTTCCCTTGGCATCCACTAGCGGCTGAAGGCACTGACTAGGGCATCGGGGCCTACGGGACAGCTGTAGTTTTATGGCAACTACTGCGTACCTATTGGGAAAAAGACGGGAGCAAAGCTTTATAGCTTGAAATGACTTGCTAAATGATAAGTAGGTATGAAATGTGCTGCGCAATTTATGAATTGGAACGAACTCACGGTTGTGCGATTCCCCGTCTAGGTTTCTCGTCCGTAGAAATAGATAGCTCGTCCGTAGATATTTGTGCAGCAGCTGATGTCCCTCAGAAATGTCTTCGCAGGCAAATCCAAGACATTGGGTCTTGAAAAATCTTCAACAATTTCCGTTGACCTTCACTCGACCCAACGGTTATGTCCGCCCTTTGTTCGAATGTTCTTGGAATGTTCGACGTTCTTCTTTCTTGACGGACATCCGGCTTGAAACTTGTTGGGTATCGAGGTTGGTGAGAGAAAGGAGAAGACTTCTTGAGGTGTAAGTAAGTATAATGAGGCTTAGGTTTTACAATTATGTGAAATTGGTATTGTATCGAATAATAGGTAATTGACGTGCGTTGTGATCGCCGTCGCAAGGCTGAATGGGTCCGTTCTTCCAGTCGTGAGCGAATGATCGAACGGGAGCGAGTTGCGCGTGAACAGAGACGACAAATATTTGCGAAAATCTGATGAGTATGGTCAGCATCAGTGGCAAACGCATCAACCTTCATAAACGTGGTTCTTATCAAAGAAGAGTTCAAGTTGCAGGTAATTTAAAAATTGTATAACTACTCCTAAATATTGTAACAAGTACTTTTTATACACACCAATATAATTTATTACAGGTCTTGCAAAAATGACTGGAGATAAGTGGCATGAAAGCGAAAATCCACTACCAAAAGTCTTGGAGTGAATACAAAAAAATACATCGAGCAGAAGACAAAAAGTCAAGCACGTCAAAAATCATATATCCGCAGACGGCATTTCGTCCCGAAACCTAAATCAGACAAAAACTATGGCCCTGAGGCTCAAGATCCTTCAGAGCCAGTAAATAAAGAGGAATTACTAAAAGCTTGTGAAGAAAGCTGTTACATTTTCAAAAGACCCCTCAAGATATAAAAGATATAGAAATATCTACCATTGGACAGCACGAAAATGATTTATATAACACACACAGATGTGATAGAAAAATACCGACATAGTTCGTAGAATTAGTAAGTTGTAGTGGCATTGGGCAAATCATATAGCTTGAAGAACCGACAACCGTTGGGGAATAAAGGTTCTCGAATGGCGACCACGAACCGGAAAACGAAACGTAGGACGCCCACCCACCCGATGGACCGACGACATTCTTAAGAATGCGGGAAGTCGGTGGATGGAAAGAGCTCGGAATTGTTATCCTGGAAATGTATAGGAGCCTATGTTCAGCTGTGAATATTTTATTATATATTATTATCATAACATCAAACAATTATTTTTTACTTCAGGTTAGGTTTTCTTTAAGCTTTTTTTTGCTTTCTCGGGAGCTTATGGAGAAGCAAAATTGAAATTATTGTCAAATTAACAAGGTAACTAAAACATAACTCAAGCTTCAAACCATAACATATTATGATCTGTGCCATAACATAGCAAAATCTGCTAAAAGAGAAATTGAGGCGTATAGGAGCAAATCCCGCTAAAACGGTTTTTCATTTATATCATGTTATGAATGCCGCTGTAAAGCTGTTTCATTTCTCTACTAACTGAGCATATCATTTCCAAGCATTCCCCTCTATAACAGTGATAAATTAAGACTTCAACACTATGCTTAGTATCAAAATCCGCTAAAACGGTAAGTGTGAATTGCAAAATCCTCTATAATAGAATCGACCAATCAGAGCGCTTGGTTCGCACCGCACGACTGGGAAAACAGTATGGCGGACTGAGGTGTTTTGTGATAAACAGTGAAGTTGTGTGATTACGTTTTAACTAATTAAAAAAAAGATATATCTGATCTGAGCTATATCTCAAAGTTTTACGATCCTCTAGGCTTTATGTCTCCTCTCATCATGAAAGCAAAGGCTTTTATGCAAAAAATATGGTGGGAAACTATTAGCTGGAATGATGTTCTTCCGCAGTCTTTAAAATCGGAATGGCTTTCCTTTGCAATGAAACTATCTGCTATGCAACCTTTTACTATAAAAAGAAACATTCAGATTCCCAACAATGCTACTGCGGTGCAACTCATTGGCTTTGCTGACGCTTCAAGCACTACTGGTTATGGCTGCTGTGTCTACCTACGGGTGGTCGACGACTCAGGTAAAGCTTCAATTTCTTTACTCTGCTCTAAATCTCGAATCAACCCCCGCGATAATAAGGCGCTCACCATACCGCGATCAGAATTAAATGCTATGCTTCTACTAACGTGGCTCACAAACCGAGTATATGATACTCTGTATATGATATCCGAGTATATGATATTTTTTTACCTATGTAAAATTAGATAAATAAGTTAGCTAACTAGCTTTTCAGTAATAGGTATATAATAGGAAAATATTGCCTTTGTATAAATATTGTTTTTTGAGTTCTCTGGGGCCCCCAGCATGTTGGCATCCCCAACACTAGTTTGACAGCTAACCTAAAAATGCACTCATTCATTCTCTCTTGTCTTGTACCTAATGGCTTTAAAAATAAGATAACGTGTGTGCAGCAATAAAACAATTAACAAGTGTCTTTTCATCCAAATCGTACCTATATTTTACCCGGCTTCCATCCAGACCTATAATACTAGCGCACACTCATAAGTAATAAAAATACTGGTACTTCCTCGGAAGCAAGTCATAGTTGTAAAACAATAACATTAGATGACCTTATTAGTTTCCTAAGAAACAGAGCGGACATGTTGGAGATGTGTAAATCGAACAGCAATAGGCAAGCTTCATCTAAACATACTGATTCCAATAGGACAAGCTCATGTCAAGCAAATAGGAAGAATTCGAACCCGCACGCAGTCATATGCATTGCAAAAATTAGATTCGGATAAAACTAAACAAAAGCGTTTGTGTGTGTTTTGCGGCGACGATCACTATTTGTATTTATGTGCAAAGTTTTTGAACATAACTGCACATGATAGATTTAAAATCGTTAAAGACAAAAACTATTGTCAAAATTGCATTCGGTTTGATCACGCGTTTTGTGAATGTTTGGACAAACAAATACTTATTACGCCATGCCTGGCATGGCGCTTTGAAGCACTCGCCATTTTTATTTGATAGTGTGTCGATATAAGCTGTGACACTGGAGAGAAAAATACAAAAGTGCGCGCACGTCGATTAGACCTTTAATTTTTATATAATTGTATCCTGCAGTATCTTGTAACAACAGTAAATTTATATTCTACCAAAAGAAGCTTTCATTGAAGAAAACCCATCATCATCAACAGTGAATGTTCTTATTTATGGTTCATGTAAGTTATGCCAAAACAAACATAACACGCTTTTGTCGATAGACGATAATCGAGAAAGTATTCGTATACCTAGCCTAGCTATATCTCGCTCGCTGATCCTACGTTTAGTATCTCGTCCGACATAGATATGATTCTAGGCGCGGATATATTCTGGGACCTTCTAAAGGAAGCCAAAATAAAGCTAAGTTCTGGTCCATATCTCCACGATACCAAAATCGGGTGGATCATATCTGGCCCCATTCATAACAATTATTCGAATGAAAGAGGGTTTCCGAAAGGTGAATTCAAGCGCGACACTAGGCGAATGCTGATTGAAACTGATTTGGCGGACTATTCAGCCATGTTTATGAATTCGGGGGTAAGAACCCAATTCTTTAATTAGTTGTTTAACATTTTAGGCCTACTACGCCTACCAACTAACTCTTCTCTTATCCTTTTAGTGAGTTATGTACCTAATATAATTTGCATTAAATCAGAGCAGCTGTAGCTGTGATGTCATCCACTCTCAGGTTCTGACTGAAAACCAGCGCCGCTTTGCTTCTGCAGAGCTGCATTAAGCTGAGGCAGGACCTTTTTGGCTCATATCAGCGCTGGTGAGTACCCACAAACATATTTAACTACCTAGTAGCGTCAATATTACGTATTCTGTGCTATTCTCTTCTATTTTTTATTTTATTCTCTAATTAATTTTGTATTGTATTCTTATTGTGTAATTATTGTACTGTGTTGTACCTGTGTTGGGTGGTGTGCCAAATAAATATTTCTCTATCTTTATCTCTATCTAAGTACTTACTTTTTGCATTAGCAGCTGCGGCAGATCCTATACCACTTGTCGGTGGTGCACCTCCTAAGCCAAGACTTGGTGTTGCTGGAAATAACGAAATTACTATCAAATTGTGTATGTAAGCTTATTGGATGTTTTATCGTGGTCTAAAACATGTCATGATAGTTCAAGCTCAATAAATAAATATTCTTGGACATTACACACAACATCCTGTAGTCCCAAAGCAAAGCTTGTACTATGGGTACTGGATTGTGCTGATAGAATACACATATACATTTTTGTTGTAAACACACACTTATAATACATACGCCCAGACATTGAGCAACCATCTATGTTTGCCACACACAAATGTTTGTTCTCAATGGGGATCGAACCCACAACCTATTTTAGTTGTTATTAAACAAACATACCTGTTGTCGATGGTAACGAGCTGGTGACGGTAGTTTCGCCTAGCTTACCTGAAAAAAAAACAATACAATTTTCTATATCATGTTCCTTAACTAAAACTGGAGGTAACCACTTAACATCCTGCAATCACATGGCCCACCATAGGCTGAGGCCAAACAAGCATAATTTTTTGAGTTGTGAGTTGCGTAATTTCGGTCGCATTAAGTTACCGAAATTAGGTTTTTTAACAACTGTATCTCTACTGAAGTGCAAAAGTAGCACGAAAAAAAAAATATTTTATTAAAATTGAACATATATCCTAGAGCTTTGTAAAGCTAAAGATAGAAACGTGAATAATAATAAATTTCTCGATAAAAAAAATTAGTAAAGATGACACTAAGTCGATATTTCAAACGGTTCATACTACGATGTTTCTTCTTGAAATCATGTCAAAGTTATATCAAAAGATAGGGCCTATTATTTACTAGGGAACTGTAAAAAAAAATATTATAATTTAGTTATTATTCATCTCTATGAAAGAAAACTATCAAAATCTATACGTTCAGCCCGTTCAGGCGCTCGCGCCCAGTGCCCGTCTAGACGTCTTCGTCCTTAACTTCTTGGATAACCTCGCCTTAATTCTGCCCAGCAGAAAATCTGTTAGGCTGCCAGACCGGCGTAATTTACTCAGTCGGAGATAACGCGTGTGAGTCGGCAGACAACTCATTTTGCGTCGCCGTGTGAATCAAACAGGACTTTTCTATGAAAACAAATGCAACCGAAATTACGCGACTCACAACTCAGAAAAATAAGCTCGTTTGGCCTCAGCCTTATACTAAACATACCACACAGAGCAAGGGCTTTATGCTCAGTTCGGCGGAGATTTTACTTTCATAGGGGTGACGTCATATCTCGACGTCATTTGACGTCATATTGGAGTATAATCTTTTCCGAATTTAATTTTTTCCTATGTAATGTTTGTACAGTCTGATTAAAGGTTAGACTAGAGAAGTTATATGTACCATAATTTTAAGACCATTTTATGTTACCGAGATCTACAGACAATAAATTAATTTATCATTTTTAAAAAGCGAGTTTAGGTTAGAGTAGGTATGTATATATTATATGTATTAGTTTATGTACCTTCGTATTTATATTTATTTAAGATAGGTTCATGTAAGTTTTGGCTAAATTGTTTTCTAGTAATATATTCCTATGCGCACCACCCTAATAAATTATTATCCTCACTACCCAAACGTTAGCTGGTAGAGAATCCTAATTTAGCATTAAGTTCGCCTGTTTAAACTACTAAGTTGTGCAATAAAGAATTTTCTATCATCTACTTATCTAACTTTTTATAAGATAGGGGTTAATTTTCTTGTTCTAACCAATAGAAGGAGCAATGGTCCGATAGCAGTCGCGTCTCGCGTACATGAATTTATAGTCATCGGAGCTTGTAAAGTGACTGCTCGGATACATTTGGAATGTTTGGGTAACCGGGATGTAAGGACTGTTCGGGTGCATCATCTGGAAGGAAACAATCTACTACATACCACTTGTATTCTTTTGATAACCTCTGTGTAAGAAAATATACATATCTTCTAATCTTCTAAATATAAAAAACTCTTTTGAAGCTGACTGACCATCAACACACAGCCTAAACTATAAGTTCTTGAGGTATGAAATTTGGTGGGTAGTATCCTTATATAGTGTAGGGGTGCACTAAGAAAGGAATTTTGAAATATCACACTCTAATCTAAAAACTCTCTCTGACATGTCAATGTGAGGCAGTAACACCACTGACACATAGACACTTACTGGTATATCCGCAACTGTGCTCAAAACTCACCAAAGCAAGCTCATATGAGTTAGTGGCCAACTCTGGTGACGTAGTTTTTAGGCCGCCTGAAGGCCTCCGTCGTGGTTTAACGACTGCTAGAGCCGGGACCGACAGTTTCACGTGCCCTCCGAACCACAGAAGCACTCAGATGCAAATGCCACTAACAGTCACCAATTCAAATAATGACCGCACAGAGTGTTGCTTAACTTAGATAATCAGTGACGATTGGCTAAGCAAGCCTAGCCATGAGCGCTTCTCAAGACTCACCAAATAGACTAGAAGTAGTTGTGGCAGTTCCTAACCCGAAGTTAAGTCCGGTACTTGCTGCGGTGCCTCCAAAGCTGAATCCGCCTAGTCCTCCGAGACCGGTTCCTGTTGATGCTGCGGGCTGGCCAAAGTTCAGGCCTGAAAGATGTGGATTTCCTCATCATATTATAAAAAACTACTCACATTAGCTTTAATTCGTAATTTCCAGTCATTTTAACATTTTACAAGATTTGTACAACACAATCCATAGAAGAAAATCTTCACAGAGTTGTGCATGTTTTTTGGTGGAAACCTACAGTGAGAGTTGGGTGTTACCTGTTGAAGGAGTTGAAGTATTGGTCCCAGCTCCAAAGTTAAGACCACCTGCTCCAAATGCTGGTGCAGGGTTTGGATTTGCACCAAAAGCGGGCGCCGGAGCACCAATAGCACTAAACCCTGTAGCGGCTGAAGTAGCAGCTGGTGTGAAACTGGGGGCTGCTGTGGCTCCAAATCCTGTAGTTGCAGCTCCTAAATATTTTGACTGATATAACTAACTAAGAAATATTTGATAAAACTCAACAACTGGCTATGAATAAAAATGCAGTGCTGAAAAAGTGACAAAAAGAAAAGACATTTCAACACTATTTGATGTAGACAACAGTGAAAGCTGCTGGTCTATAAACTAATTCATAATTAGATAATGCTTTGATGAACATACAAATAAAATAGGATAATGTGAAACAAGTTATTGAAAAAAAAAAATAACATGAAGTGATTGCATTTTCTGAGCTATTTGTAGTAACCATCTCGACAATGCAAACTCACAACAAGCCTAAAATAACACAATATCAATGTATGTGTGGTATTATTATTAGGTGCCTACTACAACCATTAACTTACCAAAACTAGGAGCAGTAGACGTAGCCCCAAATGCAGGAGTGGACCCAAAGGCCGGGGCCGCGGTACTGGCTCCAAGGGCTCCAAAACCAGGTGTTGCCGCCGCTCCAAAAGATGTGTTTCCAAATGCCGGTGCGCCCGTCCCTGCGGCAGGGGTAGCAAATAAGCCTGTAGAAGGCTGAGAGGTCGCTGTGAGGCCAAACCCTGGCGTCGCTGGCCTAAAAAGAGTTGTTTAGAACAATTTTTGACAGTTCTCCTGCCAAATGGGGGCAAAATTCTTTTAGAGGTTAGATGACAGTCATTTACTTTTTTTCTAGAAAATTTGGCTTGTTTCTGCTTTAGTCAGAGGTTTTACTTATTAGATAAATAGGTAAGTATGGGCTATAAATGCAAGAAAGATCCACTTACTTGTTAGCGCCAAAACTGAAGCCGCCAGTGAGACTTGTGGAAGCAGGGGCACTCGAAGGAGTGCCGAACGCAAACGACATTACTTTTTAGATTGCACCACGCTTTTCACAATTAATTACGTCGTTATTAATTAATTTTACCTCCTTTTAAACCGAATTACTTCGGAATGAAACAGTTCAGACAATTTATTTTCAGAAATATCAAATAAAGCCTCAACCTCAAACTACAAACAGAGGAAAGAACACCAACAGACAACTTGCTTGCTTGAGACAACTTCACTTCAGTTCAGTCAGACCGACAAATAACACATGTCACGTCACTTACAAGGGTTGCCAGTTAAATTTTTCAAATTATACATTCTATATTATTGCAAATGCTGTGCATGCCTGTAATTGGCACACATTTTATAGAATAAGTGATTATTGTAATGTAAACTGTGTGCGCTGTTGGCGTTGCCTATTGAATAAATAAAATAAAAAAATTATATCGCCATGCCGCCGCTGCTTAACTAAATTAAATAATCTGGCAACTCTGTAGGATTGGAACTGTGTTCGAGAGTAGCCCACCTGACCACTACCGTTCCAAACTGGATCCGGACTTTGACTTTATTGTATGAAAAATTATACCTATATATAGGTCGGTCACACACAGCGAACACTCGCGGCGAGTAGGCATTCGAATCGCAGCGAGTATTCACTGTGTGTGACCGAAACCCATACTCCCATACGCCGATACAGAAATCGTTACTGAAATAGAGATTTTCATACGAAAATCTATGCTTGAGTCGTAATCTAGACATTCCAAATACCCTAAATTTAGGGAGAATACCCCAAGTTGTAACTATTATTATTATTTTGATTATTATAGGTTTAGACAGTGTTGCCAACTGCTAGGTAGTAATAGACAGTAGATAACTTGGTTACCTAAAGATTAGGTCTGTACACAGACGAAGTATTGTACCTAGGTATTACCTACTTTATCCAACGGTACTTTATCTATGGTCTTGTCCATCGAAAAGAAAAAGTGCAACGTCAAACCAAAACTACCAAGTACGTTTTTCTGCCTCTCCCAGTGATAAAATATACGCTCAGTGGCCTATCCTTTCCATAACCATGAACCACTTAGCCTGCGGAGGGTATCTCCACAACTCCTGCAAAGCCATCTTCAAGACTACACCTGTGAACGTGGGTATTCGTTTCGAGACTCGTTCGTACCCGAAACCGTTGGTGGTAGCCCTACCGCCTCCAGTCAAGGTGGCTCATGAGCTGTCAAACCAGCTGTTCACTGGCAACATCCGCGCAGAGTGTGGATTTGGGAGGTTTGGAAAGATTATCAGTTGCACTTTTGTTTGATGACTACCTACTTAAAATAGATCGACTACCTAGGTATATTTATAACTATCTTTTATTTTTTTTGGAAATTAGAATTATTTATTATTTATTTATTAGAAAAATGTTTGGAACCTTTAGATACAGGAGCGTGAGGGTTTACTTTGTCTATGAACTCTATGAAAGGATATCCGGTACACATACTACGTTAATTCGTCCAAGATACCTAACCTACCCACAGAAGAGATATGTAGGTACCTAGTAGAGCTAGAGTCCTTTCCATGAAAGAAGTCCCGCAGACGCGGCGCTGTAGTCGACCCTAAGTGTATTATTTCTCGGGCAGCACTTTTAACAACTTTAGGCATTGAAAACAAGACTTTGATCACAGAAACCAAATAAAAACGCACTAGCATCCGAACACATTAACAGCACCTGACAACTAATTTAAATTTAGTTCCGGAAATTTCCGCGGGACTTCTGTCATGAAAAGGACTCTATTTATCTATCCAATACGGTAAATTAAATAGGGTAGCTACCTACCTACCGTCTAACGACTTGATGAAGCATTTTAGATGTTGAAACTGGGATCAACTGGAGCTGAAATCCGAAAGCTAAACTGGTTCCCTCCTACTGCTTCACTACAACTAGTTTACCTATATGATCTGTGACAAGAATAACTACAAGAGTCACTCTCTACCTATAGGTAAGGGACACAGGTAAAGGACGTACCTACTACCTACCTAGATAATATTTTTTTTACTTAGAAGGCCATTGATTAACCATTCGTAATGAAGTTAGATTTTTTACAATCCATTACGATTTGAATCCAAAGGCAACTGGTCGAACTTCAGGCAAAGTTTAATTGACTTTCAAAATTTTTTAATTAAAAACTTGAGAAAAGATTACACTGGAACGGAACGGACCACAAAGCGTTACGTACTTGGACACAGGATTGAATCCAGGGGATGTCCACTAATTCACCTCGTCATTCATGAATCTCGTAGTCAACATTTTATGTGTGAGCACAACAAAAAAAGAAGTTTTATTATCTGTTAACTTATTCCTCGAGGTTCTAGGACTGATAAACCAGCAGAAGAACAGGCTAGGCTACGGACTCTGCATTTATATAGGTTTCTACATTAATGTACTAGTGTACCTACCGTCCTACCTAGTCATTTGGTACTTACTACCACGAGCGTTACCACGCCTACAACATTCTTGCTACAGCTACAACCTACGATTTTGAACTCGAACATGTTTGAATGATCATAGTGTGGTCGATAGATGTCGTTGTTAGTTATATCGATTGACAACAGTGCCCTCTATTTAGCGGAATAGGAAACTTTATACTTTATAATAGGCAAGATAGATGGCGCTTTAAGTGCTTGTCATAGTAGGTAGGTAAACTGGTACAGCCATGAATACATGTACTACCTAAAGGTAAATACATAATCTACCTACTAATCCTACTACCTACCTACTAATCTACCTTGCTTGCTTCGTAGGTCCAATGTAGGTAGTACCTAACCTATGTGTATAGGTAAATAGGTGGGTGGTTAGGTTAAGGTGGGGTAGGTACCTAGTGTATTACCTAGCTAGTACAGACCTATTTCGCATGTCGGTACGTTAGGACAACCCTATTCATTCATAGGTAGGTAGGTACTAGTAGGTAGGTAGGTGTTTCTTCACAAAGGTTTCAATCAAAGCAGTTATCCGTCCCACCCACGACCCTGTCTCCACCAACATTCCTACATAGTTGCTAAAAGATTCGATATACCTAATCCAAGAAAACTTCTGTTTCCATTCCTTCGTCTTTAACATCTGTTTGCCTACTTTAATTAGGTATGCATTTGTTCTCGCTCCATAGTTTTCTATTATTCTGAACTAAAACTAACTCGCGCCCGCGGCTTTCCTCGGAAACTTGGAATTTTACTGCATGTAATTAGAAAGAGCCCAAGTTACAAAGCGGTGCAGTGCGGGTTCTTTGATAAAGCAAGATGGAATTGTAAGAAAGTTTGTGTGAATGAAACGAATGTGTGTTTTTGTATTATAAGTATGTATTTACAAAAAAAATGTAGGTATGTATTCTATCAGACATCTAGTTCCATCGTACAAGCTTTGCTTAGTTTGGGACTAGAAGGCGTTGTGTTATTGTCCATGAATATTTATTTTTATTTATACATTTTAGGTAGCGTAAGACGGTCGTCGCCCATCGATGAACCGACGACAGTGATGATTGAAATAAAAAATATGATGATGAACCGGTCGGTAAAGAGAAAACTAGCCTATTATGTTGGTACCTAGGTAATTGCCTATACCTACCTACAGGGAATATATTTTTTAAGTACCTACCTAAGCTTTACCTACTTAAATCTGTTCTGTGATAAAGTAGGTACCTTGGCACGTGCCTGTGACCTAGGTTATGTTTCATTCAAATCGGTTCACTCGAAAAAAAACTAACTTCTAAGATGACTTTACGGAGTTCCGTAAATAATAACATCGTTGATCACAAGTGCCAATTACGTAATGTAAGATCTTTACAAGAAAGGCCCACGAATTGAAAAAAGGCACACTGAATTGATTCGGTAATAAAAGTTATTATTTCACACGATATTTACAAACTATGGCTAGGTGGGAAAACACACGACTTAATTAGCTGTACCTACCACAGATTATATTACGCTGTACTGACAAAGAACGAAGGTGTCCAACGTCCAATCTATTATGATTAGGTACCGGTAGCGACTGCCGAACTGAAATTTCCATTCTAAACGTAAACATTAGTAATTAATTACAATGGTTTCTTTTTCATCAACTACATTGTGTACGTATTGTTTACACAATGACATGTAGGTAGGTACGCTCCAGATCTATTTGGTTGACTTAAGATCTTCTAGATTGTCTAGTCTAGGGTTATTGCCAAGGGCCTTTGCCGTCGTTTCAACCCTCAAAGCGTTAGAAAGCTAGCCCCGACATCTACCGTAAAATTTGTAAACACAATTAAGTCTAAACTTCTGTTAGCACATTGCTTCCTAAGCACCATACCTTACTCTTTCTACGAACCTTATAGCCTTAGCAATAGGGTTGAAAGTCGTGTGAATTTGTTATGGGGTATGTTGGGGCGACTTCCCTTTGTTGTCTAGTGACTAGACTGGGGTGGGTGCGTTTTATTTTATTTGTACGGAACACGTTGTCGATCGATTTTGTGATGCATTTAAGGTTGTTATGGTCTGATTATTTTAAGGAGTTTTTGGTGGACTACCATTGGTGGTAGGTATGTAGGGTTTTTTGTTTTGTGAAAGAGTTCGACCGGAGAGGTACCTAGGTAGTTAGGTTCCTACTTACCTGAAAGCATACCTGTTTTTTTCCGCCAAACCGTGGTGCTTGCATTACTGTGGTCTAAGCCCGTAGTCCATGTTTTGTGTTTTGCGACAAGCGAGAATCGAGAAACTCGCAGTTTTTGAACGGAGAAAAATAGTTTGCAAATCTCCCGCTAGAGGCGCTTATCGTACAAAATATTTTGTAAGTCGCTTCTCGATATGCTTTTCGATCAACAAAACAAAACTCAAACTAAGGATTCTAGGGTATGGTTACCGGTTTTAATACATTTTATAATTTTTATAACATCGAGTTACGTTACGTACGGTACCTATGTACAGTCAGCAAAAAGTAGAAGGTGTTTTGAGCGCATAGTACCTACCTAGGTAAAACTCGTACGTTTGCGCTTGCATTACATTAAAAGTATTAAAATCAATCAATTTGCTAAAAATATACCTATGAATACCTATTTAGTAAAGTTGAGAATATATAATGTAGGTATTTAAAAGAATGAAAACTAGGTAGGTAGCTAATGGTATAGATTCTCTTGTTGCATATTTCTAAACTAACCTAATTTGAATGCTTTAAAATTATGTTGTAAAATGGGCACGGATTTGAAATTAATAATTACGACATAAGTCTCGTAATTATTAATTTCAAATCCGTGAAGAGTAGGTAGGTACTTAGTTATGAAGGGATAGGTCCATCATTAGATCGGAATATTCGGGATGCAATTTGGGCAGATGTGAGGGGTGGCGGTCACGTGCCCTTCACGTGCATATCAACTGTAATTTAATCTATGCGTTCAAACGATGCACGTTGGCCAGCCGACCGTGGCGTACAGTTATCGGCATTGAGTTACCTACTAGGTATTTATATACTTTACTTATAATAAGGGAAAACTGGAATGAGCCAATCAAAATGTCTATGATTATAATGGGCCGTTATACGTCCAATGGCACTAAAGAGCTATTTTTTCCGTTTACAAAATCATTCAATTTCATTTATTGTCATACAATACAAAAACAAAACATGAGTCGAAAAAAATAATTGATGGCCACTGGCCAGGGAACTTATTACTTGAAATGGCAGCTTCAGCATATTATTATAAGAAATATTAAAAAAAAAACCACTAGAAAAAACTAAGCCAGTTTGTCAGTTCATACTTGTAGGTAGTAATGTTTTGTGGTTTAGTTTAGATCACGTATATGGTTAGCTAATGTCGTCGACTGTACGTTCCTAGAACTAAATATCACCCGTGGGCAAATTGACATAATATCAAAATGGCTGCAGGGCTGCACTGATGTTGCGTGTGTTACGATGACGTAAGTAGAATACCCTAGCTCGTAGTGTTATTGTGTTGATTATCGAAAAGTGAGAATCGAGAAATTCAGTTTTTGTATGAAGAAAAATAGCTTGCAAAACTCCCACTAGAGGCGCTTATCGGGTTTTCATACAAAAATTCTCGCTAGTTGCTTTTCGATATTCGTTTCGATCATCAAAACTCAGACTACGGACTCTGATGGGCTCTCGAATTGACGCCCACAAACACAGCCAAACCTTCGTGAAATAGAACAATAATTTGTAAGACTATGTAGTAATAGGTAGTCCAGTCCATAAAAGTTGAAAATGGCCAACCTTCCCTACGCAATCTACGCATACTTACGTACCTATATAATTACGTATAGTGAGTCATTCGTGGGGTAGTCCAGTGTTAGTTGCTATCAAAGATGACTCATTTTCACCGAAAGAAGGTATATATAGATCTTCACCTTTGTCGTCTGAAATAAAGAATTAATAAAAAAAAAATGTACATTACACAACATTTATTTGTAACCTTGTAACCGATGAAAAAACGTTCTGCGGGGTCATTATGGGTGAACTCTAGTACATATTATCATTAATATGATATAGCTGCTTTGCTTCGGGGTAGTTGGTTTCGCTACAGGGTTTACCTCGGCAAATCGGTGCAGTTTCTATAGAAAAAATGTTTATACATATAAGTACATATTTGATCAGCAATCTAGTGAAGCAGTGATTGTCAAGGGCATAATCCTGATCCTTACAATCAAAGGGATTTTCGTGATGGAAATAAAGAGAATTCGACTAGTATGCTAAATCAGAGTGCAATTTGAGCCTAAATTAGTATGGAGAGACCCTCGGGCACAGGGGGTGCAGTGGAACCAGATTACGGGGGTGAAGATGTTATTAGCAACCCGTTGGGCACGTGCAGTTTGTGAATCTTTCTTTTTATTTATTTTTTATGCGCTATTATTACATGGCATCATGGCTCAGTCGGTAGTAGCTCTGCCTTCCGTGCTGTGGGTCGTGGGTTCGATCCCAACCGAGAACAAACATTTGTGGGTTGTAAACATAGATGTTTGTTCTGTGTCTGGGTGTTTCTATGTATTATAAGTATGTATTTACAAAAAAATGTATGTATATATTCTATCAGCCATCTAGTTTCCATCGTACAAGCTTTGCTTAGTTTGGGACTAGAAGGCGTTGTGTTAAGTGTCCGTAAATATTTATTTATTTTATTTAATTGGAAATGTGTACAGTTTACGAATGTCCATTGTGAGACGCGGGTTTGGTTACAAGACAATCATCAGCTATGGAAACTCATTAGTTTATTTCAAAACCTACGATAAGTATACCTAAAGATATTTTCAAAAGTGATTGATCCACTTATTTTTACTCTTCATGTGATCGAGAAAATTTGCCCGGTTCCTTCTGAGAGTAAGTAATCATTACATTATAATTTTCCCGGTTTTTTCATTACACATAATATACACCCGGGAATGTGGTTCTTTTCATTACACTTATACCCTGTGTGTAGTTAAAATACCTTTTACGAGTACCTCCGTGTCAAAGTCTTGCAATAGCCCAGCCAATGCGGCACGATGTTCGTCCAGCCGCATCGATCTGCACCTGTAGCGGCTACGGCTGTGACTAGACTTCCGTAACTACCTACCCCCCACACGTAGTACACGTAGCTACGTAACCAGCTATAGTAAGTCTCTAGTAAACCTCTGGGTTTTATCAGACAGCGGTCACGTGCACGTTGAGCGCTCCATTGAACTATTTGGATATATTCATTTTCTTTAATGGTACGCGGAAGGCGGTACGATTGACCGCGTAACAGCTTTTTGCCTCATAGGCACCAGTATTTACTGAACTTCATTAATGTGAAAGTTGAGACGTGAATGTGGATGAACCAATTTGAATGAAACTTGAAGTAAACTGACATATTTACCAAAAAGGCAACGATTTGATTATGTAAGAGCAAGCTAAAAGTACTTCTTTACCGTCTTTAGTCAAACTAGAGAATGGAACACATTAGCGGCGTCTGTCTTTCCTGATCACTATAATCGGAATGTCTTTAAGGCAAGAGTGAATAAGTGTCTTCTAGACCGTATTGATCCATCGTCAGCTTCATCGTCGCTTACTATCAGGTGAGATTGAAGTCAAAAGATGGCCTATTCTATATTTAAAAAAAATAATGAAGAATTTTCTCAAAGTGTCACTCACTAAGCGTGCTGAAATAGGCTGAGATTTGGATAAAACTTGTAGGTTGATACATTTTTCCCCGAGGAAAATAATGATGATCACCTGATCTCAATTTACGAGGCTCAGTGATATTCTTTGGCTCAGTGTGCCATTCTTTCATCTCGATATACCTACCTTTTCGTCGTAAAAATATCGAGTGAGATTGCATATCAGTTTTACTATCGATAAAGATGAATTGTCGGCTGTGACGGGACACAGTGTAAAAGAAACCAATAATACGTACTTCATATTACTTTATTTAATAAACTGTAAAAATACTTATAAAACAGTTTAGCGAAAATAGTTTTTATTAATAAATGTTTATTCAGGATCGAACTCCCATCTTGCGCATCAGAGTCGGTTGGGTAACCAATGCGCCACCAAACGTTTGTGTGTGGCAAACATAGATGTTTGTTCTGTGTCTGGGTGTTTCTATGTATTATAAGTATGTATTTACAAAAAAAAAATGTATGTTTGTATTCTATCAGCCATCTAGTTCCCATCGTACAAGCTTTGCTTAGTTTGGGACTAAGAAGGCGTTGTGTTAAGGGTCCGTGAATATTTATTTATTTATTTATTTATTACCTTGACTAATTTGAATGTTACCCATTCAAAGAGGCCGGCGTCTGTGTTCCCGAATGACTATAATTTGGAAGTTTTTAAGAGTAGAGTGAAAAGGTATCTCCTAGGTAAGCTCGCTACATCGTCGATCGCTTAACATCAGGTGCGATTGTGGTCAAACGGCTACCTTTACCTATTGTATTAAAAAAAATGATCTGAATCTGATTAGTTTGAATTTTGTTGGACGTTTCCGTGCTACGAAAAACTATAAATATCAGTAAATTAAACCATGTAGTCTTGATCGCAGCTTAGACCAAGATACTGTGGAAGTATTTGAGACTTTATAAGACTGCACTACGTTCTTTACAACCTTTTTACAACTTTCAGACCTCAAAACTTTTACAAAGGAGGCTTGAGGTATCCTCCACCGTTATAAAACAGACAGCCATAGGTATTTTATATACATTATCGTACATTAATTTAGTGGTAGCAACCCCGCTTTCTAGCTGTAAGGTCGTGGGTTCAAACCCGAGCGTGGACCAATGGATTTTTCAAGCAGCAATAATTATAGCAGTCCTCTTAAACGGTGAAGGAAAACATCGTGAGGAAACCTTCGACTTAGTCACCTCCGCACGTATTGACTTTTTGTTTTCTGTAGATATGGCTGACTAGGCTGGGAGGATAATATCCTACTCCATCTAAAAAATGTCCTAGGGGTACTGCAGCGTCCACTTATCGGAGCATGGGTGCTGTTTATCTGTGTAAATCATATTTTTACCGAAAAACTAATAATTCGGGGCGAAGGGTGACATTTTATTCGGAAATTTTACTCATACATTATTTCCGAGATTAGCTTGCATGAAAGACCCTTTGACGAAGCAGTACAGCGCAGTTTAATCATCCATCGCTATATAGATTCGAATGACGGCGCCGCTTTTACCAGAATCAGGGTTAAATTGCTGGCCTCTTCACTGCAACGAGCTTTGGCGTTTCAGTTGAGTTCTGCGGCAAAGCTTTATAAGGCCAAACTTTGTTGTTTTTACTTGGAGTGAACGAATACTTGTAAGAGAAGAATGCGGTGTCTATCTCAGAGAAACATGTTCATTCATCCTTCCTAGATAGTGGCGATGGAGGTTGCCTCAAACGTGAAGGATAGTTTTATGAAACCTAGTAAAATAATTTGGTTTGGTCATAAAAATCACAAAGGCCATGTCGTTACTTTTTTGACATCTGAACAAACCCCAATTATATTTTTACTGAGAATTAGTCCTCTGATTATTATAGCTCTTAGACATTCGCAATCTTATTTCAAAGCGAGTTTTCGAAGTCGAAGACGCGAAGGGGTATTTTCTATGCACGGTACATATATACCTACTAGCAACGGTTGTGATCCCATTTCATATTGATTAATTTTTAAAAAACTTTGCCCCTCGTAAATGATACATTCTCATCTCAACCGAGGTAGGTATTTCTTTTACTTCATGTAATTTACTTGGACACTTACCCAGAAGACGTAAAATAAGAGTGTGTCAAAGAGGAATGGAGAGAAGTTACATAGGCCACAAACTAAAGGACAAGATCAAGTATAGCGTTATAAGGAAGAAAACCAAAGCAAAAGACGCCGTCAAAAAGGTTCTTCACTTAAAATGGAAGTGGGCTGGACATATCCAAAGAGTGGCAGATGACAGGTGGTCCAAAACGGCAACGAATTGGTACCCCCTTGATAAAAAACGAAGACCTGCAGGGTTATTTTAATTCATCGGGAAAGCCTTCGGATTCGATTGGATTCGGTAGCGGACACTTCCGACGGAAAATGCTATTCTAAATTATAGGATTCGAAAACTTTGACTTAAAGATTCCGATCCGAGAGAGCCGAGTTACCGACAGGTATTTGGTGTCGGAAACGATTCCGCCAGAGAGTTGTCCGGTGTTTCGTTCATTATCTTTTGTGTCAATACCTATATTATATTTTATTTCCATTGACCAAGCAACCATACACCTACTATTTTATCCTTGGTAAAAACGAGAGTAAGTGATCAATCGGGATGATTTTCTGCCAATGTTATCATTTTTTTAGTAAACATTAGGTTTCAAACCATATTTTGTTGTAAAATAGATGGAGCACATTCTTGTTAGGAGAGCTCGACGAAATGATAGCAGTTTGCAAAGGAAGGCAACACTAATACATCATAACTCACTACGGGATTTGTCGGACCCCTTCAACAACCCAAACTTTGCGTCTGTGTATCGTTTTACACCAACAGTAGCTCTAAGGTTGATTGCCGAGATAAGGGGTCCTTATCCTGACCAAAAAAATTCGTTAAATCTGCCAAGAATCGGTGAAGTATATATACTTATATACATCGTACCTACTAAAGTATCTAGGCACCTAAAAACATGAATTGGCTTTCCAAGTGTACTAAAAAGTCAGTGGTTTAATTTTACAAATGAATACTTTGGTTTACTTACCATTTTGATGTTATTTCTCAATATATTTCTTCAACTTATTTTGGAAACGAACAATCTGCGGACTCTTCAAACAGCGCGCGCAAACTTCAACTTCAAACTTCAACCACAAAATCGTATTTACGAAGCTAGTTTAAAGTTTAAACTTAATCATTTGTAGATTTATTATAATAAAAAACTGTAGATATTGTGTGTGGTTGAAAATAACAACAATAATTAAATATAACAATTTTGAATAAGAAATAGTTGAAAGCGAGACGTTTTGATTCATAAAACGCAGAATCAATTCATATTTCACATAATAAAGTTTTCTACCATAACCTACTATTTCAAAGCAGTCTCCGTAAACAATCAATCTCTGTTTCCGCGTCGAAACGAAACCGAGATTCCGACGCACCTCCCGAAACTGGTTTCAAAATAGCATTTTACGATCCGTCGGATATCTATCGGTTCCGACACATAATTTCGTTTCGGATCCGACCCGTTCCCGACGATTTTAAAATAGCCCTGCTGGTAGACCCCATAAGCGATGGAGCAACGACATTGCTAAAATAGCAGGCTTCACATGGAGTAGAGTAGCTAGAGACAGGTCGAGATGGAAGCAAATGTAGGAGGCTTTTACCGCCCTAGGCGGTCTTTACACCGATATAGAAGACAATACGTGATTTAAAATAGTAGTATAAAAAACAAATTAGGAGTATATTAAGAACAATTATTATTGTTGTAAGATAGTGTGTAAGAAAATAAAGCTTTTATTATTATTATTATTATAATTTACTAAGAAGAGGCAGTATGACCTGTGCTAGAGATGAGATGTATAATTTTTGAAGTCGAAGACGCGAATGGATATTTTTTATGCACGGGATATCTACCAGCCAAGGTTGTGATCCCATTACATAATATATAATTTATTTATTTTTAAAAAGGTACTTCGTAAAGGGAACTTTCTCATCATCACCTACTTCTTCCTTCATGTAATTTAATAGAGGTGTGATGCATGCTGGTTTGCCAGTTTGGTTGTCTGAACCAGTTTGGAATGTTGTTAATGTTGTTGCCAATACTAACTATACAAGAATTCTGTTTAGAAAAACTGATAGAAAAGAAAAGCGTGAAAACTAATACAATTATGATAATACGAAGTCTGTTTCACGATCCATTAGAGGGAGAATGAGAATAAAAAGCGCGTTATGACGGTCACGGTGATTAAGTGAAGCGTTTGCTCAGCGATTGAATGGTTCAGGGTACGAGGGTACGGCCACAGCATCAGAGGATCCTCAGAAAGAACTGGGGTTTGCAATACGTGCAGAGCTTTTGTTGCGTGTTTCCTCACGATGTTTTCATTCACCGTTTGAGAACACTGCCATGCGCTTTTTCTATTCAAAAACAGAGTGGAGAATAATTTACGCATGTCCAAATGTCAATAATTTACGCATGTCTTCTTCTTCTTCTATTTATGGCCCCTGTCCGTCATTTTGACAGACAATTTTGCCAGAGTCAAGTGAAGTGTTTAAAGTAATATCAGTCAAGTCATTCGTTAAATCGGCTGTCGTTTGTTTTGAAGAAGAAATGGTGGATTTTTCCTTCAAAACATTGAATCGAACCTTCCATCATAATGAGGAAACCACTTACACGTTTATTCCAATGGCTTAACACTTTACCCAAGAAATCTATACTAGTTAAAATTCCACTGAAATTAAACAACAATACTCACAATAACACAAGAAAAACTAATAAAATTAAAGTGCTACATAATGTAGTTTCAAAAAATGACAGAACTTGAATCCCTATCGTTAGTTACCGTTAATCTTATGGCCACAAGCAACAGACCGTTCTGTGTTGTACAATACTCCCGCCTATTTCCGACAGAAAATAACTTTAACTGTATTCAGCGATAGCCCTGACCTTTTCCGGACATATTTCTGAATGCTAATGTGGTTGTCAACTCATAGTGTGAAGATATGCGTTCGGAATATTCTTGAACATTTGTGACGTTCGCTAAAGCCACAGATAATAACACTAAGGTTAGATCTTTATTAGGGTTCTTTGCGTAAAGGATATCAGCGGGACTCTATTTCTAAGCTCGCTTGTTATGTACACAAAGTTTCTTCATCATCATCATCAGTATCAGCCTGTAAAGCTCTGCGAAGCCTCCCACTAATAGGATAGACTGATGACATTGTGAAAAAAAAAACCCGTGGCGTGGTGGTTAGTTACAAGTTAAAATATAAACGTTTTCAAAACCATACCTAATTATTTTCTTTCTTGATAACCTGCGCGCTCAAACTTTTTTCGCCTGTCTGTGGAAAAAGATAAGGATATGTTTATTTGCAAGAATTTATAGACGCGTTAGCCAGAGCTTTCACTTGTTTCACTTGCTTTCACCTGTCAAAATCTTTAATGATTATGATGATGATGATACTGGCTACTTTAAACCGTTTCAAGACCACTGGTCTGCATGATCCTCCCAACATTCTTGGGATGGTCTAAAACCTGCAAAACAAATTAAATAAGACGTTCATCTACGAGCTCGTAGCTCGTTTAAGGCGGCAACCGCAGGACACAGAACTTAAACGATTTCCTTTTTCGTATTAATCACAAAAGTTCTGAAGGTCTACTGTGAAACGTTTCACACAAATTACAGTCCATCTCAGCAAAAGCAAGAACTCTACCAGAGAGATAGATAGAGAGAGAGAGAGAGAGAGAGAGAGAGAGAGAGAGAGAGAGAGAGATCATCTATTGCATCTATAGCCATAAATAGGCATCTAATGTAGATGATTTAGGTTTATTCCATCCAGTCCTACTAGTAGTTCGATTATATAACTGTTTGGACAAAAATATTCTAAATTGTTAGGATTTATACAGCGTCAGAATGCTTCGATGTACGCGACGCTGTAGTGATTAGGATACGATTAAGAAAAAATAGGCTTGTAACACCTATACTATCCTTTTAGACTAGTAAGCTTTGTTTACAGGAAAGACAATGTCAATGGGTGCGGAGATGACTAAGCCGCGGGTTTCCTCACGATGTTTTCCTTCACCATTTGAGAACTCTGGCATTGCGTACATTAATAAGTTAAGTAAATTTATTAACAAAACATAAATTAAACATATTTACATATCTTATTTAGATCCTTATATCAAAATAATTATAATCCGATCAATCTAGACCAAAAAATGAGAGTGAAGGTGCTGAAAATGAGTAAAATGTTCAAAACATAATTATAAATAAAAAAAAAAATTCTATCATTCCCCATCATTCCCGTGTATGGAAAAAATCCAATAGAAATCCACCGTAGTTTCAGAGTAGTCCTTATTTGTCAGAGAAGTAAGTTAACGGGTTGCGGTCTCTAATTATTTTCTTTGAGAACTCGTTAAGTGAATTATCTATCTAAATGTATTTTAAATTGTCTGGCCCTTGGCTTGGCTTTCAAATACTTAGTGAATAATAATAACTGTCATTTTATAGAATAACTTTGTACGGACTGGTAGCCCTGAGTTAGTTTATCTAGTATTTATCTATCTCCGTAGATAGATAGGTAATACTATCATGATGTATGATGAGATGATGATGACATCATCATCATCATCTCAACTCGGTATCACCCACTGCTGGATATAGGCCTCATTCATGCAATGCCAGCCTAATCTGTCTTGTGCGTCTCGCAACCAGTTGTTTCCTGCGACCTTTACGAGGTCATCGATCCAATAATACCATAGGTAATTGTTCCCTCTAATCATGCTAAAGATATACCTAGCAGATATGTCACTGTCAGACCGTAGCATGATTGGGAACACAACATTATTTTAATTTGTAACCGCCTTTTTAACATTATTACTACAATACATTTATTGTCTTCGCAAAACGAACAGCGTTTTATTTTATACAAAACCCAGGAGCTTTCTTCTCATATATCTATATCATAGAGGCCCCCGGGACTAAACATTGGTCCTTCGACTGCTTTCAAGAACAAGAAAGAAAGAACTAGCAAGAAAAACCGATTTTTCATACATTTTTCATACTGCAAGATTTCAAAGTGAAGCGACGCGACGTGTCATACAGCTTGGGAAATACACGAAGAACAATTTGAGTGAGTCCGTTCCAATTTCCTAATCTGATCCTAGTCCCGAAATTCCCATAAAAATAGGACACTCCTTTTTATGTGCTGTGTAAAGTTGACATTACTCGTACGTTCGACTCGTCCTCACTATATCCTTTATTCATCAAACGTCAATAGGTCATTGCCATTGCAGGTTATTTACCTCTGACCTAATTATTATACCGGCGCATACGCGCCTACCTGCTAATCTTGTCCCCGCGCAGTGGCAGTTACTAGTGTGTGTGTCGCTTGTTTTCAACGTAAATTCCCTCTTCGCTCGCTCTGAGTTATCGCTCTAATGCGCCGTGCCGTGCATTTACATAACCTATAATCCACTGATCAGTCTGTGTTGTGTCATTTGTGATAAGACAAAGGTAATCATTAGATATTTCTGAAAATCATCTTCCTACTTTTGTGTGTGTATATCTAAGTTAACTGTGTATAAAATGGCTGATGCTAAATTGAAAGATCTCATCAAGAAGCGTGCAACCCTAAAGGGTAAGTTAACATTGTTTGTTAACTTTCTAAATGTTCAAAAATCCTGCGACTTTCTAAGTGCGTTGCAAGTGTCTGAATTGGATTGTCGTTTGAGTAGAATAGAAGGTATTTACACTGATTACGACGCGTTACAGGGTGAGATCGAGCTTCTTTCCGATCTCGAGGATCAGTTGGCGGAGCGTGATCAGTTTGAGTCACAGTACTATGGTGCCGTGGCCCTCGCACGAACCATGCTGGCTCCAGCACTGCCACCCCCCCGTGATCGAGACGGGTCCGTGACAAGCCTAGAAGATGGCTCACATTTAGCCGATTGCAAGCGCGACTTCGTAAGGCTGCCTAAAATTGAACTTCCAGCATTCGACGGGGATTTTCAGCACTGGCTCGGATTTAGAGATATGTATATTTCCCTAATTCATAATAACAAGACTATCACAGACATACAGAAGTACTACTATCTTCGTGCATCTTTGAAGGGTCGCGCAGCTTTATTAGTAAACAATTTGGATCTTACATCTAAGAATTATGCCATCGCATGGCAGCTCCTTTCTGAAAGATACGACAACCAAAAGCTTCTTGTCCACAACCATTTGCAGGCTCTATTCGACCTAGAAGCTATCTCAAAGGAATCAAGCTCCTTACTGCGTAACTTGGTAGATGTTATAAACAAAAACTTGCGAGCCCTAGCTACACTTGGTGAAGCTACTGATCATTGGGACACTATTATTATTTTTCTTATGTCAAAGAAACTAGATTCAATTTCAGTGCGCGAGTGGGAAGAACATCGAAACAACTTAGTAGGTAAATGCTCGCCTACATTACAACAATTTCTTAAGTTTGTAAACAATAGGGCCGACCTGCTTGAAACAATAGATAATCGAACAGAAATACCTACGCAAAGCTCCAAAAGTTTTTTAGTAACATCGGACACCAGCATTAAATCTAACTCATACATTAGGGTTCCGTGTCCCGTTTGCGCAGGTAAACATCTAATGTACACATGCCGCATCTTTAGAAATCTAGATGTTGATGCCCGCATTAAGAAAGCCACTGAGGCGCTCGTATGTAAGAATTGTTTGCGACCCGGTCACTCCGAGGAAGCTTGTTCTCTTGCGCACTGCAAGTATTGCCAGATTAAACACAACACTCTACTGCACAAAGATACTTACGTGGAGCCTACTCCACCAATTGTCGAGAACAACGTTGTGTTCTCCACTAATACTTCTACTCATATCATACCTAATCGAAGCCATGTCTTGCTATCCACAGCCTTGGTGAGAGTGAGAGACGCGCGAGGTACACTACATGCGGCGCGACTTTTGCTCGACAATGGCAGCACCTCCAACTTCATCACGCAGAGTTTCTGTGACAAACTAGGTCTAATAAGACGTGCCGCGAGTTCCACGGTCTCAGGTATCAATAATCAATGTTCCTTATCCACGGAGTCTTGTGATCTAGTCATCGAGTCTTGTTTTGGTACCTTTAAGACGAGCGTGAGCTGTTTCGTAATACCGGAAATTTCGAAAGCCCTACCGTCTACTTACATACATACAACCAACATTCAAATACCTGCAGGAATTCATCTAGCAGATCCGTCTTTTAACGTCCCATCGGCTATCCAAATTTTAGTTGGGGCGGAGGTATTTTGGAATGTCTTAGGATCAAATCACATAGACCTAGGAAAAAACTCGCCTAAGTTACATGAATCAAAACTGGGTTGGTTAATATCAGGATGCGTTCATCAATCCAATCACCAATCTCAATCAATCATGTGCCACTTTATTCACTCACAAAATGAGGAATCGCTAGTAACTCGTTTTTGGGAGCTGGACTCAGTTTCCTCAAAGAAATGCATGTCCCAAGAGGAACGCGCCTGCGAGCGTAGCTTCAAAGAAACATCAAAGCGTTGTGACAACGGTCAGTTCATGGTAACTATCCCACTAAAAGACTCTCCTCAGGCTCTCGGGGATTCTTATACTATGGCAAAATATCGTTTTCTGTCCTTGGAGCGCAGACTCGAACGGGACGCCAATCTGAAACATAAGTACAATGAATTCATCAGGGAGTATATTCAACTTGGTCATATGACTGAAAATAAGAAAAGACTGCCGCAAAATGTGCATCAATATTTCCTACCTCACCACTGCGTCCTTCGTGAATCTAGCGCAACCACGAAATTGCGCGTGGTTTTTGATGCTTCTGCAAAGAGCACCTCAGGAAAATCTTTGAACGATATTCAAATGGTTGGGCCGACAGTTCAAGACGATGTATTTTCAATATTGTTGCGTTTCAGGCAGCACAAGTACGTCGTCACGGCAGACGTAGAGAAAATGTATCGCGCCATATTGGTGGAGCCATTTCAGCGTCCACTTCAGCAAATTATATTCAGGTTTGATCCATCTGAGCCCCTTAGAACGTTTACCTTGGACACAGTTAGTTATGGGACTGCATCTGCTGGCTACTTGGCAACAAAATGTTTAGTGTCACTTGCTGATCATGCTACCGATGCCAGTGTCAAAAACGCTATTCGCCATAACTTTTACTGTGATGACTATTTGTACAGTGGTGCATCTGTGGATGACGTCATAAAAACTAGTAAGGGTGTAATAGCTGTTCTAGAGTCTGCTAGGTTCAACCTACGTAAATGGCAATCAAATTCTAAGGATATTCTCGAATCCATTTCCAAAATACGAGGAGATTCAGAAAGAGCCCTCAATCTCGATTATTCAATGAGCAAAACTTTGGGTCTCTTTTGGCTTACGGAGTCAGATCATTTATTTTATTCCATCAAATCAGACTTGAACATAAAAATTACTAAGCGCAACATTTTATCTCTCATCAGTCAGGTGTTTGATCCCTTAGGATTAGTAGGACCTTGCATACTTGAAGCGAAAATAATATTTCAAACCCTGTGGACCATCCAATGCAATTGGGACGATGAAGTACCCTACAATGTCAAAAAAGACTTCATCGACTGCATGGAGTCACTACGGTGCTTAAATTCTTATAAAATACCACGTTGGATTTCCAATATAACTGAACCAATCCTAACAGAAATACATACATTTACAGACGCATCAGAACGCGCATACGGAGCCTGCGTCTACGTAAGGACTGTTTCTAGCGCTGGGACAGTTTGCGTTCGTCTTTTGGCTTCTAAGAATAAGGTAGCTCCTTTAAAGCCTACAACTATACCTAGATTGGAGCTATGCGGTGCGTTGTTGGGCACAAGACTCTATGGAAAGATAGTAGAATCACTGACTATTTCTGTAAATCGCAGTTTGTTTTGGTCCGACTCGATGATAGTTCTGGGATGGTTGTCGACCTCCCCCAGTCGTCTCCAAAGCTTTGTGCGTAACAGAGTAGGTGAAATCCAAGAAAGTACCTCTGGCCAGACGTGGAGCTACGTGCCGTCTAAAGATAACCCAGCAGACCTTGTCTCTCGGGGGGCGAAGGCCGACCACATAAGGTCTTCCACCTTGTGGTGGTCTGGTCCTAACTTTCTTCAGCGCCCTCAAATGGAATTTCCAAACAACCCAAAGGTATCTCTAAATGAACTTCCCGAAACCTGTCTATTAACAATCATAGATAAGAATAACGATAATGTAGATAATCCGATCATTAAACTGATACATAACAAGTCAAATTTTCTAAAACTTATTAGGGTATTTGCGTATGTACAAAGATTTATAGGTAATTGCAGACATAAAAACAAAACTCGTACGAGGTACTTATCTTGCTCTGAACTACAATCAGCAAAACTAAAAATCATAAGTATCTCTCAGAAGGAAATGTTTCCCGAGGAATACAAAGTCATCAATTCAGGTAAATCCTTACACATAAAAAACAGACTAATTTCGTTTACGCCCTTCATAGATCGCAACCAAGTCATACGTGTGGGAGGGCGTCTCAATAACTCTAACTATAGCTACGACGTAAAACATCCGATCCTTCTATGCAGCAAGCATAATTTAACAAAAATTATATTTCAAATGCACCATAAAGTTTTACTTCACGCGGGTCCTTAGCTACTGTTAGCTAATATCAGGCATACCTATTGGCCTTTGGGTGGAAGAAGCTTGGCAAACGTAACTGTCCACAGCTGTGCGCGTTGCGCCCGATTTAAGGCCAAGCCCGTTCAGCCCGTAATGGGGGACTTACCTCTCGATAGAACTAACCTCGAATATCCATTTTTAAAAACAGGAGTTGATTACTGCGGGCCAGTGCTGATTCTTAACCGTAAGGGTAGAGGAGCTACGTTGACTAAGTCATACATATGCATTTTTGTGTGTTTAGCAGTAAAAGCCGTACATCTCGAGCTCGTCACGGACCTTACGAAGGAAGCATATCTCGCTGCACTCAATCGTTTCATAGCTCGTCGCGGCAAACCACAATCCATCCATTCAGACAATGGAACAAACTTCGTTGGAGCATGTAACCTTCTTTCTTCTTTTCTTAGAGATGTTTCGGACGATCTCACTGCTGACATCGCCAAACAAGGTATTGAATTTAAGTATATTCCAGTGTCAGCTCCGAACTTTGGCGGACTTTGGGAGGCCTGCGTCAAGTCCACCAAGCACCATCTAAGACGCATCCTCGGCCTCACCCATCTCACGTACGAGGAACTGTCTACTTGCTTGGCACAAATAGAGGCAGTCTTAAATTCTAGACCTCTTACCCCACTATCAAGCGACCCTTCCGATCTTTCCTACTTATCACCTTCTCATTTCCTTATTGGACGGCTACTCACTTCAATTCCACACCCGCAGATCGCTGACTCAACAAATATAAATCGCCTTCAAAGATGGCAACGAGTGGAAAAGCTGAAACAGCATTTTTGGAGTCGCTTCTCACACGAGTATGTTTCCACTCTACAGCAAAGGCAGAAATGGCGAGCCTCGACTGGAAACCTGGCCCTCGGAGACATGGTGCTGGTCCGGGAGGCTAACCTATCTCCGCTTCTATGGATGCTTGGTCGTGTCACAAAAGTCATCACTGGGAACGATGACATCGGGAGAGTGGCAGACGTTCTCACTAAGAAAGGGGTCATACGCCGGAGTTTCAACCGACTTTGTCCGATGCCATGTTGAAGTCTGTTAAACGTCACTTCAAGGCCGGGGAGCATGTTCCCTCTAATCATGCTAAAGATATACCTAGCAGATATGTCACTGTCAGACCGTAGCATGATTGGGAACACAACATTATTTTAATTTGTAACCGCCTTTTTAACATTATTACTACAATACATTTATTGTCTTCGCAAAACGAACAGCGTTTTATTTTATACAAAACCCAGGAGCTTTCTTCTCATATATCTATATCATAGAGGCCCCCGGGACTAAACATAATACTATATTGCACAAAAATAATAAAACTAACTAAGTATATTACTATGGACGGCCTTATCGCTGATAGCGATTTCTACCAAACAACCGTAGCATGGAACATACCATCATAATTTTCAGTCAGTAGTAATCTGCCCTAAGACATAGGATTAAAATAGGTACTCTCACTAATATTCTGTGCTACAACCAAGTGGAAAGTTTCAATACGAGCTTCAGAATATAATTGCCTAACTTTTGGTAGATTTTTCAAGAGCCCAGACCTATAAATAAAATATGCTCCAATCAAAATTCAATAATTAATTAATCAGAAACCTCTTCAACTTTGAAAATTGTAATTAAATCTTGTAAAATTAAGTTATAGGACTACTTATAGGGTTCATTGGTTCTAGTATTAAATTGAAGACAGAAGATAAAGTACTGATGATGTTTACCCGAAATGAGGTTAACCAACGAAGAACTAAAGTGGTCGACGAAGATCAGATGATTAGCAAGCTAAAATGGCAGTGGGCCGGCCATATTGGCGCTAGAACCGACAATCATTAGAGCAAAAGAACACTTGGAGACTGCGTTTAGGCAAGCGTAGTGTAGGACGCTCTCCAGCAAGGTGGGGTGACGATCTGCGACTTGTAGCTGGCAATCACTGGATGAGAAGAGACGAAGGCCGGACTCAGTAGCGCGTCTTGGGAATGACGTACGTTCAGCATAGATTAATATACACAGACAGGCGTCATGGCTCAGTCGGTAGTAGCTCTGCCTTCCGTGCTGTGGGTCGTGAGTTCGATCCCCACTGAGAACAAACATTTGTGTGTTGTAAACATAGATGTTTGTTGTGTGTCTGGGTGTTTCTATGTATTATAAGTATGTATTTACAAAAAAAATGTATCTATGTATTCTATCAGCCATCTAGTTTCCATCGTACAAGCTTTGCTTAGTTTGGGACTAGAAGGCGTTGTGTTAAGTGTCCGTGAATATTTATGAATATTTTATTTTATCTAGGTTGTTAATTATGATGATAAATGATTGGAATAAGTCTTGAGCATTAATTGGTTCCACACCGAGGTGCAAACTGGGGGATTGATTGAAAACGATTTGAACTTCGACTACAATAGATCACAAAGTGGCTGTTTTCACACTGCTAACGACACGACATCGTGGCGAGACAATCTCGTTCTAACTATTTACTAATTTAATTACTCGATGCTTTTAGATATACTCAGAGGTGTACCTGTGGCACGCAGAACTGACAACCGATAAAGAACAAATGTGGTCGAATGGTGACCACGAACTGGAAGGCAGTGTGTCCGTCGGCCCCTCACTCAATGGATTGACGACATTGTTGTGATCACGGGAAACCGGTGGATGATGAAGACTCAGAGTAGTTTATTTTGGAAATGTAGCCAGTGGCTTTTGTCCAGTGGACTTCAATATGCTTATTATGATGATGAGAGGTTTTCACACAGTTTCAACGCCAAAACCGATATTTTTGTTTGCGCCACTGCCATGTCAGAGGCGGTATCGTGTCGGCTAGTGTGGAAACACCCAGCTTCGATTATTACTCGTTGATTGTCACCCAATCCTACTAGTATTATAAATGTGAATGTAAGTTTGTTTGTTACGCTTTCACGCAAAAACTACTTAACCGATCATCATGAAACTTTGTACACATATTCTTGGAGTTATTAGAAGTAACACAGAATACTTTTTATCCCGGAAAATTAACGGGATCCAATGGGACGCGAACGAAGTCGCGGGCGGTAGCTAGTATAATCTAAACCCAGGGTAGATATACATACTAAAGTAAATAACTTCATTCAAATACCTATTATAATTTTAGACGATAAACCCAAAATGATTGTTTGAGGAGACTTAACCGCTACGGGTAAGCTTTTATTCACAAGCGCGAGCGGGCACAATGGAGACAAAAGTTTTAAGGTAGAGCTATTTTTTGGTTAATATGATCTGGGGCCTTATTCACTATGACCAATACAAGCGCGTTACGCAGCACGACAAGACAGCGGCGTGAAATCGCTCTATGCCTATGCCGTATTTCCTATGCCATAAATGTCATTCCTTACGGTGACGTCATACGGTTACGGCAAGGAATCTCCTAAGTCATACAGAATAATGCCCCTGAGGCCGAGATGTTACTCGAATAAGGATGACGTCAAAATGACGTCGAAACCTCGTTTCACCAGAGTCCGAGATAAGACGTCATCTCTATTAGATTAAAATGTCTGCTGCAATGAGGATAAAGGCTTCGGATATTACATTATAGGGCTGCAGAAGTTTTAAGTTAGATGTAGGTATTTATAACTAGGTTATGGTTAGCGTTACTCAGAGAAAGTGAAACAGGCCCCAGTGACATGACAGCACTATTTTCGTCATTTTGGGTTCGAGTTGCTTCAGTCGCTCGAGTTTTGTTTTTGATCGAAACGAAAATCGAAAAGCAACTTGCGAGGTATTCTGTATATGAACCCGATAAGCGCCTCTAGCGGGAGTTCAGACGATTTTTCTCCATACAAAAACTGCCAGATCCTAGATTCTAGCTTTGCGCAAAACACGGACACAGTTTCTAAGAGGACTGAAACAGTGTTCTGAGTTCTGACTCATAGCCCTTCAGAGGGTTGTGATCCCTCTAGACTCTAGAGGAATGACTCGCTAACAGTCCAACTGCCGGATACCCGGCGAGTCCCACAGTCGCGCCTCCAATTACCGAGCGGATTTGTCAAACTAAACAATTCAAACCTTCAGACGATTGCACAAACAATTAATGGCTCCAGAGGATTCTCAAGACAGGAAGATTTCAGAAAATTCTTTGCGTTTAATTAAACTTTCATCATCATCATCATCATAATCAGTCCACTGCTGGACGTAAGTCTCTCCCAAGACGCGCCACTGAGCCCGGTCTTCGGCTCTTCTGATCCAGTGTTTGCCAGCTACAAAAATAAACGAATAAATAATAATAATAATAAATAATGGAGGAATTAAACTTTGGTCATGCTGAATTTTGCAGCAATAAAAAAAAGCAACTCATTCATTCGTTTATCTTATTGAGAACACTCATTAGGTCAATTTTTGTACAATTTAAAAATAATAATTATGGAAGACAGACGTCTATGAAGCTACGAAATGTCTACGAATTCTCGTAGCGCACAGACTTCTACGAAATTACGTAGAAGGTTCTACGGAGTTTTATCATCAATATAATTATATAAAACTCTTTTGAAGCTGACTGATGATCAACTCGTAGCCTAAACTATAAGTCCTAGAGGTATGAAATTTGGAGGGTAGTATCCTTATATAGTGTAGGGGTGCACTAAGAAAGGAATTTTGAAAAGTCACACTCTAACGCGGTATGAAATTTGGAGGGTAGTATCCTTATATAGTGTAGGGGTGCACTAAGAAAGGAATTTTGAAAAGTCACACTCTAACGCCGTGAGAGACGACTAGTTAACAATTATAATCATTGAACCAACTAGCTTCACAGCTATGTTGGTTCTAGCTCTGCCTTCTGCGCTGTAGGTTGTGGGTTCAATCCCATTACAAGACCAACATTTTTGGTATGAATAGCATACCTAGATGTTTATTTTGCTCTGAGTGTTGTGTTTGTTATGTTAGTACTTACTTATCTGAAGTATTTATGTAGTTATTGAGAAAATATTATACTTATACACGGTGTAACAGAAATACCCTATAAGTCCGAAGGGGTATTTTACAGGTCATGGCAAACAGTGTTTATTCTGCGACTTTTGAGATTTGGAAGTTTTTCATTCATGAACAGAGCTCGTAACTTTTACTTAAAATGTACGTACACACAGCTAGCGTGTGCGTGAGACGCGGTAGGATGGTACCTACGTGTGCGTGCGTGTGTACGGGGTTTACGCAACTAGTAAACAAACACTTAGGGTTGTCTCAAATTTCTAAAATAATAAAAGTTGTACTTTTGTGTGAAAATTTCAATTACGATTTATTGGCCCTTTGCACACGTTCAAGCACTCAGGTGTTCGGTCTGATTACGCACCCTTCGGGCTTATAGGGTAATTATGTTACACCTTGTATATGAGCAATTTGTTGATTATTTACTTTGTTTAACTTGGAACTAGTATGGGGCACTTCAAAAAGAGTATTTTAAAATTATTCAAGGGTCCATAGACTACGGTAACCGCTTACCATCAGGCGGGTTGTACGTAGCGTTACATGAAATAAACGACAATATTAGTTACTTAAGCAAACAATACAAAAGTGGAAACGTTTGAAATCAAATACTGGTAACAATACAGGCTTGTTTGCCTCCATAAATAAGTGTTTTATTGGTATGTTTCGTGTCGTCGAATATTTTACCCGGATAAAAACCGGATATCCGGCAACACCCAGGTCCATCCGGCAGTAAAAGTGTTATTGGCATTTCCATCTAACTCTTCAAAATGATGGATGACGTTAAACATAAATAATGTTTTTTTTTATTTGAGGTTTGGTTTTGTCGCAGAATATGCAATTTTGCTGTTTTGAACTCATGTTCCACTTCTACGTACGATATAGAAGTTTCCTTCCATCACTGAGACGTAACGTAATCAGTGCTTTTGTGTATGATCAGATCACTGATCATACGCAAAAATTTTTGGAATTAGGCTGTAGTTTCTTGAAGCAAGCAAGCGAGCTCGTATGAGTTAGTGGCCAACTCTGGTGATGGGGTTTTAAGGCCGCCTTAAGGCCTACGTCGTGGCTTAGCGACTGTTAGAGCCGGGACCGACAGTTTAACGTGCCCTCCGAAGCACGGAAGCGCTCAGATGTAAATGCAACTAATGGTCAACCATCTAAATAGTGACCCCGCAGCATCACCACTACATAGTATAAAGCAAAGTTGCTTCCCGCGTCTGTCCTAATGTCTGTATGTATGTATGCTTAGATCTTTAAAACTACACAACGGATTTTGATGCAGTTTTTTTAATAGATAGAGTGATTCAAGAGGAAGGTTTTTATGTATAATCATCATCATCATTGCATTGCACCCGTGCGAAGCCGGGGCGGGTCGCTAGTAGAAGAATAAGACATAGTAAAAGTTCAATTCATTTTCCTTCTTCTTTGTATCACGTTATGTGCTCTTAAAATAAGAGGTTGCATAGAAAATGAGAAATATAATATGAAAGATCAATACCTAAATATTCCATTTAGGCCCAGAACACACGGTGAAACGAAACTGCAACTAAACCCTTTTGAAATTATTAATTTGAAACCAGTTTCAACCATTTTCCACACATGCTGCAACCACAATCGTTTCAGTTTTCGTTGAGAAAAGACGTCTGCATAATGAGTTCTTCAAGTGACAAAGAAATTGTGGTTATGTAAATGAATGAAACGCAACGCGAGTTTCCTGCACGCCGGTTTCAATGAGACTGATTTGCAACGCGTTTCAAACCGGTTTAAAACTGGTCGCGTCATGTGTGGTCTCTCAACGGAATCTATGGCAGAAACTTAAATACAACTCAAAAGTAACTAGTAGTTGCAGTTTCGTCACTTTTGCGTTTCACCGTGTGTTCTGGGCCTTACTGGTATTGAATGTAGGGAAGCTCTTTGCAATGTTAGTTGCAAGATGTTACAGTCAAAATGGGAGTTTTAGACATAACTAGAAGTTTCTTTTTCGTCTATCTCTACTCCCATTATTTTGGTGCACAAAAGGGATGGCTTACCTTTGTGCTCCAAGATAGTATTGGGTTGGTGGCTCAAGCAATGAAGTCTCTTTTGTTAGTTCACCAAGGTGGCTTTTTCTTCTAGCATAGCCAGGGCAATGTGTACGATTCTTTAACAAAATCCCAAGTGATGTGTCTCAGTTGTCGATTGGCAAGTTCAAAAACGTAATAAAACAGAGACTTCTTTTAAAAGCATACTATAAAATATCTGATTATTTAGAAGACAAACAAGCTTGGGACGAACTAGCTCATACTCATTCAATAAAAAAAAATTTGACTTTGACTTTGACTGTCGATATTTCAGAATTTTGATCATCTCTAGTGTGCGTTACTCCAGCAAAAAAGTGTTGAATCTGAAAATTCTAAAAATGCTGAATTTAGAGCCTCCTCTACTGTAATTGTGATCGAAGTTTTATGCCTATAGCAATTTTTGAATTTGACAAACAGTAGGTATAAAAATACTTATAGAATGTGAATAAATTTGTCCGTAACATACAAAATGAAATGCCTTACGTAACCAACCGTATCGTGGCTCCGGTAGTCAAACTGCTCTTTACTTTGTTTGTCTGTAAATTCATAATGTACCGGTTACTTTGTATTTGCAGAAAAATATATTCAGAGCACACCTACTTTAGTTTTGTTATGGTTTTGATATCAGAGGGCAAATGGAATCTAGTAAAATATAAAATATTATTCGGGTTTTGTTGAAATGTCGAAATACTTTGTCCGCCATTTCGTAATTTGTTATCTTGCTTTATCGACATGTACTGAAACCACAGATTATATAATACTGAAACTAACAAAATATGGATCTTGACATCTGAGAAATAAATGAATTTGAATTTATAAATGTAAGTTTCCAGTTTTCACGGAAATTCCGAATTTCTCAGAAATAAAATTCGTAGAAATCTAGAACCCAGGTATGTAACGTTGTAATAAAGAACTCATCATCTCGCTCTAACCGCCACACTCAGAAACAGTACTATAAAAGTTCAACAATTAGTCTACTGACATTTCTTACCATGATCTGTGCCGTGAGGGTTTTTTTTTCGGACGGACTAAAATGCTGTTGTAATCGTCTGACGATTGCTGACAACTTTACCGGACTAGACCATGAGTAAGGATGAACAGAGATCGCTAATTATAAGTATACTAAAAAAGTAATATTTTTTCTTCTATCTATCTATCTATTTAGCCTGTATGCACCCATTACTGGTTATACGCGTCTTATTTAGTACGCCAGTCTCTTCAGTCCTGCGCGAGACTTCTCCACTGCATTTTTCTTTGGTGTTAAAAAAAATTCTATAGGATCATATTATTGTGATATTGAATCAGTCAGTACTTTTGTTTAAGTGACGTCTCTGAGTGTGGTAGTAAGTACTTGTCTGTCGCAGTTTTTGGTTTCAAAATTCGTAGAAAAGTAGCTTTCAGAAGCTCCATTAATTTCAATCTTGAAATACGCGGAGTCGCATCATTCATCACAACTCCGGTGTGAAAGCTTAGATTATAAAAAGCGGTGACCGTTTTACTACGTTTCTATTTTTAACATCTTTGCTGTAATTTTTGTTTTTTTATTGTGGCACGAAACAAACTTTTTCTATCTATCTGTCTGTAATTTAGTCACGAAGCTGACGATGGTTATAAAAATAAAATAAAAAAGTTTTTATTTCCATACACAATGTTCATAACTTAACTACTAGTATAGTATTATATTATCTGTGACTTAACTAAGAATGTATCTGGACTTACAGAATTATGTTTAAATGTATGTACTTTATATGTGCTGACGATGTGCTCAACCTTATTACAAGTCTGTTTTGTGTCTAAAATGCAGTTTCAAGGATTGGTAAAATCATATTTATATTTGCTTTTTAGTGCAAGTTACTTAAAATGTAATTTTCATTATAATGATTGGTATAAATTGCCCGTTTTATTTATTAATTTACTATCTCTAAAATATTTAGACACGTTGAACACAAAGAACACTTTATGTTACCTACCTTCAATTTTTAGTGTAGTAACTGATTTGTAATTATTATTTTTGCCATCGTTTCGCTATCAATGCTGTAATCATCAATATTACGCCCGTAATACAGCGTCTAACGTTTCCACAAAGCTCTACCATAACGAAGACGTTCGCAACCTATTTATATGCAAATTTCAAATCTCACATAATAAGTCCTCCGCTCTTCACAAGTAACCTCTCAGTTAATTTTACTCAAAAGTCGCCGACTGATATATAGAAGCTTATCGGGACAAATTTATTCACAGGAATTGCTTGATAGAATCTAAGGGTCGGCTCGCATCGTCAACTTTTACAGACAACATAAGTTGCCATATTCCTAAACCATGTAAAAAAAAAAGTCACCTGTTAAAATTATTTCTATCTCTTATTGGAGATGGCGCGATGAACTCGATGCACATTTAACATCTTGGCCTGTAACAGCATTAAATCGCAAAGAGTGGAAGGAAGGCGAAGGAGGCGAAGGGGAGGCTTTTGCCCTGCAGTGGGAAAACCATGGCTGAAAAATAAATAATAAAAAAACCTGTGCGTGCAGTCCCTACGCGCGGAAGAAGTTATACTTCGAGTGCCACGCATTCACTCTCGCTCTATGTTTAATGTGAAATTAATCTAGTATTTATTTTTATGTATTCAGATCTCTCAACAAAATTGAGCAATATATATGTGTATATAGTAATTTTATATAGTGGGTACATATTATGTATTGTTTTTTAGGTTAGGCATGTATGTTATGTATGTGTACTAGTATATTTTGTAGGTTAATGTAGTTATAAAGGCGTTGTTGTTTCTTTTTAAAGTTTTACCTTAGAAGCACTACCATCACCTCCGCACTACACCCAGGTTAGTTGGTAGATAATGCTAAATAGCATTAAACTCGCCTCTGTACGATTTTTTAAAAGTGCAATAAAGAATTTTCTAATCTAATCTATGTATACTTAACCAATATGCAGTACTTATTTAGTTAGAAAAGTTTCTATGCTCATGTTGCCTTACATACTATTTTTTTTAAATATGGTTCTAAGTAAGGGTGTTATAATAAATAAACAGCACAACAGATACGATATACAATATACGATATATGATTGGATATAGGTACGTTTTCAAACAGTGGAGTTTTCATCTTAAAGCGTTTGTATGTGAAAAAAGCGTGGTCATAATCATATTGTGGTCATATTACAGGTATGTACTTCAACTTCAACTGCTTGGTTTATGGCTTTTGCAACTTGTTACAATTCTGCCTGTGTCTTTTTACTCTAGTCACAAACGGGATGGATGGTAGGGAATAGGTGTATCACACAACATGTCATAATATATCTGATATTATCAGCATTTATTGAATACCTTGGAAGGTAAAGATTGTGGACGACAGTCGCCACGTGTGCGCCATCTCTTATAAAAGTTCCAGAGAGTTCTCGGTCCAATAGCGCGATGTGTGTACTGAAGTGATTTTATTTACCTCACTAGGCAACGGGGACGTTTCTTGTTTCTAGGTTTTAACTGAACTGGTTTTATCTCTCTTACATTTTACGGCGGAAGATTCATTTGGACGACTAACGTTTCTAAATCAATGGATTGTATCGATATTTCTATTTAAATAAAAAATAGTAAGTAGTGCTTTCAAACAGTGAGGAAAACATCGATGACTGACGCGAACCTAAAAAACTGACCGAAAGTGACTTGCCTGGAAACTACTGAATTTATCGATAAAAACCCTGCCAATTACTGAAAATAAAGAGGAATTTCAATTACTCATAAGTAATATTATAAGCGATAGACAAAACATATACGAGGAAGGATCGTTATACCTAAATAAACCAATAAAACGTCTTGTTTTTCGTGGTTTTGTTCTGTAGAATATTTTTGATTTCATTTTAAATACCGAAATTAGTTAGGTATAGTATTATATGATCTGTGGTGTAGGTTAATAATTTTCGACTAGTTCCGCAATCATTTTCTTTCAATTCTGTAAAAAATCAGTAAGTTTTCTCAGATTTTCTTGTTAACAAAATAAACATGAAGGAATTACGTGAGCCAACAGATCCGCGGGAACCAATAGAATCCAGATTGAACTCTGCGGAGTTTAATCCGAGGTGTCTATTCTGGAAATTCTTGTATTTTTACTTTTGCCTTCTTTATGAAATGTCTTCATGGGGATACAAATAAATAAAAGTCTACCACGGATAACTAAAGGACGAAAACGACCGATACGGGAAAAAATCAATATGACTACTAGGAAAAGCTGTCGACAAACAGACCGGCAATTACAAAGCCCATTCCCCAAAGTCAGTTCCTAGAAGCCATTCATCAAACTCACAAAAATAACAATAGTTTTGTAGACAGTGTATAAATAAATTGGTAAAAACGTTGCGACTTGTGTTATCACGGGAAGTCGATGGATGGAAAATTCCAAAACTCGTTCGGAAATGTATGTGGGAGGAAAAGATAGCTCTATTTTATCATCATCATTATCATATCAGGCTGATGTAAAGTATTAGCATGCACCTATCAACATGTTGTATAGAAGTCTGCGTAATGATATGATGATGATGAGATTACGTACAATACATCCGATTTTTGTTATAGCACGTACTTACACAATTTAAAGACATTTCTAGGTGCCGCCCGCGACTTCGTTCGCGTCCCATTAGATCCGGTTGATTTTTAGAGATAAGAAGTAGCCTATGTGTTAATCCAGGTCACGGACAATATATATTCCAAGTTTCATCCAAATCGGATCAGTAGTTTTTACGTGAAAGAGTAAAAAACATCCATCCATCCATCTGTAACCACAAACTTTCGCGTTTATTAGTAGGATTTCTTATATAATTTTAGTTATACTTTTACAAAATACCAATTGCGCAGATGAATTGATCTGGTTTGGCAGCTTCGTTTTAAAAATACAGAATAATTCCGTCAGATCAGTTCGTATTAGTGGTATAAGCATCCAGCAATTTGCACTTAGCTCCGATCAGATGCTGCGATGTGTGCCTCGCGTGAGTGTCGACTCTATAGAGCCGAGTAATGTAGAATGTAGAGAATCAATGGGGTTGGAATCCAGATAATCTATACTATAACACAGTTGAAGGTTTAATAAGCTGTATGAAAGTATACTATTGCTAAGAAACGCTACAGGAAAAAGAATCGGAAAACTGCAGAAATGTACTATAGAAGAATTAAATATTCTACAACATTTATAACAAACGCATCTACTCGATCGGTATTTGGTGTACACGTGCCTCATTCCTGTTCCAGGGAGTGGACTGACGCCGTTTACCTATAATTAGTACTTCTTTGCCCAAAGACTTCCCAGTACTCCCTATCTCAAGCTTCTTCTCACCATATCCTTTGAGATGGTCCTACCATCGCTACTTACTAACAACTAAGTAATAAACATCGGGTTTTTCATAGTTTTATGCCTAAGAGCTGGCCTAAAAGATGATGGATAAACTCTTTACTCTACACAAAGAAACAGGATAAAAAAGAGAAACAATTTAAACTGTTGAGTGAAATGGGTACATTGAGTACAATAGTACAATCGCTAAAAGCGATCTCTTCCAGGCCACCGTTGGATGACGAGCGGATAGGCAAAATCAGAAAGACGACGGTGGAAAAAATTTGTAGTTTAACTTAAAACTGAAATAACTAAAAGCACCTAATAAAGATGAAGCCGACGGCGCGCGCTAGTAAACAACAAAACATCCCAAACCGATGGGCACATTGGGCACCTACGCATTCAAATGCAGGGTTGAGGATGCAAGGGCAGACGGATGGGGTTTGTCCCTCCCAGACAGGGGTATCGATTTTTGTTCCTGTTCACCCCAACTTGGGGGCTGTTATTAAATATAAATGGCGATGAAATGTCGGGGTTGGTAGTGGCTGTCATGTCGAAGCTTTGGGGAGAGGTGAGGTCTACACGGCTTCACAGAATGCAACCTGTTCTTAGGTGTAAAGAAAATCGGTAGCTTAGGGCACAATTTTTCACCCATAACACACTAACATCGCAGTATACACCATAAAACCGCTCATGGTGTAGCTTGCTGTCAATCTTCACCGATTATCAAAGGTAAGCGACGTTCTCTGCGATCAGTAGTAGGTTGCGTGACCGCTAGCGGTATTTACATCTCAGCGGAGAGCTTCCAAGAGCACGTTAAACTTTCGGTCTCGGTTCTAGCAGTCGTTAAGCCAGAAGGCTTTAAGGCGGCTTAAAAACTCCGTCTCAAGAGTTGGCGACTCTCATACATACTTACCACAATATATTGCTTCATACCAGCACCTAGCAAACAGTCCTGGGGCTGTAGCCAAGTCGCTATCCTATCGCTAGAGAATCAAAATGTATGGAAATAACATCAAACAGAAAATCACGTGACCATTCTCATGCATTTGAAACTTTACTGTTTATAGTAGAATGTTGACTAAGGCCCAGAACACACGGTAAAACGCAAAAATGACGAAACTGCAACTACTAGTTACTTTTGAGTTGCATAAGTTTCTGCCATAGATTCCGTTGAGAGACCACACATGACGCGACCAGTTTGAAACCGGTCGCATTGAAACCGGCGTGCAGGAAACTCGCGTTGCGTTTAATTCATTTACATAACCACAATTTCTTCGTCACTTGAAGAACTCATTATGCAGACGTCTTTTCTCAACGAAAACCGAAATGATTGTGGTTGCAGCGTGTGTGGAAAATGGTTGAAACTGGTGTCAAATCAATAATTTCAAAAGGGTTTAGTTGCAGTTTCGTTTACCGTGTATTCTGGACCTAAGGGTGGGTCTCTCAATATGGTTTTCTGCTCTGTGTTACTTCTCCAACAGCATTTCGAACTACCTGTGATCACTACTATCACGTAGAAGCTTCTATTAGCTTCTATATATAGGTTTTCTACCTACATTACTCTAAACCCATGGTCGTCAAACTGCGGCCCGTAAGTAAAATTGATAGTCCGACGAAACCGAAACCGACGATAGTGCACCAGTTATCAATAACCATGATTTGCTTGTCAAACTTGTCATATCACATACATTTTCAAGCGTTAAAGTCATTGTTATCGTTAACATTAAGGTGTTGCACCCTAAGTGTGGAAACGCTCTTGGAGCGCCTTCACATACTCTGCGGCCCCACTCTGGCACTCACATTGCCATGTGTGGCCCTTGGCCAGTAAAGTGTGACGACCGCTACTATAAACTGAAAACATAGATTTACCAAGAACGTTTTGGAAATCATAAATGCCGCTGTAATATTTGGTTAATAAACCAATTGAAATGACAATAAAGCCTCAATACTACAATAGATTCCAAAGTGCATTCATAATCCGATCGCGGACATTACAGACTGGCGGATCCAATTAGTATCGAGTAGTTGGAATATTCACTCAATATCTCGGATGCGGAATCGATTATCGGGTAATTTGATTGAGCGCGGCTCGAACGCGGCGCGGTCAGTGAAACGCACAAAACAGAAAAAGATATAGAGTGGTTTGGCATTTTATGTTGGAAAATACTGAATATTTTTTCGGTTTGCGTACTTTAATGTGGCAATACCCTTGAACAGGGTTCATGTGTGATACCTACTTACATTGCAACAACAAAATTGTATCATGTGAAAGAAATCCTACCTACCTACCTACCTATCACTCAAAACTCAACATGACTAATTTTTAGATTCGGAAAATCCGTAGAAGGATGTGATTTTACTCATCGGTAGAGAACATAATAATATGAATGATTATTTTTTACGACCGAAAATGGAATTTAGTATTAATTGCAAATTCGTTCGAATGAATATTTATGTTACACTGCAATTAGAAAGATGGACTTCCAAGTGTCATGCTAATTTAGCTTTTTACCCGAATTCATACTGAGAGAGAATTTACACTCAGTGACTAGTTACGTACCCGAAGAGTTTTATCTACTGGGATGAGTATCGCTGATCCCTGAGAGATTTTACCTAATTAAAATAATTCTAAAAATCTTTTTCTTTATGACTTATAACTGATACTTTGGCATTGTAGAGCTCAAAGATTTTTTTTTGGCAACACGATTACAGAGAAAAGCACCTTGTCTAAAATCCTAAATAGATATCTTCTGATTTACTTCAAAAATCTTTATTTCTTTCAAATAAAAGGTATCACTCTCGATCGGGAGCCGGGGGCCCGAAATGTTTATTTAGCGAGAGGGAACTCATTTCGACAAAGGTAAGGGCCCTCTGAAGATAAATGAGGGACTTAACGATTTTATATGAGTTTATCTCGCGTGAAACCTGGCTCTTGCCACTTTGAAAGGTTTCATACTGTTTTGTAATTTTGTGCAATGTTGTCAGTCCAGTGACTCTTCTTACGTGAATGTGTTATAGGTGGGTTCTTAGGAGAATCTAACCCAGTTTTTATTACACCTAGATTTTACTTTGTTTTCGAGTTTCCTCACCCAATAAGTATGCAGATTATGAAACCACAGAGAACGCTATTTGTAACCTTACTCTACCTACTTCTTATATAGGTGGCCAAGAAAGTAATCTCTTTGGCCAAGTCTACAATCACCAGAGAGTTAAAGACTCATTAAAAAGTATGGAAAGAAGTATTTAAAAGTACCTTATGGTAGTAAATTAAATTAAAACATAAAAATACAGCATAAAGCCGAAGACACATAACGCGCGAGACGGGCGAGCGTTTATTCCGTTGAATTTATACAGATAACTAAGTCACTATTGCCATATCACGCTAGTGTAGTCGTGAGCATTATTTTGCGTCAGAGTGATATTTTTCAACATAAGCGCTGTTACTCAATCTGTGGTACAGACTTTCATAGCCCGCGGCCTTTGAAGGCAGCGACTTTATGTTACTTTAAGGTGAATCAGTTTTTGTACCTTTCCTATTCACTAGTACGTTTAGACTACATAAAATCTTCAATCCTCAAACGTCGCGCAGCCCTAGCGTCATCACTGCGTGCTCGCTGCGAGTCTGCTCTGCTTTGAACTCGCAGCGAGCCCGCCGAGCGTTCGCTTCGCTTTGAACTCGCTCGAAAATCGCCAGAGGATAGCACTAAGGGCACTATTGAAAAATATACCATCTGCCTTCATTACAGTCTATATTCGATTACACAATCATGAGCTTATTTAATTTCCATTTTAATATTCATAAAATATGATAAGAGGCATTTTATTTTAGTCTCAATTTATCGCACCATTTTGCAATTATAATCGCTTATAAGCCACCCGTATCTTTAGTAGATTTATAATAAAAATCTCTCAACCTTTCACAATATTAACTGCGAAGCACAATGCCAGTGAGTCAGTATGATAATAATATTTTTAAAAGTTTTTCATAAGTCTATTTCATCTAACTAAATAATAGAGGTCATATAATTTATTAATTTAATCAAAGGCATTGGTTAGAATCTTTCATAATAGATAAAACGGACTGAAAATACGGCGGTTATTTTCACAAAAGATTTATTAACGTTAAAATTACCCCTATTTTAAAGCTAACCCTAATTGCGGAACCCGTGATCCGGTAAATTTTAGTAAATACTGGTATCTACGAAACTTTGGATTTTCAATTTAATAGTTTGCTAGATAAGGGATATTTAGCAAGTTTGATTATAAAATTTTAAGCTATTAGATTAAGTTTCTTGTAAAACAGAGCGCGTGTCGCAGAGGCTGTACGCCACTTCACTCTAGGCACTCCTGAAAACCAGCGCTAAAGGAGCCACCGTGTATCTTTAGCATTTGCTGAGCGAGTACCCTTTTTACGCATCTTTCTTTATAATTGAATGTTTATTTCATTGTATCATTGTATGTGTCTCTGCGTAAAATAAATAATTTCTATTTCTATAAAATAAGTTTTAGGTTAAGGAGAGCATCTTCTAGCGAATTGGTCTAGTAAAAGCGTCTGTCAGCGACCAGTTCTTTCTTTTTGCACTGAAGAAAATAACGAAAGATTTGCGTACATATTTTTTCTTATACATTAAGTATGAGTTCTTATTTGGAAGATTAAAAAAAAACAGATATTGTAAAATATGACAGAAATAAACTGCTATAAACGGAGAAGTACGCAAGAATGCTATAGGATGACTGTAGAGAGAAGTGGCGAGAAATCGTGAGGCGAGCCACAGCCATTGATAAAAATAATACATAACGACCACGACCGCTCTGCCAAGAGTATAACGAAGATGAAGAAGAAGAGAAACGGAAAAGTAATTAGCAAAAAACGTAACAGTTAGGACGGTTTGAGAATAACTTTGTACGGGTTACTTCACGTAACAGGTCATGTAATGTAACCCGTGTAAAGTTAAAGTGAATTAGCTAGTTATTAAATAAACTAAACTTAACCGAGTAGACGTAAAGTAGTAGCAATTTGTACGCACTAAGCGGCCATCTCACATAGCATAGCTAATAAATAAATATTATTGGACATAGGGGCCGTTCAAATATTACATAAGCAGATTTATTACAATTATTTACCCCCACATCCCCCTGCGGGCCTAAGATGCGCGCCGCGAGATATTTGTCATGTCGTTCTGTCAAAATGTAAGCATTTTGTACCAGTTTAGGAACTATTGCATTATCTGTGGTAATGTTGTCGAGAAACCGCGCCTTTGAATTTTCAACTTTTGACATTTCTGCATGACTATTATCTCGTCCTCAGAGAGGTACGACGACTAACAAGTGTCAAAAGTGTACATTATGGCGCGTTTTGTCGACACCATTAGGTACCACAGATAATGCAATAGTTCCTAAACTGGTACAAAGTGCTTACATTTTGACAGAACGACATGACAAATATCTCGCGGTGCGCATCTTAGGTCCGCTGGTCAGCAAAAGTAAGCAAAGCTCTTACCCCCTCCCCCCATGCGTACGTAAACATTTTTCAATTATAAATGTATTTTGTTTAATATTATAATTGTAATTTTAAAAATAAGAAAATAGATTTAGGATAGAGAATAGCGCCCGGTAATTTCCCTACTCGGTTCTAAAGCGAGTGCCTAAACGTATGCATTATATGCGGGAATCCCCGAAAATACGTTTCGTATTCAAGCATAGACAATGTGAGGGTTGCCATTCGTGTAAAAAAGTAAATAACTACCGATGACGTAATCATCATCTAAACTCCCCGACCCCCCATGTCATCCAAAATAAGCAAAAAAAGACCCCCCCCCACCCCCCATAGTGCTTACGTAATACTTGAACGGCCCCATATCACACAACGCTCTCTAGTCCCAAACTAAGCAAAGCTTGTACTATGGGAACTAGATTGCTGATAGAATACTTATATAATTTTTTTTGTAAATATATACTTAAGAAACATAGTTACAAGACACAGAACAAACATCTATGTTTTACACACAAAATTGTTTGTTCTCGGTGGGGATCGAACCCATAACCCACAGCACGGAGGGCAGGGCTACTACTGACTGTGCCATGACGCCTGTGGAAGCTGGCAAATACACTGAAACAGTTGAGCTATCTACAGACCATTGAGAATGATGACGTCCACATCGTAGATGTTTTATACAAATGTTATTACACACGGTAGATGATGAAACAAGTAAGTTAAGGAAACGTACTTCACTAAACTAAGTTTAAATAAATAGCTACCTAAAATTATCATTTAACAAATTATCTACAAATATGTTTTTGTGTAAAAGCTGCATATCTTTTGTATGTTACCCACAATTACTTACTTACCTATAATTAAACTACTAACCTACCATTACTTTTTTTACCTACTTACTAAAATCATAATTTAAGCTCATTTTAAGCGGACTGTAAAGTTCTTTTATGAGTATCATAAAGTTCTTTAAACCGAACAAGTCGTTGTTCCAGTGGCAATCCCTGCCTATAACTATGCAACAATGACGTCAGTCAACGGGTGGGGCTGCTCCTCGCTCGCCTTCCAGATCGTGGCCGTCAACGGGAAACTAATCGGTATTTTTTATTGTTGGTCGCTGGTCAGTTGTTTGGTCGCCTAGTGCGTATTAAACCTTAAAATCCATGTTACTCGCTCTAATTATTATGAAACTAAAACTTGGTTCCTGGTGGATTTGACCTACAAACTTTGTAGCGTGTTGATTATACAATGAGTTTGTGTGATTAAACGAAATACAAGGTAACTCTGATCCTTGTATTCTTTAATTATATTAATCTTCATTTTACACAAAGCACACATGCGAGATCGGCCCTTCTTCTTCTTTTATTTATGGCGTCTGTCCGCCATTACAATAACAACTTTGCCAGTGTCAAGTGAATGATTTGAAACTTAGTTTCCGCCTGCGACTTCGTCCGCGTACCGTTTGACCCTGTTGATTTCGCAGGATAAAAAGTAGCCTATGTGTTAATCCAGGTTACGAACTATAATATTCCAAGTTTCATCTCAATCTACCAGCAGTGACCATCTGGTAATCTCATTGAGATAGATAGAATATTCTTTATTGTACACCACTTATAAGTAAAAAAAATAACAAAAAAATACCTTAATTGGTAATACAATCAGGTTTTAGGAGGTAGGTACAATGGGCAGCCTTATTGCTTAAAGCAATCTCTTCCAGGCAACCTTTGGATGGACAGGATCTAATACACAAAACACGGACGGGCGTACGTATAAATGATTTGATTTATTGAAATAAAATTAATTAATGAATATAATCAAAAAAATTCATACTTCTTTAGACAAAAGTGGGGTTGGATGGATTCGGCAATCTGTGAATGCGGTGAGGAAGACCAAACTATGGAACATATCTTTCAGCGTTGTCCCATCCACTCTTACCCAGGTCCATGGAGTGACCTAATGGACCTACCGCCCGATGCAATAACCTGGCTAAAGTCCCTGAACATTGATTTGTAGTATGTAATAGTTTTTAATAGTTGTTAAGTTATTTTTTAGATGTACTCGTATGTTATAGCTACCTTGTTATTAAGTTCTTAATTTAAGATTTGTTTATTTAAAAAAAAAGTTATTTTGCGCCTTTTGTCATACGATTAAATAAAGAAATAATAATACCTACATAAACTAATACGTGATATATTATTATTATATCTTTATAATAAACATACATTAACCTAGATAAATAAATAAACACCTACTTATATAAATAATTACTATAATTTAAAGAAGAAATAAGATTCATAATGATGATGACGCTAGAGAAAGTGTAGACAAATAATGTTGAGTAACCATGTTTTTAAAAATAGGAAGAGATTTCGCGTGCCTTATAGAAACAGGTAAATCATTCCAAAGTTTGATTGCCTGAACTGTAGACGATTTGCTATAGAACAGCGTTGAGTGGACAGGAGTTTTTAATTATTATTATTCAATATTAAAACAGTCTCTGTATTTAAAATTATAATATAACATTAAACTGATTAATTAATTTAATTAAAGACACGAATGAGCCCCGAAAACTTTTAATACGGCTTTGAGAAGTTGTTTGTAGGTAATTCAATTAAGGGATGTTGAAACAACGGTTCGAAACACGGGAGAGTAACTTTCGGACGTGTCTCAGAGAAAATGGATTGGAATTGTCCAGATCAGCCAGTGGTAGATACAGGTACTTAGGTAACTAGTAGGTACGCTTCGAAAAAATGTCACACATTTTTGATTTGAATTTGAGCTCTGAGACATCACAATTTATTTATTAGTACTTGATATAAATATTGCATGCTATTTTAGTAGAATGTGGTAGAAGCCCATGTAAATACCCTGACATCCTCTATTCACCCATATTCGCAATAAATTAATTATGAATTATTACGAGTTATGATAATGTTTTGACTGTACAATCAGCAACAGACAGTCAAAACAAAGTTTTAAAACAAATTATACTGAAAACTAGGAACTTTTCATTTTCTTTTTCAAACTATAATTAAAAACATCTATCCTAAAAAGTAGTAATTAAGTAAAAAAATATAATTAGAGCCAACTGTAGACAATTTTGAAATTCTGAAAAAGTTACCTACTCACTCATGTAAATGACTAATTATACTACCCATTACTAACTTATACTACACATGAAAAAATAAATATATACTATACTATGCTAAATGTTGACTGTACGTAGCTAGGTACGCAACAGTTGCACCCACCATAATTTTCGTCATAAACTGGCATTCAATCCCTATTATTATTTTCCATGGCGTGTGATATGACATGGGAACATTCATGGGAATATTCCATGGGGTCAGCACTCTATCGATTTCTATCAATCGCACAGCGATAAGCCCGTCGTAAATGGTGCCTGCCTGTTTAGAAGTTGATTTTATAACTGCTTGCTATTATTATTTCTATTGTTTTAGCTTCTAAAGTCGGAAATAAATTAATAAATGGTATTGACCATTTCACACAACGCAATAATACATGAGACTTAACACCTTTATGTCTCAGAACGTTGGACGCAGTGCAATGCATCACAGGGCACGTCGGCATTCGACGTGCCTTGTAAGACAATGCATCACTATAGGCTGTGGTTACCACTTAACATCAGGCAGGCCATCGGCTTGTTCCATCATTTAGTTGTATAAAAAAAGCTCTCCCCGACCTTCACAATATCTTCGCTTCATCGGGTGTACTTTACATATTTTGGATACTACTTGAACGGAAAGAAAAAAATATTGACCCTTTTGAAGAGGTTCTTAAATAAGTGAGATACAAGTCCTAGGAGGATATTTTAGTGTTTAGTGCAAAACTAAATGTAAATTTATTTGGACCTAAACCGATAAACATTTTGCATAGCAATATTTTTGGCGTTTTCCGTTTCTGAGATGCGGGTTCAAATCCCACTAGGACGATAATTTGGGGATGTATTCATTAATGTAAATAATATGTAGGTAAGGTTGGTATAGTCTGACCAAGTTAACTCTGCTATGTAATAAATGGGCAGCCCCGAAAAGATTGTTACATCTTTATTACATAATAACTTTATAGTTTTTGCGGTACGATATTTCAAACTACCTATACATGTAGGACTGTTGGTATATGTTTTCAAATTTCATATTCGAAGCACTACGTATTTTACGTAGTTTGACTCTGTATTTAATTATTTGTAGCAAAATAGTTTTGACTACTTTTTAGAAAATATATTTCTTAAGCTTTTTTTAATCTTTTTTTATGAACAGAATGTACAGTTTTTTTTATATGAAAAATTAGTGAATGAGCCCCAGGGATTACCTCTGCCAATTCCTTCTTTGATTTCCATTTCTGTGATTAGAATAAATGAAATATACTAGGTATAATGTTTCCTCAAGTGTTACACAAGTTGTTAATAACTACATCCGTAGTGGGAATTGCTGAAAAAAAAAAACAGTATTTTCCACTGTTACACCGTAGGCTACGACGTAGCCAGTGGAAATTTCTAAAAAAAAATCCATATATATATATATATATATATATATCATATTGAAGGGTTCTTTAATCCCCGAAGTTTTCAGGAATATTACACCTGATACTTATTACTTTTTCCTGTATTTTCTTACAAACTTATTATACCATTTCTTAGGTATGAGTATAAGATGTAAGAGGGATTATGAGGGGGGAACTTGTACAGTCCCTCAACTAGAAATTAGTTTACTAACTATTTTCTTGGAAGTTAAAGAAAGTTTGTGAGAGGCGTCGAGTGGTATTGTAAGAAAATTTCCTCGTATCTTATCCACTAGAGAACAAAACTAATTTAAGTACATATTGGTGTCGATTCTGTTGTTACTTTTTTCGAAACTAGCCTGATTTTTTTTAATTATCATTGTTTTTATTGATACAAAACCGATAAATACAGATACACTATAATATAAGATCTATACAATTCACACTAAATAAATAAAAGCGCGGATTTTAGTTAATTTAATTGCATGTTGAACATTTAAAAAGTCATTATGTCTGAATACATAATTTGTTGATCAGCCCCTTCTTTCCCTGTGCCCTATGTTTGTCACACACAAATGTTACTTCTTGGCGGGGATCGCACCCATGACCCACAGCACGGAAGGCACAGCCACCACCCGAGCTATGACGATTCTAAGTAAGTTATTATTCTATAGCGGTTGTGTCAACTAGTAGTTATGTAATTAAAAACATTGAATGGAAGTTGAAAAACAAATTAAAAGGGAACGGTTAAACAAAAGATTGACCTACTATTTTTATTAGGCTTCTCTAAATGTCAAGTTTACCACGTGCCCGCTTGCGCCACAACTCAAAGAATGAGGTAAACTTTGGGTTGCGCAAGGCGTACACGTGCCGTGAAGAGTAGGTATAACAGGCCGTTTAATTTTGTCCCCTGTGGATAAACCCCCTATCTTAGAAAAAGTTAGAGTAGACATTATGTCTTGATAGATACGTAAACAGTGGGGGTATCGTTGTATCATAAAAACCATAAGGTTTTCTGAACTGTTTTCATACTAAATCATATAACATACAAGAGCCCACATTTCTCCATATAACAATAGTCACAGTCTTTTAAACATGAAATCACGCCGCGCTTTTCATTTTGCAACTCTTTTGTTTGGTATAATAAAAAGCCAAGTACCAAAGTACCTGTATGAGAAACTTGACTTCTCTGCCCGTATTGTCCGTTTAGCTACTCGCTTGATTTGTCCGCGCCATCGAACGACCGCATTTCGCGGCAGCTTTCGGTATGCTGCTACGAAATGCTGGAACAATATACCTCCCCCAATTAGAAATACAGATTCAGTTTATTCATTTAAAAGCTCTCTCAAAAAATACCTGTTAGATTTACAAAATATATCTGCTCAATAAGTGGTCGTTCTTCACCTAATGTTAGTTTTAACTTGTTATTTTATAGATTTTGTATTTGGAATGTGTTATTTGTGTTTTCTCTAGTTGTATCTGATTATGTTTTCTGTTTTGTTTTTGTTTAATTTATGTTTTTAAAAAGAGAAGTTATGATTTTGGTTAATGCCAGTGTTATGAATTATATATTAGATTAGGCACATAATAGCTATTAGATTAAGTTTCTTGTAAAACAGAGCGCGTGTCGCAGAGGCTGTACGCCACTTCACTCTAGGCACTCCTGAAAACCAGCGCTAAAGGAGCTCCCGTGTATCTTTAGCATTTGCTGAGCGAGTACCCTTTTTACTCATCTTTCTTTATAATTTAATGTTTATTTCATTGTATCTTTGTTTGTATTTTTGCGTAAAATAAATATTTTCTATTTCTATATTCTGTGACTAAATAGTGACATTAGCGCGTTTCAGCGCGTTTTTTGCCGTCAAAAGCTTCTTGTTTTCGTACATCTGTGGTCACGTCGCTTGACATTATGCTGGGCAGCGAAAGCAGTTCAGAGCTTACGATACGGGGGAAGTACGCAAAGTGTAACTCGACATTTAATTAAGAGTCGTTTATTTTGCGAAGGATACCCCCAGGTATTTATCGAAACTCGATGCTTACACCTGACAAACGCACTCACCTCTCAAATAACAAATAGACCTTTTTTCCTGGCGATTTTTTACTTGAATGCTTGGAAGGGTGACCTTAGGCGCGGGCCAGACAGAAGAGACGTAAGACGAGGACGCGTCGCGGACAGGGCGGAGACGAGACACAGACGCGATTTTTGAAATTATATAAAAGAGACGGGGCGCGGACGCGACGCTTTCTTTTTTTAGTCTAAAATTGTTCTCGCAGGCAGGCATGCCGCCCCGCGCCCCGTGCTCGCCCCTGCTCCGTCTCTCCTGTGTGTTTTGAACAAAAAGCGCGACGTAAAAGCGTCGCGCCCGCACCCCGTCTCTTCTGTATGTTTTGCGTCGCGACGCTTCTATACATTTTGTATGAAAGGGACGCGGAAGAGACATGATAGGCTTTACCACGTTATCAGATTTATCTTGGATCTAACGAAAACCGCCAAAAACCACGTGTGTTTTGGATTTAGTTCCCTGTCAATAAGTTGTCAGATTTATTGTAACATAATAATATAAATCTGACAACATATTGACAGGGGTTAAGTCCAAAACACACGCGGTTTTTGGCGGTTTTTGTTAGATCCAAGATAAATCTGATAACGTGGTAAGGCCGAATATGTCTGCGCCCCGTCTGCGTCTTACGTCTTTTCTGTCTGGCCCGCGCCTTAGGCAGTTTGGAGAATTATTTAGGGATTGCTGTTCTGCCTCACCTACTCTCAATGTAAGCTTTGTTATATTTTGTCTTTTGTCAATTGATGTCGGAAAATTTAAATGCGCATTAACACGAGCTTAACGGTGAAGGAAAACATCGTGAGGGTGTGTTTATAAAAGTGTGTAACGTGTTTATTATTAGATTATTTCAGATGTTTTGATTTGTATATTGACTGTAATCTCAAAATAGTTGCTTTTGGCGACTTAGGACTATCAGGAATTAGTTTTGTTATAATTGTTTGTTTGATCGAGTGTCAGTAGTGTTATTGCTCAAACGGCAGGAAAATGGCAGGTAGATGGCAGGATTTACCTGCCATTTTCCTGCCATTTTGGATGTTTTTGACATTTGAAATCGATGTTTACAATTTACATCAAAGATTATTACATAGATGATTATTGGTTTACACACATGTTTACAAATGACTATAATTGTAAAATATTACAGCGGTTCTAGAACTGCAACCACGAGCTGGAAGGCGTAGCGTAAGAAAGTCTACCGTACGATATTAGAAACCCCTTATTCGATCTTTCTGGAAAGCTTGGAGTAAAATCAAGTCTATTGCTGGACATAGGAACAGCAAATGTTTTTTTAATATAGAAATAGAAATTATTTATTTTACGCAAAAACACATACAAAGATACAATGAAATAAACATTAAATTATAAAGAAAGATGAGTAAAAAGGGTACTCACTCAGCAAATGCTAAAGGTACACGGTGGCTCCTTTAGCGCTGGTTTTCAGGAGTGCCTAGAGTGAAGTGGCGTACAGCCTCTGCGACACGCGCTCTGTTTTACAAGAAACTTAATCTAATAGCTTAAAATATTATAAAACATAATCAGATACAACTAGAGAAAACACAAATAACACATTCCAAATACAAAATCTATAAAATAACAAGTTAAAACTAAAATAACAACATATACTAGCATTCTCTATTAACCTTCTGCCATAATCCAAAAATAATACAAAAATCTATTATGTCTCTTGTAGATCTGTGTTCCGACATACCACAAGTTGAAACAAAATTTTATTTTTCCGAGAGAAAGTTAATATTTAGCTTTTAAAAGTAAATTCAACTACTTTAAATTGAAAACGGCCCGCATATGAAGAATTTTAAACTCAAACATATTCCCTTTAAGGCACTACAGGAGTTTACACTTCTGAAGTTTCATGAATTTTGCGACGACGACGGCATGGAATAGAAATAAGTAGGGCTATTCCCCTTGAACCCACCTTCTGACCCACTGGTGGACCAGGGACCTTACGCTCAATAATAAAAAAAAATTAATTAAAATGTTTATTTCCAATAATAGTTATTTGTTATACAAGAGTGCAAAGTTGCTTTTTAACCGCGTGTTCAATTTTGATTCCCTCGCTAACGCTCAGGATTATAATTTTAGAATCCTGAGCGTTAGCGAGGGAATCAAAAGAGCACGAGGTGAAAAATCTTTGCACTCGAGTGCAACACGTAACTTTTCATTCCATCTCAGCGAGGAAATGACTAGCAAATTGAAAAACTAACACCAAGAAGGTTCTGAGTCTGAGTTTTTAACAAATTAAAAAAAGTTGTATGATATATTCGGCACCATAGAGGTAGCAGTAAAAAGGTTTAATGTTTTTTTTAATTCACAAACTTAGCGCACACGATGTTCTAAATTCAATTTACTTTATCCTCTAGAGAATAAAAACGGCTTTTGCACTCAGATATTGAAGAGCAAAAATACTCTTTCCAAGATGGTGGGATGAAAAAGTCTTTTTTGTTGCCGCGGCTTTGTTTGCGCATTTGCCATTTTGCGTAAAAAAATTAGGGAATATATATTGTAAAAAGCGCGGGTTCTGACTCTGACATAAGGGTGATAAAAGTTTTGTTCTTCAAAGAATCTTAAAGATACTGTTAAGTAGTTAATTAGTTAGGACACAGATTATATAATACTATAGGTTAGGATGTAAGGGTTTGGTCGGGGCGTGAATAAACGCGCGTTAAGTTTGACGCACTTTATTTCGTACAACTCGTCGTACAACCAGACGGGGACATATTTCGCGGGTACAGGGGTGTCCCGAATGATGGACTGTAGTAATTCATGCTCGCGCCATGTGTCAGGGTCCGGGAACCGGTCCTCAAAACGACAGTGTGCAAGATGATTTACTCGAGTACTGATTAGTTCGGAAAATCTGTATCTGCATCAGTAGCTGCAAAATCTGCAAATAAACTGCATCCGAAGTCGTTCAGATGGCAAAACGCAACGATAGCGCGTTCTAATCGACTAGTGGCGACATCTAGTTCTATTTCCGTAAACTTATGTTACAAGGATGTTTTATAACCTTTGTAGTTTATGCATTTACTCCTCGCTCTAAGTAAGTAAAACTTGTATGTAGCAAATTGGGCAGATATTTTAATATAATTGGGATGACGTCATATGAGATTGATACAGAATGATGCATTTTCTGCCGAGGTATGACGTTATTCCTATTCAATTAAAATGTCTGCCAAACTTGAAAATACTGGACTGGTCTAGCTTACTGGAATGAGTACATTCCAACATTGGATTCAATCGCTACTGGTCTATAATGTGAACAGCGCATTATATTCATAATATTCGTAGCCTCAATCGTAGCGCACCTCTACGGCGTAGCGCTACGGAGCTACGTAGCTCAGTCAATTGGTTTTCAAAGGGAAGAATGTTTAGAAATATGTGTTTGGGTTTGTATTCGAAAGTCTGATACAAATACTGATGTAAACTAATCGCCTACCTGATGCTAAGTGGTTATCACTGCCTGTAACAATATATTGTCTGAATGAACATGTTCGGACGTGTCCTGCACCCATACTCGCAAAGTTCTCAAAATAATATGAAATAAAAATATCACATCCTCAAAAAATACGAGCAATCCAAACAACAATATAGCAAAGTCACAGATGAGTTCATAAATCTGTCCAGATGCGACACTCGCATGATATATCGCCTCAGGCGCCTTGCCACTTCTGTATTCAGACCGGGATTGACAGGTCACGTGGATGCTTATGATTCGTACTGTTTAGAAAAAACTGACATGTAAAGCCTTAGGGTGCTCTTCCACCAGAACTAAGCTAAGCCATATTGCTATGGTCAAATCCTCCAATAGGGATCGTTTGTTTTCATATTAAACGAGTCTTAGCGTTGGCGCACACTTGACGACAAGACGTCGTCGCGTCGTGTAGTTAGGGAGAGAAAAGAAAATTTTTTTTGAGGCTTTTTTTATAGCCGAAGTCACAATATAAAGCATATTGTGACGTAATCCGGCTAAAATATAAAATTGGACGGCATAAATAGGGCTTTATTTAGCCATTCTAAAACCGTTTTTATTTTTATTCCAGCTTATATAGTTTTCGATTGTAGATCATAAAATTATCTATAAAAAATGTTTCAATACTTTTTTCTTACGAGCCACCGTTTCTGAGATATTACGAGATTTAAACGATTCGAAAAGTTTTATAATTATTACTACAACTCAAACAAAGCCCTATTTATGCCGTCCAATTTTATATTTTCTCTAAAAAAAAACCGGATTTTCAAAAAAAAAAAATATTTTCTCTCCCTAGCTACACGACGCGACGTCTTGCCTTCTAGTGTAGTTTGACGCTTATTGGCGGATGTCAAACACATCCTTAGCAACGTAGTTTAGCTTAAACACACCCTCCACGAAATAAACACCTACACGATATCGTAGGATGCCAATCTCATACGTTTAGTACACACTTCGTCTAGTATACGCTTTCACAGTTTGTCGTCACGATATTTTTGATCGAACAACAAGACATGTTGGTCGGTATCGTGTCGTAACATTCAGCAAGCCATCTTAAGATCATATAGAATCATCTATCTAAAACTTCTCTAAATATATAAATCTCTTTTGAAGCTGATTGACAATCAGCGCACAGCCTAAACTATAAGTCCTAAAGGCATGAAATGTGGAGGGTAGTATCCTTATATAGTGTAGGGGTGCACTATTAAGAAAGGAATTCTGAAAAGTCGCACCTAAAGACCCTTGAAAATTGGTACATAGATTCCTCAAATAAATCGACTCGACACGTGATTGAGGACTTAAAAAAAAATCAAATCTGTTTGTATGCTGCTACCACGGGTGCAAAGCCACGGGCGACGACTAGTCAAGGTATCATTTTATGATTCTAGGTGCCAGTTCCTCGCAACCAAAGCCTAGCATCATTATTTACGTATTTATTAGTACTTTTTATCAAATAAAATGAAGAATCCGTGAAAAAACCAGCGTGCTTAGGCCCTTTTGTGAGCTTCATTAATAAAGATTAGTCAATTAATTCTATCTCACACATACTTATTTACTCAATTACTGGTTTATTGATTTACTCAACAAGTCTAGTGACTAGAGTTGGTCCTTTATTCATACCTACTTCATTATTAGCAGCTTGTAGAAGTTCACTGGACGTAGGTAAATATATTTTCGTTGCCAGACATATGTCGAGCGAAGTCTGGCAACGTCGTGCTACCTTAGCCAACGTCGCTGGCGACACTTGTCGCAGGACATTTGTCCCCTAGTGAATCCGTGGCTTTAAGCCACGTTTTCACTAGGGGACATTTGTTCTGCGACTCTGTCGCTTCGTGTCCCTCGACAGTCGCCGGAGACAACTACGTGAATGTCAGGCGATTGGTTCCCGCGACATGTCCCCTAGTGAAAACGGGGCTTTAGGCTTTTATTAAAGGAAGTTTCTAAACTAAAATAAAACACTACTTCAAACCAGTTTCTTTATTTCATGTACGTCATTTTGATACAACATACATTTATCGTCAGATAATTAATCCTTAATTTCTAACTTATTCAAAACCTGAATAACAAGTATCGTATGAGTATTTATTAATTAATCATGTTAAGTAGCTCAACCCACACAGTTAAAACAATATTTACTAACAAATAGTCGAACCACAGAGCAGAGAGTTTGCACTCAGGTAGAGGTGAAAGATAAAAGAAATGTACGAATGTTCGAAGAACTTTTACGGTCTTATTACAGAACGGGGACTAAAGAAAGTCACCGTTTAAACGTCAAGGTTTATACAACCCGGGCGAATTAAGCGGTGTAGCGGGGGAAGTATCGAGTTCCGAGCCAGGTGTCATGTTAATTCGCCCGGGTTGTATAAACCTTGACGTTTAAACCGTGACTTTCTTTAGTCTTGGTTCTGTAATAAGACCGCGTGGGTTTTGAGTGACGATTATTACACGCCAGTGTTTTTTGGGTATTCTGTTGCTAGAAGTGACGCGTTTAGGTCATCCTTTGAGTTTATCGCCAAACCTATAATAGTAGAGGCTAATACGTCCCACGACACATCTTTATACAAAAGTATATATTAGTAGTATATTCATATTCACTGTAAACAGCTATTTACTTCAACAGGTATTGACATTAGCTTTTAACAAAAGTATTCAGGTTAATGGTTGAATCAAGAACTTTGGGCATTCGGTCTGACAGCTGCAGGCTTTTGTCAAACTGTTGGCTTCTTTTGGGTATTAAAATGCTATTGGTTGAACTCGCCACACGATGACAGTTTACGCGCAGTGTGAGCAACTTGATGACACAGCGCGTAAACCGTCTGTTGAGGGACTATTGACTGTCTTTTATATTCCAGCGTTAAGATGGCGGTTCGCGCCGCGACAGAGACCGGAGACCGAGACGGGAGACAGAGACCAGAGACCGCGACCGTCACTTGACGTTATGCAATGTATGTATAGGTGGCGGTTCGCGCCGCGACAGAGACCGGAGACAGAGACTCTCGACCTACAGTACATGCAGAAGAGACCGAGACACTTGTCGCGGTCTCCCGTCTCGGTCTCCGGTGTCTGTCGCGGCGTGAACCGCCACCTTTAGTGTCTCTATCAGAGGCGTCCTTTGTCTAAGCTCTGTGTTTCAAACTCTCATCAAATGGAATGTTTATTGAAAGTCAATTCCAAATCAAGCTTTCTTAATGTTAAATACGAAATATAATATGAAAAACACAAACTTACACACAAACACACGAAACTTAAAATGGAAGATGGTTTTGTGATACTCTGAAATGTATATTTTCAGTATTGATATATGGCTTTGTTCTTGTTCATACGTGCTCATAATGTAATTTGTTTTTGTGCGTAAATTCGTATGGACTCGAAGTAAGCGAGTCTTCAGAGTGCAGAAATCTTGAGCCTTGCAGCTTTGTGTCGCAGATTCAAGAAAACTAATACTTTTAGAAAAATACTGCTATTTGCTTGCGTTATTTTTTACTTAGCCGAATATTTCAGACCTCACACATCACAGAGTATCACTGAAAAGTAGACTCTGCCAGGCGCACGCATAGTTTCCAATAAGTTATTTTGTTAAAAAGTATTTTTATAGTCTTAGTTTTTTAGCATGTAACTAAGGTATATTATTTTGTTTTGGAGAATACTACTCATTATAACATTTAATGGTAAATTCAGTTTTTTACGAGTCACAAATTAACTTCACAATGGTGGCTGGTAAGTTGTCCACAACTTGAACGGGGACTATGCGTGCGACTGTGAGATAATAAATATAAAACCTTTATCTTAAAGACAAATGACTTTTAACATCAAAATTTCAACTGCATGCTATAGAATATAAATTTTATTGAAAACATTAAGGTACACAGTATCGACAACCATAAACAAACAGAAGGTAATTTTCAAAAATGCTCATTAGTAAGTTGAGCGAGACAAAATAGATGAGCAATAATTTATTGTTGATATTGGACACGAAAGTCAGAAACCTCACTGGGTGTATTAATAATCAAACATTTGATAAAAAAAACTATTGACATTTAAGGGTGTACTGTTGTTACTTAGCAATTTCTTTATAATAAAAACGAAATTAATGTATATTTTCCGTGAACGATCACAAAGATTCATTCACTTTTGATCTATAAGAATTACTCGGAAAACAACTGTCTTTTATCGACTTTCGTGTCCCAAATTATATTCTCGCAGACACGTAATAAAGTGTCCAAGTCCGTGACTAGAAAAGAAAACGACATCTTATGAAACTCGGAAAAGAAATTAGGGAATACACTAATATTAAGAAGGACAAAGTCTTACAAACTCGAGAAAAACTAACGTTCTAAACCTCTGACTAGTTGAAATACAAAACCTAAACCTAAAATAAATACAAATAAATTATTAAAATTAGATTACAACAAAAATGATCAAAAGTTCAAAACGCATTCAAAAAGCTATTAGCGCCATTTTTCGCCATCTTTATTGAGGTAAATATTTGCACCATTAAACGTTTTAAGAGGTGCGAAAATTAACAATAGTGCTGGGAAAAATCATGAAACGAAGTGGGTTGATTAGTTATCGATAAATCTTAAAGGTGCTTAAAGGCGGAAACAGGTGAACCAGTAATTTCAGAATTAATTTCAAACGGTTGAATACAATCTAATGTAACATGAACACTAAACAACTAATTCATTAACCATGCTTCGTCTGTATTTGGTACTCAAAATAGGCAATTTATTATTACTCTCATTTATGTTGCACCAAGTATGATGTGCGTTTTATCGATTAGACAAATGAGTACTAAACCAGAGTACGCAATGGCAATGACATATTAAAAACACACGTTAAGTTTAAATTCCTACACAGATGTAAACCTTAAGATATCGATTAGCATTCAAGTTCATTATGAAAAAATATATCATCGGAAATATTTTTCAACTTCTCTCCGTATCAAACCATTCAAGAACAACTTATTTATGCATTGTGACAACCGATTTTATAACTACATGTCTAATAACATTTTGGCAACAAATAGTATTTTCTTTTTTTTTTAGTTTTTTTTCCTTCAATTCAACTGCAAAGTCAACATTTCAAAGTTCCTTTCCCATCGATTTTTATAATCGTCTTTAAAGATAGAAGACATAGAAAAGTATCGATAAAAGATGAATATCGATAGCATTGGCAGCGGTTGAAAAACTGAGCGTCCCATCTCTAAAATTTGGCTATCAATAATTCAATATACAACAAACCTACAGATCAGTTCGTCAACTCGAGCCAACCAATGAAAATTAAGTTTAAATTAAACACATTAATTTAGTTTTTTTTTCTTTTTTTTATACCTTTTCTGTCATCAGTCTTAAAATTGAGTCATACCGTCTGACTAAGAAATGACAAACCCTTATCTAAAACCTTTCTAGACCAAAACTAACTTCGGTTGTGGTATCAGAAGATAGAGCTTTATGGAGATATTAAAAGTTAGGTAGGTAAGTGAGACGACGATATTTGGAAACTGTTTTCATCAAGTTGTTCTTACTAGTTAGCGTCAGTTACCCAACTACGTATTTCGTAAAGGGTACGACAGCGTATTTCAGTTAAGAGGTCTAATGAAAAGGCTGAATAAGGCTTTCAGGGAAATTACACAATCCTTAACACATACATTATTGGTTTTAGAGTATCAACATTTAATAGTTTTTTTTTAATATTACCTTAATACTAAAGAGTACAAAAAATAAAGGAAATATTGAATATGAAAAACAACAAGTTTTCAGCGAATCCTCGCAATTTCATATAAGAACAACGTTTTTATTGTTTACGGTAACATTAATATTTTACTTAAGAAGTAGAGATGAAGTAACATTTAAGACGACGACTTTCGAAGTGTTGATAACATCTAGCTAGAGTGTCATTTCATAGCGAGTTTCTGGGGTCTGGCACGCGACTCGACATAACAGATTAACCAACTAGTATTCTTAACCAACACTCTTTACAATATTTTCTACAATACCTGCGAAGTTTCGATGCTTTCAGAATTATCGTCAGCATTTGCCGTAGCGGGCAGCTCGATGCCATAATCGCATAGGTTTATTTTTCCTACATTACGTAGTCAAGCGTCGCGACCAGCCTTCGAACTCTCTCAAACCCTCACTCATTGTTTCCCTTCGATTATCCTCAAAGTATCAAAAATATTTTCCTTTCCTTTAGTGAGATCGAAAGATCATGACCAGTCTTAAAGTAAGTTAGGTAACAATTTCAAATGGCGATATGCATTGAAGTGAAACCAACAGTTAGGACGAAGTAAGCGAACTACGGAGAACTACTGCAACATCTAACTTACTGTACGATACAAGGTTAATTTAGCACTTACTCTAAAACATTTAGCCCTGGTTTACAAGTTTCCGTTTTCTGTTATTATCAAATCTTCCGTTTAGAAATTCAACCTCCCAATTTCTTTTGTCAGAAAACGGATGCTTGTAGTCCACGCGATGATGGAACGCACATGCGTGAAGGACTCTACAAAATATCTTTTGAATTTATCAAAGACTCAACATATTTACCTCAACTTTAAGGCCACGGAGCAAAATGGTGTTTCAGTAGATAATAGTAATTATTGAATAACTATGTAAAGATGACACTAATCTACGGCCTTAAGTAAAGTTCCCTTCGAAACTATTGCTTCAACATCAGACGAGAAGCCAACACGCGTATCAAGTGTAAGCTTATGACTTCATACATGACAAGATCACATAAGAACCAATAGAGATTGGTGTGACAGCTGACATTGACAGTGCCAAGATATCTCATCATGTACGATCATAACACATGTGAAAGAAGCATCACAAGTGTCCTTAACCCTAAGGTATACTTATCCAGGAATGCACTGATTGAAAACGTTAACACTACATTGTAAAAAATATCGGTGTCAGATATACTGCACGAAGCTCAATGTGTGTCTTACCTACTATACTAACGTAGACAATGCGATGTCTAAAAATACACTACTCAATACGCTAAGTAGGATATCATAATATAGTTTCTCATAAGCATAGTGTCATACAATGGCAGGATGTCGTGTTAATTGAGTGTGGACATAAGCATCGTATAACTAGTAATCTTAGTGCGTACATTAACATTAATTACCTAAGCATATCCAAGACTAGAATCATTTAGAAAGATTCCAAATTTGCTTCCACCCAGACAGCCAGTCACTCCTAAAATTTTGTCTATTTCCGAGGGGTCGCCACTACGTGGAAGATATGTAGTTTTTAGAAACAATTCACTATTAAACCTTTTATTTTCAACATCCGTAATCCAAATCGTGTTAGTATTGTCAATAATTTTCAAACAAAATAAACTATCGCGTACCTAAATTTCACTAACCGTCCCTCATTTCGCAACTCTATATAAACATGATATGTCATTTGCTACTCCCTATAACCAACGCATCATATTTGGAATCTTTCCATTAGTAAAAATATCTATAACTAAAAACCACACCTTACAAATACAGATAACCTAACACGCGAAATGAACGAAACGCATGCTAGCATTGCGTAAGATGGACCTCGTCTAATAATCGTATATGGGTCGGAACATATCTTACGGCTCCCAGATGCGTTTTCGTAACTAACGGTCATAAAGACGACACCAATCTTAAATATATAAATGGTTAATGCATGGAATACGAACAATAGCCTAGACCTATCACTAACGTTAACATCTAAAGAACGTCTACTACACTTCTATAAAAAAATCGCCATCATCGCGAAAGTAAATACTATCGTAATATTAAACTAAGTTTAAGCGATACCAAAATATTCTTTTCACAATAAAAACTGTCTCATAAAATTCAAACGTGATTTAAAACATTTAGCGTAGCCTGAGGAGGGATGGTTTGTGCAAATATGTGCTTTGTTTTCTTTCATCTTAAACTTACAATGATCACAATTTTTTGAGATTACGTAGACGGTAATCGAACCAACACGAGTATAAGGCCCGCTCCTAACTACTCGGAGCAAACCTCTCTACCCCAAAATATACATTTTAACCCCATATCTAAACAAGTTAATTACAAAATCAACATCAGTCAATACAGTAAAATTATCGAATATACATATTTCATGAAAAAATACATCAAAAATTAAGTGAAACACCAACGTTCTGTGCATTTCATTAAAATTATCGGCGAATTAAACTTTTCAACAACGCTACAACACCGCCTTTAACTACCAAGCAATGATATATGACCATCAAATATGATAAAATCCATTGGAAATGAATACAATTCCTGAGCAATCGTTAATATACGACAGATCTGTATAATGTATATTATGTATAATGCGACATGAGCTTATATATACAAACCCCTAAGTACTAAAATGACCAACCAACGTAAGTTCCATAAAATTCAACACACTACGAATGTCGACAGGCGACATGACAAGCTAACTCGATACAACTACTCGATGACACATTAACAGGTGAATCTAACGACACAAGTCTGATCTAACGTTAAAACTAGCGATATGGTTACTCCTAAACAGAATAAACCTCACAAATTCGAAAGTCCCTCGTTACTCCCTGAATTTAAATAACATCTTACAAATATCGTTGATTCATTATAAAAATACACACTTTTCATCCAGTCCTGGTTTACCATCTCGCATCCCGCCCCTTATTACTAGAGTAATACATACTACCAACATCGTAAACGCTACTTTATTTACATTTTCTGATTGGTTTCGAAATGAAAATGGGATTCGGGAAGATGGGGCGAACGAAAAAGCTTGAAATTTCATCAATGATCAAGTCCGCAGCGATAAGACGCTCTTGAGAAATAAATACGATTCAGATGATATATATATTTATAGATGGAAGGTAACAGCAGCTTTGGAAATGGAAAATTCTAATGGACATGACATTTCGAAATGATGAAATAAATGATTTGTTGAAGAGTTCTTATCTTTATCTTAAGGAAACAGCTGAGTATAAAATTATAAACATTAGTAAGCCTAACCTGTGCTTACTCTATTAGGTGCTAAATTTAGTAGTTAAGTGTTCCCTAGTTTAATTGACTTGGAGATTGGGTTTTGTTTGCGCTTTTTTAAAGCCGTGCTGCTGAGATGGGAGAACTGTAAAATATCACCTTACGAACGAAACGACAAGTTTTTACCGTAAACTGAAATCGATAATTCATCAACAGTGGTTTTTATTTTAAAAAATCGGCGAAAAATTTATCGATTATGTACAGATAATTACAAAAAAATTAAGAGATGAGACAAACTTGTCGATTTTTACTTAAGGCCTGAAGGGTAAAAAGGTAAACTGTCTACAATTTGTAGAAAAGTAAAGCTTCAAGGGATATTAGTTTGCTTAGATTAAGTATAAATATTTCTTAAACAGATATAACCTACATCATAAGAATATGTAACTATTCGTACTGAGCCTAACCGCCTAGCACTGAGAAGTTTTTTTATTTGTATATTAGAATACTTACCAATATTATTACTTTTAATGATTTTTTGTTAGTGTTGTTACATTAAGCTACTCTATAAAATAATAATATTTTTTTAATGTGAAGACCTATTCGATTTAAATAATAAATTTAAAACTACTTTAGTCTACTCTATATTTTCTAGTTACTTACAGATGTTAAATTTAAACTAACTCGGAATGTTTTTTTTAATTGGACCACTATAATTTAGAATTATTATTTAAGAGCTGTGTACTTAAAAATGTGCATAAAAACAAAAAAAGCATACTTACGGTTCATGCAATTTTGATCCCCGACACCAACTGCATCAAAATAGGTCTAGGTACACACACACACACACACGTTTTAGATACTTACACCAATCCGACGTTTGTGCTAAGGGTTGCCAAGTTATGATATCTGGATGAAATAAGTTGGTTTTCTATAAAACTACCTGTTTGTATTATATATTGTAAGAGCGCTGACTCAAATAGATCATTTTTGTTTCCTAATAATATTTCAAACTTGAATAAAATAGAAATTCACACATCGCGGCGATTTTAGTCAACACTCGCTACTAATAATTTACCTGATATTTGTGCACTTGAAAAAACAAAATTACTATCCCTTAGCACAAACATGCAACACACGAAAATAATAAAAAAAAAAACTAAAGCAAGCGAGGGCAAAATAAAACACACATTAAAACTGTAATGAATTGGTATTATTATAAAAAAGCAATTATACAACAAAAATAAATCAAAACAAAACGATGTACATTAATTTAAAGAACAATTGTTTATACAAATAATTAAAAAAATATAATAATTATAACAACAAACATCGACAAAATATATTTAAAGACAAAAACACGTTCAAATTTAATCAGTCGAGATTTAGAAATGCAATTTTAAGAATGAATCTTTTCAGATAACTAATTTTTACTAACATTATTATGCGAAAAACACAAAAGATAAAGTTTTGTGAATAAAACATTAATTTTAATAATAAAATAATGTTGAAACTTAAAATACCATTTCCTGGTTAAAATAATAAAAACTAACCATTTAAATTGAATAAAAAAAAGAATTAAAATTGGAGTACACTTTACGAAGGTGTAGTTGTCATAATTTGCAAATTAAAATTCGATACACTATACTATACTTACGATAATGATATATAATACGATGAAAAAATAACTCAAATAAGTAGAAGCGTATGTTGTTACAAAACAGAATCAATTCATGAAAAACTACGACAAGAAAAACCATCAATGTTGTGAATTCATGAATTAAAAACTGCATTAAGTCTAAAGGTATACCCAAAATTATCTAGCGTGACCTCAGTCCATTATAACGAACTAAATATAATCCCAAAACAAATCATAGTGGTAAATAAATAAACGTTTTGGTCGTCAATCATTGGGAAGTTCAAACTCAATCAATCATGCGGTAAAATGGGTGAAAAGATAGGGATTCGTTAAAACAGACTGAGGCTAAGCGGACCCCACGGCATCGTCTAGCTTACAATCAATTAACTCCGTCAGTGGATTAGGCAAACGACAACAACCACTTATCTCAAAACATAGGAACAGGGAAGCCTATTAAATAAATCATTGGTGAAAAATCACTGAATTTCGGACTCTGAGATAAGCGCGATAACATTGAAATTCGTCTAATCCAGTGACACTTTCCAGGGTTTAACTAGTATCGAAGACACGTCGAGATAGCGCGCCACTCGCAACAAAACAGGTATTACGGAAACTTCTCAAATGATCTCTGAATTAGCGCATTATTAGTTTTGGAAAGGCGATTTTAAAACCTTTTGCACTAAAAAAGTTTGAAAGATGAACAGACATTCGAAAATCCTATGATTAATCAGATTATGGTACATATTTACATAACAATACTAAATATCACTTAATAGATCACAACATGATTGTATGGCACACGACTTATAGGTATGCGAGCGGGGGATCGTCGGCGGGTCTTCAATATACCAGATTTCAGACAATTTAAAAAGAACATAGGAATATCACCAAATCTAACATAACCTAAACTATAGTCGATCAGATTGCCCTCGGAGCTACAAGTAGCATCAGATCTCATTTGTCATAGATTCAGCAAAAAATACTAAAAACTCATTATCAACTACTAAAAACCAAGAAAACTAATCAAACTAAAATAATTCAGCTAAGACACTCGCACACGGTAATGAAGTAAAAAAATAATAATAATAGCATAATATTCATACAATAGAAAAAATAAACATTACACATGCACCGTATAATACCTACTATCGCTAAAAAAATAATAAAAGTGTCCATATAAAAATATCTTAGCATAATAACAAACTGTATATTTTTGTATACCGAACAAGGGTTAATACTCCAGTAAGTAGTAAACGCGACCGGTATCGCATTGATAATCTGCTAAAAATCTCAAAAAATCATTAAAAACAAAATGCTAGCGAGACGAACTATGCCTAAAGAGCTCCAATAGTTACTACCACGTCCAATTTAAATACTATCATCGAATAAAAACGAACAAATATTATTATCAACCAAACTTTACTATTTGATAAAAACAACTTCGTGGGTCTCAGCGACTAGGCGGTTACGACGTGAACATTTAAAACAAGATCGTCTTTCGCGTTTCTTCCATTAATTTCTACTAGTATCGGAAGATTTGAGGATGCTTTACAGCTCTCGAGGTGTGGCAGGTATCAAAGGTACCGTTCGAGCCCTATGAACCACCCGGAGAGCCAGATTGTGATGTTATTACAATAGACCTTCAGTAGGTTTACTCTAAAGAAGTCATTGCTTCAAACGCCGCAGTAAACTTTGTCATTGATAAAACCCCTAACATTACATTCCCCTTTAATTTAGTAACTACATCGAGAGGGGTAGTAACCAAAGATAGTCCAATTTAACACTTACCTAATAATAATGTAACAACTCTTACTTAATTTTCATAATGATAATTCCACCGACACAGAATAAGTGCTAGTTAAAACAGGGAGTGCTTTAGTGTCGTAGAATACCTTACAACTAACAACAACACCGCTCGATGATCTCTTATTACGATAAAATCACACGCTTAACGCCTAACAATTTTTTTAAGTAATAATAGTAAAATATTGGTCCAACAAATGGGCTAAATAATACAAATGCCCTCATTTTTCATCCCTAATTAAACGACGTGGGACACGAAAAAATATTTTCAATAGGTCAAAAATGATAAGGGCTCGAGAACACCGCGAAACTATCGGATCCTTTCCAAATAATCTCCTTTCAAGGTACTCGAATAACAACGTCAATACTATAACTAATCTCATACAGTTTCGGAAATAATTCATCAGAGATCTCATGCCGAGAAGTATCGTAAGGTTTCCCACAGGGATAGAGTTGATCACATCGAGACAGCCGCTATAACACTTGCCACTTACTAATAAGGAGTCTCTTTCACTGAGTCACTCTGAACTATGGTAAAATTGACACGCTTGTCATTGGTGTTCACGGTTTGCCTAGCAGTGTGCCGATTTTTCTATAGTTCGGTCGGTTCGGTCATTCCGATCTCCTGGGGAAGTACCTCGAGACTCACATGCCTATAGGCGGCACTTGGACGTAGCGGTAGATGTACAGACGGTAGTCCTTGCTTGCGAGCACTACCGAGCCGTCGTCCATGAGCGCCACGTCGAAGCACTGCGCGTGTTTCACCTTGCTCTCGAGAGCCGACACCAGCTGTCCGTCCTGTGTGAATATCGTCAGGTTGAAGTTGTTGTGATTATCAGCGATAAGAATCTCGCCAGCGGCGTTGATGCCCACACCGATCGGGTAGTTGGTGACGCCCTCGCCGCCAATCTGGCGCAAGTAAATGCCCTCGTAGTTAAAAACTTTGACGCAGTGTGCGCGGTTGTCACTGATGAAGATCTCCTGTTTGTCGTTCACTACGACACCGTTCGGGAACTCTAGGTGTTTGGAACATCCGAATTTCTGGAGCACATTGCCGATCTGATCGAAAATGATGACGCGCATGACTTTGCATTCGACAACCACGATTCGGCCCTTGTTGTCGACAGTGACACCGCGCGGGTGCTGAAGGATGTTTGCACCGAATTTGCGCACAAACTGACCGTATTGGTTGTAAATCTGTATTTGGTGTGTCGGAGACCGCTCGGTGACAATGATGTCGCCAGAGGTGCGCACTACGGCCACTCGATTCGGGTACAGAAGTTGGCCGTCACGTTTTCCGCATTCTCCGAACTGGAACTTAAAGCGGCCTTCTTTGTCAAAGATCTGAATGCGGTGGTTGTTTGTGTCCGCCACGATGATGTCGTTTTGGGCGTTGACAGCGACGCCACTCGGCTCCGTGAACTGACCTTCCATCACACCAAACTCACCGAATTTGCAATGGTAAATCATTTTCTGTCGCTTGATCTGCGATTTCGGCGGGAAGATAGCTGTAGAGATTAGTTTGTTCGTCAAGTCCATAATAGGATCGGGAAGCGCGGACGCTAGTGTGTAAGGGTCAGGCGTGGTAGGCGGGAAGAGAGAATCGCAGCCTCCATTAGACCATTTCTCGTAAGGATTTAGCCCGTTTAAGTTTATATCTCCAAGCGAAGCCGTCGAGAACGGTCCGAGACTATTGACGCTGTTGAAGCGTTTCGATATGATGTTCGATTCGAAGGGCGAAGTGGACTGGCTGGTGTGTCCAATAAGGCCGTTCGTGTAAGGGCGATCTAGAACTCCGTTCAATCCGCTTGGCAGATGAATACCTCCGTTCAGGCTGTTGGAGCTGCCATTTACACTGCTGCTGCTGGAAGACGATCCTCCGTTCAAGAGGCATCCGTTAGCTGTGGGACGCGCGATAGGGGGCTGTTTCGAAGGCCCGACGTTCGCTTCTGAGCTAGAGCGCACGTATCCAAAAGTGTTTCGCACACCTACTTGTATGGCCTGATAGTTGGACACAAACTCAAGCTCGCAGGCGGTTTGCATGCTCTGCTCCGGATTAGAGCTCATCAGCGCCTGCAGTTTAGTGTCCAACAATTTCCTGAACATCAGAATCTCGGCCAGGTTAGCGCACTTGGTGAGTCTTTCGATAAAATCGCATGTCTGGTAGATCTTGTCCACCGTCTCCTGAGCTTTCTGGCCCACAACGGTCAGAGCGATCTGCTTGGTGGAGAACAAGCTCTCCAATTCCTTGAGCAATTCTTGCTTGCGCTCTTCTAGCATCGAGCGATAGAACTGGAACGTGTCGTTGATCTCATTTTGGGCTTTGTGGTACTGGACTTGCAGTTTACCAGCAGCGTGCTCAACAGTTTTGACGACGTGTCTTATTTCAGTGGCGCGCGTCTTGGCTTCGGTGACGATCTGCTGCATGAGCTCAAGCTGCTTCGGGCCAGCGTCAGCGAGATGCTCGCAGTCGTGCAGCGATGCAGGGTGCTCCAGGATCGTGCATTCTTTGCACACCGGCACCGAGCACGTGCGGCAGAAGTACTTGAGGATATCATTTTTATGTCTGGGGCAGAAGGCGGTCTTGTCGCCGTTAGCCGTGAGGGTCGTGCCCAGCAGGCTCATCTTGTCGTCTTTCAGGTCGCCGAACGGCAGCACGCGGTGACCTTCGAAGCAGTGCATGAATTGGTGCGCCATGACGCAGTTAGGGCAGAGGTAGTTGGCGCAGTCGATGCAGCGGGCAATGGCGTCCGACTCCTTGGATTTGCAGCCGGTGCAGCGAGCGGTGGGTGAGCTGGTGTTAGCGCGGGGAGGGCCGAGCAAGTCCGCGTCTTGTTCGACGGCGGCGGCGATCACAAGGTTCGTCAACAAACCGTGCACTCCACCAGCAGGGAGAGTACTGTCGACACGGCAAGTCACGCAAGTTACTTTATCCGGGTGGGTCTGCTCCCTCTCGAGGCAGGGTCGGCAGAAGGTGTGGAAGCAGTTGAGTACTTTAGGGTCGATGAATGTCTCGCGGCAGATTGCGCAGATGGTGTCTAAGCCGTCGAACTCGCGGAGGTCACATACGGCAGAGTCGCTGGCGGGCGGCGAGGACCCGCTGAGGGTCAGGGGCGAAAGGGAGCCACGCTCCAACGAACTTATTGAGTTGGCACCGGGCAGCGACTCAAGGGACGGGGTGCGAGAGGCCATCTTCAGGACACCGGCATCCCTGAAACAACAAACAACATCGTTAGATAAATCTTATTTTACTAGGCAGCTTTTCTTATTGCTTAGCTTTTTGATGACACGTCGTCGTCGTAAAAACCAGACGAGACATTGACGATATTGCCCCAGAATATTGTAGCGGTATGATGTGTTATAAAATGATTCACATCAATCTTTCGCTTTATACGACGTTCGAATTATTTATCGAACGACCTTTCACCGTGGAAAATTCTAGTATAAACCGTAAATGCATTTTCTTTTACAAAATTCCTGACCTTAGCTAAGATACAGGGAAGGTTGCACGGTCGTTTACGGCGCAACGTGATAAATAGAAGAGCTTTGCTCAATATTTTCGGTAAATTTATGAGCAGTCGAGTGTGAGGCCGGAAGGAGTCGAACGGAGGCTGGGACACATCAATAACGGTTGTGAGAGTGCACCGCGGGAGTACTCGGGGTCTGCAGCGGTTGCCATGGCGACGCGAGGGCACCGCGTAAGGGGATACTACGTGCTCGTTCGAATTAGAGGGTGGATATTTATTTCGACTCCCGTTACTTGAGGGGAGATATTCGCGAGGTGAACGACCGTGGCTCGTTGAAAATTGTACGCCGAGTTATAAAGCTGTTTAATGTCTCTAATTTAAGCTGCAATTGAGTTGCAAATCGCAATTTCGACGGCGGTTTTAAAGCTAAAATTTATAAATTTACGAACACTAGAAATGTTTGCAATTTTGCTCTTTTAGTGTCTATTAGGTTGAAAATTACGGGGTTTTGTACTGTTAGCTTACGACGCCATACTACAAAATATCCTAGGGTAAAACATAACAAACAATTTTATAGCGCATTGTTTTCATTCAACTAAGAAGTACGTATGTTGAATTATACCGCGTTCACACTATGCCCATGCCGCTGCCGGCATTATTGCCGCAGACTTATTGCCACAGCAACATCGCCTTAATTCTCACTAGGGAGCTAGGGCATGGACTTGGGCCGGGAGACGGGACAGAGGCATGATCGTGTTAACACTATGCTCGTGCCCACTTCCCTGCCCAAGTTCCCTTCCATAGTGTGAACGCAACATTAGGTTAACTGGTTGACTATGTAAGCAAGTGGGAGTTCGTAGTACCTAAATAAAAAAAGTCGTCGACTGTCAAATTTCGTTCATGTTTGATGTAGGTACAAACTAGAAACTATTCCCCATCGGGCGTTTTTAGGCAACTGACACAACAACTACACGATATCGTCAGAAAGCTAATCAACATTTGGTACTAAAGACTTGCACCAACTTTGACATATATCGACAGATAAGGAATGAAAGTCGTATTACGAAAAGAGTTATGAATATGAGTGTGGCTGGGTATGCAAGTAGAGGAAGGCCAAAGAATTGAATTGGTTGGATTGTGTGAAAGAGGATATGAGTGTGAGAGGAGTAGATTCAGAGTTGACGAATGATAGGAGTGAGCGGAAGAAGAAAACATGTTGTGCCGACCCCACCTAGCGTGGGATAAGGGCAAGGGAATGATGATGATGATGATGTCGCAGCTCAGTCGGTAATAGCTCTGCCTTCCGTACTTTGTGGGTCGTGGGTTCGATCCCTACCAAGAACAAACATTTGTGTGTGGCAAACGTAGATGTTTGTTCTACGTCTGGGTGTTTATCTTTGCTTATTTTGGGAGTAGAGAACTTTGTGTGTAATGTCCAAGAATATTTATTATTTACTAGCTGTCGCCCGCGGCTTTGCTCGCGTACAACCCTTATCACTAAGGGGTATGAAAAATAGATGTTGGCCGATTCTCAGACCTACTCAATATGCCCACAAAATTTCATGAGAATCGGTCAAGCCGTTTCGGAGGAGTACGGGAACGAACATTGTGACACGAGAATTTTATATATAAGATTTAATATTTTTGTACGAGAAACTGAGATGTCGTTATCGTGTAGGTATCGGCCAAATGTGCATACAGCCGTCGACTGAATAATCAAACATGAGCTATTCAATACATCAGTGTGCTACGCCGTAGCACTTCGTAGCATCGTAGCAGTGCTACGGTTGGCTAGGGGCCTATAGTGGTATCTACGTGATCGACGTTAACGGGCCTCAGTGTGACGTTCACAAGTGATAGCAGATATTTGGCGAATGTACAGTCAGCAAAATAAGTTGATTAAAATATTTAGATTGATATATTTTATTTTTTGGGAGTTTTCGGTTATTTCTTTTCAAACCTTTGTAAGAGTATATATTATATCTTTATACTAATTGCAATGATAAAACTGCTTATAACATTTTACTATTTAATTTACCTGGATTTTAACAACTTAATTTGTTGTATTTGAGATAGATTGGACAAAAATAATGATTGAAAAGTTCTATCGGAGCATCGGAAATTGTCTTGTCAAAATCAGCCTTTGGTTATCAATATCTGTTTATAAATGGTTCAATAAACCCAGCTCCATCCATCGTCTGTTGATTTTATGCAAATAACACACAATCAGCTTTGGACCTTAGACGCTGATGTCATTTCGCATATTCAATGACCGGGGCTTTGCCTCACGAAAACAAACGTCTATCTGAATTTCCGGTCCCGGACCTCCTAAATTTCCACTCTATATCTATCCCCCTAGAGTTCTGAATCGCCAATCTTGTTTTCTTCCGTAACCTCTATAGGTTATTGTTCAAATATAGGCTCTAAGCCAATAGTGTAAGGTGTATTCCAATCAAGTCTCCAGTGTCGGAAACCAGCAGGTCGATTGCACCACCAATGCGTTTCTGCATGCGAAATGACCACACTGGGACCTGCTGCTAATGAAGATATCCGAATTTGTACTGAGGGCCAATTCTCTCAACAAAAACAGAATAAAAGTATTATGGTGGAATGTCATGCCATTTTGTGACTTCTACTGTTACCAAAAACTCAAATATAGAAGATTTTATTAAGAGAATTAGTCCTGGTTGTTGGAAATTCCATTCATTACGAGACGGGCTTAATTTTGGGATTACAAAGGTATCGATTCTATGTTATTGAAATCGAAATTTGGGCACAGTAGTATAGTATTATATCTGTGACCACACCATCAAAGGCACAATGAACCAATTAATGAATGACATTAAAATTATGTAAATTAATTTATTATGTAATTTTATGAAAATGACTTGTTTGAGTTAATATTCTTTTTTATTATTTTCTACAGAAAAATAAATATTTTCAAAGATTGATATTACAGACAGTTCGAAAAATAAAAATCAAAAAGGTTTGGTATTTCGTGTCATTGAAATAAGAATATTCTACAAATATTTTTTACTAAAAACGGGATATATACCAGTGAGCTTCATTATTTTCCGAAACTTCGATACAGTTTCTGTCAGTTTAGATATAATAAAAATTGGTTTATAACCGTGAGTTTTCTACGAATGTTTTTCTCGTGTTCGATCTTTGAGGAAAACCTTCTAAATTATATTCCCAGCTTCAAAGTACAATGCCCTGAATATACCGTGTTTGTGTACCCAACCCGTTGCCGAGGTCCTGAGGTCAAGACAACAAAACTTATTTATAGAATACAAGTTACTGCCGTATTTGGAAAGGGACACCAATTCGCACCCTACATTTGTATCGTATGTACGCTCAATACCAAATTGTATGCCTTTGTTGGAAAATCCCCAGGGAGAAATCCCCTTTGCGCACTCAGATAAGGGTAAGTAAGTTACGCGCAACTTTTCTGTATGAGGGTAGTCAAATATTTGTGTTTGACACGAGTACATTCAAATCAAAGGTCAAACTTTGCACAAAGCTTGGTGAAAAGATTCCAATTGAGGAAGTTCCGTTAACACAACCTTATTCTGTGGTTAAATTACTTTTCTTGAACTCACAATAGGGCGGCTGAGAAGGGAAGATACTGCAGAAGATGGGAAGTTGTATGGTGTTTAAAACAAGTTTTCGAATATAAACAAAGTCTCGCCAGTTTTTATGAGGGTAGACAGAAAATAAATTGGCTTACGACTGAAGTTTTTAGGCACGGTATATTTACTCTATATCTTTTGGTAAATCTAGTACCTAATGTAAGGTAGGCCAAGGATTTTAAACTTCAAGTATGTATAGGCGACCAAGAAATTGGTTTACCACTCTAAGGCTGAATATCATTTGCACGTACAAAACATCAAGGGCTATTTTGGCTTGAAAGATTAATAACTGCTACGTCAGAATCTGTCATTCCTGTTTATTTAAACTCCTTAGCGAATAATTATGTTACTGGGAGATGTCATCAAAAGTGGTAAACCAATTTCTTGGTCGCCTATACAATTAAGTATTTATCATTTTGGAAAGTTCCCCAAGTTTAACAAAGTCAAGTAAGACTTGTTCTAGTCAAATATGTATAGTATGAACACATCAAGTATGCGAGGGTATCTTAAGTGGTAGGACTTATGTATTTGCCACTAAATACATAAGTCCTACCACTTAAGATGCCAAGATATTTCTGCGCAAACTAATTCATTGTCCTAAGACTGGAACTTGGGACGCCATTAATTGCAATAAGGTTCGAAGCAGATTACCGAACCCCAAAAGGCCTTCCGAACAGTCGTAAATCACAATAAAGGGACAGGGAAAAATTAACGTACACGCGCTGGGGATAAGATACAAATTGGTTTGTGTGTTACGATTGAAATGAACCGAATTGTGGTCGAGAGAAAGGTAACGCCGACGCGAACGCGTACTAATTCTGTGCTATTGTTCAGTGCCAATAGTTACACAGAAAATCACAAAAGGAATACGAATATATTACCTTTGTACTTGTGAATGGACTTTGGGTTAGAAATATATATCTTTGGGTTCCTAGCTTTCTGTTTTTGATCGATGGAACCAGAACGAAGGAACCATATGGAAAGCCAGTCAATTGAGAAATACTAATAGTTTTTTTTATATATGGGGATGCAGTTAACTTCTACAAATGATATCATGATAATGAAGATTTTGTTTTACTTAATCATGGGCTACTCCAATATTGGATTTCAAAAACGATTATTTTTTTCGAATTCTTCAAAAAGTTTTGAATATAACATTTTTTGCGATGAAAGTAGAACTTACAATGTGTTGTTGGTTCTTGAAAAAACATGAAAAATATTTGGCTTATTTAAAAATACTCGTAAATTCCTTTTAAACTCCTATTTCGGTATGTTTCTAAAGATATTCCAATATAAGATATCTTCTTAGGTTTAAGAATTCTTTTACAGAAAATGGGATTATAACTTGTACTTTTGAAATATTTAGGTCTTACTAAACTTCAAGAATACTTTGAATCATATTTTAAAAGAGCTGTGCTTTATTTAGACTTTATAACTCCATATTGACTTATATAAGGAATTAGTATATCAGGGGAAGTGTGAAAGTGGCGCCTGTTATTGAAAAGATGAGGAGTGGTAGATTAGCATGGTATGGACATGTAATGAGGAGGGATGAAAGTCATATAACGAAGAGAGTTATGAATATAAGTGTGGCTGGGAATGCAAGTAGAGGAAGACCGAAGAAGAAGTGGTTGGATTGTGTGAAAGAGGATATGAATGTGAGAGGAGTAGATTCAGAGTTGACGAATGATAGGAGTGAGTGTAGGAAGGGAACATATTGTGCCGACCCCACCTAGCGTGGGATAATGGCAGGGAAATGATGAACTCCATATGGACTTCGTCCGCGTCGATATTCACTACCAAAGCTAAGTAAAATAATTATATAATGCAAAAATATTTAATCCAAAAAGAAAAAAAAAACGCACGCAAAAAATGACACCCCTCTTCTTTTTAGAAAAGTCTATAGAGTAGCATATTGATTCCTAAGACACAGGGTGATGTAAATTATTCAAAACACCCGACCGATTTTAAAATTCATGAGGGGTATAGGTGGTTTTATCTAAGGCTTCTACGGTCTTAAAAAAAATAAAGGGTAGTTCTAAATATACCGGTTTTATTCTGAAGTTAAGTCAATAAATGTGGTATAGGATATAATAGAATTTTAGATCACATCTTACTTTTGTCAACTACGAATCAACTTAATTTGAAAAAAACACCAGTATTTAATGTTTGTTCGTAGTGAGGATCGAATCCACGACCCACAGCACGGAAGGCAGAGTTATACCGACTGAGCTGTGACGTCTATGTGTTATATTTACAGGATGCCACTATAACATTTTTTTTTTTAAATAAAAATGTGTCACGAGATGTTACAGTACGCCTGATTTATAACATAGATTGTGAGGGATTTACGCGAAAGCCTACCTAATGGGGGATGAATATTTTCGGAATGTTTTTTTTAGGATCTGCCGCTTGTCATGTCATAAACATTCGGATTAGCGCGTGTTTTTGTAGTCGACTCAATTATGTTTGTTTGTTTATAATTATGTTTTGTGTATTTTGTGGTAAAAGCGCGTAAAAGTAAGTTTGAAATGAATTTATGACTGATAAACTACTGACATAATCATATTTTAATATTAATTTGACATCCTATAATTTATTTCAATACTGTATATCTACTACTCGTAATTTCTATTCTATAATTCCTATCGTACCTATTAATGCTCATTCTATAATTCTAATCAATTTTTATTTTTGTATTAATTATTTTTGTGTTTTGCACACCGTGTAGGGTAGATTTACATTGATACAATGCTATTTTATAACATCTCTACCCACACATGTAATTCTGCAAATAAATATACTTTGACTTTGACTTTGACTTTGAACGAGCCCAGACCGACGACAGTTTAATGTGAACTGTGAAGCACGGAAGCCAAATAAATGTCACTTAATAAAGTGACCGCGCAGAATGTTGATTAACTTTTTTGTGATGAGTAGGTATTTGGTATACCCAGATCAAACGTTAGGTTCCTAAGACGGGTATACCAAAAACATACCTATAAATAAATTGAAACCTGCGGGCCTTAGATGCGCGCAGCGAGATATTTGTCATGTCGTTCTGTCAAAATGCAAGCATTTTGTACCAGTTTAAGAACTATTGTATTATCTGTGGTAATGTTGTCGAGAAACCGCGCCTTTGAATTTTCAACTTTTGACAGTTCTGCATGACTATTATCTCGTCCTCAGAGAGGTACGACGACTAAGAAGTAACAAAAGTGTACATTATGGCGCGTTTTGTCGACACCATTAGGTACCACAGCTAATGCAATAGTTCCTAAACTGGTACAAAATGCTTACATTTTGACAGAAAGACATGACACATATCTCGCGGTGCGCATCTTAGGCCCGCTGACCTACCTTATTTAATCTTGCGACTAAATTCAGCCGCAGAGCAAAATTTTATCAAATATTATTTAATTTAGTCAAAATTATTTATACATTCTCAAAATACGTTCCCTCAACTTATGACGAAACTTTTAAGGGTGCGCCTACATTATCTATATTTAATGCTGACTTTTATATTCCCCGCTGTGTGAAATCTAATTAATTTAAGCCAACGAAGATTCTAAATATTCCGAGTTTTATCATTTACTATTATTTTCGCCCGGCTTCGTCGCTTATTTTTCAAGTTACACTTCTTTCTTTAAGTTACACACTTCTTGGTTTTTTTTTAATGAGAAATACTTTGAAACATCACAAGGCCGATAAATATATAGCTGCGTGTCGACGTAAAGAAAACGCGTTCGAGCGGCAGTTTGGGAAAATGTTGTACTTACTCTAAGTAATAATTATAATTATGATGTGAATTACCTAGTTGCAAATAAACTCTTTGATTTGATTTTTTGATTTAACATCAATTTATGTTGCTGACGATACGTTCGGTTGGTTTTCCTTAGCGATACATAATAAATGTTGTCGCATTCATCCAGCCCTCATACATTATGTATTTACCATCAACTTGAAGTGCTTGATCGCGGGAACTCCTTGGAAACTTCAAATTCATCTTAGAATAGTCTCGTATGCTCAAAAAAGTCTCACGCATAGGTATAGATTAGTAGAAATCACTCTGGAAAAGTATTTCGGGTGACTATCACCGTAATTTCGGCGGCCAAGCAGTGATGCTCGCATTGCTGTGTGTGTGTACCTACCCGGTGCAATTACGCGCACATTTAGCGTCAAACTACACTAGAAGGCAAGACGTCGCGTCGTGTAGCTAGGGAGATAAAATTTTTTTTTTTTAAATCCGGCTTTTTTTAGAGCCGGATTACATCACAATATAAAGCATATTGTGACGTAATCCGGCTAAAATATAAAATATAAAATTGGACGGCATAAATAGGGCTTTCTTTAGCCATTCTAAAACCATTTTATTTTTATTCTAGCTTAAATAGTTTTTGAGTTGTATAAATAATTATAAAACTTTTCGAATCGTATATATATCGTAATATCTCAGAAACGGTGGCTCGTAAGAAAAAAAGTATTGAAACATTTTTTTATAGATAATTTTATGATCTACAATCAAAAACTATTTAAGCTAGAATAAAAATAAAAATGGTTTTAGAATGGCTAAAGAAAGCCCTATTTATGCCGTCCAATTTTATATATTAGCCGGATTACGTCACAATATGCTTTATATTGTGACGTAATCCGGCTCAAAAAAAAGCCGGATTTTCAAAAAAAATATTTCTTTTCTCTCCCTAACTACACGACGCGACATCTTGTCGTCAAGTGTGCGCCAACGCTTAGTAGGGATTGTGGGAACCGTATTTATACCGCATTCGATGTTCACTTCTTTACTAATTTTTTTTTTTTTTTTTAAAGATTCGGTTTTTGAAACACGTTGAAGACGTTGAATTTGTTACACTATATTCAAAAAGTATTTTCCTTTTGATGAAATACTAGCAAATTCTATTTCGCCCAATCAAATGGTAAACCAAACGGTTCAGAATCAGTAGACCAACGTAATATCCGTAATTCGCGCATCATATCACCAGCAGGCCTAAGATGCGCACCGCGAGATATTTGTCATGTCGTTCTGTCAAAATGTAAGCATTTTGTACCAGTTTAAGAACTATTGCATTATCTGTGGTACCAAATGGTGTCGACAAAACGCGCCATAATGTACACTTTTGACACTTCTTAGTCGTCGTACCTCTCTCAGGACGAGATAATAGTCATGCAGAAATGTCAAAAGTTGAAAATTCAAAGGCGCGGTTTCTCGACAACATTACCACAGATAATGCAATAGTTCTTAAACTGGTACAAAATGCTTACATTTTGACAGAACGACATGACAAATAACTCGCGGTGCGCATCTTAGGCCCGCAGGCGAGCCTAATTGCCCAATCATTCATACAGTAGCGACAAACACGAATAAACGCGATTTGCATGTCGCCTGCGAATTGAACCTGCCCTGTGGCTCGCGGTTTCATCGAAGCGAACGAGATCTTAGTGACAACTTGGACAAAAATACTTTGTATGTTTGTATGTTTGTTCTTCGAGATCTTTTGAACCGCTTATCCGATCTTCACAGAATTTGGTAGGTATACGGATAGTACTCTTAAGTTTTACTGGTTTGTTAAATGAAGTAAATCGGTCTAAGGGTCGTGAAGTTATGAGGGAACAAAGGGAGTAAAAAAAAAAATCGTACAAAAATATCAAGTGGAGTGTCATATGATAAAGTTTTGATTAGACATTCTTAAACCGTTTTTATTTTGATTCTAGGTCTAATAGTTTTTTAATTTTGTAAAAATTATAAAATTGGAAAAACCAGTATAACGTGAGCTAACATTTCTTGGAGTTTCAATGATTTTGTAGTTCAAGTAAGACTGGTACTTAGCTAGACGGCGATTTCGATGCGATTAGCAAATTTTATTGCAACCATTGGTCAATAAAAATTGTTAGGGTTTTATTAACCTCCGACCATCACGAGATCTCAGTTCGGGGCGAACTACTAGTTTAAATAAATATAGATTTATATAAATATGTAGACATTTTTTTGAAATTTGTTTTCTGATTAATATCTTGAAAGATCCTACTAATATTATAAACGCGAAAGTTTCTAATAACGGATGTTTGTTACTCTTTCACGTAAAAAAAAAGCAAGCGAGCTCGTATGAGCTAGTGGCCAACTCTGGTGACGGAGTTTTTAGGCCGCCTTAAGGCCTCCGTCGTGGCTTAACGACTGCTAGAGCCGGGACCGACAGTTTAACGTGCCCTCCGAAGCACGGAAGCGCTCAGATGTAAATGCCACTAACGGTCACCCATCCAAACAGTGACCGCGCAGAACAGTGCTTAACTTAGATTATCGGTTAAGATTGGCTAAGTAAGCTACGCCACGAGCGCACCACGTAAAAATTACTGATCCGATTTGGATGAAACTTGGAATATATATTGTCCGTGACCTGGATTAACACATAGGCTACCTTTTATCCCGAAAAATTGACGGGGTCCAACGGGACGCGAACGAAGTCGCGGGCGGCACCTAGTATTCTATTATTAAGATAATTTTGAAAAATATATAAAGACATCGTTCAAGCCACTGTTGGATTATCATTCGATAGATCATATTAAAATAAAATAATTACTCTCAAGGCTCAGATATCATTAACCCTACATTCTGCGATTTATCTACAAGGTGTCACATAATTACCCTATAAGCCCCAAGGGGGCGTAATCAGACCAACCACCAGAGTGCTTGGACATGTGCAAAGGGTCAATAAATCGTTATTAAAATTTTCATACAAAAGTACAACTTTTATCATTTTAGAATTTTGCGACAACCCTAAGTTTTTGTTTACTATTTGCGTAAACCCGTACACACGCATGCACACGTAGGTACCATCTTACCGCGTCGTACTCACACGCATACTGTGTGTAGGTACATTTGAAGTAAAAGTTACAAGCTCATTTCATGAATGAAAAGCTTCGAAATCTCAAAAGTCGTAGAACAAACACTGTTCGCCATGACCTGTAGAATACGCCCCCTTCGGACTTATAGGGTAATTATGTTACACCGTGTATAAGTACTGACTGAAAAACAAACCCGTTTTTGTTTTTATTATTGACAAAACGAATTCAGGCAGATCGCATATAGGGTCGAAGCCTAATACCAATATTTTGAGATAGTTGAGCGATGACTGTGTTATAATTATGTTAATTTGTTAGCTTTGTTAGCGATTTGTTTGTTAATTGACTAATACTATAGTAGGTGCCAAATAACACCGCAATACAGGTCATTCACCCACCTTCAACACGATGTCGCAAAATTCAATTTATGAATGGCTAATTCTGTCGTTTTCCATACAAACCTGTAATCGCTCGAATCTGGTAGTACTGTTGGTTTACCATACATAAATTGAAATTTGCGACATCGTGGTGAAGGTGGGTGAATGACCTGTATTGCGGTGTTATTTGGCACCTACTATAGGATTCTATTAGTGCATGATTCCGTGAAGTGTTTGACTAATAAGGCTGCACGCGCACTTGGCCAGCGGTCGATAAGTTAAAATTTTTCGTTTGACAAATTCAACTACTCTTGTCATCGTGCCTATCATTTTGACAGTTAGTTTTATGACAGGTAAATGACTTTGAGACTCGTATGATCATCGCACTACAGCCATGGATGCAAGTGCACCGGCAGCCTAAGATTCCCTGTATTTTAGGTCGGAAATTATGAGTCATGGTGGAACTTAAAATCCAAAATAAATAAATATTCACGGACACTTAACACAACGCCTTCTAGTCCCAAACTAAGCAAAGCTTGTACGATGGGAACTAGATGGCTGATAGAATACATACATACATATTTTTTTTGTAAATACATACTTATAATACATAGTAACATCCAGACACAGAACAAACATCTATGTTTGCCACACAAATGTTTGTTCTCGGTGGGGATCGAACCCACGACCCACAGCACGGGAATCGAAACTGCACTTGGTCAGATTTAGTCATACGAACTTATGTTATTTTTAGACATGGCCTTTTTGGCTAAAAATAACGTGTTCTAAAATGAAAATTAAATCCAAATAAAATTAATTTCACTAATCAAGCTTTCAGAATTTGATACATGAAAGCGAGACCAGGATTTAACGAATAATTTCGTTAAAATTACGTTATCAAGAGATTGCTTCTGGTTTATGCGAATTTCGACTCTATACCAACGCGATAAGACTGAGAGTTCAGTAATTGAACGGAGAACACCTAATTTTAGACGAAAACCGCGTTGCGACGTCATTTACTTCGTACCGTGCGAAATCCAGTGAATTCCTGTGACAAATTACTGAGCCTACATTTTAGGACGTGCTTCTGACTACCCCTCTTAACATTGTACGTCATAGCACAGGATATTAGTACAAGGTAATAGTTAAATCTTATTTAATCTGTATAATTTTTTTCACATATTTGTTTGTAAAGTGTACCTACGCACAATAACGTATAAAAATATAAATAAATTAATGTATAAACAGAAAAAAAACATGTGTGCAATTCACACGTGGTAGAAGTGAAACCTTCGAAAAGACTTTTAAATCACAACGATGCTAAAGAAGTTTTCACTTCAAAAAAGTTGCAAAAAGTGAACGAGTTTGCTCGAGACTTGAACCCACGCACTACGAGCTAGTCTCGATTCGATCCAATCCGTTACACCGCTTGGGATGCTAAAGAAGGTATCACTTCAAAAAAGTTTGGGCAAAAAGTGAACTAGTTTGCTCGAGACCTGAACCCACGCACTACGAGCTAGTCCCGATTCGATCCAATCCGTTAGACCGCTTGTGATGCTAAAGAAGTTTTCACTTCAAAAAAGTTTGGGCAAAAAGTGAACTAGTTTGCTCAAGACCTGAACCCACGCACTACGAGCTAGTCCCGATTCGATCCAATCCGTTAGACCGCTTGTGATGCTAAAGAAGTTTTCACTTCAAAAAAGTTTGGGCAAAAAGTGAACTAGTTTGCTCAAGACCTGAACCCACGCACTACGAGCTAGTCTCAATTCGATCCAATTCGTTAGACCGCTAGGGATGCTAAAGAAGCTTTCACTTCAAAAAAGTTTGGGCAAAAAGTGAACGAGGTTGCTCGAGACTTGAAGCCACGCACTACGAGCTAGTCTCGATTCGATCCAATCCGTTAGACCGCTTGGCCAGCAGTCTCCTTAGAATGCGTACGAAAATTAGCTTTGGGATCTCTCTTCTCGTTTCATCGAGTTTCAAATAACAACGGTGCTAAAGAAGTTTTCACTTCAAAAAATCATTCATTCATTCATCTTTAAAGATCATGAATAGCTCTTATAAAATTTGAAACAATTTATTTTCTTTGCAAATGTAATGGAGTTGCAAATCGTAGCACTGCTACGAGTTCTACGGCGTAGCAGCATCTACGATATTTGCTACGGTGAAGTTTTGCTTGTTGCAGTATCGACGTTCAACACATAGATGTAATTATAGTAGGTGCCAAATAACACGGCAATACAGGTCATTCACCCACCTTCACCACGATGTCGCAAAATTCAATTTATGTATGGTAAACAAACAGTACTAACGAGATTCGAGCGATACCGTCTTAGCGACAGGTTTGTATGGAAAGCGACAGAATTAGCCATTCATAAATTGAATTTTGCGACATCGTGGTGAAGGTGGGTGAATGACCTGTATTGCCGTGTTATTTGGCACCTACTATAGACCTTATTGGATAAGAAATAGGAATTTGGTATTTTATTTTACTTTATAATTAAATCGTTCACATTTTTCTCGACAAAAATCCGAAAAAATGCTAAAATGATACAAACAATAGAATCACAACTGTAATCTCTAAGCACGGTAGACATCCCTTTACCTCTCTCAGACAGAACTCAACTTACATCTCTCAGTAGTCACAACCACTAACCTCATTTTTTATCTCATATTACCACCCTCTTAGATTTGATGTGTTCAAGTTCCACAATACCAGATTCTTGTATTACCACCCCTCCCAGGTAGTACGAGTAATTACCCACCACCACTAAGTTACCCCCCTTTAAGTAACAAATGAGACAATCCGAAATATCTAATGTTTATGAAGCAATTAGCGCTGTTTGATGTAACTGTTAAGGTGGGGTTTCATTGCTTGAGCGTTCGGACACTCCGAAACTCCGAACAGACATTAGCAAGTGTTTGATTTCAGCCGGATGCTCAAAAATTAAAGACATCTTATCTCACAAGATCTCTGACAATGTCTCTGACATTCATTGAGAATTGAGATCTCACGATCCATTTGTTATTTGACATTGTCAGAGATCTTGTGCTCGGTTCGGCAGAGATTTTACTCTAACAAGGATGAGGTCACATCCGATGTGATTCATAATGAGTCCACTGTTGGACATAGGCATAGGTATCCCCTAAAAATTGGGGTTTCTCCATTCATTGAGAATTGAGATCTCACGATCCATTTGTTATTCGACATTGTCAGAGATCTTGTGCTCAGTTCGGCAGAGATTTTACTCTAACAAGGATGAGGTCACATCCGATGTGATTCATAACGCGTCCACTGTTGGACATAGACATAGGTATCTCTTAAAAATTGGGGTTTCTCCATTCATTGAGAATTGAGATCTCACGATCCATTTGTTATTTGACATTGTCAGAGATCTTGTGCTCAGTTCGGCAGAGATTTTACTCTAACAAGGATGAGGTCACATCCGATGTGATTCATAACGCGTCCACTGTTGGACATAGACATAGGTATCTCTTAAAAATTGGGGTTTCTCCATTCATTGAGAATTGAGATCTCACGATCCATTTGTTATTTGACATTGTCAGAGATCTTGTGCTCAGTTCGGCAGAGATTTTACTCTAACAAGGATGAGGTCACATCCGATGTGATTCATAATGAGTCCACTGTTGGACATAGACATAGGTATCTCTTAAAAATTGGGGTTTCTCCATTCATTGAGAATTGAGATCTCACGATCCATTTGTTATTTGACATTGTCAGAGATCTTGTGCTCAGTTCGGCAGAGATTTTACTCTAACAAGGATGAGGTCACATCCGATGTGATTCATAATGAGTCCACTGTTGGACATAGACATAGGTATCTCTTAAAAATTGGGGTTTCTCCATTCATTGAGAATTGAGATCTCACGATCCATTTGTTATTTGACATTGTCAGAGATCTTGTGCTCGGTTCGGCAGAGATTTTACTCTAACAAGGATGAGGTTACATCCGATGCGATTCTGAAGTGAGCATGTTCGCTAACAACAGTTCTTTTTTTATCAAAATTGTTCAACAATTTCGTATATGCGCGCGAACAAACATATACCTATATCACATATGATCGCCTGGAACTGTTCGTATAGTGAAAACGCGACTTAAATAAGATTGTTATCTATTCAGGACACTGTAATTGGATCAGATGCGTAAATAAACATAATGGGTATAAATAATAGCTGTTTGCTTAAATACAAATTGTTTTAAGTTTATATGGGGTGTTTATTTACTTGATTGTTTTGAGAAAGGATTTTTAAGATAAACAAATAACATTAAGAACTCTACGAATTGATAAATATTAAAATAGAAGTGTATACCTTTATACAGGATGCTATTAAGAGCACTCGTGAAAACTTCGGAGGGGTTAAAGTAATGTATAGGCAGTGGTCACCACTTAAGGCGTAAGGTAAAGTCAGACAACCTTCTCGCTCGCACATTTCAACATTTTTGAAGATATAATATAACTAAATGTAATTATGTGCACTTTAATTTATCGCATTGATACAAGTTTTTTGGTCGGAAAACTGGTTTGGATCAATGTTATATTTTTACTGAACCTTTGCATTGTTATTCTCTCGACCCTGAAGCTCTGCAATTTCACATAATTACATTTAGTTATATTATATCTTCAAAAATGTTGAAATATGCGAGCGAGAAGGTTGTCTGCCTTTACCCTACGCCTTAACATCAGTTTGTACCATCATATATAGTTGTATTGTATAAAAGTTTTTACAAACCGTTTTCTTAATGGACTCCTTTGATTTTCATTTTCTTTTTTTGTTTTTCTATTGATGAATACTTACCTGAAAAAATAAAAAGAAATGTTAATAAGAGCAAAACATACAATGTTTTAAATTTGAAAATACCAAAAGGAGTAAGATAAGTTTTTAAGACAGGTAGGTACTGAGATTTTTTAAAATTTTGATTAATTAAATTATCTAATATAATTAATTATAATTTGTCTAGTCGAAGCGACGCGTGACCCGAGGGCTGGTGATTATCTAGGCCAGCGTATCAGCATTGCTATTCAGCGCGGCAATGCAGCCAGTGTCTTGGGCACGCTTCCGATTGGTACTGATTTGGACCAGTTGAGCTATCTATAAATCGTTTGTAACGGTTTGTGGATGGCTCAACTGTTTCATGTGTATTTTGTAAATATTGTGAGTAATGTAAATACTGTATTAGTATTAATTGATTGTTTTTAGTTATGAATTAATTTCGTAATAATTAAAATAATTTGAAATTAAATTATTATTAATTTTTAATATTTTGAAATCTAATTATAGTATTATAGGAATGCTAAGAGTAGATGAAATAAAATTGCTGAATATAATATAATACAATTTCAACAAAGAGTTATAAAATAACATTCAAAATCAAGACGAAAACTCAGACTTATTTTAAATTTATTCTCCATAACAAGACCATTTCTATTCAGAGACAATGGGAATGTTCAAAAACTCAATTAACCAAAATCTTTTTGCAAATTTAGGCCGTAATCTCGGAATCCGTCCTCCTAATTAGAACTGTTTGGTTTGAATATGCATATAATTCGTACTGCCTTAGAATTTTAATGCTGGCTGAAGCAAAGCCTTGATGGAATTGATATATTCCAGACATATATATATAATCTATATAGAGATATATAGACTATGGGTGTTACTATGTATTATAAGTATGTATTTACAAAAAAAAGTATATAAGTATTATATCAGCAATCTAGTTTCCATAGTACAAGCTCTGCTTAGTTTGGGACTAGAGGGTGTAGTGTGTAAGGTCCAAGAATATTTATTTATTTATTTATATATAATCCCTATCAGTGGGGATTTTACTTTTTTTTACAAAAATCCCCACTACTACGTACAGTACGTCTACGACGTAGCAGTGGGGTTGACGGTAAGAACAATTTTGATATCTGGTGTTTTGCTTAAGTAGGACTGGATGGAATAGTAGTTCTATTTGGAATAAAACCTGTGTATCCAATATGTTGATTAGTCAGTCGACAATTTGGAATATTTTTGTCCAAACAGTTAGATATAATCGAACTACTAGTAGACTGAATAAGTGTAGGCATAGGTTGCCTTCTGACGCCGTATAAATCATCTTCAATAGATGTAAAAGGCCTATTATTTATTTATATAGTAGACTGGATGGAATAAACCAGTTTTTTTAGCCGACGTTAAATAGTAACCAATTAACATCTGTTAAAATTTTTTTAAGTAATAGTTTATATTGTTTGATGTACCATTTTGAAACGCGATAGGGGGTATTTACCGATATCGAACTCATTATATTTTCTCTTTGTTAAAGCATGGAATAAGTTTAAGTAGAACAATATTCTGGAACGATGTTCGACCTGTCACTCGTATAGTCCAAGAGCCGAGTGCATAACGAGCACCCGATTACTTTTGTTCGCAACAACAGATGTTAGTAACTGCCAGTTGATGGCATTTGTTCGGAAACTAATCGTTCGATTCCGAAGGGCGCTTAGAAAATAATTATTTCGAAGCAGACGGTGAATTGTTGAATAACTTTAGTTTAACGATTCGGAATAGTGGAACTGAAACTATAATAAAAGTTTGTTTCATTTCAATGGTGGCGCCTCACATGGGCTTATGACTTGGTTCCAACGCTGGCTACGAATATAATGGCCAATAATTCCAACCAAGATTGCGGCCTCATATGGGCTCCAATATAATTGGGCAAACACTCATGCCAAGAGCATTGGAAGGCTGGACGTTCGAGCAGGTATCATTTATTCATCAAATTTATTGCTAGCAAGTTCAGCACTCACATCGGCAGAGCGCGTACTGATGCAACCAATGTGTGGATCGAGAAGTGACGTTGGACCCAAGTTGCCCCCCCACGCCTACACACTTCACTCCCCTCGTACAAAAAACCGACACAAGTCTGGTTGACATTGGCTATTGGACGCAATGTTCCGTTTTTATCCAATAATGTTCCAAAATCGATCCTCACATTGAGTATAACTTGGAGCCAACATAGCCCATGTAAGGCGCCGGCATCAGGTGTGGTAGCGTCGCGTGCCTTAAATCTACTTGGGTAGTTTAATTCACTTGTAATTTTATTAAATTAATAACACTGCAAAATGCGAATACGTAATTACCCGACTGCAGCGAATCAAAAAGGAGGGTGTGATTTTAACCGGTATGTATGTATATTCATCTGTTCCCCCATAACTCCAAAACTACTCATCATTTCGACTTCGACTTCATTTTGATACGGCTACATCATCAGATGATGATCAGACGATTCTATTGATCGTATACACCACAGAAAAGTCACTGGAAAGAAAAATACGCAATGTAATGTTTTTTTTTTTTTTCAGTTATTCTAATTTAACTGGAAAACTACTGAAATGATTTTGATAAATAAATTGGACCAATCTGGAAGTTAAAGGTACCCTTGTAGTTAAATCGTTTTTCAAATCGGTTCATAAGTGATGGAGTTCTGAGGCAACAAACATAAAAAAAAATATACAACTGAATTAAGGACCGCCGCCATTTTTGAAGTTGGGTTAAAATACAAAAGCGAACGAAAGTCCTGGACATTTTAGCCTAAGTTTGGATCCCACAAACATTAACATAAGCAGCATCATTAGCTACAAAGCTATCGTATCTAACTTTCGTCGGATCATAAGTTTTTAACATTTCAAGTTCTCAGCTGGCCATTAGAACTCCAAACTCCTTTCTGAGTACATTTCCTTAGAACTTAACCCGGCAAACAGAATACTATGAATAATCCCGCTTTGGTGGATGTTGGTAAAATCCAGTTTACTCCGGTACCATTCCACTGTATAATAAATCAGTGACTCAAGTTTATAGAAAATGGAAATTATGACTAAACATTATGAAGGGTTATTCCCATCGAGCCCACTGGCCGGCCCACTGGTGGAACAGATGGGAAAAAAAATCTCATCGCTCCCACTCGTTCGCATAGTGGGCTTGAAGGACGCGATACTCAGAAGTTTTTTTTTAAAGTATTCGAATGACGGCTACGTCGAGTTGAACACGTTTTTTTAAAGAATGTTTTTTACCTGGTACTAATGACATCGAAAGCTTACTTTTTTATAGTGTGTGTTTATTTGTAATGAAAATAGGGTTACGTTAGTTATCAGGAAGCGCATGAATGGGCAAATCAACGAAGTTCTAATTCGTTTTAAGTTTTAAAGTTAATTATGCCTTTCCAGTGTCCAGTCACTGTAGCCGAAATCGGCCTGAACGTCATACTCATCCTTTGTTGTTATTTCTTTAGATAAAACTGTGCCGCCTGCGACTTCTTTCGCGTCCCGTTGAATCCTGTTAATTTTTCGCGATAAAAAGTAGCCTATGTGTTAATCCAGGTCACGCACAAGATATATTCCAAGTTTCATCCAAATCGGATCAGTAGTTTTTGCTTGAAAGAGTAACAAACATCCTCACAAACTTTCGCGTTTATAATATTAGTAGGATAGGAATAGGATATGCACCTAAAGAGTAGGTATCTGACCTCAAAATAGGATTTAGGCGAGGTTATCCAAGAATTTTAGGACGAAAACGTCTAGACGGGCACAGGGCGCGAGCGCTTGAACGGTTTGAACGTATAGATTTTGATAGTTTTCTTTCACAGAGATGAATAATAACTAAATTATAATAAATATTTTTTTACAGTTCCCTAGTAAATAATAAGCCCTATCTTTTGATATAACTTTGACATGATTTCAAGAAGAAACATCGTAGTATGAACCGTTTAAAATATCTATTTAGTCATCCTTACGATTTTTTTATCGAGAAAATTATTATTATTCACGTTTCTATCTTTACAAAGCTCTAGGATATATAAAAGTTTCGAATAACCCCGCCTTAACAGCGGAAATCAGAATCACATAAACTTTGTCTCACTTTGAGAACTGAACCTGGACCTCACCTTTGAACATGGCGTCACCCACAATCGCCCGTCGTCACAGATTTTATGTTTCAAAATATTGTTGTTGTTATTTGCGGTACTAGTTTAAACTGTACTAAGCCAGTATTTTCCGGATCTGCATTGAGATACGAAGGGATGCTGGATGCTTAGAGTGACGTAACAGATTTCCATATTAATCAAAGGCTAACTGTTTGTTATGCAAAGTTATGATTGCAGCTGCGAGCTTTCCCGGTGAAATGGAGTGGAGAGTTTTTATACGAGCTCTTGTACTACTTTTATCTTCATTCCGGTTTTAAATTAGGTTTTTTTTTCTACTTTTTTAAATAATGAAAATGCTACAACAATCAATGACGTAGTTATTCGGGTAACTCCCATTTGTTCTATAGAACTGTTACGTCTAGAACTGTTAAAACTTTTTTTATCCCTAATATCTGGTAACTTCAATTTGGGTAGGACTATTGAAACGAAAACTAACCCTAATGGGCCAGTTTCAATAGTTCTACCATGGAACTACAGGGATAAAAAAGTTTTAAAAACAGTAAACCCTATATTGCACAAAAATTCTAGACAGGTTATCTCAACAAATGATAGACCAATCTTGAGTTTAAATGCGGAAACGGAAGTCCAACCAATACCAATCAGACAGGCGTAATGAAATGACTTCGTCGGTAGCTCTGCCTTCCGTGCTGTGGGTCGTGGGTTCGATCCCCGCCGAGAAAATAAATTTGTGTGTTGCAAACATAGATGTTTGTTCTGTGTCTGGGTGTTACTATCATCATCATCAATAAATATAAAACTCTTTTGAAGCTGACTGAGAATCAACGCACAGCCTAAACTATAAGTCCTAGAGGTATGAAATTTGGTGGGTAGTATCCTTATATAGTGTAGGGGTGCACTAATAAAGTAATTTGGAAAAGTCGCACTCTAAAGGGTCTAAAATTAAGATCAAACATTTAAACCAAATAATGCGTATGCTGCTATCACGCGAGCAAAGCGGGGGACAGCTAGTGTGTTATAAGTATGTATTTACAAAAAAATTAATTAAGTATTCTATCAGCAATCTAGTTCCCATAATAAAGGAACTAGAGTGTTTTGTGATATGCCCAAGAATTTATTTATATAATCAACCAATGAGATATTTCGAATGTTTCCAACCCAAAACTTGATCATAAAATCAACACATTTTACCGTAAACGAAACGGCTGAAACTTCATACCGAAAGGTGCAACATTTGTCATGCTCCGATCAGCTGATGTTTTTTGTATATAAACATATTACCTGAATACGTCAATGTCGGAAAATCGTTAGTCCGAAAAAAATATTGATGAAGACCGACTTTGTGTGCCAGCTGCTTCCGTCACAGCTGATCGGATATTGGCTGTTAGGCAGCTATCTCGTTCGCACCCAATAAACCTGGCTATTTTTATCTCTGTCCGTGGTTTTAATTTTTCACTCGGCGCCCGCTAATGAGGCGATGAAGCTTCGATCTGAGCGTGTGTTTGACGTTTAGTTTGAAGAGCTTTTTTATTTTTTTCTGAGCGTTTGAAGAGGCCTGCGGCGGTAATTGGATTGTGCCAAGTTTTATGATTAAAACTGATCAAAACAAACAATAACTCGTTTTAATAAATAAATAAGTTGCTTAAATAGGGTTACAAATATTTTTGGTTTGAATCGTATCCAATGCAGTCGGACGTGTACCTTCGTATAACCAAGAAAATATTTTCAAAGGGCTAAGGACATCCCTATTAAATAATTACAAAGGTCTTGCCGAATAGTACGAACAAATAGGAAATATAAAACGTTGGTATGATGAATAATTTTCGCTACTCGACTTGCGTGATAGAAAACTTGAGCGATATAAAACATGGTTTCTCTGAATAATACAGTTCGTTCTCGTGTTGGTAACACTGGCACGCGATTCGAATGCGGCGCCTTTCGAAATTTAAAAATTTAAAATGTATCTGCATAAGCGGCCTTTTGTTTTAGTCTTAAAAATTGAAAACTGCCAGCACGCAACTGGCTAAAACATACCGAAGAGTTGTTTCAAAGACATCTATACTATTTTCATATGATGAATGAATGAATGAATGAAAACACCTTATTGTACACCTTAAAACTAAGGACAAGAATAAAAAATTACAAAAGAAATATAGCGAAACATGATATGTACAATGGGCGGTCTTATCGCTTAAATAGCTATTTCTTCCAGACGACTGCAACCTTTGAAAAAATTATGTAAAATGTAAAGCAAAAATTCATACAGTCAGCCTAGAAGAATAGACGTAGCTTTTCAGATAGTATTTTATACAAACACAAACTCCACTAATCAGTTTCTTCAATTCAGTTTAATTTGCATATTTTCATAACTTCTTTTAGAAGTAGAATGGCAACACATCGCATGCCCACAAAACATTTCAGTCTTTATAATTTAGACCTAATTCTAACTTCCGACTCGATGTGAAAATTGCATTGTGTTCAAAATTCAAATTAAGCTCAGTTACTTTTTTGTTCTATTTTTAAAAATGTACTTTTTTTTATCAAGTTATAAGTCACTGGCTGGCGAAGCAATATACTCGTATAAAGGAGTCCAAAGAGGTTGTATCTAACTTTTCCTCGGTTTCATTCACTCTCACTCTGTGTTTAATGTGATATTAATTTAGTATTTATTTTTATGTACTTAACCAATATGCAGTACTAAATTTTCACTTCAAAATAAAAAGTAAAAAGTTGCATAAACCATGCCATCTATTATATTTTGACTGTAGCGTATTAGTCTTTCTATTCCCCCCGCTGTCAGTTGGAAGTCGATTAACACGGGCGGTCAAATGCTGAATTGCTGAACAATGCCATCTATATTTGATTGTAGCGTATTAGTCTCTGTCTCTTTCTATTCCCTCGAATAGAAAAGAGACAAAGACTATGTCCTCTCGAATAACGCAACCTTGTTGGAAGTCGCATTAGAAGTATAACTTCAAAAATGTACAACTACAAAATTATCTAAAAAAGCGTGGTCGTCAGTCACCAACATCCAATGTTTCAAAATGATCCTTATTTGCAAGGAATAGGTATCATTTCACTTTTGAAGTCAGTTTTTGATCACACTGTTCTAATGGGTTCTGACTTGCAAGTTATTCAAACTTATGAATGAATGTGATAATCACAAACGTAACGCTAGCTTATCCGAGATACACTGCGCGGTGACACTACAACGTTCGGCATTCGAGCTGGCATTAACGCGCAATATAACTCGAATACGTTAGCGCGGCGACTATCATTTGTTCGTGATAAAGGTACTGATATACATTGCGTGGTAACGCCACAACGTTCGGCATTCGAGCTGGTATCGACGCGCAATATGCCTCGAATATTCGGTTTGCGTAACACGGCGACTGTTAGATTTGTTCGTGTGTACAAGCTCAGTAAACTACGAACACGTTTAAACTTTAACTAATTAATACGTTTATTGTTTCAAACATCAACTTAAATGCAAGCGTTTTGTCCATTAATTACTAAAGTACACTGCATTGCTGTGAACATGTGAAGTTTTTGTATGAATGCATGATGATGTATAAACATTATGGAAGGGTTTACGTAAATGGTTACTAATTCAAACTTTACGTTATTATATCTATTTATTTATAGGTACTATTATAAAACTGTAAAAAGCCAAAAACTAAAATTAAAGATTTGGATAAACTAAATATGCAGATCTAATAAATAAACGATTGTGATTCCGAAAATCGAGTTTGTTTATCTGTTTGTTTGTTCGCGGATCACACCTTAACTACTGGGCCATTTTCAACGAAACTTATATCATTCGGAAGCCCTTTTTTCCAATTGAAACATAGGCTATACTTTATTGAAATAAAAACCGTGAATTCTTACTCGTAGATACAGCAAGTGTTTAAAATTTTCGACTGCAGTTATAGAGTATACATACGTACATACATCCTCACAAACCTTTCGCGTTTATAATATTAGGATGATGTTATTCAGAGATGGTGAAAAAGGCCTTAAATCGTACACTACCATAAAAATTTCAAAGAAACAGTGATTTTTTGATACTAGCTTTCGCTCGCGACGAGTATTTGTCACCAGCAGTTAACAGGTTGCATGTCCGCACTAGCCGGCAGTTATATTGCCGCAATGCAGCTAATCTCTCTATAGGGAGCAGAAACAAATGCTGTAATGTACAGCATTGTGCCAAATGTACAATTCATGACTTTTCCAACGTGGCCGCTGCTCGACCAGTCAGTGGGGCCGTTGGGAAAGATTCACAACACAATCTAATGTTGCGTTCACACTATGCCGCAGTCAGCAGGGAATTGGGCACGAGCATAGTGTGAACACGATCATGCCTCTGTCCCGGCTCGCGGCCCAAGTTCATGCCCTAGCTCCCTAGTGAGAATAAAGGCGATGTTGCTGTGGCAATAAGTGCGACGCAATAATGCCGGCAGCGGCATGGGCATAGTGTGAATGCGGTATGAATCAGTGGGCTGGACGGGGTATTTTTTTAAAGTCCCATTGTCAACTTTCTTGGATGGCACTGACTGTCTAACCAGTGGGGTCAGAATTTATTTTCCCAATAACCCCACATTGTTTTAGATTTTTCCTAAATACCTCATTGCCCAATGATTAGTAACTGAAAGTTACTTATTAATTCTTTAGATTCTTTATGTAATGTATTACTGAGACCTCATGTACTACGAACTACGTAAGTCTGCAGTGGCTGTGTAGATTAAAAACATGACAGAACGGCTGGAACGTGTTACACATCTAAACAAGCACTAAGCAAAACGCTTACAATATGTGAACAACACAAGTTTTAAGGTGCTTTTCCACTATAGCCAAGCTAAGCTATGTAGCTATAGTACCGCAATACAGGCCATTCACCCAACTTCACCACGATGTCGCAAAATTCAATTTATGTATGGTAAACGAACAGTACTACGAGATTCGAGCGATACCGTCTTAGCGACAGGTTTGTATGGAAAGCGACAGAATTAGCCATTCATAAATTGAATTTTGCGACATCGTGGTGAAGGTGTGTATTGCGGTGTTATTTGGCACCTACTATAAGCTATGGTACGCAGTTTGCGGCGATTCGCTTGCTTACTTAAGTCATCAGTCGATTTGCAGCGTCAGTACACTCAGTACGGGCGCGTAGGATTTATTTGGTGTTTTATAAACGTGTGCTAGGCTATGATTGACCGACTGCGGCAACACTACGCAGGAAATGTGACTCCAATTTGCAGCTCAGTACTACATAGCCAGCAGTCAGCCGCTTAGTATTAGCTTGGTGGAACCACGACCTTACAATATGTGAACAGTTTACCATTCTTACAGTATCAGATTCTAAAAACTATTCAATTTTGTCTACGTGTGTAGCTTAAGCATGCAATTTTGCTAAAGAGATCTAGATTAAAATCTAGTCAATATTAGCGTCTTTTACAAACTTTGTTTAACACTGGAATGTGCAACTGAATTGAATAATTTAAAAGTTTAAAAAACTGAAAAAACCGACTTCAATTTGATACGCCTTCCTTCGTCATCAAATGATGATGATGATTATACCAGTTCATTGAGACTGTTCTATTGATCGTAAATACCACAGAAAAGCAAAATACGCAATGTCGAGTACGTGGATGACGTGTTTTTTCCAGTTACATTTATTTAACTGCCAAACTACTGAAAAAAATACAAACGAATTGAGACCTCATCCTTTTTTGAAATCGGTTAAAAATACTGTACTGTCAGATAACCAACCGGTACGTATGTTTCACCACTCCGTTAGTAACATTTAAGAATACTAGTTTTGTTTTATCATAGCTCGCATCACTCGGCACTAAGACCTAGTCTTGAGATTACTTCAGATTCCTTTTGGATAAATGAACAAAGCCGTAAGCAATATCAAGCTACTTTTGAGTTAGTATTTTTAGAAATAAGCAGGATCAGAAGGAACGCGGATAAAGTCGCGAGCGAAAGCTAGTATCATAATAAAAACAAAACACAACAGACTTCACAACTCCGTGCCTCATGATATCAAAGTAGTGTCAATTAAGGAGATATACGGCAAGTGGTATCCACCCTTATAGCGTGGAACTTACGGTTATGGGGGGTGCAACCCACCCCGTGAAAGTAATGTATGGGGATCAAGAATAGGGTTGGGGAATGGAAAAATACGATGTGTTGTGGTGGTTTTCACACCACGAACAATTGCACCATGGATTTTTCTATTCGGATTTGCTCTCAGTGCAGGAAAACCTACCATGGGTTTAATCTATACTAATATAAAAGTGTAAAAAAGCCAAAAAGTTAAATTAAAGATATGGATAAACTAAATATGCAGATCTACTAAATAAACGATTCTGATTCCGAAAATCGAGTTTGTCTGTTTATCTGTTTGTTTGTTCGCGGATCACGTCTAAAGTACTGGACCAATTTCAATGAAACTTATATCCAATCAGAAGCCCTTTTTCCGAATTGAAACATAGGCTATATTTTATTGAAATCAATGATGTGGATTCTTAGATACAGCTTGAATGAACTCTTTAAACCAAAAGCAGCCTTTGGCGCGAGGTTCATCGTATACTGGTTGACAGATATTTTTTGGTGGAAAGTTTCGCACGCGTACGAAGTCGCGGGTATCAGCTAGTATATAATAAAATAAATAAATATTGTTGGAAATATCACACAACGCTCTCTAGTCGGACACAAAGCAAAGCTTGTACTATGGGAACTAGATTGCTGATAGAATACTTATATATACATTTTTTTTTGTAAATGCATACTTATTATGATACACAGTAACACCCAGACACAGAGCAAACGTCTATGTTTGGCACACACAAATGATCTCTTGACTCTGGCAGGCGTCAATGATGTGACTTGCTGACGTTTCGGACAAAATATTTTGGGACAAATTGTCCGAATTGTCACTTTTGATTTTAATATTTTTGTTACTGACGTTTCGGACACCATCAAGTTAAGGAAGTCGTTGAGTACAGTCAGGTAAAAAAATTTTAAGCAAAATATGATATAGCTATTTAAATTTCTTTGCGAGCGTGTGGTTACATTAAGGTGGTTCGATTTCCATACTAATTTATTTTACCAATTTGGGGATAATTATATTATTATACCTAACAAGCAACTTTTAGATGTTAAGTAGATTTAAGTTAGTCTTTCTTGTCTGGAAATACATACAGTTAAGAGTGCCTGATTTCGACCCGAGCCGAAAATATAAAAAAAATACGATATCACATTTTTAAAATATGTTAATATCATGTTCATTTTTTCAAAAGAAAAATTGGAAAATTATATTGACTTTGTAATCCATTCATCACCAGATTATAAATGTGTAATTTTTCTGTAAACGTGTAAAAAGTGTTTCCCGCCATGCAACTCGCCCCAGCCTCCAGGCAAAGCTTTTACCTCCTCATTTATTTCGGAAGGTATCCCATCGTAAAGGCATATTATTCAGCCGTAATGAAATACAAACTTTTTGATGGTATCTGGAACTTTATTAAAAAGTAACTTGAATTACTCGTAGTTCGCCTGCCAGTATTATTTAAAAGTAACACATGTAATTCCACTAATTTACAATAAAGAGTTTTATTATGTATTTATTCGTGTAGTTTTTAGAGAGTTCCGCATTTGATTTGCGAGCCTCTATAATAAATGAAAAACTCTTTATTATACATTTTACAAAAAAATAAAAAAGGAAAAAAATATATATGGATGATCGGTCGAAGACAGAAACAAAGAGTTATTTTTGGTGAATATAATCGCTACTGCAGTACTCGTGGCACGCTCGTGGCGTAGCTTCCTTAGTCAATTTTCACCGATTATTTAAGTTAAGCGATCTGCGCGGTCACTATTTGGATGAGTGACCGTTAGCGGCATTTACATCTGAGCACTTCCGTGCTTCGGAGGGCACGTTAAAACTGTCGATCCCGGCTCTAGCAGTCGTTAAGCCATGACGAAGGTCTTAGGGCGGCCTAAAAACTCCGGCATCAAAGTTGGTTACACTAATACGAGCTTGCTTGCTTGCAGTACTTCTAGTTCCACATAGTTTTCTTCAGTCGTACATTATCTAACGACAGTGCCAGCTTTTAAAAACCGGCAAGTCAAGGGATCAGTGTAGGATTTCTGATATTTTTGAGTATCACATTTATATTCTGGAAAGCTATGGGGATAAATTTTACTATCTCTTTTCATAAAATCTTTTACGGCGAAATTTTATGAGTTTTCTTATAGCAGCTATGTCGTTTTGTGTAATTCGAGGGGACGGTACAGCGATGTAGTACTTGACAGGTGTCGTTTTTGACAAAATGTTATCTACCTACTACGAAATACCTACCTATTTAGAGTAAATGAAGCATCGTGAAACGTAATTTCTACCGATATATCGGTGGTTATATAAACGGCGATAAATGGTTTTTAAAAGAATAAGGTTTACCGAGCTATGAATTTTCCACACCCAGCTAAGAATATAATGTATTTCTTTAACTGTCTTAATCCTGCTTGAAAAATAGACAGCATCTCAAAAATCTAAACTCAAAAATATAGTACAATAGGTACTGCATAATTCTATTTACCAATCAAAGACTTTTCATTTTCTAATAAAAATATTACGTCCCAAAAGCACAACCAAAACTCCCAAATCTAATAAAGTAAAACCGCAAATCAATAATCTACAAAGAAAGTAGCCCAAAAGCCCTGTACAAACAGAATTATTTAGATAAAAGAAAAGTACAAAAGTCCAAACCACAGCAAAATGCGGGGAAACACAAAGAATTGCCACGATCGTATGAAGAAATTCGCGGAAGTCCGAATTGGCGGAGAATTCTTTCGGACAAGGGCGTACTCAGAGTCCGAATGTGGGCAAGTTCAAACAGTTGAGTTTCTTTTTGCAACTGTCGATTGTTCATGTCGATCAATGTCGATTCAAAATGATATAACAGACTCACTAAAACGCAAAATGATCACAGAGTAAATAAAAAATGTGTGTGCTTATGACCACAAGATAGAATTGAAAACTTTTGTCATCAAAAATGTAGATCTCGATCATACCTTATTTCATTTTAATAGTTTCCGAGATATCGCCCAACATAGGCCTGACCCAGCGCGCGATGTAGTGTGGAGCTGAGTAAACCCGATTCAAAGTCACCTGAGCGTCAAGCACAGATGACTTTCGTTCACTGCTCACGCAAAACGCACCCAAAATGTTCCTTTTTGATCGAGATACTTTAAACGCAAGATGCCAATGAGGGCATTATACCTAAATATAAGATTTGCCTAAAAAGCTGTTTACCCCAAACGAAAGATGCCAATGAAGTATGCCTAAAATGTGAAGTGGATGCCTGCAAAACAAAATCTTCACTATAAAAGTATTTGCCCCATGGTTTGAACTGCTCTGACCCTGTTCACTAAAGTTTTATCGCACTGAAAACCAATAAAATTGTATAAAGGATGAACCAAAAGTCGGACAATGCCACTCACCGTATTGCCTTTGTGGACGTTTGATACGTTTTAAAATGTTGGACCGATGTCTGATTCGATTTTCGTTCAACTTTTTGCTCAAAAGGACTTTCAATATTAGCAATATTGATAATGCCCCCGATTCTGTTGTTGCATTTTCTAACTGAAATGAAAAAACAGCTATAATTTTAGAGCTGTCAATGTAGGAAAGTTTAGAATAATGCAATTTGGAAAATGAGCACCGGCACCATAGAGGCCTTAAAACTCCGTCACCATAGAGGCCTTAAAACTCCGCCACCAGAGCTGGCCACTATCTCGCACGAGCTTGCTTGCTCTGGCACGACAAAACTCTCAAACTATTGAGAAACTCCACGCATAATAAAACGGACGACAACATTAAAATGCGTTTCATACAGAAAGTTTTCATCAGAGCTTGGAACAACAGTATTTTGTTAGAATAGAAGTCACTCTTCTAAGAACGTAATGGTTATCTTTTCAGATAAGCATTTACAGGTACTTCCTTTCGTAGGTAATCGGTGTTAGTGAGGTGGACAAGATAAATTAAAGTTTGTTCAAGACATGGAAAATTCAAAGTTGTACACATCAATTACATAGGCAGGGGCCTCAGGTGTAGGGCACTACCGCGACTTCAAATTCAGAGATGAACATGAAGTTTGCATAGGACACATAAGGGTTACAAGGGTGGTGGGTGATATTTGAAAATTAGATACAAAATGAAATTGCTTTCTGAGCTTATAAAATATTACTAGGAATAAGTCAGTCCTCAGAGAACCTCAGAGAAAGCAATTATCACTATCAAAATTGCATTTTAAATTACATAAATGAACCAACGCCTGCAACTGAGCGAGCAGACTTGATAAATTGCCCCTAGACATCACGCTGACAGCTTTAAAATCTAGTATTGCCAGTTGTAAAAACGAACACATTAACTGATTGAATGGCTAGGGTTGCCAGTGGTTGCCGACCGGTGTTATTACTCGGGTAATGACTTTCAGTAACTGGTAGTTATAAATGGCGCAGAAAATTATTGAATAAAATTATGTGTTTCTGATGTAGGTACATGTTATTTTTAATTTTATTTAACTTCAAATATAAATGCTTGGAAATATTTATTAAGCGAACAAAACCAGTTAGTTTTCATTTGTTATTGGTAGCCCTGCAACCAGGGTTGTCAGCCGCGAGTTATGTAAATTAAACCGGGAAAAACCGGGTGCGGATTTAAATCCAACATGGCCTCCAGGGATTTACGGATGTCACGAATTTTCCCGCTAATTCTGTGACGCTTGATTAAAGGGACGAAGCAAATTGACTATTTTTTGTTTTTTTAGAACATAATTCTGTTTTTTAATTTGAGATTTTGACTGGGGCAACTTTTCAGCTGAGTTATAACTCAATTTCATACTTTTTGTTTGCTACGAGGAATTTCATGTTGAACCGAATTAAAGTCTGGTATATTGAACCTGCGGGCCTAAGATGCGCACCGCGAGATATTTGTCATGTCGTTCTGTCAAAATGTATGCATTTTGTACCAGTTTAGGAACTATTTCATTATCCGTGGTAATGTTGTCGAGAAACCACGCCTTTGAATTTTCAACTTTTGACATTTCTGCATGACTATTATCTCGTCCTCAGAGAGGTACGACGACTAAGAAGTATAAAAAGTGTACATTATGGCGCGTTTTGTCGACACCATTAGGTACCACAGATAATGCAATAGTTCCAAAACTGGTACAAAATACTTAGATTTTGACAGAACGACATGACAAATATCTCGCGGTGCGCATCTTAGGCCCGCTGGACTGCTGAGTATTTCGAGAGAAAAGTTCATTACTATTTCGTTCATCATAATTAACTCGAAACCAACCTGGAAGGTTAATTGTACGAAAACAAAAAGCATAACCTGAAAATATAGCTATCACGTTATTCTACACAATAAGCATTATACTTGTGAAATCTATTTCTATGGAAAGCGGAGTCGAAAGAGACCTAATCAATCATTCACGTTCATCCATCAAAACATTCAACAAGTAAAAACAAAATGCTATCGAGCCCAACCCTAGAAGCAGCGACTGTCGCACAATAGGGCAACACCCTACACGCACGGTAAGGTGCGTGAGTGTGCGTTAAGCGTCACTGGTGTTAGTATGCGTGACCGTGTAAATACAGAGGCCAGGTACACGCGTGTGCGCCCTAGGGCTGGCAGATGTAGCATTGAACGCAGCTGTCGTTTCCCCCTTCAAGTACTATATTATTCGGCACGCGCTTTGCTTTCACGTAATTATGCATTATTATTATGACCACTTTTTTAAGCTTATTATTATATTGATTGTATATGTTTTTTGTTGCGAATGCAGTTGCTATGCAGTGTTGCCGATTCGTGCGGCAGTCGCTAGTGGTGTAACGGATGTCGATGAAATCGTAACATGGCGTTATTAAGCTGTTGAGTACTTCGATAATGTGTCACGTTATAAATTATTCAGTAATAATTTATAACGTGACACATTATCGAAGGCAAGCGGCAGTCTTTTGTCGATAAAATATAGCTGAATGTATCATACTTACTATATATTTTATGAAGCATTAATGCTTGCCGCTGAAGATTAATGAAAAATCAATAAGATACATAATGCATTTACTGTCACTATCATTATTAGTGGCTAGTGGCGTCTAAGAACTATTATCACTATGTTGAATTTTATGGAAAAAAACAATCTTAAACATCTTATAACAATGATACGTAGAAGATTGTAGCTGAACCAAAACGGACTCCCTACGCACATAAATTTCGTTAATGTGTACATTTTGTCATTCGTACCCACTCCCTCTTATAGTTCTATCCCTTTCTAAAATTAACGTCCGTAAGTCCCTCAGTCTATTCTCGCAAACAAGCGTTGAAAAATTACCTCCATATTATGTATTTACGTGCGCGGTACAACTTTTATGTGTATAGTAGTAAGATATATAATATTAGTGTAAGTGCGTAAACGTGTACGCAATATCTCTGGATTATTGTGAGTTGGCGACACGAGTTATACCAACATACATTGTTTCTACATTTGTTTTACGCACACATACATAATACACAGACATGCTCAATTAATGTGATTCCGTAATGAACCAAGAGTCGAAAGGCTAAATTACAAAATATCATATTCAAGGTATTACGGCCTTAGTCATGACCTCAAAACCCTCAAATTGAATTTCTTTGTTATGCGTAACGGACGCAGTGCTCTTGACTAGACATAAAATGATTGCAATTGCAAAACAAATCACGCTAAGTATTTACGATCTAAACGCGAGGTTGAATCATGACCTTTTACTCTAGTGTATTCGAAAAGCGATAGCAAATAGCACATTATCGATTCGTTTATTTCTCTTTTCGAATCAAAACACACCTTTGTCTTTCAATTACTTTGTAAATTCACTCGAAACAACGCTAATAGCTTTTAGTAGTCATACCACACGGTCAGAATTCATGTCGCGATGTGTAAACAAGGCAAAGCGTGGGCAGACGCGCCCTAATGATCACGTTACAATCGATAATCGACTAGTAAAGGGACCGACCCCATGTTTTTTATCGATAGAGTGCGCCATGCGCCCCACCCTAATTCTAACGTTTCAATGTTATTGAAAAGTGTCACTTTGAAGTTTTGAATTTGGAATTGGCAATACTTCGGTTTATTTTTAAATCCTTTGGAATCGAGTGTTTGATATTTGAATTTGGAATTGTTTTACTTTTTAATATAAACAAAAACATAACCTTTCAAAGTGAGTAAAAGTTTTGTTGAGACAGTGAAGTTTCTGTCAGATCTTTGGATTATGAAGTTAACATAACAGATCACAAGCAAAATGGATTGGCTGGGATGAATTTATTACAAACTTAGCCGACTGCATGCAAGCCTGAAGTTTGAGTACGTATAAATTATTCATGACTAGTCGAGCCCGCGGGTTAGCTCGTAGATTTCCTAGTGATTTCGTTGGAAGTTTTCTAAGTAATGCGAATATGGAATAATATACATGAGACTGAGATTAATGATATCCAGATAGCTAACGAAAAAGTTGAAAAAATGTCCAACATGCATGTTGTGACTGTCTTTCTTTTATCAACAAATAACAAAAGAGTAGGAAAAAAGTGATAATTTCTTCGTGCTCACTGTTGCTTCAACAGGAAAAGTGGTTTCTATTTATGAGTACTAAACTAACCCCCGAATATTTTGGAAGTGGTTTTATCACAACCTGTATTGTGTATGGTACAAACCTAAATATTACGCTAGTAGGTAAGGTAGGTCGACTGCATAAAACAAAAACACCCTAATAATAAAAACATATACCCGAAGCCTCAGTTTTGTTCGTGATTCGCATGTTGTATGGAAAATGAAGTTTTTGTTTCACCAAACGATTTTTGTCCATACAAAAATTGGGACTCACTTTTCGCATATTCACAAAATAAAACTCAGACTAGAGACTGTTCTTCAAATGCAGCTAAAGAGTTTTCATTCAAATATTAATAAATTAAGGCAATGTTCCAAGTTTTTCTTCTAACCGCACGAAAAATAACGAAAATTCAAGTTACGTGTTTTTACTTTGTATAATACAGTTATTGCGCATATTTTAGTTAAAATATTAGCGTTTTTAGGATTACTATATCGTGGAATGTGTTCGTATGAGTGATTATTGTGCACACACTAGAATACAAAATTATTGTACGGGTTGAATGTAATAAATAGTGTTTGTTAGAAAAAACAATTTCACTAAACTTGAATTTATTTTAGGATTCAATTCAACAATTTATTAGTGTCTAGTTATACGATAGTGAAAGACAGTTCAATGGGAAATTGGACTTATTTTATCCGCCTGCTTTTCGACCCACTACATTAAATATAACCAGTGTAAAAGCTTCAATTAGAATAAATACGATGATAACATTTGAAACTTGACATCCGTCATGTTCAATCCAAGTTACTTCCCTCGAAAAGTGCGACCACTTAGCTCACGCGAATAAACCAAACACCTACGTTGTCACAGATAAAAACAAGTGAATTACATTTACATTGTCACAGACAAAAAATGAAAAAGAGTGAATGTAATGAACGAGTTGTAACGACAGCAATACAGGATGAAATTTGCTTCGGTTATTCTGCTTACTCACCCATCAAGGCTGATAGGCTGTCGTCGTCGGTCTTTTGAGTAAAGCAATCCTCTTTTTATGTCTAGTAACACGGTTTATATATAGGTATGACATTAGATCTAGCGGTTTTTTTTAAATGGGTAAGTTTTATACGTTTATTTTTTAAGAACATTGTCAAAAAAGTCACTCGCTAGTCTGTTGATAGTCTTGTCAATGTCAATGGTTTACAAATAAGAAGATTCGAGTTCTGTCATTTTTGAAAACAATATTAGCACTTTTATTTTAATCGTTTTTCTTGTATTATCGAGGATTGTGGTTAAACTTCGGTGGAATTTTAAACAATAATACTAGATATCGTAGCGCAAAGTGTGAGTCATTAAATTAAAAGTTTAATAAGTGGTTTCCTTTTGAAAATCCACCATTTTGCCTTTGAAACAAACGACAGTCGACTTGACGAATGACTTGACTGATATTATTTCACATACCTCATTTGACACTGGCAAAATTGACTGTCAAAATGACGGACACAGGCTATAAATAGAAGAATAAGTTTTGAAAAAACCTACACGGATACGTCACATTTTTTTTTAATTGCCCGGGTAATTTATGCAAATAAAAAAACTATATCAAAGCCAGTGTTTACACCTCGTATTGAGTGAACATTATAAACAGTCTTCAGAATGAAGTTGGATGGCCCTTTTTATCGCGTGCGCAATGAATCAATAAAGCTCCTCTTAAACTGAATATTTTTCTTAACTATTTATTACTCCCTCTATCCTGCTCTATCATTATATTTGCGCTGCGAGTGTAAAAGGGAGGGCAATAAAGCTTATAAAATACAAAGGTAAATTGGTTGGCACCCCTCACAATCTCATGGATTTGTATGACACGTGGCCGCTTGGGGATGAACGAGGGAATGATTTCAGAGGGTGGATTTGACCAGTTGGCGAATAATACACGCTTGTAGTATGAATCATTGTGAGTTATAAATCATAGGGTATTGGTTTTCGGATCAAAGCTTATCACAAACCTTCAGTCGGTAGTAAAATAGGAATTAGAAGTACTAGAGAGTAAAATACATATTTTATCAAATTGTTATAAATAAAGAGATTGTTTAATTTTTGTATTTAGCTAAGCTTGTGTGTGTGTGAATAGGTACCACTAAGTAATTCTTTTTACACTTTTCAGATAACTATTACCATACCTATGATTAGTTTGATTACTTTAAGGAAGGTCATTTTTACATTTATTTGGGCATATAATTCCAATATTTACATATTCAGCAAAAAAATAAAGAAAACCTATAGTTTGTAGACAGATTTTATTTTACGTATAATATAAAATAAATTTTACGTATTTACGTAATTACGTCAAATTATATTTGCATGAAGTAATGACATGTGCACTCGAAACAGATCGAAATAAAGTGGGATCGAGAGAGAGTGTGATTTAAGAAATAGATTTCGTTTTCCACTTTTGCCAGTGACTGTACCACGCGTCAGTAATCGCGTTTGATCAAAGCGAGTTGAGTGTGTCACGTGCAGGGTTCGTAGGGTATTGTTGTTAACTGTCCAAGTTTTACAGCCGTCCGTAGGGGTTCTGATGATGATGACGCTTTATCTAGTTTAGGGAGGTTTCACAAGAACGCTGCTGTGTTGATTATGTTAGAGATTTTAACTAAAAGTTTCTTACTCATTTTTTGTCGGGTAGATTTGAAAATTGCTATTTTTTTCCCTAATTTAAAGCAAGTAGCTCTCTTTACTTTAGCAGCGTTTTTACTTTATTTGTTAAAAATAATCTAATTAACTGAACAAGTAAATACTTCAGGTTAATCCGTAATTCCGCGTAGATATTTTCTGTTTCTATAAAATCCATTATTTTATCTGTGAATAGCTCGTGTATGAGGAAGGAATAAATTCAGAGAAGAAAATCAAAAGCATTCATTCATAATTTTTATTCTGCAAAAACGTTTAATATATCCTCAATTTTGGACGTTTTTTTTCATAGAATTGTACGTACGTATAATTAAAATAAATTAAGATAAGGATTCTGTCAAGGAATGACTTAAACAAAAAGGTACGAGGTTTCGACCACACTATTATTATGTATCAAGGTTGTAAATATAATTAAATAAATAAATGGATACAGGTTACTTTAAACCACTTACAATAATAAGTAACATAAAAGAAGGTTCAGCGAAGGCTCATGACATTACTGTAATGTCAACGACATTTCAAAATCAGCGAAACGACATATTTGTATCAGACAAAACTGACGTAAGATATATAAATTTTGCATCATCAGAACAAAAGTTATTTCTATGGTACATAATTACTTACAGAATATTTTAATCAAAGAAGTGTTACTTCTGGTAATATTATGCAACAGTTCAATACAACGTGATATAATTTTAAAAAGTAATAACAAAGTCTGTTAGAAATAAACAAGAGAATATTGGAAAACTTCGTATCATCTCGACTCGAAACAATAACTCTTTAAAAAGAATTCGTTTTTCGAAATTTAATTAACGGTAATCGAATGCCAGTAAACACCTAAGCTTCGAATTTTGAACGATCATAATTTCAAATTAGGAATTCTGTTCGGAAAATTTTCGAATATAATGCCATTGTGGCAGTAAAATAATGAGAATCGTGAGCTGTTCAATTCGATACAAAATATAGAAACCATTTTTTCGTAAAAGTAATTCAATGATTTTTTTTCCATTCCTTTCTTAGATAATAACATACGTTTCTGCTGGAGATTGCTGCTACTGAAGTACTTACCTGCAAAATAGAAAAAATACATTTAGTATAATTGGTATAATGGAAATTATCATTCTACAATTATTATAATTGAACACCAATATGCCTTAGACAAAAGGAGTTCAAATTTCACAGAACCAATAAAATCGAACGAGCAAGACAAATAGAAAATTAATAAAACATTCCTAAACCGAGGGCGAGAATTATTTGCGGGAAAAATTAATTACTTTCCTAAGAATTCCTATTACTGAGCTATAGGAAAGTTTGAGTTTTATTTGCGTAGCGTAGAAAAAAGTAGGAAAAAACGTAGAAAAAAACTCATGTCTTTTGAATTTATTAAGAGTTAGCGCGGGGCCCACCGCCAGTTTTTGCACTTATAAGAAAAAGTGAAATAAGTAAATACAAAAGTTTCCCCTATCCGTAAAGGCTTTCTCTCTATCTAAAGGATCGATTTGCCGACATTCGGCTTATCGAGAATTGAATTTGGGAGCACAAATTGCTAGTTCAATTTTGGTGAGACATTTCGGCTGTAGTGCTCCCCGCCTAGGAGATTTGTGGGCTTCTAATGAATATTCAGCTTAGTCTATCCGATTTATATAGCTAGTTCGTAATTCGCTAGGCATTTGGTGAGCCGACGAAATAACATAGGAGCGTGTTGAACTGTATTAGTATTAGTACTTCGAGCCATACATAAATTTTGAACGTGAAGAAAGATTGTATTCAAAGAGTTGAAGAAGCTTTCAAACTTTAAAACATACTCTGTGACATAAACAAATAAAATGAATATGGTGAAATGTAAATTCTCGAAAAAAAGACCACATTTGTAGCGAGCGTACACACGGTAACTTTACCAGTTGACCTTGACCCGCGTTGATCCAATATTGGGCATGCAAACTGCCCAGCCCTGTCCCCAGATAGGGTTTTGTTTTAAGATCCTAACTCAATCGCGATGTGTCATTGTTTGTTTTTTTTTTTTTTTTTTTCGCTCCTCGGAGCAGGCTATAGTTTAGAACCATACCGCCTAGTCTTACGTTATGTGTCATTGTTTGATATTTTTGTAACAATAAAATCTATCTAGGGTAAACTACCCTAATCTTGGCACCCCCACCAATTGTTGCCACTTCTCCGATTTATTCTATTTATTAAGAAAAAGCCAGACCTCACGATGTTTATTATTATGTTAAGTTGTTGTTTATATAGCAACATCGTGCGGTCTGGCTTTTTCTTAGTAAATAAGATAAATCAGAAAAGTGCCAATAATTGGTGGGGGTGCAAAGATTAGGGTAGTTTACCCTATACTGTTATAAAACCGTACAAAAGACATAAACTGAAATTAAGGATGGATAAATGTATGTATAATGCCTGCAAATAAACAAATAAACATTTTTTTATTATTTTTATTATAAACTAAATATGCAAATCTACTAAATAAACGATTCTCATTCCGAAAATCGAATTTATCAGTTGGTTTTTTTGACTTAGTGACGATTCGGACAAAATATTTTGGGACAAATTCTCCCAATCGTCACTTTTGATTTTAATAATTTTTGTTGTGACGATTCGGAGAACATCAAATTAAGGAAGCCGTTGAGTACAGTCATGTAAAAAAATGTTAAGCAATTGAGCGGATCACCCCTCTCGTTTTGTTTTTCATTGCGTGAGGTATTATTTGTTATTTGCGTCTATGTATTTGTTTTTTCCGTCAAACTAGTACTTCTAATATAAAACCGTACTAGGCAGTAGGCAGGTATACTAAAATATTTTCTTTTGTATCAAGATGTAAGATCTTCGATATTGCAGCACTCAGAAAGTAAAATTTTTCTAGGCCACTGAATATTCCAACTCGAAAACGAAGATTTTTAAAGGTGACGCCGGGACGAGAGAAACACTTTTATCGGTGTGTTGAATATGCAGATTTAGTAAATAGTGAAGACATTCTTGTAAAACATTGTAGCGAAACACTAACGGAACTGAAAAATATAGATTTTGATAGACAAAATGCGCTTACGTGCTTTACTTTTGGTGCGACTAGAAATACGCGTTTATTCAAACCCACGAATGACAATTTTCGTTGGTCTGAGATAAAATGGGCATATAACTTTTTGTTGACATGTAACCAGTGCTTACATGCAATTCACTAGTTTCTGATACCCATGAAGCAAGAATTATGTCTGTTGCAAGTATTTGAACTATTGACAAAAGACTCCTGATAGGTGGAGACTACCCAACGAATTTAGTATGTTAACCAGACGAATTCGGTTTTTATTGTTACCGGAACCAACGTGTTCGAAGTATGAATACACGATGAACCGCTTAGATTACTATAAAACAACGCGTGCTCAAGCCAATCAGAATAAGGAAATGGCGGGAAAATACGGCTATTATCAGGTAATGTCACGGTATAAGCCCATTAATTTCAAAGCCGGTTTTCGGACGAAATTAAAAAGCAACATGGCATAGAGTTGTAACGATCTGATTCATGCAAAAAAGAAGCAAAGTTGCATACGATTACGTTCGTTTTTTGAATGAAGTTGGTATGGCACAACATGGCGGAGTTAAAGTTGTAACTGCGTTCCGTTTCACGCGAGTTGCCCAAATTAAAAAGAAACCTTTTCCATCCCGATTATGTTCCTTTTTTGAATGAAGTTGATGAAACAACATGGCGCAGTCAGAGTAAGTTGTAACCGCGTTCCGTTATACGCAAGCTGCTTGGATGACGAAGTTCTAGCAGGATATAATTAAATGGTTGTATCCAGTTTGTAATTGATGAAGTTTGAAGCATTTCGTAGTTCTAGCATGAGTAACGCTAGTTTCAAAGTTTAAGCTTTCATATTTGGACAAAACATTTTGTAAATTATATTATAACTTTAAAATATTCAAGGCAAAATCTATGTTCTTAAAAATAAAGTTGAGTATTGACCTTTACGTAACTCTTGTACTTTTATCGATTGTAAGTCTAGTAACTCTTATCTGGGTAACCTCTAAAGCTCAGAGCGTATTTGTGTGGTCCACGACTGGAAATAGACATATAGATATTTATGCTGTTATTTTTTTGTATTGTGTCCCACTACTGGGCAAAGGTCTCCACCAAAATTTTCCACTGGTCTCGGTCGTTGGAGTTGTTCCACCACTCTCTCATGTGAACGTCTAGATCGTCCCGCCAACGTCTTCTCGGCCGGCCCGGTCGCCTGCTATTATGCTGTTCTAATCATTATTATTTTTTACTTTTCTCCGTGAATTTCTGTCTCAAAACGTTTCTTTTCGCAGTCTTCCGAATGGTTTCACAAAGAGGCAATATGTTACTACGAGTCACTTATCCGATCCCTCACCTTAAGACCCGATACGCAGGTGCGTCGATACGAATCGGAATCGAATAAAAAACGTGCGTAATACGAATTTAAATCGAAGCTCGACCTGGATATTCAGAATATTAAATGTTCTATCCAGATGAAGTGTTACGACTTAGATTTATGTAGTTCAGTAGATTTAGTATGCAAAGTGAACTGGGTATTTATTTTTATCAAAATCTAAACCATACATATTCATAAGGCGAGATAATAAATGTTATATTTACTTTAGTCACAAATAGGTATCTAATCTACATATCTAAATTGAAGGTAATATATAAATTGCACAGCTAACAAAGCATTTCTCATTATTCGCGTAAAAAACTTAATTAATTTATGTTGTTGTGCATAACAGCAACGTCGTAGCAGTGGGGATTTCTGAATATATCCATTTTAACCATTTCCATTAGTACCTTCTTATGACTAAAATAATAGACATTATTTTTGAATACATTACACAGGTACATCTATTCGTAAAATAATAAAGTAAGTCAAAAGCTATAAAGAAGAACTTTGGATAGTAATAGAAACCGCAAAAAAGTTGTCCCCAAAAAGCTTCAGTGACCATTCGTACACAAATTTTATGAAAATATCTAACTGGGTCGGCAGCAACAGGTGTGTTGAACCACGTCCGACCTCAGGTTAGTTGACTGTTTCCAGAATTATTTTATTTTCCGTATTTTAGATAACCTAGTTTTGTATTCTAAAGTTTTGCCAAGCTTCCACAATTTGAACATAGAGAAATAGATATGTTTGAGGTAGAATGTGCATTCGGTTGGCTTAGTATATATAATTATTATATCAGCAATCTGCTTTCTGTAGTGCAAGCTTTGCTTAGTTTGGGACTAGATGGCGCTGTGTATAATGTTCTTGAGTATTTATTTTTTGTACATTGAAATTTTGTAAATTTTTGACCATTTTTATTAGGGTAGGTACATTAAGATTTAATAAATATTAATTAAGTTGTAAATAGGTTAAGACCTTTCAGAAACTTACAAGTTACATTACAAGGTAATCATAGACTTCGTTCAGACTTCAATATTACTTTCTTGCGTATTTATCTTTGAACAAGCCCTAGGAATCCTACTTTATATTGGTAGAAGAAAATAAACTTGCCAAAGACAAGACCAAAAATTGAAATTCTTAAGAGTATGTCTACCGAAATTGTCTATACCCAGTCGTGTATATAATACAATATCAAGTTATATATCTTATATAACAATGATATATATTTAGATTTTCCGTATGTGTGTAAAATGGTCACATTGAAAATTTTGTTTTCACCAAAAATAAGTTCATTAATTATATTTACTTCAATTAATTAAATTTTAACATGATAATGTTACTTTTGGGAGGTAATATAATTGCCGTTACCGGCTATTATTGTCATGGTAATGAAAACGGAATATTATTTCAGCAAATTACGTTTTAATGGAAACACGAACGGTTTGCACTTTGTATCGATATTTTGACAGTGGCTGTTGTGGCTGGCCACTCGCACTGGCCTCTACCAACCCCGAATGAAGATTGCATATGTTACCAAAATATACAAATACAAATTCATATTAATATATACTTAGAATCACAATAAATATGATAAATATGATGACGAATATATCAATATGATGACGAGAAGGCCGTTCAGCCAACTAAGTTATATTGTTTTTGTATATATATTACAGCTATGCAAAACTATCAATTAAAAAAACTATAGGACTGGCCAATGTTCAAGAGAAACAAGATTTTCTATCAGGAGCTTATTTATATATTTTTTATTAATAAAATTGGTATGTAACCACATTTGCAAGTGGTGCCTGAAGATTTTTTTTTAATATAGCAGCGGAACCTAAAAACTAATTAAAAAAAATTGCTTTGTATATCTGAACGGAATAATATTCCATGAAACGATACAAATTCCTTACACAATCTATTTACATGGCACGCCGATGTTATTGAATAAGTTTTGATTAAATTGTGAGTTCATTTCGATTGTTTTAGAGAAAAACAACTATTACGGACCACATTCGAAATTGAAATTAAATGGTTCACAAGTTTCCAATTATCTGACTGGTTCATTTGTTCGATTAAATATGTAGTTTCAGAACGTCGACTGTTTACGTCGAAAGTAGTTTCTTTATGCTGGGTAATAATAATTGTTTTAACTGACAAACAGTTAGTTTATTAAATGATTGAATAAACTTTAAGAATATTGACGTTAAATTAATAAATTAATGATCATTACAAAATTATTTCATTGACTGTACCATACAATTTTTATTTAGATTACATAACCGTTTCGAAATTCAAAATCCAAAAGCATATTTTCGGGACAGCACGATTAACGTCAGAACGGGCGTGCTTAGCCGCTCCGTCACGTCGCAGATGTAAGATAAAACATGGCGACGCAGTATTTAAATCATGCTCTGTAAACGGATGCCACGAGTCGCGACTTCCCTCGCAAGCGGCGGCCAATTTAACCTGACACTTCTTTGAGGCGCCACTTGTTCTAAAATTACTCATACTTTCCCGGATTGTAGTAGTTCAGGACTTGCACGTAGGTCTTGTTAAATTGGCTAGCTGACGCCACAGTGCGTTTACGAAGTTCATTAATTACTTTCATAAAGTTTGGCCGGAAAGAGGGTGGTTATGCGGTAAAGTTGTAGTTCAGTATGCAGTATCTTGGCTTCTTTTGTCGACGCTACGACAACGTTGCTTTTATCTTTTTGTAATTTACAAGTGGAAAAATTCTGACAATTTGATTACAATTATTTTAATTGATTTTCACACTTTGTATTGCGTGCTACGTTGTTTTTATTTTCACACTTATATATTTTCTTGGCAGCACAATGACACGCTTTTATCACACTGCCGCCGACACGACATCGACACGATGATGTCTACCTTAAAAACGATAAAAAGCTTTTTCATCCCACCATCTCGGAAAGAGTATTTTTGCTCTTCAACATCTGAGTGCAAAAGCCGTTTTTATTCTCTAGAGGATAAAGTAAATAGAATTTAGAAAATGGTGTGCACTAAGTTTGTGAATAAAAAAAAATATTACACTCAATTTAAATAACTGTAGCAACGTTACTTTCAAATTTTTTTAATTATACCTTAGTATTATTTTGTTATAATTTAAAGATTATTCTGTAATACTTACCTGTCATAATGTAGCAGTTAATACCTAAACTGAAATAAAAGTACCTATCTTGTGATTGTAAACGTTTTTTTTTGCATTTAGTCATTTCCTCGCTGAGGTGGAATGAAAAGTTACGTGTTGCACTCGAGTGCAAAGATTTTTCACCTCGTGCTCTTTTGATTCCCTCGCTAACGCTCAGGATTCTAATTTTGAATCACTCGCTGCGCTCGTGATTTAATTTTAGAATCCTTAGCTTGCTCGGTCATCAAAATTGAACACGCGGTTAAAAAGCAACTTTGCACTCTTGTATAACAAATAACTATTCTTGTACATTTAGTTTAACGCTTAAACGTCGTCGACCTCAAAACAGATATTTTTGTTCGAGCCACTCACATGTTAGTATCGTATCGGTGTCGGTCGATATCAACCAGTGTGCAAACGTCCATTGCGGTGCCCAAATTCAAAAAATAGAGATAAATACTACGCTTATTATACGAGGTATCGGATCTATCGGAGTTATCGGTCCGATTACTTTCGCCCCACTAGCTTCGGCCTTAACCACGCTTCATATAAGTTTTTCAATTCGGCAATCTGCGTTAGATTGTGATAAGGAACGCGGTTGTCGAACATTATAGAGTTGCTCCAATATATTACGGAGTTGGGCTTTCTGCGCCATTTGCAATTTCTCCCTCAATTTAGCATCGATTTCACTTAATGTTTGTTCCAGAAAGGGGACGGGTGGTTGGTTATCGGACAGTGAATCGAATTTTAAATCGAGACTTAAAATCTGGCTTGGATGAACTTTTATTCAGTGCGTTATTTTACTTCCCATGTTTCTATGAACTACAATTTTTGTCCGCGGGCTAGGTCTATGAGAGTACTTGACACCAAATCTAGGGCTAGAATCTAGTAAAGGTTTTTTGACACATCTCGATTCTTCCAGAATCTGTTAAAACAAGATCGATTAAAAATTCGATTCAGACTTTTCAAAAGAATTTAGCATACAATTTCTGATATGAAACTAGGGCCTAGTTTTTACAAATTTTTGGATAAGATAACAATAATACTACTATAAGTAATCATTTCGGCCAATAGCTATTTTTATTTTGATTAAGTAATTATAAATTTCTATTTTTATTTTTATTAAGTATTTATTAAGGTATATTTTAAGTATTTTTACACCATCATAGTTAAATCATTTTTTTATTACCTCTCGCGTCCGTTTCCCACGGTTTAGTTACGTCACATTATAAAAGTAGCTTCAAAAAATCCAGTTTGAATGAAGCGTCTTTCAATTTCTGGTTTGTAGGACATAATTTCCTCAAGAATGTCTATTTTGATAAACAAGTCATTCAACTTGCCGAGCAAACACATCTCCGGGCCTAACCTTTTTATGCAGAATGGGTTCCAGATTTGACCTCATAAAATATTACAATAACAACTACTTACTCAAGGTAGGTAAGTACCTAACTATGTATAATTAGTAATATAAGTAGGTACATCATATAAAATGTCAATTATATGTCTTATTAGAAAGTATTGGAAATTATAATAAATAAATAAATATTCTTGGACATTACACACAACGCTCTCTAGTCCCAAACTAAGCAGAGCTTGTACTATGGAAACTAGATTGCTGATACATTACTTATATACCTTTTTTTTGTAAATACATACTTATAGTACATAGTAACACCCAGACACAGAACAAACATCTAATTACTATACTTTTTTAGTTTTTTTTTTTGCCATAAACCAAGAAGTTGAATTTATTTAGGTTTTAATAAAAAAAAACGCCATCTAGTAACAAGCTTAGGAAATATTAAGCAAACTAGAAGAACCAATTCGTATGTAACAAAAAGCTCGAGCCGAAGTCCGCAACTAAATACTAAATACCCTTGAGTTTGTTGCAAAAACATTTTAAATACGGTTAAAAACCTTCTACACTCGCCATACGAAATCGTTAAGACGATTATCAGCATTTTATTCAGTTCGTCCAATGAAAAGAATACAAAATAATTTAAAATTAAATAGTTTTTTGTAAATATGCTGGTTGACCGAGGTTTGCTCGGTATTTTCTTAGTATTTATTTTTATGTAAATATCCAATATGCAGTACTTATTTAGTTAGAAAAGGTTCTATGCTCAACACTGCCATCTATTAACGATTAGAAGTATAACTTCAAAAAATAGTATTATTATTCGCCAATAGATGTCGGGATGAGTCACATTTTTCTGTTTAAGTGTTTACTTGAAAACACGAATAAAACGACATTTTCTGAAAATCAGTCCTAGCTAGATCGATTTATCGCCCCCGAAATCCCCTATATACTAAATTTCATGAAAGTCGTTGGAGCCGTTTCCGAGATTCAGAGATAAATTTATATACAAGAATTGCGTTTAAAGGTATTAGATAGATATTATATTAATTTCCTTATTACAAGCTCTGCTTAGTTTGGGACTAGAGGGCGTTGTTATTATTTATTAATATTTAGGGCTCAGTGGCGCGTCTTGGGAGAGACCTACGTCCAGCAGTGGACCAATATAGGTTGACGATGATGATGATGATGATTTATATTTATTATCGATATTAAATAAGAATAATATGAACAATCGATACATAACACGTCCGACGTTAACGACACGACAGCAGTCCGATAGAATACAAACGTCGTGTTGACGTCATTATCCCCAGACATGTCAAACTTGACAGGCAGAATACAGAAGCCGCTAGCCAAGACAAGTCGAAACAAACAGGCGTATTTACACATGCCATAAATAGGCCGCGGCTAAAATTAGCTCCGATAGCAACAAGTGGGACTTTTGATGCCCCCCGCGTAGGGTTGTGTGAATCTAGATTGCTCAGAATAAAAAAAAAAACGAATATCTGTGTTTCTATATAAAGTGTGATCTCATGTTTGTTTGTATACGACGTGGTATCGGGTACGTAAGTTAATTTATATTAATCTTGTTAGATTTGTAAATACGTATCTATAGTGGTGGTATAGTAAATACTATAGTAGGTGCCAAATAACACCGCAATACAGGTCATTCACCCACCTTCACCACGATGTCGCAAAATTCAATTTATGAATGGCTAATTCTGTCGCTTTCCATACAAACCTGTCGCTAAGACGGTAATCGCTCGAATCTTGTAGTACTGTTTGTTTACCATACATAAATTGAATTTTGCGACATCGTGGTGAAGGTGGGTGAATGACCTGTATTGCGGTGTTATTTGGCACCTACTATACCTTACAACTTAGTCCAATGACATCACAGGAGACTAAGTTAGGTACTTATAATCAGCAAGGAGATATAGATACATCCTACTAATATTATAAACGCGAAAGTTTGTGAGTATGGATGGATAGATTGTTACTCTTTCACCTAAAATTTACTGATCCGATTTGGACGAAACTTTGAATATATATTGATCGTGATCTGGATTAACACATAGGCTACTTTTAATCCCGAAAAATTAGCGGCACCTAGTAAATAAATAATCTCGTAACGGCCATAAGACCTTTGTGTCGTTTTTTACATATCAGATTATAAAAATATGTATTCTGCATGAATCGAACCTACACCGCTGCCAGCTGTTCGCTATCGGCGCAACGGAAGCCGCAACGAGACAAAAATGAATGTAATTTAATTTTGAAAGGTTTTGTAATACAATTACTGCCACGCTTGACATCCCTGATTCATGCGACAGCCCTATTTGTAGAAGGTGCGCCTTGTTTGACAAAATGTGACTCATTGGCAATTTAGTCATATTCGGAAAGGACCCGGCGCGGGATTAAAAATAAGTTAATTTGACATCTTGTTTTGGCAAGACATAGCAGTAGACACGTTAACGATACACTTGTTATTAGTTGTTTGTGAGTTTTAGTTCCACTTTTGGGGATAAAAAACTTTGGAGTAACAGGTTATGAGCAAATAGATAGTACCTTAAACTTAGGCAAAGTTGCCAACTTCCTACACTTCCATTTACGCTATAAACTAGGTAAACATCTCACTTCCAACTTCGACTTAAAATTGCTTCCGAATTTGAATTTTGTAACTCAGCGCGAGCACGATAAACCTATTTGTTTACCTCCTTCGGTACTGTTCGTCAACTTAATTTTACTGCTTCTAAACACGTAAACCGACGAACTAACGTTTTATAGGGTGCTAGACGTCAAACTGGGGTTCGAAGAACGCATTTCTTTATGACGTAATAAACATCGACGTGTAGACCGTTCCTTATAGTTTAAAAAAAGAATTTAATTCTTAGTTGCCATGCGTTCTGTAACTTTCGAAATTCAAGGTAGTGTGTAGACCATTCCTTATAGTAAAAAAAGGAATTAAATTCTTAGTTGCAAGGCGTTCTGTAACTTTTGAAATTCGAACATTATTTTTTTTGTCTCGAAGGCAGTGCGTGCAATCGACCATCTATTCTAAAAATATCAACATCAAAGCAGAATTTTATTGTGATTATACGATGCGAATGTCTTGAATACATGATGTTATCTACCTTTTCGGGTGCGTTTATTCACCCCAAGATGACACTTCACCACTAACAATAAAACAAATCCACAACAAAGGTCATGAAACCTTAACAATAGTTCTCCGAAAACCGTTACGACGCCATATTGGTTTCTTAGAACCACGCAGGTCCCGAATACACCTGATCGTGAGAATAACCGCTTGTCTAGGGGCTGCCTAGTTTGTAGGGGCTGCAGTTTATTTTAATAGTTTTAACGGCTTTTGTAAGGGATACGTCAAATGCATTTCATTGCTTTTGTAAACGATACTAATTTGTGTTTGACGCTGCTTTGTAATTTCTAAATTCTCGTGAGATTTTATCTAACGACTTTATTCAATTCTGATTTTAATTTTTTTTATCTTGTTTATATAATGTATAACCTAACTGACCCCTCGTTTATCTTAGTAAAAAAAACAAAAGAACGGAAAGTTCTCGAGGGCATCTTGTCAACACGCAAGGGATCGATATTGCACAGAGAATATCATTTTACAGAGTTGGTCAACAGTTTGGGAGGTCTTTAATACACAATTTCTTACGCTTTGATTCAAGGTTTTATAGGTTTTGAAACTTCCGAAAGGTGACTATAACCTTTTTGTTATTTTTGCAGTAATTTTGTTTTGCATATTATTTTCTAATCGAATGTTTTTTTAACTCGTTAGGTTTATTTAGTTAACAGTCAATTTAAAAAAGGCAATACATATTTAGATTATTTATTGTCTCGTTAGTGTAACATTTTGTCTGCTCTAATTGCTATAAAATTTTTGTTAAAATAAAAACATCTGTTAATAAGTGCACATCGATTAAACGGTTTGTATATATGAATAACAAACCAATAGTTTTATTAAAAGTTAAAATGACAGGAGATTATAAAGATATAGGTATATATATAGTGGTCAGAGTCGGACGCAAGCTTAGATAGATTTGAGTAGCACTTGCACGCTACCTGCAAGTGCGGGTACCTACCTCGTTTAACTGGCAGCGCGCGCGCCGTGCCTTGCTTTTGTTCTGTACGCATCACCTGATTACAATGTTATCTTGTCAGGGTGGTGTGCATGCGCTCGTTCGTTCGATATAGATACCTACGAGAACCTAGTGTCTAGACAAACCTTACCTAGGCTTTAAGGCACTATTCAGTTTTTTTGTTATGTGTTATGTTATAAATAAATAAATAAATAAATAAATAATAATAGTTTCAAGAAAACAGTCAAAAATCTATGCTCGATTGACTAGTGAGTATTATTTATATATAAGTAACCGTTGGACCACTATTTCACCTGATGTTAAGCGATGATGTGGTCGAAGATGTAGCACGTTTACTTAGAAAATACCTATTCAACTAACTATCAAATTTGGTCATTCGGGACACAGACGCCGTCAACGAGTCGATTATTTTTGTCAGCATAAAACCGTAAGTGTGAGCTTTCCGAGAATCAGGTCGCATTAGCAGGCTTATATGTCAGTAATAGCCTCCATGCCTTCCAGTAACGAAGTTCCGGTAATTGAGTTTGATTCTGCCTCCAGCTTCGACGGAAATTGATTAATCTATATGTATATTTGTCATGTAAAAACAAGTATGTATTACCCTAAGTACATACTTGTACTTAGAATAGTATTATATTATGATCTATGCCCTAGGTATTAGTAGGAAAAATTTCAGATATTTCATTTTATTACCAGTTTGTTACATTACATAACTGGCATGTCAAAACAATAATATATATACGTATACACACGTATACCTACTATAATATTAATAATAACATTCCCTGCCTATTTATGTATTCTATCAGCAATTCAGTCATAAGGTTTATATAAGCCATGATAGACGACATTTGAAAATTTTCTTAACTATGTCCATATAATTCTTAATTCTTTCGGTATAGTGTTCCTTTATCAAGTCCGAAAGCACCTTGTTATTTTAATTTGCAACAAGCTTAAAACAAAATGGAAATATTCAACAAATTTGAGAGCAATTTGGGACTTCTATTTTAACATTTTACAAGCGAACACTTTGAGACTTGTATTTGAAATATTTTTTTATTTTACGGCACCTACGAGTAACAAGAAAATAAGGTGGCAACATCTTTATACTTTAAACAAGGCAAAACCACTTCTATAATCTTAAAGCTAGGAAGTAAAATTGCGTGTTCTGAAGTCTTGCACCACGATATAAAGCTGCTCACTCATGGAAGGGAAACGTAATTAATTTGATTAATCTCGAATGTCTTCAGGGCGTTTCTGTGATGAGTAATGAGGCTTTTTTTCTTAGGTGTATTCATTGGATGAGCAAAGTTAGAAATTGATTTATTATAGAGAATTTATACAAATAAGGTTTAACAGAATAAGTTCTTTATATAATATAAAACTATATTTGCTTTTTCTTTTTGTTTTATTGGCATGACTTTAAAAATTAATTAATATATTTATCAATTTATATTTCTGTTTAAAATTTGGTTTATTAACTGTTTTTGTTTCTATTTCGGCGGCTATTTCTTTTAAATATTTGAAGCTCTTGTAATTTTTTTAGTATAAGTACGAAATTTTAACCAATTAATTAATTAGATAGCACTTAGCAGTTTTAAACTAACAAGTTAAAAAATATTTAACCCGATTTTGCCAATCTTTATATTTCCCGGCCGTTAACCTTTTATCAGATGTGAGCTAATTACCAAATAAATTGCTTACTATATCTGTTTTTAATTTGAAATGTCAGATCGAGTGAGTCATTGCTCGAATTCGCAGATTGTAACCCGATTATAGCGATCATCGTCGCATATATCCGCATTTATCCCTTATACTTTACTTTGTATACTATATAGACTGCATTTACCTGAAAAAGAGGTTTTTATAAATAAAAACCTCTTTTTCAGGTAAATGCAATCAAGTTATTACCTTTTAGTTTACGATTCGGTTTAGAGAACTTTATTATTACTCATAAAAGAACTTTACAGTCCACTTATAATGAGCTTAAATTATAATTTTAGTAAGTAGGTAACCTAGGTATGCGGATCACAAGCTTGAAGTGGAGATGGGCAGGGCACGTGGCCAGTAGGAATGATGGAAGATGGACGACAGCGATTACGGAATGGTGGCAAGGGACGCTCAAAGACCACGAGGCAGACCACCCGCCCGATGGTCCGATGATATTGTGGCTGCAGTTGGGCAGCAGTGGAGAAGACTCGCGCAGGACCGGAGAGACTGGCGTTCTAAAGAGGAGGCCTATACCCAGCAGTGGGTGCATGTGCATACAGGCTAAATAGATAGAACTAGGTAAAATAAGTAATGTTAGGTTAGTAGTAGTCTTAGGTAGTGGGTAAGTAAGTAATGTGAATAACATACAAAAGGTAGGTAGTTTTTACACAAAAACATATAGATCTGTAAATAATTTGTAACGTTTCTATGATACTTTTAAGTAGCTAGTTATTTTAACTTAGTTTAGTAAAGTAGGTTTCCAAAACTAATCGATTCATTATAATTTCTCATCCACGTCATTCTTTCTTTAGCCTACCTACGATTAGTATAAAATTTACGAAAATATCACTAGATATATACAAGTTTATAGCTTTGTTCTCGTCATAAGACATCACTCCGTATTACATATCCATGCTAATGCTAACCTAAAAAAATTACAAATATTTGTATTAATATATACAAAGATGTCATTATGATAGCGTGAATCGAAAAAATCGAGTTTTGTCAAATAGTTTAACTAATCAGATGCATAACGATATCAAATCTTAAGATTAAGATCGGTCGTTACGTATTTAAGCCTATTTTCATCAATATTATATAATCAAACACGAGTTTTATGCAATTTTAATATATAAACTGACCTATTCATTCATTGAATTACATAAGTCCGGTTTTGGGGTCAAAAGAACCCTACCTTGTAAAGCTATCGTCTATAAGATGAAACTAAACTCCAGATATTTTTTTAGAAAGTGGCTAAACAAGCTAGGACAAAACAATACTGTCTTATCTAGTAGGTCTATTGTAAATATGTCAAAGAACAAAAAATAAGGGTTCCTTCCTACCTGAACAATACAAGAAGTATTTAGGGTATTGAAATAAAGATTGTATTGTCAGTAAGTATTGATAATTTTAAACAGGTATTTCTACTGTTATCTGTAAGAATATTGATTATTATCATGGGAACTAAAATGTGGTTCACAACTTTATTATGAATTCTAATGATGGTAATAACTAGTATATTTCAAAACCTATGATTTTTATTATTAGAATCATAAATTATGAATTCATCAATCAATATAACCATGAACGTTATGCATTAATTTGTATTACTATATTGTTGCGAGCGCTAAAGCCAAAAATATGCTATATCTTGGAAAACTATTTAATAATAAGTACCTACATATTATACTAAATATAAAAAATACAATAATAATCGAATAAATGATATATGGGGCTATTTAGTTCAAATAAAGACGGATCATCGAAAATATATACTAAGTTTGTCTGTCTAGTTTGTTGTTCTAAGTTAGTACATTTTAACAATTATCAACATTCTTCATACTCGTAGCTACCACAGTATTAGAAAAAAATGATGATAATTGTAAAAATGTGGCAACAAAACTAATATTACAAGACATTGAAGAAATAATCGAAACCACGTTAGTATAAAAACGTTTAAAAAGAATGGTAGACCTATCTATGTCACACCCTATCAGTAAGGTATATGTACACCACAACACATAAATCAAATTACCTAAGGTTTACGTAATAAACCTAGTACGTAACTTGTATGAAACTGCTACAACGAGGTAATATTGCTACGAGTTTCGTAACATTACCTATCAGTTCATAAACACAATTGGTTTAAAACGATTTATTAATTATTTTTTTTTCGTGAATACAAAATGAAAGCGTATATTTATAAAAACAAAAGATTACAAAATATTTATAATCAAAATACCATATTTATATTATTAAGAAATACTAATTTGTATGTTTATCTCAATTTAAATCCATAAAATATAAAAATTTAACAACTGCATAATCTGTGATTAAAAATAGCACGAGTAAATTAGAAATATTTTTTTTACAAATTGGTCGAAGTATTATGTAAGTACATAATACTAGTATATAAAATAAAAGAGCCAATATATAATTACAAAGATGTACAGTATCTTTTTCGAAGGGAATATATGTACATAGAGTTATATTTGAAGTTAAACAGATACAATTCAGAACTAGATGGAACTGGGTACAGGCACAAAGCAAAGGAGACTGTGTGGTCCCAAGAAGGCACTATCACATGATTGTTCAAATAATTATTAGAGCAAGTTCCATCTCTGTGGTTAGGGAGAGATTAGGGTGGTTAGAGAAATTTAGGTAAATATTTACCAGTTTTAGTACGAGTACCTAATAAAATGAGTGGGGTTGATAAATTCAATATGACAGTTCTAAAAGTCTTAAAAATATATGGTAAGCCTATTTCGATAAATTTTCCAATATGTGATTCCCTGAAAAATTCTATGCATTGTTATTATCTGAATATGATTTATGGAGTTTAGGTAGATATATATTTATAACAGTTATATAGTATTAGATATTAGAACGAGTGTGAACCTCAGTATAGATTAACAACCACAGCACTTTTTTTAATAAATTTTAAATCTTTTTAAAACCAAATTTAATATTATGGGATCTAAAAATTTCTAAATCTATTTGATAAATTCTTTAAGATTTAAAAGATAGCTACCTCTTTTTATATAATAAGTTCTTTTTATTTCACCGCTTGTCGCTTCGCTAGTCCATAAATTCGCTCCTGGATCCAGTCGGGGATTTGCTATTGAGATTTCAGTTAGTCGTTCGAGCTGATTTGATTAATAGTCGCGCCAAATATCCAAGTACTTCGTTAAACTGTTCAGTTATACCGGTCCACGTCTGGCGTCACTCATAAGTTGACTTCCATCTGAATTGCTGATCAGAATTCAGCTTAGTCTTGGTAGGCTTTTGGGATTAGATCGGTCGGGAAGCCGGTAAATAGAGAATGCTAAATAAATATTTTTTTGAGGAGCACTTGTTCTAGAAATTTGTTGAGACAATTTGTAAACTATTTAATAAAATATATTTATTTTACTGTCATGGATTCTTTTTGAAAACCTTGATTTCAATACTTATCTGAGATCTAAGTAGTGAATCAAAAGGCCGATGACTAACTAAGCATGCCAACAAAACTACGAAGATTTTTGGAGGTCAAAAATTATGCTTGCGGAAATTTATTTTTGTCTAGGATTTCAAAATGTTATTTGGAAATCTCAAATGAGGCCAAAGATATTAACAAAAATCACAAACAGCCTTGGTACAATACCAATTTTTTAACTGTGATTATTTGAATTAAGAAATCCATTATATATAGCTACAACCGTAAAATCAATAAAAGAAATAATAACAGACATTACAAAATTATGTAATGGCAAGTAATAATATATGTTTTGTTTCTATTAAACTATATGTACTTACCTACTTTCGTTTCTGATACGAACGACTAAAAGAACGTACCTACCCACTTTGAACCGCATACTATTAATTTGATGTGTTAATACACACTCCGAATTTTACAATGTTGCAAAAGTCATACATAATACAATTTGCATGATAAATACTGACAGATAAACCTAAAAGTAGATATACATATATCTATTCGGGGTATTTCACAATATTATTAATTTAGCCCCCGTTTAAACCGAACAGCAGATGTTCAAAACGTAACGGCTTCTTGATATATTGTTAAGCATTTTACTGCCTTATTATTCTGAACGCTATAAACTTACACAAATATATTCTGCTAAATACTCAATGCAAAAAAAAACAATCACAAAAAAAAACAACAAAAACAAAACTCACCAAAGCAATCCAAATCCGTTCATGAAATCAATCTTCACCAAACTTCAGAAAGAAAAAAACTAAAATTAATACTACGCGCGATACTACACTACCAATTAGAACTAATTTGGACACAATGACTAGAGAAAATGAGAACGCGGAGGCGCAACCGCTCGCGACGACGGCCGAATCATAACTGACTCACTGACGGAGGGGTCAAGTTTCCGAAAAAAGTTGAGCTGCAGGCACGGCACCCATACGTTACGGCCGAGATCGCTACAACAAAAAAGAACCCTCAAATTATTATCGGCCCAAACGAGACGGTTCTCAAAGTTTAACGACCACCTGCACCTATATTTTAATTGTTTTATTTTTCCGTTGAGAGAATGACGCAGACTTGATTATTTTTTGCTGTGGTTTTTTCTCAATAATCAGAAAATTATATGGGAAAATATTATATTTTTTTGTAACCAACTCGTAACAAGATGATTTAATAGATTACTGACCATATCATTCAATCACTTATACCATTATATTTGAAACAAGACGAGTATGATATCATTCAGATTAAAAACCGTGAAATTATTATTTTTTCTGTCAATGATACGAGTTCTCAAGGCGATCAAGGTTCGTTCAATGTACTCAATTTTATTGCTCCTGTCGATATTAAATTATTATTGGAAATAAATAACCAGTTAGTGTAAATAACCTTAAGTACTCCTTTAGTTCCACCCGACCGGCTTCATGTTTTAGGAGCCTTTATTTAAGATTTACAATTTTGCGCAAACCTATGTTAATTTGTTAGAAGTTTATTTATAAGTTTAACACAGCTATTTACAAAGTTATTGGGAGGAATGGCACAATGTAGGAAGTGGTATTTATTCTATAGTGTCTTTAATAAGCATTTAATTATTTCGTCAATATTATAGTTTTTAAAGACAAAATTCTAGGATCTAGTTTCATAAAACTGTATTAATTTGAGAAGTATACACACAAACATAACTACTAATAATAAACTAAAAGCAGTAATTAACAACAGTTTTCTGCGTAAAACAAACTGGAACTGAACCTGTATGGTTGTTTTTTTATCTTTGAATATTCCTTTGTATGAAATAAATTTATATTTAATTAAACAACATATTTATGTAAAGTTTGAGATCCACAACCGGGCCCTGCAGCTGCCGTCCCTGCACACAGTTATAAGCAAGTGTGCGTATAAAGTGCGTAAGTGTGCGTTAATGGATATATGTGTGATGCGTAGGGTTGAACGTCATTTATTATTTCTTTATGTGCGTTTATTTTTTTTGTGAAAGTAGTAAAAGTAACAGCTTGCATTCAGATGAATTTTAAACAAATGTTTTAATCAACCTACAGTCTGTTAAAAAACCTCACATTCTGCAGACATAAAAAAATAAATGAACACACCTTCAAGAATATATTTACCAAGATTCCTAGATCCGTTGGTTACTATAATTAAGATTGAGATAGGACAAACACACCCGCAGCTAAACCCAATACCTGGAAAACTAAATTGTGCTACCTGAACTGAGGTTCGATCTTCACAAAGGTTAAACACAGATTTCTGGGAAATTCAACTCCTTGGGCTAGAATGTTCCAGAAATACAGTTTAAAAAGAACCAAAGCTTTGACCAATCATACTTTTACGAATGTAGTCTTTATCTATTTAGATCTATATTTGGCTTTTCAACTCATATCTGGCTAGACGAGGTAGGTATCTTTATAAGGCTTAGGTATGAGGAAGTTCAATTAATTATAAGAAGGATTTTAATCACTCACTTTATTTACTATTCAACTAAATTGTTCTAGTTTTTGTGACTCAAAGTCTCTGCGAGAGACGAAAATTAAAAATATTTCGTTTTTGTTATTTTTTAAACTAGAATATGTTTTCCTTGCAAAAACATAGTCAGTTTGAGGTTAAATTTCAAAAACCCACAGGCGGAAGCTAGTTACATAGAAATACAATTTACATGTCTAATTACTCAATGTGCACTTTGCTGCAATGTATATCTTTGGACTTGTCTGCGACTACCCCTGAAGCAAAAGTGGTAGAAAACAATAATTTAAATGCCAAGAAATCGAATTTGAAAACAGGATTGTGTTATACTGTATAGTTTGCTCCTGTGTTGGTCGTTGTTATGCAGCATAGACTTAAGGAAATCTTGCCTGAACGTAACAGGTTGGAACTTTTTGAACTATTTTTAGTCGAAACTAATTTGAATGTTGGAAGTTTCTGACCTATTTTTAGTTAAAACTAATTTTAATTATCTATGTAGGTGTTAAAAGGTCGGTATTAAGTAACCTTTTAAGCTTAGGCACCTAGGTACCAAGCAAAATTATAATTGCTAAAGTTTAGACGTGTCTCAATCACGGTTGAAACACGTTGAATGAAAAAACAAGAGTTGACGGAATACCCTCTTTCATATTAGTCCCTAAAGGTTCCATTTTATTTTTAGACTTATAATTTTAAATTAATTTTAAAATTATGAGTTTAAAAAACTGGAAAAAACCCACTTCAATTTGATACGCCTTCATCATCAAATGATGATGATGACAGCAATTCATGGGACTGTTATCATCATCATCATCATCAACCTATATCAGTCCACTGCTGGACGTAGGTCTCTCCCAAGACGCGCCACTGAGCCCGGTCTTCGGCTCTTCTCATCCATTGTTTGGCAGCTACATGTCTCAGATCGTCGCCCCATCTTGCCGGAGGGCGTCCTACACTACGCTTGCCTAAACTGTTATATTGATCGTAAACACCACAGCAACGTCACAGGAAAGAAAAATACGCAATGCCGTGTACGTGAATGATGTGTTTTTTCGAGTTTTGCCAAATTACTGACCCCGATTTTGATAAAAAAATTATGGGACCAATCTGGAAGCATACCCTTTCAAGAGTTTCAAGTAAAAAAATATTTTTTCTAGTTTAGGTTCATAAATGACGGAGTTCTGAGGTAACAAACATAAAAAAAATATAACCTAATTGAGACCCTCCTCCTTTTTGGAAGTCGGTTAAAAATTACCAATAACTCTGTTGCCATTTTTTTCCATTGACATGCAATGAGAAAAGACCATCGGAAAAGACAATGTACGTACTTTTCCGTAATATGCACTAGCATCACCTCTGGTTTTGCAGGTGTCCTGGCGGCGGTGACCATTTTCCATCAGGTGGCCCGCCTGCTCGTCTGCCAGCTATGGCATAAAAAAAAACATGCTTTGCTTAGTAGAATGTAGTCTTCTACTATGCAAAGCATGTACGGAAAAGTACGTTGCGTGAAATCCCATCCCACTAATACTAGTAGTTCGCCCCGAACTGAGATCTCGTGATGGTCGGAGGTTAATAAAACCCAAACAATTTTTATTGACCAATGGTTGCAATAAACTTTGCAAATCGCATTGCAATCGCCGTCTAGCTAAGTACGAGTCTTACTTGAACTACAAAATCATTGAAACTCCAAGAAATGGTAGCTCACGTTATACTGGGTTTGCCAATTTTATATTTTTTACAACTCAACAACTATTAGACCTAGAATCAAAATAAAAACGGGTTTGGAATGTCTAAACAAAACCCTATCATATGACACCCCACTTGATATTTTTGTACGACTTTTTTTTTTTACCCTCATAACTTCACGACCCCTTGACCGATTTACTTCATTTAACAAACCAGTAAAACTTAAGAGTACTATCCGTATACATACCAAATCTGTGAAGATCGGATAAGCTGTTCAAAAGATCTCGACGAACAAACATACAAAGCATTTTTGTCCAAGTTGTCACTAAGATCTCGTTCGCTTCGCTCACTCGATCAATAAAAGTCAAAGTTTGGATGTTTGTGATTCAATTACGCTGCAACTACTGGTCCGATTTAGATGAGACTTGGAATATTATTAGCAATGTAGTGTAGAACCAACCTCGAGTATTGGTTCGCGCTGACCGACACTGTTTTGAAAATGGAAGACCGCGGATGACACAACGAGCGAGGGCAGCGAGACGTGTCAGTCGAAAAGAATGGCAAAATAGGTGCGGATGTGGAAATACAAATTATTATGGAAAATACTATGATTAATACACTAAAGCTCTGTTTATTATTGTTGTAGCTCACAATATATATATCGTAGCCTGGATGAACGCATAGGCAACTTTTATCTCGAAAAATCAACAGGATCAAACGGGATGCGGGCGAAGATGCGGGCGGAAGCTAGTGTTCAATGACAGAGTATTTTAGAGCCGCTATAAAATGATAGGGACTTATTTATAAATACCTACTTATACAGATTTACATTAATATAGATGTTATACGATAAAATTACAGTATTATGTTAGTCCACGTAACAGAACCCTGTGACATAACTCGATCAATATGACATCGTGTGGGGTAGATTCAATTATCGTTTCATTAGGTACCCTACACATCTTGCGTATTAATTCTATTAGTGCAGTGCGGTTCTAAAGAGACTGCAGCTGTTTTCACACTGCCACCGACACGACATCTTATACCTACACGATATTGGCCGAAAACTGACCTCATACATTTAGATCTTCTTTTATTTATGAGTTCTGGCTGTCATTTTGATAGACAGTTTTGTCAGTGTCAAGTAAATTATTTGAAATAATATTAGTCAAGACATTTGGCAAGTCGGTTGTCGTTTGTTTCGAAGACACAATAGTAGATGCTTTCACATTGTGTCCCATCAGTCGCAAATCACCGCGTTCAATTTGAATGTATCAATGATTCGCCCGAAATGTCAACTCATTTTCCTAATGACATTTATCGAACGTTTCCGAGTATAAGACCTTAGATTGTAGTTTCGATTATGCACACAATACGTATGATTTTAGATTAAAATGTATTACTGCGTACGATTTATACTGACGTTAAGCGGCAGCTTGGCAGTCAGCTTGGATGCACCGGAGATACTGATATCAGTATCGATAATCGGGACATTTTATCGATTATTATTTGTGAATTTAATTGAATTTTAGTGTAGATGTTACTGTATTTTGCTTATTGCTCCCAATAAATAGTATTATACGCGTGACCCGAGGGCTGGTGATTATCTAGGCCAGCGTATCAGCATTGCTATTCAGCGCGGCAATGCAGCCAGTGTCTTGGGCACGCTTCCGATTGCTACTGATTTGGACCAGTTGAGCTATCTATAAATCGTTTGCAACGGTTTGTAGATAGCTCAACTGTGTATTTTGTAAATATTGTGAATATTGTATTCTGTAATTGTTGTTTTATACGCGATATTGCTAGCGTTGCGGGGCGCTTTAGGATGAGACTAGCGCAGGACTCGGCACTACCAGTCTTTAAGTCACGATGGAGGCCTTAAGAAGGCCTAAAATCTCCTTCACCAGAGTTGACCACTAACTTATACGAACTTACTAATGTGTGCTAATGTATTTATTGATCAATGGTTAGTACATGCTCGCTATGAACCAATATTGCACTACGTTGAGGTAGGCCGGATGGTACCTACCTATTTATAGATGTCCAAGGTGTTTTATGCCAGGGTCGAGGACCGGGGGTCGTCGACCTCAGATGACTTCATCTTGTAATTTAGAGTTCAGTAATTGACGTTCTGAGAATTCCGAATGCTTTATTGTTCTTTGCGGAGTTAGGTGAGTCAAAGTTAGTCAAAGAGCTTTTATTCATTACGTTTTGTATGACTAGTAAAAATGTTATTTTACTTAAAGAGACCATCTAATTGTTGATAAGTTATTTATAGGGGGAGTTATTTTATACAAACTTCTATTTATAGGATGCTGTAGACTTGGAACTGTTATGTGACATAGTCGCTATACTGCCTTCCGTGTGGTCGTGGGTTCAATCCTCACCGAGAACAAACATTTGAGTGGCAAACAGATGTTTGTTGTGACTGGGTGTTACTATGTATTATAAGTATGTATTTACAAAAAAAAAAGTATACAACTATTAAATCAGCAATCTAGTTTCCATAGTACAAGCTTTGCTTAGTTCGGGACTAGAGGGCGTTGTGTGTAATGTCCAAGGATATTTATTATTATTATTATACTAGTTTTCACCCGCGACTTCGTTCGCGTTCCGTTGGATCCCGTTGATTTTCCGGGTTAAGAAGTATATGAGCCTATATGTTATTCCACGTCACGAACAATATATATTACAAGTTTCATCCAAATCGGATCAGTAGTTTTTGCGTGAAAGAAGAACAAACACATACATACATCAATTGGATTAGTTTTTGTAATTATGAATTCAACATTTTTGTGATAGAATTGATGTCATTTTTTTTATTCTACAAATCTCTATATTTTTTAGTCTTTTTAGTCATCTATTTCATAGACTATTTCATTCTGAGTTCACGGTTCGCTTTTTCGAGTTCGAGTCTTCTACGATTTCGTTGAGATGACATACGGAATTCTAATGGTTGTTTCGACTCACCCTTGGCACCACATGAGCCTGAAGTTATGATTCACGGTGTTCGATCGCAAAATAATAAAAAACTGCAAAACATTGACCTCGGATGTGCTGGTGTCAAATTGCGTTGGTGGCATGGCGGTGACCGTAAAGTAACATTTGCGATTCTTAGCTCAAGCCCACGGGTATTACTTGCGTAAATGAAAAATATCTGATTCTGTTTTGTATCTTTTTAAATGAAATAGTCATCTGTAATGTAGTTTTCGTTTGTCGTCTTGACATCTCTGAGATTTATCGGTTTATCGTCATTAAAAATCCCCACTAAGCTGTCCCCACCAGAGGGGATTATGACAATCTTTGAAAAATTATTGACGTTTTCCCCACTATCCTGGCTGGTGGAGATTATGACAGTAAAAATAGATGTAGAAGTCAAAGTCAAAGTCAAAAATCTTTTATTCAATAAAATCTCACTGATCACTTTGAATCGTCATTACGTTTTGTATGATTACATTTTTTTTTATTGGATGAGTTGGAGCTAGTTCGTCCCAAGCTTGTTTGTCTTCTAAATAATCAGATATTGGTATCGATTCGGTTGTTGCATTTTTCTAAACTAACCTAATTTGACAGCACTAAAAATGTTGCTGTCCCTTTCTCATAAACTGAAACGACAAGGACGGCTATAATTTTAGAGCTGTCAAATTAGGTTAGTTTAGAAAAAGGCAACAACCGAATCGATACCATTTTATAGTAAAGATCATGACATGACAGATGGATCTCAAAGCTTCCATAACAAACGGGATGCTATCTAAACTAAGCAACTCGCTAAGTACCGTCATTACCGCTAGTTTGCTATCAGCATTGCCGTTTGTCTCTGTCGCCGTATCAGACCCCTGATAGGAGCAGGTAAATTCGGTAGTATACTAAAATTATGTTATTTTTAAGCGAGATTGAAGTCAAAAGATTATCCACGGTTCTTTTCTTGAAATTGACAAAGACCAATAAATAAATAAAGAAATTCTTTATATTTTCAGAAAAGGACAGTACAAAACGAAACAAAGATAAAAAATTTCACACAGAAACTGAAAAGTTCTTAACTTAGGCTGGAATACTCAAAAGTCATTCAAATTTGAGCACCACTTAAAATTGCTCTGCCTCTGTTTGAGATTACTCATTTGTAAGAGATGGCAATAATTTAAGCGGAACTTAAATGGAGTGGGGTTTGAGTATTCGGTCACATGTAATAATAATTAGGTTGGTACCTAGTCTAAATAATGACATGCATAAATTAATACATTGTACACAAATTAATGATATGTAGAACCTACACAAAGATCTTGTGTCGTAGGTACTATACTAAAAAATTTGGTTAACGTCAGCCGCATCGACAAGTGTCGAATAGAGAGGCCAGTCTGGATCTGATTCGGTCAGCTGGCACTGAGGAAATTCGATTCCTGAAGGAACAAAATCAGAAGTTGTTCTGTAAATGCTTGATGACTTCATTTTGTGAAATATTTTTCTTATATCCTACTACATAAATACGAAATTATGTTTGTCTGTTACTTTTTGACAGGTAAGCCAAATTGATCGACATGAAATTGAAATAATTTTTATAAGTAACTTTTAAAATACTACTCCTGAAAACCTAGTAGGTATTATGTAGGCTTAGCTGATTTTTTTTTAACTTAACTATAATTTATTCACAAAGAAAATTACAACAAATACAGTATTTACAATATACTTATACTATTTAAATAAGTTCTTCATTAAAGTTATGTTTCTGGTTTAACTTGCTGGGATTTAAAAATAAATAAAAATTTTATTTTTTAACTTTATTTACACAAGTTATTTTTCTTTTCTGATACTAAAATAAATAAATAAATATTCTTTGACATTACACACAACGCTCTCTAGTCCCAAACTAAGCAGAGCTTGTACTATGGAAACTAGATTGCTGATACAATACTTATATACGTTTTTTTTTATACTACGCGGATAAACTCGTATGCAGTTGCTAGTAGAGTACATTTGCGAAACGAACTACGCCTAGCGGTCGGCAAGTCCTTCCGTTTAGTGTTGTGTTACACCGCGTTATCGATAACTGCAACTCGATACATTGCAACGATGTATCGATTGCACCTGCTTGTCGGTTCGAGGTTAGCGAATGAGGCACTTACGACTTGTTTTACTAGGTGACAGCTGAGGCCGTAGTCAGATTTGTATTTTGTTGATGTGCGAAAAACTACAACCGAGTAACTCGTAGTTTTTGTATGGACAAAAATCGTTTGGAAATTAGTAGGATCGCGCGATACGATGTGAAATCGTGTAGTGGTAAATCCGACATTAGCTCGTCAGCAATATCGTGTCGCATGTCGTTTAGTAGCAGGGTGTAAACGTCCATTGAAAACTCAAATCTAGCTGGCAAACTCAAAGTTTACACACCACACATGCACAAAACAAACATAACTCACACAAGTCTACTTTACCTGTAAACACGTCACACATTCACAAATGGTGTATTTCGTAAAATCAACACAAAAGTTATTCGAAATTCGAAAACTCCATTCGAATTTTTTTTAACACTAAATGATGGGATAAGAAGATGGCCCATCTGATGTTGAGTGGTAACCACTGCCTATGACGATGCACTGCCTCATTGTGGACGTGGCCTGTGATGTATTGGCGTGTGGCTCATTGTGGCGTCTTCTTCTTCTACCTTTCTATATAAAACTCTTTTGAATCTGACTGACAATCAACGCATAGCCTAAACTATAAGTCCTAGAGGTATGAAATTTGGAGGCTAGTATCCTTATATAGTGTAGGGGTGCACTCAGAAAAGAATTTTGAAAAGTCGCATCCTAATGGGTCTAAAATTAGGATCAAAGATTTTAACCAAATAATGCGTATGCTGCTACCACGCGAGCAAAGTCGCGGGCGACAGCTAGTGTGCGTGTATGTACAGGTACGATTATATATCGTTCTTGTGATTCAATAACATTGACTTTGAACCCAAAATATTCGCGCCCCAATCAATAGCATTTTGATTCAATACATTACCGAATCGAATACAAGATATTGTGTCAAATTCTCGAATATATTGCGCATTTTTTTCTCTCGGGACTCGGAGACGAGCAAAATAAAGTCTCAATTCTGAATCCCTCGATAATATGATTCGAGAAATATGTTTTGGCAATACGTACGAGGCAACATGCGAGCTCGTATATCGTGCAATTTTAGATAGCAATACTTGTTAGTATTATTTGTAATTTGGTCACTGGAGCAAAGCCCTTTAGGTATCAGAATAAAACCTTTGTAGTTTTAGCATTTGATTTGTGTATTAAATGTTAAATATTTTGAATCAATTAATTTAATATTGATTTCCTTAGACTCTTATGAGCCTAGTGTTCTAAGGAGTACACGCCTTCACTCTGCTCAGATTACATTCACTTTACACACATCCAACACCCCCTCTCACACCCTACACCATTACAAGCACACCCTCAAACCCATATCTCGTACCTCCACACACCTACACTTACACTTAGCCTATTTTATCTTTTTTTAAAATTTATTTTCAACACACATTTTTTTAAACTTCTGCGGATGTTATCGTTTTCTACTAACTTGTATCTTGTTTCTTTTCCAAAAATAAACTTATTATTATTATTATAATATTGAATTAATGGAAATGACAGAATGTAAGGACCGGAACCGGAAATAATCAATTTATAAAAACTATTGTACCTTTCACGATGATTGATCACTACTGTCTTTTTCATATCTAGTTATTTACGAACGTTTTTTTAAATCTTTTTAAGATATAAAAGTACCTACAAGAAGTTTTAAAAACAACTGCTTGAGTTAAATGAACTGGCTTGAACCCAAAACGAAAATATTTGCATATTAATTTCAAGGGAAGCACCGAAGTCCCAAAAGTCTCCCAAAAGCCGTAGCACGTACTTTCTGCCCAACGTGTGTTGCCTATTACCTGCACAATATCATTACTCTTTCATCTAAATTCATATTTTATACCACCCTGTATAAATTTTTGTATTATCCTGTATATGATTTTGTATCACTCTGTATACAATTTTGCACCATCATGTACACAAGATTGGCTTCAACTTTTATACCAACAATAAAAGCGAAGAGTTTTATCTTATTTCGCCACCAAATTACCTCTTTCCTGACATTTGTCAACAAAAGCTAGCTAACACGGCTACCTTGAAAGTACTCTTTCACTACAGATACACTCGGGAGTGAAAATTCCGGGTCATTTTTAAAAACTAGAATATCTTGGAAACCATTATAAATATTATTTGTATTATAAGTATGTATGTACAATAAAACTTTTTGAATCGTATATATCTCGTAATATCTCAGAAACGGTGGCTCGTAAGAAAAAAAAAGTATTGATACATTTTTATAGATAATTTTATGATCTACATTTTTTGTCTGGGGTGCTTTTATGATAAAACTTACCGTTTTGCTGAAAATCGCGAAAAACTCCTTTTTTTGACTCGAGTAAATTTTTTTCCTTACACGGGAATGATGGGAACTCACATATTTTGTTTATAATTATGTTTTCAACAATTTTACTGATTTTTCAGCTTGTTGGGACTTTATGCACCTTCACCCTCATTTTTTGATCTAAATTGACCGGACTATATGTGAACTAGATTGCTTAGGTATATACTACGATAAAATAATTATATACTTTTTTTTGTATATACATGATATACTTCATAATCCATAGTAACACCTAACCCAGAGCAAACATTCATGTTTGCCACGCACAAATGTTTATTCTTGGTGGGGATCAAACCCACGACTCACAGCACGGAAGGCAGAGCTATTACCGACTGAGCTGTGACGCCTGTCGATTTATTCCATGTTTAATTTTTTATAGATGATCCGGAATTTTTGCTCGCGACTGTAGTAATACTCATTCATTCGTTCTTTTGTTAGATAAATCCTCTTTGAAACCTCCTTTGTAAGGTATTGGATCATGGGTTGCTGCTTATTTGAAGGACTTATTGGTAATACGATGTTCGCACTTGGAACTTTGTCGAATTGATTGGATAGGATCCGATCTTTTTGGACAATTGACGTTGTTCCGTTTGAAGTCGTACGAGTTGCCCTGCCCCCGTATCGCAAGCTCTGAACTGCGTTCGCTGCACGGCATAATGTCAAGTGACGTGGCTACAGATATACGAAAACAAGAAGCTTTTGACAGCAAAAAACGCGCTGAAATGCTCTAATGTCACTATTTAGTCACAGAATACCTATGATTTAGTAAGAAAACGGTTCAGAAAACCTGCCAGGTTTTAGCAAGGCAGCACACCGATCGCGCCCCTGTTCATTACAGCATCCATAAGGTGGATTTTTTCACTTTGTATAAATCATAAAAGGTTTTTGACATCTCTCATATTCGGTAAGTAGGTCCTTATTACCCGTAAATGGGGCTTGTAGGTGACCAATTAGCGCTCTGGGGTAATAATGTAGCTAGAAAAGCCCTAGGGCGGTAAGTAATTAAAAAACACTTCACTCTTTCAAAAAGTTCGCGTACATCTAAACATCATACTGGCAATAGACATCATGCATTCAGCCCAATGACAAAAGAGGTCGCTTCGCTATTCAGCCTTGTCTTCGTATGAGTAATAATAGTCATCAATTTTAAATATCGAACAGCGAAGCTCAATTGCGTTCTTGAAAAAAAAATTTAAAAAAAAGATGAAAAAAGGCGGGAATAGAAAACTTTTACTTTAAATATTGTTTGTTTTTGGGATTTTTTTATAATTACGTGCTAATTAGGAAATAAACATGAGGTCTGCAAGTGATGAAGATATAAGCTGCACTCCCGATTCAATGAAAATGGAAGCTGAAGCCGCAATTAACAATATTTTATTCTTGTAATGCCGGTTTTTTTCTACTTACCTCACAATCGAGATGTAAAGCAGAGTAGTTAGCTCGGGTGTAAGCATCAATTGCACTCTCGAACTATATCTCGGGCTGCAATGGATGCCTTACAGCCCTTGGCTACTAATCTACTATTACTAACATCATGTCGAATAGTGGTTTTTTTTTGTGAGTCGAGAACGCCACAGCTCATACTACTATAGGTAGATATATATACGCTTCTTTTTATTGTTTTACAGTTTTATTACACAAGCGAAGCAGCTGATTGAAACAATTAATAAATATTACAAATAAACCAGTTATAGTAGGTGCCAAATAACACCGCAATACAGGTCATTCACCCACCTTCAAAACGATGTCGCAAAATTCAATTTATGAATGGCTAATTCAGTCGCTTTCCATACAAACCTGTCGCTAAGACGGTATCGCTCGAATCTCGTAGTACTGTTTGTTTACCATTCATAAATTGAATTTTGCGACATCGTTTTGAAGGTGGGTGAATGACCTGTATTGCGGTGTTATTTGGCACCTATTATTAAGCTTCAAAAGCGCCTCAAAAATTGAATCTTTCAGCTAAAATTAAATGGTAGCCATGACAAAGAAAACGTTCGATATAATTACAAATTACAATTCGCGTGACACCCCTGAACAAAGGAACAAAGAATTTGTGAAGCGAACGGAAACAAAGAATGGTCCCCGCTTGATTGACGAAACAATTACCAAAGCGCTGTATTTGAAGCAGTTACTTTACCTATTTTCTCAAAGGCAAGTCCAGTTAGTATGAAAAAAGGAATTGCTTGAAATCGATAGGTTTACCCTTTTTTTTTATTTCTGCTTTTTTTTGAGAAAATCCGCACAACCATTTCTAAAATCATAAAGGTTCGTGTAACAGTAACTTGTTGGCGTAAGATACGGGCGTTAAAGTGAAGTGAAGGTTGTCACGCTATCAGTAAATTCACGATAAAAAACGAAAAGGGAATTTTGTAGGAGTACTAACTGAAGTGTATAAAACCACGCCGTGGAAAATAAAAAGCTAATGGTAAACACTTACCCCCTAATTCATATTGGTCTTCTAAAGCTGAGCTAACTAAAATGATTGCTAAATCTATTGTCATCTCTTTTCGATGTCATGCAAGTGACAATGATATTATATTTTTTAAAGCCGCCCTAAAATGACAGCTGAATATGAATAAAGGGGTAAAATACTTTAGCGATTTACCTATAGTTGGTGCCGAAAAACACGGCAATACAGGTCATTCACCCACCTTCACCCGATATCGCAAAATTCAATTTATGAATGGCTAATTCTGTCTCTTTCCATACAAACCTGTCGCTAAGACGGTAATCGCTCGAATCTCGTAGTACTGTTTGTTTACATAAATTGAATTTAGCGACATCGAGGTGAAGGTGGGTGAATGACCTGTATTGCCGTGTTATTTGGCACCTACTATAGATTATGACGAACGTATAGATTTTGATAAAGATTTTTCTTTTCTACTACATATCTCGCACTTATTTTATCACCCAGAACACAGATCACATAATACTATACCCCAGATTGCCCGACGTCAGTCTTTAGTGTTTTTTTTTATCGCACAAGTATATACGGTATATACGGCCGGGTATATACGGTATATAACAAGTATATACGGCCGAATACTCAAACGCTACTTATATTGAGTTCATGCTAAAATTATTGTCATCTCTTACAAATAAGTAATGTCAGAGGCAGAGCAATTTTAAGTGGTGTTTAAATTTGAGTGACGTTTCAGTATTCGGCACATAGTTAACTATTTTTCGAAGTCCTAAAAATAACTGATTTCTTACCTAATTTCCGTAGTTTTTGACGTATGAAAATCATTTTTCTAAATTTTTCAAATGTCCGAAACTTCTGCGTATATTTAGATAGGTTTTGGATATCTATTTATTCTACTTCGAAGCACACATTGTTGGATATCCGATACTTACAACAGTTACAACTTTGTCTATTAAACAATCCCCCAAAATCGTAAATTTTCGATCCCGCTGCATCACCGGAATGTAAACACGGGTAGATCAATACGGCGGGGTAAACAGGCGGTTGCCATGGCAACGGGCGGGAGATTTCGTCACTTCCGCCCCGCCCCTGTCTGCCACCCTCGGGAGCGGTGTCCGCAGCAGCCTTTGGACACAGCGGGATGGTGCAGTAGGTAATGATCGGTATTGTATAATGTCCAGGATTAATAATATCATATATAATATAAAACTCTTTTAAAACTGACTGACAATCAACGCACAGCCTAAACTATAAGTCCTAGAGGTATGAAATTTGGAGGGTAGTATCCTTATATAGTGTAGGTATGTACTAAGAAAGGAATTTTGAGAAGTCACACTCTAAAGGGTCTAGAATGCGAGCATAGTCGCGAGCGACGGCTAGTAATTTATAAGTTTAAAACTTGAAAAACCGACTTCAATTTGATACAGCTGCAGCATCTGATGATGATGACGATGATGGTAGTTCATTGGGATTGCTCTATTGATCGTAAACACCAGTGAAAAGTCACAGGAAACAAAATATGCAATGTAGTGTACGTGGAAGACCAGTTATTCTTATTTAACTGCCAAACTAATGAACCGATTTTTATAAAAAAAATATATGGGACCAAACTGACAGATAAAAAAAAATTCAAATCAGTTCATAAATCACGGCGTCCACAATCCACACCGATCACTCGCAGCGAAAACGCCGCGTACTCGTAGCAAGTAGAATCGCTTCCGAATCGCCAGTGCGATAATATTTATTGATTTAAGATAATTCTTATTAATTTCTTATATTTCATCGATTGTAAAATGTGAACAAAGGAACATGCAACTGAAGTTTTAGAAATAGAAATGTTGAAAAAAGCATTCGGAACACTCTTTCAACACAAAAAATATTAATCTCAACTTCTTTACAACAAAAAACACAACTCCCTTGACTAAAACACGTACATACTTATTTTACTTAATAAGATAAAATATCAGTATCAGTAATATCAGTATTATAATAATAATAATATCTTTATTGCAGACACGAGATCCATTACACAAAAACAAAAACAATACAAAAATTAAACTAAACAAAAAAATGTGGCACTCGGAGACTGCCGCGGTAAAGCTATTGCATAGCATTTTTTTATCGTATCACCGCTGTGCCGGTCCGAGTGGGGGGTGTTAGGTTATTTTCGTTACCTACGGAATTTCTGGATTCGGTCTCCACGCTCAAGGCCCGCGACAGAAGCTATGCAATAGCTTAAAATAATAAAAAAACGTGTGGCACTCGGAGACTGCCGCGGTAAAGCTATTGCATAGCATTTTTTATCGTATCACCGCTGTGCCGGTCGGAGTGGGGGGTGTTAGGTTATTTTCGTTACGGAATTTCTGGATTCGGTCTCCACGCTCAAGGCCCACGATAGAAGCTATGCAATAGCTTAAAAAATATATCTACTTAAGTAGGTAACCATAACATTGGTGTATTGATACTGATATTTTACCTTCTGTTTTATATCCACTGTGGCTCCAGGGGCTGCTTCCGACGTCCGCACGTCAAATTGTATTCTACTATGCATCGATACGTTTCCCGCCTATGTATGGTTGGGCAGTAAATTGAAATTGGTAATTAAATGTGCCCTAAGCATTAGTTTAGAACTTCGCTAAAGAGTAGGGCAATATTCATATTGGTCGTCTAAAGCTGAGCTAACTAAAATGATTGCTAAATCTTTTGTTATCTCGTTTCGTTGTCATGCAAGTGACAGTGATAGAGCATTTTTTAAAGCCGCGCTAAAATGACAGTTGAATATGAATGTGTGTGTGAAAATTTTCAATATTTGAAGTACTTATTTTATATTTGGCTTATTGCACCAATTAAATAAAAACCATATCTTAAGGTTGCAAAAGGAATGTCGAATAGTTTTTTTTTAATATTATACTGTTTTAACTCAATAAAAGCAGTAGAAACGTGAAATATTTTTAGAATTAAAGATCTTATACAAGATTTACACAGCTCAAGCACTCCGCTGAACTCAAGGACATCTTTTTTGACAGTTATGAGAATCTCTACTTAAATAACGATATTTGTTTGAGTAACAATTTTTGTAGCAGAAATTCAGAATACAAGCGTATGTTTTTTTTACCAACAATTATGAAAAGTTACAGACGACATTATTAAAAAAAAACTGTTATTTGATACAAAGCTATTATTATTTTTATTATTTTCGGTGTAGTTATGGTTATACTATGTGGTTTATATAAACAAATATTTCATATTTAGCGACGAATTTATTTCATGATCACAATTCACAATACATTACGTACCCACCTTAAGTGAAATGTGAAATTTTTTATTTGATACAGTAATAGGTAGTACGTTGATTTAGTAACTTAACCTAAAAAAGGAAGTAGGTATTACAGGACGGTCAATAGGAAGGTATACATAAGAATATGTATGGTAATAGAACAGTGGATAAAAACATGCACTATTAGAACCCATCTTAAGTCTTTTTATACTAACTTTAACTTAACCAGCGTTGAAATAAAACCACTTACCAGGAACAAAAAGAAGGAAATAATTAAACAATATATCAATTTGAACATAAAACAGAAACAAAGCCGTTGGCAAACGCTTAAGAGTGTTTCCACACTGCCCAACACCGACACGATACAGATGACAGTGGCTCGAGAAACTATATCGTTGTCAGCGTTGCGCTGACACGGTGTGGAAGCTTCTAGTACTAAATGTACGATAGCTTGTCGTTGTTATCGTATAGGCGTCGTGTCGTAAGTAGTGTGAAAGATTAAGAGTACACAAAGGTCCACAAAAGCACCCTCCCCATTTAATTGGGGTATTTTCGGGGTGTTTTAAGGCTATATTTAAGGGTTGCAGAATTATTCCCAAGATAAAATTGTTTCTTTTGTCCAAAAATGGGCTTATGAATTTGAGTAACTTTTATGTGTGAAGCGGGATGATTAATCTATTCAAAGAATGGTTTTTGGTTTTGCGCGGAAATTCGGACTCTTTAGTACTTTTGTATGAATAAGGGTGTTATGGATAGGCTTTTGTAACGCCAGAAGTGTTTTTTAAGCTATTGCATAGCTTCTATCGCGGGCCTTGAGCTTGGAGACCGAATCCAGAAATTCCGTAACGAAAATAACCTAACACCCCCCACTCCGACCGGCACAGCGGTGATACGATAAAAAATGCTATGCAATAGCTTTACCGCGGCAGTCTCCGAGTGCCACACGTTTTTTTTATTAATTTTTTAAATTAATAAGCTATAGGTAGTGTGGAAATGAAAGAAAAGTGGTAGTGTCTGTCCGTTTTCGTATCAATTTCAATAAAGATTTATTATAAAATGCTTATAAAAAAAACTGAAGATTTATTACAAAATACTTATAAAAATATATACTAAAATCTTTTTCGTATTTTTTTTCCAAAAGCTCTGATTTGGGAAAAGGATACAAGATACGTATTAATGTCAAATTGCAGTCACTATTAAAAAACTAACTAAAAAAAAATCTAGTCTTCCTGAAATTCTGAATTCTATGCTAGAAGTAGAATCTAGCTAGACTAACAACGTTCCTTATTTCCAAGATAAAATATCCAGCAATTATTAATAAGGCCAATAAATTTCGGCCCTGAAGCAGTGGGCGTGAAATTGGTATAAATATGAAAAGCATTTTCCCGAAAACAGTTTAAAAATAAGCCCTCATAGAAACCCAATATTTTCATCAGCTAACATGCTTTAAAGCTGACAAAGATGTCTGGCAACCCCCTTATCAACAAAAACGGTGCTTGAGTATAATTGGATGGAAATCAGGGGTCTTATGTTTGGAAACATTCGATATATCTATGCGAGACAAAGAAGGTTTAGCTTTAGATGAGACTGCCACGGGGTCGTAAGGAGTGGTACCAAAATAGAGAGGCCTATGTCCCGCAGTGGGTGAAGTCAGGCAGTGGATGATGATGATGATGATGCAAGACGTCAATCTACAAGGATCATTTAGAACCATCTTAAATTCGAACTCCTTCATTCATATTTCGGTGACATTTCAGCGCGGCTTTAAAAATACTGTCATTGTCACTTGCATGTCATGAAAAGAGATGACAACAGATTTATAAGCCATTTTAGCTAGAACAGAAGAGAAAAAAACAAGAAACAAGAAAGAAAAGCAAGATAAACAAGAAAGAATCAATCAGCAGAACGTGGGCATGTGCCAAAATGTCCTATTTGTATTTGTACGTGTATAACCTACACAGTAAGAAAACTTAAAATTAAATGTGCTTGAGTAGGTACCGATACCAAGAGATCAATATGAATTCTATTAAAAAAAATTGAATTCCCGGCCTTCAACGTGCATTACGTGGAATTGTGTTTGCTCGGTGTGACGTCATCTCTCGCAATAAAGTTATCGAATGCTTCCGAAATAGGGCCCTCGAACCGTCATGAAGGGTGTTGTACGAGTGCGTAATGTAAGTCGAAAGCAACTTTATGTAAGCAGGTTATAGGAAAATTGTCGACACTTTACTGAAACATCTTCTGAAATATGGCACTTTACTCTTCGAAAATAAATTCAATGTAAAAACTTGATACGAAAATCTGGTTTGCGGTTACATACGGGTTTTTAGTACTTATAGGTTTAAAGACATTTATTAACATAAAAACATATATTTTTTTTTACAATGAGATAACAATTTGCTTAATTTTAGAACATTGTTATTTTTCTTCTTGATGGCGCTGCTCTAGCTTATTAGGTAGGTAGTTATATAAGTTTGTAGGTGCTTAGGAGCCGTGTTGGCCGAACGGCATTGCACCTCGACTTTCAATCCGAAGGTCGTGGGTTCGAATCCCGGCCGTGCATCAATAGATTTTTCGTTCCGGAAAAATTTATATGCGCATTAACACGAGCTTAACGGTGAAGGAAAACATCGTGAGGAAACCCTTGGGTTAGTCAGCTCCGCACGTATTGACCTTGTCTTTCCTATGGATATGGCTGACTAGGCTGAGAGGATGGTATAGGTGCTGGGCAAGCCTACTCCATCTAAACATTGTCCCAGGCACTACAGTGTGTCGTTAAGTGTAGACATAGGTTGCCTCCTGACGCTGTATAAATCATCTTCAATAGATGTAAAGGCCTATTATTTATAGGTATAAAAAAGACAAGACATACTTATGGTCAAAGAATATTTTTTCTACACGCTTTTTGTTCCTATTATTTATTATTATTATGATTTTTTTGATGTCTGAACTTATCAATATATTTTGTCATAAATTGCATGCGTATTACAATTTAAAATTTTGCGAAAACTCATAGCAATTTATTTAAGGGGTGTCTCATCGCTTTAGGCTAACTCTAAACGATCGATTTAAGTATTTTAAGTTTAGTCACGAATTCAAAGAAAGAGCTCTCGTGTCAGCTTTTTTGTCTGTCTGTACTCTGTAGGGCACAAATTACATTTTATTAGTTTTTTTGAAGTATACTTCTAATGCTACTTCCAACAATATTGTGCAACCGTTCAACGCTATTACAGATGAGCTACTAGTAACTATTACACTTACATTTTGCTCCACCAAAAAACGCTTCGATAGCGCGCTCTAGGATCGACAAACTTAGCAGCGCCATCTAGTTCTGATTTCAGAACTAGATGGCGACTAGACTGAATACTATTGAAATTTTTTGAGCACATGAATTTTTTATTCACATTTTCTATTCTTTAGCGATTGTTGAATAGCAACTTAGCTAATGGCCTGGTGTATTCTTCTAATTACCTAAGTCCCTCTCGGTAGGTAGTTAGGTACCTACCTCTCAAATGTCTTTATCTGTACAACTTAGTTCAAAGACATTGGAGTGTCGAATAACCGTCTACATTTTCTCAGCACTCAGACGAAATGGACTCTTTGTTTGAGAGCCTGTTCATTTAGTAAGAGTTGGAAAAGGACCCAGCTGAATATAAATACTGAATCTTATTGCTGATTTACACATTCATTAGTACAGTGGCGATTGTAGAGTTACAATTCACGGCAGTGACTCTACTCAACTGCGAGATACACTATCCGCTGGTCAGAAGAATTTTGTATAGTTTACGTACAAAGCTAGTAATAACGCAATGAATAAGAAAAGTAAGTAATTAGATACCCACAATCACACGTTTAAAGTTTTATTACCCTATTTTTTATAGTAATTATCCTTTCATATTAATTATTTAGATGTCCGATTACCCCTTTACACGATTTCTAATTTTAAGGGCCGTGTTTGCATTTACTGCTCAAGTACTGATCCAGACTTAGCATAGATTTGACAGCTGTCAAAAAAATTATGTCCATAACTAATGACTGTCCGAAATTGCGGGCAACACTTCAAAGGCCATAGACAAGAATTGAATTGAAAGTAATGACTGTCAGGTCTGTTTTTTTTTTAATTAATTTGACACCTCATTTTTTTGTTCATTCATTTAGTAAGTGGTCCTCACCGTAACGTTTTAATCCATTTTTAATCTGCAGCATATTAATCCGTACTAAATTAATTATTGCAATTTTCATAACTGGTTGATTTAACGTTTAATTTTGGTTGCGGTTACGGTTTGCGGTTGCGTCGCGCCAGACCAGGAAATCGCGAAATGCCTCGGTCTGGGGCGGACGTATGTGGAATACCGGTTTCAATAGCTGAATAACCGATATTTTCAACGGTTTAAAAAAGTTTTTAAAAGGTAGTAAAGAGTAATCTGTTTATGTACTTCATTCTGTACAATTCAAGTCTTTGTTGGGATGTGAAGGATTGTGTACTTTTTATTCTGCACAACTCGTCTTTTTTAGGGATGTGTAAGAGAGTACTTTGGCTCGATCCACATATTATTTAATGTCGTTGCTTTAACTTCGACTGATCTTCGCTCACATGAGCATTCACATTAATATCGATATATATCTGAACAAAGATATATATCTTATGAATCATTATTCAAATAAGCTTAACAATGTGAATTCTGAACGTGTATTAACACACTCATTGTAATTCTGAATATGTCACGCGTACATGCAAATCGGGGCGATAGTTTAAAGTGCAAATTTAGGTACATTAATTAATACGTTTAATTAAGATTCGTGTAGTGTGGGCCTTAAGTTTATTTAGTTGAAACGACACGTCAGCTTACTTCCTTGTTTTTTTAAGTTCGGGTATTGAATTGACCGCGTTTAGATAAGCGTAGTGTAGGACGCCCTCCGGCTAGGTGGGGTGACGATCTGAGACATGTAGCTGGCAAACACTGGATGAGACGAGCCAAAGACCGGGCTCAGTGGCGCATCTTGGGAGAGACCTACGTCCAGCAGTGGACCGATATAGGTTGATTCAGTAATAGTTCGTGTCGTACAAAGAGAGCTTTTGACTTTTGAATGTCTTTTGAGGCCCTGAGAAAAATAGGTTACACAAAATTTAGATCTTCTTATTTTGTAGAAACCTGTAATTTTATCTGTAAAAACCCGTAAAGTTATTTGTGAAAACTTTTGTTTCGGCACAGATTATAAATAAATAGGTATTTTAGGTTCTTTCTTAAAGCTTAAGGCCCTGTAATTGCGTGAGTTCTTGGATTACACTCGTCTATCATTTTTGGTGGTTAATGGCCCTTTATTCAGTGTCGGTGTCGTTATCGTATCGCCCGTCGACAAATGTGAACCCCTGAAACCCTAATTTACATAAACTGACGAAGTTTTGACGTGACGAGATTTACTTAGCTCATTGGAGAATGAACTTTAGTGTTTGACGATAAGATTTACTTTGACGAGCTTAATTTATGGATTAGTTAAGAGCCTTTTAGCTATGGAACAGCGAAAATTATTAAAGATAAATGGGTGAATTCTAAAGCTAATACAGAGCAAAATGTATCTGGAAATATCTAAACCTTTTGAGAAAAATAACGTACACGGAAGACTTTGAAGTTGAGATTTTCATGTGATATTGTATCACGAAAATATCGTTTTATTCCTTTCACCACGCTAGTTATTTTATCATTACAAACTTTATGAAGGACTAGTTACTAATACATAAAACACTTATATGAGTTTACTAGATTCCGCCCGCGACTTCGTTTGCGTCCCGTTGGATCCCGTTGATTTCCCGGCATAAAAAGTAGCCTATGTGTTAATCCACGTCACGGACAATATATATTCCAATTTTCATCTAAATCGGATCAGTAGTTTTGGCTTGAAAAAGTACCAAACATCCTCACAAACTTTCGCGTTTATAATATTAGTGCGCGTCCCGTTGGATCCCATTGATTTTCCGGGATAAAAAGTAGCCTATGTGTTAATCCAGATCACGGAAAATATATATTCCAAGTTTCATCCAAATCGGATCAGTAGTTAGTCAGTAGTTTTACGTGAAAGAGTAACAAACATCCATCCATACTCACAAACTTTCGCGTTTATAATATCAGTAGGATGTAAACTTAATCATACGTAGCCAAGCAGCGTATTATGTCGGAATCCTAGCAATCGAGGGGTTAAACGGGTGTTTACCTCTCGTCTGCCAGGATTCCAAACAGAGACAAAAACGCTATTGTCTTGTCTCGTCGAAGTCCACGTGTAAAAATTCTAGCCAATACAATTTTTAATTGAACAAGCGTAAAATTAATTGATATGTCAGAAACATTTTTCAGTGAAAACAAGCGCAGAGCCGTATTTACATGTTTGCTTTCAGAGTGAACTGGTGCAGATGGACCACGTTCAGTAAATACTACCTTTGTGGTGTGCGGGGAAGTTGGGCGGAAATGCGAGTACAATTTTATAGTGATGGTAATTTAAATATTGTAGCTAAACTATCTACAGAAAGAAAGATTACTCTTAGGGTTAAGCTCGCTTTTGAACATCTCGAGTTATAACTTGTTTATAAATATTTATCGCGTACACACGGCTACGCGTCAAGTTAGACCTCCAACAAAACCATAACTACGCTATATTCTATAAACAACAAAGAATCGTTGGAAAGGGTGTTGTTAAATAGGGCTTATTCCCATCGAGCCCACCGGCAGGCCCACTGGTGGGTCGGATGGGAAAAAAAAAGTTGACTTAGAATCAAATAATAAACATTACTTTTTTTTTTTAATTTTTCTTTTGCTAAAGCTTAATAAACTAGTAATAGGTAAAAAACGAAAAGAGCGTGGTGCAAGAGCAGGCCTACTATACCTACTCATATGTACGAGTAATAGGAACTTTGTCCAAGCGTTGGTTTTCAGTACAATGCCTTCTACTGCTGACATTTCTTTTTACGGAGTCCAAGCACCCAATTCTGTTATTTTCTAAACAAACCTATTTGACTGCGCGAAATTTTTTGCCATCCCTTAATCATGAACTGAAACGACAAAGACAACTATCATGTGCTGTTTTGATTAATGCACTAACAGAATCGAGCCCATTATCTTCGTAAAGCCTCTCTCTCTCTCTTCCCGACTATTGGTCCCACATGGTGGTGGGGTCAGCCTTCCTCACATTCTTCCTCCACTTCGCCCTATCCATGACGTGGTCATCGGAAACATTGCATTTCTTCATGTCGTGGTTTAACTTATCTTCGTAAAGCCTAATATAGTATTATAATGATCTGTGGTACAGCTTAAAAGTTCTATCACTGAACTTGCCAATCATTTAAAAGGTATAACTATAACAACTCTGTCGTAATTAAACCGGATGCGTAAAGGCGCGAACAGAACGCGTTCGTTTCCGGTATAACCGGGACCGGGTAACCGGGTTTACGACCGAAATCTTGGTATGGCAGTAAAGTGCCTCAAAGTGAGCCTTATCACGTCCCTTTGAAGATGGCTGTGGTCTTTGAGAGACTGTCAGGCAGCTGAGAATTTAGACTGGAGACAAATGTTGAAAGGTACAAACAAGTGTGTATGCAGTCTAAATATGTATGTCATCTTGTAGGTGTAAGTGTCATTCTGTTTAGAAAATGTATACTCACGGTGTACTGTATGTGCGTGTACCAAAACGGCAACAGGCAAATTAATATATTGTGCAAAAACTTACATTCTGAATAATAATTATAATATATGTTTACCTAGAAAACTAAGTTGTAAGTTATAGTTACATTTTAGTTAGGTCAGGCTTTTCAAAATTGTCTTCTAATTTTAGGACCTTCAGACACGTAGACGTGCTCGCGTACCCAAGACAGAACTCTGAGCAGTCTAACTGACCGTAGTTTCCGATCTTAGTACCGACGACTGATCGTCAGGAGCGGGCCTTAGATCAATCTAATCAATTTAATTAGACGCATCACCCGAGGGCTGATGATACCAATCTATTTCTTTCTTCTTTCTGTCCTTTCTATGGAGTGTTTCGGAAATAGTTGATTGTAATTATGAAATGGAAGAATTTTTTTTCAGTTTTTTTTAGTACCTTTCAATATGAACAACTTTTACTATGAAAACCAAAAATTTGAGCTCAAAAACGCCCAGACAACCAAAAAACACGCAAAACTGTATAAGAAAAAAAAAAGAAAGAACCCGAAACCCCTGATACAGTTAACTTCAGACGTAAAGGAACAAAAAACCGTCCACACGTGTTCGACTTCGTGTCGTGCCCAAATTAATTTCAAATATGAGCCGGGATTATTGAGAAATCCGTGCATCCGGGGAACCGAATTGTATGTCACTTATTGGAATTCCATAATGGCTTATGGCTGATTTACACAGGCATAAGTACTGGCGAGTGCGGTAATATAGTGACGCCTCACTTACAGACAAGTCGCCGTTACCGCGCAGTGTACTTAATCACTTGTGAGTGTGTAATTAGCTGTAAGCTTTTTAAGTGTAAATGTAACTTTGGCGAACAAATTATTCCTACCAAATCGAAATGCTTCTGTCCATCCAAAGGTTGTCTGTAAGAGATCGCTTATAGCGATAAAACCGCCCATTGTACCTCATACTTAAAACATATTTTTCTTTATTGTTTTTGTTCTTTTCTTGGTGTGCATTAAAGAATATATCTATCTATTCAAATTGGTCATATTTAATTTTAAAACACGCCTTTTTCTAACTACTTTTTTTGAGGGGTTCTAAAAAAGGTATGATAAGAATTAGAGCTGGAACTGTACATGACCTCGAACAGCATCGACATTATTTGTGTGACAGAGCACTGGCTGAAATGTCATGAGCTTATGTTTAGTTTCAGTGATCACCAGGTTGGTAGTGCTTTCTGCAGAGAACGCTTTATTCGAGGTGGCTCATTAATATTACTAAATAAACAAATAAAATTTAAAGAACGCAAAGATATTGTCCACCACTCTGTAGAAAGGCACATTGAAGTAGCATGCGTAGAGTTGGAGCAGTTCATTGTTATAAGCGCTTACAGCCCACCATCCGCCTCATTTGATATTTTTGAAAAAGCAATGGAAGAGATCTTGTATAAAATAAGTAAAACAAATAAGCAAATTATAATAGGCGGCGATTTCAATGTAAATCTACTTGTTCAATGTTCCTTAAATACCAGACTAATAACTTTATTTAAATCATTTGATCTCGAAAATGTATTTCTGGAACCAACTAGGATAACAGCCACCTCGGCTACATGTTTAGATAACATCTTTACCAACGTAAAAATAATAAATAAAAATGTAATTAGTCACATCTCATCGGACCACCTTGGTCAACTTATTAAAATAGAAGCTCAAACTAGAAATAATGAAACAAGAAAAATTACTTTTGTCCCATTGACCATGCATCGCCTGGATAAGCTGAAGCTGGACCTTAACTCCAAGCTTTCCACATTAACTTACAGTAACTGTAATTCAAATAACTTGTATGAAACTTTTTTCTATAAATTCAATAATATCTTCAATTCTATTTTTACATCCAAGTCGATTATGGTCTCTGGCAGTTCTAAATTCAGTGAGTGGGCAACAGCGGGTATTCATAAAAGCAGGCAAACATTGTACGATCTTTATAGTGAAAAACAATATAACTTCAGTGAAGAGTTCAAAGAAAAAGTTAGAAAATACTCGAAAATTTTCAAAAAAGTCTGTCGTATTGCTAAATCCCAATATATAAGCTCAAAAATCAAAATTAGTCAAGACAAAATCAAAGCAACTTGGAAAGTAATTAATAGTGAGACCGGAAGAGTCAAAACACATAACAATGTATTCAATCTAAATGTTAACGACACAATCATTAACCAAGATGATGATGTGGCCAAAGCATTTGAAACATTTTTTACCGACATTCCAGTCACTACTACAAAGTCTTTGAACTCTTCGCACATAATCGCAGAGTCACTACTTAAAGAAAATGTACCTGAGTTCAAAACATTGTTTAATTTCGATTATGTGCAACCAAATGACATTGTCAAAGCTTTTAAAATGATAAATGTAAAAAAAACCACGGACCTCTGGGGCATTTCTGTTGCCGTTGTAAAATCCGTAATTGATCTTATCGCACCAGATCTAGCTTTTATATTCAACCAATGCATTGACTGTGGTGAGTTCCCTGACTTAATGAAACATAGTAAAATAACACCTTTATTTAAATCAGGTAGTCATTCTGACCCTACTAACTTTCGACCGATATCAGTGCTACCTACATTCAGTAAAATCTTTGAAAAACTTATGCTTAATCAACTGCAAAGACATTTTGAACTAAACAACTTACTAGACAATAAACAATTCGGTTTTACAAAGGGTCGCTCAACCACCGACGCGGGTGTTGAGTTAATATCACATATTTTTGAAAATTGGGAACAGTCACATGACGCCTTAGGCATTTTTTGTGACCTATCTAAGGCGTTTGATTGTGTGCACCATGAAACGTTAGTCAGGAAACTAAACCACTATGGTGTGAAAGGGATTGCTCTTGAACTTCTTAATTCTTACTTAAGTAACAGAATTCAAAGAGTTGATGTTAATGGAAAACGTTCTCCGGGGTCAGTGGTAAAAATGGGTGTACCACAAGGATCAATACTAGGACCGTTCTTGTTTTTAATTTACATTAACGATCTACCACGAGTGGTTAGAAACGATCATGAGATTGTACTGTTTGCAGATGACACTTCACTTGTATTTAAAGTGAAACGACGACAAACTAATTATGACGATGTAAATAATGCAATCTCTAAGGTTGTAAACTGGTTTAATGTAAACAATTTATTACTAAACGAAAAGAAAACTAAATGTATTCGGTTTATTCTACCAAACGTCAAACAAATAAATGCCAATGTAAAAATCAAAGAAGATAATATAGATCTCGTGGACACCACAGTATTTTTAGGCATAACTCTAGATAATAAACTTCAATGGGGCCCACACATAGATAAATTGTCGAAGAGACTTAGTTCTGCAGCATATGCAGTCAAGAAGATCCGCTTCCTTACAGATGTGGAAACCGCAAGACTAGTCTATTTCAGCTACTTTCATAGCATTATGTCGTACGGCATTTTGTTGTGGGGGAGTGCTGCAGACATAAACACCATATTTGTGTTGCAGAAGAGGGCTATTCGTGCAATTTATAACATGGGTCCCAGAGAATCACTAAGAAATAAGTTTAAGGAAATAAATATAATGACAGTACCTTGCCAGTACATCTATGAAAACTTATTGTATGTTCAAAAAAATATCAATCTATTCAACAAAAAAAGTGATAATCATAATGTTAACACTAGAAATAAAGACAAACTCGCTGTTCCCACCACTAGGCTCACAAAAATTAGTAAATCTTTCAAAGGGCAATGTGTACGCTTCTTTAACAAAATCCCAAGTGATGTGTCTCAGTTGTCGATTGGCAAGTTCAAAAACGTAATAAAACAGAGACTTCTTTTAAAAGCATACTATAAAATATCTGATTATTTAGAAGACAAACAAGCTTGGGACGAACTAGCTCCAACTCATCCAATAAAAAAAAATATGTAATCATACCTAATCATACAAAACGTAATGACGATTCAAAGTGATCAGTGAGATTTTATTGAATAAAAGATTTTTGACTTTGACTTTGACTTTGATTCTAAATAACTTCAACTTAACCCATCAATGCAACGTAATCGAAAACCAAATC